>CM062926.1:78362890-79612890 GCA_031878705.1 Tapirus indicus | reverse complement strand
GCCTAGGTGTGTATTAGGCTATACCATCTAGGTTTATGTGGATATACTCTATGATGTTCACACAATGACAAAATTGCCTAAACACGCATTTCTCAGAATGTATCCTCTTGTTAAGTCATGACTGTATAGAGCTCAGTACTATCCGTGGTTTCAGGCATCCAGTGGGGATCTTGGAATGTACCCCCCCATGGACTACTACATCTATCATTCTACTGAAGAAGTGAATAGGTGTGATTTTCATTATTTCTTGAAAGGATAGTATAGCTAAAATGGGTTTCAAGAGGACTTAACACTATTTCTACAGATACAGAAGATGTTTAGTTGTACATGTGGAAAATGTGCATCTTTGGGAGAGGCAAATTTGAAATTCTTCCCTTTCAATAGACACAGGTACCTGATTACTTATTACCAACTCTAGAAACAATCAGAGGAATGTGAGAAAAATAAAACTACTGAGGTGAAAAACAATGTATGGAAATTACATGAAGTTGCCAACCGGCTTTAAATTTTCAGTTTAGTAAACAACCTGATTATTGACTAACATTAACAGAAATAAAAAATCACATTTGAAGACTCAAGTCAGGAAGATAAATCTGTTATACCCATCTGGCAGGCAAGCAGTGTTTTCTTGTAAAATAGGGGAGCTATCTCTGGAGAGAAAATCGGGTTTATTCAGAGCTACATAATCCAATTGCAGAGACTTAAAGAGAAGAAAATATAATTGAGAAAATCTCCAGGACAGTAATATGAATCTCAAATTGAAAAAGTTTAATTTTTAAAATAAATTAGAAAATTACCAACAGTAAAAACAAACAAAAATTTTAACAATAGCTTTTGTGGTGGACAGATTTTCAGGGGGCACCCACGATTCCCATCTTCTGGTAAACACAACTTTGTGTAATTTCCTCCTCTTGTGTCTGAACAATACCCATGACTTGCTTCTAACCAAATGGATGCAAAAAGGTAAGGGATGTACCTGATTAAGTATATGTGATTACACAAGAGTGTTGCATCTGTCTTGCCAGTGTGTCTCTCTCCATCATTAACTTGGAAGAAGCAGGCTGCCATAAATTATACAAGTGCAAGGATATGAAATCTGTCAACAACCTCAGAGAGCTTGGAAGCAGATTTGTCCCCACTTGAGTTTCCAGATGAGAACCCACCCTGGACAACAGCTTGATTGCAGCCTTGCACAGGGTCTCACTAAGCCATGCCTGGACTCCTGACCCATGAAGACCGTAAGATAACTAGGATGTGTTATGTAAAGCTGCTATGTTTGTGGTAACTTTGCTATTTAGCAATAGAAAACAAATATACCTATTTATAATTAAGTTATTCATTTGTTTATTCAATCAATTTGTGCTCAGGCACTATGCTGGGTGCTGGATCCAGTACTAAACCTAGGATTATAGCCTAATGGATCAGACACTCACTATATTGTGCAAGAATCTGGAGGATCCTGTTGGAGCTACAAAAGGCTTTTTAGAAGTAATGATATCTAATACAAAATTAGAAATATAAATGTAAATTTTCTAGGCTAAAAGAAGAATGTTTCAGAAAGAGACAACTCATGCAATGCTCAGGATGAAACTGAAAATAGATCAGCCTAGCAGTTTAGATGTGTGTGTGTGTGTGTGTGTGTGTGTGTATTTCGTAGAGGTGGGAGGTAGCCAGAGATAAGATTGAAAAGGGAAGTAGGTTTATGCAGATTTGTCCTTGTAAACCATTTTACAGAGTTTGGATTGTCCTAATAAACTGCAGTTGTGCTTTAGGTGTGTGTATCATATGGTATTTTGTCTTCACTTCTCAAAGATTTTGGATCATGGAAGACATAGCAGTTTTTTATCATTCTGGCCTCAGTTCACTCCTTCTCTAACTTTCTTATATGAAGTAAATTCTATGATGGTTGGTTGGAGTGAATGACAAGGATAGCATTGCAGAACTTGCCTCTAATATCAGGGATATTGTGTATAATCTTGCAAGCTGAAATATTAAGAACTCCAAAGAATTCCAGTCACATAGAGCAATGTTTCTCAAATACCAGCATGCACAAGAATTACTCAGAGATTTTTTTAAAGTGCAAGGTCCAATTCATCTAAGTCTGGGAAGGGCCTGAGATTCTGAATTTCTAACAGGTTCTCAGGTGATGCTGATGCTGCTTGTCTGAAGAGCACACTTGCAATAGCACTGAAGTAAATCATAATGTGACTAGAGTCTTCTGGAGTTGGTTAGCGGATGGTTCACTAATAGAGTAGCTAAGGCATCAAGAAGTTGAGAAATCTCAGGTGTGGTCATAGCAATGTGATAGGGCTCAATAAATTGTGGTTAGGGATTTTTGAAATATGAAGGAATGCTTTCAAGCCCTTTTAAATAAAAATAGGTTTAGTCCACCCAATTCCAGTTCCATAGATTGTGTACTGTGACTAAAATGGAGTTTAGTGCTTTGTGAGCACTCAGTATTCAATTCAGTATTGGGCCACTGCCAGCTCTGAAATCCCAGGCAGAATCTCCGATGGGAAAACTGAGTTCTAGTTGAATTTGACAATATACAGAAAGCAAAGGTTATCACTGGCAGTGAAGAAGGAAAATGTATGCCTTGTCATCCTTGCCCTAGATGACCTGGGCTCTCAGTTCCAGCCCCCACAACTACCAGACAGCCCCATACTCCCCAAATCACTCTCCATACACAGTTTCCTATTATTCCATGCTCTTATTCTCTATCAAGACTATCCTGATATATCAAACCAAAATGAAAATATCTCTCAACAAATCATTGTGATACTTCTGGTCACAGCTTGGTTCACCAGGGAGCAGATTCTGAGGTGGAGATTTGCATGTGGGAAGATTTTTGGGAAGTGCTATTGAGAGCAACAGCTGTGGGAATGTGAAGGCAACAAGATTGAGCCGAGGAAAAGCTTAGGCTGTGATGCAGTCGCCACAAAGGCCTCAGCGGATGCCATGGGGAACTCTGGAGCTGGTATGGTCCTGAAGAGTTACCTCAAATTGAGGCAATGGGGCCAGCCATTAAATCCCCTCATAAATGTCATTGTATCCAGACTGCCTCTGGAAAGGGGGCACGTCCTTAGGTGAGGCAGCTCTTTTTAGCAGAGAGCAAACATCAGGAGGGAATATTCAGCTGCCAGCCATCAGCTGTCAACACTCCAGGAGCTGGGGGAATAAGTCCTTTAATCCTGAAGGAAGGGTTATATAAACTTCACAACAGAGTATCTACCATGATCCCTTCCATATATATAGTATTTTAAATGCCTTAACAGAAGAATGCAAAAGAATAAATAATGTAGCCACTTCATACTCTGTTGTAGAAGTAGTTTGGGGTATGAAAGTCTCTCATACCATCAAGGTCAGTGCTTCTAACCTATCTTGGTGAGGAACCAGGGTTTTTTTTTCTATTATTTCGAATCTGTCATGAACAGATATGTGGTTCATCACATATGACCAGCACACAGCTTGCACCAGGTGAGCTGAACAACATCTGAAATGTATTACACCCTATTCAATGAGATGTGTCTACTCATCACCAAGTTAAGTGTTGTAGCAGTGTCTAATCACTTTAAACATTTGTAAAAGTTTAATCTCGATTTCTGCACTTACCGACGACGGTAACAGTTCGCTGAGGGGCACCAACTTTGTCTGCTCTTCAGATGCACACTGGTTTGTGAAACCCTGTTTCAAGTGGTCACCTGGTGCCTGCCTTTAAAGAAATTAAAAGACAATCTAAAGAAACAACTGCAACAACAACAGTAAAAACTACAGCATTAACACCATCAATTACTGCTCTGCTTAGGAAAATAGACACATAGGATTTTTCTCATTTCTTACCTCGGTTTTAAGGCTCAAGTGAATTGAAGCTCTCCTGCTTTATGTAAGCCTTTTCTAGGTTATTTTAACCTCAATCACTCTCAAGAAAGGATATTTGTCAGTCAATGCCCCTGTTTCATTCAGGTAATATTCCTTTAGCTGCTTTTTAAACTTTATATCAGACTATACTGTGGGACATTTTCAGACCTACACTGTGCTGTTTCTGAATTAAACACTGTCAGAAAAGGTCTGTTTTCAAAGCCTATTCCTGCTGAATTTGAGTCAGCCTCCTGTCACAGAATGTCATTCTAAAATTTAAGCTGCTGCAAGTTCAAAAAGATGTGAAAAAACAGCTAGACGGGACACTTATGTGTGTAGTGCAGCTCCTATCAGGCCTTTTGAACACCAGAACTGCTTTGAAAATCCACTTGGAATTGAGCTGAGTGGCAATGTTGTTCTTACTTGCAGGGAAGCAGCTGCCCATTGAAGACAGAACTTCTTATAAGGTGCAGCTTTTACTTTTGTCATCAGATTCCAAAAATAACATGTCTTTTATAGATGTTCATCATTTGCCTCCTAGCCACAAACACAAAGAAAACACAACTCTGTTTCCGCTTTGAACTCTAATCTCACAACACCAAAACAACCTCTGCAGTAACTAACTGACCTTGGAAACATACAGCCTTTCTGGATTAGAGAACGAGATTCCTGGAAATTTCCACCACATCGAAGCTCTACTCTAGACCATGGGGAATGGCTTCTGATGAAAAGTAAGAAATATGTCCACCCTAATACCCAATAGGGATCCCTAAATTGGAGAGGAGTGGTGGAAGGGATGCACTACATAGGGCAGGTGGTCAAATATATTCTTACGTCATAAACTAGCGATCATTATTGTGGCTTCTAACATTTTAACAGAGTAGAATTTGATCTTGAAGAAAACAAGAAATGTTATAAATCAATGAAAAATTATATCTCAAAGCATCATCATCGTCATAATAACCATCATTGTATGAGCTTTTACCATGGCCAATTAAAGTCTTTTAAATTTACTTCATCTAATCTTCTTAACAAACCTATAATATAGATGGGTATAGGCGCCATTATCATATATCTCATAAACACATGTTTATCTATCACATTAGAAAGAATGACTGTTACTGAGAATTGCATTGATTTCCCATTAAAAAACCAACTGCTTAGACGATTAAGGTATTCAGCATTAAAAAAATAGTCACCTTATACTGAGGGAACTTGAAAGAAAGAGGACTGTCTTTTAAGCCGACACGGCAGTCAGTGTAAGATGTACTGAAGGCATTTGCTTTGAGCTTCAGCACCAGCCAGACAGTAATGTGTGATGACTGTTGTTTAAATCCTGCGCATACAGTCATTGGCTTTAAGGAAAAACATCATTAAGCTGCATGCTGTGAGCTTCGCACTATAATTTTCAGGCGGACTTGGAAATATTTAGCAAACCATTGTTATGAATGTTGTCTGAAGTTAATTAGAAAAGTACTCACTTACACTTCTAAAACATATAACCATTCTATAGGAATTATTGATATAGGTTTGCTCATTCTAAATACAGACCAAGGTAAAAAATAGCAGTTTTATTATTTAGGTACCTGAAGCACAGAAGAGAGAATGTGATGACCGTTTTTTGACCTCTCCTTTCATTCTTCTCTCTTTGATCTCCTTTTCTTCTGTCCTATGTCTAAGTAATTCTCAATAAATCCACCCCTAAGAACTCAATTTCGGGTTTGAGAGAGATGAGTACAGTTTCATTCTATAGTGATCAAAAACGGACAAGGTAGATCTTCCTTTTCAATCCACTTGACCTAATTTTTTTTTCAGGTTTATAAGGGTCAAAGTGTTTCTAGAGCCATGCTCCAATGCTGAAATTCTGGGGATGATATAATTTTTTTCTTATGCATGCCCAGCACCATCTGAAGAAGCAGGGATCCTAATGTGCTTCCCTTTGGAGTACCAGAGCTACTGAAACTAAATTTATGGAACAGCTTCAGGTTTAAGAGTGAATCAAACTGGAGCACCATCCATTAGGAGGTGACTGAGGTTGTATCAGTGCACTGAATTCTTTAATAGAGAAATATGATCATAAGACAAGGAACAAAGATCAAATTGCTTCTGTATTCAGAGATTGCACCTGATGCTCCTCTTCATCTTTAGAAATAAAATATACAGTAGAAACACGGTAAAAGAGAGCAGTGATTTCAGATTGAAAACCATCTTTAGGAATGGATTTATCTGGCTATGTTACAGGTGCCAACAGGGGTTCTAGTGGCTGAGTGGATTCACTGATTTAATTATAGGCTGCTTCCTTGATCCTTGGATGTTTATTAATCTCTGGGCTAGCCAATAATATTCAAAGTACTCTGATAAATATGAAAGCTACGAAAATAGATCTGTACTATCATTATTCATTGTTAGGTGCTAAATTACGTGATATATCTGTAAAAGGCAAGAGGAGAACAGATAAAGAAGAGGGATTATGGACCTAATGATAAATTCTTTGAGGAATTAGTATTAGCGTTAGTCCTTAGAAACAGGATTTTATTAAACAAGGGTAAAGGGGTGAGAGTAGTATGAGAATATTGAACAAGATATATGATAAGCCAAACAGTTTTGAAGCTAGAATCTAAACCTCTCTTCTGATTCCTAAATCTATGATCCATCCAATACTTCTTGAATTTGAGATTTATGCACCCTCTAGTTGAAAAATATGACAGACTGAGTTAGCTGAAATCTGGATGTATCATATATCCATTTGAGACCTTTTAGAAAACTTTCGTTAAACATTTACATGGTTATGCATAGGTGTTTGTAAATATGCATGTGTGTGTATGTGTGTACAGAGAAAGAGAGGGAAATTCATTTGAACATACCCATAGATACAAATTTTTCTTAGAGCATGGTCAGTAAAAGCAAAGTACATAAGAGTCCATTTAGCATGGCTGGATTAATCTAAAATTATTCATATAAACACAAACACACGTTTGTATATACATAAACATTCTTAGTAAAGATTAAAAAAAACATCCAAAAGCCATTATCAATAGCCATTATTTTTGGGGAGAGAAACTAGTAATCATAGGAATGGAAAGATAGATTTTCAATTTTATACTCTTCTGCACTATTTGATTTTGTTGACATGTTCATATATTGCTTTTATAATTAAAAATCTAGTTTAAAATTAGATGCTAACATTTGTACAATTACAAAAATATGTAGATTTTAAAGGTCATATGACACACATTTTAAAGTGTTGGTGGAAATCACTGTAAGTCAATTTGCTGTACAATTTGAAAACGATCTAGTCTCAATTTGAAAATGATCTAATTGTGAGAGTTCCAAAATGATCTAGTTGAGAGGCTTTCTCATCTTGTTTAATTTCTCCTTCTCTGTGAATATTTGCCACATGGCTGTGACTGATGGTAATGTGACTTCTGGACTTCAGCAGGAAGGAATCATTTCCATTCGCTTTCTCTTATGATTATGAGTTCGTGAAGAGTTAAAAAGTGCAGAATGAAGGGAAAATATTCTATTTGACAGGAGTTAGTGGCATTAAGCTGTCATCCTTTAAAAGGAATCCAGTAAATATTTCTTTAAAGCAGCTTCTCTAATAACTTCACAGTAGTGGAAAGCAACATGATGCCTCGACTTATTGCTATCCTTCACCCGGGTGACAACAGGTCTGACAGTTAAAGATAGGCCTTCCCACCAGCCCAGAGAATTAAAGAGATGGTTCATTGATTTCTTCTATTCTATTCTAGAGAAAGCTTTAGCTCCCAGACTATTCTGCTTATATACATCATTTGTAGAACACTCAATGTGCAAAGGCATTCGGATTAAATTTCAGTTTATAAATATTAGTGCTTTCAAGTATCCTTTTCATCTTCTCCCTCTGCCATAATATTGAGCAATGTGAATATTTTCTTTGAAGCTAGAGCAAGTGATAAATTTATGGGACTGATTAGTGCCCGGAAGTTGGGACATATCTCATTAATGTCAAACTCAAGGAGAGCGATTAACAAGTTAAAAATGTGACATTTGACCTGAATCATGCAAATTATTTATAATAAATTTCAGTTGGACTTATATAAGAGAACAGCAGAAACTATTTGGAAGGATGACTCATATTCCCAGTTTTCATCCAAAAAAATAAAATAAAATAAAGGCCTGTAGACATTTAACTTCTTTGTCTTAATTAGAAAGGGATTGGAGTAAAAAATATATTATATACATATCCTGTCATTCTGATCTAAGCAAATATAAGGAAGTGATTCCCCTTTCTCTAATTATTGGTTGAAATAATTAACACTATACAGAGGACCAGTAATTTATTTCATTACATACTTTCAGCATCATTCCACTCTTCAGATTTCACTTGTTTGGCAGGCTTTGTATTTGTCAGCTGTGGGATCAGGGAAGAGGGTCAAAAGCATTTCTAAATACCATAAGACTGAATGACCTCCACGCCAAAAAATGACGAGTTGTCTTTAGTGAGATGTCCAAAGTTGCACTTGAAGAGGAAAATGTACTAATTCTAAAAAAGGAAAGTTATGGAAAAATGTAAGCAGTAAAGTCCTTTACCAGTAATGCTACCTCATTGAGCAGTCAACTATGTGTGCTTTGAGTAAAAGCTATCAGCTCTTCTACTATTTGTAGTGGTTTTTTTCTTTTTTAATCAAGGACACATGACAATTTATAAAACCCATATGAGTCAGCTTTTCCTTCTTATATCAAGGACTATTTTGAAGAACATAATTGAACATTTAAAAAAATAGTGCCTTAAACAATGCTGATCACTTAAAATTATCCATCAGGTTGATGTTCTCAAGTAGAAGGGATTATAGTATATGAAACTGTGCCAAGTTCATAAGTGCCAAAAGTAACATAAACTCTTTTGAAAATCCTCTCAAAGGAAAGGAATGAGTTTAAAGTTGAGCCAATTCAGCTCTATTAGACATACATTCATTTTTGCACGCACTGCAGTTACTTACAATACATACAGAAAACCCCCACTTCGAAGAGGAACGTTATGTCTCTTTTTTTCATCAGATAAGCTAAGAAAATTTGAGCAATCCTTTTTTTCCCTCCCTTAGATGAAAAAAATTATTTGGGGGACCCTCAAATAACTCAGAAGTGGTCAAATCAATTTCACTCAAACTTTTAAAAGACAGAAAATGCCCTTTTCACAGAGGCCAGGCATGGAAGGATTTTGCTCAAAAGCACATTTTTCATTAATGTTATAAACAGTGCAGGGTAGAAGCAATAGTTTAGAATAGTAACAACTTCCTGATGCTGTCTTTTGGATAGCGAAGTACTACTTTCCTACTGATTTGAGAGCAAATTTATAGATAGATATACTGATGCCATAGACTTTAGTAGTTTAGAGAAAGAGCCGGTTCAGATGAGTGAACTTGCATCCCAGGTAGTTCAGTTTGGAATTTTAACTAACAGCGGTGAACCGACACCCCTAGACAGTTATTGGAAATTTACTTTCAGATTAAAAAAAAAGAATGAGCACATAGCTGCATACCAATGGCAAATACTATAGTGTCCTTGCATCAAAATATAAAGACACATTGACACAATTTAATGTAAAGCTTTAATTTAAAGATTCCACTCTATAATGTTGGAACAGGAAGAAATGGACTAGATCTACTGGTCTATTACCTTCATTGCATAATGAGGAAATTCCAGTCCTCAGAGGTAATGTGACCTGTGTATGGCCACTCAGAGGCAGTCAGTGGTAAACCTGAGGTTACAGGGTTTCTAATCATTACACTGTCATTCTTGCCACTTAAATTAAAGTAATTCTAATAGCACTGTTAAAAAGATCCAAAAACCTAAAGGCATAAATACAACAGAAGTGAACCTGTGGCTCATGCAACAGGCAGAGGTGGACACAACTTGTCAGTGGGAGGTCTCTAGTTAACAACATTATTCTGGTACCTAGGCTGCCTGCAGCTCTGAGGCTCTTCAATACCAGCCTCCCAAAGTTGCCTTGGGGAGTCATTTCCTTCCCAATTGCCTGAAGAGGAAAGTAGCAGGGAGGAGAACATGTAGGAGGAAGGTTTTGTGGGACATGGCCAGAAATGACATCGTTACTCTTTTTCTTAACTTTTATTGATGTCTTAATAGTTTATAACATTGTGTGGTTTTAGTTGTACATTATTATTTGTCCATCACCATATGGATGCATCTCTTCACCCCTTGTGCCTGTTAACCACCAACCAGTTCTTTCTGTCCATGTGTTAGTTTATATTCCACGTATGAGTGAAATCATGTGGTGTTTGTCCTTCTCTGGCTTATTTCACTTAACATAATACCCTCTAGGTCCATCCATGTTGTTGCAAATGGGACAATTCTGTCTTTTCTTATGGCTGAGTAGTATTCCATTGTATATATATATACCACATCTTCTTTATCCAATCATCAGTCGAGGGACACTTAAGGTGCTTTCACTTCTTGGCTATAGTGAATAATGCTGCAATGAACATAGGGGTGCATAAGCCTCTTGTGATGGTTGATTTCATGTCCATTGGGTAGATGCCCAATAGTGAGATTGCTGGATCACAAGGTATTTCTATTTTTAATTTTTCGAGAAATCTCCACACAGGCTGCACCAGTTTGCATTCCCACCAGCAGTGGATTAGGGATCCCGTTTCTCCACAACCTCTCCAACATTTGTTGCTTTTTGTCTTGGTGATTATAGCCATTCTAATTGGTGTAAGGTGATATCTTAGCATAATTTTGATTTGCATTTCCCCAATGATTAGTGATGTTGAACATCTTTTCATGTGTCTGTTGACCATCTGTATATCTTCATTGGAAAAATATCTGTTCACGCCCTCTGCCCATTTTTTGATTGGGTTGTTTGTTTTTTTGTTGTTCAATTGTGTGAGTTCTTTATATATGACTGAGATTAATCCCTTGTTGAATATATGATTTGTGAATATTTTCTCCCAGCTAGTGGATTGTCTATTCATTTTGATCCTTGTTTCATTTGCCTAGTAGAAGCCCTGTAGTCTGATGAAGTCCCACTTGTTTCTTTTTTCTTTTTTTCCTCTTGTCTGAGTAGACGTGGAATCTGAAAGGATTCCTTTATGACTGATGTCAGTTAGTGTACTGCCTATATTTTCTTCCAGGAGTTTTATAGTTTCAGGTCTTGCTTTCAAGTCTTTAATCCATTTTGAGTTGATTTTTGTGTATGGCTATAGAGGATGGTCTACTTTCATTCTTTTACGTGTAGCTGTCCAATTTTCCCAGCACGATTTTTGAAGAGACTTCCCTTTCTAATTTTTGACAAAGGAACGAAGAACATACAATGGACATCATTACTTTTGATAGCATTCCACTGACTAGCACCTAGTCCCTTGACAACAAGAGAGGCTCAGAAACATAGTCTGACTATTTGCCCAGGAGAAAGAGAACAAAAATTTGGTGAATATTTAGGAGTCTTTACTTAATTGTACATAACACTAATCTGCATAGATAACTTAGAAAAGTGTCCTACATCCCAGTAATGAGTTCTGTAAATTAAAGAGATAATTGGGTAAATAAATTTGTATTAACATCAAGTAACCTCTTCCACACCACTTTGCTAGTTGATGGTACATGGCTCTAGTCTACGACAGTGCCCTAGTCAAAGGCACACAGTGTCCCAGCCCTGAAATCTGTATCAAAGAGATTCTTGGGTGGCTGCTCCAGGGTTATCTTCCCCTACCTTCAAATCATTGGTGACGTCACTAACAGTGGCTTCCCCTGCTGCCCAGCCTGGATGTGGGAGCTCACTCACCCATTCTGTCCTGACCTTTACATGCATCTCTGCTTTCAGTTTAATACACAGGTACTAGGGGAAATAAGGTCATGTAGCTACTTGAAAAATGAATTAACTATTTTATTCAGAGAGACATCTATTTATATGCTGTGCACACATTTTACAAATGTGAAATATACATTGGAGAATCATTTGACCTAGGGTCACGGAGCCATTTAATTTGAAATGCAAAGATAAAAGCTTCCTTCTGAATGGACTTGTTTTAAATGGTTAATTTATGTAGATAAAACGGATAAACTCTTTAATTATTATACATTAGGATACATACTTTTAAAAACATACATATTTTCTTATATCTCACGGCCTTCATCCCCTTCAGAAAATCCAAGTTACTTCTTTTGTTTAGTGAGGGATGTGAGAGAAAACAAAGAAAATAAAGGTTTAGTCTTTGAATTTTTAAATGCTAGAACTTAAAACAATTAAAAGCACTCAAAACATAGGCAATAGATTTGGAAGAACAACATGTAAGTAAGCAAAGAGTTATTACTTGGAAAGTACAAACTGAATCCCCTGTCTGAAGCAAGGGAGTGAGTAGGAGGAGAAGCCATGAGCGTTCCTGACTGAGGGGCCCTGGACACTGCTCCCTGGGTCAAACACAAGGGCGAGGCAGGGAAAGCTAGAAAGCAGCTGCAAGTTGTCTTTGGGAATAGAGGGTCTTGGGTAGCCTCTCAGAGTTTTCTACATCTCTAGACAGGAATGATTCACATGCATCCCAGTAATAAAGAGAAGAGTGTTTCCAGACATTAAAGGGCCTTTATGGATAATAACAAAAGCTGATTAATGTCCTACGTGAACAATCAAAGACCAAGCAACTTAGGGAGGGAATTTACTATGAGTTTGTGTATATCTATATATCTGTGCACTCATTACCCAGATCATAATGTAAATCATTTCCAACACCATATCCTGTTTTCTTATGCTTTCTTCCAGGTAATATTCCATTCCTTCTTGCCCAAAAGTGACCATATTCTGCCCTCTATTACCATGGATCTGGTTTGTGTCTTCTTGAACTTCATTCACATAAATGGAGTCAGACATTATGTACTCTTTTGGTGTCTGGTTTCTTTTTGACAATATTATGTCTGTGAGATTCATCCACGTTGTGTATAGCAGCTGGTCACTGCTGCAAAACAGTGCTCTTTCCTACTCCAAAGTGATTCTGATTGTTGCGTCATGTACCCTGTCTATACCACAATTTATTTTTATATTTTCCTATGGATGATCATATAAGTTGTTTTCACTTTGGGTTATGTATAAAGCTGCTATAAACACTATTGTAGATCTCTTGTGGTGGACATAAGCATTCACTTTCCTTGACTACATATTCAGGAATGGAACTGCTGGGTCAAAAGGTAGTATTATATGCATTTATTTTTAATTCTTCCAAGCAGTTTCTCAAAGTGGTTACAAGTTTACATCTTATCAGCAATGTATGAACTTTCCATCTGTTCCACATACCTTGTTAACACATGTTATTACCTGTTTTTCATTTTAGCTATTCTGTTTGGTGTGTAAGTGCATCTAATTGTCATTTTAATTTGCATTTCACTGATGAATAATGATGTTGACCGCAATTTCAAATACTTAATGGCAATTTAGATATCCTATTTTGGGAAATTCCTATTCAAGTCTTTTGCCCACTTACAAAATTGACTATTTCTTACTAATTTGTAAGAGTTTTTATATATTCTGGATAAGAGTTCTTTATCAGATATATGTATTGTGACCATTTTCCACATCTGTAGCTTGCCTTTTTACTCAAATTGTTGTCTTTTGATGAACACAAGTTCATAATTCTGCTTGCACCAATACCACACTTAAAATTACTGTAGTTTATAGTAGCTTGCTATCTAGCAGGTCATGTCCTCCAGCTATCTCCTCCTTTTCCTCCCCCTCCTCCGACTTCTTTAAGACTCCTTAGCTAGTCCACATAAATTTCCATATAAATATATTCTATAATATTAAGGGATAATATTCCATAATAAATTTGTATTTATATGACATTTAAAATTCCATATAAATTTTAGAATCAACTCGCCAATTTCAACAACAACAACAAAAACCCCATGATTCTGATTGCAATTGCATCATCCCCTGAAACCACAAACTCTGGCAAAACTGTTCTCTTGTCTTAGAGGACAAATTGACTGTATCTGAGGTAGGAACCTCCCTCTAATGGGACTTTGTCTCTTAAAGCACCCTGAAATAATGGGAGCCTTTTAGGAGCCCTCAATAAAAGGTCTCTCTTTTCTTCCAGTGCAGTCTCTCCAAGTCAAGTACAAACTTTGGTCTGTACCCAGAATTGGCAAATATTCATGGGGAAGAAAATGGCCAGCAATCATCAGCTCACCTCAGAAAGGCCCTCGTTCAGAATTAAAGTTCATCATTGCGTCCACAGCTCTTATAACTTTAAAAATATTATTTTTGTAATATTATTTTTGTACTTTTTTACTTTTGCAGCAGGAACATTGGTTTGAATTTGCTTCATTCGACTTAAAAAACAAAGGCCATTTTTATATGATTCTTGTGGAAAAGACGCTATTGTGGAAAAGATCCCCATTCTATCCTCATTTCCCATCCCTATAGACAACATTATATAAGTAATAAACTGTGGGTAAGAAGGCACCTCAAACTGATTTATGACAGGTTTCTTCTACCCAACTGAGGGAGATATTTGAGATAAAAATTAAGCTGAGTTACAGAAAAGAATAAAATTGTATTTGTTTACCTGAAATTTCTAGATTAATATAGGTAGTCATTACTTTAAATTTGAGGACCAATTTGAGTCAAATTTTAAAACAGAAACTTTGAAAATCTTTCAACAGCATATTTCTTTCTTATAAGAGAAATTGGCCTCAGATAGCTCCTTCAGAGATTGAGATGGATAGGTGTAACATGGCATCAGCTACCAGATTTGTATATATTTATATACTTTATGGATCTGATGAAGATTTTATTCCTTGAGAATCGCACATAGTAAAACTCAGTGAGCTAATAAGTATGCCCCAGGCACAACATAAAGAAATAATAAAAGAATTTGAGAATAAGGGAGATAAAATAGATTTGAAACCAATCTCTGGGTGAGAAGCAGACCATCATGTTTTGAGCTCATACCCTTGACTCTCAAGTGTAGCTTCAATATTTCTCATACAAATTTACCTGTATTTCAGAAGTCTGACTTGTGAAAAGCCCAGCTTGGAATATGACAAATAAATGGGCATTTTATAGGACTAACTCAGAGAATGATGTTTAATAAATATTTGATGGCCTACTAGACTTAAGATACTATTCTATAAACTTTGAATGATAAGAAAAGTATATAATGCCCAGTCTCTGATATAGTTGGTTTACAGTTTAGGTGAGGAAATGAAGGAAACATACATGAAAAGCAAACATTATGTTGGCTTTCATCTCACGGAAATCACAGTTATCATGAAGACTCTTTTTTCCTCGTAATTATCTGGTAGATTATCAAGATAAATATCCATATAGCCTCAGAAAATTGGATCTTCCTTGTTTATTAGCTCTTTTAAGCATCAAGGGTCAAAACAAGCAAAGAAAATGAACACAAAGAGGACCTTAGATGAAACTGTAGGCTCTCACAAACTCCAGATATGACTTCTAGAGGCCCTCTTATCAATTTCCCTTCTATTCTTCTTATGACATAGAAGCAGAGCCATTATAGAGTGATATGCTTTGTGATGGTCAGACTCTAAGCTGGCCCCCAGTGGTCCTCGCCTCCGGGTATTCATGCTCTTGTGTAATTCACTTCCTTTGAGTGTGGGTTGGCCAGTAATATGCTTCTAACTAATAAAATATGGCAAAATTGATGAGATGTCACCTCCATGATTGTGTTATATAAGATTTTAATATCCATCTCAGTAGCAGACTCTCTCACTTGCAGACTTTAATGAAGCAATGTAATATATGGAGAGACCCATGTGGCAAGGAAATGAAGGTGGGGTCCAGTCAATAGCCAGTGAGGAATTGAGACCCCCAGTCCAACAACTCACAAGTAGCTGAGTTGTGGCAACGATCATGTGAGCTTACTTCTTTCCCAGTCAAATACTCAGATGAGCCCCAGGTCCTGGTTGACAAATTCACCTGTATTTGATTGCACGTGCTTGATTACAGCTTTGTTAGGAACCCTGAAGCAGAGGACCCAACTAAGCCATCCTCAGATTTCTGACCCATAGAAACCGTGAAGTAATAAAGGTGTGTTGTTTTACATTTCACCTCTGAATTTGTGGGAATTTGTTACACAGTAATAGATGTATATCGGATATACACAATATCTGATATGATTGGCAAATTTTTTTCCCCACTTTGCGAGTTGTCTTTTCACTTTCTTGATATCATGAAAGGGTGTTGGATTTTGCCAAATGCATTTTCTGAGTCTATTGAGATGATCATGTGGTTTATTTTTTATTCTATTGATAGGGTACATTACATTAACGGATCTGCAGATGTTAAACAAATCTTGCATTCCTGGGATAAATATCATTTGGTCATGATGTATAATTTTTTTTAAGTTTCTGGATTTAGTTTGCTAATATTTTGCTGAGGAGTTTTGCATCTGTATTCATAATAGATATTGGTATGTGGTTTTCTTGTGATATTTTTGTCTGGCTTTGACATCAGGGTAATACAGCTCTCATAGAATGAGTTGGGATACATTCCCACTTCTATTTTTTGGAAGAATATTTGAAGAATTAGTATTAATTCTTCTTTAAGTGTTTGGTAGAAATCACTCCTGAAGCCATCTGGGCCTGGGTTTTTCATTGTGGGTTGGTGGTTTTTGATTACTAATCCAACCTCTTGTTATATAATAAATCCATTCATATTATCTATTCTTGAGTCAGTCATTTGTGTCTTTCTAGAAATGTGCCCATTTCATCTAATTCATCTAATCTTTAGGCATACAATTATTCATAGTATTCCTTTATAATCATTTTGATCTCTGTAAGGTTAGTGGTAATGTTCCTTTTTATTTCTGATTCTAGAAATATGAGTCTTCTCCCTTTTGTTCTTGATAAATCTAGCTAAAAGTTTGTCACATTTGTTAATCACTTCAAAGAACCATATCAGGTTACATTAAGTTTCCCTATTTTTTGTTGTTGTTGTTCTCTATTTCCTTAATTTCCTCTCTAATCTCTTTGAATCTTTCCTTCTGCTTGATTTAGGTTTAACCTGTTCTTCTTTTCCAGTTTCTCAAGGTGGAAGGTTAGATTATTGATGTGAGAACTTTTTAATTTTAATATAAGCATTTACATCTATAAATTTCCCTTTAGACACTGAGTTAGCTGCATCCCACAAGTTTTAGTATGCTGTCTTCATTTTCAATCATCTCAAAGAATTTTCTCATTTCCTTTTTGATTTCTACTTTGACTCATTGGTTATTTAGGAACATGTCCAATTTTCACATTTTTATGATTTTCCCAAATTTCTTTCTATTGCTGATTTCTAATTTCATCTGACTATGGTCAGAGAAAATAGTTTGTATTATTTTGATCCTTTAAAATTTATTGGGGTTAGATTTATGGCCTAGCAAGTGTTCTATTCTGGCTACTGTTCCACGTGCTCTTGAAAAGAATGTGTATTCTGCTGTTATTGTCCATCCTTTATTGAAAGTAGGGTATTGGAGTCTCTGGCTATTAGTGTTAAATTGAGTATTTCTCTCTTTATTTCTGTCAGTTTCTGCTTTATTAATTTTAGTGCTCTATTGTTACATCAAGATATGTTTGTTTATAATTGTTATATCTTCCTGCTGGATTAACCTTTTTATCATTATAAAATGTCCCTCTTTACTAACTTTTTTTGTTTTAAGTCTAGAGTCTCACATCTCTATGTGAATGTTTTCATTTATCTGTATTCTTTTCCTCTTTTCTTCACTTTGCATAAGTTCTATCAATCATTCTTCATGTTCTTAAAGTTTGCTAATTCTTTCTTCTGTTGATGCAAATCTACTGTTGACATGCTCTAGTGGATTTTTTATTTAGTTTTTGCACTTTTTAACTTCAATGTTTCAATTTAGTTCTTTTTTTATAATTTCTATCTCTTTATCGATATTCTCTATTTGATGTGGTGTTGTCATCAGACTTTACTTCTTAATCATGGTTTCCGTTAGTTCTTTGAAGTCTTTTTCTGTTAATCCAACATCAGTTTGCTGTCACAGGCAGTTTTTGTTGCCTGCTTTCTCTTCCACAGTATGGGTCATATTCTCGTTTCTTTGCAAGTCTTCTAAATTTTTTGTTGGAAATTGGATATGTTAGATAACATACTGTAGCAAGTCTGGTTCCTGGTTCCCCACACTCTGAGGGTTATTACTGTTATTTATTTGTGTACTTATTTAGTGACTGGCTGGATTATTTTACTGAAGTCTGTTTCCCCCAACATGAGGGAGCTAGTGCAAAAGCTTTAATGTTATTTCTCAGGGAGTGCAGCCTTGAGTATGGGCACAGTCACCTGGGGATGAAAATACCTTTGGAGAGCTCTCTTTGAGTCTCAGTTCCCTGACCACACTCAACTGTTAAACTCTGCTAATTTCTGATTGTTCTACTGTTTTTGAAAATACCTTCTGGTATAAATTGTTTCACAGATTTATCTAATCAAACTCAAACTCCTTTGAAGTGTGAGGAATCAGAATTGGTTACACCAAAATGTGAAGATTTTTTGACATAAAGATTTTGGGCTGAAATCTGCAGATAGGTAAAAAAAAACAAGTAGAAGTTACTCTTTTTAAGAGACATTTACATTTGTAAGAGAAATCTCCATTTGTAAAGGTATCTATGTCTCTGTACTGGGAGGAGGGGGTAATGTTATCTCTAGGGATCTCATCGGTGAGGAAGATGAAAACTTAAAATCTGCTTAGTCTTGTTTACTGTGCTTGTCTGACATTGCCAACCCCCAAAATCTTCCTTTGTCTATAAAAGAGGAGAACCTCCACCATTCTGGAGAGAGATAATATCTCCCATGTATACATGTTATAAAGCTTTGTTTGATTTTCTCTTGCTGTTCGGCCTCATGTCAATTTAATTTGTAGCCCAGCCAGAAAAGACCCAGAGTGGGTAGAGAATGTTCTTTCTCCCCTTCAGAAGGGATAGTTCCCCATGTTAGTGTTTGAAATTTGTTCTGACCCCTGAAGGGTTCTTCTCAATTGTCTCTTTTTTTGTTTCTCTTTGGGAAACTATCTATCCTATAGTAGCCTATAACTCCAATATCAATGTCCTCTCAATGGCCTTTTACCACAGTTTCCAATGTTTTTGAGATTGCCATTAAGCTTGAACTTCTCCACACTCTGCAGCAAAAGAAGTCAGCTCCATTGGAGAGGGATTTGGAGCTCTCCATTCTATGGTCTGCTTCTACCCCTAGAAAAAAATCTCTGAGCCAAGGCTCTTGTGCTAGGGGAAGGGACAATGCCATGCTTCTGTCAGTGACATCCCTACTTTAGAAGCTGAGTGCTTGGTGGATGGGAGGACCCTGAGGTCTCCTCAGCTTACCTCTCTCAGCATTGAATCTCCCACCCATGAGTTGGAGCCAGGGTGATTGGGGCCCAGTATTCTCAGTGGTGCTGTGTCTGAGGTAGAGTCTCTGTACTATTAGTGGGAGATGAGTAGAAGAAGGGAGGCCCCACCTCTCAATTGTACTCATCTAGAACTTAGCCTAGCAACAGGTAGCTTGGGCAGGATGAGAAATGCTGACATCTTGCACTTCCTGGGAACATTGCACTTTGAGTGAAAGCTGGTGGGAGAGTGAGTCGTATGTTTTTCACTGTACCAGTCTGGAGTGATAGCTGAATTGGAAGAGAGAAGGCTTGGTTCAAATACTACAGACTCTCCCAGTTCTTAATGAATTTTAGTAGATTCACTTGAATCTTCTGTTTTGTTCATTTGCTTTATGCTCTTAAGGTCATGTCCAGAGATTCTGAATGACTGGGGTTTTTACCTTTTTTTAGATCCGTTTCACTGGGGAGCAGGTCTGTGAAGTTCCTCAGTGTCATGCTGGAACTGAAACTCTGCACACCCTCTATTTTTAATCCTTAAGAACTTTGGGCTCTGCTTAATTCAGGCAAAAAAAACTACATTATGAAAGTCATTCCTTCTCTTACCACAAGCAAAGAGAATCAAAGATTCAATATTCCCAATAAAATAGAGATTTTTTTTTTTTTGTCATTTTCTGGTAGCAGCAGTTATTTCTCTGAATAAGTATACTTTGCATTTCCCATCTTGGATCCAGCTCAGGACACAGCTGATAAAGCAATGGTGATGAGGGAGCTAGTGAGAGCCAACACTCTATGCTTCCCCCTGATTCATAATTTTTTAAGTAACAAAGTAAAATTTCCCTGGAATATTTATATGTTATACATCAGCACATGGAGACATGTTGTCAGTTCTCATTTTTAATTACTCTTCTAATTGCTTTTCATTTTAAATCCTACTATAAACCTCCTTCATACCACCTGCTTATTCTCAGTAGAACAGGGAGGGAGTAGGGAGAGAAAGAGAGAACAGAAATTATGGCTTAAATAAATTATTTTTCATCTTAGGCATTCAAGAATATGCTACGCACAAGAATGCTGCCTCTACCACTGGAGGGCATGAAGTAACGTAATCAAGAGACAACATGAACTCTCTGTATCTAAATCAGTGTTTAATGTGTCTCTGTTAGGCTCAAAATACCACAGGTTCTGGTCTGAGTTATTTTGTAAACCACTAAAGATTTGGGGTGCACCTTTTAAAATCAGAATTTCACATAGCATGATTTTCTGTCCACTTGTCAGAGAATACCCAGAAATGCTTCTTTAAAAGGTCAATTCTAGTTCCAATTCAAGGCCTCTTAAGTCATTATCTTTAGGGACTGAGAACATAATGATGCATTTTTAACAAGCCAGGTGATTTCAATGCACACTGAAGTTTGAGAGCCAGTCTCTCTGTACTGGTTTTATGTGAGGGGTTCATTGTCATGCTTTGCTGGAGGAGCTAATGCTGTGTGACAGAAAGAATGTTGGGATGAACATCAGGAAGGGGCTTCTCTGCCACTCAGGAGCTGAGATGTCTGAGCAACTTGTTCTTTCTAGGCACTGGCATCTTCATTTATAAAATGGGAATAATATTTCAGTTTGCTTCTTAGGGCTGATGTGACTATCAGATGAGACAGATCAACTCAGCAAAACCACTTTGCAAAATGGGACACCCTTTACAAACATAGAGAACTTTAGATAAAGGTGTTATTTTATCTTCACAATGACTAAGATATATATTACAACTTCGCTGGTATATAAAGTAAAAAAATGCTGTAGAAGATTGTCATTAGAGAATAAAACAAAGTAGGTATGAGAAAGCCTGCTTTTGGTTTATTTCAACAGGGGACCCAGGAGCTAAAAAATGTTGTACTTACACCAAAATGTGTCCAAAGCTTACATTCTGATGGTCACCTTAAATAAATTTAGTCAGAATAAGTTATGGGTGACTTACAATGATCGATAATATGGATATTAATTATATTCTTGAATTGTGGCACCAATATTTAGTCTCCAAAGAATAGAATGATTGTCACAGCCAGCGATATTTATCAAAGAGACACCAAAGTCACAATATATGGACTTACTCTTCACCTACTGAAATTTACAGAGTTTGATTAAGTCGTGTGGTAATATGTGCAGGACATCCTGGAACTACTGTGTATTAAAAGGACAACTCTGCTGACAGCTTCCCCTTGAAACATCTGCAAGTCGCCAAATTCCAGAGAGTATATGTCTGGAAATGGTATCAATGACACACTGTTAATGGGTGAATCACTTATCTGCCAAAGTCCTCCACCTCTCTACCAACATTCTAAGTTGCTATTAGAGCTCACCGATTATTTTTATTCAAGGAGAAAGGGACATTTATATTAGCTGGAATTTCTCTTGTACAATGCCTAAAGCCTACATTAAGGATGCTCAGTCTAGAAATTTGCAGAGAAAACTACCATCATGACCATAATCGGGCAGGGAGTGAGGGAGCTGATGTATATCCTTAGTCATGCAGAAGGACAAGTGTCAAGTTTCGGGCAACCAGAATCATGTTTCTTCCACGTATGATTCTTGATGTGTCAACTTAATCACATTGATGCATGCATGATATTTAAAATCACAAAACTCTAGCTTAGAGACAGACCATTGAAATAATCTATTTAAAGGAAGCAAACTCAAATATCTTCAGCATAATCGGCTAAGGTAAGTAAATAGAGACTGATAGTTTCTGCATAAAGACCCATTTGGATTCACATCCCAGAAAGACAGAGACCACTGTTCTGTGAACTCTGATTCACCCAATCCTCTCATTTCTGAATGAGGAAAGAAACTGAGACTCATAAAAATGATGCAGCTTTTTAGTGGCAAGGCCCAGATTACAACCCAATTCTACTAACATTCAATTTTGATTTGAGTTACAATCAAAGCTGAAGATATTTTAACATGTCTGATATAATCTACACATTTCCTAAAGCCAAATTTGCAAGATAGATTTATACATTTTATTTTAAAGCATCCAATTTATGACTTTCATTCATTTAGATATCTTGGCAGAATAATTACTGAACATCCCAAAGTTCTTTGAATGCTTGATTTATACTACTAATTTACACAATATTTTTTCTTATTTTCTTAACTGTGCTTATCATGACATGCTATATTTTATGTCTATGAGTGCACTCCCTTTCAAGAAATATATATCTACATACTTGTGCAGACACTTAAATTGTTTTCTGATACATCTAGGGCCTAGGTGGCCAACAGATAAATTTTATGTATGGCCTACTTCTCTAAAAGTTAACCAGTGAAATTATTTCTTCTGTAACATGATGCTTAATGGATTATTAACCAACTAAATTGTGGGATTTTATTTAAATGAATTCTTGAACAGCAACTAAGATTCCAGATGGCTGATATATTTAATAGGCAATATGGGAGAATGCAGTAGGTGAGAAGAGCTGTCTCAAAAAATATTAAACAACTTTTAAAGCTTTTTGACATACTGGCAATACTGCTCAAACATTGCAAAATGCCTTTATATGTTAAATACCCCTAACAAATGGGTGAAACTCAAGCATATGTTCTCACCTTTAACCAGGGGACACAACACACATAAATGCAAGGTCTTAAATAAATTATAAATTCATAACCAGATGCTGTGAGCGTAGATAAAAATATGCCCTCAAAAAGCTAATAGCCAGCTCATTAAGGACACAGTCACTTTCTGCTCTTCTAACAGTTATACTGTAAATGAACACCATAGAAAATAAATATTGGGGAGAAAGCAGCAACAAGATAATAGAAGCAAATTAACAATGGGAAGGAAAGTGGACAATTTGAGACCTTACTCTCGATGACTTCAGTTATGTATTAGATGCCAAAAAGTAAAAATGCATATTTATTAAACTGTGACCAAAGGCAATATTTTATCTTATAAAATAAAAAGGTTAAAGTATCTTCCTTTCAGAAATAGTTAATTGCACTTAGTATTTAGCCTTTAATAATAAAAAAAGATTTATATTTATTTAGAGTACATGTGCCTTTTTAAAGTTTATATTTCTAGGAAAGAATTTAGATCCTAATGAGTGATGAAATAAAAGGAAGAAAGGGAAAAGAGATGTTGAATGTGTTGAGTGTCACGTGCCAGTGGAAATGTTGGGCCATTGGTTGGAATTCAAGAATAAATAGTTTGGAGAGAAACTATAGCTGGAGATTGACTTTGTAAAATACCTGCTGAGAATGACAGCTAACACCATAAGGGGAATAGATAATTAAGGAAGAAAACATACAAAGAAGGGAGGACTAATGCCTACGTTTTGAACTCAGAATAGGAGACATTGAAGAAGAGAAAGGAGCGTGACACTAAGCAAGATAATTGCAAGGATAATGCCGTTTTACTAAAACCACAAAATAATTTGATTTTAAGGAGAGCTAAAGATGCAAACAGGATGAACTATACAGACTCCTGAACCACAATTTTCTCGTCTACTTAGAGAGACGACACAGAAATGCCCGAAGATTGCTTCCAGCTCAAGCAAAATTCTGTCAGTTGGCAATTAGATGGTTGATTGCTGTAGAGCAATTTGAGTGGACTGAGGGAAACAAGATTCAGATTTCAAGGGCTTATTTAAAGAGTGGGTAGCTGGCCAATAGTTTATCTCTGATGGCATTATCTTTATCAATGACTTTCAAAATATTCTAGGCATATATAAAGTCACAAATATTTGTACACACATTTATTTAATCTGTAGGATTGGCTATTCTAGATATAATTAGAGCCATGTTTTTATTTTCATGAAGTACTTATCCTTATAGCAAACTTTAAGGATAAAATGTTACTATTAATCACTACGACATTCCTGAAACTAGCTTTGATCTTAATATTAACCTGGAAAGGCCAGAGAAGACATAAAGAATGAGCCAAACCATAAAAACAAAGTAAACCATAATAACTAGAAAAACGCAGTCACATCTTGCCACGCAAAAGGGCCCTATCTCTGCTCCATTATATGATGACACATTTACAGTTTAAAAGAGAGATATTTAAAGTAAATACTAACTAAAAGAAAGTGTTTGGGGTAATATTACTACGGGGACAGAGTATTATTTTGGACAAAATATTAGAAGAGATAAAGAGGGAACCAACCCACCAAGCAGATGCAATATTTATGAACTTGTATGCACTAATAAATTTCCTAGAAAGAGATAGACCATATACTGATAGAATAACAAGGAGAAAAACAAAACTATACTCATAGTGGATGAAGGTAACATACTTTTATCCAAAACTGATCAACAGTCATAAACTTAATATGAATAGAAATGTAAACAACATAATGAATTGACTTTATGTTATATATACCCATATATCTATATTCATAGAATCTTATATCCTAAAAAGAGAAAATATGCATATTTTAGAACATATAGAACAGAACATATGGAACCTTTACAAAATTGTATCAGGTACTGGGTCTCAAAAGAAATTTATTTTAATTGTCATATTAGGCTCCATTCTGTAGCCAAAATGAAAGATAATTTTCTTGCAGCTATGTGTATCTATGTGACTGAGTTCTTGCCAATAAAATGGAGTGGAAGTGATGACTGCAACTTCTCAATCCCTTGTTACAAGTCAGTTATTTGCCTTAGATTTGCTTGCTTTCTTCTTTTCTGTGAGCTGGACTTAGGAAGGCATCAACTATCTTTCACTCTGCAGACAAGGAAAGTACCTTGGAGAGAGCAGAACAACTAAGATGGGAGGAACCTGGTGACATGAACAACTTGTGGAACAGAGCCGTCCCACTGAAGGACAAGGCAGACTGCTATGTGAGAGAGAAATACACCTCTATCCTATTTAAGCCACTCCATCTTTGTTATAGAAACTTAGAATTGAGGCTGAAAATATTTTGCAAAGGATTTAAAACCTGTGGGAAGAGGGAGATCTTTTCCAGTTAATGTTCACATGACTATATAGGATTTCAATCACTCTGGTATTACAAAACATCCTATACTCGCTCACTAACACATGTATTCTATTGCCAGCAAATTGATGTCAGGACTATCTAAATCCTTTTATCTACACTACATTGTTCTCTATTTTCAGCTTTCCCACAATTCAAGATTGCACTGAAATGTTTAATGAGAAAAATCCTGTTTCAAACAAAGGCTAACATTTTGCATATCATAAAAATTATTTGTATATATAATAAAACTGCCAAAAGGATCAAAGATTCTACAAAGCATTTAGATTAGTAGACAGTTTTATGCATTTCTGCCTTAAATAGGTTAAGTTTAAGAGTTTTCTTCTAAGCAGAGAGAAAATGTACTGCAATTTAGGCTTATAAAAAGTATATGGTAGGGGCCGCCCGGTGGCATAGCGGTTTCGTCCGCGCTTGGCAGCCCGGGGTTCGCCGGTTCGGATCTCGGGCGCCCAGGGCGCACTGCCTGTCAGCCATGCCGTGGCGGCGTCCCATATAAAGTGGAGGAAGATGGGCACGGATGTTAGCCCAGGGCCAGTCTTCCTCAGCAAAAAGAGGAGGATTAGCAACGGATGTTAGCTCAGGGCTGGTCTTCCTCACAAAAAAAAAAAAAGTATATGGTAGGTTGAACATACACTTGAGCAAAAATGTGTTGATTTTTGAGTGTCAGCTCTACGGTTGGCATTGTGTGCTGCACGTAGCTAATGATCTCCATGTGTTTGTTGAATTGAATTTGTAGTATTTCATCTTACCTTTTTAAAAATTCCCATAAAGAAATCATTGTTGAATGTATTTATCAGATGAGGAGACTCTGACATTGGGAGATTAAATCATTGCCTGGAGATCAGTTGTGAAGCAGTTGCTGTGAACAAGGATCTCTCCAACCACTGGACGATTTTAGCAAGAAACTGAGTAACTTCTGAAGACTGGAAATCATTTTTTAATCCTCAAACTTTTTTCCAGTGTAAAAATTATGACATAAACTTTTCATTTGTTTAGGTATTGGGGTTTAGCTATCCCACTAATGAGAAACTTTTACAATGCTTGAGTTGACTTAGCTTTGCCGTTGACTAACTATGTGACCTGGGGCAAATTTTCTTCTTTGTAAAATAGAAATATTAATTTTTAGTGGATTGAAATAAAATATAGACAGGTAAGCATTTAATTTATTTTATTTTATTCAAAATAACTTTGAAACATTATATAAATATAACAAAAATATAAATTTTCCTTCAGTAATTCATCAAATATTTATAAATTTGTCATTCACCAGATATTCATCAAATGCTGAACTTGGTAATTAGCAAATATTTAGCAATATATTTTTATTAATAATAATTCAGCAGTTTTATTAAATTAGGTCAACAAATTATAATCTGTTTATCAATATTTATTAGGTCTTTCCTTCCTTTTCTTCTCTGCCATTACTGTGGTCTTTTTCCCTGACTTCTTTAAAAGAAGTCTTTCTTTATAAATATAAAAGTAGAGGATTGTGGAAAAATTTATCAACAAATAATTTTCAAAAAATGTTATATTTCAAAAAAGTGGTCCTAGGCACACTGAGAAATAAAAGAGAAGGAAAAGAATTCATTATCTGCAAGGAGCTTGCAACCCTGTTTGGGAGAAAAAATGGTACAGCAGAAATAATACAGTATATAAGAATTGTCAAATTGGGTAGCAGAGTATGTGAAGCAAATATAAATTTAGAGAAAGGGGTGATTAGTGAAGGTTAGAAGTCTTCTATGAATTGGGCAAGACCTGAGGGAATTGCTCATTCCATCTTATTTATTAAACCTATTTAAGTGGTTGCTTTAGAAGAGTTTGTCATTAAGGACATTTGTGTTCTAAAATCAGTACAGTAGTCCTCCCTTATCTGCAGTTTTGCCCTCTAAAGTTTCAGTTCCCACACTCAACTATGATCCAAAAAAATTAAATGAAAAATCCAGAAATAAACAATTCATAAGTTTTAAATTGCACACCGTGCTCAGTAGTGTGATGAAATCTTCTGCTGTCCTGTTTTGTCTCCCTAGGGAAGTGAATCATCCCTTTGTCCAGCATATCCACTACCATCCACTGGTCACTTAGTAGTCCTCTGGGTTATCAGATTGACTGTCATGGTATCACAGTGCTTGTCTTCAAGTAACCCTTATTTTACTTAATAATGGCCCCAAAGCACAAGAGTAGTGATGCTGGCAATGTAGATATCACAAATAGAAGCTGTAAAGTGCTTCCTTTCAGGGAAAAGGTGAAAGTTCTCAACTCAATAAGGAAAGAAAAAAAATCAAATGCTGAGATTGCTAAGATCTATAGTAAGAGTGAATCTTCTATCTGTGAAATTAGGCAGAAGGAACAAGAAATTTGGGCTAGTTTTGCCAAAGTACCTCAAACTGCAAAAGTTATGACCACAGTGAGTGATAAGTGCTAAGTTAAGATAGAAAAGGTGGCGCTGGCCCAGTGGTGCAGCGGTTTACCTGAGCTTGGCAGCCCGAGGTTCGTGGGTTCGGATCCCGGGCGCCTGCTGACGCACTGCTTGTCAGCCATGCTGTGGCGGCGTCCCATATAAAGTAGAGGAAGATGGGCACAGATGTTAGCCCAGGGCCAGTCTTCCTCAGCAAAAAGAAGAAGATTGGCAACGGATGTTAGCTCAGGGCTGGTCTTCCTCACACACACACAAAAAAGATAGAAAAGGCATTAAATATGTGGGTGGAAAACATAAACTGAAAACGTGTTCTGACTGATGGTAACATGTTGTGCCAGAAAGCATTGAGTATATATGAAGACTTTAGCAAGGGATCCCCTGAAAACAGTGACAGCAAGCCATTTACTGCAAGTAAGGGATGGTTACACAGATTCAGGAATAGGTTTGGACTGAAAGACTATATTCACCTAACTTTTATTACAGTATATTGTTATAATTGTTCTATTTTATTATTAGTCATTGTTGCTAATCTCTTACTGTGCCTAATTTATAAATTAAACTTTATCACAGGTATGCATTTATAGAAAAAAATGTAGTATATATAGTATAAAGTTTGGTATTATCCATGGTTGCAGGCATCCACTGGGAGTCTTGGAACATATCTCCCATGGACAAGGGGGGACTACTGTACTTACTACTCAAAACAATCAGCCTATGACATAAAGTTAATGGGACATATCTTTTGGCTTTATGTACAATTTTATTATGAATTTGAAATCCTCCCCATGCAAATTCTTTTGTTATTATATTGTGTACCACTCACAATCAAAGTAGAATAGGAACCAAAGTAGTTATTGTAAAAAAGAGAATTATATACAGAGAATTAGTTAAGCTGACGTTAGAAAACCAAAAGAAAAAAGAATACTGAGATGGGAAGAGATAGTAATTGCAAGAAGTAATTAATACCCCTAAGGCTCAAGGACCAAGAGGTGGGATTACCAAAGCTAACAGTTTGGAGGATGGACCTCGCACATCTAGAACCAAGGACTCTGAGGAGCAGACACTGTAGGGCTAATGTTAATATTTCTGGAATCTGAAAAAAGACCCTTGTGTAGCTGGTCCCAGACCCTGAGGGAGGGATGCTGGCTGGTTGGTGCTGGCGTTGCTGCCATGGCTGCTTCTGAGAGTGGCGAAGAAGCGGGGAACTAAAGCAACAGTTGCTACCCAAGGTGAAAGGCCAATGGTGGAGCAATGCCAACAAGAACAGCAAGCAAATAGGAAGGGGAAATCCGTTTCTCCCTGCTCCTGTTTTCTGCATTTGCTCTAGTGTCCCTATTGGCAAAACCTAATGGGGAGCCAGTTGGCAAAGAAGAAATGTGGTTGGCAGAGTACCATCCCAGCAACAAAAAGCCAAGTATGGAGGGTGAGTTCATAGCTGAGAAAGAATAACTTAATAACTAACACAGCTATGTTCTAAGATGAGGACTAAAATGTAAACATTTCATAATAAATTTACCATTTTATTATGAAATTGAAATCCTTCCCACATAATTTTATTATACTGCATTTAGCTTTTGTTATGGCTAAATGTGCATCTCTCAGGAGGAAAAAGAAAGAAAAAAATTTTTGAAAGGTGAATGAATGTAATATAATAATCACCAACTATTTAAAGACTATCACCGAAAGGAAGAAAATATTTTACTTTCATTGCAATTGTGTTTAGTGCAAGCATAATTTTAACAGACAAATTAACGTAGATGAGAAGGAACTGGAGACTAAAGGATATTCATATGTGTGCTAACAAGTAACCACTACATACCAAATGAGAAAGACAGAGTGAAGGATGACTAAGTGGTGAATGATGACAGGAATGAGTGGCAGCTGTGTAACATTTTTCATGATTTTCCTACTGTTGTACTTTTCACTTAAAAGAAGCAGAAAATTCCTGGCTGTAATCACGGTGTTGTCTGGATTGTAGTCATCTTAAGGCTCTGTTGGGGAGGATCTTCTTTCAGTCTCAGCCATGTAAGTGTTAGGAAGGGCTCAGGTCTTTGATGGCTGTTGGCCAGAAACAGAATTGTCTGGCTACATGGGCATCACTTAGGGCAGTTGTGAAATAATAAGAAATCTATATATTGGTCTCTGCTACATGGTCCCTGACACAGAGCTCCTAAAACCCTTGTAAATAGAGATGCTAAGAGAATCTTTTGTTCTAACATGTAGTCTTTGACCCCAGTTCCTGACTCAGTGCTCCTAAGACCTTTAAAATTACCTGAGCAATAGGAACATCTGACACTGAACTTCCAAATGCCTTGGAATTTCCTGGGTGATAAGGATGTCTTTTCTTCTAATGAAGTGACTCTTAGTGGGCTCCTAGATGGGTGTTCGTCACCAGAAGAAACACGTTATGATTAGAAGCTTGAGCCCCACCTCCCATTCTCCAGATAGGGGAGAGGGGCTGGAAATGGAGTCAATGATCAATCATGCCTATGTGATGAAGCCTCCAGAAAACAAAAAATCAATAGTACAGGGTTCAGGGAGGTTTTGGGCTGGTGGACACATCTAGGTTCTAGGAGGGTGGCACACCCCAACTCCACAGGGCCAGATGCTCCTGCACTAGGGACCCTTCCAGACCTCGCCTTATGTATCTCTTCATCTAATTTTTCATCTGTAGCCTTTTCATATCCTTGAGTATATAATAAACTGGTAAACCTAAGTGTTTCTCTGAGTTCTGTGAGCTGTTCTAGCAAACAATCAAACCCAAGGAGGGGCCATGGGAACCTCCTATTTGTAGCCAAGTCAGAGGGAAGTTGTGGGTAACCTGGGGCCTACTACTTGTGATTGGAGTCTGAAGTGGGCGGGGGCTGGGTAGGGGTACTCTTTTGGAATTAAGCCCTTAACCTGTAGGGTCCGCGCTAACTCCGGTTAGTGTCAGAATTGAATTGAACTGTAGGATGCCCAGCTGATGTTGCAGATAATTGCTTGGTATGAGAAACCACCCCCCACACACAGACATCTGGTGTGTGGTAGTAGTATGAGAGTAAAGGAGAAACACAGGGAGTGTGTCTCCTATACAGCAGCTCACAGCACAGAACAGGGAGTGAACAAGAGAGCCAGAGAGATCATCCAAGATACATGCCACAATCTTTCTGTAACTTGATTCAGATATGAAAACCCATCAACTCCACTGCATTCTATTCTCTAGAAGCAAGTCACTAAATCCAGCCCACACTCAAGGGGAGGGGATTATATGTGGGCATGAATACCAGGAGGCAGAGATCATCGGGGACCATGATAGAGGCTGCCACAGATGCTTAAATACTGAAAACAACCGGGTGGTCTGTGTTCTGAGCTCTGACAGAATCATACAAAAACAGCTGGCATCAAACTTTTGAAGACTATGGAGTCCACTATTTGAAATATTTTTGTAATAGACCTGCCAGTATTATATGCTTAAATAAGGTTAACACATCAAATCATGAAGAAGCACAAGTGTATGCCTGGGAGTCATTTTCTGTTCCATAACGATTTTTCCCCCAAAGACAGTTTCCTGAAGCATAGAGTGGTTGATTCAGTAGATCCATAATGTTATCTCCAGGACAATAATGACCATTTTATGATCTTTAGGGCTTTCCCCCTGAGGGTGCAAGTTGACTGCCACAACTGCAGGCATCTTGCCTTTGTTCAAGGCAGGAGGAAGTGAGAAGAGGTGGCACAAGCAAGCACTCTTCTTCTCTCAAGGGAGAGGAAAATCCCAGAAGCTCTCTAGCAGACTCTGCTTACATTACAATGGTCCTCCCTAGGCCGAAGAAAGAGACTGAGATAACATTGACAGGTTTAGACTGATCATGATTTGACCCCTAGGGCTGGAGAAAGGAGTACCTCTCCATCTATTAAAAAATCAGATCTCAGCCAATAGGAGGGAGAGAAAAGGGTTTGGGATATATAATGAGCAACTGCCACACTTACAACCAAAGTTTCTGAATGATAGAAGTGTCTCTCTCTGCCTTGCATATTTTAAATTCAAAAATTGTTAATGTTTTAATTTATTTCTACCTTCTATTTTATCATATTAAATTGTTAGCTGCAGAAAATAAATGAAGTTAGATGAATCAGGGGCCTTAAGGCAATAAACTTTAGCTTTAATTTTTGAGTTGTTAACTCATCTTACTTTTAGACAAAAGATATATTCGAATAAAAAATAAGTTACATAATGGTAGAAACTAGAGACTTTATATATAAGATGTTAATAACAAAACTTCCTTTAATAAGGAAATCTTTACCTTCTCGAAAGGCTGTTAATTTGGCTTATTCCTCTAGTCCTTTTTTCATTAAAAAGTATGCACCTAGTATTTTAAAGTCTGATTTAATTATAGATGATGAGAGGAATGTAAAGTTGTTGTTTTCATATGTGCTTTAAAACCTGTGCATTGAATGCTTAAGGTTATTTAATAAATCTGTAACGATAGGGAATTTAAACTTTTTAAACTTAAAAATGGCATTGTATAGACGCTATTGGAACAGACTGTTAAATCCAAAAATGACAAAAACTACATTTAGAAACTTATAATATTATAAAAATTACATTTCAAATTAATGGTCAAAATATACATTTTTGAAAGTGTTATTAAGGTAAATTGACAGCCATCCTATTTTACACAAAAAGAAATATTTACATAATAAATATACAGAAATAAAAACAATAGAAGAAAATGTGAGAGCATTTCTTTAAGCCAAGAATGAACAAACTTTTCTAAGACTGGAAAGAAAAGATCAGTAAGTCCAACAATACATAAATCAAGCATTCATCATTGCAAAACACACAAAAAAGGAAAATACTGGTAATTACATACACAAGGCTAATTTATTTAACAATTTAAAACACAACAATTTAAAAGAAACTGCTAACAATTTAAAAAAAAACAGACCAAGAAAAGTTGAAAATATACAGAGGACATGCGAATGACCCACAGAGAAGTAAATTCAAGTAGTCTGTAAAAATCTGAAAAGATGGTCTCCCTTACTCATAAAAAGACAAATGAGCATACTATTTTCTCCTATCACATTGGCAAAGAACAAAATGATTGAAAATAGAACTGTAAAATGCTTGTGAATGCATTTATGCCCATCAACATGAATGACTCGCAGAAAATACTTTAGAAACTGATAATGATTGTATCGAGAGAGCTGAGTAGAATGACTGCAGGGAAACATTTTGTTATTTGTAACTTGAACTGGGATGATCTATTCCTATTTTAAAAATTAAAGTATTTAAAAATTAGAGTCCTCTAAAATTTTGTGACCAATTGCAATCCAACTGAAAATCTACCACTATAATGTAATCATCTAAGACATTACTTAACATCTCTGTTCTCATTCACACCAGACCAAATGCCAATTTCAACTGCCCGAGAGCTTTCTCTGAATATTGTAACCCGCTTTGTCTACCTGTGCAATAGGTCAGAAGCACCTGCAAATTAGTGCCCCACAGGAACAGCCCGTAACCAACGACTGACAGGAATCGGTATATAAATAACTAAGCTCGACCATCCCTTGGGTGGGAAATATCTGAGACATGTGTTCTATACTGGCTTACAGAGTTTCCCCAAATGGCTTAAGTTCAAAATATATGATGGAAATTATTTGGGATTGGGCCTAAAAAGGTGCAAAGTACACAGGTAAGTTTCAACAACAAAGCGGCCAAGAAACCCAAGTGAAAAACCTCTGTTGCACCACATAACCACAGGTCTCCTTCAGGCCACACCTATGGCCTACCCGAGTTCCCTATGACCAGCTGACCAAGGAATGAAATTACTCAGGTCTTGTTCGAGATGGGTTGCCTCCTCTGTTGGAGAGACTAAATAATGGATTGCTGTTGAATGCTAGCTATACTCAGGAGTAGTCCTGAAATAAAACAATGAGGAAAAAAATCCTCCTAATAGTCAGATATGTGAGCTGTACACCTGATTTTTGACTTGGTATAGAGAGAGAAAGGGCTGGAATATGGATGGCCATGAAATCTTAAGCAGTATTAAATGATTTGGCTAGTTGGTCAGGGGCCTGGAATGTATGATTGGAAAACCAGAGCAAAACATTTTGGGAACTAAGCATATGGTGGATTTGTGAGAGTGGGAACAAAGTGTGCAAATCTTTGTATTGCTTCTTGGTGTCCACCAGAGACACCCACCTCCATCACAGAGGAAACATGTAATAACCAAACAGAGAGAGTTCTATGAAGAGGAGCCAGCCTCTTCCTCAGCCCTCCATTTCTGATGTGTGACAGGCCTATGACAAACCTATGAGTGGAGGAGAAATAAGAGCAGGAATGGATGCTATTCATGGGCCCTAAACACGGGCATCTTCTCAACTGTAACCTATAAGGACTGGCTCCAGATATCTTTGCTGGGATATTAAATCATGAGTCATGGTAGAATTCCACATAACAGTAAAGTTTCTTTTATATAGCCTTTATTCTGAGCCCCATAACACCCCACTCTACTTCACCCCCACACCAGGCTGGCACTTCTCAATTTCTGCAGCTATCTATTAATCAGATCCTTCAGGTCTTTTGGTAAAACAAACAAAAACTTTTATGCCCATAACAGGAATAGTAATTTTCTGCTAGTGACATGCTGATACTTGACCCTAGTTTATTGATTTAAAGGTAATAAAAAAAATCCATTGATCAAAAAAAAGTTCATGAGTAATCAGGAAATAGTCTGTAAAAAATGATAATGAAAACACAAATAGAAAAATTTGTGGGATGCAGTTAAAGTAGAACTTAGAGGGAAATTTATAACTTTAGGTGTCCCTATTTGAAGCAAAAGAAAGATTTACAATAAATTATCAAAGTTTACAACTTAAGAAGCTAGATAAAGAAAAACAAATTAAACCCAGAGTAAGTAGAAATAAAGAAATAACAAACATAAGAGGAAAAAAAATCAATGAAATGTAAACAAATATTAGAACTAACAAAGCCAAAATCTGGTTCTCCGGAAAGATTAATAGAATCGATAAGCATCTAGCAAGGCAAATCAAGAAATAAGATAAATAACACAAAATACTAATAACAAGAATAAAGAATGTGATATCACTACAGAACCCACAATCATTGTAAGGAAACACTATAAATAGCATTATGCCAATACCCTTGAAAACTTAAATAAAAGGGAAAGTTCCTTGAAAAATAAGTTATCTAAACTGACTCAGAAAGAAATAATGAAAATAGCATTTTACCTATAAAAGTAATCAAATTCATAATTAAAAACCCAACCTCAATGAAAGCTCCAGAGGCACTGATTTGCACTGGTAAATTTGTCAGATATTTAAGGAAAAAATAATACCAATCTTACAAAACACCTTTTAGAAAATAGACAAGAGGGGGATACTTCCCAACTTACTGTATGATGCCAGCACCATCCTGACACCAAAATCTGATCAAGACATTAAAAGAAAAATATAGACCAATAGCCCTCATAAACACGCAAAAATCCTTAACAAAGTATTAGAAAGTCAAATACAGAGCTATATAAAAATACATTGTGATCAACTGAGAATTATCGCGGGAATGCAAAATTAGTTCAATAAGTGGAAATCAATACTGTAATTCACCATGTTAACAGAATAAAGAGGAAAACTCATAATCAGCTCAATAGATACAGAGAAAACCTTTAATAAAATTCAGCACCTTATGCATAAAGAAAAGTTCTCAACACACTTGGAAAATAAGAGAATTTCCTTAATTTTAAAGAGGGCATCTACAAAAAACCTACAGCTCCTATTACACTTAGTGGTGAAACATTGAATGACATTCTGTAAGATCGGAAACTATGCAAGGTTGTCCACTGCAACTTCTTAATAGAAACTGTACTGAGGGATTTAGGCAGTGAAATACAACAACATTGGGAAAGAAGGAATACTTTTGTCTTCATCTACAGACAGCACATTTGCTTTCATAGAAAGTTCTAAGGACTCTACAAAAAAGAAAAAATCCTTAAGTTAGTAAGTAAAATTAGCTTGATCACAGGATATGAAGCCAATACACAATAAATTTATTGCATTTCTTTTAACTAGGAAGTTGAAATTTTAAAAAGATACTATTTACCACAGTTTCATAAAAACTGACATTTCTAGAAATAAATTTAACAAAAGATGTTCAAGATCCTGAGTCTAAAAACCACAAAATATTACTGAGAGAAATTAAAGACAATTTATTTATTTATTTATTTATTTTGTGGGGAAGACCAGCCCTGAGCTAACATCTGTTGCTAATCCTCCCCTTTTTGCTGAGGAAGACTGGCCCTGGGCTAACATCCATGCCCATCTTCCTCCACTTTATAAGGGACGCCGCCACGGCATGGCTGACAGGCAGTGCGTCGGCGGGCGCCTGGGATCCGAACCTGCAAACTCTGGGCTGCCAAGCGCGGACTAAACCGCTGCGCCACCGGGCGGCCTCCTGAAGACAATTTAAATAAATAGGTAACTATACCACATTCATGGACTGGAAGATTCAATATTATTAAGATGTCTACTCTTCCCAAACTGATCTATAGATTCATTATAATACCAATCAAAATCCCACTAGGCATTTTTGTACAAATTAACAAGCTGATTTGAAAATTTACATAAAAATCCAAAGGGCCTAGAATAGCCTAAATAATCTTTAATTTTTAAAATTAACTTTTTCTTAATTTAATTTCTTAATTTAATGTGTATAGACAAAGGAGTCGAATTGGTGAGGTCAGTCACCCATGCATAAATGCCCCATTTATTTATGATATATAGAGCAGGTGTTTTCAAAAGTGTGTTTGTGGAACACCAGTTCCTTCAAGATGCCAATATGAGTTCTATGACCTAATAAAAATCGTGAAATATTGCAAAAAAATGTTCATCTTGAAGGTTTTAACATTTTATAGGCTGTGAATAATTCTAAAGCAAATATAGCTATTTAGTTTTACTTAACATATTGTCTCCCAAATTTTTTGAACCATGGGCCATTCTCTCTAAAAATTCCCACCCTTCAATTTAATATATTTTAACATCTTTACTCCTGTGCAGGAACACATACTAGCAATTTCTCCTCAGTACCCTTTGTAATAGGGAAATAAAAGCACAGGCATTGACATCACAAAAGGAGACAGAAAAATTATTTCATTACAGCAAATATAATAACTGATATAAAATTGCACAGAATAATCTGTATAGAAAGTATGTCCTCTTTTATATATGGCTTTCATTTAAATGACTACATTGAACATAATTGCCATATCAATACTTCAGTTAGCTAGAAATTCTTTTTGGTGAAAGAGCTTATACCAATAATTTGGGATAACATAGAGAATTTACAGTGTACAGAGTTTACACAATATCAGTGTATACTTGTTAAGTATGTCCTTTGTGTTACTTTATTTTATGCTCATACTTAATTATAGATTCCTTCCAGGTCCCGCATATGTCTCCCATTTCTTTTCTATTTTCCCACTAAATGTAATTAGATGCTTCATATGTATTCACTGGGAGTTCAATAAATGTTTTTAATCATTTCATGGAAAGTGTTTAGATTCAATATCTTCAGATTTCTCGTTTTTAAACAGGATTTATAGTAATTAATTTGTCTATTTGTTACTTAACATATTTAGTTTAAAATATGCACATATCTGCATTTAAGTTTTAGTTTTTGAGACTATTAGCTAGTTGGTTATGTTGCTAGATGTCACACTGCTACTTAACAATTATCCTGATTTGTTCATTTGATTATACATAATTTTACATTTTGAGTGTAGTATCTGTTTATGTGTATCAACAAGTCGTCTTTATTCAGATAAATGTAGTAAATTAACTCCTGTCTAACAAAATGGGTTATAATCTTAGCTAGAAGGACATGGCCTATAGTTCTACATTTAAAATGTATATCCTAACTCTGCCTCTTCAAATCCCTTTAAATAGACTCACTCAAGTGATTGAGATACAACAGACTGCATTGGATCAATAAACTAGGCTTTGATTGTAAATAATGGAAAACATTCATGAAATAATGGTATAGTCATGTAAACAGGTGGAAAATGTCATTGCTCAAAATCAGAAATATTACACAAGAAGGTGGTGAGGTTCCTGACCAACTTATAGACCTAAAATCATTCTAATATCCCGAAATCATTTTATTTAAAAAGCTATCAAAATCTATTATTGTAAGAGTGCCAAATTTTCAATTATATAATCTATCTAATCCTAAACAGGGGACTGGCTAAATAAGAGATACTAGAATAGATACATAAACATTTATAACAAGAATTCATGTTTTAGGGGCCGGCCCGGTGGCTCAGCGGTTTAGTCCGCGCTTGGCAGCCCGGGGTTCGCTGGTTCGGATCCCGGGCGCCCGCCGACGCACTGCCTGTCAGCCATGCCGTGGCGGCGTCCCATATAAAGTGGAGGAAGATGGCACAGATGTTAGCCCAGGGCCGGTCTTCCTCAGCAAAAAGAGGAGGATTAGCAACGGATGTTAGCTCAGGGCTGGTCTTCCTCACCAAAAAAAAAAAAAAAAAAAGAATTCATGTTTTACACATACTAGTTTCAGTAAAGAGATGGCTAATGACACATCTTTTTGAAAAGAGCAGCTATTAAATAAAAAATCTAGCTAGAACTACATGTATCACCATAAATACATTTCTGAAGCGTGAATGAAAAAGGAAAGGATAGGTTTATTGAAGAAGATAGGTTTATGATTTTATTATTTATGTAAATACATTAAAAAGTTACCTTCCCTTTTACTGGGATGATAAACTTCAGGAGAGAGAGAAAGGAAATACATGATGAGTTTAGCTATATCTGAAATGTCTAATTTATTTGAAAGAGATGTAGAAGGGAGGGAGGGAGGAAGGGAAAGGCAGAAAGAGAGATCTAAAGCAAAAACAAGCAAAAAAAAAATCCCAGCATTTTATATCATTCACAAGTAAATAATCTATAATCTCAATGAATGCATATTTTTCATATTTCCTGTGTGTATTTGGGGACAAGAGGAGGAAATGAAGAGATGAGATTCTAGAATTTAAAACTATCAATCCACCTTGTGCTTATGCACTCAGGAGAAAGTGGCTTCAGAGAAGCACATCTATCCACAGTGATGCCCTAACTGTCATCTCAGTGCCACAGCACTAATTAATGCTCAAAGGAACATACTTGGTAATGCTCACCTGGGAACGGTGCTTGAATTTTAGCAAGTTTTCCCTTTACTGCATGTTGGAACACTAATTTGAGTTAATTAAATTGAGGAGTGAAATCATACCTACACTACAACGTAAATTTCCAATATCCAATCACCAGTAACAATAACTTTTCCCCTGCTGATCATCTTCAAAAGGAGTGTAAACCAAATAAACACCCCCAGGGACAAACTTATTTGGCTGCATCTTTTGGAACTCAGGATCCAAAGCATACATTGTCAGTGACCATCCATAGTTCCCTGGCAGTCAGCATTTGCACTGACAGCTTCTTGTTGCAAGCCCCAGTGACACTGAAAACTTTCTCTGGAACATTTGGTAGGTGGTCTTATTATCTACATTTTACAGATGAAATAATGCTGATGAGACTGGGCTGGTAATTCTTTTTTTGTTTTAAGACAAATTTGATACATTCGTTTTGAAGTATAAGGGAATGTTTTTAAATATAAAAAATATAAAGGAAAAAAGTAACCATCCATATCCCCCCATTCAAGTTTCACTACTATTCACTATTGTATCTCTCTCTCTCTTTCTTTCTATCTTTAACTAAGAATGCAAATTGCTTTCCTGCACCCATTCTCTCCTTATGGCTTACCTGAACAAGCTCGAAGGCTACATGTCTCAGTAACCCAAGCATTGAGGGGTACCATACAACTAAATCTGGCTAATGAAATTACGAAGGTTAGTCTGTATCTCTAAGGATGGCCTTTATGAACCCCATCTCTTGCTACTGGTTTAGAATGCAAAAATAGCAACTAAATCTCCAACAACCATTTTGGATCACGAGTTAAAATAAGAATTCTGAGACTAGCAGAGAAGAAAATTAGGCAGCTGGGTGACTGAAGACACCATGATGTCACCCTTCCAGCCCTGGTAACCTACCTCTTTCATGTGATAGAGATATCAACTTCTACCTTTTTTAAACCACAATAATTTCTGGTGTTAATGTCACATGCAGTTGAATATAACTCTACATGATATCTATTAAAATTACACAAGAAATGTATGAATATGTTGCCAGTAGAAATTGCTAGCAAACAACAAAATGTAGTGCTCACTTGACTACCTCCTTCAATTCCAATCTACTTGATTCCTGTTTAGAAGTTTCCACTGCTATGTGTTTATGATTTATCCTCCCATTCCCTTTCTTAAAACTTTAAATGTATATCAAGCATTAATGTATAGTTTTATTTTGTGTATTTTTATTAATTTACATAAAGGATAGCATGCTTTTTCTGTAACTCACTTTTTTGACCCCATAATATTTTAAAGATGTTTCACACTAATCTCTATAAATATAGATAGTTAATTTTTATGAATGTGTAAATTTTTAAAATATTTGTGTGTATATATATATCATTTTTTATTGATTTATTTCTCTATTGATGGGCATATGAATTGTTTGTTTCTAATATTTCACTATTACTCACCAGTCTGAAATGAGCATCTGTGAATCTTTCTCTTTCAGCATATAATCTATCTAAGTATATTCTAGAGTAGATTCCTAGAAGTAGAAGTGTGGGTCATAGGAACTGCACATTTTCAGCTCCCATAGATGTTTTAGGTGGTCTGTTAAAGAAAGATACAGTTAACACCATTTTTACACAGCTAGGCCAATCTCGATAGTCTTTATAGATTCACTGTTATGAGGAATTCCTAGATAGGTCTGGCTTTTTATTCACATCTGTACACATTTATTACTATAATCAATATTGTAAAATTTTTAAATAAGTGTAGTCCTCTGTGGTTTCCTACACTGTATTTGCTTGGTGAGAAATATGATTGAAATAAAAAAGATTAAGAGGACCAAGAGCCGAGAGAATCTTAACACCAATAAAATAAAATCATCAGTATGCTGAAAACAACATTTGTCCCGGTTTCTAGTACTTATCAAATGATGGGCAGAGAAAGATAAATGGCAATGTAAGAAAGACAAGATTTTCTTTAAATAATTCTTTTCTGTCCCACGGCACCTTCTATTTGACTTTTGCTCAAAGGTCTTAGAGTTTTACATCTACAGATAAACTCAAGTTTATAAATTCAGAAAATAAGGCATAGTGAGACTGTAGAGGCCAGTGGAGCCCATGACTATAAATCTTCTATCATGTCTATTCACCTCAATAAACCTCCCCCATCTTAGACATTGTGGCCTTGTGCCCTTAAACAGTCAGTCATGTCTAAAATGCTTACTGTCTTCAAAGTTACATTATAAATGTTAATTTATGGGAAGCGGAGCTGCGCTGAATTATCATTTACAATATGTCAATCTCTTACTTTGAAGTCCGGGGAATGATGTTTGTAAACAGTGAAAATTCAGTTTTATTTTTTTGCCATCATTTAGCTTTCAAAATACATCAAAATAGACCTCAAAGACAGAAAAATCAAATTATAATCTTTGACATGTTTTTCAAACATGAGCGCTTTCTTATATTTATAAGACATTTTGCATAGCTTTCCCTAACTTTTGATGACATAATTTAAAATTATAATACATTTCCTAATATAGGGGAAGGCTCATTTTTAATATCAAATAAACTTAAAAATACTTTCTCAGGGTTTCTCCTGTTAATTAGAGAAATAATAAGTAATTATTCAATAGTATAACCAATTATTTCATTTATATTTCAAACATATATATGCATCCCAAGCTTAATACATTATTTTATGATTTTCTTTTTAATTTTCAAAATAAATAAGCAACCTAATGCCACAAAGTGATTGCCATGAGATTAAAAGCCCAATGTAGAAAGCTAAGACTTTCCTTTATGAAAACATCCATTACTTTCCTTTAACATTACCTAGTTCAAAAATAAGTGGATTATTGACAAATTTCAGAAAATATGTTTATATCCTTAACACAATCTCCTCAATGGTCAAACAAAAATAGGCTGTTAATGTCTTGTCTTCCGACGGGTTCAATACCGGTCTTGTGTGAACAGAAGGCGTCTTACCGGCAGCTGTATGAAAAATGCTTATATAGTAGTTCAGACTTCACATCAAAGACAGGTGTGTGGACGAGTTTTGAACTAGATTCTGACAATTCAATTTCTACATGTAACATTTGTATTTGAAATTAATCAGCATCCTCAAAAAAACAGCCATTCAGAAAAATAATTTAACTAGGGTTTTGATTACTACTATGGGGAGGTAATGGTCATCTGGTGCAAATAAAACTAGTGGGGATTTTTCCAGCGTTTAGACACAATATCATACATCAAATACAAAATGTTAATTCGGATTCTTTTGACAAATAATTAAATGCATAAGTGATTATATTAATCCATTTATCTAACTTGTTTGCCATTATGTGTTTCACCCTCATCCATAACACATTGTGACAAGTAATCCTGTTCTGTCTTCCTGGAAAGAAATTTGAGAAGCTAAACTAGTTTTATTTTAATAGCAGCAGAAATAAATGTGAAAGATTCCACGTCCTTTGTAAGTTCTGTGAAACCAGGAGGCCTGGTATGCTAAACTTGATGATTTGGCATCCTCGAATCATGCATAATAAATTACATTTGAGCACAGTACATCCCCAAACATTTTTTCATAGTCCCTTCTAACCTTTTCTCTGCTGGGACTCTGTTTTCACTGAGCTAAAATATTCTCTTGCAAAATATTCCAAAGTTACTTTTTAGAGCACAGTATCAGGTACCGTTTAATAGTTCTTGTTTTCATAACAGCAGATGTACAAACGTTCAGTAAAATGTATGTTCAAGATTGGTGTTTTCTCTTTTTTCAAAGCAAAAGAAAAAAAAGAAGGTTCGATGACAAAATGCAACATTTTGAAGTTGTCTCTACTCGCTATTCAGCATCTTACAGTTTTTCCTAAAGGACTATTCTGAAAATCATTTTTAGCTGTAATCAAAATAACTTCATGCAGACCTCTCAAGCCAGTACTTCGACAAGACTAGTCAAGAAATAGATGTGAGCATCTATCAATGGCCTGCACTGTATCAGATACTCTGGAGAATACAGAGAAATAGAGGTCACTGCGCTGGCACTATAATATTTCTTTTTATTGACAATTACCTCTCCAAGCAGGTCTAGAAGAAGAGGGACGATTATTTGTTCCATTTGGATTATTTAAGTCTCCACAACTAAACCACTTTGAGGAGATATGTCAGCCACATTTCTTATAACACTGGAAGGAACTTAAATTAATTGTATTGGTACCCTGTTTATAGCATATGAAAGGAAATAGTTATTCTTATCAATTCAATAATTAAATTAAAAACTATAGTTTTCACAGTTTACATGATGGTATTATTATGGGGCTACAAACTACCTTTGTTCTTTTTTTTTTGGTGAGGAAGATCAGCCCTGAGCTAACATCTGTGCCCACCTTGCTCTATTTTGTATATGGGACACCACCACAGCATGGTTTGATGAGTGGTGCGTAGTTCCGCACCCGGGATCCGGGCCTGTGAACCGTGGACCGCCAAAGCGGAGCATGTGAACTTAACCACTATGCCACTGGGCCGGCCCAAAACTACCTTTGTTCTCAATCACCACTTTTGCAAAGAGGTATTGGCTGAAATATCGACTACTACTTATTAAAATTATACTGCACATGATTTCTTTCTCTGCCATGTCAGCAAGATGAAGGAATAGTTATGGCTTATTTCCTCTCGAGTACATCCTGATAACTTAAAGCATTTTCCTTATATTCATCTTTATGTTATCTGTCTCCTCCTAGAGCATGCAATGAGATATATTCTGTACAGGATAAATTACTATGTTTACAAGGGCTCACACACAATTTAGAATGGCTAGGCCATCCAAGCCTATATCAGTGAGATGCATTATACCGGCTTAACAATTTACCTCCACTTTCTAGATAGTGCTAAATAAGTAGGTGGAAGCAGAGCTAAATTCTCTCTGATTTTTTTTAACTATTCTACTTTTTCCCCACAGAAAGGTAAATACTGAATGGAAGAAAAGGGGAGATAGAGAGCATAGCAAAGCTCAGTTAGAAATTAGGTCTGAATTTCTACACCTTTATGTTTTTGTTTCTATTGTTGCTGAGACCTCATTTATTTATGCATCTAAAAGTTAGAAGAAACAAAACTGATATAGCATGCCCAAATGATTAATGTCATAAACAGTAGTTAAAGGATGTATCTATAAGCTGGAGATAAATTGGATTTTCATTTAAAAAGAATTATTGTATCAAGTTCCTCCTTTGGAGGCTAGCAACAGAATCCAACTCTGGCTAATTTACTAAAAATGAAATCCATGGGAGAGGTATGAAGTGGTCCAAAGGGGAAGGAGAAGCTGAAGGACCAGAACTTAGAAACAACAGGAAAAAAGAACTGTCCAGGGCTGAGGATTCAAGAGCAGGAAATAAAGACCAGTCTTTTCAGGGCAGAACTTTGGAAACAGAAGTTCCAATTATTTTCAGGTTTTTTCTTTTTTTTAATCACTGTTCAGTGTTAAAGATTCTGGAAGCATGTCCCATTGGCCAGTCTTAGGTCGTGTGACTAACCCTTGGCCAAGGGGATATGGAGTATCTTCGTAGATGGTGTCATCAATGCTACATCCAATGAGGAAGAGAGAATTTCCCAAAACAAATTCAGGATCAGCTGCTAAAAAATGGGAATGGATGTTCAGGTGGCAGAACAGATTTCTGCTATGGTAATTATTAACAGACTTGTGAGTAAAATTCATACTTTTACAGTTATTGTCAATAGAAAATATTGATTGACGTGTTAATTTCTTATAGAGATGAATGTTGTCAGTAAATTAATTTACCTCAACAAATAAGAGTCAAGATATATATATATATATATATGTTGCAGATTATCACATATAGGTTATCTTATTTGCTCTACCCTGTAAAGTGGATATTATTTTGCTTATTTTATATAGAAAAAAAGATTCAAAGGGAGTAAGGGACATAGTTATAGTTAAACAGATAAAAGGGGGAGAAACAGAAACTCAAAGCACTTTTGGTTTTGTTTTTGTTTTAAATTTTTAAACAATGGGTTTTCTATGGGTTAATCAGTCACATTTTATATTATAAGAATGAGAAGAACTCAACTTCAATCAATATTTTTATGTAATAATGATTTCTATATTTTTCTATAAAAGCAAGTGTTTTAAATAAGAAATAGTTTTACTTTCCTAAATAATGATGATTTTGCATAATTTGCTAGCCTACTTGTGAATATTTACTTAAGGTTGGTTTGTAACACATATGACCCTGTTATAATAACGTCACAAACTTGTATTTTCTTTTCTAGTAAAGGAAAAGACTCTTTTCTATTCATTTGTATTATGACACCCAGATACACCTTTATTTTTTTTTTACCTTAGCTTCTTTGTCCCTCCTAGTTGTATCCCTATAATTTTAATCAAATGTATTATTATGGACTCTATTGAAATTAATTTGTTTATGATTGACAATTTTTCCAGTGTCTATATTTGTCTTCCCATATCAGTTTAGTTGTGTGTGTGTGAGGATGTGTTCTCATGTTTATAACCCTGACACAAGTCATAGGATTTGCACACACTCTTCCTGTTGTTTATGCTTTCTTTCACTTATTCTTTCTCTTGCTCTCAAACTCTAACTCTTTGTTTTTTCTTCATTTATGTAAGTCTTATTTTGGGCAGGGAATTGGAGAGTGCCATCACAGATTAAACCTGACTAGATTTAACCTAAGCAACAGATTAACTGATACAAGAACATGTTGAAATTGGGAGCTATGCTCAGAAGTACTGATGCCCCAAACGGAGTGGCTGAGAAGAGAACAAGCAGAAACTACCATGATTCTGGAAACCGGGAGATGCTGTCTCTCTTCCTTGATTTCTCATTGCACTATTTGTCTGTGAGAATAATGTTGGTCTTTCTCTGGAAATAATAGTTCCCATTGGTTTTATTTGTTCGTTCCTATATTGTGTTGTTTGTGTCTATTTAAATAGTTTCAAACAGGGGCCACCTGGTGGCGCAGCGGTTTAGTCCGTGCTTGGCAGCCCAGAGTTCGCAAGTTCGGATCCCGGGCGCCCGCCGACGCACTGCCTGTCAGCCATGCCGTGGCGGCGTCCCATATAAAGTGGAGGAAGATGGGCGCGGATGTTAGCCCAGGGCCAGTCTTCCTCAGCAAAAAGGGGAGGATTGGCAACAGATGTTAGCTCAGGGCTGGTCTTCCCCACACACAAAAAAATAAATAAATAAAAATAAATAGTTTCATCACAGAAATCAATATAAAAGTCACCTATATAACCATTCAAAGACAACTGATGCAAAATTGACACATTTGCCTTGGGTCTCTTTTAAAAAATTAATACAGTGTTATACACTGCAAATAACTGTCCCACTCCATTCCTGGATGTGCATGTATGCATGCGTGTGTGTGTGTGTGTGTGTGTGTGTGTGTGTATTTCTGTATTTATATATTTATGTATGTTACATTTTGTATATATTACACATATATATGTGTATGTGTGTGTATACATGCATACATGCTCTTTCTTTTTGGGAATATAGTATATATATATTTGAGCCTTTTAGAGGAACTAGTTAATGTAATAGAGAAACATCCCTCTATTCAATGACAATATGGAATGTAGATGAAATTTCCCAAATGCATCAGTGAGAAACTATCAATAGGGACAAAGTCCAAAGTTCAGACAGTCTCCATCTACAGCTTGTTTCCTTAAGTCAGTAACTGGGCATGTCATTACAGAATGAAGTCAGATTACAAAGTCCTTTTCTACAATGCAAGTTTCATGGAGATAATATTAAATCTACACATTTTTTGTAGCCCTTTATGGCTGGCATGGTGGCCTCGGACGTTTTAATCAAGGAAATAAATATGATTATATGACTGCAGAGTGAAAATGATCCATTTTGATTTTTCCTTCACAGAGTTAAGTTTTGCTATCTCAGGAACTTTGTTCTTCTTAGTTTAAATCTAATAAGTAGAGACACATTTTTCTTTATAAAATATTACAACTAAATCCTTCTTTCTCAGTCTTTATGATGTCCATGAAATATTACAGCATATTCAGTATCCAGATGTTCTTTAAATATATTATCAAACTCTGCTTATAACATAGTGTTCAGTCATTTTTGGCCTGTTTGATTGAGGCTTCCATCCTTTGATTAGAATTGTCATTCATTCTACAAATCTGATTAAACATAAATTCACTATAAAAACCAAACTAAAAAGCACTAAAATCATAAATGTAGATCAACTTTCTCTGCCTAAAATTTAAAAAGAAAGGAAAACTTTTTCTTGGTCTTTCTGCCTTCATAACATTGAGGATGTTTTCTTTCATCTTTAATTTTGCACAAGAATTGCACTATTAGCCATATTGTAGCTTTATTACTCTTTTTTCTCATTTCTGTTATTGACACTTCCATGTCCTTTTTAAGCTATTAAGTGGTTAGTATTTCCACTTCAGAGTTCCATGGCCGTCCAGGCCTAGAGATATTAGTATCTTGGTATTTTAATTTCTTTCCCATGTCCTTGATGTTGAGAATTAAAGGAAATATTGGAGAAAGTGAATAGGATGACACACTGTGGGAGGGAGCAAGAAGCAGGTAGAAGTGATAGGCGGTGAATTGTGACATAATATGCAGAGTTTTTGGCTTGAGATTTAAAGAGGTCTTACACTATTGAGATGTCTTACAAGTACTGTTCTTCAAATTTATTTTAAAAATATCTTAACTGGTTGACTTCCTGTCCTCCATTTTTTGTAGGATTCTTAATAGCACAATCTTGAAATTGGTTAGATGAAGTTCCTATACCTTTAAGTGTTAAAAATTATTCCCCTCTTCAGAAAAGAGTATGCCTCCTCCCCAACCACCAAAGATTTAATGTTAAGGAAATGCTTTGATAACTTTATAACAATCTATTCAATTTTCCATTGGCTTTCCAGAAATAGTATATAATCTTTTGTTGTATTTTTTTTTTTTTACTTTTGCATTCACCTGAAATATTGGGAGCATCTGTAAAATGTTTACTTGCAACAATAATGGAATGAATTCTGATTTTCTTCTTTCTGAGGCTTTCCCTCTACCCCATACGAAAATGTATAGCTAAATGATGATTATAGTTAATAACACCGTATTACATATGTGAAAGTGGCTAAGAGAGTAAATCTTAAATGTTCTCACCACAGAAAAGAAATAGTAATTATGTGACGTGATGGAGGTGTTAGCTAATGCTATGGTGGTAATCATTTTGTGATATATGTGTACCTAATCAACATGTTTCACATCTTAAACATTCACATTTTTATATGTCAATTATATCCATTAAAACTGGAAAAATACAAATATAATTAAATAAAAAGCAAAAATGTACAGCTAAGAACAAAGACAGATGCTAACAAAGGGTCACATTCAATGGAGAACTAATCGGGTGTGGAGGTGGCCAGGAAGGCAACTGGGAAAGATATGGGAACAACACCTGGTATGTCCAAGGATTCTCAACCAGAGATGTTAGCTATATCTAGAGGGATTGAAGGATTAGAGAGAACAGGTAGTGCTGGTGGTATTTTGTACCCAAGCTCCAGTGATGAAAGACCTGCTGTAATGCCTGGAACGGTTCTACACAGTGAAGAAATGTCCAGTCCAAAATGGGCCTGGGGGGGGCCGCCGGGTGGCGCAGTGGTTTAGTTCACGCTTGGCAGCCCGGGGTTCGCCGGTTCGGATCCCGGGTGCCCGCCTACGCATGGCTTGTCAGTCATGCTATGGCGGCGTCCCATATAAAGTGGAGGAAGATGGGCACGGATGTTAGCCCAGGGCCAGTCTTCCTCAGCAAAAAGGGGAGGATTGGCAACAGATGTTAGCTCAGGGCTGGTCTTCCTCACACACACACACACACAAAACATGGGACTGATTGTCTTCTAGGGCATTTGATATAAGAGCACGGTTGGAAGGAGTGACAAAAGAAGTTTGTATTGTATTCTGCATCAGAATAGCGTGCATAGTCACCTAACGCTCCCCAGGAGTTTGAGGAGGGGAAAGAAAATGTTCATTAATGTTTGCAGGTTATCCTAGACCAAATGTACATGGTGTCTTCTTAATCTGATGAATAACAGAAACCACAGGGACATCCTGCATCTGTAAAAGATAGCTTAGTAGGGCAGCCAGGATAGAAAAGGCAAAGATTGCCTCCAACTTCTCATGAATTCAGGTTTCTAGAGTTTTCAGCTCTTAAAAAGTACCCTGGAGGGTGATTAGGCATATGTGTATGGTGATGGATTGTAATTAGTCTGTGGATGATAAACATGATGTAATCTCCGCAGAAATTGAAATATAATGATGTACACCTGAAATTTATATAATGTTATAAACTAATGTTACTACAATAAAAATATAATAGTTAATTAAAAATTGAAAAAAAAAAACACAACAGAAAGTACCTTGGAGCGTAAGCCAGTTTGTTACCTCCCAGGATGCTGCCCAGCGAAAGTAAGAGACGGTGCCTTTGGTGCTGTAGGGCTGAACTATCAACAAAGATAGTGTGGAACTACATGCCTCTCTAGTGGGAACTATACCAGGAAGATTCCCAGGGGCCCAGCTGGGTGCCTAAAGATCATCTCCTGTGCCTCTTACATCAATGCTAGAGCATTCATGCCCAGAGCCAAGCGTAGATAGCAACCACTGAATGACTCTGAGTATTCAAAATAAAATGAGGAATTGGTTTTTCCCTTCCATTTCCATCAAAGTAAGTCTAATCTTCCTAACTTTCTTAATGATTCTTTCCTCCTTGTTACTTCTGAGTAATAGTACAACAAAACCCTGCGAAATTAGAAGACCAAAACATGGGGAAGGAATAATGGTTAACAAGAGGAAAATAATCAAAAAGAGAATTGTGATTGGTGGTTGAACAAAAATACTTGAACTTGATTGAATATTTACTCCAAAGAAACTACATGAAAGCATGTTTTAAGTGTTCCACTGCTATAGAGGAAGAGCAGGATCTCATAAAGAGAATTAAGATTAAATTGTATTGGAAAAATGAGATGACTTATTACCTATCTTGTGTCTGTTTTATGGTTAAGTAATCGATAAAGTATTTACTAAACACCCATTATGTTCTATGTCCTATTCTAGACCCTCAAAAATAGGACTGAGAGCAATACACAAAGATTCACAAAGCAGTGACACCTTAAAGGAAAAGTCCTGAATATGGAGGGCAATTTCTATCCCTGCTCTGCCCCTTATTAGCCATGTGGCTTTGGATATGATCCTTGTTGCTCTTGTGTCTCGTTTTCTTCCATTATAATTTGAAGAAGAACAAGATTCAGATGCCTCCTAATTGGGTTGTTGTGGGAACCTAATGAGATGTAGTAAACTACAAAGTGGTGTGAACATGTAAGGGATTATTATTCTTGCTGCTCTTGAGGAACTCCAGTATAGTAGTAGTATTTTAGCACAGGAAGGAATCTTAGGAAAGTTCTAATCCAATTCCATTTAAGAAAGGAGAAAAAAATCAGCAGTAGATCTTAGATTACATATATTAGATCTATTACATATATTAGATAATAGTATATTATAGTATTTTTTAATGTTTATCATTTGTGGTTATAAATTCTGTCAATTTCTAAGACTGTTTTTCTTTTAGGGAAAAAAATAATTGAATAATTTACCCCTAGGATACTTTAGAATTTTTTACCTTTCAAATTAGTGTATTCCCCAAATAAATTTGTGTTCAATTGTGCTAATATAGTGCAATATGCATAGATACTGTTTTCCCATATTAAAGTTAAATATACGTAGGTTCAAATATACATACCTTTTGTTATTCTCTTTTAAATCCACATCTGCACATAATAATAATTGCTACCCTTACACTGACCTATTAGCAATTTGTATGCACTATCTTACTCCTTAACAATGACCCTATAAGGCAGGATATTCTTTTTCTTGTTAATATTAATGATATAATTCTCATCTTAGAGAAAACTGAAGATTAGTGATGTTTGACATCTGACTCCAGCTTACAAAGCTCATCAGTGAAAGGGGCAGGTTTGGAGCTTAGCTCCAAAGTCCCTCCTTTTAACCATTACACAATCTTACCTCCCTTTGATTCTCCAGCAGGTTTAATCTAGTCTGCTTTTAAATATATAAAAACACCTCACTTTCTTTCTGACAAACTGGGAGAGATGTAAAAATGACTACAAATATAAATATGCAATTCAAAAAAAGTAACAGAAACCTGATAAACCAGTGCCAACGTCACCAAATTCTGAATGCTGCCATTTCCGCCAGAAAGTCAGAATGTAGACGGCCGGTCCATTGTAACAAGAGAAAATCACCGAAATATTCAAATAGGAGATGTTAACATTGTGTTTGTCTAATTTATTGATATGAATCATAAAATGCTAGTTTCCAAAACACAGAAAGTGTAAGGAACAAGCAATCCATATACTGTTATACCGTTTTAGTTGTACAGATTGTATATTACCAGAACCTTGCTTCATTGAACTGTAATTTATATTTAAAATAATGTAGTTAGGATTCAGTTCCTGTCAGTTACGACACCATTTCCTTTATTTTTCCCCCTCAGAGATTGAAAGCATTATACAAAATAAAGTTATCTTCTGATTGTGCTAGAATGTATAGAGGATTACAGATGGCGAGCCAATATATTATTCATCAAGTTCTTAAATAATTACTCTTTTTCATTGATCTTTACACAATTTCCTTCAATACCTCTTTGGAATTAAGGGGGATGGTTTGAAAATGTTTTCTGGAGAGGCAAGATCAACAATTTCTAGTTACAAAGTAGATGTACATGTACTGTTCTCTGGGATTAGGTTTTGTAATGCATTCAATTTTATGAATAATTTAAAACTTTCACCCTTTTTGTTTCTCTTTGCAGAGATTTTTTTTCCCTTTGCATAGACACAAAGATGACCTTGATTTGCTTTCCATAAATCCTCAGTACATTTCAGGGATTGTCTTTGAAACATATGTTTCATCTTACTTCTCTACGTAAGACTTTTACAAATTGAACAATGCGCCACCCTGAAAACCCGGAACAAAGCACCCTGTGTGATTTACTGGTGCTCATTATTGGAGCTTTACTACAACTCGCCCAAACCAAAGACTAGTGGATTTGATTCTAACTCAGACAATGAACAAATGCCATCTAATAATTCATGTATTCTTTCTGGAGCATCTATTAGAGTTTATTGCAATAAGATACTTTTAGAGTTATATTCTTTTCCTAGGACTATTTTTTCTTGAATCTTGGCTCTTCCCTTAAGCCCAACAAAATGTAGCTGTCTCATGAAAAGAAATTAAATCTAAACATGTTACTTTGCTTTAGATACTATTTTGATTCTGAATCGTATTCTCTAATGTCACCTGTTTCCTCTCTGCTATAATTAATATAATTTATCAGTATGCAAATTACATTTTAAGTCATATCTTTCATAATCCAAACTTTACAACTTTGCCCTACATGACTACTTTCAAACATTTCCATAAGCCTGAGCTTCTTTGTAAAGTTTTAAGACTTGTTCAATTATTCATTTCATTGTAATTATGACTTAGAGAATTGTATGGATCTTAAGGCTTCATTTTGGGTAGGGAATAATGTGTTTTAAAGTCGATTTTATCTATAAATTGTAGCAATTATATTATTTTGCTTTTTTTTCAGAGGTTAATTTATCTTATACTCTGATTTCTTGGTAGTGTTGTTTTATAATGGTGTTTCCATAAGATAAATATATTTGGTTATTATAGAAACTGCAAATACTACTTCCTTGTTGAATTACTTCATAACAACAACAGAATGGAAGATATTCCTGGAATTTGAGAAAACATCAAACCTACTCTGCTCTTTAGTGAGTTTCAGTGTGATAACTTTAGCAAGATGAATCAATTAGAAAAAGAGATGTGAGCATAATAGGTTTCAGGTAAAATATGCTGCAGATGAAGAATCCCAATATCATTTAAACTGAGCTAAATAATCTGAACCTAAACTAAAAATTGATCTGGTTGTTACTACAAGTCTTAAATATGGCTTAGCACAATACCTTATATATAGGGAACATTAAACATATTTATTGAGTGGATTTTGCAATAGCTAGAAAAAAAATGCTTAGAAACCAGTTTTATAACTCCACATTTAAAGAAGCTGTGTATTAAAGTTTATTTTTCATAATTTCTGAGTACTCAATTCTTAACTCTTCTCTAATCTGTTGATACTATTTGACGGCATGACAGTCAACACTAAATGACTTCAGTACTATGACTTCCTGAGCTCATAGTGACATTTTCTACAAAGTATTTTCCTTCATGTTTCAAGTCTTATTACAGTCCAGTTTAGAAAGAGTTGAATCAACTGAATTTTTTTTGTGTATCATTCAAATAGAATTCTGCATTTTTTCCCTCAAACTTTACTTCTCAAAACTTTTTTTTTCCTACTGTGAAATGATTATTTCTGTAAAATAAATTGAAAAAAAAAAAAGATTTTCCACCCTACTTATTGTACTCATTGTGGGTCATAAATAAAAATTTATCACTCATAATTCCAGTGTCTCTTTCTATATACTTCCTCCTAACTCTCAAAGCATTAAAGAATTAATGCAAACATAATGGCAAAAATTGAAAACTGTTTAAGATATTTCATTGAAAAAATGAGATAAACTAAGTTATAACATAATCAAATAAACCAAGAAATTAGGCTTCCATTTTTAAATAAATATTTAATTTTATAATTGTTTTTGATTTACATAAAAGTTGCAGCGATAGCACAGAGTTCCCACATACACCTCACCCACTTTCTCATAGTATTAATATCTTATATTACCATAGTGCATTTGCCACAACCAAGAAACCAGTACTGGCACATTACTATCAACCAAACTCCAGATACAATTTGGATTTCACTACTTTTTCCACTAATGCCCTTTATTTCTCCCTAGAGTTCTATTTGATATCAAAAATCCCATCCAGAATACTACACTTTATCTAGTCATCATGTCTCAGTCTCATCTGATCGGAGAGAGTTTCTCAGTCTTTGTTTTTCGTTTTCTTTTGTCTTATTTTTTATGACACTGACAGTTCTATGGAGTACAAGTCAATCATTTTGTAGAATGCCCCCCAATTTGGGTTTGTGTGATGTTTTCCTCCTGGTTAAACTGATGTTATGGATTTTGAAGAAGAATATAACAGAAGTGAAATGCCCTTCTCATCCCATCATATCGGTGGTGCATGGTTTCAGCACGAGTTATCACTGTTGATGTTAACCTTGATCACTTGGTTAACACAGTGTTTGCCAGGTTTCTCCACTGTAAAATTACTTTTTTCCTCATTTCCATACTCTGTTTCTTGGAAGCAAGCAACCAACTGCAGCCCACACTCAAGGAAGCAGGGGGTGGTTTAAGTTCTAAATACTGGAAGAGGCAGTATCTAAATAAATTATTTGGAATTCGTCCATAAGGAAGATTTATCTCTTCTCCACCATTTACTTAGAGTCCTGGTTTTCATGGAGCAAGATGCTAATCTGGCAAAGTAAGAAGAAAGAGCGGAACATTTTCAGATAACTTTCCTTTGAGGAAGGAAAATACCTTAAAAGATGTGCATCTTCTTTCCTTTAAGATTCGCAACAGGTACAAAAAAGATTTAGAAACTGGATTCCAGTGTTTTGCAATAACGGCTTATAGGAGAAGAAGAAAAAAAGAGGACAGGGCATTAAGATCACCATCACGGTTCTTAAACATTCATACATATACCAACCATGGCCTTTAAGTATTTTTGTAGAAGGATAAAAGACCTTACATGTCAAAATACTTCAAAAATATTGTATTTTCAGGTCAATTGCTCTATGAAGAATGTTAGCATTCACTCATCCATCAGCTTCTAGTAAGATCTGGTGTGCACCCTTATGCACACTCTTGAGTACTCCATCTTCCCTCTGCAAACCTTTGCCAAGACAGACTGCTTTACTATCCTTATCTATTCCAACCTCCACATCCTTTGGAAGATTTATTGCATTCAGAGACCTATCTCAAACTCCAAAATGTCATCTGACAATATCTTGAAATCAAGGGCTACACACACATAAGACAGAGGGTATCAAACACTTCATTTGCAATAGGTGTATTTCCATACTTCTAGATCAGTGGTAGAAGCAAATAGGGCAAAGGTTTTTGCTTCTTTGATACCTATATTTTTTAAGGAAAAACGACTGAAGATAATTAGTAATGGAAGGAAAAACATCAATTATGCAGTGCAAGTCTCTCATCTTATAGATGGGGACCTGAGTTTCAGAAAGGGATTGTGATGAGGAAAGACTCAGTAGAGCTGAGATTAAAAAACAGCTCCCACTTCTTACAACCCACAATTCTTAAGCAAAATAAATGCATTAAAAAAACAAGACTTTTGTTATATCAAACAATTTGAGCAAAACAATAAGGCGATATTCTGTCAGCCACCATGAGAATGTGCCCAACTAGTGAAGTAGGACAAAATAACTCATAACATACTTTGGTGATGTCTGCAAACATTTTCAATTGTCTTTTATTTCAAAAGAAGTAAGGATTAAATAAAATGGTGACTAGCAGCCTGAAAGGGTTTCACACTCTCTACAAAGCAAGAAAGTCTGATAGTTTCAAAATATCTGCCTGGAGAGGAACAAATTTAGTATAATAATAATAATTGTTATACTCAGCCCTTTGCTTCAGGTCAGGTTTAGCTGCTTTGGCTTTGCTTTTGCACTACATTTTTATTGTGTAATAAAATAAATTTTCATTTGCATATTCTCCTTAAACTTCCTCGTGGAGTGAATGTTCTTTTTTCTTTCTCCTATCAAGTATTCATACTCATTCAACAGCAAAAGACAGCAGAAAACTCAACTTCTCAACCTCAAAGACCTTCAGCAAGAATTCAAGGTAATGCATTAATTCCAAGAAAGGCAAATTGATTTTAAGGTCCTTATTAACCAGATGAAGCAGGAAATGCGTTATTCTTGACGACAAATGCATCACGGTTTAGGCTTCCACGCCACGCTATGATTTGGGCATTCTTCCACAGGATTACACAAAAGGAAAAGGCTACTCCTATTTATTCAGCAGTCACAAAAATCATTACTCAACCAAATGAGAATTTTAAACTTGTGATTTAGGTTTAATCTTTAAGCTCCCTTCTGCCTTCTTCCTTCCCATTATGTTTTTAAATTATGGGATTACTTAGCTCTAAGGGGGTCTTCAGATCTTTATGGGCATTGTATAGAATTGAATGTTGGAATCCTGAGGAAGAGTTGGTACATGCATATAACAAAATGGCCCATCCAGGTGCAATTGAATGAGCCAAGGGACCTGCCATACCATGCACGAGTTCACAGTTTAAAGCCAGAGGACTGTGTCTCTCTAGAAGAGGGAAGGCATTATACAAAAGAATGAAGGAATGAGGACAAAACACCAGTCCTTGCAAAATTACCATGGCTGTAGCCAGCTCAGTTTAAATCCCATGCCATTGTTGAATTTTCCACACTTGACCGGACTGGGGCTGGAGAAAGAGAAAGGCATTCAGGAAGAGTTGAGGGAATGGATTTCAGTCAGAAAACAAGAGAGAAGCAATTTGGCATAAGGTGTTCCATTCTTGTCTTAGCTGACCTAATCAAAATTAATGGAAGAGTCACAAAAGTCAGCATGTGTTCCCCTGAGTAGGGGTGGGTGTTAACAGACATTTAATCATCAAAGACTGGTCCGTCAGCCCCACTAGGCCTGCAGACTGCATCTATTATTCCTTTAGTCCTTTGTCTGAGAGAAACCCCTCCCTACACTTAAGGGTGAAGGTGATGAGTACTCCTAGGGCATTATTCACTTAACAAGCGTTTCCTAGCCTCTTTGCATTTTAGGTAGGTGGGAATGAGGGCATAATCCTAATAGCGCCCACCACTCACACTGGTCAGTAGCTGAGAGCTTCATCTTGGCATCACCAAATGAGCTGAAACAAAAAGCCAAGTGAATCATCTGCCTGCATTTTGAACACACTGTGCTATCCTATGTGGAAACTGTTTAGGTTAAACTGCTTTCCCAATATTATCTTCAAGGAATTCATAAATCCATTTTCTTCCTATGCTTGAAATTGATTAATGCTGAAATACAGTCATTCATCTTAAAGACTGAATATACTTAGAAGTGGAAAGCTTTTTAAGTTAAGATTCAAAACTTAATAGGGGGTGTTTTCTGCTCTAAGGGTGTATCCAATTTTCTTGGCTATAGCTTTATCATTATCAAAACTGTCTGTACTTGAGTGGATGTTGTACAAAGAAAGTTAGCCACTTGCATAGTTGTGACCTTCAAGAGCTGGTAAAATATAAACAGTAGAAATTGTGCGTGTAAACAAATTACTATGGTATTCCAAACAACACACTGTATGTCAGTTATCATTTCAAAATGAGTCTTAAGAACATACCTTTGTATCATTCACAGACTTTTCTGAAGCTTGGCGTATTTTCTCCCATTTTAGTTATTAGCACATTTTTCCACTGAACCACCCAGGCTAGAAGGCTGAGAATAATTCTAGACTTTCCTTCTCTCTCACTTCTTACATTCAATCATTAACTGTGCCCTATTGACTCTACTGCCTAGAGATCTTTTCAACTAATCTCTTCTCAGCTTCCACTTCCATTGCCTTAGCCTGTGCCCTTATCATTTCCCTCCTGGAGTCCTTCAATTTCTTTCCACTTTCTCTAGCTCCCTACATTCAGTGCATTCACAATACAACCAGAGCAAAATTTCTAAATTAAGGAAATAATTATTTGACTTTCAGCTTAAAATCCTCCATTGGTATGCCCTTACCTAGACAGTCAAGCCCTAACACGTCTGCATGGAAAGTAATCCTCGCTCCTTTCCAGGTTCCTTCTCCTGCCACCTTTCCACAGGCACCAACAACCCCAGGCATACTAAATTTTCTGTAGTTTCAGTGTCCCACACATTTTTTTCTCCCTCTCATCTTTAACTACACTTTCTCTGTTGTCTAAATTATCTTATCTCTCATTTCCCACTTCTCCAGTAAATGCATGACCACCCACCCACACCTTCATATTCATGAAGGACCCTTACTCTTTGTTCAGTACTGAATTCAAATGCTTCGTCTTCCAGAAGAGTTCCATGACAACTTTAGGAGACACTTTCTGTGCTCTCTTAATGGATTGTTTCTACCTCTGCTTCATCACATGCTACATTGTGCTAATTAGATGTTCTCATGTCTGTCTCCCTCTTTGTTCTATTTATCTTTGTATCTGCAGCACATAATTGGTACCTAATTAATGTTTGATGGATGAATGGATGGATGAATCTTGCCTGGCTATTTAATAGGGGATACTTATTGGTTAAATATTCTGATTAACAGAATTTTTGATAAGAAGTAGAATAAAATGTAACACTTAAAATATTGCTTATTTACAAATCTATTAGCATGGAATTGTTAAATAATAATTAATAGCTATTACTTGAATAAACACTAGTAAATAATCAAAGAGCTCTTCATCACATTTGCACAGCATCTGGCTTCAAGTACTTACTCTACTTAAATGTCTGTTTAATTCCAATATTAGACCATAAACTTCACTAAAGATAAGATAATGCTTTCCAGTAAAAAAAGTGTTTCGCACATAAAAATGTGTCCTTTTTATTTTGTAGTGAAATATAATCCCACCTCATAAACCTGCTTAATCTTGTCCATCTGCACACCCTTTTCTAGTAAAAATTCCTCTCTCTATTGGGAAAACTAAAGCTCTACTCGTATAGCTTTCTAACTTCCAATTAAGGATGGAAGACTGCAAAAGCGTACTTGATCAGAGAGGGACCAGACAGAGGATGGGAGGTGTCTGAAGGCTAGATCAGGCCCCATATGAGGAAAGAGAGGTGATGGAAACATTGGATAAGAACCCATAATAAAGGAACTCAACACAATTACTGGGCACCACCAAATTATTGCAAATGATTTGCATGCAGGTAACGAAGGGCTGGTCTGGTTATGCTTTCCTTCCTTGTGTCTCCACATCTTAAATATTCTCACACAAAGTTTCTTTACTTTCAGATTTCAGGGACAAAAAAAAAAAAAATCCTAGATTTCTAGAATTTACAAACTAGTATTTTTTTAATTGTGATAGAATGATACCAGATAGAATGGTACTGACTTTTAATTTTTCCAAGTAGAAGCATAAAGAAGAAAATAACTTTCATCTATTATCATCATCAATTCCTAAAATGTGTTTTAATGTGCAAAAGGATTTAATGCAAAATGTCTTAGTGAAGATGATTGCACTGAACTTAACTTTATGAAAAACCAAATACATTCCTTGAGGATGAGTGAGGACCTCATCAAGGCTGACCCCAGACTGAAGGCTGGTGTCTGGGCACCATGCTTCTAATGATGGAAGCAGGCAGACTCCTGCCTTTAAAGGACAAGTTACAAACAAATCACCTACCCAAGATGATGGAGGGAAATAAAAGAAGATCCAAATACAGAAGTCACGTTCCTGGGTTTATTAATGGTGATGTTTTGTTAAGTGTCAAGAAGGTCTTTTCTGATAAATGGTGTCCAAGAAAACATGTATTAATAAACAAATTAACACCATAAGATGAACATTTATGAATATCCATTTTGCTTTTAAGAATTCCATAATCAGCACTTGTTCTTAGTTTTATCAGTTACCCTTTCCCAGTTTATTGCTGCTCACTGACCATTGAGGACATTTATTTCAAATTCTACTCTTCAGCTTGTGTGAATCCCTACCTCTCCAGGTAGCACTTAACTTCACCTCCCTTTTCTCAAAGATGAAATCAAAGCTACCTCTCTTCTACCAGTTAGACACCCAAACAAACCACCAGCATCATGATAATTTAAGACTCAACTAATGCAGTAATTTTGAAATAACAACTTCTCTGAACTCTGCAATTCAATCTGATTGGCAATCCAAATTGTTTATAATGATGAAGATAGAGTCTTCCTAATGCTATGTATATGACACCTTAGAATAATGCCTATAATGTTAATATATATAAATATATATATACTTTTTGAAAGATGGACACTGCTAGCATAGTGATAAATGAAAACATTACCTATTAAATCTGCAGTTTAAATATTTACCTACCATTTAGTTATAGAACTTGGAGGACAATTCTCTTTCACTTTAAATTCTTGGGGAAAGTCTGGAACCCTCATCTTCTGGAAAGAGCAGCTCAAGAAGGTGTGATACGATGAGCATGAAGAATCAGGAAAATGTCTTTACATTTAGGTAGGAAGTCTCAACAGAAGAGAAGCAGGGGAAAAGGAAACAAAGAGGAGAGCAACAGAAATTTCTAATCATGGAAGCTGTTATATTTCAGTCTGCAATTTTCTACAGTACAGAAAAGAGACTACAATTTGCTGCTCATAATAACAAACTCCTAATTAAATGACTCTCAGACTTTCTGCTGTAAGGTTACACATACAGGGGCATGAAATATTCAAATTTCTTGATATTGGTCAAATGTATCATCCTTCATTGTCAGCTTATAGACCAAAATCCCATCACGGCAATTCAATTGGGCAAATTTGAAAAGCAGCAGGAATAGTACTGCTTCTTCTGTCTGCACCTTTTCATGGAAAAAATTGAATGTGTGTAGAAGATCTCACACCACAGGAAACCCCCCAATTATAGAATTCAATGAAAGGATTTGCCTGTAGGACTTCCAGAACATAGTAAGTCATCCTGATGACTTGTCTGAATTCTCTTTTCATTTGTAATTCTTATGGCTCTTTTGATCACCACTGTCTACTTCTGCAGTGGTTCAATACTTGCAAGATGCCAGAAGAATAAAAATCTTAACATCCTGCAGTATATTTACTTAAAAGGCATGAGTTCTCAGATTGCCTAGAAAAATCCTCCCACCTCTCCACTACTAACAGTAAAAAAATTCCATGAAAAATATACTTCTGTGATGCAATATGATGCCTTCTGTGGACATATGATAAGGCTATCACCATTTCCCAACCTGACCAACCTTCTGAGCCATCAATACAATGATATCATATTAGATATTCAGTAGCTTTGTTTCAGTGTCTCCATACTCCCTCTGACCTTTTCCTTCATTACTCTGAAAGTCAAGACGGTCTACACTCTTCAGTGAAAGGAGATATGTATTTATTGTCCATGAACTACTGCTCACCATTTTCTTTCCTTTTTTTTTTTTAAATTTCTATGGCTGTGGTATTAGTCATTCCAAAGGAGGATAATCACATTTTTCTCTGCTATTCTGGTTACTTTCATCTGTCTTTGTTTATAGTCAGTCAATATCACCATTATGGCGCCTCCAGCCTGGCTGTATTCGGGTCTGGAGCCTTGTTTGTTGGACACCCCAACTTACCACAGAGATACCAAACATCCTTTCAAAACCTATTACTGGGTCAAGTCTCAACTCTACTACTTTAAAAATCATTTCTTCAAGTTTTACTTTGAGGTTTTCTTTCCCTCAGTATCAGCAGGATGGCTGTGAATTTCTTCTTTTCAGCAGGCCTTTCTTTGAGTAATGGTGACCCAGTAAGAGAGATTTTCACGTACACTTTCCAAATCTTTCTGTCAAAGGTTTAAGCTTTCTCCCATTAATTTAGCTGGGAAAGGGAGTCTTGGTTTTTTTTTTTTCTTTTTTTTTGCTCAGTTTCTGTAATTATCATTACAGCCTTGACTAATGCCAATTTTAAATTCTAGGTCTGGCCATACAAGAAAAACAAAACTAAACAGAGAATTTCATTGCAAGAGATAAAATTGCATTTCTTTTTAAATGTTATTCTTGCTAAGGAACCATTTATATTACCATTTTCATTACTTTACACATCATTCTGTCTAAGAAGCACCTCTTGCGAGTTGAATTCTACTAAAAATATTTTGCAAACCTCATTATCTTCTTCAGGAGTTTGCTTGAAATCCTAACCCTGCACTGTCTTTCTGTAGTTACTGTTAAAGACTTTCTGGAGCTGCCTCCTGGGGTGATAAGTAGAATAAAAAGAACCAAAATGAACTGCTTGCTTCTACTATCTTTATCCAATCCATGTAGAAGAGGATCTGAAATATAAATACATGTATACATATAAAATATAAAAAATATTTTAAAAATTTAGAATATAAAAATAAGTAAATTTATTTATATAGAGAGAGATATAAATAAATATAAATAGATATAAATATATCTATATATATATATAGGGAAGGTAGAAGGGAACTCATAGGATTTGGATTAAGGAATATATGCCTATATGTCATCAAACCAAGAGAAGAGGATATCCATTCCATGGATAAAGGTCATACATGTGATTTTCTCCAGGCTGCTGTATAAGCTTGGAGTTAAGCTCAATGTTCTCACCTAGTTGTAATTCCAGTCCTTTCTCTCTCACTCTGAAAAGCAAACACAAGTCAGTGAACATGACATTATTATAGGGATAACCTTGAATCCACTATAATTTATAAGACAGCTAATCTTTCAAACACTTGAACACCTGATACCTTACAAGTAATCTCTGTGTGCCCCTATACCATAGTTAAACTTTATGAGTTAAATCTATAATAAGAATTATTATTTGCAAAACATGTGATAGAAATTGCATAACATGAAAGGCCTGAATCCTAACTTAAAAAATCTTCAGGGTCTGACTGAGTTTTGCTTTTGCCTTGCCCGCTTGGGTAGTAGGGTGAGAACTAGAGAACAATTATATCAGAACAGAGAAGGAAAGTGGTGAGAGAGAAAGAACTTTTAATCTGTCTATAACACAGATGATGGATTGATGCATTTGGGAAAGAGCAGGAAGCAGAGGAGAAAAAATTATTCAGTAATCAAGCATTTCCTTTTCAATTGTTTGATGAGTTTGCATTGGTTGTCATTTTTTGCCTGCACTGGGATAATGCTTCATGAATACTATCCCCTTGGGTTTCTCTACAAATGCAAGATGTGTTTCTTATGAGATTATTCCCCAGAGCCTCATTCTGAAATAAACAGTTCATTGCTTTATAGAGCAAGCTCTCTTTCAATAGATATATGACTGAAAAAATGGAACTTTATAAAAACGGTTCCTACACCCTCATTCCCCAAACCAGGAGATTTCGAACTTGTTCCTTTTTCTCAGGTGAATCTTGAGGCTCACTTTGCCATTCTTTTCAGAAAGCAGCATATTATCAGTATGCAAATTGTTTGGCTCCCAAATGCAAATGGGTGCCGATCTATAATATTTTATAGTCTTTTCTCAACAGTGCATAATAAAGTAACATAGCGCATAAATCATATAGCAAAGCCCAATGTGCCATAGGTATGTTCTTAGACTCTTTAACTGCCTAGAAAATTGACTATAATACATGGTATCTCCAAATTTGGCCTTTAAATTCAGTTTTTAAACTCTCTGCTTTTGAAGATCTCACTCTAAAAATTAAATGGATGCCTGGTTGGTGTGCTTGCAAAATGCCTGAAAGGGTAAAGCAAGAAATACAGATTCCTAACATTTATTCTTATGAGCAATGTGTTCTGTACTTTTCTCTTCACTATGCTATTCACCTTTTAAGTGCTTTGCTAATATTATGTAAAAACCAATTAACAGTCCCAAGATTCCAGCAACCAAGCATTACTAACCACTTTCTCAGACATTCAAAATGATTTAAAGGAGTTAAAACTTGCTTTGAGCATAGAAAAGGGAGAAAATAGTAAATGTATTTTAAGAATAATGAACTTTTGCCTCTACATATAGCCCCAACTTAGACACAAAGATAAGGCATACATTCAAAAAGTACTCTTTGTCAACTATGTCCAGAGCCTAAGCTGAGCATTGTATCATGAAAACAGCCAAGATATAAACCAAAAATATGACCAAAATAAAAGGCCATTTGGTCATGTACCTTGACCATCTAAAATCTGCTCAGTTGCCCTAGAGCAGACTTCATCAGGAATTTACCAGAAACTTATGCAGGCAGGATCAATAGCAGGAATGTGAGTCCTTCCTTGCTCCAGCACATTCTGGCATAGCACACTGGTATGTGACAGGGTTGAACACCAGAGTCTAGGACAAAGTCTCCTTAGGTTGTGGGGATTTTTAAGCTATATGATTAGGGAAGCCCTGGTCCTTCCCTGTTGGGATTAGGAACCAGAATCCAATAGCAAAGTGATGTGCTAATAATATGGCTCCAACCTTCTCCTGCCAGCACAGCATTCACAACTTGGACAGGGGACCACAGATGTGACTCAGCAAGCTGGCAGCATGATTTACCAAAGAAGCACTCATGACTGGCAAACCCCACTCTGGCACAATCTTTCAGTTAACCAGGTTTGATTTCCTTAAGCACTGGATTGTAGCCTGTTTCCACTGAAATTCAAAGAGGACCATTTATTTTTCTGGTGAGGCCAACATATAGAGCCAATCTTGTATTCTTTCAGTTTACCCTCTCGATCCCAAATGATGGACTCCAAATGTCATACCCCACTCTGTCAGAAATCTGTATCATCTAAACCCATAAGAGATGTGAGGCCAGCCACTGAAATCAATGCAGGAGACCCAGAAGATGATTAGGAATAGCCATGTGACCAACTCCAGGAAGCAAGCCATGTTGTCCCAAAGCAAACTGGGAAGCCCTTTGGTAAGAATAGAGCAAGCGATGTACAACATCCTGTCCAGAAAGTGCCACCAAGCTGCCATTCACAGCTGCAGCACGGAGTCTGAGGAATGGCATGCTCCCAAGTCTACTCCAAAGACTGGAGAAAGAAGAGCCATAGGCCCTACTCAGCTTCTGGCCTTAGATCCATTGTTAATAAGTTATTTGGCAGAAATTGTGTGCTATAATTCAATGATATTTACCGGGTTTCTGGGAGGGTCCAGGAGCATAATAGCATTATTAGCAGACTCTAGAATGGCTGCTAGCTTTCCACTTGCCATGTCAGTACTGGAGCAAGCCCAAAACTATGACAGAGGGGCTGAGAGGGCCACCATTTGTCAGAGATGTATATACTGAATTCAGTGCAGATCAGGAAAGTTGTCTTGGAAGACTCCTGGTGCAAGACAATTTGATATGCATTCCCTTCTCACCTCCCATAATCTCAGGTGTTTCCTTCTGGGCAGGAAAGGTTTAACTCCACAGACTCAGGTTACTCAAATCCCTCAAATTCCAAAGAAAGGCTTGTCTGCAGGCCTGACCCTTGGCTGGCTCCTGAGAAAAAAACCTCTGAGGCCTGGGAATATTCTGCATGACAAAAGTGTTTTTGTGTGCCTGAGGCCTTGAGGCCGTACTGTACCAGTTTCACCAGACAAGTTTATCCTAACAGTATGTTTTATGGTAAAACATGCCTGTTTTTGCTCTGGGGTGTGTGTGTGTTGTGTGCTGGAGTCTGAGCAGCTGAAGCCAGTCATGCAGCCTACATGACTAATCCCCAGTAAAACCTCTAAACACCAAGGCTTGGATGAGCTTCCCTGGTGGCAACATTTTGAATGTGTCACTTATACTGTTGCTGAGAAAATTAAGTGTGTCCTTGTGTGACTCAACTGGGAGGAGACATCTGAAAACTTGCACCTGGTTTCTCCTGGACTTCATCTCACATACTTGTTACCTTTGCTAGTTTTAATCTGTATTTTTTCAGTATAACAAACTGTAACTGTGAGTGTAACAGCTTTTTTGAGTCCAGTGAGTCCTTCCAGAGAATCATTGAGCCTGAGAGTGGCGTTGGGGTTATACCTGATACACCTTCCTCTTAGGTAAGGGCTGATTTACTTTACTCAGTGGTCAATCCCTTCACTGTCACATGTTATACACCCGTGACCTTGTGGCAGTTGAGTGCACTGATCTGCAGCTACAACCCCGGTGAGGATGGCCAGCATGGAATGTTCAACACAAGATGTTTAGATTTGGAACTGCCATATCACATGAGCGGGTTATAAGATGATGGGTGCAGCCTCACGTGGGTGGGTCAACAACAGCCAGCCAGTCAACAGCAGCACCTTCCAAGTTGGTGTTTGCTCATTCCTTGGCATAGAGTGCTATTCAGATTTGCCTATCACCTGAGGAAGTTTGGGTACAGAAAAAAATAAAGACATATGCAAAAGCTTATATGGATCAAGTCCCCACACAAATTTGTGGCAATCTAGGAATTTCCTATCACCCTCCAATTCTTGGCTCAGAGACAGGACAGACAAGATGGACTCCTGCCAAAGAAGGACATCCTTAGACAACATTAACAAGAAGTCCAGCCAGCCTCCCAGTGAAAACAGGGGCAGTGCTAGTGCAGTTTGCCTTTGACTCAACTGTTCTAGGGCTCTCTCTCTCTCTCTTTGGGATTGCCCATTCTTGGGACTGCCCAGTGTTATAATGCCTAAATCATGAAGAGTTATCTGAGGGAATGACTCTGCATATTCCAATAGGAAAGGGCCATCCCTCCCAATCCATTCAACGGTTGAATCATTGTGTAGGAGTGATACCGGCTCAAGACAAGGTTGACATAAAGGAAGCCATACTGTAGAAAAGAAACCCTATTGTAACTTTGAACAACCTCTCATTAACTAGCCCAGACGTGCTCCGTGGGTTTTATGGCCCCTCCCAGCTGCTATAAGTTGATAACTTTGTTCTTTTGAGTTCCTCAAGAATGTGATGACCCTTCAGCAGAGAGTCTATGCTGATAGCCGTCATCAATGAGAACCAAAAGATCAGAGGTAGGGTGTTGCTTCCGGTCTCTGACGCATATCCAGTAAAACAAAAGACTGTCAGGAACTGAGACCAGATGCCTCCCCCACCTGGAGACCAGCCCCATATATAACTGGCCTGTAGTCTTTGTTCTGTAAGATGGTTCTTTTGGACATGAGTCAGCCATCTTCCCTCTTGCTGGCAAGCTATACTAAAAAGTCTTTTCTCTCCTACCACCTTGCCTCCTGACTATTGGCATGTCTTGTGGTGGGCAGATGAACTCCCCTTTTAGGCAGCAACAGGAACATCTGCATTTGGACAGCAAAAGCTTCTGCTTATCTTCCAAGATACTAGGTGATCCTGAGGTTTGAGGGGATCAGTTGCCTAGTGACTCACCCAGGAACCACTCCATCAGATTGGCCCTTTCCTATCTTAAACTCACAAGGAGCAGGTGATCTTTATCCCTTTTTCCTGCATGGACAGTGTCCTCCTCTAATATTGCCCCTACCTTATGTACTGAGGAGTTGTAACTACCCTTCAATGTTCTAAGGGCGGGGATTCCCCCATTCTCTCACACTGCAGGGTTATTAAGCTGAATGATTAGAAAAGCAATAGCCCCTCTCCTGCTGTGGTCAAGGACTATGATACAATATCAATTGATGAGGCAGAAGTTTGGCTCCAGTCCTATCTGGCCAGCTCAGCTCTGGGGTGCTCAGGAGTTAGGGTCTAAACTTTGTGGCTGCAGTTTATGATATCACAGGTAGAAGCAGAATTAGCCAGATCACCAATCATCGGTGGTAAAGAAACAGCCCTTTCTCTCGTCATCATCTGGAAACTAGAGTCCAAGTCTTGTCCTTGACCTTAATTGTTTTAAGCACCAGCTACAGCCAGTTTCATGGAGCTTTGCAGGGAGATCAACTCCTTTCTTGGGAGGTCAGCCTACAGATGACCAGTGTTAGACATGTTAACCCTTTCCTCAAATAGGCAATAGCAATGTATAGTGTATGAAGATTTCATAAGACGTTATCCCTGTCCCAGAAAAGCTTCCACATCCACAGGGTGAAAACTGGCAGCATCGAGATATTTTTAGCATCAGTGAAGAATACTCACTGCAGGGAGGCATTGCTTGGAATCACTCAGTTTCAAATTTGATAGTTCCTTCATTTCATTTTAGCATGGGCACAGCACATGAAGAATCTAGTCTGCTTTCATTGTTCTCTGGATTTTCTCTAACATTTCATCCTTAATATGAAAGTTCTTAAATTAACTGAAATGACCTAATATCTTTTAGTTGATATTTAATGAAACCATTAATATAGTTATTACTGAAGATTTGCTAAATGGCTCCCATAAGTCTAGGCTGGGCAAGAGACAAAAAAAAAAAAAAATTAAATGAATATATATTTAAATACTATCCCTAACTCCTAATACCTTTGACTTTAGACTAATTAATCTCCCAACATTCTGATTGCTTTATTTACAAAATGAGAAAAGTAGAAGAGCTTATTCACCAGAATGCCAGAATGTGTGTATAGTGATGAGTATTTTCATTTAACCAACTTGAGATATGTAAATTACAACAGGCAGCAAGTGAGAGTGTTTTCCAACAGGTACCTTTGCCTGAGGAATTTTCTTTCCTCTTCTAGACATCAAGCAGAATCATTGAATGTCTAAATCACACTTCCTTTCTGGCAGAAGTCCTTTCAACCTAGCATTTAAATTGTGTTGCATTTCTGTGTTTGTGTAAACCTCCTCTCCCCAACAAGGCTAGAAGGTTCTAAGGGGCAAGTGACATGCCTAATGCTTCCCTGTATCCCTATAATGCCTACTGCCTTACTGAGACCACAGTAGAAACTCATCAGATGTTTGTTGAGTTGAGTAACATCACCAATAGACAGCCAGGAGGGTAGCACAAACTGTCTCCTCGCGCTTAATTCTTGCAGTTACATTATCAGGTATAAAACCTCCAAGTCTTCAGCTTCTCACTGCTTGAGCCAAAACATTGCTCCGTTACTTTAGATGGGTGGCTGATGTCAGCAGGATCATAATCACAACCCTCTGAGGCAAACATCAGGAGGTTAATAGAAGTTGGTGTTGGAGAGAAAAGCATCCTGTTGTTCTTTGTCTCCAAAATTTCCCAGCAGGCACAAGGACCTCCTACTAGATGAACAGCTTAACAGAAGTTCTCTTTGCAAAACAATTATCTCATAACCATACTTTTTGTTACCCCCAGTGGTTTGATGAATGGACTGAGAAGAGAGCACTCCTAAGTATGTTTTTATTTCCCTCTCAGCTCTAAAAACACAATATCCCTGTTGATACCAATGACAGAAGAAAATAGTTCCATCTCCTGTGGCCATTAGCTTTTTCAGTTCTTATTTCAACTGTTAAATAAAACTTCCTTGAGATAATGAACATTTATGTAGGTTAGAGGTGTAGAAGTAGCTAGTGTACTACTTGTTCCATTCAGTGTGGTAATGGATTTTTTCTATTAAAACAATACTACTAACTTAGCCAATTTTACTTTACTGATCAAGTCTCCTGTTTTCACAGATAAAACTTACACAGCTTCATCCAAAATACTCTGGAGCGTTTTGAGATTCTCTCAACGTAGCTTTGCTAAAGAGGCAAAATGACAGGCATTAAATTGGTTAGTATCTGTGAGAGGGAGACAGATGATGGCAAAGGACTAGTAAGAGCAGAGAAGTCCCCAAAAGAGGGAAAAGTCAAGGCTACCCATTGCTCATATTGTCCCCTTCATTATGCTTAGGGTTTCTTTCTATCTTTCTGATCCTTCTTAATCTATTTACTCAATTTAAGTCTTAGACGGTTTAATCAATAGGTTAGATGTTCACTGAAAGAACAGCCTGAGTGGCCTTATTCTTTATAGACTCAAGGAGCTTTCACTTTGTGTTGAAGAGAGTTATCTAGTGTCTAGAGGTTCTAAGACCCTCTCTAGTTAATCTTAAACATCCTGCCCAAAAGAACTGTCATCTGCTGCACACATTACACTCAAGCCAAATCAGATGTCATGCCATTTCCCATCCTTGCTCTGCATGGAAAATAGTCATGGAGTTACTGTTAATGTCTAGGCTTTGCTGCTCTCTGCTGGTCTTTAGGGAATCAGCTACTCTTTAACCAAAATTAAGTGGTTAACTCACTGGTTGGGTCTTGGATTTCAGCTAGAGGGAACAATCAAGTTTACACGTAGTCTGATATTAAAAAATAAACATTAAAAACCAAAATGTAAAAACAAATAAAAAACAAAACCAAAACAAATAAGATTTTATTCTTCCCTCAGCATAAGTGGAATTCTGTAATCTGCATTTAATAACTAAATTTACTTTGCTGAAATACTGCAGCAGTTTGCAATAGCAATAGTGAGAGTCTGTTCTGCTGCCTTTTATATGCCAATGAATATTCAGTTGACAATGAACATGTTTCTCAAACATTAGAGCAAATATAAAAAATTACTTCCTATTCCCACTTCTGTAAAACTTTTACCTCCTCTCTCCTCACACTGTGAAATTCTGGAAACATAAGACAAAGAAGATACTGTATACTTCTAACTTTTCCAAAATGTGTGGACATGTTTCATTTTTTCTCAGCATAGCACTGCAGTAAAAATGCTATAATTAAGTTATTTAGAATCCTTGTAGAACCCTAAAGGATTTAGCACATAAAAACCAATTTTTTATTTGATATTCCACATATATTCAGGGTAAAATACTTCCCAATCTATAGTTTTGTTATTGTCCAGAACATTCTTTATAAAGTTTAAGAATCACAATTATGAAATATCGTTAGATGAATTTCCCTATACTCCATGCTACCTAAGTGGTTAGGATAGATCATATATTGCAACAATTCATTTTCATGAAGAATACAAAATGATAGAAAGCCACAGCAGTCTCTGACAGGCGATTTTTAGTCACCCTAATACCCTGAATTGTTTGATGTGAAAAAGAGATTGCCATAAAATTCCTAACAGATTGAGTTATCAAACTAGGGAAAATTATTTCTATCATGTGCTGGCCACAAGAGTAACATCTTTGCAAAGTTCAGTAGGTTGGAACTGATACTAAATGCACAGAAGCAGCTGTGGTGTGTTCTGTATATCATCTCAGAAGTATGATTGTAAGTGGAAATGAGGTTCATGATCACTTTCCCTAAGAGAAGCTAATATGGAAAGAGAACATCATTATTAGCATCACCACCATCAATACAATTACCATTTATTGAATATATCCTAGATATCAAATAGAAGACTTGATGCTTTGCCTTTACCATTTCATTTAATTCTCATGACGACACCAATAGGTAGTTAACACCTCCACTTTACAGATGAGAAATGTATGGCTCAGAAAATGTAGATTCCTTGCCCTAGACTACACCATAAGAGTTAGAACAGAGCAAGAGTCTCCAATCCAAATCTGGCTCTGAGGTTCATATTTTTCTCATTTAAGTGACAGTTCTATATGTTTAAAATGTTTTATTTTTACCAATACAAAATATCAAATATTGAAAAGAAGTGGAATCATTAATACTTTGAATGGACTCCTTTTTTCTTTGTGTGTGTATGTGTGCGTGTAGATCTTGAAGACTGAACATATACAAGGTCAAGTTTGATCATTAATTTGAATTATATTATTCTTGCACACTTTACCAAATAGATCTAATAAATATGAAAAACGCTTTGTTGCTTTGGGAACAAAATGCCGTCTAAGCAACAATCAGAGCCATTCTTTAGTTCAGCTGAGCCACTCATTCAAAGTATCTTTGACCCTTAAAGGTCGCATTTTGGGGGTCATAAGTTCTATGTACAAAGAAATCAGTCTTGAGGAGACTTCAAAACCCTCAAATATGGATCCTCTTGCTAAAAAGGACACTAGTTAGGATTTGTTTGAAAATCTACTCTATTCTGAAAGAAAGATTCAAAACAAACTTAACCACATCATATAAACACATTCAAATTTAGTTCTTGCATTTTTCTTCTGGATAAGCAAGCACATGAAATATAATGAGAAGCATCAGCTGGAGCCCAAATATGTAAAATCCCACATTTTCTGAGATTTCTTGAAGACAGGATTAACACTGTTCTTTGTTAAACTGTGTCAAGCAAAAGAAATCAATTTATAAAGAGTTTACATGATGGGACCTGAACTGCTGAGAACTTATTAAGTCTGAAAATATAATTAAAAGCAAAGTGGGCTTTCCATTGCAGCTTGTGTTGGAAGGCATCATCCAAGCACATGCTGCATTCTATTTGTTGTGATCAGCTCTGTGAAGAATTGATCTACATTGTAGCTAATCAAGATGCTTTGCTTCACCTCCTTTTTGTCAGCATACAAAAGCTTATGTCAGGAAAGCTTTCAGAAGTAATCAATCCTAAGGAAAAAAATGGATCAGGAAGATAATATCATAAAGAAATATTTTATTGGACAATTTAAATTCACTGTTTTTAACATTGCAATATCCACAAGGGCAACATTTCCCCCATCCTGTTTTATCATAATTGATTTTTAATTACAAAACAACTGTGATTAAATCAAGCCATCATACAAAATTGCATTTTACTATCTTCTCTATCACTGTTTAACCTACTTATTACCAGTTTCCCATGGCCTATAATTAACCAAAGTTTTTCTATGTCCCCATTAACTTCAGCTAATCAAGGTTATCTTCTGCTTGTAATTCACTTTTAAAAAGTCATTTCTAAGACATGAATCATGTTCAGGGAGAAAGTGATGGCTGAAATGCATCTTTCTGGAAGATACACAGTGATGACAGTAATCCTTACCTACAATACAGAGGTGTTGCTTCATAAAGTACAAGACTTGAATAGAAATAACGTCTAGCTTTATGCTAATAATGAGCACTAACTTTTTTTTTTTTTTTTTGGTGAGGAAGACCAGCCCTGAGCTAACATCCGTTGCTAATCCTCCTCTTTTTGCTGAAGAAGACTGGCCCTGGGCTAACATCCATGCCCATCCTCCTCTACTTTATATGGGACACCGCCACAGCATGACTGACAAGCAGTGCATTGGTGAACGCCCGGGATCCGAACCCACGAACCCCAGGCTGCCAAGCGCGAACTAAACTGCTGCGCCACTGGGCCGGCCCCAGTGAGCACTAACTTTTATTTAGTGCCCACCGTATTTTCAGACAAGCTCTTTGCTAAGCACCACACCTGGTACATTCCTCACAAGATTGTACTACAAAGAGCCAAGTTATGTAATGTGTTTTAAATCACCTAGCTAATCACAGACAACGCCAGGAATTGAGTCTGATGTGGGTGAGTCCAGAATCTAATCACTCTATTGCTCTGTTACAGATTTTATTACAAGATTCTCCCTTGTAACTATGTATTCTCAGTGGATGGAATAGTGTTTTGTCTAGAATAGGTAACATGTGTGTGTGTGTGAGCTTTATTTAGGATTTCTATAGTTCACTTTTATTCTATAAAAGACCCACATTTATCATAATTCATTTTTTAATTTCAAATTTTCTAATTTGCCAAGCCAACTGCAGTGACAGAGTGACAGGCATAAATTCGTCTGTTAAGGACCATAATTAATCAGGCCAGTTAGGTGCCAAACAGAAATCCACTTCAAACTGGCTTAAAAAAACAGGAAATATGTTGGTGTGCATAACCAAACTGCAGGAATGACAGAGACAGAATGGAAGACAACCAGGCATTTAAACTCTGTGAGGGTTTCCTCTCAACATCTGTCATCTCATTTCTCTCTAGTTTCTCTTGCTGAGACTAGCTTTGTTGTCAAACCACTTGGGCTCACCTCCTGGTGAGTTAAATCAGACTCAACACCAGTGGAAGTTGTCTCACAAAGTAAAGTATTTGCAGCAAATAGGAGGCCTTGAGGAATCATTTCCAAAGTCATGGCATCCCTGAACAAAGGGAAGCAGGAATTTTATTTTGGTTGGGAAATGAACATTCAAAAGGGAGAGGTGGGTATTTGCCTACGAGGCTCAGTTGGAGAACATGCTTCCACATAATGAGGCCTAAGCTTCTCCTACAGAGATCTTTACATTAAAAATAAGGCAAAGGTCATGGGTGTAGCTATTGTGGTGAGGCTTGGTCAGTATCACTTGGAAAAGCAGTTAATTGCTTCCAAACCCAATGATTTCATGTGGAAAAACAGTTAATTGCTTTTAAACCCACCTTTGAGTTTTTCAAGGCATCAAGTTGGTAACATTTCTCCCTGAGGTAGGATTGACTGTCAGAACCTTTGGGCCCCACAGCGTACATCATTGTAACCAGAAAGAAAGGAACTCTTCACCACCAGCTCTAAGTCTAAAAACCCTGTGAGGAACTCCTCATTGGTCCATTGTGGGCCCCATGCCCAACCAGGGGGACACAGTGACATGATCAGTAAGGTTTAGGTCATTGCTCACTGCTATTGCTAAAGAGGAAAGCTGAATTCAGGGCATTGGGTTTAAAACAATAAATTTGCTCAAGTGGCTTTCAACTAAAAAAAAAAAAAGTATCAGTCATTTGCTATTATCTTAATCACTTTATCATTTGTACTTGGAATTAAATGGTTTTTAACTATCCTTTTGTCTCTATATTACTTCTTGGAGTGTCAAAGTCTCATACGGAAGCATCTGATTGGCTGAAACAGCTCACTTGCTTTCATGTTGGTTTTAAAGGGAAGAGGGAGGGGGGGATCACCCACTAAGGATTTCATAGTGGAAGATGTGGATGATTGGCCCCAAAATTCTATATAATGACATAGTCCCCTCAAATAGAAATGGGGTTTGCATGATGAAGAGCAAATAAATGAACAAATATCAACTACTTCATGTGATTAAGACTATTTTATTTCATAAGTCACTAACATTAGTTCTTCAATGTTTTCAATTTCTTTATTTTGATATTAAGTTCAACATATGTTCAACAAATAATTATAATTGATTTACTCCATTCTGATGGCTGGCAAACAAACAACCCTTACTGTGTGATCATAGCATAATTAAATCTGTTTGAGTGAATTCCCTTGGTCAAACAATGGTGCACATTCACAATAGGGTAATTTGTAGTGACCGCTTTCACAGTGAAGAATTTTTTATATTTTACATGGAAAATTATGAAAAATAATGTGCCAGACCAATGTTACTACTCTTGAACTCTGCGAAGAGATGTGGCTATCAAAAGAGGTCTTCGTTGGGAGTAGACAGAAAATTATAAACAGAGGATTTCTGGGGAGAATCTCTTTGTAGGAGTCAGTGTTGAGTCCCACTCCCTCAAGCCTCATCCTTAGATGAGGAGAAGTAGAGAAAGCAGTTGGCTACCCATAAGCTTAGTTGGCTAGGCCTTCAACGAGATTATGTAGGAGAGGCCTCTGATGTTTCTAGACATAGAAGTTTGCAATTTGGAGGAAAATCATTGAACTGGGCTCAGCCTGCACTCTAAGGATTTATCAGAGTCTAGGATGCTTGAATATTTGCCATGGGAGGAATGTGGACATGGGAAAGTGAGCTGCCTCCTGGTTCAAGCAGACAGGGGTGGGACTCCAACAAAGAGAGAATCTGTGAAGAGTGGGCAGCCAGGAAACCAGAGATTGAGGGGCTGTGGCCATCAGAAGACAGTCCACACTCAAGACACTGGAACTGTGCATACAGAAGCCCAGCAGAGACTGTCTGAGGAGAACACAAGCTACCTACAAGAAAAAGAATTGGCTCTAACCTTCTGTCAGGCAGAGAGAGCCAAAGCCTGTGGAGCAGACAGATCTGTTGCTAAAAGTCAACAGTCAACAAATGGTTATTTTCAATTCATCTAAACACAGGCCACTGGGCAACTCAGTGGGCTAGGAAGTGAATTGTTTAATGGGCCTGGCTTCAATAGATTGTGAACAAATGCTAAATTCTTGCTATTTTTGAATGGGCACCAGAAATTGGATTGTGTGGTGCCAGCTCTAATTTGTGTTCAGGGAACTTATTTCAGCTTCAGAGTCAAATTGCTAGAGAGGATGTGAGAACGTGATGGTTGCATTTTCCTAATCTATGCATAGACTCCTTAGGTTTACACTCCAGACTGCTAGAATCTAGGATTTCATTTTCATAATTTTGTTCCTTTTTATCAGACTGAATTGTTTCTAAAAAGTAAGAAAACTTGGGCTCTCACATCCACAAATCTCTCCTTTTTTGATCCCCATGGCTCTCTTGGAGTCTGCCTTCACACATGAAATTAGGATGGTTGAATGAAGCATTTCCTTCTAAAGACCAAGCCACACATGACCCAGTACTCTGGCCTTTCTGGAGAGATATTTGAGCTGTTTCACCAGGATTCCATGAAAGAATTAACCCCTAATGTCCTTATATGTAATAAATTACCATTTCTCCTCTAAATCTAGAATAGTACTAGTCACATACAACCTCTGGGAGAACTGAGACAAGTTATTCAAGCATTTGTTGTGTTCTGTGGTTTAAATGAAGAACCCAGATTGAAAAATGCAAACTTCTCCATGTGATGGGCGTCTCAAAATGTCTTTCCTCTTGAGTAAGAAGATTGTTTGAATAATCTTATTTCTCTGTATCTCTATGTGGCCCTCCTCTGCCTCCCATCGCATTTTGTGCTGTTTATGTTATACCAAACTGAGTTTTTATCTCCTTACTAAATCATGAGCACCATCAGAGCAGAAACCTTCCTCATTCTTTAATATCTGGCAAAGAACCCATCACTGTTGACTAAAAACATGACAGTTAACTTTGAATTTCTCCAACTCAGGTTTTAGAATGCAAAAAACAAAACAAAACAACAGTGCCAGAATAAGGATGATGCTTGCTCACTCTCTGATTTGTAAGTTTGTCTGCTTGCATAAACATGGCCTGTCATAGAGAATCTAGTACCGCCAACAGGAAAGAAGCGTTCAGCCAAGCTGACAAGAAGGAACAGTAGGAATTTCACAGAAATACAGAAATTCTGAGGTAAAAGATGGGCTAACATTTGCAGGTCTGCATTCACAACTTGTAGGCATTTATAAAACTACCACAATTTTTAGTGTCTTGGCTTTGGGTAAGTCTCTTGCAAGTGAGAAGGATGGAAACATCAAGGCTCAGTTGCCAGTAGACTGAGCACACTGGATAAAAGAGAAGATGCAGCAGAGAAAACTGCTGATGTTCTGATTTATGTTTCTAACCCATATAGAACCATCTGTAGGTATCAATTCAATAAACAAAGGAAAAAAGAAAAGTTTTCTCATTAAACTGAATACACTTTTTTTCTTTTGGTAAAATGAAACTCACATAATTAACTGTAAGTGGAGAATAGGATTCAATATATGTGTCACTGAGGCAAGAAAAGAAAAGAGAAATAATAAAATTCAATTCTAGTTCCAACTTAGCCATCCAAAAGCTGTGCAAATTTGGAAAAAGTCACTTACCCTTTCTGAGACTTAGTTTCCCCTTCAGTGAAATAAGTAGATTTATCAGGTGATCTATTCGCTTTCATCTCATCCTAAGAACTCTATAACCTTAAGCATGCCTATGGTACTCTCAAAAACTTCCACTTATATTGCCCCACTTTTTCAAGGCAAAGTATATTTAAAGCAAAATAAAAATCACTTCATTTCTAAGAGTGAAAAAGAGGGCAGAATAGTGCCTGTCTTGGCAGAGTTTGTCTTCCTCTCATAAAAGCAGTTCTGATGACCACATTGCACAGACGCACCTGCAACTCTTGGGCTCACACTTGCAGGCTGGGAAGAAAGAAGATATTGCACACGGGATGTGATGAGCCACCTATGCTGGTTTACATGTCGAATACAGAAAAGGACCTTGGCAACAGTATGATTATGCTGAAACACATGGTAACATGACGGTTAGTACTCAAAATAGTCAGAAAGAATTTGAGAGATGCATCTTTCATAAAGATGTGAGATTTTAGTTTGGAGGAATAAACATATAGAAAGCAGCACCAAAATGGGTACATGACATGGCAAATCATATGCAAAAGAAATAAATATGTCATGAGAGATATGTACATTATGTACAACATGACAAATATATTAAATATTCTAATTTATAATAATATTAAATTGTTATTTTATTATTATGAGCTATAATATATATAAAGATTTTGTATACATGTGCATTGGTATATGTACGAGAGATGAGAAATATATATCAGATTTTATAGCTTTATATATGTAAGTTAAGAACACACATGTGACTATGAGTATAAATTATATATCATATATACCTCTATACGTAATATATACATACTTTTTTCAGTTCTTCAATTTTATTCTGACAAGTGACTTTTCTCCTATATAACAGAAAATGCAAGAAATATGGACATAAGTTCACAGAAGGAATTCTCTATCCTTTTATTTATATTGACAGTTGTTAAATAAGCTACAAGAGAAAAGCAACTTTCTCCTATGAAGTGACTCAATATCTAAATAAGTAAAACTGTACCGTAAATAATATAGTCATCCAAATTTATTCAAAATATTAAGCGGGATTATTTTTCAATTTACTCTAGGAATAAGGACAATATTCCTGTTATTAAAAAAGTCTTCTAATACATTTGATTTATAAGATTGAATTTATAAGAAATGTATTTACACATGGCTTACAGAAGGAACCTTACATCTATAATTGGGATCTATATAACATAGTAATTTATATGCTAAATAATCATATTTTAAATTCCTGTTTCTTTCCCTATTTTTTTCTTATTTATTTCTCTTCTTTGATGTCATTTCTTAAGTTTCATAAACATAGGTATTCTTAAGTTTCTCTCATTCATTCATTTCCTCATTCCTTTATTCCCTCATTCATTCATTCAATACTAAGCATTCACCATATACTAAGATACTAGGAAAAGAAGAAGGAAGAGGAGGAGGAGGAGCAGATTGGGAATGAAGAGTTAGAGGAACAAGAGGAGGAAGTGGAATGAGAAGATTCCCCATCCTCAAGGAGCCTGTAGCAATCCCTCAATGCCTCTCTCTCTCTGTCCTGTATTAGCTTTCTCCAAACTTACACCTTTTTTTTCTATGCAGATCATTCCTAAGACTATCTCCCCAGTCTTGAAGGTTCTCTGACCTCTTGTCAACATTTCTCAAGACCTAAACCACTCCCACTGAATGGCCCCATCAACTTCTTAAATTTGCCCATGATAGAACATCTTTACCTTTTCTTCCATTTCCATGTACCCTCTGCTCTCACTGGCACCACTATTCTCTCAGTCACCCAGGTTCCAAATCTAAGATTTGTCAGTGATTTTTCACTATCTCTTTCCTCTTATAATGATTAACTGCCACATAATATCTATTCTACTCCTACAGTATTTTGTTATTAGTTTCTTCTCATCTTCCTCCACTTCCATTACCTTAAATTTAAACCCTCATTTCTCTTGCCTGGATTATTTAAACAGCTTCATAACTTCTCTTACCTCTTCTCTCCTCTTGCGTCTCCACATCAATCCATTATACAACGTGCCAGATATTTTACCCCAAATGTTACTTTAATGTTTTGGTAAATTTCATTACTTTGCCTCTAAAATCTTCAGTGCCTTAGTTTATAGGGCTATGTGATGATTAAAATTAGATAATGCATGTAAAGTGCTTAGTGGGGTGCTTACCACATCGTAAGTACTACATTACAATTAACTATTTTTATGTCATTGCCTGCAAAAAAATGTGTCAAATTATTCTGGTCTCCACTTAGCCATTCTTTTAGAATGACTGTATTGCACAATAATTAAGAGCTCTGGAGTCAAACAGACATTGTCTCAAGACTATTGTATCTACCATCTATTCTCCTAAGGGCCCATTTATCTTTCCAAAAAGTCATTTGTTTTCTAGATAAGTGCCCTTTCCCCTCACCCCTTCTAAGAAATCATCTCTTTCCCTGTAAGTGATCATCTCCCTGATCTTCATCTATTAAGATAGTATAAAAGCCTCATATTCTAACCACCCATATGAGTCACATTTCTTTATAAACTCCCGTATGTATGTACACATACATGAATAAATCTGTTTTTTCTCTTGCTAACCTGTCTTTTGTCTGTTTAGTTTGCTGGCCCCCCAAAATTGAACCTAAAAGGGTAAAAAAGTTTTTCCTCTCTGACACACTGGTGAACTCAATTTATGCTTAATGAAGAGATACCTGGAATTTTTCATAGGTCTATGACCATGGAGTTGGAGGGTTACTGAGAGGTCCCATGTCTGAGGAAAAACCTCTTCGATGCTGCTAGAAATGCCTTCTCCCTACACACCTGCCCCTGCCTTGCCCTAGGACGTCTCTAAAGCTAAGAACATGGCTGTGTGGTAGTGCCAACACCTAATCTACATGAGATTGAAGTGAACCTGGTGAGAGGAGGAGATTATTTGGTAATTTTTAAAAGATTAGACATTTCTAGTATGTACCAGGTGAACAGAACACTAGAGGAAACAGGTGACAAATGTACTCACACAAAATCTTGGAATGCCATATAGTCATTTAGCAGTTCAGGGCTATGCAGAGCTAGTTCAGACACCCTGATTGTCCCAGTACATGAATTAAACCTAGTTTCTTTAATCTCCATCCTAAAATCTTTCCAAGAAAATAAGAAAAACTCTTTTTAGGTATTGAGATTCATCATTACTCCTTTAGAATAATTTAGACTCAGCTGGAATTCCAGAATAGCTCTTCAAAAACAATGAGAATTTCTGGTATGATTCCTTGGAATAGCCCCATGGTAATTAGAGGCAACACATCTATCTGGTCTTTACATTAACCTGGTAGAAGAAGTGAAAGGAGGAGAGAAGAAGGAAGATATGGTATATCAGTGGCATTCAGAGATCAGCCACAACCACTATTTTTTGTTATATTACTAATATAGATTTATTCAATCTAAGACCATGCAGGGTTTCCTGACCATGACACTTTGCAAATATCCCACTAAAACTATAACAGATCAGGTGCATTTAAACTCCAAAAATGGACAAACCTGTAAATAAACATCAGTCCTTCTAGCTTCTATTTTATTAATATTTGGAAGCTTAGCTAGCATTCAAAGAAAGTCCACCTGGTTCAGTGCCATCTATAAACCTAAAACCAAAGAAGGGTGCATTCTAAGCATCCTTCCAGTGGTGAGATGCACTGGTTTCCACCAGAGACAGCGCCAGTGCATCTTAAGGAGGATGTTGTCACTGTATTTGAGACTATCCATTGCCTTAAATGTGTCAGGAGAGTTGATATATGGTGAAAAATAACTGTTTTCCATTCATCTTATCATATTTTTTTGTTTCAACAAATTCACCTTAACAATGTTCTCTATCTCTAAGTACTAGTGCAGAACACAGCCTCCTATGAAAGCACCCAGTGAACTAATTATCCGTTTGTGTTTAAATCCTATGTTACCATGAGCCAGAGAATGGACATCAGTCAGGACCACACTTGTATTTCTTCTCAGATTCTTTCCTCAGTGCCAGAAATATGTATTCCTTAAACTTGAATAGAAGCAGATTTAGAGTATGGTACTTTGTAGGATCGGGATAGAGGCAGGGACTAGATTCCTGAGTTTAATCTCAGTCTTCCTGATTCATTGTGCATCCTTGTTCAGAACCACTTAAACTGTTGCTTCATTAATTTACTCTAAATAAATGCCCTATTATTTTTCTTAGAAATTATTTGAATTTGAATCTTCACTGGGGTTCTCAAGTGAAATTTCTAGAACTAAAAATATTAAATGGATTAATTTCATTCTTATTGCAGGGGAAATCATAACACCTCAGAGCAGGAAAACCTCTTATTTATTATGAGTCAATTACTTATTGTTTGTTCTGGCTGCTTAACATGCATTGCTTTTCACGGTCCTTACTGCATGCTATAAGAATAGTTGGTTTTTTTAATCTGCATTCTAAAGATAAGAAGATTGAAGCATACAGGCATAGAAAAGTTCAATATTTTTCCCAACACAGGTAGGACATAGCAAAATTTGAACCCAGGTGTGCTTGATTCCAAAACCTGATCATGCTCTGGTGCCTCATAAAGCAGTGTTTCCCAAACCCGCCTGCGTGTGAAATAACCTTCCAATATCCAGGTCTGACCCAAGCCATACAGCCATACAGGGTAAAAAATCCATAGTATGAAACTTGGAAATCTGTACTTTAAAAAATCTCCTGGTTAATTTTAGGGTTCACCGTTTCAGAAGACATAAAAGATATTGTGGTTATCCACATCACGGTAACTTATTTTTTAAATTCTATTTAGTACTATTTGAATGTTGAAAGAGTTACAGTTTTAAGGAAGTTTGATTTCTATCATAAAAGATTAATATATATCAAGAAAAGAGGGCCAAGTATTACTCAATTAAAAAAAGAAAAGAAAGTAGAGATAGGTAACCTGACTCGTGATGGTTACTAAGGGAAATATTCCACATATATTACAAAAGTTAGCTGCCAGATTTTGATTGTTTTGGAGAGGAGGAAGGACGATCTGTTTTATACAACATAAGCAAATCAACTCATATCTTGATTAACTACTAGTGACAGTTATTGTGCTAGCATATCATTCACAATCTATAAATACTTGTTTAAGTCCATAAAATGAAAACTAAGTTTCTGCCACTTGTTTGCAGCATAATTCATTTCATAACTAAAAGAAACTTAATAACTTGACTATAAATGATCTATGAAAGATGTCTACTATACCTATACATTGTCTATGAAAACCACTAGTAGTAGCAGTTGATATGTGTTGTAAGGAGACCCTCATTCAGAACCCAATCTTCTTCAAGTTACGATTGTCTTCCTAGGATGCAAAATAATCCATCATCTTCTATGTCATGCCAAATCAATAGAAACTTAGCAATATTCACCTCCTGACGTTTGCAGTCCCTTCAGGGTAAATTCTGAATCAAATCTAACAACCTTAAACTATACTTTGAAGAACAAGCAATTATTTATGTAGTTTCCCTTAATTATTTTGGTTCTTAGATAATAAGTTTTTTAAACAATAAGTTTTTGTGCCCTGTCTGTTAAATAAGGGAGTATTCTTCTTAACATGTTATTGATGCTTTAATGAATCCGTATTTAAACTGATCAGAAATCCAAGTCATTAAGCTACATCTTAATACCAACTGAATGACTGTGAGAACCAGAAACCCATACAAATTGTTGTTGTACATATTTGTGGCATTTGTCTCTTCTTGATGATTTAGTTTGTAAATTCTACCATCTCTGTTTAAATGCCACCCTTATTTTGCATTTTTGTGTTACTTGACATTATGGCAATATAGAATGGTGGTTAAGAATGTGGCCTCTAGATTAAGGATTAAAATTTCAGCTCTACTATTTACAAATATTAGACAATCTGCTTAACTCAAAGACCTTGATTTTCTTATAGGTAAAATGGAAATACACATACCAACTATGTTAAAGGGGGCTACGATTATTAAATTAAAAATACATGAACTATTTAGAATAGGATCTGACACGTGAATAAGCATTCAATAAATATTCAATAAAATTGTCTATAAAAAGGTATAAACTTTTGTTATAAGCTTTGGGTTCTTCTCTAAATTAAAGCATATATGAGAAGGTCTAATTAAATTTACATTAATTGGCTTAAACTTGAAAGATACAGATTTATTTGTCCAGGACATAGCTTATTCTTTTGATTTTGAATGAGAAATATAGTCATGTGTCACTTAACGCCGAGGATGCGTCCTGAGAAATGGGTCATTAGGCAGTTTCATCATTGTGTGAACATTGTAGAGTGTACCCACACAAACCTAGATGGTATAGCCTACCACACAGCTGGGCTATATGGTATAGCCTAGTGATCGTAGGCTACAAACCTGTATAGCATGTTACTGTATGAATAGTGTAGGCAATTGTAACACAACAGTAAGTATTTGTGTAGCTAAACATATCTAAACATAGGAAAAGTACAGTAAAAATAGAGCATAAAAGATAAAAAATGGTACACTTGTATAGGGCACTTACTATGAATGGAGCTTGTAGGTCTAGAAGTTGCTCTGGGTGAGTCGGTGAGTAAGTGGTGAGTGAATGTGAAGGCCTAGGACACTGCTGTACACGACTGTACACTTTATAAACACTGGACACCTAGGGTACACTAAATTTATTTAAAAATTTTTTTTTCTTCAATAATGAAGTAACTTTAGCTTACTGTAATCTTTTTACTTTGTAAACTTTTTAATTTTTTAAAAATTTTGACTCTTGTAATAACATTTAGCTTAAAACACACATTGTACAGCTGTACAAAAAATTTTCTTTCTTTATATTATTAGTCTATGAGCTTTTTTGCATTTAAAATTTTTTATCTTTTTTTACTTTTTAAACATTTTTGTTAAAAACAAAGACACAAACACACACATTAGCCTAGGCCTACACAGGGTCAGGATAATCAATATCACTGTCTTCCACCTCCACATCTTGTCCCACTGGAAGGTCTTCAGGGTCAATAACACACATGGAGCTGTCATCTCCTATGATAACAATGCCTTTATCTGGAATATCCCTGAAGGACCTGCCTGAAGCTCTTCTTGAGGCAGTGTCACTCTTTTCAGAAATATATCCATGGTAGTTTGCTTGTTTTGTTTCTCTTTTTCATCACAGATTTGCTTGTAAACAGATAATGCATCATGAACATTCCTCTCTCTTAATGAAAACCTTTTGGTGTTGGGGTCCATGTTTTCAAACTATTTAAGGAGCATCTTGAGGTCTGCAAAAGCTTCTGCTAAATCTTTCACTCTGAATTTTCTTGGAAGTTATTCCTCTTTCTCTTCTCCTACAGTTTCCTTTTCTCTTGCCTCTTCTTCAGCTATGCATTCCTGTCCAGTTCCAACAACTCCTCCTAGTTAATTCCTTAGGAATCCTCTCCAGGAGCTCCTCGATGTCATCCTCATCCACACCCAGGTTAAAGTTGTTTGCTATCTCAACAGCCTTGTTGATTTTTGCAATCTCCTCATTCTTGGCAAATCCTTTGAAGTCATGGACGAACCTCTTGAGTGTCTTCTTCTAGATGCCATTCATACACGCTTTGGTGACATCATCCCAAGCCCAAACAAAGTTCTTGATGTAGTCACAATGTTGTAATCCTTCCAGAATTGCATCAGTCTCTCCCTCAGTTGCAGCAATAGCCTGGCAAAGGTCCTCCTCATGTAGTAGGCCTTAAAAGCTGCTATAACTCCTTGCTCCATTGGTTGGATCAAAGAGGTGGTGTCTGCAGGGAGAAACACCACTCTGATATTGGGATTAAGATCACCAATAAATGGAGGATGTCTGGGAGCATTATCAACATAAGAAAAAATCTTAAAATGTATGTTATTCTCCAAATAGTACTGCACCATTTTGTTGGCATAGCAATACAGGAAGCCATCTTGGAAAGGGAGCTGGGTTTTCCATGGGTTCTTATTGCTTCTGTAGTAAACTGGCCGTGTGTGCTTATTGATATGCTTGAAAGCCCTGGGGTTCTCACTGTCCCAGACCACAAAGGGTTTCAATTTGTAGCCTGCAACATTGCCCCCAAGCAAGACTGTTATCCAGTCCTTAAAAGCCTTGACACCTGGCATTGACTTCACCTCCTTATAGATGGAAGTCCTTTTAGGCATCTGTTTCCAGAATAGGGAGGTTTCATCCATACTGAATATTTGCTCTAGCAAGTAACTTTCCTCCACATTCTGATAATCTGAAGTTTCCAAAAATTCTTCAGCTGCCTTCACATCAGCACTCACAGACCCACCATTCACTTTCACATTATGTAATGAATAATGATTCTTGAATCATTTAAACCCTCCAGAGCTAGCAGTAAACTCAACATTGTAATCAGGTCCAGCCTCTTCTTTCAACATAACAAATAAGCTTTTTGCCTTGGCCATGATAGTCAGGGTGCTGAGAGGGATACGCTTCTATGTTTGCTCTTCAATCCAGGTCATTAGAAGTCTCTCCATGTCTGACATAGGCCCTTCTCAAATTTTTGTTAGCATCATTGCCTTCAACGAAGCAGATCCTTTAACAGCTTCTGTCACTTTGTTCTTGTTCTTCAAGATCATATCTATGGAGGAATGGGACATGCCTGACTGACAATGAATAACCATCACTGATTTCCACCTTTGTAGTCCTCAATCACTTTTAATTTTTTTTCTGAGTCAATCACTTGACATAGATTCTTACTGATAACAATAGCAGTGGATTTTGTATGCCTTGGAGCCATGATGAATGAAACAACACAAGATTAAATCAAGCACAAGAGAAAATGATGCAATCAATAGATTTGGTAAACACAAAATGTATGAGGCTGCTGCCAGTGCTAACATGGCATATTGCTTTGCAGTACACTTTATTTTTTGCTGAGGAAGATTTGCCCTGAGCTAACATCTGTGCCAATCTTCCTCTATTTTGTATGTGGGTCATCAACACAGCATGGCCACCAATGAGTGGTGTAGGTCCGCACCCAGGAATGGAACCTGGCCCACTGAAGCGGAGCACACTGAACTTAACCACTAAGCCAAGGGCTGGCCTTGACTTTTTCTGTAAGTGGAAAGAGTACACTCTAAAATAACAATAAAAACTATAGTATAGTAAATGTATAAACCAGTAACATAGTTGTTTACTATCATTTTCAAGTATTATGTACTGTACATAATTGTATGTGCTATACTTTTATATGATTGGCAATGCAGTAGGCTTGTTTACAACAGCATCACCACAAACACATGAATAATTTCTTGTGCTACAATGTTATGATGGCTGTGACATCAATAGGCGATAAGAATTTTTCAGCTCCATTATAATATTAAGGGACACCATCATACATGCAACCTATCATTGACTGAGACATTGTTATGCAGCACATGACTGTATTTTGGGTGCAAAGATGTAGAGTATACATTCAAGTTTTTTATTTTAGGATTATATAACCCCTTTCTATATTTCACTCAATCCCCAAACCCTTCCCACAAATAAAGCCTATATCACAAGGAACTAAGTTTTTAGAGGGACATGATAATAATTATAAACAACTGATGTTTATATAACATGTAACAATGAACAAGATGTTTTCCCATGATTTCCCTTGCTTTTGATTCTTAGAGATCCTCATTTCCCTCATTTTAAAGACAGGGCATCTAAGTTAATAAAAAATGAGTGGAGGTTTTATTAAAATCTATCTTTTCTTACTCTCATGTTCTTATCTCTTCACTTTGCTCTTTTTAGGGATCATTAAGCAGTTTGACCAGACAGGTGCTTTGTGATTTATGATTGCTCTTTTTTCACCTTAAAAATCAACAAATGACAGCTCTGCTTCTAGTAATGGTGAATAAATATATAACAAACCAAATGTCCTGCTGGAAAAGAAAACTGAAAAATCTGGATGGAGAAGGTGATGTCAGCATCTTGGTGGCATAAGTCTTTCCCTTTCACTCTTCCCTTTAATTAACAACTAATCAGACATCCATAACTGAGAAAGAAAGTGCCTCTGCACAGCATACCAGGACACCTGAGAGATCCACCCATCTTTGCACCCAAAAGTGGGTGGATTGGACTGTGGAGGAGGTGGCAGAGCGAGGGAAGTGGCAGTGGCAGAGTCAGTGATGGCAAAAAAGGCAGTAGCCAGCCTGGCAGAGGAAGTGGAGGCTGAAAGTGGTGAGGGGGGGGGTCTTCCTAGTCACATGCACTGCAGCTGGAGGGACCAGTTGCCCTCTCTGAAGAGAGACTGCAGAGACTAGGGGGAGGAAAAGAAAAGGGAAGTAGACTGGCAAAGAGAACTGAAGGAAAGCTTTCCAGCTATCTGCCCCAGGAGGCAAAAGGACTGCACACAGACCTCTGGGACAACCCCACTTGAAGATCTCCCTCCTGGGCCATGGGCACAGCCAAAATCCCAAGTGCCCAGCACATACCTCCCCTTGCTCTGTCACCACCCTTTGCTATTTTTTTTTTTTACCAGAGTGATCCCAACCATAGCAGCAAGTCAGCTCCAGTAAGAGAAACCAAAAACTTGTTCTATAGCGCCACCTTCTGGAAAACAAAAGGAAGACTTCTAACAATCAACCCGTTGAACTGTTAGAATCAAAGTAAACAAAGGCTTGCCTAAATAAGAGTTGTTTGCTACTTCAAATGCAGTGACACAGGCATTTCTCAGCAAGCACCTTGAAAAATCATGGTAATGTGGTATCACAAAAAGAAAATGACAATTTTCCAGGAAACAAATCCAAAGACACAGAATATTGTGATCTAACTGATAAAGAATTTAAAATTCTGTTATGAAGAAATTCAACAAGCTACAAGAAAACTCAGAAAGGCAATCTCAGGAATAAAATTAATGAACAGAAGGAGTACTTTACCAAAGAAATTGAAATTCTAAAAAACCAAATAGAAATTCTGGAGTTGAAGAACTTAATAAATGAGATGAAGAGTGCATTAGAAGGCATTGGAAATAGAGCAGATCACATGGAAGAGAGAATTAGCTAGCTCAAGGATAGAAATGTAGAAGTGATTCAGGTAGAAGAGAGAACTAATATTTTTAAAAAGTAAAGAAATCTTATGAGAACTATCTGAATCCATTAGAAAAGCCAACATAAGAATATTTGAGGATCCCAGAAGAAGAGAGGGAGAAGAGAGCAGAGAATATATTTAAAGAAATAATAGCTGAGAACTTCCCAAACCTGGATATTTAAGTTCATGAAGCTAACAGAACATCTTACTGACTCAGTGCAAAAAAACATTCTCCAAGACACATTATAGTAAAGCTGTCAAAATCAACAATAAAGAAAGAATTTTAAAGCAGTCAAGGGAAAAAAGAGAGTCACCTACAAAGGTACACCCATTAGGCTATCAGCAGATTTCTCAGCAGAAATTCTGCAGGTCAGGACAGAGTGGAATGACAAATTCAAAATATTGAAAAGTAAAAACTGCCAGCCAAGAACACTGTATCTGGCAAAGCTATCCTCCAGATATGAAGGAGAAATAAAGGCTTTCCCAGACAAACAAAAGCTAAAAGAGTTCACCACCATTAGACCTGCCTTACAAGAAATGCTGAAAGGAGCTTTTCAAGCTGAAACAAAAAGAATCGAGTACACAAAACTCTGATTAAGATAATAAATAGTCTGTCAGAATTAGAATAGTGTAACTCTTTTAGAATAGTATATTAAACTCAGCTATAGCATAAAGCATAAAAAAGAACATTAAAATAACTATAACTACTACAACTTGGTAATAAAATCACAGCATAAAAAGAGATAATTTGTGACATCAAAAATATAAAAGGGGAAGAGTAAAAGGACAGAATGTTTATGGTCGAATGAAGATAAATTGCTATCAGTAGAAAAAGGACTTTTTATCTATGAGATGTTTTATATAAACCTCATGGTAACCACAAAGCAAAAACCTAGAGTCATTAAACATAAGAATAGGGAAGACTGAGCAAATCCCCATGGAAAACCACCAACTTACAAAGGTAGATAGAAACAGAGGAGAAAAGAAACAATGGAAAGACAAAATAATCAGAAGGCAAAAGATAAAGGGGCAGTAGTAAATCCTTATGTATCAATAATCACCCTAAATGTAAATGCCTTGAACTCATCCAAAGGCATAGAGTGGCTAGAGGGATTAAAAAAAACAAGACCTAACTATACACTGCCTGTAGGACACTCATTTCACCTCTAAAGACACACATAGTCTCAAAGTGAAAGGATGGAAGATGATATTCCCAGCAAACAGAAACAAAAAGAAGGTGCATGTACCCATACTTGATCAAACAAGATAGACTTCAAGCCAAAAAAGGAGAACAAGAGACAAAAAGGTCATGACATAACGATAAAGAGGTCAATACATCAAGAAGATATAACAATCATAAATATACATGTTCCCAATACCCAAGCTCTGAAATATATTAAGCAATTAATAATGGATCTTAAGGGAGAAATAGAAAATACAATAATGGTAGGTTACTTCAATACCCCACTATTAGCAATGGATAGATCATCCAGACAGAAAATGAACAAGGAAACATTGGAATTGAACCACGCTTTAGAATAAATGGACTTAATAGACATATAAACATTCCATCCAACAACAGCAGAATACACATTCATCTCAAGGGCACATGGGACATTCTCCAGGATAGATCACAAAACAAATCTTAGCAGATTTAAGAAGTGTGAAATCATACCAACTATCTTCTGTGACCACAATGGTATAAAACTAGAAATCAAAAAGAGGAAAGTGAGAATATCTATAAATTTGTGGAAACCTAACAACACACTTCTAAACAACCATTGGGTCAGGGAAGAAATCAAAAGGGAAACAAAAAATTTTATTGAAACAAATGAAAATGAAAACACAACATATCAAATATTGTGAGATACAGCAAAAACAGTTTTAAGCAATAAACACATATACTAAGAAATTAGAAAAATCTCAAATAAAATCTCAAATAAACAACCTAACTTTACACCTCAAGGAACTAGAAAAAGAAGAACAAATTAAGCCCAAAGTTAGCAGAAAGAAGGAAATAATAAGGATCAGAATGGAAATAAATGAAATAGAGACCAGAAAAACAATAGAAAGGATCAATAAAGCTAAGAGCTGGTTCTTTGAAAAGATAAAATTGACAAAACTTTAGCTAGCCTAACTAAGAAAAAAAAAAAAGGCTCAAATAAATAAAATGAGGAATGAAAGAAGAGACATTACAACTAATACTACAGAAATACATAGAATCATATGAGACTACCATGAACAATTATATGCCAACAAATTACATAACCTAGAAGAAATAGATACATTTCTAGTAACAAACAACCTACTAAGACTGAATCAGGAAGATATAGAAAATCTGAGTAATAATGAGTAAGAGACTGAATCATAATCAAAAAATTCCCAACACAGAAAGATCCAGGACCAGACAGCTTCACTGGAGAATTCTACCAAACATTTAAAGAAGAATTAACACCTATCCCCTTCAAAGTCTTCCAAAATATGGAGGAAACAACACTTTCAAACTCATTCTATGAGGCCAGCATTACTTTGATACCAAAACCAGATAAGGATACCACAAGAAAAGAAAACTATAGACCAATATCCCAGATGAATAGAGATATAAAAAATTCTCAACAAAATATTCGCAAACTAAATTAAAGAACACATTAAAAGGATTATACACCATGACCAAGTGGGATTTGTCCCTGGAATGCAAGGATGGTTGAACATACGTGAATCAATAAATGGAATATATTACATCAATAAAATGAAAGATAAAAATCACACTATCATATCAATAGACACAGAAAAGGCATTTAACAAAATACAATATCTTTCCATGATAAAAACCTTAGAATGGGTATAGAAGCAGCATACCTAAACATAATAAAAGGCCATATATGACAAACACACAGTTAACATTATACTCAATGGAAAGAAATTGAAAAGGTTTCCTTAAGTTCTGAAAGAAGGCAAAAATGACCACTGTAACCACTCTGTTTCAATACAGTACTGGAAGTCCTAGCTAAAGTAATTAGGCAGGACAAAGAAATAACAGATATCCAAATCAGAAAGGAAGAAGTAAAATTGTCCTTATTTTCTAATGATATGATCCCACCTATAGAAAATCCCAAAGAATCAGTCAAAAAATTTTGGAATTAATCAATTTCAGTAAAGTGGCAGGATACAAAATCAACATACAGAAATAATTGCATTCCTTTACACTAAAGATGAAGCAACTGAAAAAGAAAAAAAATCCCCTTTACAATAGCATCAAGAACAACCAAACACCTAGGAATAAATTTAACCAAGAAAGTGAAAGATCTGTACAATCAAAACTACAAAACTTTGCTGAAAGAAATAGAAGACACAAACAGATTAAAAGACATCCTGTCTTCATGGATTGGAAGAATTAATTTTGTTAAAATGGCCCTACTACCCAAAGCCATCCACAGATTCAATGAAATCTCCATCAAAATACCAAAGGCATTCTTCACAGAAATAGAAGAAACAATCCTAAAATTTGCGTGGAACCATAGAAGACCTCGAATAGCCAAAGCAATCTTGAAAAAAAAGAATAAAGCCAGAGGTATCATGCTTCCAGATTTCAAACTATACTACAAAGCCATAGTAATAAAAATAGTGTGGTACTGGCACAAAAATAGACACATCAACCAATAGAACAGAATAGAGAGCACAGAATTAAACTGTGGTATATAGTCAACTAATATTTGACAAGGGAGCCAAGAATACCCAGTGGGGAAAGGATAGTCTCTTCAACAAATCGTAATGGGAAAACTGGAGAAACACATGCAGAGCAATGAAATCGGATCCCTATCTCACACCAGTTACAAAAATTAACTCAAAATGGAATTAAGACTTAAACATAAGGCTTGATAGCATAAAACTTCTAGAGGAAAATGTAGGGAAGAAGCTCATTGATATCAGTCTTGGCAACAATTTGGGAAGGCATGATGTCAAAAGCACAAACAACAAGAGAAAAAAATCAACAAATGGGACCACATCAAACTCAAAAGCTTCTGCACAGAAAAAGAAACAATTAACAAAATGAAAAGGCAACCTATAGAATGGTAGAAAATTTTTGCAAACCATATATGGGATAAGGGGTTAATATCCAAAATATATAAAGAACTCAGTCAACTCAATAATAAAAAAACAATTTGATTTTAAAAAATGAGCAGAAGAACTAAATAGTCATTTCTCCAAAGAGGACATCAAAATGGCCAACAGACACTCGAAAAGATGCTCAACACCACTAATCATCAGGGAAATGCAAATTAAAACCACAATGAGATGTCACTTCATACCTGTTAGAATGGCTGTCATCAAGAAGACAAGAGACAGGTGCTGGAGAGGATGTAGTGCAAAGGGAATTCTTTTACAATGTTGGTGGGAATGTAAATTAGTCCAACCACTATGGAAAACAACATGGAGGTTCCTCAAAAAATTGAAAATAGATCTACCATACAATCTAGCAATTCTATTTCTGGGTACTAGATACTCAAATGAAATGAAAATAAGATTTCAATGAGATATATGCACTCTCAAGTTACTGCAGCATTATTCACAATGGCCCAAGATATGGAAACAACCCAAATGCCCAGCAAGGGATAAATGGATAAAAATGATGTTGGCACATATACACAATGGAATATTATTCAGCCATGAGGAAGGAAGATACATCCCATTTGTGACAACATGGATGGATCTTGAGCACATTATGCTAAGCAAGATAAGTCAGAAAAAGACAAGTACTGTGTGATATCACTTATAGATGGAATCTAAAAAAGATTAAACCATAAAAAACAGAGTAAAATGGTGGTTACCAGGGGATGGCGGGGAGAATAAGAATGGTGTTTAAAAGGTACAAACTTGTAACAAGTAATAAATAAGCCATAGAGATGTAATGCCCAGTATAATGAATATAGACAATGATATTTTACTATAATTATGTAACGTGATAAATATTGCTACATTGGCAATCATATTACAATATACAAACTTATCAAAGTAACATGCATTACACCTTAAACTTACACAATGTTATAATGTCAAATTTATTCAATTAGAAAAAACTGGATAAACTTTCAAACCAAGTAAACAAACAAAATTGGTTTAAAGACATCAGAGAGCCACCAAGGCATCAAGGACCTGAGGGCCCAAAATCCAAGAAAAGGGAAACACAGAGGTGAGTACAATATTTGAGACATCTTTTCACCTATTTACAGCTGGTGGCTGAGAGGCCAAGAAGCCAAGTAAGAAAAGGTGAGTAGGAAGGGTGGATAAGAAGATGAGAAGGTTACTAGAGCTTTTATTAGTACGGGGCTGGGGAGACTAAATTAGTAGTTCACAGACACCAAAGAGATGGGCCACTGGTGAACACCAAAAGCTTTCAGTTTGAACCCTAACGATTAAGAGTAAGAGTAAACTAGAAATAAACCTGTAGATTTGTCCTTCCAAAGTCAGAAATCCAGTGCAAATCAGTAGAATCCCTGACTGAATTAGGCATCACCCTCCACTCCAACTCCTTTCCAAAAGCAAAAATAATCCTCTTTGTAAGAAGATAATATCTTGAACTCTAGATAATTGTGTCATTCTCATTTCTTAAGCTTTAAGGAATTTTCTGAGATATTAGACCACTGGGATCAATTTAAAGAAAGACTTTTAAAAGTTATCTTACTGTTTATTCTAGAGCTATTCATGCAGTTTTATGGGAAAAAAAAGGAACAAATAAATACAGGTAGTTCTTACAAAACAAATGAATAAAGTCAACTGTTGTTTGGACAAGTAAGGGTGTATATATTAATTTCATTGTTTATAGTAACTCTACCAATTATAATAACTGCCTTCATGGTAAGGGAAGGGCCATAAGATCCATAGGGACACCCATTCTTCCATTTTGAGGCATGTTTATCATCACAGCTTTCATAATCAGCTTCACAAAAAGTCCCAAGGAAAGTATAGCCATTCCAAAAACAAAGTTTGGAAAGTGTTACAGCTGACCTTTTCATTGTCAAAGCTTCTTGATATGGAAGGTTTTTTTCCTAAGTTAATACTGAGTTAACTCAGATAAAATAACAGCAAGTAGCAACCATACCCCAAAGGCCTGGAGGAAAAAAAGAGAAAAAGGTGAAGTTACAGGATATCAAAGGAAGATGGCACGGAGATGATGCCAAGAGTTCTAAGGAGCCAGAGCCTCTGAGCTGCTTCTGGTACCTCTGAGGGGACCCTGCAGGGCTGCCTGAAGGAAGTTGGAAGCTAGGACAACTGTGGCAGAAACAATGTTGGCAGTGACAGTACAACAGAAAAGAAATATCTTTTCCCATCCTCTCTCCTTCTAAAACCCTCCAATTCTTCTGTTTCCTGAATCCAGTAGAAAAGTAGTGGACAAGGGAGTGTGGGAAATGTAGTTTGCAGAATCCCAGCCCCAGCATCACAGAACAAACCAAGTGAGTAGAATTGGAGCTGAGAAAAAATAGGGAAATAACTAGTACACAAATCAACATAATTGGAGAGCTGGCCTTTTTCACAGTGTATTTATCACATACATAGTAGAAACACACAAAAACCCAGACACACTCCTCTCTGATTGCTGGATCAGTAAACCAGTACATATACTTACTTGAATTAATCTAACAGTTTAAGATCCAAGTGATATAGTGTGCAGGCAAAGAGTGTCCACACATAAGGGGTATATCCATATCATATATGGTTTGTTCTCTTATCACTGAAAACAGGTAAAAGAATAAAAAGGGGTAAAATAAAAGCAAACAAGGAGATGAATATAGCATACAAGAAATGGAAGAATAATTTGGGGGAAAATATTTACTACAGGGGAAAATATTCCAGCAGAATCTGCTTTGTCCTTCTAAAATTTTTGAATGGATGGTAGTGAAAAAAATCAGAAGTCATAGAGGAGTTAACAGATTAATTGAAAATGTAACTGTCTGAGAGGCATTTGGGATGCTTCCAGGTCTAGTAGAGTAAGAATAACTTGCTAACTTCTCTTTTGTTAAGTGACATTAATATTTCGATAGGCGACCATACCCTTTGTTACAATAGGTATCTCTTTGCACAAAAAAGAAAATAAAAGAGAGAATCATGTTGCAGAAATTATCTAATTTACTTCAGACTCTACTAGGTTACAAGTATCTTTTAGCACAACAAAAACTTGTGAGAAGTATCTTGATTTTATTTGGTTCAATCTGAATCTTAGATCAATAACAAGTTAATATTCTTAATACGAAATAATTTGAGGAAAAAAGAAGCAAACATTAGATAATAATAAAAACAGCTAATATTTATTGAGCCTGACACAGTCCTAATCCTTTGTGTGTATTAACTCATTTAACTCTGACAGCAGTGGTTTGTAGGTGCTATTAATGTAACTCCAGGCCCTCCAGGACCAGTTCAACTGACCCCATTTCTTATCAACAGAATGATTAGGAATTATCTTTCAGAAAATCTGCAAAGTCACATAGCCAGAGCATGTGCAGAAGAAGAAATCTTGCCCTGAAATGACCACAGAACCAAAGAATCTCCTCTCCACAGAGCCAAAGGACAAGGACACGACCAGAACATGAAAGTTGGAGTCTTATCAGAGCAAGGGGTCTGTAATTCAGGAAGATCCAGTGTTAAAATCCCTTCCACACCTTACCATAAACGTTTAAAACCTTATCATAAATGTTTAGAACCTCATCATAAATGCGTGAAGCCCACCAATCAAAATCTATCCTGCCAGCTTTTCCATGTGCTAGCCTGTTCTCGCTAATCTCTTAAATTTCACCCCAAAACCTGAATCAGGGAGACAGATCTGAGAGCACACGTTCCTTATCTCCCTGCAGATTGATCTCACAGAATAAAGCTGATTTATTTTCCCAAAAGCTGATGCCATAATTAATTGGCTTTTTTATGAGCATCAGATAGGAGAACCCCATTTTTGTGCAGTAGCATTAATAATTCCTATTTTATAGATGATGAAATTGAAGCACAAATTACTTAAGGAAGCTGACCAATAACACATTGCTGGCATTAAAAAAAAGAAATAACAGGCCCCAAATGGAGTCATTTTGCCCCCATGTCAGCAAAACCAAGATTTAACTGCTGTTTTAGCCCCTCCCAGGAACGTGACCTTTAAACAGTTAAATCTGAAATTTCTGACTAGCACTAGTGAGGTAATCTGTGTGATAAAATCCTGCTGTTCCCTTCCCCCCCAAAGAAGATGTCCTCCCCGAAACAATCCTGTCTTTTCTTTTTTTTTTTTTAATCCTTTCTTTTCTCTTGCTAATCCCTTTTCACCCCATCTTCCCTCTGCCTACAAAAACCTTCCATTTTGTACAATTCCTTGAAGCACACTTCTAGTCGCTAGATGAGATGCTGCCCAATTCATGAATCATTAATTAAAGCCAATTAGATCTTCAAATTTACTTGGTTAAATTTTGTTTTTCAACACTAGTGAGAAGCAGAGTCAAGATTAAAACCAAAGCAATCTGATCCTGGGAAAACAGGCACAAGCAATAGGGATTTGGGTTTTCTAGATCCTGACTACACTGGTAAATTCATTTCTCTATTGTCCTCCTCTCTTCCACTTCATAATCCAATAGTATAAGTTGCCCACAACATACATACAGACTGTCAAATGCATACAGATCCTCATTTTACATCTGTCATTATAAACATACATTTTGACTCATTAAATCAAAAGAATAAATTCAAAATCCCCTGCTTGTATTGAGAGAAAAGTGTTTAACAATTTCAACCACAGCAGGTATGCCATAGTCAATAAGAAGCAATTAGAAAAGCACAATCCAAAGGCAGCCCAGCTTTCAGAAGGTCAGTAGACCCCTCTCCCATGGAGCTATTTAAAGTTGATTTTTGAAATTACATGGAACACACAAAAAATGCATTGACAATTCAGTGGCTTTTTTTTAAATGACAAGGTACATTTTTATTTCCTAAGAGACCCTTTCTAGACACTGGATATTCTTTTTTATTTATTTTGTATGTGTGTGTGTATGTGAGGAAGACCAGCCCTGAGCTAACATCCGTTGCCAATCCTCCTCTTTTTTGCTGAGGAAGACTGGCCCTGGGCTAACATCCGTGCCCATCTTCCTCTACTTTATATGGGACGCCGCCACGGCATGGCTTGACAAGCAGTGCGTCGGCGGGCGCCCGGGATCCGAACCTGCGAACCCTGGGCTGCCAAGTGCGAACTAAACCGCTGCGCCACCGGGCGGCCCCTGGATATTCTTTATGCATCATTAAAACACAGTTCAGTGTTGACATGGAGACTTTGAAATTAGAGTGGATCAAATATATTCTAAATAGGTCTGTACCGTATATTGTTAATGGATAAGACAAAGAAAGTTGACATATTTCCAACATTTGGCAAACCTGGCACAAGTAGGCTATCAGTAAATACCGGCAAACAGATAAGTAAAGCTGACAACTATTTTTGACTCTTTCATAGTCATCTAAATATTTTTCAGAAATATATGAAAATTGTAATAGAAAAGATTGAAATTCATGACTGTCTTTTTTACAATTATGAAAGTAAGATTTTTCTCTTTGTTAAAAATTAAAATTAGCCAGAAAAGTCAAGTGCTAAATAACAAATAAAAATAATTTTTAAAAATCAGAGTGGCATGAAGGTTAAGAAAGAAAAAGAAACTTATTTTCTAGAATTACTTTGTATCCTAGGTACCTTGTTAAGTAGAAAACTAAAAGGATAACATACCTTTAGCACGGCAGAAACTTTACTAGGGCTGGCATCCCGGCCAAAGATTAAAACTACATGAAAGTGTTTTAGAAAACAAATTCAGGGAGGTAGGACCAAAAGGAGAAGCTTCCTCTTACCACACATCATTTAGCACCAGGAATTATAGGCAGTTCAGCTGTCTTTCTAGAATATGCAGAGACTCAGGAGCTCTGCAGACCTTGGCAGGGTGTGGAAGCTATGAGAGTGGAGATGTTAAGGCAATTTAGTCAAAAGCTGGAGGCAGAAATGCACCATAGGCGATATGTGGATCCAGAGAAAAACTAATCACAGAGAATTTGCACTCGATCTGTACAACCACCACTCTCCCACTCCCTTCATGGGAGTCTTAGAAAATAAGATCAGTTGTTAGACTCGATGGGAATTAAAGATACACACACACACAACACACATACACACACATACAGCAATTGGAAGCAATAAGGGGGGACAGAAAATATTTAGTATTCCTAACAATCAAGGCTTACTTAATGAGGAAAATATAATAAAACCCAGATTTTCAGAGATGAAGAGGACACTGGGGTTCATTTTGTTCAACTCTTTCATTTACAGATGAGTACATTAGGCTTAGGCTTTATATGATTAGCTTACATTCATGAAGTAATTTCATAGAGAAGAAACAAGCAATAAATGCAGTTTTTAACTACTAGTCTTGTATTAGTATTTTTCTTTTTTTCAGTCAATCTTGGATTTATGACTGTATTTGTAAGGGTTCTCCAGAGAAACAGAACCAATAGTAAATATGGATGTAGATATAAACATACAGATATATAGATAGGTATAGACAAGAGGAGCTTTATTGTAGAAATTGGCTCCCATGACTGTGGAGGCTAAGTCCCACAATCTGCTGTCTGCAAGCTGAAAAGCCAGAGGTATAATTCAGTCTGAGTCTGAAGACCTGAGAACCGGAGGCACCGATGGTGTAAGTTCAAGTCCAAAAGCTTGAGAATTGAGGGCCTATGATGTAAGTCCGGGTCAGTCAGAATGGAGAAGCAGGAGTGCCCATGTCTGAGGGCAGAAGAAGATGAACATCTCAGCCCAAGCAGAGAGGGTGAATTTGCACTTCCTCCACCTTTTGTTCTATTTAAGCCCTCAGCAGAACGGATAATGCCCACTAGCACTGGTGAAGGCCATCTTCTTTACTCAGTCTACCAATTCATATGCTCATATCTTCCTGAGACTCACTCCCAGACACAACCAGAAATAATGTTTCTATCTGGGCATCCCTTACCCCAGGCGAATTGATGCACAGAATTAACCATCACAACCATCAAGTCCTCCTTTTTATTTATAATACGCAAATAATGAAACCATCTGTTCGACCTATTCTAGAACTTTCCCTCATAACATATCCATTCATTAAGATGACTGAATCAGAATGTGAATTGTTCAAATAGTCCAGGAAAATATAAATAAAACAAACCAAAATAAAGTGGGCTATTCAAAGTAGCTTTGAGTGTAGTTTCCTGTACTCTTTTCAAAAAGAAAAGACAAATTTAAATGGCCCTCATTATAAAACATTTTTGTGGGAAGATCATTCACTTACTTTATAGAAAAGAAACCATGGCAGAAAATCATTGGACATAGTCGTAGTCCAAACTGAGCTATAAGAATCATGGGGAACATAGAAGAAAAGGATACTTAAACGTAGAAAAGCCATGAAAAGATTCAGGGTAGCTTTCTGGAGAAGAATCATGAAGTATTTTTTTCTTCAGTTTTTCCTAGAAGAGAGCCTATCAGATTAGATGGTAAAGAAGGGCTAGCTAGTCCCATTGGAAAAAGCTCTGTAAGTGAATCTGATATGCCCAGATTGGGTGACAGCCACAGTTGGGATGGAATACTATTTCTTTCATTCTAATAGATGTCTAGACTTCACATTGCAGCAAACTACATAAAGTCCTGTAGAGAAGGGACCTAAAGTGCCAGATACCACATTAGACTCTTTACATCATTAACTCATTTAACCTCCTTGTTATCACAAAAAATGATCACTTATCACAAAAAATTCAGGAATGATAACCAAATCTCATTTAGAGAAGTCATTCATTTGTTCTCCACAAATTCCTTCTACGGTAATTTAAAAATATTTCATTTTCTTTTCGAAGATGAGAATGTCATCTTCCTAAAACATATTTTCAAAGTTACTTACTGTACTTAAACCAATAATTAGTGGAAAACATATGTATATTTCTCCAACATCACATCAGAGACATAAAACCATATACATTTCCTTAAATGTGAGGTCCTAGCTCCCAAACTGTCCTGATAGTTGTAATTCAAGGAAACACCAGCAACACAAATTGTCTGAAGCCAGTAAGTTGCTCACAGTAACAGTCTTTTGCGGTATTGCTGGCAGAGCTTTCACCAGAGGAACCCTGTCTGTGGTTTCAAAACTCTGATTATATGCTTTATTACGGTTACTAAAAAAAAAAAAGTAACAAAACAGTTCTGCACTACTGCAACTCACCCAGGGTTAATTAGAATGCTCTCCCTTGGCCTTCTGAGGCTCCACATTGTGACAAATGGAAACTCCATTTGTCAAGCAGCAAACTCCAAATATTAATATGCCTTCTGCAAAGGGCTTAGTTTTAAATGAAGTCAACCATAATCAGGTGTTTGCTGCAAATCATCCACCTATAAATGTTATTAACATTGCAACCTGCTTGACACATCTAGTCATTGTGTTTACAACCTAAAGAAAATAAAACATAAAAATGAAAACATTTTCTTTTCAGGGTCAGGGTGTAGTCATTAATTTTATTCTTCACTATTGTGGTTTTTTTGTTTTGTTGCAGATTATTTTCCACAGGAGGTCGTCACTAGCCAACACTCCACTTTGTCATTAGCCCAGGCGCCACTTGTTTTACTGATATGTAGAGAACAAGAGAACTTTAAACCAAACAGTTATTTCAATAATGACAAACAACAAGACATTATAAAGGTGTGTTGGTATTACTGGAATCAAAATACTCAATAGAACCCAAAAGGAAATAGAATCCCTAGTGGCTTGAAGTTCCTAAAGAGAATTACCCATTCTTTTAGAAAAATCCATGTAAATCAGTATTTCTAAAGGTAAACAAATAGTTCTGTAAGAAGTGTTTCTAAGAGACTGCTATGTAGGAGGCAGATCAAATAATTTTATAATACAGAAAGATGGCATTTAAATTCTCAGATCAAGAACCAACTTAAACATTTATAAAAACATTTTGTATCTTTAATTATCTAATGGGTAAATGTACGTCGTCTCTCCTTTAATTTCCTTTAAATTTTAAAAACAAAACTACTTTAAGACAAAGTCTTACCTGAATAATAAAATGTTGAACCGTACAGGCCATTCTTCCCCGCTGTCTTAGAAGTCCTTCTGCAGGTAGTACGAAAGCACACGGTAATGGAAGGAAACCCCTGTGAGTAGAGTAGAGAACTGGAGAGGAGGGCTGCAGACCACAGTCCAAGCAGCAGTGTGGGACACAGCACGTTGTCTAGAAGGAGCAAATCCCAGTCAAAAGGGTTTGGGAAACAAAACCGGAGCAGAGATTAAGGCAGCTCAGTGGGGATCATGAAAGGGATTCAGACTAAGAGGAGAGTGAGATTCCTTGGCAGTATTTTTTACTGTTCATCTGTGGCTGGGGACCCTGTTCAAAATTTTATGTATACATAAAATTGGTAGCATATGTGTGTTTGTGTATGTATGTGTGTGTATATATGTATGTGTGTGCACATATATACCCACATACGTATGTATGAATACACACATACACATTTTTTTTCCTTTTTCGTAGTGAGAAAGGAGTCAAAAAATCACCTTGGAATCACTGACAACAGCCCCTCTGAAAGAGTTTGTGTGGGCCCCTTGAAATAACTCAGGAAGAACAAATTACCTGCAACCACATCAGCTTCGCAGAAGGGTGGGTGCAGGGCAAATACGATCATATCCTTAGAAGTTGTCCAAGAACTAGAGATTTTTGAAGGAGGAAGGAGGACAGCAGTTCTGGGTGTGTGAAATGGCAATTCCAGAACCAATCCTTGCTTCTGGTCAGACTTGGTGCTTGGGAACTCTGCAACTTTGATAGTACAGGCGTGGTGCGGGCCTAGCCAGAGGACCTCGGGTCGTCCTGCCCCGCAGGACAATGGGGCCTGTGCAGGTCTGGACCTGGAGAGGGGGGCCATTATTGCCACAGTGGACCAACACCTTCTCTCAGACATCAGTCTTCTCAAATTGGTTTTCAGGAGCAAGAGTACATGGCCGAGACAAAAGCAGCCATAGAAGAATCACACTCTAGCTATTTCATCTGTGTCTTGACAGGGGAAGGAATCCTTAAGGGGATTTCCTGATAGCAGATCGGTAGCACCTAATTGGGAGACGATAGTGTGTGAACTTACTTGTACCTAGAGTTTTAAAAGCAGTTACTGCTAGTCATACTACCCACATCTATGGTCATTCAAGAGGAGAAAGTGGGTCCCCAGAATCCAGCTGCGTAAGCTATCCTTAACCTGAAAAAAGACGTTAAATCTGAGTTCTGATGTGGCAAGTAGTTCTATGATATTCTGGGGACCTGTTTGAGGAGATTATAACTGAAAGAGCATTGAGTTTCTTCCTTCATCGTTGCTCCCTAAATGATCACAGAAGGTTTTTCTTCAAGAACAACCATTGAGCAGTGAGGTCATAGCTCTGGTGTTCAGCTGTATTTGTAAGAATTCAAGATGCTGATAAAGTCAAGCCTTCCTCCCACCCACATCATGAAGGAGCAAGTCCTTACCGCGATGTCCGATTTATTTTTTATTTCAGGAAAGCATGAATGAGTTGCTTTTCAAAAACTGAACAGTCGCAGGGAATGTCCCATTAAGAATGGATGCCTTCTCCCACCTATTATTTCATTAATTAAATATTTCAAATGCATTAAATAGTAAAAACATAACAGAATCCATGTACACAGAACCAAGATTTTTTTTAAATTTCATTTTTCTCTTTTTGTTTTAATTATTTCTCTTCCCAGGTATAACTATTATCATGAAATTTGTATATGTCCTTCTCCCATTTATAACTAACCTGAAGTTGTTATATGTTTTATTTGTACTTTAATTGCATACATAGATTTTATTCTGAAACTCACTATTTTATACAAAATTATATTTTCTAGTCTAATCATATTCATCCATGTAGAATTAGCTCATAACTTTAGCTATTTAATATTCTATTGCATGAATATGCCACCTTTTTTTACCAATTCTCCTATTAATGGATATTATATTTCTAATTTTTACTATAATACTATAAAGAACATCCTTTTATATGTTCCTGTATGTACATGTGCAAGAGTTTTTCAGTATTTTATAATCACAAGTCTGGACTCATTAGGAGATGTAAAATCAATTTAGTGAGTTGCAAATAACATTGAAAATATATATAATGAAAAGATATAAAAGATGACATGATATGATATGATAAAAATAGAATAAAAAGAAATACCAGTGCATTACAAGTTAAAATGTAAGAATTGTTTCTTGAAACTTCTGTATTAATTTGTATATATGTCTGCACAGACATCAGAAAGTGTGAAAAATGCTGCTCTGCTTTATATACTGAGAAACAGAGTTTCTGGGTCATAAGAGGCATTTACATATTCAGCTCTACTACATAACACCAAACTGTTCTTCAAAGCTGTTCTATCACCTCATAACTCCCTCCTCCATCTACACTGCACAAGAGATTTGATTTCCCTGCTTACACTTGGAATTGTCACATTTCTTTAGATTTTGCCAGTCTTAATGGTGTTTGTCTCTAGTTGTTTTAATTTGTTTCTGTGATTTCTAAAAAGGTTGAGCAGTTTTCCATAGAAATACTGACAATATGCAATTTTTCTTTGTGAATTCTTGCTTACATCCTTTGCCCATTTTTATATCAAATTGTTTTTTTTTCTCCTTAATGATATGTAGAAGTTTTAAAAGCATATATTCTTGATACTAATCCTCTGTCAGTTGTTTGCCCTGGAAGTCCTTTCTCTCAATCTGGTCTTTTCAAAGTCTTTTCACTCTGTTTATAGTGTCTTGTCACACAGATCTTATTTTTTAATATAGTAATCCATCTTCTATAATTTGCTCATATCATGTCACTCTGTCTGAGTATTAAAATCAACAACAAAACAACCTCTATGTTCTTTCAAGCATTTTAATCGCTAATTTTCATATTTAAGTCTTTATCTAGCATTTATTTTGTGCATGATTTGAAGTGGAGATCTGATTTTAGGTGTCTTTTTTGTGGATAGTCAATTGTCACAGCACCATACGTTGAATAACCTATCCTTTCTCCAATATATATTGCCACTTCCACCATTGACTAAGTTATCATATGTGTCTGGGCCTTTTCCTGGATTCAGTGTGAACATGTGGCATAAAAAGAATTATCTTTCAACCTGACTAACAGCAGCAGCAGGACTCGACCCACCACCGACAATCTGGTGAAGCCCAAGTTCCACATTTTGGCCTCTTTCTAACTGAAAGAAGTGGGGGGTCCTCAGAGTCCAGCTAATGCCATGCTTCAGAGTTGGGAGAACTCTGAATGGGCCGAGAATATCTTATTATTGTCAGACAACAAGGATGCTTTCAGGAATAATGGGGTGGTAGCAAGGAGAAACACAAAAGAGAGCTTGATGGGACTAGCACTGTTCCAGCTGTGACAATGTGAGCCACTACAATAATAATCTCCATTACTATTATGAATAATGGAAATAAGTTGGGCTGGTAAAATGCTATTCATTCATTATTATATTGAAAGGAGCTAACAACATAAATTTTACAAGAGGTTTTAGCCATGCAAAACATGGATATATATTAAAGGACATATTTTAGACTTTAGTGATTTTAATAAATACAGTCAATGCTAATACACGTTATTAGTCAATAACAGTTAACATTAGTCAATTAGTAATGTTGGTCGATAACATTAGTCAATGTTAATACACAAAAGCATTTTGCTTCTTCTACTAAGTGCATGTCTTTTTTTGAGGTATAGCTTTTGTATATAGCAGTAGTTTCCTGTGTGCTAGTAGATAAGAGCAAACACAATAAACCACATGGAAGGCAAAGTATTCTGCAAAAATTGGAACTGATCATCACCTGTGGTCTCTCATTATAGCTAAGTGGAAAGAGGGCTCAATATTGTATTCTAAAATGATGAATTGGACAAATGTTTTAGAGATAAGTTAACATCTCAGAATCATTCCCTCATTTCTTAAGACATTAATTCTGTGGATGACCACCAATTTGTAATGACACTAATAATTCATCCCTAATATTTTAATAATTCTAAGAGAGTGAACTAATATTATACACTAATAATTCCATAGGTTATGTAATGCTGGACAATCAAATCATACATGTACAATGTATACTTTAGAAAGAAGATACTAAGTTAAAAAAACATATGTAATAATTCTCAACTGAAAATAAAGAAGTCTTACCAATATACATAGGAAGCCAAATCTGAGAAAAAGTGAAGATTTTGACTCACTCTTAAAGAAGAAGCCAGATCCCAGGACTCAACAAAGAATGTATCTGTTGATAATCCAAATATTTATAACTTGGATGGGCCTGAGACAGTGCTTTTTCCTTTTTGGTCCGAAAAGATTATTTGAACACATGAAATGTATTAAAATATTTCTGCTCTGAAGCCACAAAACAATATTAAAATGAGTATTGCCATAACCCTAGGAAATTATAAAGACCAAGTATAGAAATAATAATAGGTATTAAATATATATTGCCAAGGATTTTGAATAGATTAAGCATGAGTACATTAATGTTGGTAATCATCATATTTGTGTATATGTTGTCTGATGTTTAAAAGGTTTAAAATACTCATGGGATCAGTAATAAACAAGCAGTAATTATAGTTTTAGTAGTTCAAGAAATTTACTTACATTTTTCCCCATGTATACATGATTTCAAAAATTATTTTCAAAGTTTTATGAAATAAAGATGTTTTATAAATTGAATATTAAGCTAAATACACACAGATGCAGTAGTGCAGATTCATCAATGTGCTGTCCCTCATATATTAAAGAGAAAATTAACAAATACTACCAGTTTACATTTCTGCATCTAATTTGGTGTTTTTTACATTGCAAAAGGAATGTATCCATTAAGTCAAATGAAAAAATTCAGAGGTGAGTAGAGCAAGAAGAGATCATCATCTCCTCCCAACCCACCCACCAAATCATACTTGCCTTGAATAATCTGTATTAGCGGCCCAGTACACACACTTTCACAACTTTTTCCTTGCTCATCCAAACACACATCCAAAGATATAACCCCACTCAGAACTGACTCACACCATGCACCATATACTTTGATCTGTAATCTGCCTTTTCATGTTTCATTTTAAATACCTATTTCCATATATATCAGTGGATAGATATCAAACACTGATTTAAAACATAAGATTTTCTAATTATGCACACACACACACACATGAATGTTTTATACAAATGGAATGATACTATCACAGTACTTCTTTTTAAGGTTGGAGTTACTTGTTCCTTTTTTTTCTTTCTGCTTCCACTCCTCTCTTTCCTTGACCCAAATTACTCTCCTCCACCTTCCATCCACCCTAGGGTGACACATATTAACAGCAAGATATAGATCACAAAGTGACCTGATGCTTTGGAAATGCTAGGGAGAGATGGAATTGCAATGAAGTACCAGGTATTACAAAAATATGTTGTTGCCATTAGCAGTAGAGATTTTAATTATAACAATCTATAAAACAAATAGTTCTTATGAATTAAGGCTATGGAATTTGTTAAAATAATCTGAGCTATAAAACAAAATATGCCAATTAAAAATATATTCCCTAAATAATAAAAAAGCAGGCATGTGAAAAACATTTGAGTAAAAGTGTTTTTTAAATTTGTTTGAGATGTAAAAACTTAAATTCATATGAGAGAGGTGCCAAACTGCACCTGTTTCTGGAGGAAGAAAAGCAGTTTACATTCAGTTCTTAGCTTAGCAGGCACAGAGAGAACACCAGGATTTGTGCGTCTGGCCACTCCAGTTTGGAAATCTGACCTCAGTTTGGAAGCTAAGTTTTTGAAACTACTTGCATATCATCTCATTTTAGAGCCACATGAAGACTAGGAAACAGTTTAGTTCAACTGCTTTTATTTATTTTTTTAAGTAGGGAAATTAAGGCCTAGAGAAGTTAAAATAGCTTGCCTAAGGTTTCAGAACTAATTAAAGGCAAATCTGGGACTCAAATTGAGGTCTCTGCTTCCAGTTCAAAAAGTTTTGTTTGTTTGTTTTCTCTATATTGTATTTTCTTTGTAATGCTGAATCAAAACCTCAGGGGCAATGAACATTTCGGAATCTGTACACAATTCCGTAGTCCCTTAGGAATGAACGGTTCCTTTAGACGTGTGATCAATAATGACAGAATCCCCTGGAGACGGCATGAATACCCACTGGCCCCACCATTGTGAGAGCAGGTGATGGCTGCTGTGTCAGCTCTTAGCAATCTAGACTCTTGCATGGCAATTTCCAGCCATGTGTGAATCAGTTACAGCCCCCAATTCTGCACCCCACTATTCTTGGAAGTCTATACAAGTCACTCCATTAAAACATTTTAGTTTCAGGGGCAACCCGGTGGTGCAGCGGTTTAGTTCGCGCTTGGCAGTCCGGGGTTCGCAAGCCCGGATCCCGGGCGCCCGCGGACGCACTGCTTGTCAGCCATGCCGTGGTGGCCTCCCATATAAAGGAGAGGAAGATGGGCACGGATGTTAGCCCAGGGCCAGTCTTCCTCAGCAAAAAGGGAAGGATTGGCAACAGATGTTAGCTCAGGGCTAGTCTTTCCCCACAAAAAATTAAAAAAGTAAAGTATTTTAGTTTCAGATGTGTGTCACACTCTTTTGAGTTTCTGAAGTTAACATATGGTGAACGAGCATACAGCACATAGAAACCCACATGTATAAACGTATACCTAAGTATACACAGAAACATGCCAGAAATTTTATTCGCTAATTTTACTTTTTACACTTCAATCCATTGTAGAATGGTTTATATTAAAAATGATAGCATGAGTTTTTCCTATTGAGGAAAATAAAGTTGTAAGAGTTTTCGCCAACTGTACAGTTAGAGGGAACAATCCCCACACAAGACTGCCCCTATTTCTGACACCAGCTGCAAACTTGAAGGTCTCCAAGACCACCCTTGGGTTCCATAACTCTCTAAAAGGACTGATAGAACTTGCTGAAAGTTTCTATTCTCAAATTTATGGTTTATTACAGGGAAAGGATAAAATTAAAATCAACAAAGGGAAGAAGCATGTAGGGCAGAGTTCAGGAAAAGTACCAAATGCAGACCTTCTATTGTCCTCTCCTGATGGAGTCACAGTCGTGCTACTTTCCTGGCATCAAAGTGTGAAAATACACACAGCACATTTCCAAGCAAGAAAGCTCAACCAAGCCCCAGTGTTCAGAGTTGTCATCAGGGCTTCATTATGCAGACATGATTGACTGATTGCCCAGGAGGCTAATCTCAGTCAGCCATCCCTCTGGATGTCCACTGATGTGGTGTGACTCAAAGTTCCCACCCTAAACCATGTTGTTGGCCTTTCTGATGTGGCCATCAGTGACCCAAGACTCCAAAGCAAACAAAGACACTCCCTTCAGGCACGACAACCCAAGGGTTTAGATGTTACCTCCCAGAAGCCCAGGGCAAAGGCCAGGCCTCTTTTTGGGCAAGGTTAAATTCTTTACTACAGATTCTTCTGATGATACCTTAAGGAAAAGCTAATTTCAGAACTCTCAATGCCTTGCCCATTAGAGACAGTTTCTATCCATATGATTACAGACTAAAATTTGCATAGGAAAAAATTAAGGGGAAAAACAACATTCCTAGTTCTTCAAAAGAGAAAGGATTTTTATGTTGATGTGATATGGTACAATTAGATGATATGATTCCCACCATTTCACTCAGAGATGTCAAAGGAAGAAGACATTCTGACAAGGAAGCTGAGGGGGTCACTATGTAAAGGACTAAAGCAAAAACTAGTGACAGTAATTTTCACTAATAATGTTATTTATAATAGTAATTTATGTTTTGAAAATAAGTAAACATAAAAATTGTCTGTTTTCCACAGAGTAAGAAGGGAAGAAGGAACAAGCAGTAACTGGAAGATCCATATTTTTCTCTCTTGGGGTTCAAGATTGTGTGAGGGATCAGAATTTGCCACCTCGAAATATATCTCTTTACCTTGATTATTTTCTCTGAAAGAGGCTTTGACCTTCCCCCGACCTAACTGTCTAAAGAGATTTGGGATGGAAGGCCTGTCCCCAGGACAGTCCATCATGGTGGATAATTCTGGGTATTGATACATTGGGAGGGTCCTTGCTAATCCCATTCTTATCAAACTTTTGTTTACCAAATATTTACATTTGTAAGGGAAATCTCCATTTATAAAGGTATCTCCCTCTCGGTAGGGGGAAGTAGGGGTGGATGACCTCATCTCTAGAGACTTGTCATTGTGGAAAGTGAGGCTGCATAATAACCTTACTGTGCTTTTCTGGCAATCTCCATAACTGACCCATACTCAACATCCTCCATTGTCTTTCTATTTAAGAGGAGAACCTCCGCCCTTTTGTTGAGAAACTGTTTCCCTGACCTCTCCCATGTACACATGTTATAAAGCTTTGTCTGATTTTCTCCTGCCATTCGGTCTTATGTCAATTTAATCTGCAGCCAAGCCAGAAAGTACTGAGCGAGTGGAGGATGGTCTTCCTCCCCTTCAATTGCTAATACTGATCTTAGACAAAGGAGACAACAGCATATTATCTGAAACTATTATCATACCCTTTTCTCTATATTCTCTTTTGAACAGTAGTGTACATTAGAACCAGAACTACATTTTTTAAAAATTATAACAATGCTATTATCTTTGGGCCATAGATGGTTATACATAAAAGAAAGAAAAATAACTAGGTATATTTTCTCTTTTGGGTATTCAAATTTTCATTGAGGACTTTGTAATAACATAGTCTACTGAATTTGATATTTCTTTGTATGTGAGGAAGCACAAGAAGAATGAGAAATGCAACACCAAAAAAGAGAAAAAGTAGTTATTATGCAAAACATTTGAATAGTGACAATTTCTCTAATATAGTTTTCAAATGATTATTGTATTTTTCTCCAAGGAGATTTAGAAAACTTGTTCAGAAAATGTCCTCCAAATGTATCCCTAAAACTATAAGAAAGATGTCAAAATTACATGCACCTCACCCTAACAATACGACATTTTAACTAAGAATATATTATTAGAAATTGGAAGAAAAATACATAACATTGTGGCCCACTTGAACGAGGCTAGCTGTGCACATAATCCCATAGATCCACCACATAGCAATAGAAAATTTTGTTTCTTAATGACTACATGTTAGAGCTGATCTGATTCAGAAAAAAAAAGTTCTAAGATTAATTCTCAAAATAAATGAGAAACATAGATGATTTTTAAATTTGATTTTTAACGCTAATAGTATCTTAGTCACATTAAAGGATTAAAGTCTCAGGGAATGTTGTGCTTTCAATTAAATCCTTTGGGTCTGTCCCTTGCTTAGGACTGACAGGCAAAAAACAATGTATACTGGGGGCCGGCCAGGTGGCTCAGCGGTTAATTTTGCGCATTCTGCTTCGACGGTGGCCCGGGGTTCGCAGGTTTGGGTTCGGATCCTGGCATGGACCCACGCACCGCTTGTCAAGCCATGCTGTGTCCGCATCCCATATAAAGCAGAGGAAGATGGGCATGGATGTTAGCCCAGGGCCAGTCTTCCTCAGCAAAAAAGAGGAGGATTAGCAACGGATGTTAGCTCAGGGCTAATCTTCCTCACAAAAAGAACAACATATAGTTTTGGGTTTTTCTGTTTTTTTCAGTAGGATGTTAAATCATTGAAGGGAATAGGAAAAAGGAAAAGGAGAGTGAACAGTGGCTTTATAAACTGACAGTGGGGCTTGTTTATTTCCCAGAACACCCAAACCCACATTTTTCTTAGAGTAGGCTAATCTCTTTGACTAGGTTTTTATACTTCTCATATGTTCCCAAACCTAGCTATTTCTTATTTCCCAGCTTTTATCTAACAGCTCCTTTTTTTCTGAAATAGTCAACTCTCTTGCTCAACAAAAAATAATATAGACAGCAAAGAAGTATTGTTGCTGTTGTTTTTAAGACTTAAGCTTTGAGTCTCTGCAGTAAGAATCTTTTCCTGTTCACATATTTACTCCATTCCTTGAGGGCAGTAGGGTCACTACAGGATAGAGCATGGGATTCACATTCAAATCCAGGCCCAATACTTACTGTTTTAATGTTGAAAATTAATGTAAATTCTCAAGGACCCTTTTTCTCCTCTCTAAAATAAGGATACCAATGACATCCTTGCAAGTTCATGGTGAAGATTAAATAAAACAACATATGTCTCCTATTTGTTATAATGCTTTCATACTAGAATGAAAGCCACAGCCTAAAGAAAGGCAACATGGAAGAGAATTTGCTTTGTTTCTTGACTCGGATGGTTCCTAGATTCTGACATAATTCCAATGGATACTGAAGGAGGAGGCAAATATGGACAGTCGATACTTGTCTGTACTCAGAATTGCTCCTTCCCTTTGTCCACTAAGCCTTTAATACAAAACACTATCCATGGTTCCTGTTTTTGTAGGCTAAGTTCTTTCTGAATTCTCCCCTCAGAGCTCAACAGAGAGCCCATTCAAGCTACATCACCTCCACCCTGCTCTGGTATGTCTGAATTCTTGTAGTGGCAATAGTTCTTCCCTTCTGAAGCTCAGTGGCCCTAGGTAAATAGTCCGCTAGCTTTCCTGCCCTACCAGTTTGCCAGGCATATCTAGACATGTCAAAATCTCCAAAACTCAACCTAGGTTTTATATTATTATCATTTGTTTTAAGTTTTGAAAATGTCCTCAGAGTCAGAACTGTTTCTTTATTTTTATCTCTAACCTCTTCCAGTAAACTGTTTTGTTCAATGCATGTTCTTAATAATCTTTTTTAGAAAGAGAAAGGGAAAGTGGTAATACATCTCTATCACTTGACCGTTCCTTTAACCTACTCTAATTTAGCACATCCCAGCCTTTTTTTAGATCGGTGGCTCTCATCTGAATATCTGTCTCTGGCTTAGGTCCTAGTAGTTTATATTACTCATCCACAGAGGCCCCTTTGGAGTTTAATCTTAGATTCAAGGGACTTGATCAGTATCATTGATTGAGAAGATGAAGTCAATTTGCAATGCAGTAGAGCCCAGGGAGGTAGGAATACTTGAGACTTGAACCTAGGAGTCCCTTGAGGAAAGAGTGAGGGAAAGTCACCCCAAGTGACCAATATCTTCTTCATTTGATCAACCCCAGTTTGACTATCTCCTATAAGTCAATAACCATGAGAATTTTCTTCTATTAATTCTCATATTTGCCTTTGATTACCAAATCTTTATAGCTATGAGGAAAAGGGGATGAAGAACTTAAAATACAAGTTGATTCTCTTCTCTTTTTTCTGTTCTACTTAGAGTGAGGAGAATAAACTAATACACAAAACGTATTAAATGCAAATTTTCAATAGTAGTATTAATTTCCATTTACAATTACATTTATACCCCAATCAAATTATGATTAAAGCAACAAAGAATTATATTCACTTTTAATTTAAAAACCAAGAACAGATTTTTTTGTTAGGAAATGCTATATAACAATGCTTGTTAAAATGAAATCAGCTGCCTTTGAATTTTATGAATATCTCTAATCAAAATAAACAGTGCATGGGCTTCAGAGTCCTCATAAAATAGTGTGTAATAGTAATTAAATTTAAATTAGGTAAATAAAAGGTATAAAGGGAGGTTTAGTACACTGAAAACTATAAAACATTGTTGAAAGATATCGAGGAAGACACAAAGAAATGGAACAACATTCCGTGCTCATGTTTGGCAGAATTAAGTTAAATTGTCCATACTTCCTAAAGCAATCTACAGATTCAATGCAATTCCTATCGAAGTCCCAATGACATTTTTCATAGAAACAGAACCAAAAAATCCTAAAATTTATATGGAGCAAAAAAGATCCCAAATAACCAAAGCAATCCTGAGAAAAAAAGAGCGGAGCTGGAGGTATCACACTCCCTGATTTCAAAATACACTACAAAGATATAGTAATTAAAACAGCATGGCACTGGCAGAAAAACAGACATGCAGATCAATGGAACAGAACCGAAAGCCCAGAAATAAACCCACACATCTATGGACAGCTAATTTTCAACAAAGGAACCAAGAACATACAATGGATAAACAAAAGTCTCTTCAATAAATGGTGATGGGAAAACTGAACAGTCATATGCAACAAAAATTAAAGTAAACCATTATCTTACACCATACACAAAAATTAACTCAAAATTGATTAAAGGCTTGAATGTAATACCTGAAACCATAAAACTGTTGAAGAAAACATAGGCAGTATGTTCTTCTATGTTGGTTTTAGCAGTATCTTTTCGAATACCATGTCTCCTCAGGCAAGGGAAACAAAAGAAAAAATAAACAAATGGGACTACATCAAACTAAAAAGCTTCTGCCCAGCAAAGGAAACCATCAACAAAATGAAAGGACAACCTAACAACTGGGAGACGATATTTGCAAATCACATATCTGATAAGGGTTTAATACCCAAAATATATAAAGAACTCACACAACTCAACAACAAAATAACAAACAACCTGATTAAAAAATGAGCAGAGAATATAAAGAGACATTTTTCCAAAGAAGACATACGGATGGCCAACAGGCACATTAAAAGATGCTTACCATCACTAATTACTAGGGAAATGCACGTGAAAACTACAACGAGATATCACTTCATGCCCATCAGAATGACTATTATTAAAAAGATGAGAGATAACAAATAAATGTTGGAGAGGATGTGAAGAAAAGAGAACACTCATATACTGCTGGTGGGAATGTAAACTGGTGCAGACATTATGGAAAACAGTATGGAGATTCCTTGAAAAATTAAAAATAGAATTATCATATGATCTAGCTAATCCACTACTAGGTTATCTGTCCAGAGAACATGAAACATTAATTCAAAAAGATATATGCACCCCATGTTCATTGCAGCATTATTCACAATAGTCAAGACACAGAAACAACTTAAGTGTGCATTGATGAGTAAATATATATATTTGTGTATATATATATATATATATATATATATATATATATAATAAAACATAATTCAGTCATGAGAAAGAAAGAAATCCTGCCATTTGCAACAACATGGATGAAACTTGAGGGCATTATGTTAAGTGAAATAAGCCAGACAGAGGAAGACAAATATGGTATGATCTCACATTTATGTGGAATCTAAAAAACCAAACTCATGGAAATAGGGAGATGTTAGTCAAAGAGTACAAACTTCCAGGTATAAGATAAATTCTGGGGATCTAATGTACAGCATGGTGACTATAGTTAGAAATGCTGTATTGTATACTTCAAAGTTGATAAGAGAGTAGATCTTAAACGTTCTCACCACAAAAACAAACAAACAAACCCATCAAGCCCTGACTTCTTGGCAAGAAAATTGAAGCATGCCAACATGGCAGAAACAATGGCTCCGTGAGTGGTAAGCTCATCTTCATTATAGACATGTACATGTACCTTCCTCAAAGTTCAAGATATTATTCTTGCTGAAACTAAAAGGACCAGTAAAGTTACATCCCTCCAAGTCTTCTGTTTCCCATCTGCCTAATTCTGTGCTACATCCAGATCTTATGAGTTTATATACCATCCGTGTTAAATTGCATTCCCTCCCCACAACTCATCAATCCTAGTTTTGTATTTGGTATTTTCTTTATGGCACTCAATCTTACATTTCTGTGCCCTTTCCCTCTTAGGTTCTGTCCTCTGCTTCTTTCCTCTAGGCACAAATTCAAACCTTTCTACTCTCTTACCACCTCTATCAACACTTCTTTTGGAAACAGTGTTGATAAAAAAATCAATCCATTGAATTTTAATCAGTTTATCTGAGAAGGGTTTATAGGTCACCTCTTTTGTGTACATTCACACAATAACTGTTCAAAATAAATAAATTTCTGCACTCCCTGTAATGGGGTCTTTTAAGGTGACAATTCTTCCCAAAATGACCTATAGATTCAATAAAACCTAACAGAACCCCAGCAGATATTTTTGCAGAAATTGGTAAGCTGATTCTGAAATTTATATGCAAATAGGAAGGACCCAGAAGTGCCAAAACAGTTTATAAAATAGCAGAACAAAGTTGGAGACTTTACAACTTTGTAAGTTTCTCAACTTCAAAACTTACTATAAAGTTGTGTTACTGAGAATTGTGTGATACTGGCATAAGTATAGATATATAGATCAGTGCAATATAATTGAGAGTCTACAAATAAACTCTGACAACACAAAGCAATTAGATAGAAAACAGAAAAGTGATTGATAGAGAAATATCAATGAAACCAATAAAATTGATTTATAAACATCAATAAAATTGGTAAACCTCTAGCCAGATTGATCAGAGAAAAAGGCACAAATGAACAATATAAGACATGAAAGAAGGTACATCAATATAGAACCCACAAACATTAAAAGGATAATAAGAAATATTTTATTAAAAAAACTATATGCCCAAAGTATAACAGCTAACATGAAGTGGACAGATTTCTCAAAGTACACAAATTATCCAAAATGATACAAAAAGAAGAGAAAATCTCAATAGCCATATGTATTAAAGAACTTGAATTTATAATTTAAACCCTTCCCACAAACAAACTTCAGGCCAAAATGGCTTCACTGCTGAATTCTATCAAGGTTTTGAGATGAAATAACACCTATCCCAGACAAAGGATAAACAATAGAAAAAGACTACTTCTCATCGGATATCAAGAGGCCAGCATTATCTTGATATCAATACCAGACAAAGACACTGTACTAAAAGAAAATTACAAGCCTTATGAAAATATATGCAAAAACTCTTAAAAATATATTGACAAGAGTAGATACACTTCTAGATTGGCAGATTACGACTTCCAAAAATCCACTCCTCCATAAAAGCAAAAATAATACTGGAAAAAATGGTGATAACTTTGTCAAAACTCTGGTATAAACCTAAGGCTTACAACAGTCCAATGAATGTTTATTCAAGAAAAATGGCTGAATCTCAGTAAGAATGGCAAGCTTTGTGGCATTTTAACTTGTCCTATCCAATCCTACTCTCCCCATATCCACAATAAAATTAAAACAAAGCAGCCTCACAACACAGAAATTGTGAAAAACAGCAGCCTACCAGCCATTAGAGAGAGAAATTTCCAGTGCTCCAAAAAACTCCATCCCAAGAAAAATAGTCACTATTTTACTTACCTGATAGCTCCCCGGAAAAGTCCCATTCACAGGATTTGTTATTATGTGTGCTTTCTCAACACTTGCTCAATAGGAAAACCCCTATCCTAAGGACATTTATGGAAAAAAATCAGCAGCAATCGTTTACAATGCATCTGCCTGAAGCAGCAATACCAACTGGGGTAAACAAGAGTTGATTAAAAAAAAAAAAGGAAAATTTGGGGAATGAGATGTCCATAGGCAGTTTTATAAAACTGACATATTCCTGAGGACTTAGAAGAACACACACATGTGCAGGGCTGTGAACAAGACCAGAAAAGAAGTCATAAGACCCCAATCCCACCTCTGCTTGACCTTGAGGCTTTGCACAAGCAGAAAGTGAAACTTTGAAAGAATTGTAAAAGCACTGAAGACATGTACCAACAACAGACAGGGCCTCTCAGCAAAGGGTGGAAGACTTATTGGTTCAGGCATTTAAAGAAATCTCTGCCCAATAATTGACTGACTACTAAGCTAACTGAGCAGAGACTTCAGTGGCCAAACATGACAAAGAAATACAGGTTTCACAGAATTATTTGAGGAAAATTACTTAACGGACAGACAGCAGCAACAAGAACAACAATGGCAAACCCTAAGGAGGTGGGGTGGAGGCAAGTGAGAAGAAATCTGATTTTCAGAGTTGCCAATTATTTTAAATGTCCAGTTTTAAGCAAAATTTTATGAAACAAGCAAAGAAATAGGATAGTATATCCCATGCACAGAAAACAAAGCAGTCAGTAGAAGCTGTCCCTGAGGAAGCCTAGATGTGGACTTATGAGACAAAGATTTTGAAACAATTACTATGAATATGTTCAAAGAACTATGGGAAGCCTTGTCCAAAAAATTAAAGGAGCAATGAGAATGATGCTTCACCATGTAGTGAATATCAGTGAAGAGATAAAAATTGTAAAAACAGAACTAAGTACAAATTCTATAGTTAAAAACTACACTAACTGAAATAAAAAATTCACTAGAGTGGTTTGACAGAAAATCTGAATGGGCAGAAAAGGCATCAGTGAACTTGAGAATATCCTGCCAGAGGTACACTAAGAAGAAACAATTAAGAAATATGAACACAGCCTATGGGTCTATGGGATACTATCAAATGTACCAAATACTCATAATGGGAGTTCCAGAAAGAGAGGAGAGAAAAGAGTAGAAAGAAGACATAAAGAAAGAAATGGTTGAAATTTTTCCAAATTTAATGTAAAACATTATTCTACATGAATACAGGCTCAATTATCTCCTGGTAAGATAAAGTCAAAGACATTCTAACTTAGACACACATAGTCAAACTGTCAAAAGACAAAGAGGGAATCTTAAAAGTAGCAAAAGAAAAACAGCTCATAATGTATAAGAGATTCTCAATGAGATTAACAACTAACGTCTTATCAGAGAAACCATGGAGGCCCAGAGAGTGGTGAGATGACATATTCAAAGGGCTGAAAGAAAAGCAATGTCAGCCATGAATTCTTATCTCATCAAAATTATACTTAAAAAATAAAAGAGAAATCAAGACATTCCTGGATTAAAAAAAAAAAAAACCTAGAAAATCTGATGTTAGTGGAACTATCTTACAAGAAATATTAAAGGGAGTTTTTCAGGCTAAAATAAAAGGACACTAGGCAGTAATTAGAATCTGCATAAAGAACATCAGTAAAGGTAACTCCATAGATAAATATAAAAGACAAGATATATGTATTTTTGTTTATGACCCATTTCTTCCTCTATCTGATTTACTGCATACAGTAATAATTTTATTTTTATTTATTTATTTTTTTGTGTGTGAGGAAGACCAGCCCTGAGCTAACATCCATTGCCAATCCTCCTTTTTTTTTTTCTTTTCTGAGGAATACTGGCCCTGGGCTAACATCCGTGCCCACCTTCCTCTACTTTATATGGGATGCTGCCACAGCATGGCTGACAAGCAGTGCGTTGGTGGGCGCCTGGGATCCAAACTCACGAACTCCGGGCTGCCAAGTGCAAACTAAACTGCTGCACCACCAGGCTGGCCCAGCAATAATTTTAAATCTGTGTCGAAGGGCTTATGATGTTTAAAGATATAATTTGTATGACAATAATAGCCCAAAGAAGAAGATAGAGAATAGAGCTAGATAGAAACAAAGTCTCCATACAACTTAGAAATTAAATTGGTGTTAATTCAAATTAGCTTGTCTTGAGTTAAGATGCTAATTTTAACCCTCAGGGCAACCACTAAGAAAACTGAAATAAATATATAAATATATATATATATATATATATATATATATATATATATATATGCACACACACACACATGCACAGACAGGGAATTAAATGTTACATTATAAAATTTCTATATAACACAATAGAAAACAATAATGGAGTAAAAGAGGGGAAAAAACATGTAGAAATCAAAGACAAAATTGGCAGATATAAAACCTACATTATTAGTAATTAGATTAAGAATAAATAGATTTTTAAAAATCTCCAATCAAAAGCAGAGATTGGCAGAATGGATAAAAACATGATCCAAATATATGCTGAATATAAGATGCAAACTTTACATGCAAAGAAAAAAAGGTTGAAAATAAAAAGATAGATATAGATAGAAGATGAAAACAGTAAATAAAAGAGAGACTAGTGACTATACTAATATCAGGCAAAATGGACTTTAAGACAAAACTTTTTATTAAGGACAAAGAATAACATTTTATAATGATAATAGGATCAATCCATCATGAAGCTATAACAATTATAAACATATATGCACCTAACAATAAAACACCAAAATACATGAAGCAAAAACTGAAAAAATTAAAGAGAAAATAGACAACTAAAAATAATAGTTTGAAATATCAATAGCCCACTTGCAGTAATACACAGAACAATTAGAAAGAAGATCAACAGGGAAAGAGAAGAGTTAAATAACACTATAAAGTAACTAGACCAAACAGACATACATAGAACATTCCAACCAACAACAGCAGAATATACATTCTTCACATGTGCATATGGAATATTCTCCAAGATAAACCATGTCAGGCCATAAAAGAAGCCTCAATAAATTTAAAATTATTTAATTCACACAAATTATTTTGTTCAACCACTGTGGAATTACATTAGAAATCAAATACAGAAAGAGAGTTAGGAAACTCACAAATATGAGAAAATTAACAGAAACATTTGTAAACAACATATGAGTTAAAGAATATATTACCAAGAGGGTAATTAGAAAATACTCTGAGACGAAAACAAAACAACATACCAAAATGTATGGTAGACAGCTAAATGAAGGCTTAGAGTAAAATTTATAGCTGTAAATGCCTATATTAAAAAAAGAATGATCTCAAATCAGTTACCTAACCTTCCACCTCAAGAAACTGAAAAAGAAGAGCAGACTAAACTCAAAACAGGCAGAGAAGGAAGAAAATTTAAAAAGTTTAGAGTGGAAATAATGAAATAGAGAATAAAAAACAATGTTAGAAAATATTTTCAAATCATATATCTGATGAGGACTTATATTCTGAATATATATTGAAACTTTACAATTCTACCACAAAAAGACAACCCAATTTAAAAATGGAGAAAAGGATTTGAATAGATATTTCTCTGCAGAAGATATAAAAATGGTAAGTAACTACATGACAAGATGCTCAAAATCATTAGTCTTTAGGGAAATGCAAATCAAAACCACAATGACATACCACTCACATCTACAAGGATGTCTAAAATAAAATGACAGAGAGTAACAAATGCTGGTGAGAATGTGGAGAAACTGGAACCTTCATTCTTTGCCAGCAGAAATGTAAAATAGTACGGCCACTCTGGAAAACATTTTGGCACTTTCTTAAAATGTTAATGTTACTATGTGATTCAGCAATTATACTCCTAGGTATACACCCAAAGGAAACTAAAGCATATGTCTGCACAAAAACTTATACACAAATGTTCCTAACAGCATTATTCATAATAGCCAAAAAGTGGAAAAACCCCAAATGTTCATCAACTGATGAATGCATAAATAAAATGTAATATATCCATATTATTTCCTAATAAAAAGGAATGAAGTACTGATGTATACTACAATAAACATGAACCTTGAAAGCATGGTAAGTGTGAGAATCAGTCACAGAACACCATATGTTGTATGAATCTATTTATTTTGTGTGTGTGCGTGTCAGGAAGATTGGCTCTAAGCTAACACCTGTTGCCAATCTTCCTCTTTTTGCTGAGGAAGCTTAGCCCTGAGCTAACATCTGTGCCTATCTTCCTCTATTTTGTTATGGGACCCTGCCACAGCATGGCTTAAGGAGCAGTGCATAGGTCAGCACCTGGGATCCGAACCTGTGAACCCCAGGCCACCAAAGTGGAGCATGCAAACTCAGCCACTATGCCACTGGGCCAGACCCTGTATGAATCTATTTATATAAAATGTCCACAATAGGCAAATCCTTAGAGATGGAAAGTGGATTAGTGGTTTCCAGGCACTGGGGGTAGAGAGAAATGAGAAGTGACTGGCATAAGAATAGGCAGGCAAAGAATGAGTGGTATTTTTGAGGGGGTGATAAAAATGTTCTAAAGTTAGATAGCTATAATGATGCAGAACTCTGTGAATGTACAAAATAACCCATTGAACTGTAAACTTTAAAAGGGTGAATTTTATGGTATGAGAATTGTATCTCAATAAAGCTGTTCTAAAGATATATTGACAAATAGAATACAGATGTATATACGAAAGGACAATATCCCTTGACCAAGTAGATTTTATCCTAGGGTTTTCATCTTTGCAAGTCCAGAGCCTTATTTTTTTCAGTACACTCAGATCTAATGGTGTTTTTGCCCTAATACACTTTCCATTCACAAAAGAGAATACATAAAACCATAACATTAATTTTTTATTTAAGTGAAGTGAATTTATTATTTCATGTCTCTTACCCAAGAGACATGAATATTTACATAAACACAAAAACTTGTTTGTGAATGTCTACAGTGATTTTGCCTATAATCACAGAAGACCAGGAACAGCCCAAATATCCTTCAATAAATGAATACATGTGCAAACAGTGGTACACTCACATATGAGATATTGCTCAGTGATAAAAAGAAACAAACTACTAATACATATTTCAAAATGAGTGAACCTGAAACACACTATAATAATGAAAGTAGTCAGATTCCAAAGGCTATAATACTGTACATTTTCATTTATATGGCTATCAGGAAAAGGCAAAATTAAGGGAAGAGAAAACATATATTGGTGGTCACCAGTAGCTAGGGGTGGGGGCAGTGATTAAGTACAAGAGTAGAAGGGACATTTTTGGAGTGATAAAACTGTTTCCTATCTTGATTGTAGTGGTGGTTACATAACTGTATATGTCAAAACTCAGAGAACTTTATACTAAAAAGGGTGAATTTTACTGGAAGTAAACTATACTGTATAAAAAAGAACAAGTGGATGACATAGATAAATACTTGGATATATAGAGAGAAAGACAAGATAAGATAGACAGCATAGATAGATTGGTTGGATGGATATATGGATGGATGGATGGATGAATAGATGGATAAGGGAGAGTTTTCTATGCCTGTTCACTTTTTTCATGTATCCGGTATCCTTATATATATATATATATCCGGTGTTGATATTTGTAAAAATGTCAACTATTTGACAACTAAGAAATGCAATCAACCTTACCCTATGTCCCTATATTCCTAACTGCATTCATCTGTCAAGACAAGTACCTCTGAGAGAAGTAGCACTGTACATATGTCTCCTGAGAGTAGACACCGTTAGGGAGAATGGAAAGAACTTAAGAGCTATGGATATCTGGGGCCTTGGATGGGATCACCTTCAATAAATGGAGGAAGCTATACACAGGAGAAACACTAAAGACATACCTGGTTGTATTGTAACCCTCTCTGAAAACTTGCTTTTTGTAACTAATGTAAGTGCCTACACGATGCTGCACCCTGTGGAGGGAGAGAAGGAAGTTGAAGTATTACTACTTTTTCTCTCCTCTATGCTGGCCTTCTTCTGGAGGATATCATTTCTGCCTCTCCTCATCCATATTTTTAGAACCTCCTTCCTAATCAATAATTTGTAGCCACAACCTGAAATTAATGCCACCGCCATGTCTTATCTTCGGAAGTGGGCAAGCACGAGGTACCCATCTGTCTCCTTCTACAATTCTATTTACTAAAAAGAATCTCCATACCTGAAAGGAATGAGAGGAATCTGCAGGACTTAATAACTGATGAGGAAAGGAATGTAATTTCCAGAAAGCTCTGCAAAGCAATGGAGAGTAAAATAAAATTAAAATAAAGATAACATCAAAACAGCAACATTCTTTTAAAGAGCCCGCTTGGAGGAGACTGTGGGATGAAGGCTCATTCATCATTCCTGTACTCATCAGCTTATGAAAAATTATTGTATTAAAAAGGTCCACTGTCTTTTATAGATATAAAGCCAGAAAATCAATTTGTGAATCATGGGAAGTAATGGTAAATACTAGCAATGAGGCAATTTGCAAGCCTTTAAGGTTCCTTTCACCCATTCTTAATGGCATGGGGGAAATAGAATGTTTCGGTCAAAATAACATTTTAATTTAGAGTGGTTTAGAATGAGTTTTCCAATCTGTAAAATCTAGGAATTCTTTTAGTCCTTAGGTAGGGAAGAATTTTCTTTTAAGTGGATGAGTTTGTCTTAGGCAAAATTTGTAAGCTGAAATTAGTCATTTTTGCCTTTCTCCAAATTACATCTTCTAGGATCCTTGGTAAGGGCCAAAGCATACACAGAACTTAGTGACAATTTTTCCCCAGAAATAAAAGATTTCTAGTCAAGTGGGTTTTCAAATACTAGTAATTTTGATTCAACACTTCCAAATATCACCTCTTTTGCAACTTTTACATATCCTTACACAATTTTCAATTTAACTTCTTTTTCTTTCATCCTTTTCATTTCTGAATTGTTTTTAGGCTTTTTGGGGTTTTTTTTTGCAGTTCTGTATTATGAAGAGTAGAGAAAGCACTGTATACATAAAAATTATGATACAATAAAGTATTTACTGGCTTGCAGTGAAAAAAGCCAGTTGCTAACCACTAATTCAGAGACTACTGTAACTAAAATTTTTTTCCAATTTTTCATTGTAAAATACTGTAAGATATTTACCACCTTAGCCATTTTTAAGTGTACAGTTCAGTGATAATAAATACATTCATAAGATTGTGCAATCATCACCATCATCAATCTCCATGACTCTTTATCTTGCAAAACAAACTATACCTGTTAAACAATGACTCTCCATTCTCCTCTCCCCCTAGCCCCTGGAAATCACCATTCTACTTGCCTCTAGGATTTTGACTATTCTAAATAACTCATATACATGGAATCATGCAGTATTTGTCTTTTTTGTGACTGGCTTATTTCACAAAGCATAATGTCCTCAAAGTTCATCCATGCTGCAACATGTGTTAGTATTTCCTCCCTTTTGAAGGTTGAATAATATTCCCGTGTGTATATACCACATTTTGGTTGTCCATTCATTGATTGACACTTGCTTTATTTCCACATTTTAGCTATTGTGAATAATGCTGCTAGGAACATGAGTGTACAAATGTCTCTTCCAGACTCTGCTTTCAATTCTTTGGGGTATATATCCAGAAGTGGAATTGCTGGATCATATGGTAATTCTAGTTTTAATTTTTTGAGGAACTATCAGACTGTTTTCCTTCACAACTGTACCATTTTACATTCCCACTGACAGTGCACAAGGGTTCCAATTTCTCCATATTCTCACCAATACTTGCTATTTTCTCTTTTTTTGATAGTAGCCATCTAAATGGGTATAAGATGATATCTTTTTGTACTTTTTTTTTTTTTTTTTTTTGTGGGGAAGACTAGCCCTGAGCTAACATCTTTTGCCAATCCTCCCCTTTATGCTGAGGAAGACTGGCCCTGGGCTAACATCCGTGCCCATCTTCCTCTACTTTATATGGGACGCCGCCACGGCGTGGCTGACAGGCAGTGCGTCGGCGGGCGCCCGGGATCCGAACTCGCAAACCCTGGGCTGCCAAGCGCGGACTAAACCGCTGCGCCACCGGGTGGCCCCTCTTTTTGTACTTTTGATTTGCATTTCCCTAATGATTGAATGGTCTTGGCATCCTTGTCGAAAATCATTTGACCATATATGCAAAGGTTTTTATTTCTGGGCTCCCTATTCTATTCCATTTGTCTATATAGCTGTGTTTATGCCAGTACCACCCTGTTTTGATGACTGTAGCTGTGTAGTCAGTTTTGAAATCAGGAAGTGTGAGTCCTCTAGTTGTTTTTCTTTTTCAAAATTATTTTGGCTACTAGGGTACTCTTGGCATGCCATAAGTATTTTAGGATGGATTTTTCTATTTCTGCAAAAAGCATCATTGGGATTTTGATAGGGATTGCACTGAATCTGTAGATCACTTTGGGTAGTTTTGATATATTAACAATATCAAGTCCACCAATTCATGAACATGGGATGTGTTTCCATTTATTTATATCTTTAATTTCATTCAGCAATGTTTTGTACTTTTCAATGTACAAGACTTTCACCTCCTGAGTTAAGTTAATTCCTTAGTATTTTATTCTTTTTGATGCTATTGTAAATGGAATTTTCTGGTAATCACCTTTTCAGATTATTCATTGTTAGTGTATAGAAATGCAACTGGTTTTTGTGTGTTGACTTTATATCCAGCTACTTTGCTGAATTCTTTTATTAATTCTAACAGATTTTTTGTGGAATCTTTAGGGTTTTCTACAAGTAAGATCCTATCATCTGCGAACAGAGATAATTTTACTTCTTCCTTTCCAATTTAGATGCCTTTCATTTATGTTTCTTGCCTAATTGCTATGGCTAGAACTTCAAGTACCATGTTTAATAGAAGCAATAAAAGCAGGTATCCTTGCCTTGTTCCTGATCTTAGAGGAAAAGCTTCCGGTCTTTCACCACTGAGTATGATGTTTGCTGTGGGTTTTCCATATACAGCTTTTATTATGTTGAGGTAGTTTCCTTCTATCCCTGGTTAGCTGAATGTCCTTATCATAAAAAGGCTTTGATTTTGTCAAATGCTTTTTCTGCATCAATTAATATGACCATGTTTTTTTTTTCCCTTAATTCTGTTAATGGGGTGTATTACATTAATTGATTTTCATATGTTAAATGGTCTTTGCATTCCATAAAATGATTTATTGCAGGAATAAATCCCACTTGATCATGATGTATAATCCTTTTACTATGCTGCTCAATTCAGTTTGCTAGTACTTTATTGAGGATTTTTGCATCAATGTTCATGAGGGATATTGATCTGTAGTTTTCTTTCCTGTAGTGTCTTTTTCTGTCTTCAGTATCAGAGTAATGCTGGTCTCACAGAATGAGTTAGGAAGTGATACTTCCTCTTCAATTTTCTGGAAAAGTTTGAGAAAGATTGGTAGTAGTTCTTAAATGTGTGGTAGAATTCACCAGGGAAGCCATCAGGTTCAGGGCTTGCTTTATTGGGAGATTTTTGATTACTGATTCAATCTCTTTACTAGTTACAGGTCTATTCAGATTTTCTATTTCTTCGTGATTTAGTCTTAGTAAGTTCTTTGTTTCTAGGAATTTGTCCATTTCATCTAAGTCATCCAATTTATTGGCATTCAATCGTTCATAATATTCTGTTACAATCATTTCTTTAGAATCAGTACTAATATCCCCACTTTCATTTCTGTTTTTAGTAATGAGTCTTCTCTCTTTTTTTCTTAGTCCATCTAGCTAAAGATTTGCCAATTTTCTTGGTCTTTTCAAAGAACCAACTTTTGGTTTTGTTGATTTTCTCTATTGTTTTTCTATTCTCTATTTTACTTATCTGTGCTCTAATCTTTATTATTTTCTTTCTTTTGCTAGCTTTGGGTGTAATTTGTTCTTCTTTTTCTAGTTCCTTACATGTACAGTTAGGTTGTAGATTTGAGATCATTCTTATTTTTTAGTGTAAGCATTTATAGCTACAAATTTCCCCCTTAGCACTACTTTTGTGCATCCCATAAGTTTTGGCATGTTGTGTCTTCATTTTCTCTATGTGTTTTTTAACTTCAGCTGTGATATCTTCTTTGAACTACTAGTTGATTTAGAATGTGTTTAATTTCCATAAATTTGTGAATTTCCATTTTACTTCACTTATTGACTTCTAACTTCACCTATTGTGCTCAGAGAAGATACTTTGTTTGATATCTATCTTTTAAAATCTATTGAGCTTTAACTTGTGGCCTAACATTTGGTCTATCCTGGAAAATGTCCCATGCAAATTTGAGAAGAATGTGTATGCTGTTGTTGGATAGAGTGTTCTGCATATGTCTGTTAGATCTAGTTGGTTTATTGTGTTAAGTCTTCTATTTCCTTGCTTACCTTCTGTCTGGTTGTTCTATCCACTGTTGAGTGTGAGGTATTAAAGTCTCCAATTGTTACTGTAAAACTGTCTATTTCTCCCTTCAGTTCTGTCAGTTTTGCTACATATATTTTGATTGTTTATTAGGTGCATAAATGTTTATAATTGTTATATATTCTTGTTGTATTGAACCATTTATTAACATATAATGTCCTTCTTAGTCTCTCATAACATTTTTTTTATTTAAAGTCTATCTTGTCTGAAATTAGTATACCCATCCCTGACTTATTTTGGTTACTATTTGCATGGAATATCTTCACCATCTAGTCACTTTCAATCTATTTGTGTCTTTGGATCTAAAATGACTCACAGACACTATATAGTTGGATCATATTTTTTACCCATTCTGCAAATATCTATCTTTTGGTTGGAAAGTTTGATATATTTACATTTAAAGTAATTACTGATAAGGAGGGACTTACTTCTGTCATTTTGCTGTTTGTTTTCTATATGCCTTATAGCTTTTTTTGCCCCTTATTTCCTGCATTAGTGTCTTCTTTTGTGTTTAGATGATTTTTTGTAGTGAAACATTTAAATTCCCTTCTCATTTCCTTTTATATATGTTTTCTAGCTATTTTCTTTGTGATTATCATGGGGATTACATTTAACATCCTAAAGTCATAACAGTCAAATTTAAATTTATACCACCCTAACTTCAATAACATACAATAACTCTGCTCCTTTAACAGCTCTATTTACACCTCTTTTAGTTGTTGTCACAAAATTACATCTTTATACATCGTGTGTCCTAAAAAATAAATTGATAATTCTTTTAAATATCTCAAATTATGTAGAAAACAAAATGTGAAGTTGCAACCTAAAGTTACAATGATAGTGGCTTTTAGACTAATTTTTTTTATTGCTTAGTCTCTTAAATCATGTGAAAAAAATGGAGTTATAACCCATTGTTACAATAATACTAGCTTCTATAGTTGCTTATGTCTTTACCTGTATTGAGATCCTTATTTCTTTACATGGCTCTGAGTTACTGTCTAGTGTCTTTTCATCATTTCATCCTGCAGGACAACCTTGAGCATTTCTTTACATGCCTTGGATTTTTTGTTGAAAACTGGACATTTGAATCTAATAATGTGGTAACTCTGGATATTGGATTCTTCTCATTCCTAGGATTTATCATTTGAAGTTATTGTTTTTGTTTATTTTATTTTTTATTGTTCTAGGCTGTCTCTGAGCCAAAGATCAGCCTCAGGTGTAAACTTAAGGTCTTCTCTGAGCCTGTATCTTTCCCTGGGCCTGTATGGTCACTTTCTAATTTTCCTCATACAGCTGCTTTTTATTATCCTTGTTTTTAATGTCTGGCTCCCAAAATGGGAAAAAGAGAAAAATGATGGAGGAGGAAAGAAAAGAGCATTGGCTATTTAAATACATTGGAAATCCCTCAGCCTGAGGGGGAGGGGTTTGCCACAATGGCAGGACATGCACCATCAATGGCCAGCTGTCACCCTCTTTGCACTTCTGTGATCAGAATCAGTACTCGGGGATCAGAGCACAGATCTCCAATATATGGAGGATAGGGTCCTTTTGCCCACCCTGGCCTCTGTAACCTGTGTGCAGGTTGCTCCAAGAACATATGCACAGCTACCTGCCATGGAACTGGGTTTGGGAAATAGGTAGCTGCTACTGAACTAGGAGTTAAAATTGACCAAAATTAACCACAATTTAATATGGAAGCCTATTTAAAGAAATAATAGCTGAAAACTTCCCAAATTTGATGAAAGACATGAATATAAATATCCAGTAAGCTCAACGAACTCTAAGTAAGATGTATTCAAAGAGAACATTATTTTATTAACTTTCTCCACATCTTCCTTTTGTTCTTTAAGCATTTTTAAGGCAGTGTTTTAAGTCTCTGACTAGTAGATCTTCTTCAGGGACACTTACTGTTTATTTATTTATTTTTCCTTTGAATGGCCATAATTTCTTGTTTCCTCTAGAAGCTGCAAGCCTTCAATAGACTCCAGAGTTCCAAAATATTTACATTAGACAGACTCTGCCAGTGCAATTGCTGTCTAGGAGGGAAGACAGAGTCCCGGTGCTTCCTCCTCTGCCATCTTCTCATAATCCTCTGACATAAATTATCTTTATTAAATTAATTGATTCAAAATACTTTTCATTTTCAAATCTTTATTTTATTTTTCTTTTCATCATATACATAAACCATTTTTGGCAAACATCAATTTATCCCTCCAATATGTGTCAATAATTTGAAGCTGCCTCCCAACAGCCTGGGTTTCATTCTACCTGTCCAAAGGTTTTCTAAAGAAATTGGAATGCAGCATCTGTAAGCCAGCCACATGGTTAACCAAAGGGTCTTTAAATAATGACTACGAAAGTGGATCAATAAAGAGAAAGGCAAGACTTTATTTAAAACTTCTAACAGAAAAGTAGGTCTAAAAGTGAGACTTCCCTGCCTTTTGGAAGTCAACATAGGTTTGATATATTACAGGCATTCGGGTTGATGGAAGAAACAAGATTCATGGGCAGGGTAAATTTTCCATTCCCTGTCTTCTGAAGTAGATTGCCTAGATCAAGAATGAAATTCTGCAGGTTCCTGTGTAGCAAAGAAAATGGACGGTTTAGGTTAATCCAGGAGAGTCTACCTTACATTAGAGTTTAGCAAGTAAATTACGTGTTTTAGATTAGGAGCTTACAACACTTAGAGTAGAGAGTACAAAAACAACTTTAAGCTTTTAGAATTGTTGCTGCACTCTCATGCCTCATAGACTGTTTCTGTATAATCTCCTCTCTGCCTAAGTACAGCCTCAGAAACACGTGCCATAAGAGTCTTGTAATTCCAGGAACTTTCCATGTCATATCATTCTGGAATCACTGGATCTAAAGATGGGAATCCAATGTATAGTCTGTAGCTTTTGGCTCTCAATTCAGAGAGTCTTGATTTGCATGGGTGATTGAGCAGCTACTCTTCTAAACAGGAATTTGACCCAACAAGTTTAGTCAAATATCTTACTGGACTTCCTTTGTTCCTGTTCCCATATTTTACCAGTGGGAAAAGATGGAATATAGCATAGACAGTCTCTGGAAATGATCTTTTCCATGTTGAAGCTCCTGGGCTTTAAGCCTTCCAGTGACAAACAGCCCTAGAGAACTTCAAAATCACCTGGGGAACACTTTTTTTTTAATGTCAATGCCTGGAGTTCAGCCCATATATTGTGATTTAATTTATCTGAAAAAGGGCCCTGGTTTTTAAGTTTTTGAAAGCACCTTAAAAGATTCTAACGTGTAACCATTGTTGAGAACTGCTGTTCTAAAGTAGAGATTCTAAAATATTAATGTACAGTAAAATCATCTAAGGATCTTATTAAAAATGCAGGTTCCAATTCATAGGTTTGAGGCAGGGCCTGAGATTTTGCATTTCTAATAAGCTCCCAAGTCATACTGATGCTGCCCTTCCACATCCACACTTGGATTACAAGATTCTAAAGGGACGGTTTCTATGAACTGATATGAAGAATGGCCGAGTATATTATCCTTCTAAGCCATATATAGGGAACTCTTGTCTGTATTTATTGCAGACTGATAGGAGGGAGGGTGTAGTAGTGCTTAACCATGATAAAGGTACAATAAGCATGTAGACATCTTCATCTGTCCATCAAGCCTAAGTTATTGCTGATTGCCACCCCTACACCTCCAGCACCACCTGTGCCCTACAGGAAAGGTACAATCCTTGGGACTGAGCCTCCCAAAAGAGTCTGAACAAGACATCAAGTATGCAAGGCACTAACACCCCCACTTCCACTTTAACCAAAGCAAATTTCTGCAATATGTACTAACTTCTTAATTCGGCTCAGCTATGATCAATCATACCTTTCAGCTCTACTCTGCACTTATGCCATTCTAAACTATTATGTATTTTTACATTGTAAGACGAGACTAACATACAAATGGAAATGAAATCAGAAAATGGAGAAAATCTGTCAAACTGAATTATATGTTGTATGAAAATGTATGCAACAGGTCAATAAAGCTCTGTTCCTAAGGGGCCCTGCCAGGGCTTTTAGGGGTGCGTGCGTGTGTGTGTGTGTGTGTGTGCGTGCACGCGCGCGCACGTGCGTGTATGCATGTCTGAGTAATCACATGAACACCAATATTTACTGTAATGAGGCTTAACCTTAAATTCATTGCTCACTGTATATATATACTAAAAAACTGAATTTGACACCAAATTCTATTAGGCAAATTTGATGCCAAAACTATTAGGGCCTTGACATAATGCATCAGTTCAAGTTAAAATAATTACATTTCCTCCTCATTTTTATAAAGGTAAAGCATTTCTATTTTATTTATCTGACTTTACCTTCTAGAATTAAATGACCTATCTTTTGGGGTTATTAAAATAGAGAAAATATGACCACATATTTGTCTTGGTATATTTTCTTTAAAAATAAAAAATCAACTGAGATTTTTAAATAAAATATCCATATAGCTTGTCCTGAAGAACACATAATCAAATTTTAAGACTTAAAAGTATTAAAGTTTATTAAGTCCATTTATTTAGAGTTGCTAACTAGCTATTGCTTATATATTTATATCTCAGATTCTAGATTCATGCACTTTTCTTTCAGACTTTATATCCTATTTAAACCAATAATAAACTTCAACCATTAAATGCCTAGTCAGAAATTTCAAAAGCCTGTGGAGAAATGCTTTGCTTAAAACCATTTCATATTAATTTTTTTACTATATCATATAACTCTGCAATAAAGTTAATGCTCCAGATACCTCTAAAATGCTGTAAATTTTTCCTGCACAAGATTCCTTGTTCTTCCTCAGGGTACACCCGAAGCTTAGACAAGAGTCAGATGTTCTCTCAAAAGTGATAAACCTGGCTGGCCTGGTGGCATAGTGGTTAAGTTTGCTGGCTCAGCTGCAGTGGCCAGGGTTCACGGGTTTGGATCCCAGGCTGGGACCTATGCATCACTTACCAAGCCATGCTGTGGCGGCGTCCCATATAAAGTAGAGGAAGATGGGCACAGATGTTAGCTCAGGGCCAACCATCCTCAGCAAAAAGAGGGGGATTGGCAGCGGATGTTAGCTCAGGGCCAATCTTCCTCACACACACACAAAAGCCATAAGCCAACAAAGAAGAAATATTCTGTGCCTACAATGCACCTATTTCTCAGCTAGGCACTCTACGGAGGACAATACAAGATAGTTTTGATTAGCCCAGTTTATTCTTTAACCTAATTCTCCATAATGGCCTCCTAACCCCTGTCCCTCCTCCCATACGTGCCTCACCACCCCCACCCATGTCACCATCCTGTAAGCTGTTCTTTACACAGCATGAAAAGCCATGCTTTAAAAATCATTATGGAATGAAATAGCATATGGAATATTTGTTTGTGTCAATAATTTGATGCCTGCATTTCTTTCTTGTGACAACTCCTAGGCTAGTTAGCAGCAAAAAAAGAATCCAAATGGCTAAGCTGGATTTAGATATTGTCTGATGTCAGACAGGGGTAGTTGATGGAACCAGGAAAAAAAGAAATGTTTTGGTCTTCTCCTACCTGCAGAAGATGATTAAAAGAATTTGGACAAAAGAGAGTTTTTTTCTAGGAGGAAGGAGTTTTTTGGAACATTAGAATTTTTTGCATTTTCCCCTGGGGGAGGTTTGCATTGTTAGCACTGACTCTTTTCTTGATGTGCTGCTCTTTTCATTGGGAGGTATGGTTTGTACATGAACTCCCTCTTGAAGATATTCTCCCAACCATCAGAGAATTTTTCTTGAACTGAGGTCAGAGAATGGCTTTCAGACATACGGACTAGGGCTAGTTTGCCACTGTAGGTCACTGAGCACAGGGGAAGCTGCTGAGGCCTGGGAGACAGGCATAGAAGGAAGGCAAAGGTTAAAGCTAGCAGGACAAAGCTTGCCTTCAGTTTCTTGTAGAGCAGCTGTTGGTTTTACAGGAATTCCTAGGTTTCCAGTAAGACAGAGTAGGCCATAGATGGTAGCAATTTTGCAAGGCCGCCCTTCCCACCATCTCCTTCCCCTCTATTCCTTCCTACTCCCTCACCCTGCCCACCAAGAAGCACTCAGTGGAGCCAATGGGTCTTATCAGCTGAGAATGAAGAATAGACCTATTGCTGAAGTATGAATAGTTGAAGAAAGGGCATACCTCCTAGATTTTCCAACAACAGGGAACTGTGGAGGGGGTTCATGGGGGATGCAGAATAGAGCCAACAGAGCTATCGAGAGGGCACCATCAGACAGGGCCGGCAGTGAACTGATCACATACCAGCTAGGAAACTTTTTCATTTCCTCCTACTTTCCTATGCTCCATGCAAGCAATTCTCACTCTCTAGGTGATGGGTGAAATATAAACTCTTTGGAGTTCTCTGACAAGGAGGAGATTTGGAGATAAAGTACTAAATTGTGAAGAGTAACTGAAATACTGATAACACCTTAATTTTGGTGTTACTCCAGCAGATGAGGGTTCTACTCCATCTGGCAGTCTACTGCAGGCAGATGAGGGTTCTGGACCAGGAGGCAGAAGTGTAGTCATTAAACTGTCCCAATGATCATCACTGCTCAAAAATCCTAGTGCGTCACTCTTCTGCTTAAAACTCTCCAATGGTTTCCCTTTGTATTTGCAATAAACTCCAAATGCTACCATGGCATACAAGGCTCCAAAGGTCTGACCTCTTCTGATCTCATATTCCTTCATCATTTCTCAGCAATCTGATCTGCTTCCTGATATTTCAATGAACTAAGGTTGTCTCCATCTCAGGCCTTTGGCACTTTTTACTCTCTCGACCTAGAATACTCTTTCCCCAGATCTCTGCATGACTAGACCTCATCCTGGATGTCATCTCAAAACACATCTCCTTGGGGAAGCCTTTTCTTAAGACCCTATCTAATGTTCCCACCAAGTCATTCTTGATGAACTAATTCTGTCTTGTTTTTCTCGTACACTACATCATGCTCAGAAAATGTTACATGTTTTTAAGTTACTTGATTATTGTTTCTCTACTACAATGTAAATTCATGAGATAAAGGAACATATCTGTCTTCTTCATGACTATTACTAACATCTAAAACAGGATCTAGAAGATTGCAAATGCTCAATAAATATTTATGGCATGGATGATTCAAGACTAGTAATCATTTTTATCAAAACACTATTTTGAGTGTTGCCTTTAACAAAGGAAATCTTAAAGTGGATCTACTTTAGAAACCTGATACAGAAACCTTCCATGCTAATACACAAAAGGGCAACACACACAGATCAGGTGGAGGTGGGGGAGGAAAAATCATACAATAAAAAGAGTCAAGTTTATGAAAGGAAGAAGAAATCTAATTTTACCTTATGATAAGAGGGTGATTTTATGGCTCTAGGTCAATAGGCAGAATGATTGATTGATTGCATTAATGTCTCAATTAATGTCTTTTACCCTGTATCTATGCCCCTTTGTCCTCTAACATTGTAGTCACCTCCCAGTCCGACTCTGAGAGCAACGATGTGACTTCTTATAGCCAAAGGGATGTTAGTAATCATCATACAAGCAAAGACTTGATAAGACTATGTATGTATTTTTACGTACAATTGGTCTTGTCTGCTCTTATACATCTGCCTCTCCATGAGCGCATACTGAAACCTACTGGAGGAATTTGAGAGAAATATGAAAAGTAACAGGCCATTCTAAACCAGTCAACAGCTGGCCAACCTTCCAACATATGAGAGAGTCCATACCAAATCAGCAGCCCACAGCTGACTACAGAAATACAAGTGAGCCCAGTTAAGACCAGAAGAGAGTCACAGCTTATCTGAAGGCTCAAGACTGTTGTGTTTGTTTGTTCTGCAGTGATTATCGTAGCAAAAGAAACCTGGAACCATATATAACTTGGTGAAAAAGTGAAGAACCACTCATATGCTGATGACTCGCAAATTCATGGCTTTAAATCCATCGCTCTAGTCCATTTATTTCTCTTGAACATGAGACTCACACATAATACTGCCTATTTTGATGCTAATAATAACAGAGCAGCAAAATCTGTTGAGCACCTATTATATACCATGTACTGGTATGCATTTTCTATGAAATATTTCTTTTAATGTTTATAACAATTGTTTCTATATGGTGAAGTTGAGACTTTTATAGGGTGAGTACTTCTCCAAGTACTCCCTCGCTAGTAAATAGACAGTTCCACAGTCTTTCTTACCCACTAGGCCTTTCTCTCTCTTATAATCATAGCCATCGGCCAGAATATCCTGAACATAGCTCAGAGTCAACATGTACATAGCGGGTGAGCTTTATCCTCTCTGTAGTCTTCAACAAACCTATTTTTTCTGATATGACTTTTATCTTACCAGTAAAAATCCAAAGTAAAAATAAGGCCATATCCTAGAAAACCATTTTGCTTTGCTTGCCTCCATATCAGTTAGTAACAAGGTCCTGTTTATTGTAACTCCAAAGTATCTCAGCTATTTTATTTCCTTTTCAACATGCCCATTGTTACTGCCCTAGAATAGAACCTCACCATTTATTAAAACCTTCTGACTAATAATTCTGTCTCCAATCTGGCCTCCTCTCCATTCTCCATTATTCCGCTAGAATAAGCTTTCTAAAATCCATCTCCCACCCTTTCTGCTCAAGATTCTTCAGTGGCTTTTCATAGCCTTTTATATAATATTTAAAGTTCTTCGTATGATCTAGAAGCCTCCTCATGATCTGGTCTATACCATGCCTTCAGTCATGTATCTATCCATGTTCTCCTAAAGCACCTTGCATTCAGCCATCCTGAACTACTTCAGTTCCCTAAATATACTATGCTTTTCCATTTCTTTTACTTTCCTGATCCTCCCTATTTGGAACATCTTCCCTCTATCCTGCTGATCATCTTATACTTATTCTTCAGGACTACTCATGCTTCACTTCCTCTTGAAAGCCTTTCTGGAAATATATGTTCCACCAACCCAACTCCACCATCCCATCGACCTGGGTGATTAGGAAAGCCGAGATTGTACATGTCTCTATTATGGTTCTTGTCACACTGTATTGTAATCTTTGGTTGTCTTCTGTCTCTCTGCACCAGACTGAGAGCTCCTGAGTGCAAACACACGCCTTGTTAATAGTGGTGTTCTCAGCATCTGGCACATGGCAGATACTCAGTGAATACAATCTGGATGAAAGAATGAATAACTGCATGAAGCATTTTCTCTATTTTCCTACTCAGCCTGGGAACAAAACTTATTTGTTGATAAAATTTAGGAAGGAGTTCTTAAAAGGAAGAAACAATCATTTAAATGAGAATGGTAACTAAAAGCAAAGGAAGATTCTAATGAAATCTTAAGATGGTACTTCCCTAAACACAAAATACCTCTGAACAATTCTGATACTGGATAAAGAGTTGATGACAATCTTATACATTATTCTTTGTAAGTCCAAAAAGAACTATAAAATTAACCATAGCCTTGTCTGACACATAATATATAATTACTGTATTTCCCTTTCTTCTTTATCCGTTAAATATTCCTTGCAACAATATAGTATAATAAACTCTTCCCCTTCATATGAAACCACACACAAACTTTGATTATGTTTTGTTTACTGAATAGTCAGTCTCATTCAGAAATGCATGGAACATTTATCTATTGACAAAGACTTGCATTATTAGGAAACAAAAGCAGTTAAACTGTCATGTGGAAAACCTACGCAGAAATAAGAAGAAGATTATGATCAACTCTTTCTTTAATCTGGCATAACAATATTCTATAACACAAAACTAAAGTGTCCAAATTGGGCATTCACTGTGAACCTTCCCCAAGATTGGGCTCTTCAGTAGTTTTGCCCACCACGGGGAGCACAATCCAACCATTTCTTTATGGAGAAAACTAAGAATCATTTCAATGCATTTAATTCAGATAGTCACTTCACTATTATATTCTGCAAAATTACTGAATTCAAAGTAATATGAAAGGAAGAAGGATGCAATTATTTAAACATATTTTCTGGAAAATAAAGCAGATTTTTAGGAGACATTTTAATAAATAACTGTATTGTATCCTAAATATTGAGAGATAATGCCTTTTTTTCCCCTTCATCTATAAATATCACCTATTAGAATTCTTTGAACCCTGTAAATTAGATCAAATAGGGTCTATAGTAAGAAGGTAGTCAGATGGTAGTGACTAAGAAGTTATCAATGAAACAGCTGAATTCTAATGTGAAGACAGTGCTTGGTCTTTCACAGGCAACATGTGTCTTGTATCAGTGGCTTTCAAGGCCTTGATTAAGAGTAATAAATTAATTTTATGCACTAAGGTAGAGCCAATAGGAGAATTATTTTGAAGAAAGGACATACTACTGTGTACCCTTCAAATTACACTGCTCTAATTAAGGCCAACTCTGCATAAATATCACTGCTGTTCATGTGCTATTTATCTTGGGTTCACCAAGTAGCCAATATTGAGTAAAAATATTTAAATAATCACATCAAAAAATGTCAGACTTAGAAAAATTATAATATTATTATGTGACTATGTACTTGAATATACATACTCACTTCTAGATCTATAATTTGGGACAATTAATACCCAAAATACTCCAAAGGTACAAAAGAATGAGTCTAATTGTTACATCGGATCAATGTCATCAGGGGTTTCAGCACCCTGACTGGCATACACTTCATTTCTTATACTTAGTAAGTACCCTGCTGTAGCCCTAATGCAGATACTAGAACACTCTAGTGCTCTAGTGGGATCCTTCTATAAATTCACTATATCACAATCTGAGTGTTTTATATTTGACTAAGTACGATTACTCATCAGTTGATCAAATAAATCAGATTTCCCTATAGGGAAAAAAAGAGCTCTGTCTGCACTTTATAGGAGTTGGGTGCCCTGGACATAATCTTCATTTCTGAGATTGGATCAATATTTTGGAAAATTAAAATCTATTACTCCAGATTTATTAAACACGTTACATGTTTTGATTCAACTCATGTGTCACATACCAGTATGCAATTAATTGTTAGAGCCATGAGTAATTTATGAACTGATTAATGCAACAGACTGAATGTTACATCAGTTAGATATATACTTTGTCATGTTAGGGAAAACTTGAACTTAGTAGGGAAACATCTAAAATGAATATTTTAAAGCCCTTCTCCTGGAATGTTTAATATCTTAGATCTGGGGTGTATCCTCTGCGTCCAGACTAGCACCAATTTGTGGATCAGGACTGGGGATGCCACTGATATTAAAAGTGCTAATCAAGCCTGGAGATATAGTCAGGAGCTAAGATAGAAGAGCCCAGTAGACTTGCTGTGATAATTAATTTAATGTATATGTAGAGTGCTTAGCACAGTGCCTGGCACACAGTAAATGCTCAATCAATGTTAATTATTGTTGCCATGTGGTTCTCATTTAAGATCAAAATTTGTATTTTAATCAAACCTCCATAACATAAAGTCAAATGGAATATGTTGAATTTTGTAAACAAATTTCCCATGATTTTTGTAATGTATCTTTGTGGGGGAGGTAGGCAAATTTCAGTCAATTTGGTCTGCCATGTGTAGCAAAACAATTTCACATGCCTTATTTAACCAGATACTCTTTCATTTACATAGAATTTCCCATAAAATGTGTGCACAGAGCTAAATTCTACTAATTGGATCGTATTCCTATCAGGAAGCATGGGATAGTGGAAGAAAATGAAAGTTTTGGATATTTTGCACTTGATTTCAAAAATCCCAGATCTTCCACTTGAGAGCTGTATGACTTTAACCTTTCTGAAACTCGGTTTCCTCATTTATATACACACCTGATACAACTGTTAGTCAAATTTAATTAGGATATGCATATAAACCACGTGTCTAAAATATAAGTAGGCATATAAAGGTCAGTTCTCCTTCCCTTTCTCCCTTTCCCAAGCCCCAATATAAGCTAGTAAATTAGAATTTGTTCACTGTTTTCAGCAAAATCCTTTTCATATATATTTGCACCAAAACTTCCAGTGATTTAGAGTTTCTATTTAAAAACAACATTCTATTTTGTACTCTCAACACACATCTTCAAAATTGAGTGTTATCTTTCAGCTTCATGTTTATGTCACTGGGAGTTGTGTGTGAGTGAGGCTGGCAGACTCAGATATATACTTGAAACAAATATTCTAGTACACTGAAAACCTGGAATGTAAATTAAGAAGGAAAACCTATTTTATACTAAGATATGGGGAACTTTGGGATTTAAAGTATGGCAGATATATTTCTGGTTAAGAATGAAGGCTCTAAAATCAAAATTCCTATGGTTAAGTCTGGATTCTTCCACTTGTTATCTGTAGCTTTGGGCAAGCTACGCTTCCTCCCTGAGTCCCAGTTTGTAGATAATGATAGAGTTACCCCACAGGATAAGAATTAAATGAGATAACACAATGGAGTGCTTATCATAACACTCAATAAATAAATATTAATTATAGTGACACTCTCAGAGCATAACAATACCATTGTTTTAGTTACAAATAATAAATGCTAGTGTCACTAAAATACAGTTTGAATTCTCTCAAAACACTGGGCATTACCCTGCTAGGATAAATTTACCAATCCTTCTCCAGAGGTACTGATAAGTTGTCATTGCCCATTCTACTTTACAATTTATCATCAGAAGAACTTAGAAGCTTAGAAGTATCTAAGGCCAGGTGTAAATCATTCAGCAATTTGATCATTGATTTTCTTCTCCCTCTTATCTCAAAAATCTTTACCTGTCCTCTACCATAGGAGTCTACTCTCATGGTCACATTTTGGACCTCACCATTCACCCAACAAGCACACATTAAGGATCTACTCTGTGCCAAGCACTTCTAAGTATACAGCAATGATGCAAACAGACAAAAATCCCTGCTCTCATGGAATTTGCTTTCACAAAGGTCTACTCTCACACCCTTTTCCAAGTATTCATGCTTTCTGTCCTCTCTGATATCTCTGCATACCCAATAAAGCCTTAATTTTCTCCCAAGGCTAATGAGCTTACTTCCTACTTTAGACTCTATATTGTATCAATGCTTTAATTATTGTCTTGTTATCTCATCAATGTTCCCTGTCCTTGGGCCACTTCCAATCCACTAATCCACTACTTTGGTTCAATTTAAGTACATGATTCCTTTGCCACAGGTTGTAGTGTCCTGCTAGAGAAAACCACAGAACCAAGCTTACCATCATAAAATTAAAGTGTACAGCTTCAGATAGGGTTTCAATGGAGTAGGCCAGATAATTTTCTGTTCATGGCTTGAGGTTCTTAAGGTATTATTAACCTTATCCTTCTACTCAAAGACCCTGCTACTCCTTCAAATCCTTATGTCTGAGCAGATGGCCCTTCTTTCTGTTTTGTAAGAATATGAAGTTACTCAACAGTAAATTTATTTGCTACCTGCAATTATCCATACCTGTGACCACTTACATTTTCACTCTCTCAACAAATACTTATTGAGAACCTACCATGTTTCAAGATCTATTCTAGAACCTTGGGATACATCAGAGGATAAAAACGACAAAGATTTCTGCTCTCATCCAACTTACAACCTAGCAAGGAAATGGACAATGAGCAAAGACCGTGATATATGACATATGTAAGTACGATGATTATTGCTTATTGTCATATAATGTTAGTATTATGGGTAAAAGAAAAAGTAGAGCATGGTTAAGGGGATCAGGAGTGCCAGGGTGCCTGCAATATTAAATTGGCTGGTCATAGAAGGCCTCACTGACATTAGTTTTGAGCAAAGGCAAAAGAAAAGTTTTGAGATGACAAGTTCACTGAACCTCAGAGTTAGGTTTGAGGCTCAGAAGAGAATCCACTTACTTATCTTGTATAAAGTAGAATTCTCCATCTCCACAGGTCTCCTCCAGGTTTGGCACCTGTTCAATTCGTTCTTTTTATTCTCTCCTATGATTTGTAATATTTCTTCCTATAAATATGGTCTGATCCTCCTATATTAAATAAAGATTAAGAAATCTTCTCTTACCCTGGACTACATCTAGTTAGTTCTTCTTCTTTTACCAGGTGAGTTATTTGAAAGAATTAAACAAGCAGATGTTGCAATCTGTCAATCCATAACCCCAGTGTGGTTGACGAATATGTTCACTTTGCCATAATCATGTTTTGAGAAATGTAATTTTAATTTGGACAATTTTAGAGATGGCACCTATTTTCTACTTGGCCATGGTTCCCTCCACTCCCTATCTTATTATACTCTGCCTTTTCCATTCCTTTATGTTATCTGTTTGGTCCTTAAATCATTTGAGTTTACAAATTTGGACCCACACTTCTGAGTATATCTGACAGCAGACTAAGAGAGACTTTTGGAAAATGACTAGCATATTGATTACAGTACCTATAAATATTTCCAAAATTAAAAAATTATCAGGCAATGACAGCGTAAGATAATAATAAAGAAATTCCACATAATAACATCTGGGGAATTTACCTTCATCATTATTGGGAATAGATTAATTATTACATGTAATCTACCCTTGCATCCAGAATAACTTTGTTTTTCTCAATGAATAAAAAATATATATTTGAATCATCCTAATATCTTAACCTTCTTCGGGATTCAAGAGCAATTTAAATCTAAAATCACATGTCCACAACCCAACTACATGGGAAACATCCTCTAAGTCAGAAAGAGTCATGCTCCTCACTTTGCTCAATCCTAATAGTGTAATGATTTCTACCTCCAGTTAGAGAATATGCCTCTAGTGTACAACAGAGTAGGAAGTAAATGAGGATGAATAATGCTATATGGCTTTCTCAGCAATCTACCTATTCTTTGAGAAATGGCTCATACAAGAAGTCTTCTGTGAGCAGTGCAGTCTTCGGGGAGAGAGAGAGAGTAAGATCACTATGGATATAAAACTCTTAAGTTCTTGCTATGCCAACAGCCTTCTTTTGAACAAGAGTCTGGAAGGGATTTCGCACACTTAGGTTGCAATACTTTGTACCATTTTCTCCTCGTCCCTTGGTATAACAAATTAGATCAGGGCATGGTGCATAAACTAAATCAGTTATCTATGGGATAACCAGAGACCCAGAGAACCTGATATAAAAGCTTTGTCTATGGCTAACTCAGAAAGATAGTCTACTGGGGATTTGAAGTGCAAGAGATAAGAAAGAGACATAAATTTTGAGATAAAGATAGAGGTAAGGGATAGGGGGAGAAGGAAAAAGTGAGAAAGACAGGGAGAGAGTGCTATTTGATAGTGGCAGGAAAAGGCAAATGAGTGACAGGGAGCGTTTTATTGGTAGAGTGTAGAGTGATCGAGAGGGAAGAAAGAGATCCCTGCTGCTAAAGGGTCAATAAGACTACTGGGTCATTGCAGTTGCTTGTACCCTCAAACTCATTCTAACTCTCCATGAGGACTGTATATCTGTCTGAGCTACATTCTTTAAAGAAAAAGTGCAGACCTCCATTGACAGAACAATATGAGCCAAACAAAACCCCAGCTCCATCCGGTAGCCAGCTTTAGGTAAATATCTGCTGGAAACCACATTGGTTCTTTCCAAATGTAGATCTGAAAGGAAAAGAGTGAAAGAGAACAAGAACATTCCATGCACTCTAAATACTAAGAAATACCTATCCTGAGTACTTGGGCCCCATTCAATAATGATAAAACAGAAAGTAGAAAACAAAGAATCTATGAAAATACGTCACAACGTAAAGGAAAGGGGGCGTTTATTTGAAGATTCTAAGGAAAATCCCATTTCTAAAAATAATTTCTTTTACCAAAACCAAATTTCCAAATGGTTAGTCTTCTACCTCTACCTGGGGCTGTGATAAATATGAAGTTAAGTTTTTTTCAATTGTGTCTACTAAGAAAGCTCGATAGTGTGCCCTTAAAGGCAAAAACTTTGCGGTCATTTTTGCTGTTGTCATTGGTTATTATTAGCAAAAGAAATTGCCATTTAAAATTTGCCAATCTAGAGTTCCAGAAAGCAAGTCAACTTGAAACAGACAACCTTTATTCAATTATTTAGGCTCTTCACGGGCCTCCTATCTCAGAACACAGCACTCTCACCTAATGAGCCTCATTTATCCCTCAACACTCTGCCATAAGTGAATAGTGCTTACATTAATTTCTAGAATCATTAATTTTAACGGGAACCACCATAATGCATTCTATCTCAACCCAAGATACCCAAAAAATTTTCAGTTATAAATATATATTAATTGAATAATAAGAACAAATTAATATAAATGATAAATAATTTAATGTAAATAAATGCAATATATACAATTAGATACAACATATTTTTCAAAGAGGTACTTGCCAAAGAAGGAAGAGAGTCTAGATAGTGGATCATGGGTGATGGAGGAGGTTGCAAAGGAGCTATCTTTTGCGGGTGAATTATTCTGTCTGTGCCATATTCTTCACAAAATTTTTTAATTTTTTAGGGCTCATGGCTACTTTGTACTCTAACTTCACTTAAAAATTAAGGCAGAGCACAGAAAAACAACTTCTGGGCCAAATTAAGGCTAAATAAGAGGGTGCTTTGAAACATAGGATAGAGCACATGCATTCAACAAATAAACTGTAGAAAACGCTACCCTTGCACTCTTCTTGCCTGGCATCGTTATGCAAAGCCAAACGCGGTGGGTTCATTCCAATTTGGTGCACTATTCAAATTTGTCCTACATATTTTTCTCTGACTAAAAATCATGTGTCAGGTAAGTTGGTGAGTGTGTCTGCCTGAAGCTAAACTATAAAAATATCACGTTTCATGGCACATTTATTAAGTATAGTGTTTTGGGGAAAAGCTGTTAGGTTAAATGAGTGGCAAAAAATCGTTAACAATTTTATGTGCACTGAGTTCATAAAATTCAATGTTCTTACCTTGGTCTCAACTCCTACACATTATCTGGCCCTGCTTACTTCTCCACCTTCATTTGCATCACTCTTCCTCTTGCTCCCTCTACACAAGCCAGCCTGACCTTCTTTTTGTTCTCCCAATATGCCAACCATGCTTTTCTCAAGGTCTTTGCAATGGCTGTTATCTCTGTTGAGAATGCTCTTTACTCCACATGTTAGCATGGCTCATCATTTACTTCTGTCTTCATTAATAGAATGCAAGCTCCATGAAGACCAAGACTTTGTCTGTTTTTATCACTGCTCTATTCCCACTGCCCTGGCACATAGTAGATGCTCAATAAATATTTGATGTTGAACAAGCAAATGAATGAATGACATGTCTCTTTATAAAGATTTTAAGCAAAAGAGCAGTCATGGTGCTAAAAGAAGGGTAGAATAGAAAAACATTTTTGTGTTTTGGTTTTGTTTAGTTTAGCTTAGTTTAGTTTTGCTTGAAGACAACCACACTGCCCATACCACCTTGAATAATGGTGCTTGAGGGAAGATATGAGCAAATTTAAATAAGTAATCAAGGAGCTTTAAAAATGTACAAATCTCAGAAATAACATAAATCATTCACGAATATTTTTCTATATTCCTACGAGGAGCAACTGGTTTTCAAAAAATTCTCTACCAAGAATTTCTTTTGCTTCATTAAGTCTTTGCCAACATCACTCACAGAGAAACCAATACACATTCATATTTTTGTGAATAGGCCAATTAAAAAAATAAATTTTAAAGTTGTTTTTTGGAAATCTATCACTTTTTAAAATTTTCAATTGGTTTTTAAATATTAAAAAATTTCATTTGGATTGTGTGAGTCCAGATATTTAAAGATAAAGTACATTATAATAACATTTGTATAACTATTCTATATGCAAGTTTCTTTGTTATCCATGTATTTTCTCATTTCATCCTCACAAGCACACTGCATCAGGAAGTACAGCCACCATATCCCTATTTCATGTCTAGGGAAACTGAAGCTAAAAGAGATTATGGAATTTCATAAATAAGAGAATGAGCCAGGAGAAGAAGGTATATAGATGATTTCTGGGCCAGTGCTTGCTCTTCCATTCCTAAATCCATTCCTTAAAGTACTCTTAGATAATCAGTGACATTTCCAGCAAAGAATCATAAAGCTTGAAGCTAGTAATCATGTCGTCATCAGAGAACCCATTTTTATCTAATCAGGCTCTGTGGTCATAGCCTTGTCCCTTACAGCTTTTCAAAGCAACCTTGCAAATTGCTTGTTTGCTCTGTATTTCATACAGTTTAAGAGAAAATATCGGCAACTCCATGCGTGCATCACACAACACGTGAAATTACAGAGCTCAATACGAGTGTCTAGGTACCTACAACAGAAATGAGTTGGAGAAAAAAAATCTATGAGTAGAAACAAACTGAAACACAATCTTTTCTCTTTCTGTGAATTTGTTTTCTTTCTCTTTACAAGTATAATGGTCTCTAATATGATATGTCTCATAAAGTGTGGGTTTTAAAAATTGTCCATCATTCTAGCAGGTCTGGCTTTCACAGAAAGTCAGATTTAAACTTTACAAAATCGTTATTCACTTCAGTCAGTGTGGTTCCTGAGTCTCATATTTCATGCTTTATTTATGCATGAAAATGTCCAGCTCTGTCAACAAGAAAGAATACCAGCCAGAGCTCTGCACAGAATATTTTTTCATTGTGTGGAGTATCAGATTTAGATGTTGGTGTGTGTGTCTCTATCTGGTGGGAAATTTTTGCTTCTATTTTCCACAATAAAACTAAATTAAATGCGATGTAACATGTCAATATAATTTCTGCAGAAATTTGGTAACCAAAGTGATATCTAACCAATGACTATTAGGTTAACTTATATGCAGATCATTTTGACACAAGGCAAACATGTTTCACCTGCTCTACGTTAGCACACAAGTTTCCTAAAAATTGCCAAGCTGGGTCAGAACTGTGATCCATGCAGCCCAGGATTTTGATTTTGATAATCAGGACAACCCAAAGCAGGATAAGAGTTGTCTTCTCAAATGGTAAAATAAAAACCAATTCAAATATGAACTTTCAATGTACTTTTAAATTTAAAAAAATAGTTACTTTTTTTTTAATCCTTCTCAGACTCAGAAGAGAATTGAACAGGAAAACTCTGTGATGTAACAGTGCTGTAAGGAAAGTGAGGCAATCTCACCATCAGCTCAGATGCATGTGTTACTCAGTCCTGCAGGTACTCAGCAAGGGGGACTTGTCTCAAATTGGGAAAGATGCTCCACACGCTCCACATATGACTAAAAAGGGTAACTAACCTCAAGAGCTCATGACTTAAGATGGAGCCCGAGGACTCCTGCAGTTGGACAGCAGCTCTTAGACTGTTTTCAGGCTGCTGGTCAATCTAGTTTCTCAGCCTCTGTGGTGACCCTGCCTTGGCCATGTCGTCTCTGTATTGGTAATAAGCATTAACCAACTCACAGGAATATTTGTGAGGATTAAACAGCATTTTAACAAATATAAAATATTTGAAAGTGTGTCTGGTATGTAGAAGGCACTTAAAAATATTAGCTTTTCTTTAAATTGTTCCATAGTGACCTCCCGAGAGGATATGGCATTTATCTACATTTCCTTCAAAAGTATGAATAATTACATTCAATAAATATTTACATAATATTGATAGTCATCTTCTCCCTATCTCCTAGTTCCTATATGAGCCTCAGTTTTTTATTTCAGTGCTCATCACTTCCGTGAGCTTCATATTTGTATATCCAACTTCCAGCCGACATCTCTACTTGGGTGTCTGCTAGATATCTCAATGTTAATATGATTCAAACAGGATTCTTGGTTTCTTTACACCCTCTACTCCTCCCCAAGTCTCTCCAACTCAATAAATGACATTCACCCGATTACTCAAGCTGGAAACACAGGAATCATCCTTGATACCTCTCTTTAATCCACAGACCACACTTCATCCATTAGCAGGTATTGTTGGCCCTACATTCAAAATTTATCCCAGATTTGACACTTTCCATACCCTCCACTGGCACCATCTAGTCAAAACCATTGTCTCTCACTTTAATATAACAAAAATCTCAGTATGTTTTCCCTGATTCTTCTTTGACTCCATACAGTGTGTGTTTCACAAAAGGGACATTTGCTATGTTTTTATGTTAAATGAAAAAAATGCAGAATAAAATTTACATAGCCATTATAATATGTAAATGACAATTTACATATGATTAATTTACAAATAATAAATATAATAATTACATCACAATAAATGGACTGGGGTAAAATAAGTCAAAATGTGTATAATGGGTAAGTTATTTTTCCGACTTTGTAGTATTTTTCAGTTTTGATGATAGTTTTACATTATCTTTACAATTAGAAAAATAGTTTATAAAAATAATTTTAATTGAAATCAAACTGAAAAAATATAAGAAGAATTAGATCCTTTCTTGCAGCTCCTGGAAGCATATAAGAATACTATTCTAATCTGTCTCTATTATTCTATTCTCTTTGAGTCAAATTAACTTTTATTAGTTTTTTTTTTTTTATGCTTCTTTGTTTCCACGTCTAAGTTGATAATAATGGACATAAATGTAGATAAGGGTATTTCTCTGACCTCAAGACATTTTAAAAGAAGAACCACCATTTAAAAAACATGCTTCTACCCATCTATCTAACTTTTATTCTATATGTTAATTTTACAAATATTACTATGTTGTGGTGATTGTAAAGATTAATTTTAATTAATAAATTCTCCAAAGATTTGGGTTCAAATTATTATTAGACCTATACTCTGCATTAAAAAAATACATCTTTGTGAATTATAGATATGACATAATTATTTTAGGGACTTATTCTCTAGAAAAATGAATATTCCCCCAAAATATCATGTCTCTTGAAACTTCTCTTCTAACCTCCTTTGTAATTTTTATCCTTGTTAGATCTGTTCCATTAACAATGAACTGGAGACAATGAATTTATTTTTTTTCTCTACTCTGAAGGGTTAAATTTCTATAATTATTAAATTCTTCTTGTGATATGCCCACTGTTAAAAAATTTAATCTTGTGTACACCTGTATACCCCAAATTTATAAGCATAAAAAAGATGACATTTAAGGAACAGCAGCATTGATATTAACAATGCTGCTTGATATTTATGTGTAAGAGGTTATCTGAGGGGAATGGAAGTGTCATTCACATGCTGAGCCACAGTCTTGCTCTTCTAAAAGAATTCGTCTACTGTTCTTTTGCATTACAAGTCATCTTGTAATTATAGAAGCTTTTGCTTTTGCTTTATTTGAAAATGCTTTTAACTGGTATCTTGGGAATGTTCTGTTCTGAATGGTTATATCCTTGATATTTTTGTTCTAGATTAAGCTATTTAAAGCAGGCTCATAAAATGGTGATTTAAATGTAGATTATTTAAAATTATGATTCTTAGTAAGGTTTAAAGTCTCCATTTATAAATAAGATTAACAAATGTATAATGCAAATACTATCTACTTGTCACAGATATTATAGTGTCCCACTTGGGAAGTAAGATGCTGTTTATATAGATATCAGCAGTTATTTCCATATCATTTTATTTTTAAATTGTTTCAGTTTTAATTAAATCTGATACATGCTTGTTATTAGAAAGTAATTCACTCATACAGGAGTTTATGCAAAATAAAAAGTTTTAGCCCCACCTTATAATTCCCTTGTAGTTCTATTTTTACATTTATATCTTTAATCCATTTGTGTCTTTGATTCATTTTTGTTTGGTATGGTGTGAGGCAGAGATATACATTTACAGCACTCCAAATGGATAGTCTATCACACAACCCTGTTGTTTTTGGATTGTGGTCCTTTTCCTGGTCTCACTCCTTCTGATTTTCAGGGAGCTGAATCCAGATTTCCAGATTTCCTCTCACATCCAGATTTCTAAGCATCGCATGGCACACCACGCTGGGCTATTTTCTTCCTCAGTATTATTTATGGCAAATTCACAGGCTATTTCTTCTGCTCTCTTGGCTTGTAATAGCTTCAAATCAGCTCACTATTCTGCCACATCTTGGTTTTGCTGCTGCCATAGCATTTCTTTTTTTTTTTTAGGGAGCTTGGCCTTGCACTAACATCTGTTGCCAATCTTCCCCTTTTGTTTCTTTTTTCTCCCCAAAGCCCCAGTACATAGTTGTGTATCATAGTTGTAGAGTTGTAGCTCTTCTATATGGGACACTGCCTCAGCATGGCTTGATGAGCAGTGAGTAGGTCTGGGACCAGGATCTGAACTGGCAAACCCTGGTCCACCAAAGTAGAACGAGAGAACTTAACCACTATGCCACTGGGCCAGCTCCCATAGCATTTCTTTAGATATTCAACAGAGGGATCGAAAATGAAAGAAGATTAAAATGCTTCCTGAATCCTGCCACTTATTTTCTAATTCCAAAGAGATAGAGACAGAGAAGAGACTGATGTGGTAAAAATCAACAGAGTTTGGAAGTTCTACTGTTATTTAAGTTATTTACTTAATGAGGAATTTCCCTGCACAGGTTATTCTAAACCATCAAGTCTCAACTGTTTTCCCATAACAACAAGTGGTGATTTTCCCATCACAATATCCACCCTATTTCTTCTAGGTTAACTACAAATTTCCTTCTCTTTCTCTGTCATTCAAATATATGCAAATGAGCGAGAATTATGTTGTTACCAGATTAAACTTGAAATAGCTATAATTTAGTTTAATAAAATTAATTTATTGACAAATTCAGGTACCTGATTATTTATTAAAAAGTATTACCTATTACAAATTGTATGTCAATTTGTCTAGATGACCTCTCAGGTCTCTTCCATCTCTTATATTAAAGATTATATAAAATACATCAGCCTTAGCCATCAGATGATACAAAGTAGCTGTTCTCTGAAGATTGCTTAGGCTTAAGTTGGTAACCCAGTTACCTTGATAAGTTTAACTAGTCCATGAAAAATGAGTGTGCTGTCCTAATCAGGATCCACATTTATGTACTCAGATCCTGCCCAAATGATCCTACACAAGCAGAACTAAATTTCCTATTGATCCGTTGGTTGATACAAAGAGCCTGTTCATCTTTAAGAGGTCTGCAGCTTTGGGGAAAATTCAAAGAAACATATCAAATAAAGTAAAGACCTCCTTTGGACTGCTGCAAGGATTTTAAACCATGGAGATATTTTACTGCCTTTTGTCTTCATGCTAGACTGCCATGCTTACCCATTATCTTGATTATTTATGAGTTTGCAATATGAATGGTAGGATCATGCATAAGGTAAGATAGATATTAAATAATCTTTTTTCCCACAGTCATTCATAATCAAATAGACTGAATATACATCTTTTATTTTCTTATACTCAGCGTCCTCAGAAGAAAGCAAGCTTTGGAGTTGTAACGATTAAACACATTCTGTCTTTTCCCTCAGTATCCCTCACAGTAACTGTTCACTGTTGTGGTGGACAGATATTATTTTCTAGTCAAGAGGCAGCACATCTGTAGAAAGGTTTACACATCATCTTTTATAAGTTCCAGACACATGGTAAAACCACTAGAATCTCAGTATATCTTCAGGTTCCCCTTGAAAAGACTTGACCCTTGCAATAAAAATAAAAAACAATGATGAGTCTTTCGTATTTCAACAGCTCTTTCAGTTATGAAAACATTGACTTCAAGAACTAGGCACTAATATTGCTAATGAACAGCTTTCATGGTTAATGCATTAAAGAGTTTTCAATTAAGCTAAAGCATATATAACCCTGGTCTTTTCTCTGTCCTTTCACATACTCAAGTGACTGTTGAGTTGTTATTCTTAGTAGCATCTTTCATCTGGAACAATTTGACTCTTTTATCTCTCCTTTTAGACTCTTCACCTCATTTACAAGTCTATCTTTAAATAGATTTATCCTCCTTTGCCACTAGCTCTTATTTTATTTCTTTTACTTCATGTATCAGATCTTGCTATTGATAGCCCTTATTTATTCACTGTATGTTATCTTTATAGCTGCTTGAGCTATACACGTGTTGTTTTTTAATTTAAGAACTCATTCAGTTGCTGTGACGCTAGTCCACGATAAGTGATGCAGTACTTGAAAAGTTCTCTTTCATTTAGTATTGAACAAAAATTAAGAGTTTATTTTTATAAAATTGACAAATATTAAGAATATATAGCTATTAATGCTGATCTAGACAATACATTATGGCATTTAACATCTCAGGTAAAATTCCAATTTTCACAATTAGACAGTACATTTGACAGATGAATTGCAATAGAAAACAGTATGAAAATTTCTAAAGCTTCCCATCCATCTAATTTATCACAAAACAGAACTATTAAATAACTGTTAAACATTAGACTTTGTGGTCATGACAAAATCAGTGCCTACAAAGTACTTAGTGTCTTGCAATTTGGCCTATTTTCTCATAATTCTCTAGAGACAATAATTTTCTGATAGCTCCTGTAATGACTACATTTATTACCTCAGTACAAATTAACCTAGATGACATCACAATTATTGGAATATATTCAGAACACATTGTGATCAAAGCAAACAGCTGTAAATTTAACTTTTTGTTTCTTTGTAAATGGTTGCTAAATTTACTTGTCAAACAATAGTACCCAACACAGTGGAAAGTTTCCTTTAAAATACATATTTTTTCATTTAGATTGTGAATAGATTTAGTTGCGACAATCCCTTGTCTAATGAGTGCATGTGCCCACATATATAGAGTCATATTAATAACACCAGTCCCTCCATGGAGAAAACTGAATCTACGTAGCTACCATCATTATAAGGCTCACTTGGAAATATTTGGAGGGCAAATTGATGAGGAAAAATATGCACTGAACTGACACTCAAAATAACTGATTTTTGGTTTGAGCTCTGCCGATAAATACCTATGTGACATTCAAAAGGACTCTTGATATTTATGGACCACCATTTCCCAGTATGCAAAATAAAGTCATCTGGGGTAATTGTGCACATGCTCAAGGCTGCTTCCTCTGGTAAGTGACTTCAGAGACTTCATACTGTAGAGAAATACACTTTGCCGAAATATTCTAGCTAAGTATGCATAATAATGGCTCCCCAAAGCTGGCCTTATCCCAGTTGCCAGAAACTGCAGATATGTTAGGTTACATTGCAAAAAGGCATTAAATTTGCAGATAGAATAGGGTTGCTGATCAGATGAGTTTGAGATGGGGAGATTCTCCTTGATCATCCAGGTGGGCCCAATGTAGTAACAAGGGTCATTATACAGAAGAGAGAGGCAGTAAAGTCAGTGTTAGACTGATGCAGCATGAGAAAGACTTGACTAGCCATTGTTGGCTTTGAAGATGGAAGGGGAACACAAGTCAAAAACTGTGGGCCAAATCTAGAAGCTAGAAAAGGCAAGGAAATAGTTTCTCCTCTTGAGCCTCCAGAAGGAAAGCAGTCAAACTATCACCCTGATTTTAGGCCACGGAAAATCATTTTGGACTTCTGATCTCCAAACAATAAGATAATAAATTTGTTTTGTTTTAATCCACCAAGTGTGTGGTAGTTTATTACAGAGCAATAAGAAATAAATACATCAAGCCATTAAATAAATAAACAAACAGCAACGTAACAAATATCAAAGATGGAAGAGGGGAATCAGTTTCCAAATTACTGTAATATATTAATAAAATGCCCACTTTCCAGAAAAAAATTGGGATACATGCAAAAAAAAAAAAAAAACAGGAAAGTGTAATCTATACACAGGAAAAACAGCAGACAACAGAAACTGAGAGAGCCCAGATGTCACATTTAATTGACATAGGCTTCACAGAAGCCATGATAAGTATGTTTAAAAAACTGAAAGTAACCAGACTTAAAGAAAAGGAAGATATGAAGACAATGTCACATCAAATAGAGAATAAAGAACCAAATGGAATACTGCAGCTGAAAAGTACATTAACCCAAAGGAAAAAAAATCACTAGAGGGCATCTCCTGATTTGAACCAGCATAAGAAAGAATCAAGGAACTTGAAGATAAATCAATAACAATTACACAATCTGGAGAACAGAGAGAAAAAAGGATGGAAGAAAAATGAACAGAGCCTCAGAGAAATGTGAGACACCATTAAATGCACCAACAGATACATAACGGACGTACCAGAAGGAGAGTAGAGAGAAAAAGGAGCAGAACAAAATATTAAAAGAATAATGACTGAAAATGCCCTAAATGGTGGAAAACATTAACCTAAACATCCAAGAAGCTCAAGGAACTCCAAGTAGTTGTTCTGTGTTGGTCTCAGCCTATCAACAGTGATGACATCAACTCAGAACGCTTGGGGCACTCACCTAGGCCTGGACTATTGTGGCGAGCCCCTCAGACATTTCCCTGACTGGAGCCAATGTTGTGGCTGGACCAGCCCTCCTGGTTCTTATTGTGATTGCAAGGCACACCTCAGCAACAATCATCAGGAAACTGAACAAACAAGGCTTATTACTTCCAGTTCCAGGAGGACACGTGGCATACCCAGGGCCACACAGTGAGGTTGCAGGTAGAGATAGAGAGTGCGGAATTGGGGTTCTTCCTTTAGTGGGGTTGAGGGTGGAGTGCCTGGTGTTCCTCAGGTTTACTCGTCGTTAGTGAATTTAAAACACAAAAGCAGGAATCAAAGTGTGGGAAGGGAAACACAGGTCACTCCAGTGGTCAGTTATCTAGGTCACCCAGGGCTTTCTAAAAGGGGACTTCATGTTTGGGGCCACCTGGCTCTTTATCTAGTTGTGTAGCTGGCAATATGTTTATTCAAGATGTACGTTTCTGAAATGGATGCTTCAGCAATCAAAAGCTTAATGCCAAGCATTTTTATTACAATTAATAAAACTAATTGTCAGGCACCTACACTACAGTAATATAAACACAAAGAGAACCACACCCAGACACATCATAGAAAATGTGCTGAAGGCCAAAGACAAAGAGAAAATCTTAATAGCACAAAAGAAAAATAACTTGTCTCATACACAGAAACTCAAATATGATTAACATCTGACTTGTAATCAGAAATAGCAGAGGTCAGAAGACAGCAGGATGACATATTCAAAGTACTGAAAAAAGAAAAATTGTCAGACAAGAATCTTATAGCCAACAAAACTCTCTTCAAAAAAAGAAGGTAAAATAAAGACGTTTACAAAACAAAAACTGAAATAATAAAGGAAGACCTTAAGAAAAACAAGTGACATAGACGGTAATTCAAATCCACACAAGAAATGAAGAGCACGGTAAGGGTCGTTGTGTGTTATAAAAGACAATATAAATGAATACTTATTCTCCTTTGGTCTCTGAATTTATTTAAAAAACTGCTATATATAACAATGTGTTCATAATTGTATTGTTGGAATTATATAGAAATGTAATGAATTTTAAAATAACAGCACAAAGGAGGTAAGCGGGAGGAGAGCTGTACTGGAGTAAGTAAAGGACACCAGATGGTAACGTGAATCTACAGTAACAAATGAGACACCAAACTGATAAGTTTAATGCAACAAACTCTAAAAATATATACTCACTTTCCCTGTTTTCTCAGCTTTCTTTTTTGTGTGTGTGTGGGGAAGACCAGCCCTGAGCTAACATCTGTTGCCAATCCTCCCCTTTTTGCTGAGGAAGACTGGCCCTGGGCTAACATCCGTGCCCGTCTTCCTCCACTTTATATGGGATGCCGCCACGGCATGGCTGACAGGCAGTTCGTCGGCGGGCGCCCGGGATCCGAACTCGCGAACCCTGGGCTGTCAAGTGCGGACTGAACCGCTGCGCCACCAGGCGGCCCCTCAGCTTTCTTAATAGACATGAAATTATACACAGTAGTGATTAAAACAATGTATTGTTATGTAACATATATAGATGTAATATGTAAAACTAATAGCAAAACAAGGGGAAGAAGGAATAGAGCCATATGGAAAGAACGTTTCTATGCCTCATTAGAATTGTTAGTGTAAATGTGAAGTAGATTCTTATAAGATATACGTAATAAGCCCTAGTGCAACTACTAAGAAAATAATTTTTAAAGTATAGTAAAAAATAATTAAAGTTGGAATATTATACTAAAAATATTAACTTTTTTTAAAGCAGTAGAGGAGGAATAGAGAAAAATGACATGAGACATACAAAACAAACAGTAAAATGGCAGATTAAATCTGATTATATCAATAACAATAGTGAATATTAAGGGAATGAACAATCTAATCAAGAGGCATAGATTGTAAGACAGAATAAAAAATATGATCCAACTACTGGTTGGATGATCCAACTACTGGTTGGTGAAAGTGAAAGAAGCCAGTCACAAAAGACCACGTATTGCATGTTCTATTTATATGAAATGTCCAGAATAGAAAAACTATAGATACAGGAAGTAGACTAGTAGTTGCTTAGGGCTGCAGGATTTGAGGTGAAATGGGAAATGACTGCTAATGGGTATGGAATTTCTTTTTGGAGTGATGAAAACGTTCTCAAATTGATGTGACGGTTACATGATTCTATGAGTATACTAAAAGCTTTTTTAAAAAACTTGGAAACTTTGGTAAAAAGTTTATGGACAAGGTAGTATATAATATAATATATTTAAATGTGAGCCTGTGTTTTTACCACTGTAAAAGAAGATGCAATTTTATGAAAAGTGTTACTCCCTTTCCAAATAAGAAAAAAAAATTATGATATTGTCATTGGTAAATGTTACCATTTCAAGAAATATTAAGCTAAATTAATGTATTCTTCAAAATCAGCATTCTAAGTTGATTATTAATATTTTTTCCTGTAGAGAATAGATTTTTCCCAATGTAATTGAGTTGACTTCTTGTTCTTCAAAAGGCAAATGGCAGTACATAAAGAGTAAATAATGCTGATTTTCTGAAAATGTCTTGGTTTGGGTACAAGGGTAAATGATTCTAAGAACAATTCTTCACTGGCTTTGTTGAAATGATTTTCCTTTACTGTTTTTCACCTTCCCTAAGTGACCTACAAACCTCTGCTTGGAGACCCTAAGTGACAAGATGAGCCAGATTGACAAATATGGTATAAATGCAAATCCAGATTTAAATATTGCATCTGAAATACAATACAAATAACCATTTTATAGTGCTTTTACAGCAATTTTACAGTAGCTACAAAACAGCAAATGTCTTACCATTTAAATGCATGTGGGTTTTTTTTTTAATTTGTGTTTAATTTCCATGCATGGAATCCACAGGGGATGTGAAAACTTCCCAGGTTGTGCGCCAAGAATTCCGACAGATGTGCAACAGTGGCTAAATATCAGTTCATATTTTAAAGCACCAGAGAGCCCTCACTCACCTTCAGGAGTCTCCTGAACTCTTAAAATTCACTCATGGGTATTAATTTAGACCAGGGTATGCCAGAATGGATACATTCTGGCTTATAGCAGCTCTCTTTATTGGCTTTTCTAGACCATTGGGAGCCCTAGACATGCTGGATGCACAATGGGTTAGTCACTTTCAGGGATTTTTAAGTCAATTGTAGAGTCAGAAACTAAGATAAAACCCTTTAGGAGTAAGTCTGAAAATTTAGTGACCCATGGAAACCAGACGCCTTCCTATATATTCTATGAACTAATCTCAACCCACGTTTGCCTCTCCAGCAAATGGCTCTGTGTGGTGCACAACCTACACAGCCATACATGGGGGTGCTGGATTTGTAGTCACAGAAATAGAACATAGTAGGGCAAGAGTTCCTTTAAATATCAGCAACACCATTTTAATCTGAAAATACCAACTCCACTGAAAAATAATTAGTACTTCTACATTCAGAATCTTTCCTTGGTATCTAAGTGGAACTAACATTTAGAGAATACCTCACACACATCAAAGGAATGCTGTGTTGTGGTTGGAGTGCAAAAATTTCAGCCTGAATTCTCTTAGTCATTTCCAAATAAGAGTTTTCACTTAGAGAAATAAAGACAACTAAAAATATTCATAAAGTCCTTTGGAATTTTTGAACAAAATATCAAAGGACTTCTACAATTTTCACCTTTGAGATTAATACTGGTCTTTATATCTTATTTTGGTTGATATTTTTAATATATTACACTGGTTGGAACTGAGGCACGATTTGAAATTGTTTGCATGTCTTAGTTTACTTTATCTGTTTACTTGAATAGCAAGTACAAAAGGGTGCAATAGATTTATTCAGAGGCAAGTAAACAATGAAGCAAAATTAGTCTCTCACATCATTCATTCATTAATTCAATAAATAGTCATCGAATTCCTACCAGGCACTGGGTGGGAAAGTGAAAACATAATGGTGAAAAAATCAGATATGGTCTCTGCTTTTGAGGCACTTACATTCCAATGAAGGAGGAAGGATATCATAAGAAATTACATCATAAATGTAATATTCACAGCTGGAACAAGCTTCAGTATCCTCCACTATACTCTAAGCACCATAACAAGAATTTGTAGCCAGTCTTAAAATTCCATATGCCTTCAATGCTTATAATAGTGTCTGTCATATAGTCAAAGTTCAATAAACATTTGGTGAATGAATGGATATGTAACGATTGAGCTCCATGGAGAGATATGGGCTGGAAAAAATGAATTTTGGAGTATTATCTCTAGGCAAATTATAGAGCGAATATAGCCTGAAAAGAGAAGAAAGCTGAGGGAGGAATTTTAACAGTTAATGGGTGGGTAGAATAGGAGAAACATGGAAAGGAAACAGAGGAGTTGCCTTCAGAGGGTGAGGAGAACTAGGATAAGTGCTTTGGCAGTCAAAAGAAGACAATGTTTCAAGAAAGAGTAATCATTGGCATTGATCCCTCCTGGTCAAGATCAAGTAAGATGAGGACTGAACAAAGTGCCCATTGTATTTCGAGATAAGAAAGTCAACATTGATACATTTTCTAAAAGTTTAATAGAATGATAGAGATGGGTTTTTAGTGGGTTGTAAAGGGAGTGAAAGGTGAATACATGACATCAGCATTTGGCTATGAATGGAGGAGTCAGTACAATAGCTTAAGTCAAAGAAATATATTAACTTCAAATGCTAATGAAAGAGATATATTTCTGAGACTATGAAGGCAATGAGATGCAATGCACATTCATTCATTCAAAAAATGTTGTTTAGGTCCAAAACTGCCCAAATACTTGAGATATATAAGTGCAATAAAGAAACAAAACAAAAAGCTAACAACATAAGAAATGCTCGTTTCCCTCATGTAACTTACATTATAAAAATGGATGGATTGCTCTTGGAGATAAGGGCACTCTCTAATACAATGGAGGAAGAGTGTTATGGACACCTGGAGCCGTGTGTGTCAGTCAGAGGCTGTTATGTTGCATTAAACAGCAAACGGCATCAAAATCTCAGTGGTTTAACATTATGAAGGTTCATTTCTCATTCATGCAAAGGCAAACAGACAGTTAACATTCGTGAGGTAATTCAGAATTCTAAGCGTTCTTATAGAATCTCTCTTTTAACCCAATGTTTCAGGGTTTATGTAAGCAGGGGAAAAGAGTAAGAAGAATCATAAATTTAAGTGCCACCACTCCTACTGTATTGACTGAAGCAAGTCAGACAACTTTGACTAAGTCCAGCAGATAATCCTTCTACATGTCTGAGAATAGGAAGAGATCTAGAAATACTGGCAAGCACCAGTAATATTTACCAAACAATAAGTTCTGGTTCTCAATCAGTCCCTCTATGTAGCCTATCATTTACATATCCTAGGCCAAAGTTTGTCAATTCTGTCATTAGAATCAACTTGGCCAACTTCAAACAAATCAGTGTATGGACCCATGCCCAGGGAATCTGGTTTAATTTTTCTTGAATAGAGCACTTGTGACTCAGAATCAGTTGCTTGGAGAATACTCTTGAATTTTTTCTTCTAAGTGGATATTAACCATGTTTACAGCAAAATTCCAGTCACTCGGTTTATAGTGACAGGATTTTTATCTCTGTATTATTAATTACATGCGACACTTTAACCATTGGTTGTTAAACAAAAGGATAATGGAACTACTTTATGCAATTAAACATTAATAATGAAAGGAGAAAGAATTGTCATCCTTATCATTCCATAAAGCCACCTCCTGAAAATTAAACTATAGTTCTATTCCCTTCCAAGCACTTTTTATCTTCCTTCACTGATGCTAATGGAAACGGTGTTCTTCTGCTGTTCAATTTTTGGTTCATGTGTCAGGTCCACCTACAGGCTAATGTTCTTGTTGATTATATTTTTCAAAATACTGCTATTCCAAATGCATATTTAAACAGTGAGTTTAACCTTATGATTGTTATTTTCTTTAACATACTATGATTTTAACAATTTTTTTCAATCATTTGCTTTGGAAACAATATGGTACTTTAGATTATTTAGCATTAATTTTCCTTGTTGTTGTTAGTGCTGCTGAGTAGATTCCAACTCCTAGTGGCCCTGTGTACAGCAGACCAGCAGATCAGACCTTGTATCAGCAGAACCCTGTCTGGTCTTTTTGGGCCAACCTCTCATCTTCCAGCACTATGTCAGATGATGTTCTGCCGCTACTCAAAGGGTTTTAAGTGCCAGTGTTTTCAAGAGTGGGTGGCCAGGTCCTTCTTCCTGGTCTGTCTTAGTCTTAGAAGCTCTGCTGAAACCTGTCCACCATGGGTGACCCTGCTGATACTTGAAATACTTGGTGGCATAACTTTCAGCATCACAGCAACACACAGCCACCACAGTATGACAACTGAAAGATGAGCGATGTGGCTCCCTGACCAGGAAACAAACCCGGGCCATAGCAATGAGAGCACCAAATCTTAACCACTACACCACCAGGGCTGGCATCAATTTTCTTAATGACATAAAAAAAAAAGTCTTGAGTTAGCTTTCCTTTCAAATACAGTGAGATTTAAGGTGTCTCACAAATGTGTCCTCTCCCCCAAAATCTCTCCCTTGAATGCTTGTTATAGTCTCCTAGATCCCATCATTAAAGGGTTACACTATTTACAAAATAACTTTGTAACTCTCCTGTTAAAATGCATATGCCTATGGAAAGGATAGAGCCCTTAAGCCATAACAGTTATTAGCCCTTGTATGAAGATTAATTTGTCAACTGTCACTTTAGAAATTGGAATGCAATCTCCATAGTCTCCTGTCATAGAAAAGGTAAAGTTTAACAAGTGATCAAGGCTTTTGGAGAGAGAAAAGGAAAGTACTAAACGTTATTGCCCAGAGAGGGCACGATGATGGCACCCTAAAGTCAAGGAGTCTGGGTCACCAGAGACCCCGTCTAGGCCCAGGATGTCTAGAGAAGGAGAAAGATGCAGAAAAATGTGGCACAATATGGCCATAGAAGGTAGAGATGGGAAATATAAAGTAAAAGTTTGTCTTCCTCCCAGTTTTGCTTACCTTCAAATTCTCCTTTAGATAACACTGCTATCTAAGTGGAAAAATGGAAAGACTCTAACATGGAAAAATGACTGACCACTCTTTACCTTTCATTATAAAACCCCACCCTGAGAAGAGTCAATGCTGTGTGCTGGAATGAGCTGATTTGAGTGACATAGGTCCAAGTTCAAACATACCAGCTCAGATATTAAATGGTTACTAATCTTTCTTGTTTCTTCCAGTTTCCTCTGAAAAAGCAGAAAATTGGATGTAAAGCAACGAAAACATAATTAATGCTCATAAAAAGGTGGCTTATTGTAATTGTCATAATCAATGGCGAGGTATGTACTCTGGATTAAAACACAGCTTTGCCAGCTCATATGTAAAATAAGAAAAATAGATAAGATGAATTCTAAAGATATATACAATGCTTAAATTCTGGGACTCTGAGATCATCATTCTTATAAGATTGCACATAAGGGTGTGTATATACAGTCTTACATTGTCAGTAGTTATTGATGTGAATATGGCTACACATTCAGAAGTGGATATAAAATACATGGAGACTCCTGAGATATAACATGTGATTTTCTTTAAAAAAAAAGTAAAGTGACTAATTTAGACCTTAAACAGAAACTATGTTTATTAATTGTCCCATTCCTCCTCGCTTCCACAGAAATAATGGAAAGTATTTCATTAAATGCCCTGAAATGTCTTTTAACATCTACATAGTATTTTGTAAGATGGGATCTAAAACGCCTTCTCTCATCTTAAAACACATGAGTATAACTAACTGTAGAAAATGTCATTCAAGGTTTTGACTATTTTATTTTTTACTTGCAGATGATTTGACTAAGGTAAACATAAACTGTACCACATAATGTGCCAAATTTACCTACTGACATGCTGTCAGCTTGTCATTTATTTTTACTGCTTATGGCCACGTATATATTTCTTACACACCTTATTTCTTTTCAAATCCAAGAACATTCTGTTCTAAAACACACTGAAATGATTTCTTCACAAAGTATATCTTAATTTTCTAATGATTTGGTCTTATTAGATGCAAGTGATAGCATCAGTGGTAAAATTCTCCTCTGAAACACTTTATGGAAAGTGGATGCTACTGGGAATGATCTAGTACAAGGGAAAAACCATCCGGTGACTCTCTCTCCAATAGATGAGACAGATTCTGTGCCATGTATTCATGATGCACCCCACCTAAATTTGGGTTACATAAAAAAATTTAAATATAAAAGATATTTTGCCCTCTGCATGTTTGCCACACATGATCCTTTGTTTAGGAACCACTCTTTATGTTTCGCCACTTTCTTCTATGAAGAGTCAAGTTAACTGATCCTAATCAATTCAGTAAAAGCACTGAGAAACCTTGGGAAATGGGCCAAGTACCCTCACAATTTTAATTCAGACATGTAACACTTGTTAAACCTGCTTCATTTCACAAAAGGTTAAATGCCTGCCAACATCTGTTCTTCATAGCAGTAGGTCTGTAGTGCATCCAGAATCTAGCTAAGTGGGGATGTTAGCTCACTGCTATGCTATCTGTTTCAAGAAGAAATGTGGTTGTAGTTTTCTCAGTGCCTTAAAATTTTCAACTCATCAGTTATAGGGTTTTCATTGTTCTCGTATTTAATCTTAGCAAAATCACAAGTAATGGAAAAAAGAAAATGTCAAGGTAAAAAATCAGTCTTTTAACATGTAGTAAAATTATGTACATTTTAGAGTAAATGTTGAAAAGAAAAATTTCACTCGTTTTTCAAAAAGAATTATTTTTACATTTTCTGATTCAATTTCCCCGTCACACTTTTTTATTCACAGTTATTCTTATTTGATCGTGAGTTGGTCTTTTCAGCTGCATCCTTGTACGTGAATAACAATGGTGCCAACAGGAACAGCAGCTGCTGCTACTGTGAAAAGAAAGGGTAAGGCTCTTCTTAAATTACCTGCTTTTTACATTATTCAAGAACTAAAAGCATGAGATTGCATCATAAATCTAGAAAACAAGCTGTGCAGTCCAGAAGCAAAGAGCCTCAATGTAGATACAAAGATCTTTAAGAAACTTCACATTCAACTATTATTTTCATTACACTAACAAGCCAATAATGAGTGCATTAGAATATGCCTGTCACTCAAGCTGTGAAGTTTTGAAAAGGCCGGGGCTATATAAGACACTGCAGATTGTACCGTGTACAAAATAGCTTTAATTATTTCTTGTGACTTAGAATGTAGACAAGAGAAAAAAATACTGATTTATTTTAATAGTAATTTTTGGAAATAGAATGATAAGTGGTAAAAAGATACATTTGCAATTCAGGTCCAGGTATAGCAATGGTTTTTAAGAAATGCCTCTCTATTTTGTGTTTAGCCAAATACTATGAGAACGTTGAACCTTTTTATTCATTGTTCAGTTTTATGTATAACTTTTTATAAGAGGAAAAACAAAATTGTATATTTTTAGTATTAAGATGATAAATTGTGACTTCTATCTCACCAACTGCATTTTTGCAGTTATGTCAAATCCTACCACCTCCTCGTGGTGGCTATTTTATTTTGGATATAGATCAGGCAAGAGTTCTATAAAACAATGCCAAGACGGCTTAAGAATGCACAGCACATATTTCTCCGTGGAATGATAAAAGGAAGACATATTAATAGAAGAAACAAAGGCTTGGGAAAGAAATAAGAGATGGGGAATAATCTTTGAGTTAATAAATACATTCTGATTAATAGAGATACAGAGATAAGTGCACAACAGTTCTTAACCTTTGAGGAATTTACAATTCCTTTACCAATAAAATATATAAGGTGCTATGGGTATAGGAAAAAAAGAAGCACTGAAATATAACTATGTGGCAAAGTGACTGTAAAGCAATTGATATAGAGTTGAGTGAGAAAAGAAAATCTTTGTGGAAAGTTGGGGAGGTAAGAACATTCAAGACAGAGTTTAAGGCTGGGAGATATGTCACCTAGGATAGGGTGACAAGATTTTCAAAATTAAAAAGCAATCACACTGATAGTTTAATGAGGAATTCTGAGTAACCAAGGAAAAGCTACATGCTGTTGAGATTTTTTTAAAAGGTGAATTTCACAGAGATGAAGTACCTTATTTCCTCACCCCAGAAAGTGCAGCAAACCAGACACACAATCTTAAAAACTGATCTACTCTACTGGGTCCCATGTTTCATAACATCGTGCCAACGCAGTACAGGATGACAATCCCCAAGGAAACCCACACCCACCAGCTTAAAAGTAGACACTTTCCATTCTTACCCCGAGAATAGATTATAATAAATAATATTTTGTATCCAAAAGACTTTCTAACATTCGGGACCAAATCATCTTTTAAGAGTGATAATACCAAAAAACCCTATTAACAGAAATCTATTTCCTATTCACCTGGGTGTCAGATTCTAGAACACTAGAGCTTTTTCCTTTAATTTTCCCTTCCACTTTAACTTAAAATAAAAGCATGTGCAATCCTCACTTGGTTACCACTGAAACAAGTGGTTCTACATCCTGGAAGAAGTTTTCAGTTTGTAGATTTGCCTCTCCAAAAGGCCTTTTAGACAGATCAAAACCTAACTAGAGGAGCAAAGCTACCTTACTCACCAGAAGAAGAAATAATACGCAGCACAAATGCCTTAACCTCATCCTCATTCATACTTACTAAACTAGTGATAAATTATTGTACTTAAAACTTCTTTTGGTGTTTCAGCTTTCATGTTTGCCCTTTTCATGGTCCTGTTCCATGACTCAGCATGCTCTTTCTCCTCTCAAGTTCTTCAATTTTTTTTCTTTGCCTTTTCTCAGACCATTTACTCAAAGCCAGATTAAGATGTCAGAAGGTTTTGCTCCTAAAATTAAGATGGCCCACAAAAATGTTAAAGCAATTGCACCATAAAATACAAAAACATTAAGACTGAAGCATAGTGATTAGTTAGTAACCCTACTGCTCTTGTTTCTTCCTTTTTTTTTTTTTTTTCCGTATATTTTAACTTTACTTCCTCCTGGACCTCTTTCCAGGTACTTAACTTCAGAGGATGATAGACTAGTTAGGGAATGAGGAAGAGAATGGATGATAGGAAAGAAAAAGAAAAGGAGAGGAAGAGAGAAGAAAAGGGGGTTACAACGATCAATTATGAATATAAGCTACAGCAAGATATCACTGCTTTTGTTTCATTTTGTTCTGCCTTGTTGATTGATTTTATTGCTTTCACATTAGCTAATTGGTGTTGATATTGTGCCTGCCCTTCATTTAGTCCATCCATCCTCTACATCAGTGATTTCCAAACTGTGATCCTCAGATCAGCGGTTCACTATCACCTGGGAACGGCTTAGAAATGCAAATTCTCAGGCCCCACCCCAGACTCAGATACAGAAATTCTAAGGGTTTTGTGCCCAGAGATTGGAGTCAACAAGCTCTCCCGGAGATTATGACACATGCTGAGTTTTGAGAACCATTGCTCTGTACATCCGTTAGCATGGTTTTTCTAAAGCACATTTCTCACCATGCTCTTGTTCCTCAGCTTAAAATACTTCAGTATTTCCTTTTTCATCTTCAAAATATCATCCAGACTCATTTTAACATAAAAATCATCATGTGATCTGATTCATAAATTTCTCCTCTACTCTCATCTCCCACCAACACAGCATGCCAGCCACACTGAAATTGATTTACTTCCCCTTGCTACCTACACATATGTTGTTTTTGATTATTGGGAAAGCCTACATATCCTTTTAGATCCAGAACATTTCTAGTTACTCTTTGAGTTTCCTCTCAATTCTCACCTTCCCTATTCAGTTTTCCCTCAGCCATCCCGCACAATGTTCATGCCAATAAGGCAGATTTAGGCATTCTCTCTTCGCTGTGCTCTCTTATCACTCTATACGGGTATATCTACCACTTGGCTTTTCTAGACATGCTTTTAATTAACTTCTTTCTTTTGAAGGGGAACATAATATGCCACCCCAAACTACACCATTTTGGCATACCGCTTATTTTGAGTGAAAGCTATTTGAGAAACAGCCACTGCAAGAAGTACTCTGGTCTCTTTTGTCCCTCTGAAAGCAGGAAATAAATCTCTCATGTGAAAGGTACCCTCCTGAGAGTAGAAGGCATCCTTATCACCAGAGATAGGGAATTTAGGGCTGAGAAGTCTGTATAAATAAACCTTGATACTTCTTCACTAATTTACTACCCCAAGTCCAAAGATCTTCATCTTGTCAATTCTTCACAAATTTATCGTCTCTTTGTCTAAGAGGTATAAGAGCTTCCTGCTTTGGTCACTTCTTTGAGTCTCTTTTTTTGTGTGTGAGGAAGACCAGCCCTGAGCTAACATCCATTGCCAATCCTCCTCCTTTTGCTGAGGAAGATTGGCTCTGGGCTAACATCCTTGCCCATCTTCCTGTACTTTATATGGGACACCTGCCACAGCATGGCTTGATAAGTGGTGTGTCAGTCTGCATCTGAGATCAGAACCTGCAAACCCCAGGCCTCCAAAGCAGAGTGTGCAAAATTAACCACTATGCCACTGGGCCAGCCCCTTGAGTTTCACATTTTTGTGGGGCTCCTGTATGTACAAAATTAAATTTGTTTTTCTCCTGTTAATCTGTCTTATGTTAATTTGATTATTAGAACAGCCAAAGAACCTATAAAGGAAGAAGAAAAAAGTTTTCCTCCCCAACACTTTCGTTAGATAGAAACATCTCAGAGGAAATGGAATTTATCTAATGATGTCTTCTTGCTCATTCTTGTGTTCTACATGCCTGCTACAGGTAGGGTGAATGACTGCTTCTATTAATGAATGATTGCCACAACATCTCAGTGATCCAAGGACCACTTATTTTGATCTGAATTTTCCACAATACAGCTGTGAACCAGAAAGGAATGAGCTTTTAGACTAGATATCAAAAACAAGTCAACAACAAAAGAGAAACTTGTAAAAAAATATATGGATGTTTTGGATTAAAAATAATGAAACATATAACCTTTAAATTTGCATCTGAGCTTGCAACTATGTAAGGGAACAAGAGTGAAGCAGGATCAGGAACCAGAGTGGTAAATTGGTTCAGAAGCGGTGGCTAACTGAGGGCTGCTTCTGGTCTCAGTAACTTCTAGAACATAAGACATTGGAATTGAGAACCCTGAAGAAAATAGGGATTGTAAAAGACAACAGACTTAGAGAAACAAAGGACTAGAAAATATGTTACAACCAAGAAAGGGAGACTAAAAAAATCTTGTCTATCTCATCTTGGATTTAGAGTGAAAAAAGAATCTCAACAATGTGTATGAACAGGCTTCATTCACGTACATTTATATTTCGAATGTACAGTGTTAGTGTTGGCAGGGAAGCCACAAAGCAAAAAAATAATGAAAAGTGATCAGGACTTACGGTTTCAGTTCGGACACGTGAAGAGTTTGGAAGTCATCACTGAACAAACTAAAAGCCAACAACACTTCTGAGATCCATCAGAGAAGTAAGGTCACAGGGCAAACTGCTGCCTTGAAAACTGGAGAGAGAAGTGAATATGAAGAATCACAGCTGAGATCAGGTTACCAATTGGATCCAGTAACTTGCAGGAACTGTCGATGAAAATAATCAATAATCATTCTATAGTACAGAAGAGAAGAAAGTTTTATTTGAGCCAAAACTGAGGACTATAGCCCAAGAGCTGCAGCCTTCACAAAGGAAGAAAGCACTCTGGAGAGGAATGATTTGCAGCACAGTCATATACCATTTCCAAACAAAGAGACACACATCCAGTATGACAGGGGTACATTCTTTTAAGGGTTCAAGGAGATGTTTTGGTTACAGATTAGCACATACACAGCAGTTCAACATGACCTTGGCACCATGGGAAGGGAGACTTGTCCGGTGTGGGAGGAAGAGAGCCATTAATTCTTATCTTCAAAGACCACATTCTTTACTTCAGGGTAATGATTAAAGCAGATGTGCAATGTATAGGTCTTTGGTTCAAATAAAATTTCAAGTTTAAACCAGAATGGCTCCCTTCATACACCTCAGTACATAATTTTTTCTGATATCAGAATCCTTAAATGGTAATGGACTAACTCCTGGAGACTGAGTGTGGACTGGCTGGAAAATTAAAAACTGCTGGGGGCCTACTCTTAGATGGAGCCCCCACACTTTCATGGGTTTTACCTTCAAGAAACTCCAGGTACTTATGGTGAAGACTGGAGAAAACTTTACTCCTGCTTCAGAGAGGGAAAGGAGAAAGTAACCATTTTGAAATAGGCCCAGAGTGGTGTCAGTTGAAGAGAACTGCCTTAGGGAAAACTACTTTACCAGAGCCTTACCCAATCTGGGGAAAAAGTGATTAAAATAGACAACGCGATACCCCTCTAGCCTTCCTAATTTAGTTAAGAGAAGAAAAAAAGAGTCTAAAAAACGCTTTTGAATATCACAGTCCAGGGACTCAAACACACGTACACACACACAAATTAATTATAAGATTACAGAATGCTTCCCATTCCCATTTGAGTATAACCCACATTTCTTTTATGCTCTATACTGGTTTTATTTCCATTCTTTTTTTCCTCTCTGTGATTTAGTTTGTAAATTTTCTATTGACCTGGTCTTCAGATCATTAATCCTGCCTTCTGCTGTGTTGAATCATCCAATTCAGGTATTATATTTTCAGTTCCAGAATGCCCAATTTATTTTTCATATAGATTCAAATTCTCTAGTTAAATTAAACATCTCTTAGTCTGTTTTGTTCATATTTTAACGGATTTTCATTAACATATCTATAATATAATTTTAGTCTTTGTCCTGCTAAGTCCAATGTATAAACCAACTGTGACTCTGACTCTGTAGTCTGTTTCTTCTCAAGATTTTTAAGCACATTTTTCTGCCAATTTGCATAGCTCATGATTTTTATTTTACATTAAATATTGTGTATGGAAAAAAAACTATAGTGGTTATAGATGACGTTATTTTCCTCCAAGGAGGGTTTCCTCTTGGCTCTTATGGGGGGGTAGGGTGAAGTACTGATTCCATCTATTCACTTAGGGACTGAGCTAGATGGGGAGCTAGGGTTCATTTTGGGGAGATTTAGTTTACTTCTAGTTCTTCGTTATTCCTTTGATATGCCCCACCACAATCTTTTAATTTAGACCCTAGCAAATCTCTGTTGCTTCAGCCCCAAAAGGCAGTAGAATGTTCAGTTCTGTAGATCAGAGATTTTGAGCATAACTTTTTAGGTTCTTGCTGCATGCATCTTCAAAATCTCCCACACCATACTTTGTGGGTAAAATCAGTCATGTGTCTAGGGCCTCTCTAGAATATCATTCATCATACCAACTAGAATGATCTTCAAAATCTCTGCTGGCTTATCTTCCACTCAGTACAGTCCCTAAGCAAAAGCCAAGGTAGTCTGCAGCTTGTACTCAGAATTGGAAAATGCCCAAGAAAGAAAAGACCCAGCTGTTGTCACCTCACCTGAGGAAAGCTCTTTTCTCTCTAAAATTTTAGTTCAAGTTCTTTTTGTTTTCACAGCTATCCTATATCTTTTAAAATATTACTGTTATAGTTTATCCCATTTTTCTAGTCATTACAGAAGGAACACTGGTGTCCTGTGAACACGAATTCTATTCAGAAGGGAATTCTCTGTCATTTATGTCTTAATTTTGCATTCAAGGTGTTTTGCCATTCAGAAAAGAAAAAAGAACTTGTAGTCAAATTTACTAATGATTTTATATGGCTTCTTGGTTTTCACTACCTTTAAAAAGTAGCCAGTTTTTCACAGAATTAGAACTTTTTGTCTAAGTTTCTTTAAACAATTAATATACTTAAATCCTTAAGCTATTTAATCCACCTAGAATTTTGTATATTGTGTATTTCTGTATTGTTTATTCTGTATTGTTCAATTTTCTAAAATGATATAGAAACATTTTCCATAATCCTTTCTTTGTAAAATACCATCTTCTTCATATCAGTTCCTATTGTTCAGGTCCTTTGAGCCAGGTTTCAAGATCTAGTCTCTAGGCCAGATGAAAATCTAGATGATAACTCATAGAGTTTATTTGAATTAAATGGGGAAAATGCATGTAAACTACAGTCCTTACAAACAATAAATGCTCAATAAATAACTATCATCATGTTTTTGTAAATGATGCAATTATGTCATCTCTTCCACTGTCTGAATGCACCCTAAAGTCAGGAATCATGCCTTACATGAGCTCTTTTAATCTACTTAATTACTTAGATAGTATTTCACCAGTAGTATTTGTTCATTAAATATTCATTGTTTGATTTCTATATTGTCTTATATACTTCACTTCATTATGGATATTTATTAGATTTTTGAGCTGTTTTCATTTGGAATTTGATTTGCTTTCTTCTCTCACAATAGAGAAAGGTATTCTGATATTCTTCTTTACTTGAAAAAGAACTTAAGTTGTTTACAAAACATGAGCATTAGGGGTTTACTTCGAAAAATATGTTTAGCATTCAAAAATGATGTCTAAAATCAATACAAAATGATGATGGAATCACATTGATGACAATTATTTGAAATGAGAATGAGGAAATTTCATATTAAAGCAGTTGAAGGTATTTTGGTTTCTCCAAAGCCATGTATCAGCAAAATGTATCAGAGAATGGAAATTCCAACTATTCTCATCTGTACAGTAAACCCCAAAATTATATATGATCATTCTAGCTGTACGTTTTGTATATAATATATAAACTGTATGTTAACATTATTTTATTAACCTATTATCACCTTTTATGGCTGTACTTTACCTTCAAACCATTTATCGACTATTCTGAAGCAAATATGTGTGTCCTCATTTGTTTAATATCTATTGTTTCCAATTGACTAGATACCATAAAAGTTGATATATACTTTTGTCATACTGTTATATCCTCAGTAACTTGCATTGCTCAGCACAAAGCCAGCATTCAGTAAAAACTTGCTGAATGAATGTTTGAGTTATTGAGCTGAAAATGCACTGGTTTAGATGGGATTTAACTAATTTTGGAAAACATGAAATATCTTTAGTGGGATAGACTTGTCTTAACTTCCCAAACACGTTTGTGCTCATCAGCAAAAACAACCCAGTCTGACTACATGTGGAGTCAAATTTCTCTTTACAAACGCATGTAATTAATGGACTCATACTGGTTCAGCACTGAATTCTCCAAATCACAAGGAAGAATGGTGAAGTTCATACTGAAGTTAAATGTCTCACAGGGTTTGCTTTTTAAGCACTCAGGCCCCCATTTTCTCTCCCACCCTCACTTTTCCTTTCTTTAACAAATATCTATTGAGGGCCCTACTATATGCCAAGGTCCGGGGTAAAACAATAAGCAAAAGTAGGCATGGTCATGCAAGGGATAATATGGGGAAGGAGAAAATATTAGGCAAATAGACATAACAATAAATGTGTATCATCACAAACTAAAAATTAGGCAAAGTTTTCCTGAGACAGTAACACTTGAATTGGAATCCAAGAGGTGGATTATGGAAGGTGTTCTAGGACACTTCCTATGACAAGAGGAAAGATAACATATTTGCAAGACTGAAAGAACACTGTTGGTGCTCTGTTCATATCCCCTGGTGCATTTCTGAGCCCCTTTCTTTTGGTTTCCTTCTATGTTTGCTTCTAAAGGTCAGCACTGGTGGATTCTCTTCAGGGAACATACTCTTGGTACTGAAACAGCTTTGCCATCAGCCACAGAGAAGTTCCTAAGAGTTTACACCCCACATCATTTCCCTCTTAGACAATGAATGACTGATGTGATAGTACTACCAGTGTGTAACACCACTTACTAATATATAGAATAATGGAATTATAAGAATAGGCCAAGTGTTGTAGTTTGGGGAAAAGGAATCAGGGACAGTTAATAAATGTAAGCTTTACATTTTGAATTGTTTACTATGTGCTAAGCACTGTGCTGATATATAAATTATGTTATTTTATTCCTTCATTAGCCTGGTATGGTAATTACTATTATTTCTCCATTTTATATGAAAAATCAGAGATTAAAAGAAGTCTATTTGCCCAAAGATCACATAGATGGTACATGAAGAAGATGGATTCAATCCCAGCTTTGAATCTAAAACCTGTGTGCTAAGCAGTCTGCCTCCCAAATCCTGTAATGGCAGAAATTGAGGCTCTTACAAAAACCTCCCTGTGACTTTGACCTCGGGAAAGTTCTTCCTTTTTGAAATGTCTTTTTGAAATATGAGTCTAATTGGTCTTAAAGTGGATCAGCCACCTTCAGAAGGCTTAGAATACTCTGTTGTAAATTCTTCTCACTGTAAAGTATTCTTATTGAGAAATTTTAAAGGAAACATAATAAATCTTATTAAACTTATCTTAAGAGTCCTTTTTCAGAAAATACTTACATCGCAAAAACTGTTCAAGGGCTCTTCTAGGAACATATCTTAGCTAAATCAGGGCAGTTATGTGGGATATAAAAAGAGCACAATGAATGAAGATATTAAGAAGTTGGGAAATAATCCAATTTCTTTAATAGCAGATTTAATAGTGCAACTTATCTTGGGGTACTAAAAACATTGTTTGGTTTATATAGATATATAGATAAATAAATATATAAAGATATATATGTATGGGGGCCGCCCGGTGGCGCAGCGGTTTAGTCTGCGCTTGGCAGCCCAGGGTTTGCGAGTTCGGATCCCGGGCGCCCGCCAACGCACTGCCTGTCAGCCATGCCGTGGCGGCGTCCCATATAAAGTAGAGGAAGACGGGCACGGATGTTAGCCCAGGGCCAGTCTCCCTCAGCAAAAAGAGGAGGATTGGCAACAGATGTTAGCTCAGGGCTGGTCATCCCCACAAAAAAAAATAAAAAAGATATATATGTATACATTTTTGTTTTGAATGCCCTTGAAATTCTAAAATATTACTTCATAATAAATTACTGTGTCCTTTGTATCCTTCACATATGCTGATCAGCGTATCTCAAAGACCCTCAACTCATGGTTCCACGTAACAAAATGTTACACGTTGGGATTTTTCTCCTTCTTTTTGAATTTAAAAATGAATGATAAATTGTTGCACTGTCTCTCCTTCCAATCCTCATTTTCTTCATGGTATCTATAACTGTTGTGTATTTCAACTGGCGAATGCCTGTGTGAGACATCATGGATTAAATTTTTAGAATTTACTTGAACATGACGTAACTTTTATTTCATCTAGATCATTGCATTGTTTGAGGTAAAATGAGGCTGTCTAGTGTAGCCTATTCCTCCTAGGCCACAAACCTGCACGGCATGTTATTGTACTGAATAGTGCAGGCAATTGTAACACAATGGTAAGTATTTGTGTATCTAAACATGTCTAAACATAGAAAAGGTACAAATATAATATAAATAAGATAAAAAATGGTACACCTGTATAGTTCACTTACCATGAATGGAGCTTGCAGGACGGAAAGTTGCCCTGGGTGACTCAGTGAGTGAGTGAGCGCTGAGGGAACGTGAAGGCCTAGGACACTGCTGTACACTGCTGTGGGCTTTATAAACAATGGACACTTAGGCTACACTAAATTTATTTAAAAATTTTTTCTTTATTCAATAATAAATTAAGCTTACCTTACAGCAACATTTCTATCTATAAACTTTTACATTTTTTAAACTTTTTGACTCTTTTGTAGTAACAGTTTAAAACACACATTGTACAGCGGTACTAAAATATTTTCTTTCTTTATAATCTTATTCTATAGGCTTTTCTCTCTTTTCAAAATTTTTATTTTTTTTTAATTCTTAAAATTTTTGTTAAAAACTAAGACACAAACACACACATTAGCCTAGGCCTACACTGAGTCAGAATCATCAATATCACTGTCTTCCACCTCCACATCTTGTCCCACTGGAAGGTCTTCAGGGGCAACAACATGTCATCTGCTATGATAACAGTGCATTCTTCTGGAATACCCCTGAAAGACCTGTGTGAGGCTCTTCTTCAGGAGGTGTCACCCTTTGCAGAAATGTGTCCATGGTTTGCTTGGTTCGTTTGTTTTTCTTTTCATCATAGCTTTGCTTGTGAGCAGATATACACCATGGACATTCCTCTCTCTTAATGAAAACCTTTTGGTGATGGGGTCGTTGTTTTCAAACTTTTTAAGGAGCTTGTTGAGTTCTGCAAGAGCTTCTGCTAAAACTTTCACTGTGAATTTTCTTGGGAATTCTTCCTCTTTTTCTTCTAGTTTCCTTTTCTCTTGCCTTTTCTTCAGCTGTGCGTTCCTGTCCCAGTTCCAACAGCTTCTCCTTAGTTAATTCCCTAGGAATCCCCTATAGGAGCTCCTCAACATCATCCTCACCCACACCCAGGTTAAAGTTGTTTGCCGTCTCAACCACAGCCTTGTTGATTTTTTTCAGCTTTCTCACTCTTGGCAAATCCTTTGAAGTCATGGACGAACCTCTTGAGTGTCTTCTTCCAGATGCCATTCATACACTCTTTGGTGACATCACCCCAAGACCAAACAAGGTTCTTGATGTAGTAGATGTTGTAGAGGTTGTAATCCTTCTAGAATTGCATTAGTATCTTCCTCAGTTGAAGCAATACCCTGGACAAGGGTCCTCCTCGGGTGGTAAGCCTTAAAAACTTCTATAACTCCTTGCTCCATTGGTTGGATCAAAGAGGTGGTGTTTGGAGGGACAAAGACTTCTTTGATATTGGGATGAAGATCACCAATAAAAGGAGGATGTCTGGGAGCATTAACAATAGTAAGCAAAATCTTAGGTAAGTTATTCTCCAAAGAGTACTGCTCTATTTCGTTGGCATAGCAATTCAGGAGGGCATCTTGTAAAAGGAGATGGGTCTCCTTTTACATGACTTCTTATTGCTTCTGTAGTACACTGGCCATGTGTGCTTATTGATATTCTTGGGGCCCTGGGATTCTTACTGTCCTAGACCACAATTTGTAGCCTGCAACATTGCCCCTAAGCAAGACTGTTATCCTGTCCTTAAAAGCCTTGAAACCTGGCATTGACTTGGCCTTGTTATGAATGAAAGTCCTTTCAGGCATCTGTTTCCAGAATAGGGAGGTTTCATTCACATGGAATATTTGCTCTGGCAAGTAATTTTTATCCACAATCAGATTATCTAGCGTTTCCAAAAATTCTTCAACTGCCTTCACATCAGCACTCGCAGACTCACCACTTACTTTCACATTATGTAATGAGTAACGATCCCTGAATCATTTAAACAACCCTGAGCTAGCAGTAAGTTTAACATGATAGTTGGATCCAGCCATTTCTTTCAACATCACAAACAAACTTTTTGACTTGGCCGTGATTGTCATGGTGCTGAGAGGGATACGCTTCTGTGTCTGGTCTTCAATCCAGGTCATTAAAAGTTTCTCCATGTCTGATACAGGCCCTTCTTGCATTTTTGTTAGTCTCATTGTCTTATATGAAGCAGATTCTTTAACAGCTTCTGTCACCTTGTTCTTGTTCTTTAAGATCTTAGCTATGGTGGAATGGGACAGGCCTGACTGGCAAGCAATAACCATTACTGATTTTCCACCTTCGTAGTCCTTAATCACTTTTAATTTCATTTCCAGGTCAATCACTTAACATGGCCTCTTACTGGCAACACTAGCAGTGGATTTTGTATGCTTAGGGGCCATGATGAACAAAACAGCATGAGATTAAATCAAGCACAACAGAAAATGATGCAATCAAGAGACACGGTAAACACAAGATGTATGAGGCTGCTGCTGGCATAACCTGGTATGCTGTTTTACAGTAAACTTTTTTTATAAGTAAAAATGATTACACTTTAAAATAATGATAAAAAGTATAGTACAGTAAATACATAAACCTGCAACATAGTCGTTATCATTATCAAGAATTATGTACTGTATATAATTGTATGTGCTATACTTTAACACAACTGACAGTGCAGTAGGTTTGTTTACACCAGCATCACCACAAACACCTGAGTGATGCATTGCCCAACAATATTAAGACGGCTATGACATCACTAGGCAGTAGGAATTTTTCAGCTCCTTTATAATCTTATGGGACCATCGCTGTATATGTGGTCTATCATTGACCCGAGACATCGTTATGCGGTACATGAACTGTATAAAGAGTTCCCATATATCCCTCACCCAGTTTCCCTTATTGCTAAGATTTTACATTAGCATAGTATATTTGTCACAACTAAGAAACCAACACTGGTCCATCACTGTTAACGAAACTCTATACTTTATCCAGATTTCAATAGTTTTTTCACGAATGTCCTTTTTCTGTTCCAGGATCCCATCCATCATGCCAGATTAAACTTACTGATCATGTCTCATCTGGTCAGTGATCATTCTTCAGATTTTCCTTGTTTTATAAGTCCTTGACAGTTTTGAGGTTAGGTGTGTTGTAGAAGGTTCCTCAGCTGAGTTTGTTTGATGCTTTTCTCATCTTCGGTCTGGGATTACTGTTTTTTGGAAAGAAGACCACAGAGGTGAAATGCCATTCTCATATCACATCAAGGGTACGTGCCATCAACATGACTTATCACTGATGATGTTAAACTTGCTCATCTGGCCAAGGTGGAGTTTGTGATGTTTCTCCAAAGTAGAATTACTTTCTCCCATTTTCATATTTTACTCTCTGGAAGCAGGTCACTAAGTGCAGCCAACATTTGGAGGGGAGGGGAGGGGAGGAGAGGATTAAACTCCATGTCCTAGAGGGGAAATATCTACATAAATTCCCTGAAATTCTCCTATAAGGAAGGTTTGTCTCTTCTCCACCACTTATTTATTTCTATAAGTATGCACTCATGGATATTTATCTTATTCTCTGGATTATAACCTGACACTACATTATTTATTGGATTTCACTAGTTGTTCCAGCTTTGGCCATTGGGAGCTCTTTCAGGTTGGCTCCTGAGACTTTCTGACATGCCCCATCCCAACCGCCCCCCCCCCACTTTTTTTTTCAGCACTTCCCTACTTTCTGGTACTACAAGACGCTCTAGCTTTATCTTATATTTTTCTCTACTCCATCCCTAGAATCAGTCATTTCTACAAGAAGCCTTAATTCCCTATGTCAGAGAAAACCACAATCTGTGTACTTAGTGTGCTCACTACCACAGTGCTGTCACTGCTTCTAGGACCTCTGAACAAGCTAGGAAATACATACACACATATCTGTACCTCATTCTGTATCTATCCATCTATATTAAGTTAAACATGAGTTCATACTGTCTCTTCCTCTAATCCAGTTCCACATGGCTCATTCTAGCCTGTGGCTTTCCCTTTCCAAGAGTGAGAAACTTGGCTATCACTATCCCCCTTACACTTACTTATTTGTTCAACCCCAGTATACATATTCTTTCCCTTCTGAAATAGCACTTACTTTATTATTATAAAACCTCTTAGAATCAAAGACATTATTTTTTATAAAGGTACAAGATATTTGCTAAATTAGTAAAAGAATTAGAACTTTTAAAGTTAAATAAAAATAATATTTGAGTTGCAATTTTATCCTAAAACTGTCTAAAGATACTCAAACTTCAATAGCTGTATGAAAGGAAGATAACTTCCATTTCGACTGGCCAACCTCCTATCCCAAGGTTTTCTACACATGGTGGATATAGAGAAAATAAAAAGAAGAAAGACACATTTGGATAAAATTATATATAATGGGTTATATTCCACTTCCTGAAAACACTCCCAAGAAACTTAACAGTCATAAGAGTGGAGAAGCAGGTTTCTTCCCCCTGGATTTCTCTGCTGCAGAGGCAAATTTTCCTTAGGGTCTCTGCAGACTCAAATGCTGCAGAATTAGCAATCTCATCTATTCAGGAGAAACAGATATAAGAATACCTGCCTGTACCTTACTCCTACTTCCGGCCCTACCCCCAACACCTGCTGAACTCCAGTGACACTGCCTCATTGTGTCTGAGATGATGTGAGCACTTTTTAATGGATTTTACTAAAGGCAGTTGAATCTAATCAGATTGAACAACTAATCAAGTACCATTATAACCTTATTAGTTGAAAAATAAAGAATACACTATTTCTTCCAACTCATTTCACAAGGAATTAAATTCCAAAATTTCATTTTAGACACTTTCCATAAACATAATAAAAAAAAGAGGAAAATTATAAACTTAACCCCAGACCCTCTCGGATGGCTTGTTCTAAAATCTTTCAATTCTAACTAACAGTCTGTGACTTGACCTACATGCCTTCTTTTCAAAAATCTCATAGCAGTCTAACTTTTGAAAGATCTCTTGGAAGCTCATACTTACAAGCTCCCGAGCAGTGGCTTTGTGTGAATTTTTCCAACCCCTATCTCACTTTCCTACAGATAGTATGTAAAAATGTTCCAGGGTTTTGTGCAGGAGAAAGCAAACTTCAGCTAGAAGGCAGATCTTAGCATCATAAGTCCAAGGAAGAGGTCCCAGGGCTGAGATCCACACCCGGATCTGGAGGGGCAAAGCTCTGGCCCAGGGGATGGTAGTGAAAGTAACAGTGGTATTGTGTCAGCAGAACATGCCAGAAATCCACCCTCTGGAGAGCAAGGGAAAGCTGTTCAAGGGAAGCTATTTCATTGCAGGCACTCTGTTACACATCTGTCTGAGAGAGATACTAATTGAGGTAAATGCTGGCTCCTGGTGCTGTACACTGCAGGAGCTGGGCCCCGGGGAAGCCACCCACGCTGCAGGAGCCAGGAGCTTGGGGAGCTGCGTAAGCTGCAAACGTCTACTCAGGAACACACCAGAACCAGGAAGCATAACTCCTCCATCCTCAATGTCTCTCAAGTGCCCTCTACTATTAATGCTTACTGTCAGCTGAAGAATGAAAAATTTACTCCTAGGGCCCATATGCATTTTTTGTAGAGGAGGTAATAAATGGGTGACTGGCACAACTTCCCTGTGCATGTATAGTTTATACTATATTAAGATCTGGGGGGTTATACTTTATGTGGCTCTGTTGCTTCCAGGATTTTCTCCCTAAATTTCGAGATAGTCTGTCCACGTTGTCCACTGTTACCTTAAGCTGGTAAGGCTAGGCTTTTTCACTACTGGAGCTGAGAAGGTGGGTGGCAGAAGGGTATTCTCAGACAATAGAGAAAAGCTACATAGTTGTAATTCTTATCACAGTTGTCTTTCAAAGGCAACTCTTCCTGTAGTTTCTGCCTGTTTTGTTTAATGTCTTGCTATTTCAAACATTAGAATTTGTTTAAAACATTTTTTTCAATTTTTATAATCATTATTTGTAGGAGGTTCACTGGACTACTTCACACTACCAGCATGACTAGAAGTCTAAGTTTTCTTTAAAAAGTAGACTTTCAAGTAAAATAGATTTTTCCCAGCATCTTTTTGTTCTTTGGTTTGGAGTAGAAGCTGAAGTGTCCAAGTGCTTGAAGCTCCAAACTCTCTTCTGCAGGATTATGAAGTATTTTCCAAGAAGAGTGTTTGTTCGTGTCTTCCTAGAATGATCATTAAGACAATCTCTCTGGTTAATAATATCACTGTTTTGGGCCAGTAGCTATCAATCCTCCAACAATTTGTGTTCCCCTTTCATAGAATAAACTGGTTTCTGGAAAGGGGCTGTCCTACCAGGGACTACATTTGCAAGTTTCCATTTCTCTTAGAACTATATTCTTCCCAAAGAATGTAAGCAGAAGCGATTTGTGTCACATTTTGACTAAAAAGGATAATAAACAGGTGGATATTATCAACTCTCTCCTTCTCCAGCTGCAAAAGAAAATATCTACAACCATACATGAATGGCAGCACAATAAAATGGAAGGAGGCTGGATCTCTGAATTGCCTCATGCAGGGCTGCCCACTGGACATATGTTTTGGGATAGGACATGAGCAAGAAATTAACTTCTGGAGTGATAAACTACTAAATTTTAGGGTTTATTTGAATAGTAGCTGGCAACACCCTAACAAATATACCAAATCAAAAGTAATATTAAAGCTCCTGTCTGATGTTAATATACTAATAAGATCATATTTGCGGTTTCAACAGAAATGTAGAAATTCTTAGAGCTGAATGTGAGTTTATCCCAGTTCTTAATCAGATAAATTAGACCTCATACCTACAGTTAAATACCCTGCAAATGCATAGGACTATTTTAAATACTATAACCTCAGCCATAAGATATTCTGTGACTTAAACTCTGGACCAGAAAGGAGGTGGGTAGAACTGAGAATAGATATTTCCAGAGGAATTACTCTATCTTTAGATCTGACATCATTTGACATTTACAATTTCCAGAATCTATGAGTATGAGGAAATTTTGCCCTGCTTTATGATGCCTGTATCTAAAAATTTCCCTATAATTAGTAAGAGCATAAAAAAGGATTTTAGGGCATGGGAAGCATGGTGATAGGGTTTGATTCCTGCAAACTGAAATGCTATTATCTCTCCAGGGTAAAGCAAGACCACAGTTCACCAACACAGTCACTATGACTCTTAGGGATAAGATACAGTCTCCTAGTAAGAAGGAACCAGGCAAAGGCTGGGCAGATGGAGCCCTGAGAAATTCGGTGGAACTTAGAGCAGAAATCACAGGTCATTACAGAAAAACAATAACAATCAGGAGCAGGAATCGTGTGGTTTTAACAAATATGATGGAGGTGGAGCATGAGGCTGGAGTACAGTACTCTGGTCTAAGAGTCATATAGGGTTTCTTCTCCTTCCAGCACAAGAGTAATAGCCCCAGCTTACTTGTCCTTAAAAAAAAAAAAAAACAAACAAACAGGAATAGGGGCCTGCCCCATGGCATAGTGGTTAAGTCCAGTGCACTCCGCTTTGGCGACCCGGCTTCTCAGGTTCGGACCGCCAGTGCAGACCTACACCACTCATCAAGCCATGCTATGGCAGTGACCTACATACGAAATAGAGGAAGACTCGCACAGACGTTAGCTCAGGGCTAATCTTCCTCAAGCAACACCAAAAATAATAGGAATTAATAATTAAATTTTAATAAGTGACACCGAAAAATAAAAATATATCGATTGTAAGCAAGGCACTCTTTCTTAGCTTCCCTACTCTCCCTAGGCATTCTTTCTCTGCTTTTGCCAGTGGCCACTGACAGGCCTAAATTTTTCTTATAACCAAGAATGCAGTTTGAATAGTAACAATGGAGATGTAGATTTAGCCCCCCAAATAAGTGGCCAAATGTTTGAGCATTCAAAAATGACTGCTGCCCCTTAAACATTAAGTGGTAGGGACAAATCGGCAGGAAATGCATAGCAAGTAGCATCAAGAGAGGTGGAAGTCTGCAATCACCTATAGCCAAAACTCTGGTAAAATCACCACTCAAGAAATTTTTTTAAATTAATCAAAGAAGCAGCTTTTTTAAAAAACTAATTACAATTCCCCCTTTTTTTCTCTGTTATAGTAGAACATGGAATTGTCAACGGGGCAAAGAAGGCACCGGAGGGCAAGAGTATGTCACATATTGCATCAAAAACCATCATCTTTTGATCTTTAATTGGAAACACATAGTCAGAAGAACTGAGTTCTCTTCAGAACAAAGGGCAGAGTGTATGGTGTGCTGGATGGAGGTGGGGGAAGTTGAGTTTCTGGGCCCAAATATGTCTCCAACCACTACAGCACGTGAGTCCAAATACAACATATATTTTACATGAAGCACTCATCTAATATTCCAAATCTCACTTGCTAGGAGAGAGGGGCTTCTGATTTATTAATGGATTTGGAACAGAGAAAAGTAGAATCTGCAGGTTGAAGAACTTTAATCTTCAATGCTAAATGGAGCTGAGTTAGGAACCTACCTGGATGTACATACATTTAATCTTTGGGGGGCTGGGTTGAACTTCATTATATATGAAGAACACAAAATAAGGAATCAAATTTCCATTAATTATTTTATAGGTTAGCTTAATTATGTTTTTAGCCATCTTTCCTTTTTGTTTAGAATAATAGGAAATTTTTTGACTTTTATAGCAATCTGATTCCTTAATGAGAAAATTATTGACTACAACAACTCAATAGTAGATATAAGTTGAAACTTTATCAGTAAAGCTCAGTTCTCAAAAAAACATATATTGATCTATTTGCACCAAGAATATGAAGACGTATTTTCTTTGTAAATTAGCATTAAGAATATATATGTGGTTATAGTGTACATTATCATGTGTTTGACTTTTATATCTCAAAACTTGAAAATAGGAATGTTATGCCATTCCTCCCTTTCATCTGCTTTCTAGCAGAGTCCGTTGTTTTTTTGTTGGTATAGGTATCAGCTCTTTCCTCATATATTCCCTGTGTGCCAGGAGAAGCCAACCTTACCTCCAACTACTAAATTGGGCCCAGTTGAGCTGATCAGCTTAAGAAAGGACATGTGGAAGCCAGCCCAGCGGCTTAGTGGTTGAGTTCACGTGCTCCACTTTGGCTGCCTTGTGTTTGCGGGTTCAGATCCAGGCACAGACCTACACACCGCTCAGCAAGCCATGCTGTAGTGGCATCCCATATATAAAATAAAGGAAGATTGGCACAGATGTTAGCTCAGGGTCAATCTTCCTCACCAAAATAAAAGAAAGGACATGTGACCCAGTTTGGACCAATGGGATCTGAGAAGAGTTTTTCTGGGAAACGCCACAATTATTCCTATATCTTCTGGAAATAATTCTTTAAATGACATTTTGTCAATTCTCTTTTATTGACATGAATTGATCTGAAGCCTGGCACTAATCCTATGATCTTAATAACAATCTTATGATGAAACCAACACATGGAAAAAGGCAGAGCCAAAAGAGTTACTGGGGAAAAGAGTGAGAGATACTGAGCTTACCATTAGTTATATTAGCCAAGAATTAATATCAAGTTTATTGTTTAAACCAGTTTTATATTAACTGTTCCTCAAGGCATCAAAATGATAGAGTAGAAGTCATTTTTCTAAATATGAGAGGGTTTTCCATATAGGTATTTCTCTCCATTTTTTTCTCTCAAGTATTTGGGAGATCAGAGAGTGGGGCTTTTAAATTATTCTAGAGCTTGCCTTTGTTTTGAGGCTTTCCCTCTAATCACAGATAGATATCGAGATTGTGTGTATTCTTGACGCCAGCATGTGAAAAATTAATTTCTGCTGAAAATTGAACTTTGGACTTTTATATCTCAAAACTTCAAAGTAGAAATTTTATCACTTCAGCGTAAGAAAATTTCTAATAGCTTTTTACCACTTACGTTGATGTCTCCTAAACAGGTTCTTTGTCACAAAAAAGGTAATATGATTCTGTTTTTTCCTTCCAGGTGTTGTCATGCATTCTATTTATAAAAGTCACTCGAATTTGAGAACTCAAAGATTCTAATATTATCTTCACTGTATAGTGGAATTCCTATTTATGAGAAGATGAAGTACTTTTGGAAAAGCAATATATCATGGTCTATTTTGGTATTAATTTGGGTTAATCTATCTAGCTGTCATGAGGCTATTGATATATTATTCATTCTGAGACAGTCCTTTATTGGCTTCATCATACATCAAATCTATGCACCACAGAAACCCATTTGCAGATTTAAAAATAAAATTGTCTGTTTACTGAAATATTAAAATGCAAAATACTCTTCTATGTAGTAGGGAATAAGGAAGTTGATACACAGGGACATGTATGCAGAAATGAGAATAAGGCAAAGTCCTTGGCAACAAAAAAGATAATAGATTAGTGAAGATGGAAGGAAATGTGGACAAAAAATCATTCAAAAATAAGAGATAAAACTATGCTTGCTTTTTTCTGTTTTTGTTTGTGCTTAGTTTCATTTTTTGTTTATTTTTGGATGGCTTAGTACAGAAGCAGCTAGAGTCAATGTTTTTAATAGGAAAAATAATGTTATTATATGTTATATCCACTTTTATTCATAGCACATTGGAATGTTTAATGTGGAGTGTCCTCCTAGTTTTGACACATAAATACTTCTATGCTTCAGAATTAACCGTGAAAAGTCATAGAAAATAAAGGAAACTTTTTTTAGTTGGTGTAAGAATTTTTGCCTTTAAAGAGATTTAACTATAATTACAGAAAAGGGCTTCATTAAATTTTCTCTTATTACATGAACTTCAGTTCTTCTAGGTGATTCTTGAAACTTATTTTGAAGGAAGCATCAAGCAAGATTTCATTTGTTTGTTTTTGCTTTAAATTGCATTGTTCCTAGCCAAGAATTTTTCTTTCCAATTGCAAGAAATTTTTGAGATTTTCTTTCAGAAGTGTTGCATGTTGCAAATGCAATATTTACATAAAATTCTTGCTCTAGTTTTTATCAAAGAAAAGGCAGCAATATTTAGACCTGTTTGTAATTTCACAACAATAAAACCCATATATAAGGTAGCAAATGTATATATACTAAGATTTTAGGATTGTTCTTACTGATTCATTATTTGTAGGTAGAAAAATGCTGCCTTCTTTGTGTCAAATTTGTCTCACAGATGAGGCCAAATCTTTTCATATATCTGGATGGTTTGCAGTTCTTCTAAATTTTGTTTATTATCTTGAGTATATTCACCAGTTTCACGATTCTCATTTTAATTACTGGTTCATATTCATATTCATATTCATATTCATGCTTGAAAGCATAAAGGTAAATTAAGAAAAACTCATACCAAAATCTAGATAATTCACTGTGGTAAGGAACTGATCTAAGGGTAGTCCTATAATTTCAGACCAAACATTAAATTTAGTGTAACTTGTGGGAGCATAAAAACCTGATATGTTAAAGTAGATTTTGATTCTTTCTGTTGACTAGTTCACAAAACGTAGTATCAAACAGATCTACTCATTATTTAGAAAATCACAATAGCCAACTCATCACTTGCCAGCACTTCAGTATCTGCAGGTCAGCATTGTTGGTAAAATTAATTTATTCATTCAAAAATAACCATCATTCAGTAATATAAATTGAGCACCCTCTCCATGCCAGGCATTATTCTAAGCACCAGGGATACAGCAGTAAACAAAATACCATCCCGACTATCACACAACATGCATTCTAGTTGGGGGTAGACAGACAATAAAAAAATAAATAGAAATAAACCAAGACAGGGAGTAAATGCTACAAAGCAGAAAACGAAAAGAAGCAAATAGGGTTAAATAAATAGAGAATGGTATGTTTCATACTGGGTGGTTAGATATGCCCTCTCAGGTGAGGAAGCATCTAAACAAACATAAATGTAATGACAGAGCAAGTCATGTAGATATTTGAGTAAAAAGCATTCCAGGGAGAAGGAATAGCAAACTCAAAGATCCTGAAGTGGAAGTGTTAATGTCATATTGGAGAAACAAAAATAAGGCTATTGTAACCAAAACAGAGTAATTAATAAAGGGAAAGTGGTAGGAGACATAGTCAGAAACTTAACCGGGAGCCAGATCATATATGGCCTTTTAATGGCCATCATAAGGCCACTGGATTTTACTGTAAGTGAAAGGGGAAGCTACTGACATATTTTAATGAAGGTAACATGGTCTCAAAGACATTTTGAAAGGATTTGTCTGGATGCCGTCATGAAGAATAAGCTATGAATGGTAACGAATAGAAACAGGGAGACCGGTTAGGAGACAAATGAAAGAGTCCAAGTAAGAGATGATTGTAAGAAATGGTGGAGAGTGAGAAGTAGTCTGATTCTGTAAATGTTTTGAAGGCAAAAGACAAGAATTCACTGCTCCCAAGATTAACATTGGAAAAGAAAGTTTTCCTGGTTTAGATTATGCATGCAAATTTAAAAAGCTTTAAAAGTGAAAATTCAAATCCCTCTTCCTACCAATTCTGATATTCTTAGAAGATGTACATATTTATTCTGAGGCTTTTTTTGTTTCCTTTGGAACCTTAATATGGATGTATATCCATGTTTGATTCTTGTAAGGAATATAGTTGGGTCTGATCTTTCAGGGAAAATAAAATATACTGCCAGTGCAATAAGACCAGAAACGAAAAGAAAGAAGGAAGGAAGGAAGGGAGGGAGAGAGAGAGAAAGAAAGAAAGATGAAGAAGAAAAAAATGCCTTTATCTGCAGATGAGCTAATCATTTTTGTAGCAAATCAAAAGGAATCTACAGGAAAGTTACTAGAATAAGTGAATTTAGCAAAATTTAGCAATCAATACCATTTACAATAGCATCAAAAATATGAAACACAGGAATCAATCTGACAAAAGATGTACAGACTTATACCCAAAAATCTGCACAACATTACTGAGAGAAATTAAGGACAGCTTGAGTAAATGAAGAAATATGCCATACCTATGAGACAAAAAGACTCAATATTATTAAGGTATCTATTCTCCCCAAATTGACCTATAAATTAAACACAATCCTAATCAAAATTCCAGCAGATATTTTTGTAGAAATTTACAAGCCAATTTTAAAATGAATATGAAAATGCAAATAACCTAGAATAACCAAAACAACTTTGAAAAAGGAGATTTTTAGAGCAGTAAAATGACTGTAATAGTGGATACATGTCCTTATAAATTTGTCTGAAACCGTTAGAATGTGTAACACCAAGAGTGAATCCTAACATAAGCTATGGACTCTGGGCGATAAATGATGATCTGTTGACGTAGGTTTATCAGTTGTAATAAATGTACCACTCTTATAGGAGATGTTGACAATGGGGGAGACTATGCTTCTATTGGGGCAGGAGACCTCCATTCAATTTTTCTGTGAACCTGAACCTAATCTAAAAAACAAAGTCTATTTAAAAAATAAGAGGTGAATTTGATCACTAAAGCTACTTGATTTCAAGTTTTATGATAAAGCTACAGCAATCAAGATAATGTGGTATTGGCATAAAGACAGACAGGTCAATGAAACAGAATAGAGTACAGAAACAGACACAAATACTCAGTAGAGAAAGGATAGTCTTTTCAACAAATGGTGCTGGAACAAAAGGATATCCATATGCAAAAGATCAAACTTTGATCCATACTTTGCACCATACACAAAAATTAAGTCAAATGGATCATAAGACATAAATGTAATACATAAAACAAAAAACTTTTAGAATAACGTCTTTAATCGTCAGGATAATATGATCTAAACGAAAATGTGAAGAGTAATGTTAGCAAAATGGTAGAGTAGGAAGTCCCCCAAGAGATGAAGAAAGCAGCAGAAACTATTAGAACCAACTTTGTCAGAATGCTGGAAAACAATCAAAGGTTTTACATCAGCCAAACAAATGCTATTTCAAGAGAAAGGAACTTTAAAATGGGAGGAAAACTTTGTGGTGTTTTTACTTGCCTTTGCCCCACCCTTTCCCTGGCTCAGCAGCAGTCTGGAAGAAGGAAGTCTTGCATTTTCAATATGGGACCCTAGTCCCTGTTTGTGGAGATAGCAAGCGACCAGACGTAAATTATTGCGTACATTTGTTCTAACCTGTTATGGTGCTACCTGAAGAACTGATACAAGGCACTAGTCTCTGTTTCACTTAAATCAGAGTTCTCTCAAGCCTGGAAAGTGGGGGAGCTGCTCAAAAACGTTCTAAAATGGACACAATCTACAGCAAAAGATTATAACTGAGACATAAAATGGACCACCTGGGGCCTGAGAGGAAAAGCAGGTGAGAGACTGTCTTTGAGAAATTAGGGCATTCAAAAGCACACCAATAAGGGGGACTTCAGAAAGCCATGTGTGTGCCCAGTGCAAGATGCGTGCTCAGAAACCTCTGAGATAACCCTAAACTTTTACCTTGTGCTGATCCCTAGGCTCAGTGCAAGCCTGGCCAGGTGTTGAAGGAGTGCCCTAACAGAGCCCATCTGCAAGGACTGAATGAGGGGGGGTTTTTTTGTTTACTTGTTTTAGCTCCTGGCACTCTAGGAAATCTCTGTCAAGGCACTAGCTGAACACAAGCTAAGAAGAGAGACTTCAGTGACCACAACACATGGAATACAATCTCTGTGAAAACAGTAAAATTCACTAAACAAATGGACTACTACAGCTTTCAATAATCAACAAACTCTGGAGAAAGTAGAGAATCTGATTCCCAGTGTTACCACATATTTAAACGTCTAGTTTAAAAAATCACAAGGCATACACAGACACAAAAAAGTATGGTCCATTCCAAGGAGCAAAATGAAGTGAGAGAAACTATCCCCGAGGAAGCCCAGAAACATCAGACTTAGTAGTCAAGAACTTTCAAAGAACTGTCTTAAACATGCCCTCACCAGCAGCGATTTCAACATCAGTAGTTCCACCAACAGTCTGTTTATGATGGCTGAGGTGTTCTCTAAGCCACGTAGGTCCCTCTAGCATGCTCTCACTTCATTCTAAGTCCTCAGGGACAGTGTTTAACATACACAATTCTATTAACATAATTCAAGGCAATAAAAGCTTTTTCAATCATAGTCACCAAAATTCTTCTAGCCTTTGCCCAATGCCCATTCCAAAGCTGCTTCCACCTGTTTAGATATTTGTTCAACAGCATTTCACTTCCAGGTACCAAAATCTGTATTAGGTTTCTATTACTGCTATAACAAATTACCAAAAACAGCGGCTTTAAAAAACACAAATTTCTCTTTTATAGTTCTAGAGGTCAAAAGTCTAAAATCAAGGTGGTGGCAGGGCTGCATTTCTTCTGGAGGCTTCATGAGAGAAATCTTTTTTGTTTTTTTTTTTTTAACTTTCCAGCTTCTAGAGCCCACCTGCATTTCTTGGCTCATATCCCCTTCCTCCATCTTCCAAGTGCATCAGTTCAACCTCTGGTTTTGTTGACACATCTCCTTTTGCTGACTTTGACCCTTTTGCTTTCTCTTATAAGATCCCTTGTAATTACATTGCTCCTGTGCAGATAATCCAGGAAAATTTCCCCTTCTCAAGAATCTTAACTTATATTTGTAAAGTCTCTTTTGCCCTGTAAAGCAACATCTACACAAGGTCTAGGCATTAGGACACAGATATTTTTGGGTACCATTATTCAGCCTACCATAATTAGCCATCAAGGAAATGTAAATCAAAACCATAATGAGATACCACTTTACATCCACTAGGATGCCTATAATCAAGAAGACAGATAATAACAATGTTGACAAGGATGTGTTGAAATTAGAACTCTTATACACTGCTGGTGGGAATGTAAAATGGTGCAGGCCTTTTGGACTATATTCTGGAAGTTCCTCAAATGGTTAAACATATAACCCAGCATTTCACTCATAGATATATACCCAAGAGAAATGAAAATCTACGTCCACAAAAGCCACATGCACAAATGTTCATAACAGCGTTATTCATAAGGCTCAAAAGGTAGAAAGAACCCAAATGTCCATCAACTGATGAAAGGATAAATAAAATGTGATATATCCATACAATGGAATATTATTCAGCAATAAAATTATGAAGTATTGATACATGCTATAACATGGATGAATTTTGAAAACATTATGCTAAGTAAAAGATGTCAGTCACAAAAGACCAAATAGTGTATGATTCCAAGTATACAATTGTCCAGAACAGGCAAATCTATAGAGACAAGAAAAGTAGATTTGTGGTTGCCTAGAGCTGGGTGGGTGTGGAATGGTGAATTACTGCCAATGGGTCTGGGGTTTCTTTTGGGAAGCATTAAAATGTTTTAAACTTAGATTGTGGTGATGGTTGCACAACTCTGTAAATATACTAAAAACCATTGAATTGTTCACTTGAAATGCGAGATTGCATGGTATGTGAATTTTATCTCAATAAAACTTTTACAAAAAAATTTAAAAGACTTCATTAAGATGTTTATTGAAACTATTTCAGGGTTATCCTACTCAATAGAGTAATATAAACAATGTGGTCTAACTAAATGGTGTGGAAATCTGGATGCATCATTTGGGAGATTCATAAAAACAGAGAACTCTGAACTTTTAATTTCATTAATGATAATTAGGCTGAGTTGAAAGAAATCTATCATTTAACAAACCCTCCATTTCCTCCAAAATCAGCACAAGTTGTCATTCACCAAACAGCGCGTTAAATTATGTTAGTCTAATATTTACTACTGCTATTGATATTCTGCTAGTTGCATAATAGAACAATGTATGATTAATATAGACACTGTTTTAAATTTCTTAAACAAATTAAAGCTCATCATTAAGATATATGTCAATTAATGTCCTGTTACTTCATATCAACTTTCTCTATTAACATTTTCAATTGAAATTCTGAGTTTAATTGAGATAATGAGATCTTCAAATGGATATGCCAAGTAAATGGATCATTTTGTAGTATCACCAGTACAGAGGTGGAAAAATCAGGATTATTACATTTTATTTCACATGGAGGGTATCTTTCTGTTCTCTATCTCATTTTGTGTCCTTCAGGAAGCTACCTATTAGCAATAAAATGAAACTTAATTATTAGTTATTTGTGTCTCTTCCTCCTCAAACTTATATATTGTTTCCATTGTTTCAACTCTGTTCCTAAAGAAATATCTAGTCTTTATGTCCAATTAAAAACTGCTATTCTTTCATCCCCATATCCAGTCACTCATTTAAAACACATTCAGCTTTTCTACAGTGTTGTCACACACTGTGCTTTTTTTGCATACAACACGAACAAGGCATGATCCCTTCTGCAAAAGAACTTAAAATCCAGTAAGAAAGGCAGCTGTTTTGACCAGGAGTTAAAGTAAACTGTGGTGTGCTCACATAGTGATACATATGGTGCAGCTATTGAAGAGGTGACTGCAGAGAAATGGAGGTTAGAGAAGGTTTAACAAAATAGAAATTCTTGAGCTCTGTCGTGAAGAATGGTGAGGAGTTTGCCGCTTTGCTAGAGAGGCATGGATGTGTATGTATCTGAGGCGGAGAAAACAGCATAGATAAAGGCAGGGAAATATTAAATTGTTTAGAACAGTTATATTAAAATAGGATTGCATTTTTACTTCTGCTTCCAGGAGGATAAGGTAGAAGTACTTTACCTATTGCTCCTTCTATGTACAACAAAAGTCCTGGAATTATGTATGAAATAAACATAGGAAGACACTGAAAGGTGGGGAGAAGGCAAACTGGTTAGGGATCCTGGGACCTGAGGAATGACATGATGATGAGTTTCTTGAGTTTTCTTTTTGCCTCATATACCCCAGACACAGAGTTAGAGAAGTCAGAAAACTGAAAATGAAAACATCAACAGTCAAAAAGACAAAAACAAACAAAACAGGAAAGGAGCAGAAGAGCAAGAAGAAAACTTTTAGACAATAGCTTCTCTACTCCAGCCAAACACAATAGAAAAGGACCCAGCTCTGGTCTTTCCAACAAAGGCCAAGAAGGGAGCCTAGACTTCCACCCTCACCAGGCTATAAGAATGTACCCCAACCACCCTACAGGGGCCATGTCAGGGAAGGTGGAGGCTTAGGTCCCCAATAAACACTAATGAGCTCCCAAAAAACTCCTGTGAAGTCAGTGGAGACTTTGTGTGGAATCTAAGCTTCCACCCTCATCCAGCATTAAAGGGACTGACGCCCTTCTCCTGTGACGTGGTATAAAAAGAGGTCTAGTGGAGACACAGAATTTTTGCCACTCAGCATTAATAAAGTTCCCCATGCCACACCCCATTTCAGTGGAGGCCAGAAGTAGAACAGTAAGGGTGTACGTCTGCCACTCCCAGGCAGGGTAGTATCAGCCAAAGTCCAATGAAGTGCTGGAACTTCCATATAAAAAGAGCCACATGTAAATTTTAGAACTGAAAAATACAGTAACCAAAATAAAAAGCTCAGCTGATAAGCTCAACAGGGGAATGGAGGCAACGGTTGAAAGAATCAGTAACCTTGAAGATAGAACAATAGTAATTACAAAATATGAACAAAGAGAAAATGAATGGAAAAAAATTGACAAAGCCCCACTGACTCGTGGGACTATAAGAGAGTTAACCTCTGTACCATCAGAGTCCCAGAAGGAGAGTGAAACTGAAAAATATCTGAAGATATAATGGCTGAAAACTTCTGAAATTTGTCAATGACATATACCTACAGATTCAAGAAACTGAGCTAAACTCAAACAGGATAAATCCAAAGGAATTCAGGTTAAGAAATATCACAGTTAACCTTCTGAAAACTAAATCATAAATAGTGTGTCTTCCAACCATAAAGGATAAAACTAGAAATAAATAACAGGAAAATATCCAAGCACTTGGAAACTACATGACACACTTCTAAAAAATCAGTGGATCAAAGAGGGGATCTTGAGGGAAATAAAATTACATTGAACTGAATAAAAATGAAAATGCAATGTATCAAAATTTGTGAGATGCAGCTAAAGCAGTGCTAAGAGGGGTAGTTATAACACTAATGCTTATACCAGAAAAGAAGAAAAGTATCAAATTAATAGTCTAAGCTCTCACCTCAAGGAACCAGAAAAAGAACAAAATAAATAAATCCAAACCAAGTGGAAGGAAGGAAGTCATTAAGATAAGAATGTGTCAATGTGATCGAAAACAGAAAAACATTAGAGAAAATTAATAGAACCAAAAGCCGGCACCTTAAAAAGATCAAGAAAATTGGCAAATCTCTGCCAAGAATGACAAAGAAAAAAAAAAAAAAAGACACAAATTACCAGTATTAGAAATGAAAGAGAGGATATCACTAAAGATACTGCAGACCTCGAAAGCATAATAAGGGAATACTATGAGCATGCTACACACATAATTTTAACAATTCCTCAAAAATCACAAACCACCGTAACTCACCCAAGATGAAATTGATCATTTCAATAGCTCAATAACGATTAAGCAAATTCAATTTATAATTTTAAAACACCCCCTCCGCCCAAAAATTATACAGGCCCAGATGAATTTACTGGAGAATTCTACCAAATTTTTAAAGAAGAAATCACCCCAATTCTACATAGTCTCTTTCAGAATGTAAAAGAGAAGGAAACACTTCTCAATTTTATGATACAAATATTACCCTAATACCAAAACCAGACAACTACAGTACAAAAAGATAAAAATACAGACCAATATCTCTAATGAATATATATGCAATATCCTTAAGAAAATACTAGCAAGTAAAATTGATCATATAGAAAAAGAATTATGCACCATGACCAAATGGGGTTTAATCCAAGGATGAAAGGCAGTTCAATATTCAAAAATCAATCAGTGTAATCTATCATAATAACAGGATAAAGAAGAAAAATCACATAACCATAACAAGTGATACAGAAAAAGCATTTGATAAAATTCAACATCAATTCACGGTAAAAACTCTCAGAAAACTAGGAATAAAGGGAACCTTCCCTAATTGATAAAGAAAATCTACAAAAAGTCTACAGATGATATCATTATTCTTTATGGTAAAAGACTGAAATTCCTTCACTCTAAAATTGATAACGTGGCAAGGATGCCTATTCTTAACACCTTTGTTCAACATGGTACTAGTTCTACCCAGTGCGATAAGGTAAGAAACGTTAAAAAAACAAAAAGCATATAGATCAGAAATAAAAGTCCCCCTATTTGCAGATGTCATAACTGCCTATGTTGAAAAGCCCAACAAATGAACCAAAAAAAGAAAAAGAATTCTACAACCAAAAAGTGCTTCATGCACATCACAGGATACAAGATAAATGTAAAACAAAATTTGTATTTCTGTATACTAACAATGAACACTTGGATATCAAAATTAAATGTAACATACCCTTTATTTCTGCTCAAAAATATAAAGAAATACTTTGATGTAAATGAGCAAACACTGTAAACACTACAGAATTTGTAGGCTGAAAACTACAAAACACTGATGAAAGATATCAAAGAAAATCTAAATAAAAGGAGCACATACTGAGTTCATGAATTGAAAGACTCAACATGGCAAATATATAAATTTTCCTCAAATTCATATACAAGTATCATGCCACTCCTATCAAAATCTTAGCAAGGTTTTTTAAAAATATGACAAGATTGTTCTAAAATTTATACAGATTTTAATTCTAAAATCTGTATAGTACAACATGAGAAGTAGAAGAGGTACAACAATTTTGAAAAGGAAATTAAAGTGGAAGGAATCTGTACCTAATTTCAAGACATTCTATAGGTTCATTAATCAAGTCCCACCAGTGTTGGTGAAGTGAGAGGTATTTATTTACGTCATCTTTGATATCTTTCAGCCATGTTTTGTAGTTTTCAGTGTACAAGTCTTTTATTTCCTTGGTTATTTATTCCCAGTTATGTTATTCATTTAGATGCTTTTATAAATGGAATTACTTTCTTAATTACCTTTTGGGATTGTTCATTTCTGGGGTATAGAATCACAACTGACATTTGTGTGTTGATCTTGTACCCTGAAACTTTGCTGAATTATTTCTTACCTTTAGTTGTCTTCTTGTGGGTTTTCCTTCAGCACTTGTTTTTAGTGTAGCTCAGAACCACTGGCTTTCCTGGGATGACTCAGCCTAAATCAGGACAAGCCCTGATGCAGAGCTCATGGATGTCCTAGCTGTTCCCGTTTAGGAAGTTTATACTCTGAGCTTACTTCTTCGCGTAGTTCAATAAAAACTAGACCTTGTAAGCTTAGGCTTAATTTGTTTTAAATGACAATTATTTTTGTATGAATTCTTTCTCAAAACTTCTCCCCAGGGTTCCTGCCAGGATTACCTCACAGACTTCCCAGGAGGTGAAGATGAAAAAATTGAGCAATGGATGTGCTTATGACTGTCCCCCTTTGGCAGAGGACTTGCTGTACTGCATCTGTTCCCCGACTCACATCAGTGCAAAGGAAACAAACGAGAGAAGTGAGAGGAGGAAGAGGAGAGGGAGATGGAACAAAAGTTTGCAGAGGTGTCAGTCAGCAACTGACTCAGAAAAGAGTAAGTCTCTGAGTAACCAGAGAGAGGATTTGTATTGAAGAAGATTGCTCTGTACTTTGAAATGCAAACTGGAAGAGAAAAAATAGTACTATTTATTTCACAATCGCTCCCTGCCTTGAATCAATTCAAGATACAAAAGAGTTTGTCTCCCTACTGACTATATCTTTTTTAATTGCATTTCTTGCTATTTTTCTTTTATTCAGAAATATTTATTGTCTGTTATGTGCCAGAAACTATTCTCAGTAGAGCAATTAACAAAACAGAGAAATTTCCACACTCATTCAGCTTAAATTCTAGCTGGAAAGATATAGAAATAAACAAATAACTAAACAAAGAAGTAAACAAGATTTGAGATGGCATAAGTGCTATGAAGAGAAATAAAGCAGGTTGAGGGGATGGAGAGTGAGATGTATGTGGGAAGATATTTTCATTGCGGTAGTCAGGGAAACCGACTTATTCCAAGATTAATGCATGCTAATGGTAGGAAATTTTAACAAATAAAGATGAAGAAAATGAACAACTGAAATATCTTTTATTTTATGACCCTGTGTTAATATTTATCAATTAATTTCCTTATGTTTCAAATTACACATAATACATGTATTTTGTGAAAGTTTTCAAACTTAACAGAGATGGATGAAGTTAAAGTGAAATTTCGTACACTTCCCCAACCTTGCCTAACCCCAGCCAGTCCCACAGATAACCTTATTAACAATTTATAACATATTCTTCTGTGAGTATACGAGCCTTCTTCCTTTCCCGTTCTTTCACACCCACTTATAAAATGGGATAATAGGATCTTACATAATATTTTGGGACTTGTTTATGTGTCTGCATGTGGGTGTATTACTGCTTATATCATGGCCATCTCTCCAAATCAATATGAATATAAAAGAGACACTTCATTCCTTTTAATTGCATTCCATGGTCTGAAAGTAACATAATTAATTTTTTTATTATTCATGTAAATATAGGGTATATATAATTACAAACAAATCTGAAAAATATGTTTTTATATATACTGTTTACTAGTGTTAGAAGATATTCCTACAAGTGGACAAGTATTACATATTTTCTAAAATACTATTTTTTCTGCTTGCATATTACTCCATTGTATATGTAACTTACTAAAAATATCATATAAGTGACCATTTAATTTTATAGAGTCTTCCTTGGCATTTTACTAGTATTACAAAACTATAATGAACATTTTGTATTGTAATTACAATGAACATCTATAATTATTTCATGAGTATCATTTCAAATGTCAGTCAACAACAGTGCAAAATTCTAGAATTGTGATAACCATTGTCATAATTTTTTCTAGTCAGTTACTACCATTGGCATTGGATGAGAGTAGCCACTTCAAATACTCATTAACACTGGTTATTGCCACTCATTAATATATAATGAATATGATTTATCTATTTTTAGTTTTTGTCATTAGCAAAATTATGCTATATTGTCTTTAAAACATAAGTAGTGTACATACAGTGATGGTATCTGTATTCACCCAACTAAAAGAACTATTTTAAAGGACAGACGGAATATACTTTCTCATAGTGGGCTGTGACTATAGTATATTTCCATATATCAACAGTGCACGTGGAGCAAAACCTCAGTTACCCTTTGTTGAGGGTCTGGCGCATTTCATACAGTTTTTGCAGTTTTCTTGAGACACAGTTGATATACAATAAATTGTACATATTTAATTGTACAATCTTATAAGTTGTGATATTTGTACAAACCTCAGTAAGTATCACTTAAAATAATAAATATTTCTATTATCCTCCAAGTTTCTTTTGGCCCTTTTATAATCCAAGCCTCATCACTTCTCCTCATCCACTCCCCAGGAAAATATTTATTTGCTGTCTGTCACTCTAGATTTGTTTACAATTTCTAGAATTTTATACAAATTGAATAATATACTATCCACTCTTTTTTTGTCTAATTTCTTTCATCCCTCACAATTATTTTGAGACTCATTCAAGTGGTTGAATGTCTGAATAATTTGTTCCTTTCTCTTGTTAAATATAAATATATCACAATTTGTTTAGCCATTCATTGATCAATGGACGTTTGGATTGTTTTCAGCTTCGGTTATTATTACAGGTAATGTTTCTATGAATATTCATATACATATATTTTTGTGGTTGTATTTTTCATTTATTCAGAGTAAATATCTAATAGTTGAGTGGTATGATAGCTATGTGTTGAACTTTTTAAAAAACTGCTGAACTGTTTTTCAAATTGGTTGCTTTGGTTTACATTCCCACCAGCAGACTTATCTTCCACCCCAGCTTCAGCTGTGGAGTCTTCTTAACTTGTCATAGCAGCCCCACTGCACAAAAGTCACAATTCACACCATATGGGAATTGAGAGTCTAGGAAAGAGAAACATCAAGGTCAGCTTCTGCCCAGCTGAGATCTACCAAGTTCATTTTATTATGATCATGTTTCTGGCTGGTAGTAGGCAACTTCTGAGCGAGCCTTCTACCTGGGAACTGAATGATTAAACTGGTATAGTGGAATATCCCTGTCCTACTTATCTAACATTCCTGGATGCTACACCCAACAAACAATGGAAACCTGAAGATGAAAATTCAGGAAACACAAGTATGATGGTTTTTTGCTCTCCTCCCTTTCTCTTCTTTCCTTTCCCCAAATCACTAATAGGGAGGAAAGAAGGAATTTCACTGCATTTTACCCTGTCCTTCTAAAATAACAGGATGCCTTAAGACTGCTGTGTAAGAGGAAGCACTTTCCTTAATCTGCATCCCCATCTCCTTCTGATTGTACCCCCATCTTAGACAACTACTATAATGTGTTTGGTGTGTATGTTTCCTAATAATATTTTATACTTTAACATACACATATATCCATATACGTGAATAATATACTAAAAAAATTATTTTCATTAAGATGTGTTTCAAACATACACAAAGGTATAAAAGTTAGGTGTCCTTTTTCTGTTCTTTTAGCGGTTACCAATAACAACTAATACCCATGTTTATATTAACATTTTAGTAATACGTTCTAAAGTAAATCAGCATATCAATTCCCATCCTGAAGAAAAGGACTTTAAGAAGCTTTAACCTTTCTTTGAACTCCCATCTCCTATCCCAAACCGTGTGAAGTATGCATGTATTCATCATTTTATTTTAGAGTCCTTTAATTTAGTTTTTCAATATGTTTTATGATATTTTGTTCACCTTTGCTTCTAGAATCTCGCTCATTCTGCCTGGGGTTATTTTTCTTCTTGGTATAATATCTTATCAATGACAGTCTGCAGAGAGACTGAAGAACAAACACTTCAGAAACATGTTCATTTTATTTGTTTGTTTTAAGCTTCTGCAAAAGAATAAAAAAATTCTGAGCTATTGCTCCAAATAATAGAAATCATACCGGAATCTTCATAACGTGAGGTGAAAAGGATAGTTCTGATTTAAAAAAAAATTTCAATACACATATATTTTAAACTCCAGTATTTTAATTTGAAATTCAGTTAAATCTGAAATATTTACCATAAATTTAATTAATGAATCAATGTTATCTTAAAAACTAGCCACAGATTCTGACTTATACTTTTCTAAATGTTGCATGATTAACAAACATAGAAGTTTACATTTATACAAGTAATAAAGAAATAAAATGTAGAGAGTTCTTATCGTGGATGTTAAATGGCAAGAAAACATAGCACAGGAAACTTGTCACTTTCAATTATGCAGAAAACTTACTTTGTCCGGAGATTCCTTTTAACTTTAGTGGGAAGACAGGATTCTGTTTAACACCCTGTGTTGTAAATATTCTGAATGCCTAGCTTCTCTTAGTAGTGAAGGGAAATGATTCACAGTATGGTGCCTAGATAAACAAAAATGCTTTAGATTCTAGTGATTTACATCATAGATCTCTTTTTATTTAAAGGTGATTCTAAGTTTAAAGGATACTGACAGCTGTCACTGTGTTTCCTTTTTGAGAGAGGTCTTATTTTATTCTGTCTTGATAGTGTTAAGCTGTTTTGATTATTGTGTGTCTGTATGAAATATCTTAAATACAGTTTGGACATAGAAATCAAAGTTCAAAGATACTTTCCCTCAGCATTTTGAAGATATTATTTCATTGTCTCCTAACATAAATTGTTGCCGAGGCAAACCCTTCTTTTAACATGATTGTCATTTCTGCATAGGAAATCTGCATTTTTAATTTCAAGCGTTTTAAATACTTTTCGTTGTTAACAGTATTCAGTTTTACTACTGTATTCTGATTGTAGATTTATTTTTATTAATATTGCTTAGCACACAGTGGGTTTTATCAATTTGTATACATATCTTTCTCAATACTGGAAAATTCTCAGTCATTATCATTTTGATTATCACCTCCTCCTCCTCATTCTATTACCTCATTCTTTAAAGTTTATTAGATATATATTACACCTTCTTAATATAGTTTAATTTCTCTTTTATATGCCCTATCTTTTGTTGCATTATAGAAATTTACCTAAGTTTATCATCAAATTCACTTATTCTTCTGTTATGTCCAATTTTTATTTAACTTATGTATTGATTTTTTGAAGTTAGTGGTTAATTTTTAAAGTTAATATGTTTTTTGATTTTTTAAACTACATAGCTAATTTCCAAAAATTATTAGCTTTTTTTTTCATAGTCATCTGTTCTTTTATGATCTCTTGCCCATTTCATGGATGCTCTTTGAAGATTTTAAACAAATTTATTATAAAACTCCTTCAAATTACTTTAGTGATCTGAATGTTTTTTCTCAGATATGATTTTTCCACTCAAGGGTATGCTGACTCTTTTTCATGGCAATGGATTTTTTTCATTTGCTTTGTTATTTTTGTTTAATAGCTCATTTTGTATTGTTTTCTAGCATATTCATCCATTCTTGTTGAAAGGTTTCAGGATGGATTCAGACCAGGCTCTACGGAGTGCACAAATCCAAATTAGGCCTTAAATTACTAGTGAGGAGCAGCATAGACTATCCCAGGACCTATATCCTGTATACCACAGGCTCAGTTCTGGTCTTTTTCTGCCCTAACCAAGTCCATGCCAGGTAAAGTTCTAATTTGAACTTCAGGTATGTAGAAGAACTTACTTCATCTCCTGTGCATGGGTAGAGAATACAGTTCCACATTTGTCTTGGTTTCAGCCCCTGACTTTACAGAGGTTCCAGTCTTCCATCATTTGTCCAGTTTTGCTCTTGCCCTTCTGGTTTCTCAAGCCTCTTAGGGGTTTCCTCTTCATGTCCCTGACTTTTAAATATTGAGTCATCCCAGAGTTCTGTCTTTGATTCTTAATTCTATTTTAACTACACTCAGTGCCTTTATGATCTAATAAAATTTCATGGAATTAAATAGTGTCTACATTTTGATAGCTCCCAAATGCACATCTCCAGCATGGATCACTTCCTTAAACTCTCAACTCACATAGTCATCTTGCTACTTAATAACTTCAGGTGGATGCCTAACAAACATCTCAACCTTAACACTTCCAAATCTGAGATCCTGTTTTCCCCTCAAACCTGCTGCTCTTACAATCTTCATCTCAGTATGGCAACTCCATTTTTTAATTGTTCAGATATAATGACATGGAGATATCCTTAAGTATTTCATTTCTTACACAAATACACCTTGATCCCGCAGTAAATCCTCTTGACTCGACCTTCAAATTGTATCCAGAAGAGACCAATATCCTCTACCTTCTATCTGCCACTCTATCTGTGACACAATTATCTTTCATCCAGATTACTGAAAGAGTCTTCTATTGACCTCTTTGCTTCTGGGCTTCCTTCACTAAGTCTCTTCCCAATACAGCTTCCACATTATTTCAAAACATAAGTCACATCATATCTTTTCTCTGCTAAAGGCCTCCAGTGACTTTCCATCTAATTCAGATTAAAAATGATTTATGCTGATTTATGTTTATAATCCAGTGTCCCATTTCTGCTCTGAGATTTTCTCCTATTTTTCTCCTTCTTGATAATTCCTCTCACACCAGTATATTGCTGTTCCTCAAGCATGACAACTAACCTTCAACTGAAGGCCTTTATCCTTCATTTTTTCTTTACCTCGAAGGTTTCTTCTACCCCCAATAATGTGATTAACATGGCTTATTCCCTTACTTTGTTTTTTAATATTCCCTCAAATGTCACTTTTTCAATGAAGCTTTTTCATTGCAACCTCCCTGACTCTGACACTTCTTAACCCTCTTCCATGTATTATTCCTCTTCCCACTTATCACTACATATTTAATGTTATTGAACTGTACACTATAAAATGGCAAATGTTATGTGTATTTTACCACAATAAACAAAAGGCATATTAAAAAGAAACCATGACTCTTATACAAATATAAAAAATCATATGTCAAAAATGTTATCTAACTCATTGATTAGAAAGAAGAAAGAGAGAAACTAAGAAGTTATGATTGGTTCAATAAGATTCTGGGTGAAATACAAAATTATTTAATACCCAACAGGATTCAAAAATCATAACCTTTTAGGTTATCTGTTCTATTAGTTAGAATTTATTTGAATATCTGTAGGAAAAAAATCTACAAGTTAACCTCCACTCCTACAGAGTTAAATATTGTCCAGACAGCAAGGGCATTGGCAACAACCCAGGATCCTTCATAGGATGTTCATACTCTAAAATATTTATGTCAACTGTATTTTACCTATGCAAACCTAGAAAAGGGTGAACAATTCTTCTGATTTGACATTTCTCTCGTGTTAACCACTGAACGCGGTGTATCTCATTGGACTTGACGATAGTTTTGAGCTAATTAAGAAATATGGAGCATATTAATCAAACCTAATTATTTCTAGTATCCCCCTTTTCATAACATAAAACAACAAATTTATGATTTTCCAGGAGCTCTCTGGGAACTTTCAAAGATAATTTTAGTGGTGAAAGATATTTTGAAAATTTTACTTTATTTTTTCCAAATTTAGGGTTGAAACATGGAAGTCAAAAATCAAGAGTTATCAGAGAAGATTTGTAAGTGGATTAATATTGTATCATGGTTGACCAAGAAACAATATTCTGATACCTATTTAACCAAATGGACAATAAAATATTTTAAGATAAACATAGAAGAGGGCAACGTGATTTTAAGGAAATAGCACATTCACAAGCAAAGAAAAGTTTTTTTAATAATTGAGGACAGATAAAGTCAACACAAAAACAAACAATTATACTGGAAAGATATAGAACCTCTGCTAATGGTCACACTATACAGAAAATAAAGAGTAACTTTTTACTGTCTCTTGTTAAGACGCTTAGACAAATTTAATATTTTAACAGAGAGAAAGCATTAATATAATATTTATACTAGTATAATAACTGACAGTAAAAGTTTCAAACTCCTTTTTTTAAAAAAAATAGGTAGTTATATTTCTCTGTCATTATTGCTCCTAGTATAATTTCACCCACTCATTTAATTGTAATTTTTCCCCAAAGAAATAATTTCTATTTATAGAGAACACTGAGAGGCAGAGAAGTGAAAACTGTCACATATAAGCATGTTAGCAGACTAGCAAAGCTTGTAAGCACACATAACACAACTTTCTACAGCCACACCTTCCCATTCTTCCTAAAGTAGCAAAAATAATTAACACAATCACAAAAATTATTCAACAGTATTGCCATTCTATAGTATATAAAACCAAGAAACCAAAGTATATAATCTTAAATTTATCCTTAATAGTCCATGTTTCAGGAGTCACTGTTAAGTAATTATAATCTAGGAATGGAAAGATTATCCATTAATTAATTCTTTTAAATATTAGACAAAGGTTTTAATTACTAAAGAACTTAGAAATTGTGTTCAAGCTAAGAAATGTAAAATGTAAATGTAAAACATAATCACTATTACATAAAATCATCTGTCAGTATTGTGATTCAATTTAGTTGAACACAAATTTACATTTTTCATAAGCTTAAATATCGCGTAGAATGTCAGCATATTTGATCAGTAAACCAGTAAAAGTAGTGTAGATTCACTTACTAGTCACTACATGAGGAAACAGACCTAAATCTTATAAAAAAATTTGTATCTTTGTATTTTAGTTAACACTGCTAAATCAGAGAAAACTACATAGAGCTTTTTTTCCTAAATCAAAATTATGTCAGTGTGATTTGTTAAAGATTAATTTTGATTTTGTAACTTAGATTCTTCAAATGTTTCTGAACTACTAACATCTGTAAGGAGGATTATTATTTTTGTGGGAGAGGAGATTCGAATTTTAATCTATTAGAAGACAAGTTTATTTTGTGAATTTAAAAAATACGTAATTTGTGTAAGTGCTTATTTGTTCTTAAAAAATAATCAGAACAGAACTCCATTAATTCAAGAGACATTATAATGTAAACCTGTCTACATCTGCCACAGATAGGAAAATATTTCACATTTGTCAAAGAGATGTAAATACTTTTCTGAATTAAAGACACACATAAACATACATATAAAGAGAACTTATAGCTTCAGTTCTGCAACTTCAACTATAGATCAAAAGTAAAAAGAGAAACATAAAACTCACCAGTTCAGGAATAAAAGAGTTGTTCTACTTCCCAATGGGTGCAAAATTTTAATTGTTTTGAGTTCAGAGATAGACAGAGAAACAAACAAACAAAAAAGACTAACAAAGTTTTCTGTCATATATCACCTAACGAGGACAGATCATCATCCATAAAACAGTGAACCACAAAATGGTTAAACCACAAAACCAAATTTCTATCCATTGCTACCACCAATGGGGAATCAATTATCAGCTCTGCATGAACCAGAAGCAATAACAACAAAACTTGAGAGTCAGAGAATTGACTTAAAATTGATTGCCACTTGAGATTCACTCTGGGAACCAAGATCTGCCTGAATTTAAACAGCCCATGGGGTATATGTGTCTAATAACACTGTTTACTTGGCTCTGTCATGAGTCCACCTGGGCATCTCAGTGGATGATCTCCAAAACAAATAAAGTATAGTTTTCAAAGTTGAAAAACATGATTCTTGTATAATATAAAATGAACAAGTGTCAAAGGTTTTATTTAAATCATTAATAAGGAAACCAGTAAGCATTATGACTGGTTCATAGACCCTTTAAGAAGCTAGGAGTATACAAGGAATAAGATTTCTGGGTTAGATATAAAATTGCTTATACTCAACAGGGCCCAAGATGATAATCTTTAGTGTTATCTGTTCTACTGAACAGACATTATTTGCTTCTCTTTCCAGACAAAAATCTACAAGCTAACCATTTGTTCCTTCAGAGATGAAAATTGCCTTATCAATAGATAGTCGAGCCAACCACTGCACAGAAAGAACGCCAATAATCTTTCTTGGCTATTTCAAGTTTGAAATAACCTTCTCGCAGTAATGTATAATAAATCTCTGGATTTTATCAGGCCTTCATTTACTTACAGTAGCCCCAACTATCTGTATATTTACTGCGGGCATGTCATTCACATAGCTTTAGCTCCTACTTAGCACTGTGAATTCAAAGAACTTATATCAAAGAAAAAAATCAAATAAGAATTAAAGTATATTTGAAACTCTATGGTAGTGGAAAAGACTGACATTTTTCATAATATAGTTAGTTTGTTAAACCATCAAAAAATTTGGTTCCAAAGCCAGTTAAAATTGTATTTAGGAAAGCCTTAATAGTTTGCTAGATTACCACATGGTCTTTTTCATCATTTGGATAATAACAAAGCAAATGTATGTGCTAAAAAATTGCTTCACAAGACAGATGAAAATGATAGTTACGAGTTCTGTTATATTCAAATTGTAAAATTTCATTCCTAGAGTAGCTTTTTCCTATAGTAGTCTAACTTCAGGACTTTTGCTTAAATTACTAGAGCTGCCATAAAATCTCAATAAACCTTCATGCAAGGATTAGATAAAATAAAAGAAATTAATCCAGATGATTACAGTTTTCAAATTGTCTTTTCTTAGCATATGAATATAATCTTTATGACCGCATCATTTGTATTGATATTATGACTCTATTACATGTTAAGTAATAATTTAGTTCAATTTATTGGACACTAATTTCTTTCATTACTGTTCTCAAGCCTACATTTTATTCTAACACCAGCAAATATTGAACATTATAATTCTTAAAGACATTATCTTTATCCAATATCCTCTCACTCGTGGTGTTAATGTGAACATAGTAGAAAATTTTAATGGTTTTGCCCTCGTCCTCAATACAGTGTGGAATTATATGGGTGTTTCCAACACCCTGATTGCTACCCAATCCACAATTTTCTTTTTTCTCTTTTCAGTTAATAGGCTCTCACTCTACCTGGTGAATAAATAGAGAATACAATGGTAAGGCCCCAGTTGTGTCACTCCTTTTTGGACAGATTGCCTTATTTTGTAACTTTCCTTATCCTCATCAAAAATGTGTCCAATTTTGTCTCACTTCTTCAAAGAATCTGTTTTCTGGAAGATATGTTAACAGTCGCTAATAATTCATTGTCTTTTCAAGAAATATATATTTTAATAAAGGCCTCCTTTGTCTCAAGGGAAAGCAGTGCCTTTCATAGAAATTTAGGTTTATTAGTTTCAGGGCTGCTGTAACAAATTATCACTAAATTGGTGGCTTAAAAACAATAGAAATTTGTTTTTGCGCAGTTCTGGAGGCTAGAACGTGTCGGCAGAGCCATATTCTCTCTGAAGGCTCTAAGATGTTACGTGCCTTCCTTTAGCTTCTGGTGGTGCCAGCAGTTTTCAGTGCTCCTTGGCTTACTGATGTATCATTCGAAGCTCAGCTTCCATCACTGCATGGCATTCTCCCTGTGTGTCTTCTGCCTGCGACTTTCCTCCTCTTCTTATAAGGACGCCACCAGTCATAAGGAATTAGGGCCCAGCCCAATTCAGTGTGACCTCATCTTAACTTGATTACATCTGCAATGATTCTATTTCCAAATAATATCACATTCACAGGTACTAGGGGTTAAGACTTAGACACATATTTTGGGGGGACCCAATTCAACCCCCAATCTCAGGTGTTGTGCCACAATCTTCCAGTTCTTCCCAGATTGTTGGAGGGGATCTTGCCTGAAACATTGGAAGACGTGCAGTTTAAGTTGTCCATCAACTGCACTTTTCATGCTGTAAGGTGATTATTCTTTTTTTGGGTGAGAAAGATTGGCCTTGGGCTAACATCCATGCCCATTTTCCTCTACTTCATATATGGGATTTCTGCCACAGTATGGCTTGATAAGCGGTGTGTGGGTCTGTGGCCGGGATTCTAACCTGCGAACCCCAGGCTGCCGAAGCGGAGCACACGAACTTGACCACTGCTCCACTGGGCCAGCCCCTGGTGATTATTCTTTTACATCCTTTTCATTCGAATGTAGAGATGCTTGGCTTTTGCTCTCAATATTAAAGCCATAATAGTGAAGAAAAATTAACAGGGGTATGTTGCTCTGCCTTATGTATCATCTGCAAAATTGTCAGGTAAATTCTGACTCCAAAATTTTTGTTTTATGTTAGTGACTAGAAGCAGAATAAACATGATTTGATTTGCAGTCAGCTTGCTATGCTTGTGACAGTAGAGTATCAGAAAAAATATGGCTGGAAGCATAAACTAAGAAAATTTAATGTGGAAGTCATTGATGTAGTCTTAGGAGAAACACTTTTCAAACAGTAGGTGCATTTTATTGCTGCTTTTAACATTCATTACATTTTTCAGCAGTCTTTCCATATAAATATCAAAGATATCTTAAAAAGTAATTTATATGCAAATATATGGATATTAACTATCACATGATTGTAATGCTATAAAATACTGTTTTTAAGGCTACAGGAAAAACTAATTTGGGCCTGACTAATTCACATTTTTGATATTTCAGTAAGGGTTCAGCTTAATTTTCCTTTGCTTTATAAGAAAATAATTTGCTAAGCATATTTGTCTTGAGAAGAAATTGCCCTGCTTATGTGACAAATTGTATATATATTCCTTGTAGCCTGGAAACATTTACATATGAATAATTGATACACTAATTGTAAATCTCTTAGTTGTGAGTTAAATCAAGTTCCACTTCCATAGGAGACTGTCTAGTTCAAGGCTGAATATAGTGTGGTAGGGGGTGTTATAAAAAGGCATTTCTATATAAGAAAAAGCTGTTTAACTCATAGTTTTACTAGTTGAAATAGATCTGTACTTTTTTAGATGAAGCAACTTAGAACATAATGTTTCTTTTATTAGATGTTACTGCTGATAGCTAATTCATTCAAATTCTGAGATAGGAAAAATTTTAGTGAGTTGATATTAAGATGGATGATTTCTATAAATGAGTGAAAGATGGCACCTAGAACACCAAGGAATTTTTCTTGTACGGTGCTGAACCAAATACAGTTTCATTTGTTATTATAAAAACAACCAGGTAATTGCACCAGACTGTATTCCGTTAGCACAATGAGAGTACTGAAGATGTACGTGTCTAACGTTACTCAACAGGATTTAGGAGACGTGGGGAGTCTGGCTGAACCTATTACAGAAATTTACAGAAGAAAAAATCTTAAAACATTCCAATTTTGTAACACGAGTCCTCAAGGAGTCAAACTTCTAGTGGTGGTTATTGAGAATAATGGAGAGAATTCATGACCAAGAACGCTGGGAGGAAAACTGAATTTGTAGTTGTGGTATTTCAGAGAGCAGTGCAGATCACAGACCTGAGGCTCAGACAAATTCCACTGGACACATGGTTGCTATTTCACCCAACCCTTGTTTATTTCCTTACCTGCGCATTCAGGAGCTTCAAGCGTCAGGATCGGAATAGCGCTTAAAAGACTTCAGAGAAACTGGAGAAAATACTGACAACTATCACCATATTAGATCGGTCATGAATCAGCATGTCATTTTATGTCCATCTCACATGATTATATGAGATCCATTTTAATATGGTTATGATATCACTAATTCCTCAGATTATACATTAGGAAGTTGATTAAATGTCTGTTACCTGTACTTTAGACTTGGCTCTTCTGATTGAGTGAAGTTCTTATTTAGACTTAGGCATAATCAGTGAGGAGAGTTTTAGCTTAGGGTTAGCTCTCATAGGAAGAGAAAGGTCATTGCTATTAGGTCATGCTTGATTTAGCATAGATTTTTGTGGCCCCAAATGATCCATTAATTTATAAAAACAGTTCTCCTAAAAGATGGAACTGTTATATATATTGAGGGAAAATACTATATATTTTTGGTATATTTATATTGACATTTGGACAACAAGTGTCCGTTGCATTAGTGGTTATGTCACAATAGGGATTACAAAGATTGTGGTATGGATGGCTAAGGTACTTCTCAATACCCTAGATCGTACTCAAGGAAAATGATAAGTGAAAGTTCTTGAATGCCTGGCTCAGAACCTGGGAAAAGAGAAAAAGATTTAGAAAATCTCTATGAAAGCTTTAAAAGATTCCTTATCTTCTACAGCCACAAGACAGATAACACTGAGCCTGATTGTATGGGTGACAAAGTTGTACTGCCAATTAAAGGTGGAACTCTAGATCTCTTCACTAAATTAAGGCATGGTGTGGAAGATGTTGAAACCTAAAGTACAGGGTCATTTTGGTAAAGACAGATAAGAGCAAGAAGTCCCTAAATCACTCTAAACCTTCCTTACTTATAGAAACAGCCCAATCCATGTCTGAGAGAACCAGCACTACCGTCCATAAAATCTTTCAGCTGAGGCAGTTGCCCCAAGGAGGCCTGATTCTCGTAAAGACCCCATCTCATCACCGTTCATTGCCTGCAGGCCCATAATAAGAGATGTTTATTCTATCATAGACCAAATGGAGAAGACCTACTCTGGGAAAAGACAGCCTTTACCCAAAAGAATTGCAGAAACTTGCTAATGTAAATATTAGCAAGGTAAACATGTCTGGGGAAAAGGAAATACCCAGACCTTCCAGGAATTATTAGCATTTGGCTCTGAACTGAAGCTAATTATTACAGGCCCACAACTCCACTATGATTTACTGGTCAGAGTGAGTGGCATTGGAGGTCAGTTAAAAGATGGAGATGTGGTCTGAGTCGTCTCACAAGATGCCCAGTGAAATCATGGCCACATGTTGTGGTTCTTCCCTTGGTCCTAAAATATATACTTAGTAACTGCAAGAATCCCTAGATTTGTTCCTGTGAAGTGAGGGTCATTATGGTAGGTGTGTCAAGTGGAAGCCATTATGTCTCAGCTGCAACGGATAGTAAATTAAAGGCAATATTTTATCCCAGGAGATTGGCAGAAATCAATGCTGTTAACCAATATCTGGAAAATTAGTAGTGATGATTACTGCTGCATCCCCATCAATTTACCTTTTTGGCTGATACAAAAGCCAGACAGTGCTTGAAAAATGAATGATTGGATATTATTGCAAATTTAATCAGATAGTTTTACCAATCACAACTGTGATGGAGAAATAGAGTTTTTAGTGGCTATAACCAATATATCCCAACACACCTTTGTTGCTTTCTTTAGACTTCCTATCAATATGATAATCATGTTCAGAGACTGCAGAACACCTTGACTGTCTTACTTCAGGATATGTCAACTCTTCTGCTCCTGGTCATCATGTAATCTAGAGGGAACTTGACTGTCCTGTTAGTCCTCAGAATATTAGGTAAGTCATTATATCGATGACATTATGCTAATTGGACCTGGTGGCAGGATGTGACAAACTCTCTTCTAAAGTGAGAGGCAATTTACACCACATCCCCTGAGGAAAGAAGTACGTTTGTTTGGATTCATAGGATAATTGGAGAAAACATATACCACATTGGGGCCTACTCTTCTGACCCATTTAACAGCCAGTTTAGCATGGGGTCTGTATGGAGAAAGGACTCGATAGCAGAACCAAGACTACAGCACAAGTCATCCCCACCATTCAGACCTTATTACCTGCCATGCCCAACAGCAATGGAAATGTCAGTGGAAAAGATGATATGTGAAGCATCTGGCAAGTTATAAGGGAATCAGAGTGTAGGGATTTGGATTAAGGACATGCCCTTTTCTGCACAACTCTTGGACTGCTACTGCAATCAGGTGGAGATTGGCCCTGGACAATAAGTGATTTATTCAAGTTAACTGTCATTTATGACCTGGGTATCAACTGATCACTGAATAACATTGACATGAGCAGCAGCAACACATGCTTAAAAAATTATATTGGTTAAAAGAATGAATAAATGTTACTTTTTATCATTTTCAAACATTTCATTTCCCTTTTACATTATTTTCTTCTGATTGACACATTTCTTTAATTGAAAGGAAATCATTAAGAATATTTCACTTTTTGAAGAGTGTAGAGACATTCTACATTAACTCATATGGTACTAAAACAGGGAAATAGTCTAATGGCCCACTAAATAGCAGATGGTGATCCAAAAAATAACTGTGGGTTCCTTCAAGTGCCCTTTGCTATGCACTCTCTTAAGTTGGTAACTAATAATTGCATATAAAGAATTACCATATTTAGCATATTCATCCATTCATTCATTCATTATTTAAATAGATAGGTAGATAGATAGATAGATAGATAGATAGATAGATAGATAGATAGACAGATAGATAGATAGATAGATAGATAATAGATAGATGATAGAGATAGAGATAGGTAGCCTGAAACATAAACAGCTCAGTAGATTTTAAATGAGTCTCTACAACACTGCATATATAGTTTCGTAAAGGAAATGCTTATAATTTCACTGATTCAATGTCTTCATCTCTAAATAGGGGTAGCTTAAGTTAACAATTCTAAAAGAAGATAAGAAACATTATTAGTTACTCATAAACAATGAGTTTGGTCCAAACTAAACAAGAAGTTTTTTCTTAAAAATTGAACAAAAGTTTAAGTGTTTACTGTCTTTATGATGATTAATTGAATTAAGGATGCTTAACAAATTTTAACAATATTAAAGACCATTTAATGGAATCCAAATTGATTTAACAACCTAAGTGTTCTATTAACCATGAAGAGAGGATGTTAAATGATCCCAGGTTAATCAGCTTTTGATGCTTAACCAGTCTTATCTAGTCTTTTGAGCCTAAAAATATAAGAATTTTTAAAAGTTTAGTTAGCTTGGTTTAAGAGGGCTAAAGACACTAAACCTCACTTAATGAGGCTTAACCAAGTTTAATGGAGGTAGATAATTTTAATGAAGTTTAAGTTTTAATGAGACATAAGATCCCCCTTCTATTTAAGATTGTGAAGATTTTTCTTAATATCTGGAAAGTACCTTAACTCCTTAGGCAATTATAAACACAATGAAAATCCATTGATAAATAAAGATGACTTTCAAAGGATGTAATATACTTTTTGAACTAGAGGGGAGGGGCAAATCAGGGAACTGAAACTGTGAGCACTCCAATAAAACAGCAGATAATAGATTCTTAGAATTTGAAGGGGCCTTTTCTTCCATTTAATTTGATCTTCTACCTAAGGCAACATCCCTCTCTATACTATCCCTGAAATACTGTCATTTAGCTGTAACCTTGAATGACTCCTTTGATAAGCTTACTGCTCTATAAAGCATCATAATGGACTTTTGACCAATCATTTATGGACAACTAATTATTTTACATTGAGATGTAAAACAGTATTATGAAGCCAGCTTGATTTTCATTGAATATTGACACCAGCAGTTATCAACTGCATTTATACACATAGCTAGTAATAAAACGTAATATTTAAGAACATGTGTTCTTAGACTGCTTGAGCACCAATGCTCACTAGCTGTGAAGCCTTAGGAAAGTCATTTAAACGTCTCTGAGCTGTAATGACTCAAGAGGATTTAAATATCTTCATGGAGTTGTTCGTACGGCAAAGTGTGAACGACTGGTGAACCTGGATAAAAGATATTCAGGAATTCTCTGTACCATTTCCATATAGTCTAAATATTAGAAATTATTTCAAAATAAAAAAGCAAAGCAAACAAAATAAAAATGAAATGCAGCTCTTATGAACATCAGATAGTTGAACTGTGTTTTTATTTTGTTTCAGTCTGTTCTGTACTTTTTAAGAATGTTTGATCCATTTAAATTTAATGTAGAACTGGCCCTGACAGCCTAGTGGTTCAAGTTCAGCGTGCTCTGCTTCAGCAGCCGGGGTTCAGTTCCCAGGCGCAGAACCACATGGTTCCTCTGTCAGTAGCCATGCTGTGGTGGAGGCTCACAGTGAAGAACTGGATGTACTTACAACTAGAATATGTAACTATGTACTGGAGCCTTGGGGAGGGAAAAAAAAAAAAGGAGAGGAAGATTGGCAACAGATGCTAGATCAGGGCAAATCTTCCCCAGCAAAAAAAATGAAATAAAATAAAAAATAAATTTAATGTAATTACATGATTGATTCTGCTGGCTATCTTGCTATATGTTTTCTATTTTCTCCTCTGTTCTTTGTTCTTTTGATCCTGTTTGAATTAATCGGATATTTTCAAAAAAATTTTTTTGGCATTTCATTTTACTTCCTCCATTGTTTTTACATATACTTCTTTGTTTAAATGTTTTAGTGGTTGCTCTAAGGACTAAAATAGTATCCTTACTTTATCACAGTCTTTCTTGAATTAATATTATACCAACTTAGGTATAATGTATGATGGTTACAAAAGTGATCTTCCATGTTACTCCCTTGCTATCCTTCATGCTATTCTTATGATGCAATTTATCACTATGTGTGTTATAAACCCCATAACAAAACATTATTGTTTATGCTTTAAACAGACATTTGTATTTTGAAGAAATGAGAAAAGGAAAAGTCTTTTATATGTACTCATTTACCTTCCTCTTAAATCCTTCCTGTAGATCTGCCTTTCAATTTGTACTATTTCTTTTTAGACTGAAGAACTGCCTCTAGCATTTCTTATGTGCAAACCTGTTTGCCTTGAGTTCTGTTGGCTTTCATTTATTGGAAAATGTTTTTATTTCACCTTTACTTTAGAAGGATATTTATGCTGGATATAGAAATGTAGGTTTATAGTTGCCCTTTTGCTTTTCATTTTGGGGGGATTTTTCTGGTTGTTGTTTCTTTTTAACAACTTTAAAGATGTCATTCCATAACTTTTGGCATCCTTTGTTCATAATGAGAAGTCAGCCACCATATTTAACTTTGCTTCCCAGTACATTACGTGACTTTTTTCTCCGGATGATTTTGGGATTTACAATGGATTTTCAGCAGTATTACTATGATCTACCTATGTGTGATTTTCTTGCATTATCCTGTTTGGGACTTGCTGAACATCTTAGATTTGTGGATTAATGTCTTTCATGAAATTTGGAACCTGTCAAACCATCATTTCTTTACACATTTTCTGCCCTGTTTTGTTGCTTCTCTCCTCAGGGACTCCAATATGAGACTACTCAACATTAGACTGACTGCTTGATTTGGTTTGGTTTGTTTTGTTCTCTTGCTTTTCAGCCTTACCTTCACTTCACTGCACTTCTCTCAGTGAAACTAGTAATGGTGATAGGCAGTAGAGACAATTGTTGGGACGAGCAAGCTCTTCTCTCATTTGAGTGTCTTCAAGATTACAATCATTCCTGCCTGTCCCTGCCCTGATGAATAGCTTAGCTGGCCTCTCCTAAGTAAGTCAATTTCTCACGGTTTTTGGCAGACTTTTTCCTGTCTGCCTGAACCAGACCCAGCAATTGCCCCAGAACTGCTCTGGGAATTGCTCTTTCTGGGAACTGCTCATCAAGACTTTCTCACATCCATTGCTCTTCAATAGTCCCATAGATAAGTACGATTTTCTATTTTATCTAAGTTTTCCTTTGTGCTACCACAGGAATGAAGGCTATCCATATCCTTTTACATCCTAACCAAAAGTGAAATCCCCTATGACCTAGTTCTAATGAAGCTGTAATCCATGAGGTCTTTCTTCTGCTATCTTTGTTCTGTTTGATTCTTTGCTGCTGCTATAATCAAGTTGCTGGAAATTCTTTATGTTACTTTTAAGTCATACTATCTTGGATCATATTGAACTCACACTTAACCACTCTTATTTAGATAAAGTTAGTCTACTGCAACAGAGACCAAGAAATCATGTTTTGGCTTACTGTCATAGTGATATTAACCAAATCAAAATATTTTTTTTAAAAAGGAAATACATCTTTCAGATAAATTATTTAAAAATCCAGAGATTAATTTTTCTCCTAAATAACTTAAAAGCAATTAATGTTAATAATTCATTCACGTGTACTGCCAAGGACTGAACTCAAGATCTTCAGTCTACTTTTTCTATTTGTTTAAAAGTAACGTCAACATTCACTAATATTCAATTTTCTAGTATATTTCCCAATGGCTATTATGTCTAAAAGATTACCAACAAGGATATTACATTCACACCTTCAATGTCTAATATTTTTCAGTGTTCTTCAATGTAACTATCTTAATAATCTGTACACACTTCTTTCCAAGGAAGCAAATAACCAACCCCTCCCCCACCAAATAAAAAGTAGTAGTTGAGTATTCTCTCTGTCTCCATCTCTCTCTCTCTCTCTCTCTCTTTCTTTATCTTATTTGATAATTTTATGTCATTTGTTCCAAATAGGAATTCTTCCTTGTTCTTGTTCTAAATATAACCTCAAAAGTATTCGCCATTTTCTAACATCTTCTTTATGGTCTGTAGCTTTTCACTCTCTTCTTGCAGGATATTTTTGCTTTACTAACAGTTCTTACATCATTATAACAGTTCTTACATCATTTATAAATGCACATTTAAAATCTGAACACATCAAAAAGCTCTGCATGTAGCCACAGATACTTTTCCATTTCTTAGTTGAAATCTCTTGGATTTGAAACACTTAGATTTTATTTTTAAAATTTATTATTGATTTGAATTGTGTTAACATTTGGAAATGACCATGTGATCTTATCTGCCTTTTTTATTAAACATAAGGGTTTTTTTGATCAAGTTATCAATTCTCCTACCAAACATAATATTTGTCTTTTCTAGGAGCAAATAATTCTGGAATCCCAGGCCAAAGTTCTAAAAATCAAATCCTGTTCTTCAACTCTTTAATTTATGTAGTTATTTAATCTTCCAAAAGTCACACCTTTCTCCATAAAAGAGATGAGAAAATCATTAATTGTATCCCTTTCATCCTTGATTATTAATTGTGAAAATGTAAATGATGGTAATTAGCTTTAATTTGTAACAGCTCTTTATTAAGCACAAATTCCTTAGGCAAATGTAGCAGGTCACTCAGCTTTGGCCAATTATACTAAAAATATTTCACTCACCTCTACTTTTTTGCTGCATTGATATCATAGTCACACTTACCAAAATAAAATATTGTTATCAAAACATAAATAAACTTTACTTTCTACTGACACTTTCAAGGAGAGTACCAAGAGACGATAGATGTAGAACAGAGAAAGAGATAACAAATGAGAGAAAGATCAGAAAAATCTACCAAATAACCAGTTGACCATATGATCTGGTCTAAGCTCAGAGGCCACAAACCAGCACCCAAATCTGTGCCTGACACTTTCATCTTAATCGTTTGAGCAGAATTATATTTCAAATAATTAATGTTTATTTTATCTGTAATTCCTTACTCTTGTGCTCTTTATATATTCTTAGGAACCCTGTTGTCCATGGAGGACTGACAAATGAAGTAGTTGTTTGCAAAAATAGTTTTTCCATTTCAAAATTTATGATAAAACCAGAGCTGAAGGAAGGTAGGTGAGATTAGAATGGAAAAGTATTTTGTAGATCAGAGTTCTTGAAGTAGGAAATGAAATGAGTCCTTCTATTTTGAGGACTACAGAGCTCATTAGAAAAGATTCAACATCCATCATGCCCCAAAATGTGGACTCCCACTGACCCCTTACTCTGGAACTACCCATTATCTAGCAGTCTTCTTGAAGACTTTCTCAAGTGAATTGAGAGTCAGTGTGAGCATCATGATTTAGAAGTTTTGTTCCCCTTAACCAAGATGGTATTGAACTATCCCAACAAGTGATTTCCTAATAATCCAAAGCAATTTGGACATGGATTATAATGTCTTGGTATAATTTTCTTAAGCTTCCTTGTACCTGGATTTCATTGAGCTTCTTAGATTTTTTGGTTTAAAATTCTCATCAAATTTGGAAAATTTTTGATCATTATTTCTTCAAGTTTTTTTTTCTACTCTCTTCCCCTCCTTTGAGATTTAATTGCTTATTTAAGCCAATTAAATTTGTCCCACAGTTCTTAGCTCATTTGTTCAGTTTTTAAAGTCATTTTTTTCCCTTTAGTTTTCATTTTGGATAGTTTCTACTCTATTTTTAATCTAAGAAAATTTTTTATTTTTCATTTCTGGGAAGTTTTCTTTGGTACTTTTTTTTGTAGACTCCATATTGCTCCCAGACTTGCTTAAATTTTTTCCAGCTTCTCAAACATATGAAATACAGTTATAATAACCTTTTTAATATGCTTGTTACAAATTCTGTCATGTGTTAGTTCTGGGTATGATTCTTTTGTTTTTTGTCTTCATTATGAGTCATATTTTTCTTCTCTTTGGCATGCCTGGTAATTTTTGACTAGATGCCAGACACTGTGAATTTTACCTTTTTTGGGTGTTCTATATATTTGTATTCCCCTATATATTCTTGAGTATTTTTCTGGGAAACTCTTAGGAATTCTTTGATCTTTTCAAGGCATACTTTTAAAATTTATTATCTGGAACCAAAGCAGGCTTAATCTAGGGCTAATTTTCCCCACTGTTGAAGAAATACTTCACTACTGAGGCAATACTCAATGACCTACAAAATAATGAGGTTTTTTGGATCGTTGGAAGACCAATATTTCCAGGCCCTGTGCAAGCTCTCTGGATTGCTCCTTTCAGATGGTTATTTTCCTGGCCTTAGGTAGTTTCTTCTCAACTGAACACTTGAATTAGACCCTCTGAAAATCTCTTCAGAGTAATCTCTCTGTGTAGCTCTTGCCTCTCCAGAACTCTGCCTTGTGACATATCAACACCTTGGCCTCCCTAGGCTGAACTCCATCTCCTGAGCTCAGCAAGTTCACTAGGATCCTCCCTGGGTTCCCCCTCCCCATGCTGCATCCTAGAAAGTCACAGGCAGTAAGCTAAGGCAATTATAGGGCTTGCCTCATTTTCCTCCCTCTCTCAGCGCTCAGGGATCACTGTCCTACATTGCCTGGTATCCAATAATTGAAGAGTATACACATACCTTTGTTGTTTTCATAAGAAAATGTAAATCTTGTTATTCCATTCCATGTTGGCTAGAAGCCATAGTTCCCTGTGAGTTTGCTTTATATTTTGAAACGATTCCATATTTACAGTGCATAATCACTTAAAAAGTACAAAAAAGAACTAGCTACTGAATAACTTATATTTAAAATCTCAGAAACAGGCAACTGGTAAGACGTTTTACAAAGGAACCAGGTTTGTTGTTTTATAAATGCAATAATTTTCACACTGTTTTATAACTATTTCAAATTAATAGTCTTTAAGTAAGGTAGCAGTCCAGCAGTAAAAAAACAATTTTTCTGGATGGCCTTTGCTACTTTTAGTGGTTTCAAATTTTAGCAGAAAGTCTTCCTATTTTCAAACAGAATGAATTCCAGTGATGCTTTAAAAATAACAGTGTAGCACCAGTTAAAGTGTTGTCAAGGTGCTTTAGCTTAAATCCAAGTGAAAAAGAACTTAAAACTCACTTGCATTGCTCTTTGCGTACATTATTTTAACTCTTATGAATTATACCTAAGATTCTGAGTATGGGATAATGGCAAATTCATACATTTTTAAATGAAATATACAAAGTCGCATATAAACCAACATAAATATTGTTAAATTCAGCCTTCTAGAAAGCTGAATTAGAAGTCCAAACTTTATATACAGTGAGTAATAATATTGGGTGTTACAGTTGTGAATGAACGGGAAGCTCATCTGTCTTGGTGATGGGAGTTTAATTCGTCTGCCTCTCAGAGCCTCAGCTCAGCCTTTGTAAGTGAAAGATTCTTTTAAATATTAGGAACAAAATTTATTCATATGTATGAAAAGATAAAACAAGACTTTTACTATATTTTCACTTTGTAGGCATAGTTCTCAAGCAGAAATTATCTATTTTTAAGGGAGATGGACATAGATAGCATCATAGTGTTTGTTTACAAGATTACATATTAATCAATTAATTTATATTCTAACAGCTCAACTCTCAGTGTCATTCAATTTGTTGTACAACAACATTCTTAAATTTCTCTCCTATGCCTCTTTTCTCAAGGTAATAAATCTCAAAGGTAAAGCAAATTAAGTTCCTTACGCTTTTTTAACACCCTAATTTGCGAGCTGTTATCTTCTGGTGTTGTGTACAAATAATATACTAGAAATAGAAGAAAAGAATGTTAACAGGGAACACTAATAAAACTAATTATTCCAAGCATAGAAACTAACGTCAATAAATCTACAACAAAGGTATTAAAAATCGTCAGCAGCCACTGCTCTGTTATTCTCCATCACTTTCTACCTTTGTGGAGAGTGTTTACCCCATTTCAGCAAGACCACTTCCTCAGGCTCAGATTCCCTACCATTTTTGAAAATCACAAACATGACACGGCCCTAGAATCAGTCCAACACTCTAAGTTCAGCAGTGTAATATATTCTAACTAGATTTAAAGTAATGTTTCTTCCATCCCCGCCTTCCATCCATCTTAGTATACAAATTCATATAAGGAAAAAAATTGATCTGTCCAGTATGCCTCAGGTTCAGATGACACAGGTAAAATAAAATTCAAATTTTTGTGCTTTTCTGTTTTATCCTATTTTTAACATGTCCTTGTAACTATAACATGAAAAGCATAGCATTTAAGAAAATTATTTTATGAATAATTCACATATAAATTTTTCTGAAATATAAGAGAACAAATAATGAATTTAAGAATAGCATTGTCCTGGCATGAAATAGTTAATGGCTTACCATACTTGACTTCAGATGCATTGCGAGTTCCTGCTGTTTAAAAGAAAAAGAAAAGAAGACTCCATTAACCATGGTCTGATTCTTGGTATTACCACATTTAATACCACTCATTTGGCTTAAAGCACTGACCCTGCTTAAATGTAAATGTTCTTGAGAGGAGTAAGAAATTCAACTTCCATTACGTATTTATGCCTTATTATATATGGTTTATAAATCCTTGACTGGAAGTGAGGGAGTTCAGAATTTGAGAGCACTGAATGACTGAAAATTTGAAGAGAGAATATCTCTGAGAATGGATAGAATACGAAATGCAAGAACTGAGGGTGTTCAACACCACTAATGGATACACTTGCCAATTTTGTATTTTTGCACTGTATGTTTCTTACTAATATCTCATATTAAAAAGGATATTTAAATATAGGTAACCTTTACACCTGAGAAGTATTTACAATATTTCTGATGTTTTATATCTTACTTTTTCCATTTTACAATTTATAAATAGCTATCATTTCAGTGGAACTTTTAAAGCAATAAAAATATTTGTATTTTCAATAAAAAATAATCTAAAGCAAAGCATGAAGCTCTAACACCCATGCCAAAATTTGCACATGGTAAGTGAAGGCACCTTCAAGTATCAAACCTAATTTCTCTTATTTTCAAAAGAAAATTTTGAAAACATGGAGATTCAATGGTTTGCCGATTATAGTCAGACGCAAATTTCAGATTAGGACAGAGATGCTAATTGCCAGTCCTAGTAATTAGTGTATGTGGTATCATTAAAATCCTTCCATTCACTTCCCTCTAACACTGCCTCCCATCTATCCATGTCTTTGTCCTGTATTTCATGTACGCCCTCAATGGAAATGTCAATAAAATATTACTAAAGTATATAATTTTAGTTGAGATTGTGTCAAATATTTCTTAAGGAATTATTCTCCTAAATAATATCTGTATTGTTAAAGTCAAATATCTGAGCACAGAAGATAACACTGCAATGAGAGGAGAGCCTGATCCTAAGGAACCCACTCTACGGTTTCCATCCTCTACCAAACCATTCACTTGCACTACCGTTGGAAGTATTTCCTTAGCATGTTCCATGTTAAGCTTCTAATCACAGACTTAACCAAGGTGCTTCAGGCTGGCACTGCGAGAAGGAGGGGAGTAAGTTTGATGGGATCTGCAGATACAGTGAGAACAAAAATAAAGACTTTGCTTAAAGTTTGCAAAACCTTGATGTGATAACCAAACATAAGTCAGATTTTGAGCAGTGCAGAACTATTACATATGCTTAATATAATCCCAAAGTTTTTATAGCAAGCTGCAAGGAGAGAAGAACAGAATCTGAGCCAGGTAATCAAGGCATGAAAACTTATATGTCACAGTTGATACATAATAACGTAGACAGACATGAATCTATTGGAAAAAAATTTAGGCAGAGCTTAGGTTATCAGGACAAAACAAAGGGAACATCATGAATGCCAAGTATGAGTAGACAAATGAGGGACAGACTTGAAATATACATCTAGAGCAGGAGGTCACAAGAAGACCATATAATGTCATAGGCAAGAATAAACTTGGGCTATGAAATGAAAATAGAAATAAGAAAGCCAGGAACATTGTTTGAGATTTGTCACAAACAGGGGTCCCAAGTGGAGTCATGCTGAAAGGGAACTCATTCCATGTGCAAGGCATGAGATAAGTAATTAATTGTTTATGAAGCTTCATTCCAGATGCATGGGAAGGTCCTACTCTATGAAACAAAAAGAGAAAAAACTCTTTTATCTGCTAATTATGGATTTAATATTTAACAACCCAAGCATTTGGCTTAAAGCTTTGACACTTCATAGAAAAGAAACCTGCTGTTGATTTTTTTTCACCTCAGCCAGGTAATGTTAGGATTTATGGTAAATCTCCAATCTTCATAAGTCTAGAACCTATAAGATTAGTGAGCCACACCGTGGTTCACACACTGGTAGTTTCAACATACGTTCTTCATATTATTTTTGTACTGTATACATGCTTCTATCATTCTGAAAGTAACAGTGAATTAATAATCATGTGTAGTCATGTCTACCTCATCTAATATCCTCTCCGAAAATCCCTAAAGGAAGGCACTGTAATGCTTATTAATTCTTTATCCCCCAAACCTAGTATGGAATCTTATATATGGTGGGCATTCCGTATTGGTTGATCTGAACTTTACTAAAGGTAATTGTGTTCAAGAAAAAGAATAATTTTCAGCCACGTAAATCATATATTATTAATTCTCCTTATTGGCATACAGTCTAAGAAATGCTTTTTTTTAACTCAAATAAGATCTCCTAAGTTGGTTGCCATGATTTAAATTTCACTGCCCTCACTACAAAATTAATTGGTGTTAAGAATCCAAATTATGTTTCTAATTCTGTCTGACTTACTATTTGTCCTTGGATATCACAACTTCTTTTTTCCTAGATCTATATTCCAGATAATAACACTGATTTTTTGTGTGTAGTGTAGAGTGATGCCCTTTATCCACTTTTAGTAGAGCATGATGTTTGAAATACTCTTCTAGGACAGTAATATTTTTTGATGCAGTATTGAATGAGCTACCATAAATCCTTTCTCAAATATTGTTGTATAAACATATACTTAAAAATACATACAGAGTCTCTTTCAGACCAATAGATTCTATTTGGCTGGAGTTTGGGGAACAATTTGTATCACTGGAATAGAGTGAAGCCAAATGCTTTGTGTCCTTGTTCACATCAGCAAGGTGATTGAAGCAAATGAGCTCACAAGTAAATGTGGTTTATAAAGGTGTCTAAAAAAGATTTGTACAATTATAACATTTTATAAAGACTCCAAAAGTCTCTGCCAGGAAATTCTTGGCTTCATGTAACAGTGGCTTCAAATCTCATAAACATTTCTCTTTTGGGAACTGTATTGTACTAAGATATTTTGATGTGGGAAAATTTAGATGAAGTCAGATATGACATGGTTGATCTTATTTCAATCAGCCTATGCTAGCATTTTTTTAAAGTTCCTTTTCTCTGAATAATATATTTTCCCTTCTTAAGAATATTAACTAGTAGCTAGAAACTAACCCACTCCAGCCTGCACAGACCACATCTTCAGATCCTTAGATCCTCTCAGCTTCTTCAGAGTAAGCAACAGACTCCATGACCTTGCCATCTGCCACAGCCAATTGCACTAGGTGGACAGCCAACCAAAACTGGGTCAATTGGATTGTCTCCAAGGAATGTGTAGTCATTACCCAGAGAGATTAGAAGATGCAGTGCCTGCAGCAAAAGAGTCTTATATGGCCTTCACTGGGCTGCCATGACCACACTGAATAAAGAAATCTGATGTGCAAGGAGAAAAATGAAAGAAGCTGATTCACAAACAGAGACAGAACAAGAAATAGGGATAATAGCCTTTTTAGTGTCTGATTATTTTATAGTTGTTAGCTCTTGTTCCCATGACTAAATTCCGTCTGCCCTTCTGCTAGAAATTAGGAAAATTTTCTAATTACAAATGTCCTTCTTCACCAGAGTAGAATTCAAGCTCGTGTTTGCACCTCCAACAATTAGGACTATGCAGGCCTCATAGTACATACTCGGAAAAATGGTTATTGGGGCCAGCCCAGTGGCTTAGTGGTTAAGTCCATGCACTCTGTTTTGGTGGCCTGGGCTTCGCAGGTTCAGATCCCTGGTGTGGACCTATGCACCACTCATCAAGCCACGCTGTGGCAGCATCCCGTATACAAAATAGAGGAAGATGGGCACTGATATTAGCTCGCAGACAATCTTCCTCAGCAAAAAAGAGGAAAATTGGCAATGGATGTTAGCTCAGGGCCGATCTTCCTTATACACACACACAAAGTTATTGATTGAAATATAACATTTTAAAAATATTAGTTTGTTTAGATACTTTGGTTCTAAGGAATCAAATAGATAATTCAGAACTCCCTTATCTGATATAAGCATTACTGAGAGAGTCCTTGATATGGGATGTGTATTGGGCCAATGGTTTTACATTATCTCATTTTATCCTCCAACAAAGCTGGGAGTTATGAACTATTTACAGCATTTCACAGATGATGAAACTGAGACTTAAATAACTTTCCTAAGGTCATAGAGGCATTAAGTGATGAAGCCAGAATATAAATTCAGGTCTCTGCAACTCTGAAGCCCATGTTCTTCTCATATTTAATTCGTGTAAAGTTGGTCAGGTTTGTTTCTATGCACCCATTTATGACTAGGCTGTTCTTCCAGCATAATGGTAGATTAAAACACCAAGCTAAAGACTACTGAAGATGGCTTAGAATATTTATAATTATAAACTTGTTAAATTAATAAAGTGAATGAATTTGGAATTAAAGGACATATGAAGTCAGAACTAGCTAAGTACTAAAGACTAAAAGAGGACTAAAATCATTCAAATGTGGTTTAATTTAATATAGGGATGTCTTTTGATTGTGCCTTATAGGGATTAAAATGATATCTTTTCAATATCTTTAATTTCAACATTATTACCTTTTATGAAGATAAAGTTGGCAACTTCTTTGTTGAGAAAAATATGTACTTAGCAGTCTCTAAACAGGTCAGACACAAATGAATGGATAAATACCTTTATGACAAATATCTGAAAAAGATGATTCATGGAAATGAATATTTTTACAACATTGTTATAAAAACCACACCACAAGTAGCTGCTACACATTTGAGTAGATGTTTCTTATTAATATTAAAATAGATTTATCTCTCTGTGATCAAGATATTCATGAAAAGTTGTTAAGTACAACATTATTTTTAATGCATTTTTAAAATATTATCTTTTGCCAAGAGTTGGTGTGAAATTGCACTCTCCAATGAAGAGATTGGCCCAAATTAATGACTCAGACAAAGCACATTCAATCCCCAAGTTTATTTTTACAAAATAAATCCATGAAAATAAGTTTGACTAAGCTACTAAAATGCAGCTATTAAAATATTATTTGCAATTATGTTTTGCTGATATGTCATCAAAAGACAAGAAAGTTACTTAACTCTTCTAAAAGCTATAATTATGTCATTTTAAACTTTAAAAATCTTGACTAGCAACCAGCAGATTAAAAGTAATTTGCACAAATTTAGGAAAATAATTTTTGAAACATGACTCTTGTGAATGATTTTAGAATGGAGATTAGAATGTACATTTTAAGAGTTTGCTTAAGAAAATTATTGTGATTTTAAAAGAATCTCTTGTCTTAAAAGTTATTTATTTTTTGTTTTGTTTTTAATGAAAAAGAAGACTAAGAGACCCGTTCACTCTTTGAGACAGGCTCTGTACATTAAACAAATATCAATTATAGAAAAAATCTGGAAAGGAAAAAATTTTAAAGTATAGCAATTCTCAAAAATAGGATAAACATCTATGGAACCAGAAATAGAATCAGATGTGAAAACAGAAAACAGAGTTGAAACTTCAGATCTATTGGGTTTTGCCTTAAGCAGTAGGCAGAGTAGATAGGGAGCAGCAGAGATTAAAAATACCTCATGGAGGGGCCGCCCGGTGACGCAGCAGTTTAGTTCGCGCTTGGCAGCCCAGAGTTCATGAGTTCGGATCCCGGACGCCCGCCGACGCACTGCCACCAGCCATGCTGTGGTGGCGTCTCATATAAAGTGGAGGAAGATGGGCACGGATGTTAGCCCAGGGCCAATCTTCCTCAGTCAAAAGGGGAGGATTGGCGATGGATGTTAGCTCAGGGCTGGCCTTCCCCACAAAAAAAAAAAAAACTTCATAGAGGTGGACACTGAATCTAGGTTCACTATTTGAATCCAGGCCTACAGAGGGGGGCAAAGAGAGCTGTACCTCTTTCCAGGGAATTGACCCATATAAGGAGGCATGCCTAAGGACATGGGGAAAAAATAGAGAAATCTTCCCACTGAGGACAGGTCCCAAGCTGCTTGCTAGCCCATACTCAATCTGAGGTTTCCCCAATATCTCCAGAAGATTAAAGTGCTAAGATGACAATATAAGATCTAGTTGTATACACAGGACTATAAGGGCCACATTGAAACACCCAAAACTACAAACAAGGGAAAAGTGAGCACAGGGGGGATGTGGAGGAGACAAATGCCATCATAAATAGGGCTACAAACCAAAATTCCAAAACAAGTGAGGAAAAAAATGCTAAGAGCAACATCTTAAAAAATCAAAATTCAAGAGATTGTCGCTTCAGATATAATACAAAACAATAAATCTAAGATGACCTTAAAATAAGTATGTTGCAGATTCTCAAAGGCATAGAAGAAAGGAAACCACAAAACATAAGAGCAGCACAATATGAAAAACAACTAGTTCCAAATATCAGGTATTAAAAATCTAATTATTACAATTAAAAAGTTAAAAGATTGTTTACATTGAAAAGGGACATGGTCAAAGAAAGGATTTGAGTATTTGCTTATTATTATAAAGAATGCACACCAAACATAGAAGAGTTAGCAAAATAAAAAGTAAAAACACAAAAAAGAAGTTCAGAGACAAATGTCAAATGACAGATTTAGTGAGAGGGTCTAATTTGTCTCAAAATAGGAATCCACAAGAAAGACAACTGAGGAAGTATTGGAGAAACAATACTTAAAGATGTAAGGCTGAGAATATTCTAGTACAATTAGAAGACATGAATCTTCAGATGGAAAGTACACATGGAATGACACGCAGGATAAACACGAATTAATCACTATATCAATGCATTGTAGTAATATAATCATAGTAGTGTATTAATAAACAATAGTAACAATAAATAACTGGTGAAAGAATAAGCAATGAAAAAAAATTTCACATTTAGAAATATATCAGGGGGGACTCCCTTCTCGTTACCAGGCCCAATAAATAAAAATTTTCAATATGTTCTTTGTAAAAATAAAGTATTAAATAAAACATTCAGAACTCCAAGTAGCAAACTTCAAATACTGGGGGGTGGGGGAGGGTTCCTGCCTTTCTTTTTCCTCCTATTGGAGCTCAGTTTGAAATAATTGAGTTAATCACACTTTTAAATTAAAAAGCATATTGCTGTCATCTATCTCTGCCAGTCATCTTTCTTATTTTATTTTTGCCTTTCTTTCATGATCACTATTCCTATTCCCTTCATACCATAGCTAATATGCTTGATCTATTCCCTTAAATATAACTTTATTGAATATATAATGCATTTTGTGGATATTTTCAATTTACCTATATGCTGTAAATCTCATTGTTTTCTACTTTTCTTATCCAAACCTCTGGTTAGAGGTCCTTCAGTGTTGCTGGAACTTGTTCATTTATTCTTAATATTTCATGTTGAACCTTGGTAAACGTCCACCACATTTAAACATCCATTACATCTCTTAGTGATGGACACAAGGTTGCCACCAACTCTGTCACCATAAACAGTACCACAACAAATATTCTTGTCCTCATCTATGTATGGATGTTGCTGAGAATTTCTGTAAGATATATATATAGTATTATAGAATCATAGACATATTAATATTTAATTTAGAAAAAAATTACTTTCCACTGCAAGTGAGTGAAAGTTAGCACTCCATACATATTCATCAAAACTTGGTATTTTTATCCTTTTTTAATTACAGTCTTTCTGATAACAGTAAAATGATCTCTCACTGTTTTAACTTGTATTTATATGACAATGAGTATGAGAGCTTCCTTGTGTACTGTGCAGAAGTCTGATCTATGGTATTTTGTCTCTTTCATTGGTCCACTTTTTTTCCATTGGAGTTTTAGTCTTTTCCTTGATTAACAGAAGTCATTTCTACATTAACAGATAATAATCCCTTATTAGTTTTAAATTTAGCCAATAGCTTACCCATTTATCAATGGTATCCTTCATTGGACGTAAACTCTTACTATTGATAACGTCATAACAATTGGGTTCTTCATATCATAGATTGTGCTGTGTAGGTCTTGCATAAGTCTTTTCCTGCCTATGGTCCATGAATCTATTACCTTAATTTTCTTCTAAGAATAACTCCATAAACTACTCTGCTCATGGTGCAAATTTCTCATGGTTTGTCTATAACATATTTATAATTTGCCCTTGTATTGGGATTAAGGAAATCCCAGGCTTATTTTTCTCCAGTTAGTCTGTTTTCACTAATATCATCTAACCATTGGTTTTTGGTGCCATTTCATAAGATATCATGTCTCCATATATGCAGGTATCTATTTCTAAAGTATTTTTCTATGTCATTTATCTACCTGTCTCTTCTTGCATAAAGATGATATAGGTTTTATAACTATAGCTTTGCAGAATATCTTAATATCTGGTCAGTATTCTCATTTATCTTCTTAAAGTAAACCTAGGAATCTATAGGTGTTCCGTCTTCAACATAAATTTTTGAATGAATTTGTTCAGTTACACCTCAGATCCAGCATAATTTTTTTAGGTTGTATTGGTTTGTATGCTAACTTGGAGAAAACTGATAATATTTGACACATTTAACATGTTATGTCATTCCACCATGAATACCCATATATCTTATTTATTCAAATGTTTAATAAACTTAATACAACCTTTTTCTTTTCTTTTTTTTTTTTGGTGAGTAAGATTGGCCCTATGCTAACATCTGTTGCCAATCTTCCTCTTTTTGCCTGAGGAAGATTGTCCCTGAGCTAACATCTGTGCCAATTTTCCTCTATTTTGGGATCCCTCTATGTGTGATGCTGCCACAGCATGGCTTGATGAGTGGTGTGCAGGTCTGCACCTGGGATCTGAACCCATGAAACCCCAGGCCACTGAAGCAGAGCACACAAATGTAACCACTACGCCACCAGACCAGCCCCTACAACATTTTTCTTAATAAAGATTGTGCATTATTGCTAAGTTGGTTCCTGTTTTATAGTTTTTGTTGATTTTTAGTTGATTTAGCTAGTATTGCTGGATTTCAATATACATTAAATATGATATATATTTATATCTTATACAAATATATCATACATTTATATGCATAAATATATATTATGTATAATATATCCTGTATAATATAATAAGTCATATTCAAGGGTGGGGCCTTCATGATGGGGACTAGCACTTTTTATAAGACGAGATGCCAGAGAGCTTGCTTCCTCTCACTCTTCTGTCCTATGAGGACACAAGGAGAAGGTGGCCATCTGCAAGCCAGGAAGAGAGCCCTCAATGGGGAACTGAATTGACCAGCACCTTCATCTTAGACTTCCCAGCCTCCAGAACTGTGAGAAATAAATTCCTGCTGTTTAAGTCACTCAGTCTATGGTATTTTGTTATGGTAGCCTGAGGTGACTAATTCAGATTTTGGTACCAAGAAGTGGGGTGCCGCTATAACAAATATCTAAAAATGTGGAAGTGGCTTTGAAACTGGGTAATGGTAGTGACTGGAGGAGTTTTGAGGTACATGCTAGAAATATGGACATTAATGGCAAAGAGAATTCAGAAGAGAATACCAAGGGTGTGGCTGGACTATCACTTGATAAAGAGATTATGGGACTATATAATCAGAACCACTGCCTGTTTGAATTAAAGGGGATCAAGACAGTATGAAATAAAGAAAGGCTACAGATTCTACAGGACTTGACAATAAAGCTATTTGACTGCGAACTTGCACTCTTCTTTAAGAAAATGGAAGAATCACCCTAGAAAAAACCAAGCACATAGATGTAGAGAAGAGATTGGTGGTTGCCAGAGACAGGATGTGGACGAAATGGGTGAAGGGAGTCAAAAGGTAAACTTTCAATTTAAGAATATATAAGTCCTGGGGATGTAATGTACAGCATGGCTACTAAATAATAATTTACTCTAGAGATAATAATACTCTATTGCATATTTAAAAGTTGCTAAGAAAGTAAATCTTAAAAGTTCTCATCACAAGAAAAAAATTTTGTAACTATGTATAGTGACAGATGTTAACTAGATTTATTGTGGTGATCATTTTGCAATATACAGTATAAAATAATGAATCATTATGTTGTACACCTGAATCTAATATAATGTTATAAGTCAATTATACCTCAATTTAAAAAAAATGAAAAGAGAATGACCCTGAAGACAATTCAGAAGTCATCAAGGCCATCACTTCAGTTTCAACAAATGACAAATGTGGATCCTGGCTTGAGGGGGAGCTCATGCTCCAGTACTGTTTTCCACAGCTGGACATTAATGTTAGCAAAGGAATCAGTCATTAACTGAAAAGTCCTTTTAGTGTTCATCCTAAAACAGGTTACATTTTTGCACCTATTGATTTACAGAGAGTAGATCAGTTTGATCCATTTATATTCCAAACATAAGCTCCATCTACCATGAATTGGATACCATTTCCACTAACCAAGAGAAAAAAGAGAAGAATGAAGCTGGATCTGATGTCAAACATAGAATCAGACTATAACACCAGACTAGATCCTTATGTAAAAGTTTTTGAACAGTTTCTTGAAAACCTGGATAAATCCCCAAAGGGAGAAATTCTCCAGAAGAATGATTTACAAAAAGATTTCTGAAGTTAACTCCTCTCAAACCAATATGGATATCTTCTACCTTCAACCATGAATCAAATACTACAAGATTCATTTAATAAACGTATGCCTCTGAATGATCAAAGCAAAATTTCCTTTTCTTGAGAAATAATCATGTTCAAAAGATTCCTGAGACCACTAAAGGAGAGTGTCAAGGTTCCTGGAAGGAGCAATAATGGGAGGAATAAGTCGATTGCAGATAAATTTGTAAAATTTAATATTTTACAAAGATAATTCTAAGATTTCTGATATGAATACTCAGTTCTACTAGTTGCTATATATAGAGGTAAGTGAGCAGTAATATGCCCAAGACTTTAATCTCAGCCCACTGGATACAGACTCCACATTTCTGGAGTGGGTATTCTAGGTGAATGAGGGCTTTGTTCTTACGTCTTAGACACTTAAGTCAGTTATACCTGGAGCGTGTATTCAGTCACTTCCTAATTTTGCTTACTGATATTTTTATTAATCAGGCCACACTCCACTGCTCATCTTTTAAAAATCATTTTCAACTGAGCATCTAAACCTACCAAAACTTCAATTCAAAAGATATGAGTTACTAGATTACAATATTAGGGGCTAGTAGAGTATTTTTTTACAACTATTGCAATTGTAGCTCCTAACTTCTTCCCTCAGAGAACGACTGGATTAGTCTGCCGTAAAGAAGCAGCTTAAAAAAAATAACCAACTTCACCAACATAAAACCTGGTGTACTTGTCAAAACACATAGACTTTCTATATATCTAGATACTTTAATTTAATTTTAAAGGTTTCATTTCCTTCATGTTTGGTTTTGTGTGATCAATTTTGACCTGTCAGATTTCTTCTGCCTTGTTTTACAATCAATCTAAGGAAAACAGCTGTTCTGGTTTACTTTCTATCTTCTGAGAAACTGAGAGAAACAAGCTATTAAGCTAGTGCTTTCCGTGACTTATGAAAATTTTCTTTCCTTTGCGTTTCCTTTAACATTGTTTTCTCTATAGCCGCACGGTCTTTTTTTTTCTTTTATCTTTTGGTTTATATAAAACAGACTCTATAATGCAGTCAACACACTGAAATATGGTGCATTTCTTTCTCTTTTCTAATTTTTTAAAGAAATAGTAAAGACTAATGTGCAAAAAAACACACTGGATTGTAGTTTGTATATGAGGATCAAGAAAATGGCACAGTAAAAAAAACCTACATTAGAGCTGATTTGAAGAAAGGCCAGATCAGTGTTCCTTCTGGGAAGCATTAAGAGAGATTTTAGCCCCACCTAGTGTCCTGTAGTAGGATCACATCTTTGAAATGAAAAAATGTCATGGGCAAGACCCACAGATTAGGCAGCTAGTCTAAGATGGGACACTGACAGGTATAGTAAAGGGATGTTGCTATATGTTTGTTAGTTACTGTCCTAAAAAACAGCCATGCAACAGAAACCATTCTTAGGTCTAAGGAATTTGCCATATATTTACAGGGCCAATCAATAGAAATATTCATTCATATATCAGCTTTAAAAATAGGAGATGATGTCAACTCTGATTTGGTAGAAATAAGAATGGGATGGTGATGGATGTCAGGGTGGCAGTTACGCTTGGGAATAAGAAGGTTCACACACGTAAGAGTAATTTTACATATGCATAAATGAGGTCATATTGTGCTTTTATTTTTTTCTTTTAGGCAAGTGAAAGATTTAAATACACTTATTTTGGAATTGGATTGAAATAGTAGACAAAAAAGAAGTAAAGACATAAAAGCTATGAATAATGTAATCAGTATATTTGATTATATAACTATGGCTATATATGGGAGAAAGGACTTAAATTCACCAAATAGAGAATAATCGTTATTGTATGTCTATGGAACACTTACAAAAACTAATCATGGACTTAGCTAAAATGAAAATCTTAAACCCAAGAAGTAAAGTGTTTATATATCACATTGTCATAATAGCATAAAACTAGAAAAAAGAATTTAAAATGTATCATAATTATTTGGGAATTAAGAAGTCGCCCTACTCTTGAATCATAGGAAACAGAAAAATAAAATTATAAACTAGAAAACAATGAAAAGGAGAATACTTAGAACCTAAGGGATACAGAAAAAAACAGGATTGAGAAAAAAATTGTAGCCTCACAATACTTCATTATTGATAAAGAAGATGAAAAATAAAGGAGTATTTACCTTAAGCTATTAGAAAAAGAATGACAATCTCAAATGAAGAAAGAGAACTAGTAAAGATGAAAAAGACTAATTTGCTTAAAAACATTTTATTAGGAAACAATAGTATAAAACAAAAGCATACCTATTTGTGTCTGGTTGGAGGGACCAAACACAATATTATTTCAAAGTCATTCCAGGAAAGTTTTCAAAGTCTGACTGCCTCATAAACCCAAATCAAAGACAATTTAAGATTTATAATCATTACCTTTTTCAAAGTTACTGATGATCCATCTAATTTAGGATTGCCATAAGTGTTTCTTACCTCCCAAGTTGGGCCCATTCTGATGTTTTACATATTCTTGCACAGAGGTTAGGAGTGATTGCCAACCTTTCTCTGTATAGGGCCATAAAGTAATGATCTTAGCCTTTGTGAGCTGGATAGTGCCTGGTGTCTGCCCCAACCACTCAACACTGCCCTTGTTGCTCAAACACAACCAAAAATAACATGTAAATGAATGTGTGGCTGTGTTCCAATACGAATTTGCTCACAGGAAAAAAAAAAAGAGGAATTTGGGGAGGAATTTGGCCTATGGGCTGTGGTTGCCCACCCGGGGTTAGAGCTAAATACTGATTTCAACAAGTGAATAGGCACCATTGATCTTTATGTGAATATATAAGCAAGCCCAATTCAAAATGAAGAAGATATTCACTTGAGAATAATAATAATAATTATAATTGCTATTATAGCTATCATTTTGGTGAGGCCTTTCTATAGGTCAGGCATATTATATAGTGTTTTACACATAATTTCTTATTTAATATCCACATCAACACTGTGAAGTAGGTACTGATATCATTGCCCTTTTCCAGATGAAGACACTAGGTTTTAGACACTTAAAATATTTATCCAATGTTCTAATTGAATGATGGCAGCTTAGGATTTAAAGTTATGTCTGCTGAGTCCAAGTTCTAAACAGTTCCATAGAAATACTTGGAAGTCAGGGTATCACATACCCTGAACGTGAGGGTATTTTTCCTGGGTGCAGGGAGGTATTTCTCCATGTCCATTTTTCTATGAAAGCATTTCTGCTCCATTTCCCAGGAAGGAACACTACTTCCCATCCTCCTTTCCCACCTTGCTCCAGCACTGAGTTCTCCCCATGGTAGAAGGGAGCATTCTGTTTAAGAGTCTACCATTCCCTGAATCACATAATCGTGAGATTAGGACCCAAGCATTATAATATAGGCAGCATGGGCCCAACTCTCTCATGTCCTTTTGGAGAGAACTGTGTCCCAGGCATGGCAAATACTTACTCTTGTAAATTCCATGGAATAAGCTGAAGAAGCAGGACTTGTTTCAGGCCCAGCTTGTCCACCTGCAAGGTGATGGACAGGTCAGAGACTTGAGGATCTCAACTTCTAGGCTCAAAATAAAGGTGGAAAGACCCTGCTATACCCTTCAATCCAGCTTTACTGGTAAAAAATCTGAGCCTCTTTAAATACTTACTGGTTCTTTGTCTGACTTCAGTTGATTAAGTTCCCAAAGACAGAAAGAGTGATTAATTAGGCTCACTCAAACCTGCTGACTATAGGAGCCGTAGAAATTACAATACATGCCTGGGGCTACTTGAGAGCAAGTCCAGATTGTTTCTGGAATGTTATCATCTGCCTAGAGTGTACCCAAAAGCAGAGTAATTTTAAAATCTGCTGCATTTCTCTGCACTTGACAACTCTTTAAGAGAACTTCTTAAATGATTGCCTATAATGAAGTTAATGGAAGACTAACAAATTATAGTCTGATCATGAAACAAGTTGGAAGTGAACCTAATGAGACAATATGCAAAACTGCAAAAAACCGTGGAATGAATTGCAGACGTCAATGGTAGTCACCACTTAAATGAACTGTTTGACCTGATGAAGTTCAACTGCAAAGTGATGATTGACGCCAGAACAAGTACATAAAAGGAAGGAGAGTTACCAATTCTTCTCTGTTTTCATAGAGTTCAAGTGTTCATCCTTATGTAGTAAGAATTTAATTCAGGCACAAAGATACATTCTTTAACTGAAAAAATCGTGACAGGCCAATAAGTTACTTAGATGAGGAAAAAAACTCACTTGTCTACAACATTTTAAATGGCACCTTCTTTTAGATTCTAGATTCTAGAGGTCTTGCTTAAGCCTGCGACTTGGGACACTCATCAAAACTATGCTTTCATGCAATCAGACAGAAATAACAGATTCTCTTGGCATCATCTAGTGAGATCACAGCCTGTCAGTTTGCACTTTGCAGCTACTGAGAAAGCAAAACTTTGTTTGGTTTGTGAGAATTCTCCCTGGGTAAGTGTAACAGAGGTGAGAGGGATGTCTGGCGGAAAGTTTTTCTTAACTTGCTAATCACACATTATTTAACACACAACATCAGAAGATACTTTGGAATTATTCCTGGTTTATCTACATAGCTCAGTAATAATATATAAAGAGTATACATTTTTTCCCCAGTCTGTTGTATTTATATACAAGATTATACCAAGACATAAATTCTTTCCACTGTTATTTAAATATATATTCAATCAGCCTTGGAAATGTTCTGACCAGTAGATAGATGGGTTAGCTGTACAAGTGGGAAAAGATAAACACATAATTGGACACAAAGGAGAAATTAAGTTTTAGATTATGGGTAGATTAATGAAAGACTATACTGTAGTGGGAAATATACAATTTGAAATATAAATTATAGTTTAGAATATGGATAAAAGGGAGCAGTTAACACAGACGAAAATGTAAATATTGCTTCCAATTTGCTAGAAAAGTTTGGTTTGAACAATATAATTTCAGAATGCCTTTATGTAGTTAAGTTTGTATATCAAACTGATACATGCTTGGATATATCATTAACTCTCAGGAGCTATTGTTCTTTTCCTCTGATAATCTTAGACAATAGAATAAAAAATGGTACTTTATAAATTAAGCACATATGTAAATGAATGTGTACATGTATTTACATCAACATTGCCTCTTCTCCCTTCTCCCACTATCAATCTCTTACTCCTCCAGGGGTAATCCAGTTTGGAAAAAGTAAGATAAATTGAAGCCACTTAAAGCATCTCTGAAAACAAAACAAAATAAAACTGGATTTCTTTAACTTTAGAATGTTCCAAGAATTGCTTTAATTGTTTCTCTCCCCAGCAATAGCAAAATAATTGACTCTTTGTGATGAATCAATATTTGTTCTTTGCTCCTTTGCCAACCTTAAAACAAAAAAATAAAGTTTGGGCACACCCTAGGAATATTAGATTCCTATTTCTGTTGTAGCAAACTACCACAAACACAGTGGCTTAAAACAACACAAATTCATTATCTTATAGTATGGAGGTCAAAAGTCCTAAAATCAAGGTGTCAGAGGGGCTGCATTCTTTCTGGAGTCTCTAAAGAAAAATCTGTTTTCTTGCCTTTTCCAGCTTCTAGAGGCCTCCTGCATTCTCTTTCCTCCATCTTCAAAGCCCTCTCTGACTCTGACATCCCTCCCTCCCTCTTATAAGGACTTTTGTGATTACACTGGACCCACTCAGACAATCCAGCATAGTCTCCTCACCACCAGAGCCTTAACTTAATCATATCTGAGAAGTCCCTTTCTCCAGGTAAGGTAACATACTGACAGGTTCTGATGGTTGGGATGAGGACATCTTTAGCAGGAGGGAGGGGAGGGTGTTATTCTGTCTACTACAGTAGCATTTAGAAACCCGAGTCTAAATTTAATGTGGTCTAGGAAAAAGAAAGAAAGTAACAGAGAGGAAAAAAGAAAAGACCCTTTTGGAAAGAGTTTAAGTTCCTTCCTTATCACTGAAACTACAATGATATAGGTTAATGTAATTCCTATGGGATAGTAAATGGGAAATAAGTTCTGTTAAGGCAGAAGCCGGCGTTTTTTGGAGAGTAATTTTTTAATCTGGACTGTGAGATATTTAAACAATCTATAGATGTAAATTGCCTTCCTTTTTCCATTATGTGTCTTATCTGTCCTAAGATATGTAAATGGAAGTCAAAGGAAAGATAAAGAATTTCACATTTAAGAAATTTTGTAAAAGGTATCTATCTGACTAGTTTCACGATTATATTCTAGTCCAAGCCTCACCACTTCATATGTAAATTATTATGTGTCTAGTTACTAGGGTTTTTTCAGGGCTGCCCCTACAAGCCATCCTACCGATCATTCTTCTGAACACATGCCGCTAATCAATCACTTTGTTGCTTCAACCGTTAAATCCTACCACTTGACGGACTGAATCATTGGTTAATCAATTCTTTTATTCATTAGTTCATTCTACTGATATCTTATTGGCCATTTTCTAGAGTTAGTGGTAGACATTGCAGTGGGGGGACGTGTTTTGACAGCCTTTGCCAGGCTCATCACCACTAATTATTTTATTGCTTCAGGGAGACAATAGCATACTGCTTAGTGAAGAAGATCATAGACAGTGGACTCAGACTTTCTAGGTTCAGACAGAAGCTCAATCATTTATCATCCTTTTGATCTTGACAAATACTAACTCCTTTGTGCCTCACATTTTTCCTCAATAAAATGAGAGTTGTCTTAGCCCTTCTCTAATGGATTTTTGGGGGAGAGTTTAAGTAAGCCCATCCATGCAAAGTGCAGAAACATTAAGAAGTGCCTGACACATTAAGAAGCCCTCAGTAGATGTTAATAATTAGTATTTCCCAATCCTCACTTATTTCTTTAAGGATTATCTCCTAACCAAAGAGCCCCATACTTATCCTAATAGTAAATAAAAGGGAAAACTGGAGTAGAAGAGAGGCTAGTGGGATTAGCTTTGGCTATAGCACAGGATTTCTCTTGGGAGAGAATAAAGGAAAGAGAGAAAAGAAACAGAGTTGACCAAGAGGTATAAGAAATATTGAAAAAAAAACAGGGAAATAGTCATGAAGGAAAAAACAAACTAGGTTCCTGTCTGCATTTAGTTTTTTGTTTGGGGAGAATGACAAACATTGATTGAATAATCAGACGTACAAATGTTAGGTTATTAATGTTGCGATTGCTGTAATTATAAAAATAGGCGAGTTTGATCTACTCAGGATGGTCAACAAAGCTTTCCCTGGGACCTGAAGGATGATTAAGGGAGGTAGTGTAGCCTGTTCTAGGAACTGAAGGAAGGAGTGTGGCTAGGGGGCATTCAGTGAGGTGGTGCTTGGAGTGCAAGCAGACTGGACGGGCAGAAATTTGTCAGACCACGTAGAGCCATGTGAATCTTAATAATGATTTTGGTCTTTGTCTTTAGGAGAAGTGGATTGATATAATCAGCTTTATATGGTGAAAGAATTTTTCTTCAAACAGAGACTGCTTGGAATAGAAAAGGACATGTGGATGGACCAGTAGGAGGTCACTGCATTAGTACTGGTGAGAGCTGATAGTGGCTAGGAACAGGGTAGTGATACCATAAATGTGGATGACCATATGGATTTAAAAGCTGTTTAAGAGTGAATCAACAGTTTCCACTAATAATGATGGAAAAGGTGTGAGGATCAAGGAGAAGAAAGTGCCTTGGATAACTCCTAGGTTTCTGGCTTGAGTAACTAGTTGGATAGGTAGCAGATGTCTTCCTGAAAAGACTGGAAGGAACTAGAAATTGTGTTGGATTTATTTTTGACTCTGAAAAATCTGGCCTCAAAATCAAAGCAGAATTTATCTAGAATTAAACCGTCACGCCAAGAGTACTGATTAATTATGACCTTGTGACGTGAAAATTTGCTGTTAAAAGGCATGCAAGTTGACCAGATTTGAGTTGTGATTTGAAAGAAAAGGTTGTTTATCAAGACAGAAGATATAAAATAGTCTGTGCAATGTTTTTTTTTTCCTTTTTTCTTTGTTTGTTTTCACGACATAGAGAAAGACAGGGAATCTTCTTTGTAAAATTGCAAACTAAACAATATTTTCAACCCAACCTGTATGGAAACCCAATTTCTAAAGCAGTAGGAGTTTTCTTGGCTGGAAAGAAATGGTCATTTTGGACATACCTGGATAAATTTAAAGCCATTGCACTGCCTTGCTGGATGAGGCTGAAGACTTGGCTGCTGCTATGAAATTTGAAGATAGTAAGTCTCTTCTGGCAGAGATTGAAGAAATTTGTAGATAATTCTGTGCAAAAAACAAAAAGGAGAAAAGGAATTTGGGTTAAAAGAACAATAAGCTCTTGTTATAGAAGACAGAAAGAAACCATTGAAGAAGCATAAAAATGCTGCCAATTGTGTGAAGGCCTGCAGGGGCAGGCATTGGGAGACAATATTTCAGCAGAAAATTCCCTCATTGCACTAGAGGTAGTATAGTAACTTGGATTAATATGCAGAATTTATAACAACTCCTTAAACAAGAAGGGTAGAAATAATCTGCCCATGAATTTAAAGAGAAGAAACTTCTACCCTGAGTGGCAAGTCAAAGAGCCCATAATTTGGAAGATCAATACAAGTGGAACCAAGACATGAAGGAATCTTTCTTCAAGGAAAAAAAAAAAATCTGTCCTAGTCACACCCGTAGCCAATCTTGATTACTTGGTAAAGTCAGTGAAGAATGAAGAAAAAGAGGACAATCATGGCAGGATTCTAGAACTAAGAAAAAAAAGCAAACGGATTGGAGGAACTAGATATCATGCAGATAAGCCTCATCATTTTTTTTTTTTACCATTTTTTTTGTTGATGTCTTAATAGTTTATAACACTGTGGGGTTTTAGTTGTACATTTTTGTTTGTCTGTCACCTTGTGGATGTAACCCTTCACCCCTTGTGCCCACCTCCCATCCCCCTTCACGTTGGTAACCACCAATCAGTTCTCTCTGTCCGTGTGTTCACTTATATTTCATATATGAGTGAGTTCATACAGTGTCTGTCCTTCTCTCTCTGGCTTATTTCACTTAACATAATACCCTCTAGGTCCATCCATGTTGTTGCAAATGGGACAATTGTGTCTTTTCTTATGGCTGAGTAGTAGTCCATTGTATGTATATACCACATCTTCTTTAACCAATCATCAGTCAAGGGACACTTGGGTTGCTTCCACTTCTTGGCTATAGTGAATAATGCTGCAATGAACATAGGGGTGCATACGCCTCTTGTGATGGTTGATTTCATGCCCATTGGGTAGATGCCCAAGAGTGGGATTGTTGGATCATACGGTATTTCTATTTTTAAGTTTTTGAGGACTCTCCATACTGTTTTCCATAGAGGCTGCACCAGTTTGCATTCCCACCAGCAGTGAATGAGGGTCCCCATTTCTCCACAACCTCTCCAGCATTTATTATTATTTGTCTTTGTGATTATAGCCATTCTAATTGGTGTAAGGTGATATATTAGTGTAGTTTTGATTTGCATTTCCCTGATGATTAGTGATGTTGAACATCTTTTCATATGGCTATTGGCCATCTGTATCTCTTCCTTGGAAAAATGTCTGTTCATATCCTCTGCCCATCTTTTCTTAGGGTTGTTTGTTTTTTTGTTGCTCAGTTGTATGAGATCTTTATATATTACTGAGATTAATCCCTTGTTGGACAAATGATTTGCAAATATTTTCTCCCAGCTGGTGGGTTGTTTATTCATTTTGAAGCTGGTTTCATTTGCCTTGTAGAAGCTCTTTAGTCTGATGAGGTCCCACTTGTTTATTTTTTCTTTTGTTTCCCTTGTCCGAGTAGACATGGAATCTGAAAGGATCCCTTTATGTCCCATCTCAATTAGTGTACTGCCTATATTTTCTTCCAGGAGTTTTATAGTTTCAGGTCTTACTTTCAGGTCCTTGATCCATTTTGAATTGATTTTTGTATATGGCGATAGGAGATGGTCTACTTTCATTCTTTTGCATGTTGCTGTCCAATTTTCCAAGCACCATGTATTGAAGAGACTTCCCTCTCTCCATTGTATGTTCTTTACTCCTTTGTCAAAGATTAGCTGTCCATAGGTGTGTGGTTTTATTTCTGGGCTTTCAATTCTGTTCCATTGATCTGTGTGTCTATTCTTGTACCAGTACCGTGCTGTTTTGATTACTATAGTTTTATAGTATATTTTGAAATCAGGGATTGTGATGCCTCCAGCTTTGTTCTTTTTTTTTCAGAATTGCTTTAGCTATTTGGGCTCTTTTGTTGCCCCATATGAATTTCAGTAGTTTTTGTTCCATTACCGTGAAGAATGACATTGGGATTCTGATTGGGATTGCATTGAATCTGTAGATTGCTTTAGGTAGAATGGACATTTTAACTATATTTATTCTTCCAATCCATGTGCATGGAATATTTTTCCATTTCTTTATGTCTTCCTCGATTTCTTTCAATAGTGTCTTATAGTTTTCATTGTATAGGTCTTTTACCTCCTTGGTTAAATTTATTCCCAGATATTTTATTCTCTTTGTTGCAATTGTAAATGAGATTGTCTTTTTGAGTTCTCTTTCTGTTGGTTCATCGTTAGTATATAGAAATGCAATTGATTTTTGTAAGTTGATTTTATACCCTGCCACTTTACTGTAGTTGTTGATTATTTCTAGTAGTTTTCCGATGGATTTTTTGGGTTTTCTATGTATAAGATCATGTCGTCTGCAAGTAGTGAGAGTTTCACTTCTTCATTGCCTATTTGGAGTCCTTTTATTCCTTTTTCTTGCCTAATTCCTCTGGCCAGAACTTCCAGTACTATGTTGAATAGGAGTGGTGAGAGTGGGCACCCTTGTCTTGTTCCTGTCCTCAAAGGAATGGCTTTCAGTTTTTCCCCGTTGAGTAGGATGTTTGCTGTAGGTTTGTCATATATGGCCCTTATTATGTTGAGGTACTTTCCTTCTATACCCATTTTGTTGAGAGTTTTTATCATAAATGGATGCTGGATCTTGTCGAATGCCTTCTCTGCATCGATTCAGATGATCATGTGGTTTTTATTCTTCATTTTGTTAATGTGGTGTATCACGTTGATTGATTTGCAGAAGTTGAACCATCCCTGTGTCCCTGGTATAAATCCCACTTGATCGTGGTGTATGAGCTTTTTGATGTATTGCTGTATTCAGTTTGCCAATATTTTGTTGAGGATTTTTGTGTCTATGTTCATCAGTGATATTGGCCTGTAGTTTTCCTTCTTTGTATTGTTCTCGTCTGGCTTTGGTATCGGGATGATGTCGGCCTCATAGAATGTGTTGGGAAGTATTCCATCTTCCTCTATTTTTTGGAATAGTTTGAGAAGGATAGGTGCTAAATCTTCTTTGAACGTTTGATAAAAATCTCTAGGGAAGCCATCTGGTCCTGGGCTTTTATTTTTTGGGAGGTTTTTGATTACTGTTTCAATCTCTTTACTTGTGATTGGTCTGTTCTGATTCTCTATTTCTTCTTGATTCAGTTTTGGGAGGTTCTATGCTTCCAAGAATTTGTCCATTTCCTTTAGGTTGTCCAATTTGTTGGTGTAAGGTTTTTCATAGTATTCCCTAATAATCCCTTGTATTTCTGTGGTGTCTGTTGTAATTTCTCCTCTTTCACTTCTAATTTTATTTATTTGAGTCTTCTCCCTTTTTTTCTTAGTGAGTCTGGCTAAGGGTTTGTCAATTTTATTTATCTTCTCAAAGAACCACCTCTTTGTTTCATTGATCCTTTCTACTGTTTTTTTGGTTTCAATTTCATTTATTTCTGCTCTGATTTTTATTATTTCCCTCCTTCTGCTGATTCAGGGCTTTGTCTGTTCTTCTTTTTCTAATTCTGTTAGGTGCAATTTAAGGTTATTTATTTGGGATTTTTCTTGTTTGTTAAGGTGAGCCTGTATTGCTATGAATTTCCCTCTCAGGACCACTTTTGATGCATCCCATATGAGTTGGTATGGTGTATTTTCCTTTTCATTTGTCTCCAGATAACTTTTGATTTCTCCTTTAATTTCATCAATGACCCATTGGTTGTTCAGTAGCATGTTGTTTAGTCTCCACATCTTTGTCCCTTTCCTAGTTTTTTCCTTGCAGTTGACTTCTAGTTTCACAGCATTATGATCAGAAAAGATGCTTGTAATGATTTCAGTCTTAAATTTATAGAGGTTTGCCTTGTTTCCTAATATATGGTCTATCCTTGAGAATGTTCCATGTGCACTTGAGAAGAATGTGTACTCTGCTTTTTTTGGGTGGAGTGCTCTGTATATATCTATTAAGTCCATTGCATCTAGTTTTTCATTTAAATCCATTATTTCCTTATTGACTTTTTGTCTGGATGAGCTATCCATTGATGTAAGGGGGGGGTGTTAAGATCCCCAACTATTATTGTGTTATTGTTAATATCTCCTTTAAGGTTTTTTAGCAGTTGTTTTATGTACTTTGGTGCTCCTGTGTTGGGTGCATAATTTATAAGTATTATGTCTTCTTGGTGAAGTGTCCCTTTTATCATTATATATTGCACTTCTTTGTCTCTCATTACCTTTTTTATCTTGAAGTCTACTTTGTCTGATATAAGTATGGCTACTCCTGCTTTCTTTTGTTTGCCATTAGCTTGGAGTATAGTTTTCCATCCACTTATTTTGAGTCTGTGTTTGTCTTTAGAGCTGAGATGTGTTTCCTGGAGGCAGCAGATTGTTGGATCTTGGTTTTTAATCCATCCCGCCACTCTGTGTCTTTTGATTGGAGAATTCAATCCATTTACATTTAGAGTGATTATTAATATATGAGCATTTAATGTTGCATTTTTATTGTTCATTTTCTGGTTCTTTTGCATTTCCTTCGTTTCTTGTCCCTTGTGTTTCGGACTGCAAATTCAATTTGGTATTTCTGCATGCTCATTCTCTTAGTTTTCTCTTTATTTGTCATGTGTGGTTCTCTTCTGGTTATTTGTTTAGTGGTTACCATGAGGTTTATATAAGCGATCTCCTGGATAAGAAAGTACATTTTCAGATGCCTCATTTTTCCTGAGGCTGGGTTGATTCAATCCCTTACTTCTTCCCCTCCTTATTTGTTATCTCTTTATTCCAGATTGTGTCATGAATGTGTGTTTCCAGTGATGAGCTTGAATTAATTTTTGATGTTATCCAACTGTAGTTTGTTCTGGTTTAGTCTCCTTGCTTTTCTCCTTGCTGAAATTTTTGTATCCCCTTTCTCATTTTTTTTTTTTCAGGCCTAAGGGCCTTCTTGAGCATTTCTTGTAGTGGGGGTCTTGTGGTGATGACTTAGCTTTTGTTTATCAGGGAGAGTTATTATTTCTCCATCATATTTGAAGGATATTTTTGCTGGATAAAGTATTCTTGGGAGAAGGTTTTTGTCTTTCATGATTTTGAAGATATCATTCCAGTCTCTCCTAGCCTATAGAGTTTCTGTCGAGAAATCAGCTGAGAGCCTGATGGGGTTTCCTTTGTATGTTATTTTGTTTTTTTGTTTAGCTGCCCTTAATATTATTTCCTTGTCATGGGTATTTTTCAAGTTTGCTACTATGTGGCGAGATGATTTTTTATTCCTGTTTATATATTTAGGTGATCTATTGATTTCATTCACTCTTATTTCCCTCTCGTTCCCTAGGTTGGGGAAGTTCTCAGCTATTATGTCTTTGAACAAACTCTCTGCTCCTTTTTCTCTTTCTTCTCCTTCTGGAATACCTATTATCCTTATGTTGCTTTTCCTCAGTGAGTCTGATATTTCTCAAAGAATTTCTTCATTTCTTTTTAGTCTTAGCTCTCTCTCCTCCTCTACCAGGAGCATTTCTGCATGGCTATCCTCAATAGTGCTAATTCGTTCCTCCATATTGTCAGTTCTGCTCTTTAAAGACTCCATTTTTTCCACTATCTCATTGATTTTGTTTTTCATCTCCAATAATTCTGATTGGTTTTTCTTTATGGTTTCAATCTCTTTTGTGATGAAATCCCTGAATTCGTTGATTTGTTTCTGTGTGTTCTCTTGTATTTTGTTGAGTTTGTTTATGATAGCTATTTTCAATTCTCTGTCATTCAGGTTATCAAATTCTGTGCATTCAGGGTTGGTTTCTGGGTGTTTGTCATTTTCCTTTTGGTCTGTACCCATAACATATTGTCACAACAATCTGAAAGGGATGGCCTTATTTTTTCCCCTCATGATAAAGTTGGTCCTGCAGTTTCCCCTTGCTGCCACTGGATGGAGATAACGAGCCGTATGCTCTGAGCCTGCTGCAGCCCCCGGAGGGATTATGCTGAAACGCGGGGCATGTGGGGGGAGGGGTCCTCTCTTTCTCCTGCTCGACCCCGGGGGTTTCCTTTCTGGCTCTCTTAGGGTGTTTGCTATACCCCCTAAACAGTCTGTTGTCACTTCCCAGTGGGGATCTCTCAACAGTCTGTGAGAGCACCTGGATGACCTTAGTTTTCCCCCCGCTGTGGGCCGCCCCTCCCTGCTCTGTCTGTGAGCCGTGCTGTCTTTGCTGATTGATTGGGGAGGGGGAGTACAACTTCTTACCTCTCCTCACGTCCTTTTGGGCTTCCCGTGCCTCCACTGTCTGATGTACGGCAGCAGGGGTTTCTTAGAAGTCCTTTGTAGTGTTTGATTGAGCTCTGTTGGAATGCGAATGATGTTTTCGTTGTGTCGTAGGGGGCAGAGATTCAAAGAGGGAATCTCACTCCACCATGATACTGACGTCACTCCTGAGCCTCATCTTTTTGATTAAAGACACCCACGTCACTGGTGGGCTGTTTTGCCAATCCCTATCTCTAGGATCACCACAGAAAGTCTAGGGCTGAAGACAACATTTCTTACAATTTTTTTTCTGAAATCGAGGTTAATTACGAGATGGATTATTATCACTTAGGGCCCCATGTCCTTGCATTTCACAGAACCCTCCTTGAAGAATGAATGATTTAATTATGAATCTGTTGAGTAAACTGGCACATTTCAATATACCTATGCGAGTGCTCAAAAAGACATGTGAGCAATGTGTTGTGAGCACAGAGGGAGTGATTCACCAGTCTGGACAATTTACAGAAGTTAGACCAGAGGAGTGTTATTTAAACTAGATTTTTATCTACAGATATTAAAGGTTAATATATACTAATATAACATATATATCAATATATAGAAGAGTACATATGTAAGTATACACCGCAGTGAATTTTCATAACACAGATATAGCACAACCATGCAACCAACACACAGATAAATATCCAGCACCCAAGAAATTCCCTCTGTGCCCTCTCTCTCACCTTCCCCAAAAGAAACCACTATCCCGACTTTTATCACCCTAATTAGTTTTGCCAATTGCAGTAATTTATAGAAATAGGATCCTAAAACATGTGCTCTTTTGTATATATCTTCTTTAGCTGAATAATATGATTTTGAAATTCATCCAAATTGTTGTATGTAGCAGTAATTTGAATATAGCATAATTTACGTATCCATTTGAACTACCTTGAAAGAGTAAAGTATTAATTTAAGGTAGGCTCAATAAATCAAGGATTCATTGTGTAATCTCTAGGAAATCCATCCCTCTTCCTCCCAAAATAGCAATACAATCTATAGTTAAGTTAATATAAAGGAAAATAGACATATTAAAAAGTGCATTTGGTTAATTCACAATAAGTCAAGAAAGAAGAAAAAAGAAACAAGAACAAAAGGGAAAAATGGAAAAAAAAAAGAGTAAGCTGATAGATCTAGATCCAAATATAACAGAGATAACATTAAGAGATGAAAATTTTCAGTCTGGATGAAAATAGACCTATTTTCTGAGTACAGGAAACATACCTTAAATATAAGAAAGATTGAAAATAAAAGGATCCAAAGGATATATCATGCAATATTAACCAAAAGAAAGAATGTGTAGAATACAAAAATATTTTAAAGCAAAGAGCATTACTGGAAATAAAGATGATGTTTCATAATGATAAAAGGTTGAACATACTGGTAAGATATCACAATATTATATCTTTGTACACCCAAACTATAGCTTTAAAATATAGAGAGAAAATATGGAAAAAATTATATGAATACAAAACAAATCCACAATCATAGCAGGATATTTTCCATACCTCTTTCAGTAACTCATAAAAGAAGACAATGAATCCTCAGAAGCATATAAAATATTTGAACACTATTAACAAAAATGACTAACCGACATATAGAACATTCTATCCATTAACAACAAAATACACTTTTTTCCCCCAAGAGCACATGGAACATATAACAAAATAGACCATGTCTTGGACCATAAAGTTCAAGGTTTAAAAATCATCCAGAATACTTATCTGATCACAATGGAATTAAGCTAGTAGTAAATAAAAACAACAACAACAAAAGGATATCTCTAACCCTTTAGCAATTAAAATAACACACTTCTATATAGCCATTGGACAAATTGTCAAGGAAATAAGACAATATCTTAAGCTAAATGAAAATGGAAACAAAACAAACAGAAGCTTATAGAATGCAGATAAAGCAGTGCTAAGTGAAATTCATGGACTTAAATGCAAATTGTGGAAAAGAAAGCCTAAACATTAATAATCAAAGAATCTGTCTAAAAAAGTTAGGAAAATATCAGCAAATCAAAGCAAAATAAATAGAAAAGATAAGATGCACAAACAATGAAATAGAAAACCAAAAAAAAAAAAAAATAGGACTCAATAAAACCGAATTTAGTTCTTTAAAAAGACTAAGAAAATTGAAAAAAAAAAAAAAAAAAAAAACCTAACAAAACTGATCATGAAAACAGGGAAATTCCCAAATCAAGAATTTAAAAATGGGACCTCATTACATATGCTATAAGTATACAAAGGTAAGAGAGAGTGGACAACTCTATTCCAATAAGTTAAACATTTAGATGAAATGCTCAAATTTCTTAAAAATGTAATTTTGCCAATTTGGGCATGGGAAGAAATGGAAAATGTGAATAGTCCTATACCTATTTAAGAAATTGAGTGGGCTGGCCCAGTGGTGTGGTGGTTTAAGTTTGTGCACTCTGCATTGGCAGCCTACACACCGCTCGTTAAGCCATGCTGTGGCTGCATCCCAGAGGCAACATAGAGGAGAACTGGCTCAGATGTTAGCTCAGGGCCAGTCTTCCTCACCAAAAAAAAATAATTGAATGATGCATTAAAGCTATGGCTTCACATGTGAACTTTTCTAGACATATACACAAATGCAGAAAATAGAAAAACTACTTGAATTCCTTTATGAGGTCAGCATAACCACAGAGACAATATCTGACAAGGATATTATAAGAAAGACAAATTGCATGCCAATGTCTCATGATCGTGGATGCAAAAGCCCTAAACAAAATATTAGTAAATCAAATCTGATAATATATAAAAAGGATAATATGCCATGATCAAACTGATATGTTTGCAAAAAAGTAAAGCTGGTCAGGCAGTTTATTCTAGACCCCCTTTTCCAAGCCAGGGTTCCTTCTCTCAGCTGAATTCTGAACCATTTGCTCTTCGGCTTGTTGATTTTTGAACTTCACTTTTTATATTATCATGTTGTCTTTTCCCTGGCCTTTCAGAAGTCTTCCTAGTCTTAAATTGGGGTGGCAGTCAAACCCAATTACAAATCTCCTTCTAGCAATCCTCAGGCAGCCTTGAGTAAACAGTGTTGGGCATACAACTCTCCCTATTGGAGCAATTTCTGAGTCCCTAACTTAGGCTTCTCTAGGGAAGTATATTTCTATATGGCTTTCCATGCTCCCTCCAGGGGGAGCTGAACAAACTCCTATACCCATTGAAACTTGCATTAAGACTGAAATTATGTTATTGACATTTCCCAGCCAGCCACAATGCCTTACATAGTATTTCATAGGAAATAGAACCTGAAGTAAAAGCTTATGTGCCTGATTTTTTATTGGTGATTGCAACACCATGGGAGCTGAGGTCCGAGGGACTGCAATCACTGATGAAGCATAAGAAAACAGCTTTTGCTTCAGGTTCTGATTTCTATAAATGGGAGAACAGATATACAGGAGTGCATTACTGAGGCAGCCCCAGCTTTGTAACAAGGATGAGTTTTTGATTTGTCTTGCTGTATGTTTTCATAGAAGCAGTACAGAACTACTACATCTCAAATAGTCCAAACCAGGAGGATGGTGAGAGGAAATTTATTCTGGTTCCCTCTGAACTCCTGTCCTTCATTGGTCAAAGTTTTCCCCATGGAGGATTAATCTATCTTCACTTCCAGATGTCTCACCTGACTGTTCCAGCTCCAGTCGGGAAGCCAAATCTCTCCACCTGCTGCATGGAACTTTCTTTGAGTCAGAAGTGGTGAGCGGGGAAGCATCACAAAATTTAGCATGAGGTTTTGCTGTAATAGTTGGGATAAGGTCCATACAAAGTTGGTAGATTGACGGCAACCAAAGAATTTGTCTAGGAAATATAAATGAGTTCGAGAAGATCTGTGGTGGCAATAAGTGGTGCCAGATATACACATATAGCCCAAGGCTGCCTGTTAAACTCTGGAAATATGTTCCATACGTCTAGTTTTGCCTTTTTAATGAATAAAATTATTTGCTAATTTTTAATTTGATACTCAAGAACACTGTTGGACTGACTCCTTGATTTTTTGCAAATTCTGTACTACTACATTTTTAAGATCTGGGACACATCCTGGCAGAGCATGCCAGGTTAATATCCTCAAGTAATTTGTCATTCAAAAAATAAATCACACACTCAAATTCAGAATGCATTGACAAGACCAATGCTAATAGCAAGCTTTATCAAAACTAATAATTTTACCCAAACATATTTTTGCTTCATATTTTTGTAGCACTTCTTAGAGTACACTCATTTGTTGTGTTAACATTTCTTGAGTGCATTATGCACTTTGCAGACATTATAAAGCTTGATGTGATGACTAAAACTGGATCCTATTTATATGGTTATAAATAATATTCACTGTAAAATAAATTTAGAAATACATTTAGGAAAGGATGAAAGGGGAGAATGAGTGGATAGAAATAAGGAATAAAAATGACCAATGTGCTAATTGGTTTTACAAGTTATTTAACACTTCTCTTTTATATCCAAGCTATCATGAAACTGGAAATTATGTTATTACCATAAGAGATGGCTACTCCCATCCTTCCATTCCTTTTAGCATCTCTATTTAATTGTGTTTAGAAGATGGATTAGAATTTAACTTGTCACTTATGGCTCTTAGCAAAGCTTGGAAAGAGTTGCTTTTCAATGCTCTCCACTCAGCAGTCCCAGTGGGCCTGTGAGGAGTAATATGTTCTTCCAACTCTAGGCATAATATTCTAAGGGGATGCCAATGTTTAGCCAAAGCAGTTACATTAGGAAAAGTGAATATTTGGAAAAAGCCAGCACCACTTTTCTTGAGTAAACCTACCAGTCCTAGGAGGGAACTTGGCTGGTGCTGGGCAGTGATGCATGGAGGCAGCTCTTGGGGGATGAAGGGTACTGAGTGAAGAAGCTGGTTCCTCCATGGTAGAAAACAAATACCTGATGCTCAGATGTACAAAATAACTCATTATTGTATCCATGGTCACTGCCAAACCAGTTTAGCACAGTACTTTATCATGTCTAAATTTATGATCTGAGCTGCAGTTAAAATGTAGATCCCTGGACCTCACTCCATATCTACTACATTTGCAATAAGTTCTTCAAGCTATTTTTATGCAAACCGAAGTTTGGGGACTATGAGTTGGATTAGAATCTAAAGGTTAAGAGATTATCCACTAGGAGTTAAGAACATGTCCCTGGCAAAAGTCTACCTGGACTCATTACTTATGTCGGGATGATAATCTTACTTCCCTGTGAGCCTTTAGCTCACCATCTACTTTGTGCTCAATGAATGCTGGCTGTAATGACAGTTGTCAAGGCAAAGCTCCATATTTTCAATGCCTTTGCTCGTGTGTGCTGCCTTTTAATAAATCCATTTCCTCTTTAAGAATAATCATTTCAACTGGATTTCAAACCTGCAGAATTAGGGATTTTTTAGTTGGAAAAAAATTGGTATTCTGCATTTTTCTGGAGTCAGGGGTCTATTTATTATGGTCTAGTTACTTCCCTACACAAGGGAAAGCCTAGAATTGTTTAAGTAGAAGCATCATCATTCAACTGTGTTAAATGTCAGAGGAACATAGGCTGAGTTGCCCCTAAATAACTGGGACCCAGAAAAACAATTCAGGATTCTTTGAAGTTTCAAAACAAGTAAAGAACAACTCGATCTTAGTTGGACAGGGAATGAAGGAGCTGGGTGAGGATTAGAAGCCCAGCTAAAAAAGAGAATCTAGGCTGTTTTCAAGCAAACAAATCATTGGAGAGTACAATACGCTGCATTATTCACATGCTCCCTTATGCTTCTGACTTCAATAAATAATTAACCTTCCACGAAATGAACATCTACCATAAGTTTGAGCTTGAGCTGAAGAATGTATTGTATATGATGTTATCAAAATTTTCAACTATGAATAATGTTTTTTAAACAACTGATTTTAAGTAAAATGAAGCCATTGTGTTTCAGATACAGTTGTGAGTTCTCAAATAATCACAATCTTCTGTAGTCTCAAGGTCCCCAAGACTCAGAAAATTGCCAAAGCAGTAATAAATTTCTTACATTATCTTCACTCTCTAAAAGCATTTTTAGTTTTTCTTCCCTGCTCTTGGACTATTGAAAATCATTATCATTGCAGCAAGACTAATTTTTGTGCCATTACAAACACTGACATTTATTCTTAATGACTATGAGGGTGGAAGCCAGAAAGCAATTTCAATCGATTATGCAGAAAGTTCTTTTAGTTGCAATTATTAGCATTTGTATAAATTTAAAAATCTGCAATTATAGATGTCTCAGAAGACAAATTCTCAATTGTCATTAAAATACAAAATATAATTTTCTAAAACAAATGTTTTTCTAAAACAAGGTCTGGAATTTGCAACTAATTCTGACCCTCAAATGTTCTTTTTTCCTAGATTCCAATGTAAATGGTCACTATTTTGCAAATATACCCTCCCCCCAAAAGTAGCAAAAATTTCCTTGTATTCTGAGTTCTTGAAACAAATAATCTTATTAAAATAAGGTTTGAGCACTCATTTCATATAAATTCCCTATGGTCTGCCTGGAATTTCAAGTGTAGTTCTTTCTCTGAAGCACTTTAGGGCCGTTCTTTTTTACTAAGGTAATTTTAAAACCTTCTAATGTCCTTCCTGCCAGCTTACTTGTTTCTCTCTCTTCTTTTCTTACCTTTCCCTATGCCTGGGTTATGGGAGGCTCAGGTATTTAATCAGGAAGAGAATGGGTTCTAAGTTTGTTTTCATTTTCTCTTGATACATCAATCCCTATTTCTAGACAAATATGGCCTCTAGAAATTTAACCTCCTTGCTCTTATAACTTATGGACAAATTTCTTGTATCTACAACCGAACTGACTATTATGGGGTTGTTGAATTTGCTGCATTGGTCTTAGCCATGACTTCTGATGAGAAGTATTTTTGATCCCTGGAAGTTTGATCTAGATTCAGAACAATTTTTCTTGATCCTCCATAGTATCTTCTGTTTGTTCTTTTAATGCATTTATCACATTGTACTGTAAGTCCTATTTATTTATCTGTATCCTCTATCAAACTATAATTTTCATGAAGGCAAGAACTGGTCTGCCTTGTGCCTAACACAATATCTGGCACATAGTAGGTATCCTACAAATATTTGTGTATAAAATTAACAATGAAAACTCCCTTTCTGCTTGCCTTTGGGGAATTAAGAAGGAAAAGGCCTGAGTGGTGGGCAGGACATCGAACACTCTATCATTGACACTCTGTCATCTTAAATGTCCCTTATGAGATACATCTTAAATCTACAATGAGAAAGTTTAACTAGATGCTATCTAGAGATCGTTGTCAGCTCTGAATGTCTAATAATATCTGATTTTTGCCGTTCCTTACAGTTAATTTGAACAGGAGGGGCAAAAGACAAGCTAAACAAATGTGCATCCTTGCAAATGTGTGTAAATTTATACATATACCAAGTAATTAATGAGAAGGAGAAAGGAGGAAAGGACCAAGGGAGAGAAGGAAGATGAGAGAGAAAGCAGACACAGACTCTGAAATTTAGATTTTAGACAGAATTATTTCAGATATACTAATAGAATCAACTCAAACATATCAGATACAATTATTAATCTCACCAAAGCACAGCTGAAATGAAAGCAGATCTATCTGAACAAAATTTTGCCCAACACCCTGCCTCCAATAAGAAAGGGCTACTAAAATGATGGGGATGTACAGTGGAGGAAAGTAGGCTGCGTAACATATGTCTTAATTTGAACACGAGGGGGCAGTAGAATATTTTCTTATTTAAAATATAATGTAAAGGAAAAACTTAACTTGAAATGTTTTTCAATCAGCCACATTTACTCAATGTCCACTGTGGGCAGACTCTGGAAAATTATGTTGAGGAAATTCCTTAAGAAATCATGTACTCAGTTCACAGCCATTTAAAATGAAATAACTATTAAACCCATCATTGGTCTTATGTTACCTTATTCAAATCAATGCTTCCTAATTTAATTAAAACCAAAGCAGCTAACATGTATGCCTCTTATAACATCAAAATATAATTTCTTTTCTTTATTGCGATATACTTGACACAACATTATATTAGTTTCAGGTGTACAACGTAATGGTTGGATATGTGTATGTATTGCAAAATGATCACAATAAGTCTAGATAACATTCATCACTACGTATAGTCACAATTTCTTTTTTTATGAGAACTTTTAAGATCTACTCGCTTAGCAACTAAAGTGTAATTTCTTGAGCGGCATTCTACTTCCTTTGTGCAAATGCTCTCTGAATAAATGCCAATAACTAACTGAGTGCTAATTCTCTTCTCCAGTATTCAGACTGCTTCAACTCATAAAAAAGAAAATATTTGGAGTTTTTTACATAATTTTTTTCATGTAAAGGAACACAATCAAAATTTTACAGCTAGAAGGTAGAAAGAATCGTTGAAATCAACTGTTCTAACCCCTTTATTTTTACAAATAAAACAACTGAGAAGAAAAACATCTTCTCCAAGATCACGCTGTTTTCTAGCACTACACTCTCCAGTGTGGTAGCCATATGTCACTGTTTGCATTTAAACCAATTACAAAAAAAATAAAGTTTTTCTGTGCAGTTCCTCAATTTCACTAGCTATATGCTCAAAAACTACTTATGGCTAATAACCAGTGTATTGGCCAGACAGATATGAAACATTTCCATCCCTGCAGAAAGATCTTTTGGATAGCGGTGGACTAGAAAAAGAGCTGGAATAAAACCAGATCTCTTGAGATGATGTGCCAGAGAAATTGAATCAGAAAATTGTAGTGTCAGCAAACACAAAGAAAAAGATTGTTTTGAGAAGGAAATAATAATACAAAAGAGGTGTTAGGCAGATGGACACTGAAAAGGGTCCATTGATTCTGGCACTTAGCAAATCTTTTTCCATATCTGTATACGGAGCCTGCCCACTTCCCAGTATCCTAACATAACATCATAATTTTCCAGAGAGGGAAAATAACTGTAAGAAAATAAAATTATTGAATTATAAGACATGATAATACATAATGTCAGTTAATCAGCATTGAAATCTGTTCAATTTAAATTTTTGTAGTGTAAACTATGCAAAATATTTGTGAAAATATAAACTGAATGAAAGATAGACTAACATGACATCTTATAGAGCATCAACTATTACCTGTGTGGCCTCTGCAAGGTATTTTATTCACGTTAGATGCTCTTATTGGTGACCCTGGCAAGAGCATTTCAGTGGGAGAGAAAGAGCCTAAAGCCAATTCCAGAGTAAATGGAAGCATGATTGTATAAGCTGTTCTTTTATGAAGGTGGCAGAGAAAAGAAAGAGAGGATGGCAGCCCACAGAAGACCAGGAGTTTGTTTCAGTGCACTGTCTACTTTAAGATGAATAAATGAGCTTCAGACTGGTTCACAAATCTCGTGAAACTAAGTGCAAAACTTTCTAGGTTTGTGCATTTGTGTCTTTTTCTGTAAATAGAGTGTGTAGCGTATCTATAGGTTGGTCGATTGGGAGAATTATGACGATAAAGAAAATGAGGTGAAAACTGAGCAAGGTCCCAGAGGAAGCAGGTAAGAAAGGGAATCAGGAAGAGAGGGGAGAAGGAAATCTTAGGAAAGAGTACAAAAGCCCCGGTTTTGGTCACCGTAGGGAAGAAGGGCTGGATAGGTAGAGACAGTTTTGGAATAATCAGATCAAGAAGTTCTGCAACACTGTTTACGAAGTTTCAAATTTCTTCCTGGTTTCGCCCAGGTCTTTTCCAAATATTTTTGCGAAATCTGACCCCAACATAGAAAATTGTTTCTGTTAAACAATATATCATATATTGTGGAAAATATCTAAAAACTGATTACAAACTAACTTATCAACAAAGACAAATTAAGCACTTAATATAAGCTGATTATACTCAGTACTATGTTTTAACATTCTTACGTACGTTTACTTGTACCAAGACCAGAACAGTGCAAAAAGAGACCTAGCACAGTATAACTTTAGTAATTTTAATACATTTAGTACATTTTGGAATCTTACTTTTCTTTCCTACTCATCATGCATAATATATTTTCCACCCTTCTCCATCTTATCCAACATCTTCATTGCACTTTGTATTAAGCAGTCACAGTTGCTAGGACATCTGTCTAATTACAACGTGGCACTATTTCCTTTGACTTGTCTCTATTTTACTCTAACAGAGATGTTTGGAAATTGCATTGTTGTTATTGCTCTGGTTGCTCCTTAATGATCTGTAATAAAAAGTCCAATGACAATAAAATGTAACATTTATTAAGTAATTACTGTGTCAAAGAATCTTATATTCATTGCATCATTTAATCCTCTTAATGACTTGGGACATAGGTACGTTATTATCTTGTTTTACAAATGTTACAAATATGCAACAATTCTTACATCTCCAGGAGCTCGGCCTGAGACACAGTGGTAAGAACAATAAGTTCTATGACTTCTTGGGTGTTACATTCTGGGATGAAGATACAAATTAAACAAATAGTGACACAATAATTTAATTACAGAAGGAATATAAAAACCCATAGCTGGGGTAGCTAACAGGTAGGAGGCAGCAAAGGGTTCTCTAAGGATTTAAAAAATGAAGGATAAACAGTTGAAGGGAAAATAAAGCAAGAGGCAAAATGACTTGAGATACTGTTGGAGAAGAAGCTGACTCACAACAAAGTGCTAGTTAATTCTTTCTCCTTTGTATAACATGCTGAAGGAAAAAAACCTGATTTCTTTGCCATCTATAAACATTTCAGAAGGCTGAATTTAGGTGTTTAGCTATTTACTTTAGCTGATGTTTGTTGTGCAAACTGAGACAGTGTTGGCGGTAGCCTTTCATTCCAAGTTGACTGTTGGTTCATTCAAGATTTCTTCTTTCCATCAGCTGTACTGTTGGGGGCAGTGGTGGCTGGGGGTCTTGAAAGACAATTACATTCTCTTTCTCCAAGGAATGAAATTACTTCTGGGAGAGAGTTGCCAATAAAGAGGAGGTTGCAAGATAGAGTCTGCAGACCAGCTTCAGTGAATGTGAGGGTGGAGTCTGGAAGGATGTAGAGGTGAATTTCTCAGGCTACGGCTTTAAATGCAATAGTCACTTAACAAGAGAAGAGCCAATTTAAGATTTGCTGGTTTTCTGGAAATTCCTCTCATTTCTAGTGATATGAAAAGATAGGGACACCATCTCTTTGGAGAATCATCTCCGAATAGTTGTTGAATAGTTGTTTTGTGAAATCTATCAACCCAAGTCTGTTTTTTCTTCAGGTGGAATAAAGAGATAAAGCAGCAATGAGGGAGAGAGGTGGGACATTCTTTATATCTTCGTATTGGTGTGATGACTTCCTGGAAAATTGTGTATTTATTTATTTTAATTTATTTTTATGTTTTATTAAGGTAAAACATAAATATAGTTTAAAAATATTAAGTAGTCCTGAAAGGCTTATATCAAAATCCTCTCATCTTCTTGACTTTTCTTCCCAAGAGGCAACTCTTTAAATCATTTTAGCTGTTTCATCTGTAATCTTCTACCAAATTTATAACTAATATATGGATACTCCTTTATTTTGATTCATCAATTTTAGATATTATCACATTTCTACTATGGAAAATGAGCATTTTCCTTCTCTTTCACCCCATTTCCATGCAAACATCCTGCCAATGTGGCTGTATGACACTGATTAAACCCACACTGGTTGCTTTCATAATATGATTCTGCTACGTCAAGGAGAGTACTGCAATCATATTTCCTTAGATATATGTGTTTTTGTTTTCCCTAGAGTTAATGCTTGAAGAATCTTTTAAATTTCTTATTTTTTAAATTATTGGCCAAGCATTCTCACACTCTTCAAAATTTCTATAAAATACCACATGTACCTGCACTTCCAGTCTAGACTGGGTGCTCTTGGAGCCTGCTGTGCATCTCTCATTGTGGCACATTCATTCACTTCATCAGGAAATACCACTTTGCATTTCTCATGTGTGAAATCCTGTTTATTGGATGCCAGAAACATTTCTGTATTGCTCTCTCTTTGGATAGATCACATTTTCCCATAACTTTTTAAGTAAGAATGCATAGGAAATTAAGTGCAAGGGAAATAAAGTTTTGAGAACCTCCATATCTAAAAATTATTTATATTCTTCTCTTATATTGACTGACGGCTCGGCTGTGTAGACTACTAGATTGGAGATGATTTTTTTCCTAGAAATTTGAACATACCACTCCATTGCCTTCTGGATTCCATTGACGTTATTGGTAAATCCTATACTATCATATCCCAATCCTTTATTGCTATTGTTTGTAATCGACAGACTTTATTAGAATTCACTAGTTTTCACTCTTATGTCACTTTTCTGGTTCAGGATCTAATACAGAATTCCACATTATATCTACTTGTCATATCTCCTTAGTCTTCTATAATCTATGACAATTCTTTGGTCTTCCTTTGCCTTTGACGACTTTGACACCTTTGAAGAGTATTGACCAGTTATTTTGTAGAATATCCCTCAATTTGGGTTTGTCTTGTGTGTTTTCCTGATTAAATTAAGTTTATGCATATTTGGCGAAATACCACAGAAGTGGTATTGATGCCTTCTCAGTGCGTTATATCAAAAGGAACGTGATGTCTGCGTGTCCTATTATTGCTGATGTTGACTGTGATCACTTCATTATGTTGGCCTCTGCCAGGATACACCAATGGTAAAGTTGTTATTTTCCCCTTTGTAATTATTAGCGATTTTGTGACTAGATTCTTTGAAACCATGGGAATATCCTGTTTCTCATCGTACTTTAATCCTAAAGTACAGACTTTATTTTTTAAAGCAGTTTTGGATTTACAAAAAAAAATTGAGAAGATAATACAGAGAGTTCCCATATACCTCCCCTTCGCCACTGCACACACACACAGTTTCCCCGATTATTAACATTTACATTAGTATGGTACATTTGTTACAATTAATGAACGAATATTGATACATAATTATTAGCTCAAGTCCACAGTTAAATCGCATTCTTTAGTTTTTAATCTAATGTCCTTTTGTCTGTTCCAGTATCCCATCCAGCTGACCATATTTACATTTAGCTGTTGTATCCTTTGGCTCCTTTTGGATGTGACAGTCTCTTAGACTTTTTCTTGTTTTGATGTCCTTAACAGTTTTCAGGAGTACTGGTCAGGTATATTGTAGATTGTTCCTGTATTGCAATTGTCTGATGTTTTACTCTTAGTCTGGGGATATGGGTTTGGGGAGTAAGATCATAGAGGTAATGGGCCATTTTCATCAAGTCATATCACCAACATGATTTATGACTGTTGATGTTGACCTTGATCACCTGACTGAGGTAGTGTTTGTCAGGTTTCTGCACTGTAAAGTTACTCTTTTTCCCCTTTTCCATGCTGTACACTTTGGAAGGACATCTCTATGCACAGCCCACACTTAAGGAGTGAGGAGTTGTGCTCTCTCTTCTTTAGTGTGGAGTTATCTTCATAAATTATTTAGAATTCTTCTCCATGGGAGACTAGTCTCTTCTCCCACATTTATTAATTTATTCAATCATTTATTTATGTCAATATGGACTCATGGATATTTTATACTTTGGGGTGTAATCCAACACTACTTTATTTGTTTTGTTGCTCAAATGGTTCCAGCTTTGGACATTAGTAGCTCTTTCAGTTGGCTCCTGTGTCCCTTTGCTTTGACATACCCCCAGTAATGTGAACTTTTTTTGAACACTTCCTTACTTTCTGGCACTACGAGAAGCTCCAGACTCACCTTGTATATTTGCTCTTGCAGTCCTGGAATCAGCCATTTCCCAAAGGAGTCCTGGTTGATTTTATTGGAGAATGATATTTGACCCAAGATTTGGGTAGTAGGTACACTGCCCATCCCTTGTTTTTTAACTCAAATTTTTTTTCATCTATCTGGGAGTTTTAAAATATTATCTTTGTCCAAAGATTCTAATATTTCATCATGATTTGGCTGCAGAACTAATTTCTTTTGAACTGAATGATCCTCCATGGGCCCATTCACTTGGGGGACTTTGGTCCTTCAATCCTGAGAAATTTTCTTATATTATTTATTTGACCACTCACTCTCACTCGTTCTTTGTTCTATCTGGAACTGCTGTCAACTTAAGGTTGAACCTTTGGGATTTATCCTCTAATTTTATCTTTAATTTCCTGTTGTCCATCTCTTTGTACATTCTTGGCAATTTCCACAATTTTATTATGCAAACTCTTTCATCATTCTCATCAACATAATCTATCATAGATTAAGATTCCAAGAGCTCTTTCATGTAATATTCCTTTAAAATAGGGCAGCAGATCCTTGTTCCATCAATAGATCACTCTTATTTCCCACATTAAATTATATTGTCTTTGAATTTTCTTCTGTGCTTTGCTCTAGCTCTTCCTCCACAGAGTTACTTCTTTGAATGGATTTGTTTCAGTTCCCTCTGCTGTGCTTAAGGTGTTCCTCAAATGTCCAGTAATTCTTGTTTAGTGATCACTAAGTGTCCCATTGGATACTCTATGCATTTATGTGTGTGTTTGAGGTTTGGGGAATTAAGTCTTGTGGACTAGAAGGCTTTATTCTAGGATGATCCAGTAATCAGTTAACTTTTTTGTTAAGACACCAAAATACCAGTGGGATAGGTAAGGTTTTAACCAGAGGAAGATCCTAGAATCTCCCTTCTGAACTATAAAATGTGACTACCAGAATCCTGGGTGCTGACTAAGGGAAAGAACCTGGAGCAAAGAGAAGAGCTCATCATTCAGAATACAAACTTTTATTAATGTTCGTCTTCTCAGTCCAGCACTTCTCTTCATTCTTCTCTGTGTTTAATATTCCGGATTTCCAGCCTCTACGATCCAAATTTTTTAAAGAATGTACTTCCCACCATGAGTTGAGGAAAAAGGCAGTTAGCAGCATGGACCTCAGGTGACCTAAAGATTTTCAGACAACTTCCTGTTTCCAGACCCAAACTTGCCCAGTTGCAGGATGACCAGGTCTCCGCAGTTCCTGAGATTTTCTAACTCTCTGCAGAGAGGAGTGGCTTGACTCTCACCAGCATCATTCCTTATCGGCAGTTAGGTGAGACTTTCTTTGCTTCACTTTACTGAATAGTTTATTTTAATTTTTCCATCTACATTCTACTTCATATATTGTGCTTTCATGTTACAAATGTTTCATAGTTTCACTGAAGAGGTATTTAGCAATTTCTGATTTTTGCACTCCTTGTCTTAAAAAAATTGGGGAGAGGAAGTGAGAAAACATTTAGAGCTGGCATTTTCTTATCAAACCAAAAACGAAGTTGTAGAAATGAATGAAATAATATAACTGTGAAACCTAATGCATTTGAGGAAACAAGCCAGAATCTATCACTGTTACTGTTCAATGGGTTGCTTTTCAACCTTCAATTCAATCAATCAAATTTCTCGCTTGATAATTCTAATTCAGGTAGGGAGAAATGTTATTGATAAACTTGGTTTTGCTTTTGTATGTTCTTAAATCTTTAGAAGTTACAACATTTTTCCTAATTTGATGTTTGCTTGGGGCATCCAGTCTAAATAGAATGCCAGTTGCAGATGCAGACATGGCATGGCAAAAGTTGTTAGTCATCTCCAATATTTATTCTTACTATTCTCTACATTAGTAGAAACCTCAACTTTTGGCTTACTGAGTAGACACTAGAATAAATATGATATTCCCCGGTCTTCCTTCCAGCCAGTGTGCCTATGGGGTTAAGTTCTGGCCAACATGATATGAACTCAAGAATGTGTAACATAAAACTTCTAGATTGTAACCTTTAGTAGAATGGGCATGAATTCCATTTCAGATGGTCCTTTTTTCTACTACCTGGAATACAAATGTGTTGGTGAGCCGTCCTGAATCATGCAAATGAGAGTATAATGCACTAGAGATGGAGAATCAACAAAACTGAAAAAGCCTAATTGGTGATATTTTGTAGCCCTGGACTGTTTATACCTGATTATTAGGTTTGAGAGAAATAAACTTCTGCCATGTTTAAGCCACAGTTATTTTAGGTTTTTGTTACAGCAGTCAAATCTGACTTTTACACTGACATGCATATATTGAACTATTTCACATATATGCACACAAATTATAATAGACTTCCAGATAAATGACAATAAATTGCATTTTTGTTTTCTATTTTATATTTTCATGTGAAAATATTCTGGGCTTCTGCCAAGCCTAGCTAGGAATTACTTGATAGATGATTCCTGGATAAAAAATTGCAAATTGGAATGCATTGTGATCAGGAACATTTTGAACACAAACTCCAGATGTGTGTATGATTTTTGTAATCCGATTCTTGGGATCAAGGCAAATTATGAAATAAATATAGGCGCAAAATGGTTCACCTTATACTACACGAGTGTGTGCTTTCCAATTGAGATGTTAGACATATTTTTCTTTGCTGATTTCCAATATATAATTTGACTTTTTACTGATATTCTTTGTTGACTATGCCTATCTTTGGAAGATTTTTGGAAAGAGTCAAACTAGGGCAATGTATTTATATATATATATCCCAGGATATCTAAGAAATTGGAACGAGTTTAGAAACTTATCAGCTGATAATTAATACTCTAAAAGGGTGTTGCCCGCTTTTTTGTCGAGGAGCCCAGTTGGCTCTTACCATTTATAGTCCGTGCTTTCATTTCTGAAATTCTAAGAAGCAAGCCTTTTATTTTGTTCCTCTGTGACTGCTAAACAACTTTTTACAGTTTTATTCACTGTCCAAATTCTTATAGTTTTGGAAGTTGGGATGGAGTTGAAGACTGTGGCAGGGTTTTCTTGGAACAGTTCTAAGGAACTCAAGCATATACATAGTCAGAATCATAAGTAGAATGCTATACACATAAAAATAATGATAAGGAACTGATTCTACCTTTGCAGGACTGTCTTTAGGTAGGTATGTGAGGATGATAAAAACTGAAAGTATTATGGATGGAGTGTTTGCGTCCTTCCCCCAAATTCATATGTTGCAACCCTACTCCCCAGTGTGATGATATTAAGAGATGGGGCCTTTAGGAAGTGACTGAGATGAGGTCATAAGGGTGAAGCCTTCATGAGCACATTTAGTGCCCTTTAAGAATCATGAGAGAGCTTGCTTCCCCTCTCAGCTCTTCACCATATGAGGATACAATGAGAAACCTACAGTCTGCAACCTGGAAGAGGGCCCTCACCAGAACCCGACCACGCTGGCACCTGATCTCAGACTTCCATCCTCCAGAACTGAAAGACATAAATTTTTGTTGTTTATAAACCACCAAGTTTGTGATATTTTGTTATAGTGATACAGAACCTCTTAATCTCAAATTCATGTGACCAATGAGCAATAAGCCAATCCCTGGAACACCAGCACTTGGAGATGGAGAAAGATTTATTTGAATTGGCTAAAATGAGAAGGAAGGAAGATAAGTTCTCTCAAATCCACCTTAACAAAATAAGAAAGCAGGGTTTTTTTTTAGAACCAAGGGGCTTGGGAGAGGAGTTTCTGAGAAACAAAGGAGAAATCCATGTTCCTTTCACTCCAGATAAGCCTTCGGGCAACCAGATTTCTGTGTGGCAATGGCAGCTGGGGACTGGTTACCTGGTGGTCCGCAATTTTCTTAAAAGCATTCTTTTTCTTCTGCAAAAGAAGCTCATAAATCCTTCTGACCCTTGAGTCACCCCTCAGGTTAAACAAGAAAACTGGAAATTAACAAAATTTCTTTTCATCTGTGCCTGTGTTGGGAACAAGGCTGAAGAGTAATCATTTTCTTATTGAATATTTACAGTAACCCTCAGGTACCTGGCTTTAAAAGCAGCCCTAACAGACTAAAACAAAAAGGAGTATAAGTATTTGCCTGTGATATTACACATGACACATGGAAAGTTAACTCTCATTTGCTAAAGAAAATATGAAGTCTTAAGAATCATAAAATTCAAACAATTCAGAGAGACAGGTTTCTACAATATGATTTACATTATATTCGTCCTGAAAAATATCTAGATCTGGATTTTGACAATTCCAAACCAATGTTTATTCCTTATTGTGCTAGAATAAGGGAAAGGGAAGCATCTTTTTGATGCTGAATGCTTTATTTCTCTGAACTCCTTGCCATTCCCCATAGACAAAATTGGACGTTCTTGTTTTTACCATTTCTTTTTAGATAGGCCTGTGCTTTGTTTCAGGATTCTGCAGCCAGGGGAAATTTTCACATCTATGTATTATAGAAGCATTAAAATACATAAGTACCAGAGATTTAGCAGAATGAAAGCAGATCAACAAGCAATTCTCATGTTCTTCATATGCATGTGCTCTATGATCTATTTCTATGGTGAATCACTACATTCTTCTGGGAAGCACTGAGTGAACTGGGGCATGATTGGTGTTCATTCCTTTAGCAAATTTACTGGGTACCTACTATATTACAACCTCTGTTCTAACCACTACCTTATAGCAGGGGATAAACAAGTCCCTATTGTCATGCAGCATGTATTCTGGTGGAACAAGGCAGAAAATAAACAATTGATATTTAGCATGACAGATGAGTGTTATGGAGAAAATCAAAGCAGTTGCTAGCTATGACAAGATTCAAAGGGAGTGTGGGAATTAATAGCTGAGGTGGAGTGGAGAAAAAGATCATCTGTGAAGGAGGAAATCAGAAGCTAGGCCATTGGATGTTTCATCCAAATGGTTGTTGGCATTCAAATGGATGAGAAAGTTGTTAAGAATAATAGTAAGAGTCTGAACAAAAGGGAAGACTGTCAATCAGAAAATAAATCCTTAATAAATGAGAATATCCATAAACTCAGAAGATGAATGCTAGACCAGAAGAAAAATAGGACAAGACAGCTAGAGGACATATCTTCAAAGGAAGGGTTTTGATTTGTTTGTATTTTGGGAGAATTGTTTAAGGTTTTATCAATCCTGGATGTGGTGATGCGGAGTGAGAATAAAAACACTAGGCCCATCCAAAATCCTGACAGTGACATCCTTGAGGTTAGAATAAACAGCCCCCACTTAAGCAGGCAACAAGGAAAACAATTCCCCCAGGGCTCTATCAGGTTCAAGTGTAGTGTGATCTAGCAAGGTAGGGCATACAGATCTAGAGTTTCCAGCTTCTGAGTACATACTTAGTAAACACGGCTTAGAACACATGATTATAAGTTCTTAAGGCAGAAGTGTGGAAAACAAATAGCGACTGACCATCCTACCACACACATTTCCCCCTGCTGAGCAACTCAAAGGGTCTCATCAGCTCATTATCAGGAGCATCATATTGCCCAGATTTGTCAGATCAACTTAGTAATATTATCCAACAGTAACGGCAAAATATTTGCTCCAGAGCAAAAACAACAACAAAAAATAGTTGTTTAACTCAGAACTTAAAGCCAATATGTTGGTTTCCCTTCTATTTGCCTCTTGTTTCTATTATCTGTTTGCACAACATCTTGAAATCAGTTGCCTGTTCATTACACATTATACAAAGCAGTTTACGTTGAGTATCTTATTTAAGCTTTAAAATATTTGCCATTAAGTTTAAGTTTATATTACATTTGAATGTACAGAAAGATGCATAGAATTTTACTGGGTCAGAAGGGATGCATAAACTGGACTGCTCCAAGGAAAAGTTCTATGCACTAGAATATTCATTTGTATTGTCACCACAAAATGTGGAGAAGAGAAGCTGGTAATCCATACTTTGTCTGTTAAAAAGAAATCAAGTGGATGTTTGATGCTATAAAGTAATTATTGTTAATTTTTAGGTATGATAGTATTGGGTTTTATTCTCTTAAAATCCTTATCATTCAGAGACATATGGTGATATATTTTTGGAGAAAATGATAGGATGTCTGGACTACTTTTAAATTAATCCAAGGTGGGAGGGCAAGTATAGATAAAACAAGATTGGCTACAGGTTGACAACTGAGCTGCTACATGTTGAGGTTGTGTGATGAGTACATAGAAGTTTATTATACTTTGTATTTTTGTATGTGTCTGAAATTTTTCATAACAAATGTACACCTTAAACAAAATACATGTAACGAGGCCTTTTCTGTGAATCACAGGTGAAACGTGCTGTGCCTGACACGGTTTGCGCAGAACCGATGTTAGCTTAGTTTCACTTTACTCCTCTGTATTATGCCTTGGAATACAAAATCTGAGCCTCTTAACAACACACGTGATTTATTTTCCCTTTTCCCCATTTTTGTTATCTTTTCTTAATGTATGGTAGGAGTCTTTTTTAAGGAAACTTCACCATTTTTGAACAAGATAGGGTTATAAAATGAATGTTCCATGGTGTGGCAAAATTTTCCAAACTCTCTTCGGGAAAAAAAGTCCACCACCTCTTCCCTTCACCCCCAAACTACACTATTGCACACCAGTTTTCCAAAATATGTATAATTTTTCCTCTGTCCCTTGTGTCTCAAATCACGAGAGTGGAAAAGAAATCTAGAGTGAACAGGCTATATTTGCTCCAACCCATTCTTTCCTAAACAGCTGCACACACACACACGCACACGGATAGACCAATGTCCAGATTTGAGTGCTGCAGGCTGACAATAGCCCCTGTCAAGCTCTACTGGGGCAGCTAGGAAAGGGGAGAGGGAAAGCGACTGGAAGTAAACACCTGAGTTTGCTGCCTTCCTCTCTTCTCTCCCTCCTATTCACATCCTGCGCTCCCCCCCCACCCCTTCTCTCCATTCCTCCTGCCCTCGCAGTCCTCTCCTGGCTCCCCTTCCTCACCGATTCCACTTCTCTCGCCCCCCTCCCTTCCCCGGCAGCTGGTGGAGGAGGCTCCGCAGCAGCTGCTGTTCCTGCGGCTGCAGCCCTGGCGGCAGGTCTCTGTCAACATCACCCCGCCCACGCCTGGTCTGGATGCTCAAGTCGCGCACTGGGCCGGGGATGAGGGCGGGGGAGAAGGTGGCGTGGGAGAGGGGAGGGAGGAGTGGGAAGGGCACAAAAACGGCTTCCAGGCGGTGGGCGCGGCTCCACTGCGCATCTGGGCAGGAGGGGTCTCTGGGTCAGTGGCTGGAAGGCCGCCCCAGAGACTTGGTTTCCAGCTGGTGATTCAGTGGGGCCCGTTTACAGCCGAGCCGTGGTGGCCTGGGTGGCATCAGTGGATGAGGGCAGACGCCAGCCTAGCGATACCTCCTGAGCAGCCAGCTCAGGAAACCAGAGAGATCCGGGAAGAAACAGAAGCCCAGGAGGAGAAAAGGGCTCTAAGGAGCCCAGCGTGTCAGAGTTCCGTCGGTGCTGGTGGAGACCCTTTACACGGTAGCAAGTAAGTGCCTTTTTCTTGCTGCGTGCCCGGTCCCAGGATGGTGATAGCCACCATCTGCTGCCATCCTTTCCCACCGACCCTCGGTGGCCCCACTCCATGCACACCCTTAGGTCCCCAGCAGGAGATTAACATTCTAGACATGAATTAAGAGAGCTACTTCAAGAGTGGCAGTGGTTTGTGGATGTTTGCTCTGCACTGTACTGTGGTCAGTTTTCTCATTCCACCAGGTAAGCTTCTGAAACCAAGATGCTCTGTTAGCGTAAAATTTCTAGAAATCCTATATGGCAATGACTTTTAGATTACATGACACAATGATAGACTGGAAAAAATAAAAGCTCATGCAGGATGAAGTACACGTCTGAGGAATCTTGTCTTTTATTCTAAGTAACTTAGTGATTTCAAAATTGGTGCTTTTCATGTAAGAATCAACAGTATAAAATTAAAGGCATAGATGTGATGAGAAATGGTGTGCCCAGTTTAAATGTATGGGCATTCTGGGATTGTTTGGATCAACAGGTTTTATGTTTTTGGTTTTGGTTTGGGCTTTGCATTGTTTAACTCTGCAAAATGCATGCTTTCTGCAGGTTTTCTTTCAGATGTGATGGTGTGTTCATTGTGACTCTGGTTATATGTTGCCTCCCATACATAGGATATCCGTCAAAGTAGGATAAATGATGAACACATGTGGAATGACACACTGATGGGTTCCCTTCGTTAATGAAAATGATGGAGTCAAGTTTGGATATTGGCCAGAAAAATCTCTTGAAATGTGGAGGAGTTTGGGTGGTGCTTTTTGTGGATATTTTTCTTCCTGGCTACATTCAAGAGAGTAGTTAAGGGCAAAATAGAAGCAAACCGGGCCCTGTAAAAAACAGAGTCCTGGGCACCATATCTGCTATGGCCAGCCCTAATTAAGATTTTTATAATCCAGCTGCTAGTTTTACAAGTAAAGAATATAAGACCCACAAGGAGTAATTTGATGAGGTTACCTAGCTAATTAGGAATGAGCTGGAAGTCCAATGAAGAAAACTCTGGGATTTAGAATGATAAAATTTGATTTCCATTTTTGTGAAAATGAAGCAAGTTATTTAACCTTTGATTAAGCTTTATTTTTCTTATTTGTAAATAACATATCAAAAATTTACATATCCTGGTAAGGACTAAATGATGGAGATTGCGTAAAAGGTTTTGTGAAGGTAATATCATGTGTAACTGTTGCCTGTGTAAGGAACTGCTCTGTGTTTTTATCCACCTCACTATCCTAACTCTCATTATAAGTCTAGTTCAATATAAGTATAAAAGGGGCTTTGACAACCCTCACTGGATGCACTAGAGGAAATGAAATTCAAATCCATATCATGATCTCTTGCCACCTGTACAATTTAAAGTATATTCCAACCTGTGAGCCTCCATCCTCTCAGAATTGTGTGCTTTCACTAACCATTTATATTTAAACACCTTTGAATAGTCTCAAAATATGCTTTACCCTCTTTCTCTTTTTAGATTTAAATTTTATTTTAGGTATGTGGTCATACTTCCTTGGGATGAAACCATCAAGTATATTGGATATTGCTGAATTTATTTGGCCCATTAATTAATAAAGGAGAAATCAAAGTTCAGGCATAAATACTCTACTCTTGACTGCTGGAATTCATTAAAATCCTGCACTTAGGTGAGAGGTACCGTGAGCTCCTTCTTTCCCATCGATGTGTTTAAAACAATAGGAGAAAAGCCTGAAACTGGACATAGGCTCAGGAAAAGGGACCAACGGATCCCAGACGATGTGGGCTGGCCCCAGGACCTGCTGCCGCATATCAGTGTCCATTGGAGAGTGGGAGTTAGAGCCAAGCACCCACCTTGGAACTGGGCATTCTGTCTCACAGACTCTTGTGGGAGAGGTTCTGGGAGCGTAGTGATATACACTTCCACTAATCTGACTACAGATCTAAAGCATACTGGAAATGGAAATAATAGGATTTTGCTCAATCCCTTACCTAGGAAAGAAGAATCCTTGTACATCCCAGCCTTGGATCTCATTATGATGGGATCTGTACCACAACTAGGGTGGTCAGAGACTAAGCCACAACCCTATACCTACCACCATAGACTCTCTCTTGAAAGCTTATAGTAGGAGGATTAGCATAAAAGAGATATTCTTGATTTCTGGGAGTCTGGACCCATTATTTCCACTAAACAATACCAGGATTCAACAGTCATGAGAAGACATCTGTAAGCTGCCCACCCTGACTAGTTATCAGCAATGCACAGTCACCCACCATCATATGACACCAACTTGTACAGACAGACCTCATTTGTCCCTGAGTTGGTCCTCTTCTCTTCCATTAGTGTGGGTTAACCAAGGCCAGTCAAACAAGGTCTCACCTCTGCAACACTCAAAGAGGGAACTTTTAAGGCTGAAGAGAAAGTTCTCATCTGAGGGCTTCGAGGAATGTTTTTCAGCTGGTCCGTATCTCTTGGCCCGGCTGGGGTCATGATTTCCTTCTATTTATTCAGTCATTGCTATTTATAAACCAGGTTTATCCTGGTTATACTCCATCCTGGTAGGGGAGCCCCCATTTGTCTGGCAAACAGATATTCCTGTTGTATACACAGTATTTCTGATTGGATGGACTCAGCCTGCTGCTGGCTGAGGATAACCTGCTCTGTGGACAGACTTGATTTGGTGGCAGCCAGGTGCCAGGCTGACTGTATTGGCATCAAAAAAAGAGCTTGATGAAAATGCTGAAGCGAGGGCCCCACCCAGGGACATTCTGATTTTAAAAGTCTGAGATTAGGACAGGGCATTTAGTTTTAAACTAGAACATCAGAGGACACCAATTTGAGGGCCATAATCCCTGGTTGTATATATGGTGTGCAGCAGAATGTTCCTTCCCTTCTGCTTTAAAGTCCAGAGTGAGGATCCCGGTCCACCAGCTTCTCATTCTCTGAATTCTTCCAGAGGCTGCATGGTCTAGGCACCTGATTACAGGCTATAACTTTGGCTCAGGTCCATATCTAGTCTTGCCCTAATGTGTTTCAAGGGTCCTCTCTAGTTACCCTCCCGTTTGAGAAGGGATTGGGTATCTGTATGTTGGGTTCCACATTTGAAAAGCTAGAGTAACTTTATGGGGTTGGAGCAGATCCTGGAAAAGCAGACTGACTCTTTCAGTGATTAGGAGCAGAGGTAAATAGCCAGTTCTAAGAGCCTCCAGAGTTCCAGTACATGTGCCAGTTCTGGAATTTAAAAAAAAATTGTATTCCACAGATCCAGTGGCATCTACAACCATAGGCCAAAGGTCTCACAATTGCCAATGAGCATAGAAGTTATGTGCATAACAAGCTCTCCTTTGTATTACTGTAGCAGGGGCAAGAATACATTCCTCCCTCTTGAGCTCTTAAATGGCCTCTGGCCAGATTCTTCTGGTCAGGGGTCTGACTAACTAGGGTCACGTGAACAGTTAGTTCTGGAAAGACTCTGGCCTTTCCGCAACATGCTTGTTTTGGTGGGCTGGACAGGCACAGCTTGGAAGTAGTTCTTATATCCATAGAAACAGGGGACCCTGCTAGTGAACCATGAGGTTGCCATAGAGAAGCTCAAGTGGGCATACTTAAAACCAAGACGGCTTTCCTTCATGATCCTGGAACCCTTCCCTGCCATCATTGCCTCACCAGTCATAACGGCTCACCCTGGTGACATTCCCCCTTCCACAGAGATGTACTGTCCTGCATCTCCTCAAGTCATTCAAACACCCACTGGGCTTTCCTTGGGCTCATTCTTGTAAGTGAATTTGGGACCAGGTGCTAAGGCTTTGTTATATGGCACTTTTGTCCAGATTTCTCTCCTCAGTTTAAGTTGTACCTCTCTGAATGTGTGTGACCTGCACTCCTCCTCCCTGGAAAGAAGACACTTGTAAAGACCTCAGTTCCTAATTATTTTAATGAACCATCTCTAGAATCCAAGTTTACCAGATTTGGGAACGAGTTCAGTTCTCAAAAGAGAAGAGATGAGACCTGTCCCTTTGAATTTTCGCTGGTGCTCGTTTGTTTACAGGGCTCCGTTTCAAGGTTTTGAATCCAGAAGAATGCCTGGATTAAAATTTGTAAGAAATACAATCAAAACAAAATGGCAATGCATACTTATGTTTTTGAGAAAGTTACTTATTTATAATTTCCTCTACAAGATGACATATACTAGGAATGTGTTGGCTGAAATTGTCAGAGTAAGGGAGTTGAGTCCAGAGTTAAGTAGATATATTGAAGCCCAAATAGGCTTACCTGAGAGTAGAACACAGCCGCAGGCAGAATCCGGGTCCAAGTCCAAAGAGAAAAAGTCAATTACGCCAGGCGAGATAAACTGTATGCCTGGGAAAAGTAAAAGAGTGGGAGTCAGATAATCAAAGCTAAACAGGAAGTAAGCAGCTCAAGTGGAAAAATAATCCCAAAGCAGAAAACTAAGTAAGTTGAAATCAAGGGGAACAGACAGCTACAAAATTCCAGGCGGATTGGTGTCATTCTGGTCACTCTGTCCTTTATTCACAAGCCTTCAGTGTGTAAAGTTTCCATTTTTGGATTTTAGTAATAATATAGATGGTAAATTATGTTCAAGTAGTATAGAAATATTAACCAGAAAGTAACAGAATCCTCTGACCTCTCTTCAGTTCCTCTCCATAGATATAGCAGTTTACTTCCTTCCACAGAGGAAACATTATGCATGGCTAGCATATATAATGTCATGTATATAATCCTTATAAAACATTTTATTCAAAGGTAAACAATGCAAGCCATTCTCACCATTACATTTTTCACTAAATAATTTATTTGGGAATCTTTCCATATGAATACAGATATATCTGTCTCATTCCTCATTATTACTAAATAGCGTCCCATGATAGCAACATACTGGAATTTATGGCACTTAGAGTGGACACTTTGATTCTTTCTAGTCTTTGAAATTGAAAGTATGCTGTGACTAATATCTTTGCAAACATGACTTCTCAAAATTCAGCAAGAATATTCATAGGGCAGTTTAATTGCTGGGTCAAAGAGTACATGCAACTTTATTTTAGAAATTATTGCCAAGCAATCCTTCATTTAAAAAAATGCGCTTATTTACGCTCTCAACTGAATTGTGTGAGGGTGCCCATTGCTTCCATATCCCGGCCTGCCAAAGGTGGCATCCATTGAGAATAGTCTCAGTTATGTCTCTAGAGCTCTAGTGTTAAAATTGTTGATTGTTTTAATCTTATCCATATCTTTCAGAATTTCATGAGTTTTAGACATCTTTTCTCGTAGCCTTCTGCTTCCTGAAAGACAATGATTATATTTTTGTATCCTTAATAAGAAAAAAAGCAATTTGAGTTCTAAACCCTGGAGAAAAAAACGATAATGGAGAGCTCTAGGGGAAGAGGCTCTGCATCAGAGAATCAGCTGTGAGTCATCACAGAATGTGGGAAAGACGAAATGGAAGCCATAATGTATCTATGAAGTGCAGTCAAGTGGCCCCAGTGAACACAAATGTCAATCTAAATTGGTCCCTTCACTAAAGCAGGTGTGGTTCCTACATTCTCGACATTATAGATTCCATGTAATGATCACATTAACTCTGTCTTCCTCACTCATGCGTGCAGAATCTTCTAGTCCCAGGTTAACTTGTTTATCAGTCTTGTCATTACTATCACTACTTTTTTTGCTTCTGTTTTTTTTTTTTTTTGCTTTATCTTAATGTCATTGGCGCAATGGGCTTGATGCATTGTCCATGTCCGTTAGAGAGCATAATTGTTTCAAAATGGTTTAGAAATCAAGTGAGAAGTCACTTTACCCTTTATTTCCTATTCCATGTTAGAGTGAAATTGGCATTTGGGATATTATCTTTACTCTATGGATCCATCGTCCTATTTTTTTTTTTTTTTGCTTCACTTTTCTTAATTTATCTTATCTTGCTCTATGGCCTATCCTCTTGCAAGCTACCCTAAATCTTTTGGTAAATAAATTAGGAGAATATATATATATTATATATATGTTATCTGGTACAGAGTAAAGCATTTCATAATTCTCTTTAGCAAGGTAAATCTATCGTCTGTTTCTCATCCCTAGGATCAGCTCAGGCTTCCCAGAAAGCATAACGGTTGATTATTTAGATGCTATAGTTTGAGTTCCCTAAGGTGGGGGGCTGTGACTGCCCTGGGTAGTTACCTCCTACATGTGCAAAATCTGTCTCCACAGCCTGACTGTGTTACTGGCAGTCTCTGCTCTGGGAATCAAACTGAGGGACCAGGGAAGCAATAGGGAGTGGGAGAAGGAAGAGGAAAAACATTGCCTTCTGACATCCTCTTTCTTCCCTGTCCTTCATTATCACCGGGAAGATGCAGTTGCAATTGCTGATATAGAATGATAGCCACACAACCTCTTCCCTGGGAACTAAGCTACAGAGAGGTCAAGTATTGGCTCACTGATTGGGGGCCATGTCATTCATCATCCAACTTGGGATGCTTTTGAAAAGGAAAGAGAATGCCATTAATAATTAGTTCTCAACAACAGCCATAAACTCTTATTTATGGGTTTCTACCAAAACCCACCAAATTGGTTTGGTTTTCCACCAAACTGTCCCCAGAACCTGTGACTTCTGGTCACACTACTTAAATATGAGATTGGATGAGTTGGAAATAAGAGGAAAGAGTGGAAGGAAAAAGGTAGGTTCATTATCTTGGAGGGAACTGGGAGCAACAGGATAAGGTGGGTGTCTTAGTTGCATTTCTGTGATTTCAAACTTTAGAACTGTTTTGCACCAGGACCTCTGTAGTAGGATGACAACATCTGGTAAGGTCATTGACAAACAGGCACCCAGAGAATGAGGAAAATTCTATAGCTGAGGGAGAGAAGGTGCCCAAAGAAGTGAAGAGAATGTGGATCTTCTGGAGAAGTGATGTTCTAAAGCAGGCATTGCCTCAGCAATTCCAGTATGTGCTTCATCTCTCATACTTAGCACAAGAAAAAAACAACCAAGGAAAATGTAATGGTGTCTCTACTTGTTTTATAAAGGTGGTTCGATGAAGGTTGGCTATCAGCCAAAGGAATCTTCCTGTCTGGCAGGCTGCATTAGGTTCATCTCAAGGGGCTCAAAATACTCTGAAAATTATCTGTCTGGGTTGGGCTGCTGGCTCCTAGATTCCCAATATTAGCACCAGGAGATTTCTAATATGCAGTCAAGAAGTGGTGTAATTCAAATCAACTGCACTGAGAGGATTTTCTTTCCCTACAACTCTCATTACCAGGGTGTTGATCAGAAGCCACCATCTTCTCACCTTCTTTATCCTTGCAGAGGCCCCAGGATTCATGAACTGTGGATTTGATACTGTCATATCTAGTCAACCACCTAGGGTCTGGTACATTTTTGAAGGTCTTGTGCCCATCTCAAGCTAACCCAGAGCCAGACTAAGTGCTAGATGTTTATAGCTGGTATATGATATCTGGTTCAGAACTCTTTCATCTGGTCACAGATTTAGGGCATGGTTTGTGGCTCTGTGAGCTTAGTTTCACTGCTCAGAAACTGGGCTATCATGAAGGTTCAAGGAAATCCAACAGTCTCACTGCAGATTAAGATGATGCTCGGGGAGGTCAGGTGGTTGTGAATGGTCCGCAAGAGCTCCAGGGTGAGTTTCAGTTCTGGATTTTTTTTAAACAGAAATTGAGATCAGGTCTTGCATCTCAGGGAAGCCAGTTGCATCAAGGACTTCAGAAACGAAGGCAAGTTACAGAATCTGGTTGCATGACAGAGCCCCCTTGCATTCCTCTGGGAAGGGGCAAAGGGTATTTCTCTTTCACTCGTTGAGCCCTCACATGGCCACTGGCCAGGAATTTTGGGTCAAGAATCTCACAGACTGGGTCCACCAGAAATACAATTCTAGGAAGATCTTGGCTCCTTTACAACTTGCTCGTTTTCTTGGAGTAACAAGGGCTAATTTAGAAACCCTAGAGGCCAATTTTGCTAAGCAGTAGAAGTTTCTAGAACATCTAGAGAAACTGGGGACACTGAGTGGTTTGGAATGTTGGGTTAGACCACTTTCCCAGATTCACTGGTAGGGAACCAAAGCCTTTGTTGTCTTAGAAAGTTCTAGTAAGAATATTTCAGGCAGAATCAGTTTTACTTTTGTGTTCCTGGCAACCTTGCTTTCTGTTGCCTTATCACTGTCATAATGGTATTTGTTAGTGAGGCAGGAGACCCTCCTTGGGATCCTATCCTCAGTGATCTATGTCCCTTCCTGGTGGTTCAGCTGCCGCTAAGCTTTCCTTCTGTTCATTGTTCTTAGTAAATTTGCAATCAGATGCAGAGAGGGAGACTTTGTTATCTGACACTTGTTACAGACTTTTGATCCTATTGTGTGTATTGACCACGTCATCCCAAAGCTTAATGTCCTAGACCGCTCCCTCCCTCAAGAAGAAAGATATTAATTGTTTTCGGATTATTGAAAAATTTGACAAACACTGTGTAGAATCCAGGTCCACCAGAAGGATTGGAGATAATTTTAACTTCAGTCTCTGTCGCTCTTGAAACTTAATAATTTTCAGAGATGACCAAGATGTCTTGGTTCTTATTTGTTTACAAGTCTGTCTCCCATTGGCCTTAAATTCACTGACTATATTGCCCAAATGACATAGCAAACTGCAAGAATGATTTTTTAAAGAAAAATTACAGCTCACTTTTTTAATGTATCTGAAATTAGAGGTTAAAATATAGAATTATAAATAAAAATAAGTACATATGATTGTATATGTATATGTGAGAGATTTACTTGTTTCCAACTCTTTCTGCCAGGTGGCATATTCCAACAATGTGCCCCAAGGCTTCTGAGAGTGGTTAGGACCCAAGAACTAAGGAAGGATAGAGTTGAGCAATCAGAACATCTGAAGCCACCAAACGGCCCAGAATTGGGACCCAGAGTAGGTCAATCCTCGGTCAGGAACACATACTGAGGAGCTTTAGCCAAAACTGGCTGAACTCTGGGCAGAACACGACTGCAGCAAATATAAAGGCAAGAACCATAAATCAAAAGTCATTTAAGTCAGGAAAGAGTGAAACAATCTCAGGAGCAATAAAAAGAGTTGGAATATAGAAAGTGATATCCACACTAGAGTAAAAAGATGCGAATACAAGTAGAATCCAAGAATATAAATTAGTTATGCAGTAAATAGAGTGAAGCCTGAGCCAGTTTTGGAGACTAGAGTTTGTATGCTTACCGGAGTACATGGCTGTTTTCTATCCGATGTTAGGTCAGTCCAGCTGGCTGCTTTCAATCAGTCCTCCCACCTAGAAAGAGTTCTATCCTTGGGTCTTCTAAATCATCAGATGACAATTGTGACATATTTTCAATTGTACCTATAATAAAAAGATATATCATCATCAGCTTCTTCTAAGCCTGACTAGAATCTGGGATCTCAAGAGAGGCATGTTCTGCCTTATTTATCTAGGAGTCATCATTCATCAGTCTCACCCGTTCAAGCTCTATCTCAGGATGAGAAAATAATGGGACTTGGGGATAGGGAGGAGGGAGAGGGTTTATGAAGAGCCAGAACTTTTATAGAGTGGTTGATTTTCTTTTTCTGTTGGAGATTTTGGGCTGCCACTCAGGGTCTACTATTATGGTGTTTACTTCTAGCAAGTTAGAGGTAAGTTTTAGAAGAGGAAGCAGATAGAAGCAAGCAACTTAAAAACAGCGAGAATAAAATCTAAAAGTCTGATGATAAAAGAGATACAAATAAATAAAGCAGAAGGAAAATAAAGCAGAACTCTTTGAGTTTAAAAAATTATTTAAGGGGCCAGCCCCAGTGACCTAGTGGTTAGGTTCAGTGCGCTCCACTTCGGTGGGCTGGGTTCAGTTCCCAGGTGCGGACCTACACCACTCTGTTAGCTGCCATGCTGTGCTGGCAGCCCACATACCAAAAAATAGAGGAAGATTGGCACAGATGTTAGCTCAGGGCTAATCTTCCTCAGGAAAAAAAAGTGTTTAAGGATGTCACAGTGTTACAGCTGATTATTATAATTGAACATTATTATTACTTTGATTTATCAGTAAAAAATTAAATTATATCCAGCATATTCTCTTTATAAGTTCTGAGAAATAAGGCAGTAATCTCAATTAAAAAGATGGTTAAACATAATAATACAGTGCTTTAAAGGATTAAACATAGTAACAGCTAGTATTTATTGAGTGTGTAGTACCTGGCAGACATTGTTCTAGGTACTTTATATTTATTAACTCATTCAGTGCTCATATTACCCTATGAGATGAGTGCTCTTATTCCCATTTTATAGTTGAGGAAACTGAGTCATGGAGAGGTTAAGTGCCTTGCTCAAGGTCACAGTTAGAAGTGGTAAAGCCCAGATTTGAATACAGACAATCTAGCTCCAAAACCAAACTTTTTTTCAAATATTCATTATAATATATTTCAAACATATAGAAAAGTTGACAGAACCACACAATGAACACTCATACACTCAATACCTAGAGCCTTCGATTGTCATTTTATAATATTTACTTTATCACGTATGTATATATGCATTCTTCAAACTATCCATCAATTCTTCTTTTTTTTTTTTATGAGGAAGATTAGCCCTGAGCTAACATCTGTTGCCAATCCTCCTCTTTTTGCTAAGGAAGACTGGCCCTGGGCTAACATCCGTGCCCATCCTCCTCTACTTTATATGGGACGCCACTACAACGTGGCTTAACAAGCGGTGCATCAGTCCACGCCGGGGATCCGAACCTGCGAACCCCAGGCTGCCGAAGTGGAGTGCACAGACTTAACCACTAGACCACCGGGCCAGCCCCAATTCTTATTTTTTGATGCCTTTCAAAATAAGTTGCAAACACTAGTAAGCCTCACTCATAAATACTTCATAATTCATATAGTTAACGAGAATTCAATATTTATTTATGTGCTTTTTTAAGGTAAAACAAAGTAAAATGCACAAACCTTACAGATACCAATCTATCAGTTTTCACAAATGTACACATCTGTGTGCTCCAAACCCCTAACAGGGTATTGAACATTAGCATCACTCCAGAAATTTCCATCATCCCTCCCACTCAATTCCTACTCCAATCCTAGAGATTAGTTTTGTCTGTTCTAGCACTTCATATAAAGTGGATCATGTAGTTTGTAATCTTTGGTGTAAGCCTCTTTCCCTCAGCATAATGTTTTTGGACTCAGTCATTTTTATGTGTATCAGTAGTTCATTCCTTTTTGTTGCTGAATTGTGTTCTATTATATAAATATACCACGGTTTTCATTTTTCTATCTATTCTGTTATTGGACACCTGGGCTGCTTCCAGTTTTTGGTAAGTATGCTTTATATTTTGCCACATATTTATTATTTCTCGTTCTCTTCATTCCCTTTTTAAGATCTAAATTTCCATCTGAAAGTATCTTTATTTTGTCTTCATCCTTGAAGTATACTTTTGCTATATGTGGAATTCTAGCTTTATGTTGTTTTTTCCTTTCAGCACTTTAAAGATATCGTTACACTGTCTTCTGGTTTCTGTTTTTTTTGTGATGAGAAGCCAGTGATCATTCTTATCATTGTTTCTTAATATATAATACAGTATTTTTAAGTGCTTTCAATATTTTGACTATGATATTCTTTATTAATATTTAACCTATGTGATTTAAAACATTTATTAGTAGTTATATATAAAATTATTTGCTTTCTAAACTTTTTTTCATCACCAGTGCTAAATGATGGGTAGATGCTTTTCAATGAGCTATCTCTAAAATAATTCTATAAAGAATTTCACACATTTTACAAATACACATGATCTTTTGCACTCCCTTGATTCAACCATTTATATATCCATACAACTATATAACCATATACAATATGTATATACATATATACACACACTCATATATGCACATATACTTTTGTATATATATAAAACATATACACATACATATACAGTTTAATTATCTTTATCAAGCTCCAGCTCCATACTTCCAATTAATCTCTGAATTTTTACTTTTGGATATTTCAGATGAACCTCAAACCTAAAAAATACAAAACATTATCCCTCCTTCCCCTAATCTCTAAACTGGTACTTCCATATTCCATATTCTCTATGTGGCATGACAGTCAGTCATACAGTCCAGATCTTATATACCTCACTCATAGTCAGAACCCATGATCTATGTACAAAGTTAGGAATCAACTATTAGATTTTTTTTTTAATTTGTAAGGATGTTAAGAAGCACATCATTTCCTAGGTAACACCTATTTCTAATTAAAAATAAATCTACATGTGTGTACTTTAAAAAATCTGTATGATTGCAGAAGCATAAAAATTACTAGTCATTCCTTATAAGAATGTACTCTCTCTCTCTCTCTCTCTCTCTATATATATATATATATATATATTTAGCAGCTGCACCTGAAATACATGTTGACAGCTTCTATTCTTAGCTATTTTTGTGCACATAAATTGGTTTGAGGTGTACCCATGGGGTAAGTTCTTGTTGCTCAAATTGCTAGGGTAAGGCGTTTGCATTTTAATTTAGAGAACTAGTGCCAGATTTCCATCTAGAAAAATTGTACCAATTTACGCTACCAAAAAAAGTTTATGAGTGCTTATTTTGTCACATCCTAGCCAGCACTTTGCTTCATGAAACTAGGACTTTCATTTTAAATTATTATAAAGAAATTCACTTATGCTTTCTAAGTTTTATTGTTTGGGTTTTTTTAGTTTTCATTTTATTTTGCAAATAAGTCATTGAGCTGTCTAAAATTTGTTTGGATATGGGAAGTGTGTGCAGCCAAGGATAATGAGAATTGCCCAATTCTGAACCTCCCCTTAAGTGTTCCACAAACATTACAGTACAAAAAGGAAAACAATTAAAACTACACAAAACTCACACCATCAGCATAACTAGAAAGCAGAGAATTCCCAAACTTCAAAATGCCTGTAAAGGAAAAGTAAAACCAAATCCATTTGCTCTCTTTCACGCTCCAAAGGCTTTATGGAAAATGGAGTCTATATCTGATTTAAAATGACTGACAGAAAAGAATACTCACCCTAATGGTGAAAGTACTGAAAAAAAAAAAGCATTTTCCACAAACTTTCTCATATCAATTATTGAATAACTTCTATCTTTCCACTCTGATTTGAAAGAAACTACTTTTTTATGTAGATTCTATGTTATAATAATGCTTAATGATTCAAACTCAAATCAGCCTAGGGGAAATGAAACCATGTGATAGATTAAAACTCATCTCTGAATAAATCTAAATCTGGGCATCTACAGAAAAAAATGGGGGGAAGGGAAGGGAAGGGGAAAGAGAACTAAGTCACACCCAGGATCACAGCCAATATCATATGGCAGAACCAGTCCAGTGAGCATCAACAATACCTCAGCTTAGACCACCAAAAATATAGCACTGGACACTGCTACTGGCTCTATTGCTACTATTACTCCTCAAACTGCTGAAAGTTGCTACTGAAGCTTCTGCTTCCCTTGCAAAAATGACTCACCACTGCCCCTCTTATTTTGTGTCATTAAATCCAAATTAGAAATCTTGAGCTAATGCATTTGATTGGTCTGGCCAAAGTCATATGGTCACTTGTTAGATCCATGAGATCCTGGAAAAGTGATTGTCTGGTCCTTTCCACTGCTGTTGCAGGAGGTATCCCACCATGACTCATACAATAACAAATTCCCTAGATCTATATAGAGGATCACCATGCTGGCCAGCACCTCCTCCATTCCAAATTAATGTCCACTATGCTTACTCACCTTCAATTTTACAAAAGTTTACAAAATACTTGACTTTGAAAACATTTACATAAAGAAAATTTCCAGACAATCCCACCTGACATCAACCTGTTAGCTACTCAGTAATGCAAGTTAGCGGCTAAATTATCGCAGGACGCCCATTGCTCTTTGGGTGTCTCTAAACTGGCCGTACTGAGGTATCAATTGTTCACAGCTGTGTAAAAATTTAAAGCTTATAAGTATGTTTGTGGTGCAGTTTAAAGGTACCCAAATTTAGACAAACCTGGTTAGCATATCTCTTCACCACTTAACTAGCTATACAATGATGGAGAAGCCATGAAATTTATCAATCTCTGTTTCCTCTTTTGTAAAATGGTGATCACAAGGATGATATGTGAAAATATGAGATAATAGAATTAGAAACATCCAGTCCAGTGCCTTGCAAATGACTGTCACTCAGTAACTGTGACCCTAATTATAATTGCCATAATTATGATAAATATTGGCTCATGCTCAAATGCCTGAAATTTGTTTTAAAGAGAATATTTTTTCTATAAGAATGAACCTCTTTTCCCCATATTGATGCTGGTTCTGCTACTTTCAATTTATATCCAAGAGAAATGGCTTGCACTTTAATCAACAATATAAAATATTAGTATAACTGGAACTTGTTTGAGTATGACTTCGACTTTGATACAATTCTTGCCAAAAACTTACTTTAGCTATTCAATTTTTTAGAAAGGCATTCTAATGGACAGATTAACTATTAATCTTTCTATATTTTTCAGTCTTTAGCGCTGTATTAAGATCACTCACCGGAAAGCATAGGGCCTGAACCATATTATATAAATTCCCCACAGAAATGCTTTCACTGAATTACGATTTAATGATGAATAATTTACAATCTGCACTCAGCTATCTAGAAATCGGATGCAAGCCAGTTCCATTTGATAAGTACTTGCATTTCTTTGTCATACCATAGAAGACAATGTCCACTACCCATTCATTCACCTAGTCCACAACCCAGAGTAGTTTCACGCAACATCAAATTCATCACTAAAGAAGTCTTCTGGGATAACTCACTGGGTTGCAAGAAGGATTAGCACTAACAAAGTCAGTACTGCAGTCTCGGCTTTCTGTATATGATCTGTTTTAATCTTTGTGACCTTGTGAAATACATGAGGGATTCCAAAGTTTACATATGAGGAAAGTATGACTCAAGCTATGTTATTGAGGTCTCATAGCTAGTAGGTGGCAAAATGAAGAATCAAAGATTATTGTACTATGCAGTGATAAAAAAAAGGAAGATTATTTTTGGACTATGAAATAAGAAAACTGGCTGGTGAATTGAATCTTGACGTTTCAATGGAAGGTATCCAAGAATATTTAAATTAATGGCAGCACCTTTGTAATAAGGTTGCAAGTTCCCTTAGTATCTACTTTTAAGGACAATATTTTTTACATGCATAAGCTTAATAGTGTTTTTCAGTATTTAGAATGGATCTCTAAAAATATAAGATATAAGAAATACTTTTATTGAGAAGGACTGCCTCCTTCATCTTCCTTCAGTACAGACAAAGTTTATATTAGCTTTCTTGGCAGTCACAAATCAGTATTGATTTATATTGCAATTACCATTAAATAAACCCCCTTGGCAATTTTCTCTGCTGCAAAAATGTAACTCTTTTTTACTGTACTTGTGCAGATGGGTTGTTATTGTCCAAATTTCAAAACCTTACGTGAACTCCTAGTATATATTATTTTATTAGATTTGACCTATCATTTTAAGAAATAAAAATATTATCACAATTAAAAATTCATGTTTACTTCCTACCTATGTGCCAATCACTGTACCAGGCATTTTTATCCATATTATTTTATTTTATCCTTATTTAACCGGAAGAGGAATCCCAGTTTTATGAATGACAGGTTCAAGAATATTAAGTAATTTGACTGAGACCTCTCAGAACATTAGTAACAGAATTTAGGATTTGAGTGTAGGTCTATCTAATTCCAAAGTTCATGGATTTATTTGTTTATACTAGCCTATAACCATGAGTCGTTATTAAACTACTTAATATATATTCAAAGAACTCCATGTAAGGAATCCAGTTTTGAAAGTTCATTAAATATTTTAAAAGAAGAAGATTTCATATGTAAGTGCAAACTTCAGTTATCTGTAGTTTGCATTTATCGATTGCACATATTGGAAGCATTTTGATTCCCCTCAATAGAGTTTGATATGTGAGGTATTACTGTATTTGTGTTTGTATGTGCATATGGCATATATAAATAATTCCTAACAAACTTTTAATAAGCGTTAGTTTTGTGCATGATATTGAGCAAGGTATTTGGAAAATAAGTAAATTTTAAGATGAGCAATTAGTTTCTGTACCATTAATCTGGAAAGAGAGCTTCAAGTAGATATCTGCTAATCTTCCTGTTCCATATTTCTCTCTTTAAAATTGCTTCACACTCCATCTTTGCAAAATTTTTTGAGGGATTTGGGCATAAGCAGCCATTGTTATTGTGAAAATGTCCCTCTCTCTGGTCACAAATGACTGAACCAAGGGGAAATGAATCCATAGGCTGGGCTAGAACAATTAGAGAATCTTTTTATTTTCATTTTTTGAGATAAAGCTTATAGACATATGATGAGAATTTTAACTGAAAATAAAATAAAGTTGAGGCTGGGATGGCATTTTGGTTTATGTGCATTCTTAGAAATAAGCAAAGAAAGTCATTCTTTAGATGGAATGCAGTAGAAATGAAAAGCCAGAAAAACTATGATCCCATGGAAGGCTTAAGGAGTCATTCCAGTACTTGATTTTCCATATTTATTACCCAGGACACAGAAATAAACTATGTGTCCTCTCTTGAATGTCTATGAGATTGCCGTTTGTATATTTAAAATATCTGCCACCCACCATTTATTTAACCTAGCGGTCAGAGTGTGTTTCTTGCAATGATTGGTACACTATTAAGATTAATTAACTTATCTTTTCTTACTTTTCATTAATAGACAAGTAATGGATTAAACTATTAAACAACTCAGTTTCACTCAACAGTGGAAAATTCTGGAGTAAAAGGTGTATGTGTGTATACGTGTATGATTTCTGTCTTAGGAAAATATTAGAGAAGGAATTCAGATAAGGCCAGCACTATAACAGACAAAATATACACATACAAAATGCCACAATGTCAAGTACAAAATTTCTTATCCTTAATCACAATAATAAAATTAAAAAGAGGTTAAGGAAAATGAGTAAACAATAATCAGTCAGTTGTCACTGAGTCGAATCACTTGAAGAGTAGATTTTTGACAGGAATTGGGCTGGAGAAAAATCATCAAAAGAATGTATTTTTATATGAAAGGAAAGAATAAGGTCATGAATGGGGAATTAAGGCATGAAATTATATTTAATGAAGACAAACTGGAGTGGCCTGTAGGACGACTCGAAGTAGATAAAGACTAGAATCAAGAGAAAACTGTAAAGGCTGCTACAGCAATCCAGATATAGAATTTAGAAGATAACTTACCTTGATGTAGATACATGCACAATGAATAACATTTTAATACATAATGGAAATTAATTTTAAGAAAATTATTTTATTCAGAAGAATTAGTGACAAAGAGAAAAATTTCATGAGTAATTTTCAAAGTAAGGAATTTGTTTTGTGTTTTTGTTTTTACAACAGCTAGAAGATTAAAGAGTGATCCTAGTCATGGGGAAAAACAATGAATTTTGTTTTTACTTGTTAAATTGCTATATTGGTGGGATTGCCACATAAATGACTGAGGGAAGAGAGTGTTTTGGGAAATGTACTTGGTAAATATCCATATACAGTAATTAAAACTCTGTTTTTTGCCTATGCAGTCACCAAAAAGATGGATATAACAGAAGGGGAAGGCAGAACTTTAAGCAATATCAAAGTTAAAATTTGAGAGGAAGAGCTAAGTCAAGGGAATTAATGAGAGCTATAGGAAGAGATACAGAAGAGTTGAACACAGAGCCAATGAAGACTAAGTTTAGGGAAGAAAAGTCTACTCAATGGTTAAATACAGCTGAGAGTGAAATAACTGGATTTGGCCCCCAAAAATCTATAGTGACTTTAGAACTCTTTCATTACAAGGGAGAAACTGAAAAGCAGATTTCAGTGAAAGAAAGAGGATTCAGTGGATGAGTAAATGAAGCAGAATGAGTTACTCATGAAATTACAAATTATTTCTAATATTAAGTATAACAAAACCTAGTTTAACAACTCAAATTTCTACAAAACTCAGGAATGTTCTTTAAATGTATGTAGTTTTGCTGTTCTCTTTTATTCATATCCTAATCTTTTGTAATTTTAAATTTTTCTTTGTATACCCAAATTTTATGTAGAACTGAAGAAAATACATTGCTTGCAGGTACAAAATTGGAAATGGCTTCCCCAGAACCTCAGGGCCTTGTTCCCTTCACCAGAGAGTCTCTTGAACTTATGAAACAGCATATAGCTAAAAATCACAGTGAGGAGCACAAAGAAGAAGATTTAAAGCCAAACACTGACTTGGAAGTAGGAAAAGAGCTTCCGATTGTTTATGGAACTCTTCATCGAGGAATGGTGTCAGAGCCCTTGGAAGATGTGGACCCATACTACAAGAATAAAAATGTAAGGATTAATTGAACTTACTGTAACTACATTTTTATTACTTTATTTTCTGGACATGCAAAAAAATGTAATTGAGATAGGATAAAAAATGAGAATGAAGAATAAGTTAGGATGTAATTTTAAGTTACAGAAAACTGCATAAGAAATTCCACGTATATCTGATATTTTTGCCAAAACTCATGTGTGCCTGGTTGGTTAGTTTGCTTGGGGTTACTTGACTTTGTAGTAGGCTATACTGTTATGCCTCAATGTAAATGATTTATTTTATGGGAGTATGATAATTGGCTATTTCAGTATATCGATTTAAAAATAACTATATTATAAAATGTCTATAATATATACAACAATTACAAATGTTTAAATTGATGAGCTTACTCAGTAGTTAGGAAAATAAAGCCAACCTATATTTTACTTATCATTTTTATTCATTCATACATTCCCATCCTATCTTAAACCCAGAATGACTTGAGGAACCTAATAAATATTTGAACATTCCAAGAACAAGCGCAAAATGATAAAAATAAGAATAATTATTTTTAGAAAAGGCAGAGATCTGTGTGGACTGACAAAGCTGGAAAAGTCTTCATTAAAGAAAGAATTTGAGTTACAGCTTGGAGAACACTTCAAATTTTAACAAGGCAAAGGGAAGATCTATGAACAGGCAAGAGCAGAGATTAATTCTGGAATAGTGAACAGACAGGGTGATGGTAGAACCAGAACCCTTGTAACTGTGTTGCAAGTTGTGGGAAATAAGATGAGGTAACGGAGATGTCCACATGGATTTAATGTGATAGCCAAAAGATTGATGTGATGAATGCAATGTTTAAGTAAAGTTAATCTGGAGATTTCTAAATTATTATTGCATGGAAGAGATAGGGTCAGAAAAATGAAATAGGAGAGAGTAATCCAGGCCTGAAGTCAAGACGCCTGGATTATAGGAGTGTCTCGGATGAGAGAGTGAGGTAACAAACAAACCGAGAAGAAATAGCAGGATTTGAAGCCCTACTAATAATGCCATGGTTTCCAGCCTGGAAGAATGGTGGTGCTACTGAGAAAAATAAAATAACTATACAAAAAGATCAAGTCTGGGGAGATGAGAATTAGCTTTGTTGTGGACAAATGTAATTTGATATTTTTGTAGAGCATTCACTATTAACAAATGGATGAAATGGTGTTGAACCGAAGTCTCTGGACAGAAGCCAAAGTGATCATTTTGTATAACCACAACTCTTTTGAATACTTTGTATGGGGGAAATGTATTGGCAGTTTACAGTGTAAATGTATATATTAACAAAAAGACTCTAGTATCTCGGGTAGCCTCCACGGCCTTATGCAACATTAGCTATAAAACGCCTGTGAAATCTTGAGAACATTTTAGTGAAAAATATAAGTCCTCATCTCAATTCTCTCTGCTTTCAGTTTTTGCTATGCTTAAGTCATAATAATGGATATAATACAGTAATTGTAGAGGTAGCTCTAATATAGCAGAGTTCTGAGTTCTTTGTAGTGTATACAGAATGGTAGGCAAATCCAGGTTTGCTATTGAAGACAAAACCAAGGATTTTGAAAAATAAAACAAGGCCCAAATTGCAAGGATAGCTTAGTATAAAAAGTAGTTATTAATGATGACACAAACTTATTAAAATTTTGAATTATGTTCAGTTTATTCTGTTAAAGATGGCATACAAAGAAACAATTCTAAAATTAAATAAATAATTTCAGCACTTAAGCAGTAACTGGAGAATTATTATATCTAGAATTACTCATTTCTTCACAATGACGTGGAAGGTGGTTGGTTACACATACCTTACATCTTGTGTGAAGTTTGAGATTGTTCTGGAAAATACCTAGAAAGTACATTTTAAATAATCAGATTTTATTTGGCCCTTCTTATTTTTTCTTTGCATTTAAAATGGAAAGAGAGAAAATAACTACAATACAGGCCAAAATGTCCACAAATTTGTATATTGGAAAAATATTTTGTTAAGGAGAATTATAGCAGTTTGTTTTCCATTTAGAACATGTATTCATAAAATGCTGAATATATATTTGCATTAGCCAATACATTTGTGCATGTACATAAATATAAATACCACTATATATTAACCAAATGTACCTCTGTATAAATATATATGACATATAATATTATAGTATATAATAGATTATATTTAACACATATTTTAGTATAACATATGGTATAACATTGTATTATATACTATATGTCATATACTACGTTATATTATAATCTCTATAATATTCACTATGTATAATATATTTATCCACACACCATGATAAATGAATTTTCCAAATGGATATGTATATATAGTAAAGGTGTCTGTGTGTGTGTGTGTAATTCTTGAGTGAAATGATCATTGACAATATGTTGCATCATTAATGAGATTATAATTCTTAGTTCTAATTTCACTTGATGTTCTTCCTCCCTCTTGCAGACTTTCATGGTATTAAACAGAAAGAGAACAATCTTCAGATTCCATGCCACCTGGTGTACATTGTCTCCTTTCAGTTCAATTAGAGGAACAACTGTAAAGATTTTGGTACATCCATATCCTTTTCTATTGGCTTTAGACTGCATTAATATCAAATGCAACTATTCTATTCAAATATTGCTGCAGTCTTTTTCTCTTTTGAAATGATGTTTCATTTTAGGTCATATTAAAATCTACATTATGACTGCACTAAGTGTTCCATATTTGAAAATACATTTAAAACATATTTTCTAGTACACACAGCAAAAGTAAATATTAACAAATCTTAATCCTCATTGTTTTTCAATATGACTAATATATATTTTTTAAACACTCAAGAAACTATTTTATCTCGTGTGTGTATATACATATAAACAGGTGGTAGAAACATAATTTCCAATATTATTTATTATCCATTATTCCTTCACTGTAACCTACCTTTTTCCGACTGTTAATTTTAATTAGTGTCTTGATTGACTGCATATTTATGACCATGACTGATTTGCCAAAATGGTGGCCAACATTACAGTAAGTTTTATAATTTTATTATACATAATCTCATAAATGACTATATTTTATATTTAACATATTATATTATAGTACATTATATACTACATATTATAACATTATACAATTTAATACTTATATTTTGTACATAATAAAAATTTTCATTGTACATAATGCACTATTTATATACATACCATGATTAGTGAATTTTCCGAATAAAAACAAATATACATATATGTCAATCAATTTTAATGATGTTTTTCTACCCTTTCATTATTCTTAGTTATATTTTAAATGTCTCTGTTTCCCAACATGTTAGGTTAACGTGACATAAATGTTTGAGTCTTTAGCTATATGTTTATGTCTATGGCATCCTACAAGTGAGGTTATATTTTAATTACTAATCTCAGTGCCTGAGATTTTCTTTACTATTGCAATCCCACACCAGATTTGCTTCAAACTCAAATATCTTTTATTCCTTTCCATTCTTTTAGAAAGTTATTTCTTTTTCTTCCTTTCTGTTCTACCTCTCTTCTCTCTCCTAAGAGATGTGAGTAGTTTGACTTGCATTAGACTACAATGATGGAGAGGCCCATTAAATTTTCTAGGAAGAAGCTTTATTGATGCTACCTCTCAAGCTTTATTTCTGTTCTTGAAACTAGTTGACTTGGGAAGGTAAATATAGTACTGATTCACCAAAAAAATCCTTGTATATGCATGTAATAAAATAAATTCGTTCATACTCCTTTACAGTTCAGTTAATTATTGTGTGATTTGCAATGAGGAATAAATTTGATATTTGATATGTTCCTAAATATATATGAAGACTTTAACCCTGAGCTAGGATTTGAAAAAATTGATAGTCAAATTTCATGGTGAGTGCCGTAAGACATAGCCTATTCTAGAAGCCTTATCTAAAGCCCTATCTTATGGTTCAAGGGGGCACATGCTCTTTTGATTGTTACCTGGTTGGTTTATTGGTTGGTTGGTTGATTGGTTGTAAGATAGTTATCATAGACATAGTATTTCAGAGCTGACAATGTATTATTCTCACTTTTAACGTATATGTGAAAATTTTTCTGCAGGAATACTTTGCTTGGAATTTACACATTTGAAATATGTGTGAAACTCATTGCAAGAGGCATCTGGGCAGGACCTTTTTATTTCTTTGGTGATCCATGGAACTGGCTTGATTTCAGTGTAACTTTGTTTGAGTGAGTATTTCTTTAAGTTGCAAACATCAATACCTTGCTAAGCAAATACTTCTCATAAAGAAACATTGAGGTTGTCAAAGTTTTCTGCCTGCAAAATTCTGTGAATAAAGAATATTTCATAAATCATAGTCATAGTGAGTTCTTTCAGGCAGCTCCAACTGAACTAGTTCTCAGAATATGCAATAAAAATAAAACAATGGAATATTATCTCTGTTTTCTTTTTGAAGCAAAAACAATAGGTTGAATTTTTGCAGTTTAAGTGATTATTTCAATGAGCAGAAAATCTGCTGGAGATTTAGGAGAGGATCCTACTATATTCGATTCTGTCTCCCATCTACATTTTACTTAGCTACATTGCCTAAGACCAGTAAATATACTAGATATCAGAATAAGATATTTTAAACACACATGCACATTTTTTAGAGTGTTATATTAAATTGTAATGATTTACAGGTGGGTTTATTTTTTCAATGCTTCTATTTAGTGTACTCTGTTTTAGGGGTAAGGAAATGATCACAAGCATCAAACTTTTGTTAAAATAATTTAAAATAACGTTCTATTTATATTTTGAGTCAATTTTTTTTAAAGTGATAACTTTTATAAAGAGTATAATCAGTGTCTGCTGTGTTGTAAGGAATCAAAAAATAGTAGCTAATATCATTGAAATTATTTTCACTACTACTTCTACTATTACTACCATTATTTCTTCTGTTGCCATTGCCATTAGCAAACACTTAGCTAACACTTAGATAGCCCTTAGTGTATGACACGTGCCCTTCTAAATTAATTTATTTAATCCCCACAAAAAGCTTCAGACTTAGAAAGTATTATTAGTCCCACTTTACTTTTGAGGGAAGTGAGGCAAGGAAGATTAAGCAATTTTTCCATGTCACACAGCTAGAAAATAGTGGAGCCTAGATTTTACATATGCAGTCTGACTACAGAGTCTGTGCCCTTAACCACTGTATACCCTGCCTTCTGCTATCAACACCATCACCATTATCATCATCATCATCATCATCATCATCACCATCACCATCATCATCATCAGATGTTTAAATACTTAAAATGAAGCTCATTCCTTTAAAACACTATGGATTTTTCTTATTTTTAACTATCTTTTCATTAATTGGATAACAATATATTTATGAACACAATATAAAGTATCTGATATGGAATTGAGTATTCACAGTGTCAAAGTTTTATAAACTCTCATAACTTTTTTGTGGATTAATGTTTACTTGACTACCTTGCACTTTGTAGCAATCTTTGTCTTCTGATCAATAAGAAAACTATTTGCAAGATGGAATATTGAAAGCAAGGCAATTGTTTGGATATATGGTTTTAAAAATAAGTTTCAAAGAGTGTAAAAAGCTAAAGATAAGTAGCATAGACTCAATAGGACTTCTAAATAACTCTAATTTAATTCCACAGGCATATAACAAGATATTCACCTCTAAACTTCATTCTAATATTTAGAATTACAAGAAATTTGAGAATTTTGAAAATTATTCCTTTAAACCAAGGTAAGAAATGGCATAGAGTTCCTTTTTTTTCATTTTGCTTTGTGTACTCCCATATATTCATTTAAACTCCCCTGTCATTCCTTGGAGAAATATTAAATTAAACAATGATTCAGCTTTGAAGTCAATGAATTATCTGATCTTTAAATTTATTTCATTCCAGGAAAGGCAAGAAAAAATATTACATTTGACTGTTAATTATTTGAGGTGGGTGTAGAGATCACAATGTGTAAAGATCAATCAAAATATATTATTTTTCTATTTTTCTTATTTATTTAATCTTATATCTTAAATATGAACTTGTAAAATTGTCCTTAGACTTCTTAGAGAGATAGCATTCTAGACAGATATCTAATCTGCCTTCTTCGTTTCCTTATTGCATTGAAAAACCAGTTGAATTGAACAAAGTAAGATAAAATAAGATAATATAAAAGAAAAGAAAATATATTATAAATATATATAATAATATAAAATAAGATAAATTCTCTTTTGCTCTGAGTGCTTGGATAGTGTGCATCCACATGCCCCAACGTTCAAGGAGGTTCTCCTAAATAATGTAGAGCTTTTTAGGTGATCACATTGATAGAACATGCTGAGGACTAATTTACAGCTCCCATTCCTTAAGATAGCCTGAAGAATCCCACAACACCTTCTAATTTGGTGTTCAGAATGTATAAAAACAATCAGATAGGAACAACTCCACTCAGAGGTTTTTTTGCTGCTATAAGTCAGAAGTATCATGAAATAGTTGGATCAATAAACATAGGGGCAAGTGTGATAATGTCAAAAATAAGATCTACAGGCAAATTTTGTCCACTGGAACACCACGAAGAAGGCCAGACATATGTATACTATGTCCTTGGAGTCCAAGCTGGGGAAAACAGCAAAAAGAATGGGGAGTGTGGTGATGGATGCATAACCCTGTGGATATGCTAAAACATTGAATTATGCATATTTAATGGGTGAATTGTATGGTTTATGAATTATATCTCAATAAAGCTGTTTAATAAAAATGATATATGGCATGGTAGTGTCGCCAAACCCAGTGAAGAACCAGCAGTGAGAGGAAACTTGGTAAGAATTTCCACAGTCCTAACTCCCTTACTACTCTCCTCAAATTACTAGAACATAAAATTACATCACCTGCATCTTCATTTTAGGATCAGAGGTAAAGATTATAGAAGAAATCAGGTGAATCCAAGTTAATACAAGAAAAATATACTCACTAGAGTCAGGAGCACACAGGCTGGTAGGAACTGCTCTTTTTTTCAAGGGGGAAAATAATTAAGGTACATACCAGCAATATAGACTGAATGACAATATTTTGCAGTACAGAAAGAGAAACATATCATTTTAAGAAAATGAAAATAATCCTCTTTTTTTTCTTTAAAAATAACATGTTCTAAAGAATAGAAGCAAGCATAAGAAATCATCTGTTTTGTAGTCCCAATAGAAGAAAACTAGATTCTCTCAAGCAGAAGATGAAAAATAAAATAGACGAATAAAAATACCTTTAAGACAAAAAAGTGATAAAAATTGTAATACCCTTGATGAATATTCAATGGTAATAGAAGCAGTAAAATATGGTATTATTTGTATAGTATTACATCATAGTAAAATGAAACCACTTGTGTAAAGAAAAACTAGAGAAGTTCTATATTACTACAGTAGAACCAAAAATTGGATGGAATCATGAAAACTAAGTTCCATCTTATGGATAATTGGTGATCCTAAAAAACAGACCAGAATAAATGTAAAAGACAAATTATTCAAAAATACACTAGAAAAAAAATTTTTAAATTCCTTAACTTGAGAAAGACCTTAGTCACAAATGGAAAAGGTTCGTCTTATACTAGATAAAAAAACTAAAAGATACACTTAGATATATTATAAAATTTGGGTAAATTTACAGTATTAAAGGATACAAGTAATATAAAAACCCTATAAGCAAAAAAGCAAAGAAAAATAGCCTTTGGAAAGGTTATCCTTAAACCTCTTGAGAATGTTAAACATGAGTTCCTTGGGGAAAGTGTAGGCAGGGAGACTGTGACACCAGAATTCTATACCTGTCTGTCATTCATACATGAAGTCAACAGAAAGATATTCCCCGGCATGCAAGAGTTCTGAAATTTCACTTGTGTATCTTTCCTGAATATCTGATGAAAAACAAAAGTATGAAAATAAAATATTCAACATTGGGAAGATTTAGTACCAAAAGTAATCACAATGAACTCTGAAATCATTTCAACAGAGAATGAATTCCAAATTACTGTTGTTAGTGGGTTGCAAAACAGAATGCAAATATTATAAATCAGAAGTTATAACATGGACATCTGTGGATTGTTCTTGAACTAAAGACATATTTTGTTTGTGTTTTAGAAAGCTTTGAAATAGATACCAACATTATAAAAATCTGGTAATTTTAACATTAAAATCTAAATTAACTTGGATGAATTATCAGCATCAATCCACCCACATACCTAAATGGCAAATACCAGCTGTAGTAGAGGAGCAGCTGCCCCTTTAAATCAGGCATAGTCATCCCAGTCCCTTCCACTCACTATTTGCATGAATTTATGTTTCCTGATAAGCCTTTGTAAGGATTTGAATGTTACCTTTCTTATAAATCATGAAAGATAATATACAATGCAAAACACATAAAATTCAACAATTATAATTAGATCAAAAGTCCTAAATTATATTAAAAAAAACTGAGAAGTGAGAATAGAGAAATGTGAGAAAGTAGATGTGGTTATGTCCTTGTCTTATATGGTCAGACTATGGTAGATATAGTTTTATTTTTGATGTAGAGAATACATGTTTCTTCAAAATAAGAAGTTAACTTTGATAGAGGTTCTCAAAATAGATATATTTTATCTAAAATGCTGGAGGAAAAAAGACAGAAATTAGAGTTTACTTAGAAAGGATAGGATAGCAAATCATAAAGGGAATATAAATATCAAAAAACAAAATGATAAAGGCTAATCCACACATAAAGCCCATTGATGAAAATAAATACAATTTGGTTAAATTTTTCTGTCAAGATGTAGACACTTTAATATTAAATCAGAAATAAATTAAACTCCACAAGAGATCTACCTAAGCTAAAACAAAATGAATGTTTAAAAATGAAAAGAAGGGGGGGGGCGCCCGGTGGCGCAGCGGTTTAGCTCGCGCTTGGCAGCCCTGGGTTCGCGAGTTCGGATCCTGGGCACCTGCTGACGCACTGCCTGTCAGCCATGCTGTGGCAGCGTCCCATATAAAGCAGAGGAAGATGGGCACGGATGTTAGCCCAGGGCCAGTCTTCCTCAGCAAAAAGGGGAGGATTGGTGATGGATGTTAGCTCAGGGCTGGTCTTCCCCACAAAAAAAAAAAAAAAAAATGAAAAGAAGGGGAAAGTTATACCAGGAAATCAAAATTGGCAAATTGCAGATAACAGTGAAAACTACTAATAAATTTGATGGTGACTTGTTTTACTTTCAAACAAATTGTCACCACTAAAATTAAAGCTCTACACGAAACTACACACACACACCTACACACACACATACATTCTTATTTAAGAATTGTTATTCTTAAAAATAATTCTAACAAAACAATATGAAAAAAATTTTTCAGTAGAAAAATATACAGAGGACCCAAGACAGTTACCAAATAAAAAGTGTGTAGTGCAAATATACATATTTTAAAAGTTCATTATGGTAATCACAGAAATTACATCAAAGTAAGGTGATCCCATTTTTCTTCTGTTACATTGGCAATATATTTTTTCAAATGTCCCAGTTTTAGTGAAGCTTTGACTATCTATTTATAGTCTTTGGTTTATACATTGGTTCAACATCTCTTGAAAACAATTTGAACATACATGTCAATACTTAAATGTGGTCATATATTTTGACAGAGAAATTCCATTTCTAATGTAGCACTTAAAAAAGACTGCATGTGGCAAATAAAAAAAAACCCACAACAAACAAATAGTATAATTCCAAGTGTCAAAAGTAGGCTACAAACATGTATTTCAGTATGTTAGCAATTAAAATTATATACTTAATCTAGAGATCACATTTCTTTAACCACAGGAATAATTTTATTTCAACCCTATCTTAATGCACTCAAGAAGTCCAATCACCTGAGGAGGTCATCTAAAAAAAACGGATTTTCAATTCTCACAATAATATATGAAATAGGCATTATTATCCCCACTTTAAAGATAACAAAATGGAGGCATAGAAATGTTGATAACTTGCTCAGCACCACAGAGGTAATATAGTCTCATCCATTCTTGAGCTGAGCAGTTATTAAGATCCTAAATATAAACAGACCAACAAATAGGAAGAGAGCAAGGGAAAAAGAGAAGAAGGAAGAAAGGAAGGAAGGGAGGAAGAGAAGGTGCGAGGGAGGGAGTGAGAGAAGAAGGAAAGAAGGAAGGAAGGAGGGAGGAAAGGAAAGTTAATAGTAGTTTCATCTATGAAATACAATTATCTTATTTTTGGTTTTTTTTCTTCTTCTTTTCTATGTTTTCAGAATTGAGCATACATTAGTTAAAAATTAGAAAAATGAATGTTCTAAAATAAAGGCAGCTTTAAGGTTGAATTCTTGATTAGTAAGTATTCTGATATAAATACAGCCTGCATATAACACAGTTGTGTGTTATTCTCATTCCTAATCATTAAAACTTTTTCATGTTTTACTTAATTAGCTCCAAAAATTAAATTCTTAAAAAGTAAATGAAAGAATAGTATAGAATACTATTTCAAACTAATTCTTGTTTCAACAACATTTCAACCCATTTTGATTTGTAATACATTTACTTATAATACATATAATACATTTACTTATTGTGATAAACAATGGTGATTAGTGTGAAAAGCAGTAACTAAGAGAGAAAGGCCATTCTTTACATAGTAAAGAGAAACAGGCAAACAGCTGATTTTAAAATATTGTGTCTGAATTATTTTGTCAGGTGTAATAAATTAGCAATAATACAGAAACCTCGAAGTTTGGATTTTTATTCTTTTTATTTGTTAAACCTAGATGATGACGAATTAGATTATAAAACACTATTGATTAAGATGGAGTATACATTTGCCATGGGAGGAGTTTGCAACGCTGCTTTAAGAAGATATTTTATTGTCTCAGAAACAAACCTTTCTCTTTTCAGGTCTGAAGTCTTTTGTTGGGATCCTGATCCATTGCTTGAAGAAACTTACTGGTGTCATTATCCTAACTCTGTTTTTTCTGAGCGTCTTTTCTCTAATCGGGATGGGGCTCTTCATGGGCAACCTGAAGCATAAATGTTTGCGATGGCCCCAAGAAAATGAAACTGAAACCCTGCACAACAGAACTGGAAACCCATATTATATTCGAGGTAAGAATCACTTGCCATCTACGTCAAAAAATTCGAATTTTTCTTAATGGCAGAGCAGTCTTCACAAAAGTATTGAACACTCAACTTCAGAACAAATTCAACTTTAAAGTGCTGTAACTATGCTCAAGTACTAATTTGGATCTGTTTCATTTATCAGGATCACACAGTTCCAATCTTCAGACAGTTAAATCACGAAAACTTAAGTTTGGAATTGCTAAATTTTGCAAATTTTATCCTTTAAAAAAATAAATAAATGCGACCAAAGTCTTATTTGCAATTTCATCAGAGTAGAATCCTCGTAATACTACCTTTCTTCCATAAAGTTATTTAAAATGTAAATGTAAGTTTACTCATTAGAAATTTTGAGGTGACCTTATAAATCAAAACATGGCCTGCTACATAGAAATTCTTACTATTGTTGGATTTCAGTTACTGCTGTTCATTTTAAATGCTTTGAGTTATACTTTGGTAAATAATGAAAATATTTAGGCTAATAGAAATAATGCCAAGTAAGTATTGCTTAGCTCTTATGCATAAGTAATTCACATGCCTGATCACATGTTTTCACCATAATCTTGCAGAGGACACATAAACAACTCCCGTGACAAACAAGGAAAGGGAAGTTCAGAGAAATTCAGTGAATGTTCCAGCATACTGTAATTACTCTGTGGTAAAACTAGGATTCTAACCAAGCTCAATCTGGCTTTAAAACCTGTTCCCTTTTCACCAGGCCATAGTCTTTTGTTCAATTTTCCTCTCATATTAAAATTATCAGGTCTTTTCTGACAGTATTTAGAAAAAAATAAAAACATATATATATATATATATATATATATATTCTAAGGTGTCCAGTATGATGTTTTGATTTACATATATTGTGAAATGATTACCACAATAGGTTCAGCTTACATCCATCTTTGCATATAGATACAATAAAAAAAAAAGGAAGCAGAAAAGAATAAGGGAGAAAAAATCTTCTCCTTGTGATGAGAACTTCTAAGATTTACTTTCTTAACTTTCCTATATATCATACAGCAGTGTTAGCTATAGTCATCATTTTGTACATTACATCCCTAGTTTTATTTATCTTATAACTGGAAGTTTGTACCTTTTGACCACCTTCCTCCAATTCCCCATCCTCCTAACCCCTACCCCAGGTAACCACAACTCTGATCTCTTTTTCTATGAGTTTGGGTTTGTTTTTTTTCTGATTCCACAATAAGTGAGATTATATAGTATTTATCTTTCTCTGTCTGACTTATTTCACTTAGCATAATGCCTTCAAGGTCCATCCATGTTGTCATAAATGGTAGGGTGTCCTCACTTTTTATAGCTGAATAATATTCCATTGTATACATATACCAGAATTTCTTTATCCATTCATCCATCAATGGACACTTAGGTCTTGGCTATTGTAAATAATGCTGCTATAAGTATAGCACTGCAGGTATCTTTTTCTTAGTGAGGAAGATTGGCCCTGAGCTAACATCCGTGCCCATCTTCCTCTATTTTGTATGTGGGTCACCACCACAGCATGGCTTGATGAGTGGTGTAGGTCTGTGCCAGGGAGCCAAACCTGTGAACCTGGGCCTGAACCTGAACCACTGAAGTGGAGCACACCGGACTTAACCACTATGCCAGGGGGCCAGCCCCTGCAGATATGTTTTTGAGTTAGTGTTTTCGTTACCTTTGGATATATTCCCCAAAGTGGAATTGCTGGATTGTGTGATAGCTCTATTTTTAGTTTTTTGAGGATCCTCCATACTGTTTTCCATAGTGGCTGTACCAATTTACAATCCCACCAGTAGTACATCAGGGTTCCCTTTTCTCCATATACACACCAGCACTTGTTATCTCTCGTCTTTTTGATGATAGCCATTCTAACAGGCATGAGGTGATATCTCATTGTGTTTTAATTTGCATTTCCCTAATGATTAGTGATGTTGAGCATAAAAGCATATTTTTCAACCAATAAAAGTAAAGTGTTGATAGATCTAATGTAGTCCTTCTACATTAATTTTATTTATACTCTGGATTTAACAAGTTCTAAAATAAATCTTAATAAATTTTACTCATTGGTCTGCTCCATAATATGATTATAATGAAAGTAACACAAAATTATTAGTATATGAGTATGTGAAATATTTCCTTATTATATTGTCTATTTCATGGTCCTAATTCTAGTGGTGAGGACACTAGGAGAGAGATGTTAGATCTTAGATTCCAATTGAAATACTCTTTGGTTTCTTTGATGTTGTAAGAAAATATGCTAATTATTTTAAAAATAAGCAGTTTTTGTTACTTCACTGGTTATTGCTAAGAAAACAGAGTCCAGGTTCTTTTCATCTTTGTTAAAGTACAATATTATATTATAAAGAAATCACTTTTTAAAGATTACCATTTTAAAATTTGCTCAATTCTAGTCCCTCCATTTCCTCAAATAACATGCTAAAAACTGCAAAAATATTATATTTGTAAAACATTATTTAACCTAATTGCTGTGTCATGGTCCTTGTATTTAGGAATTACAGTTCTACTACCCAGTTCTACTAATATCAAAATTCATTTGGATTTTGACTGCCATTCAAAAAGTTTGATCAATGATTCCTATTTTTGATTTAAAAATTCTTCTAAAATTATTTTAGGTGACAAGTTAAAGTGACATTATTTGAGATTGGAGATTCAATTTTATATATATATATTAGTATGTGTATATATACATGTATGCTATATATATGTGTACATATACTCACACACACCCCCTCAGGACTGATCTCATGGGTCTGATCTTTGTGATTTGAATTCAAAACATAAAAGACAATGTTTTTGCATGCATGTTCCCAACCCTGGTAACTGATATCTATAAACATACAATTTACATTTTGATTGATAACAGATAAGGATATCTGGATAAATTCTATGAGCTATGATTCAGATTAGCTTGGGTTGTGGTAGAAATTAGGTGACATCAGGGCAAGTAATTGTCACTGGATGCTCCATGGAGAAAAATAAGCTTCAAAGTGGGAAGAGAATGAAAATTAAACTCAGAGACAGAAAAATCTGGTCTTCTCTTCAGGAAGATCATCAGGAATAAACCCTGGAAGAAGAAGACTTCAGCTTTCAAACAGAATAGTCGGGAATTTTTCCTTCAGGGGTCTAGTCATAGATGGCTGGTTGTATTCATTTTCCTGAATTCTAATTTTGAAAGGGATTCTCCTCTTTCTCTGCTGAGCTTTTTCACTTTGGGGCAGTGAAATAGGTAGATTGCCAGAGGTCTTTTGGCCTGGGCATCAGGTGCTAGGATAGGCTCCTAGATAAAAAAGACTGGGCTAACTGTTACTTCCTTCTCACTGTAGAGAGGGATGTTCATCTGTGCAGATTTAAATGGACTTCACATATGCTGTTTACTCAAGATTAGGTATAGAATATCATTTCATTCTTATTTTTCAGAAACAGAATACTTTTATTATTTAGAAGGAGACAGATATGCTCTCCTTTGTGGCAACAGAACAGATGCTGGGTAAGTAGTGTTAATGTTTTCTTTTGTCTAGTCAGTATCACCAATCAGTAATATTTATTGAATGATTATTGTTTTATGATGATTCCCATTTGATTGCATTATCTCATTTTATCTTCAAAACTATGCTGATACAATATGGAATACTATTAATCCAATTTCACAGTGAAAAGCAATAGACAGACTAGCTAAATGATTTGTTCAAGGTCAAGAAGTTAGTAAATAGCAGAGCTGGGACTTAAACAAGGATCTGATTTTCAGTATTCGGTGTGCCCCAGAGCTAGTGAGAATGATCAAGAAAAACAATATAATCTTTTCTTTGGCCAGAAGCCTTTGAAGAAAAGAAATAGTAAAGATATGCTGTTATTTCACTTATTTATGGCTTGTATATCTTTTATGATTATGATTTACTTTAACAGAAAGCTTGTTGTTCTTAAAAACGGTACTTATAAATAATTCCTCAGTGAGATAAAATTCTTAAGTATTATTGTCTTATAATTTCAGATGAAGAGAGAAGAAAGTGGAAATAGAGTGCTTCTCAGCAGTACTATGCTCATGTAATTCCCTATATTACTTTCCTCAGCTGGGATGACTTGACACTCATCTGTAGGCTTAGCTCTTTCTAGGCTCTGGGGCCCAGACTGACAAAAGGCACGTGGTGGGAGAGAAGCATGAGTTATGTAGTTTAGTTATAATCAGGTGATTTAGCCAATTTGTTGCTTACTCAACTCTTTTTTGCCCATCCACTGTGGGGATTCCATTCTATTTTCAAATCCAAATTGTAAATCCATCTCATCGTGTCTACCCCATCCCACTCTAGCTAACCCTTTTTATGGACATCCCAAACTCAAATATGACCTGAAATGCTTGTTGAAATTATCTGGTCATGGGTAGTCAGAATCACAATGATCTATTTCAAAGCCAGAAGAGAAAGTCATGCAATGTTGCACCTGTAGCCATCATAATTTGCTGCATGGTTAGTGCTTAAGACAAAAACGACAATTCATTGTTCAGATTCTGTGGCTCAGCAATTTAGCAACCTCAATGCACAAGTATTTTTTTAAACCTCTGTTTGCATGACATTTGTTAACCATTAACAAATGTCCAAAACAAGTCCTGTGGCCAAAGCCAGAATAACATGGGAGGGAGCTACACAAGGGTGTGGATAGACGGAAGCATGATTTACTGGGCTGCTACTGTAATAATTGACTACAACACCCCATCCCCCAATAGATAAAGGTATGAAGACTCTGTGAAAGGAAATGAAATAAATATTTAATCTGATCTTTCTACTGAAATGCAACCACTGCTTATAAATTATTGATGTGATAAATGTTTTCTCACCCTTAAATAATGGGATCTCAGTGTTTGAAGTGAGATCATTTGAAAATTAAACCTTCAACTACTGCAGTTGTATTTTTATCAGTGTTATTTTCCATCAGTTATTCCTTCACTTTGATATTGGGTAGTAAAGAAATCTTCAACAAAGTCTTGGCAAAAATCGTTTGTGAGGCCCTTTCTTCTGTTAGCTTAATTAACAACTGTCCAGTTATATCAATTTAAATCTAACTTATTTGCAGCTCTTTTTTTGCTGGGAATTGTTTCAGAGGAGACCAGTTACTCCCTGTGGAAAAGGGAGCCCTTTATTATTCATGGGCACTTGCTCTATATTTACGATTTGGCCATAATCTGAAAGTTACCTAAGAGTAAACAGTTTTTCTTTTCTTTGTCTTCTTTAGTCAGTGTCCTGAAGGATATGTGTGTGTAAAAGCTGGCATAAATCCTGATTATGGCTACACAAATTTTGACAGTTTTGGCTGGGCCTTATTTGCCCTATTTCGGTTAATGACACAGGATTACCCTGAAACACTTTATCACCAGGTAAGAACAGAGAGAATCCTCACTGCACATAAGCAAGGTGCCATGCTCTTCCTTTCTAAAATAATGGTCAAATGTAATGTAGTTTATTAAATTTTTATGTGGAGAAGAATTTGAGGACAGAAGAAAAGAGAACTGGAAATGTTGAATGTCAAATTACGTGCTAACACTGTGCCCATGTCTGTTTTGTTATGTATGATAGCTCATTTAATCTTTGAAACAATCCTACAAAGTCTATATATATATATATATCTTCTTTTTATATGAAGACACTAAGATTAGAGTGGTTGAGTAACCCCAAAATTACAACACATGTATCTGCCAGAAAACACTGTCCTGCTTTGTGATATCAGACATTTGATATTAACTAACTAAAGAGCATTTCTAGGTACTAATTCTTTAGTCAAAAAATTTGGACGTATGAGATTACCGTGTATTAAGCAATTATTTATTGAATGCCTATAATGTACTATTTCTTTTCAATTCTTCTGTTTCTTCCCATTCGTCTTTAATATTCAATCATGCTCCAGTTATAATAAAACAAGACTTGCGGTTATGAGACTTGAAATCCAAATTCTGAGAGTCTCTCTTCATAATTCATGATTTGTGTGCGATAGTTTCTCAGAAAGATATAATACTTGTTAAAATGGAGATTCAGTTTTTCTTTTAAGAGTTTTACCACAGTAGAATATGCAATGTTATTTCAGCAGTGTGGTTAATATCACAGGATGTTAGATAAAATAAATAAATTACTTTAAATTCCAGAAGTATTTATAGTTGAAGGAGAACATTCTTTTTTTAAACACATACACCATACTTTTTGTAGTTGTAGAGATAAATTATGGCGTGTGTGTTTGTGTGTGTATGTGTACAGGCCATTAATAATGATAAGATTATATAATATATTTTTGGCACAAAGGTTCATGATATATTATTGAATGAAAATCAGGTAAAGTAAACATACATGTAGTACAATTATATTTCTAGTAAAAGAAGTGCATGAAAATATTAGAAGTGACTTTTGTTCTTTATGCAAACTATATTTTTACAATTTTGTAAGATTAATATTTATATTATTTCCCAAACTTTGCTTCCTCCACGGCACTAGGAACTCCTTATTTCTAAAATAATCTTATCTTATTATCCTCCTTCTAAAAATCCTCCAGTGGTTTCCAAATTCCTATGGGATGAAGTTCCCATAGGAACTGGGAGATACTCTCCAGATTTATTTCCTAACAATATCCCAATATATACTCGCTGCTTTATTTGAGCATAAAAAAAGACTTGCTGTTGCCTAAATGAGCTTTTCCCATAATTTCTTGTTTCAGTATATGTTGTACCTTCTGCCTAAATTCAAATTTCTTTCTGTCTTCAATCTCATGCCTCAAATTCATGCCTGAAAGAAAGCCAAATTTCTTCTTCAAGCTTTTTCCCAATCCCTCCTTTCAGAGTTAGGCATATCCTCTCCGGAATTCCACAGTACTCTATAATTGCCTCTGATAGTGGTTATTTTAGTTGTTTGTTCAGCTCTTCCTCCCACTAGGACATCTACTACTTAAGAAGAAGTATTTTGTCTCTTTTTTATTTCTTGTGTTCTCAGCATCTAACACATACAAATGCTTAATGAAATTTTAACAAACAAAAAATATAGGTGAATATTTATGGATTGTGTCGCTTTATATAATAGTAAACATCTTGCCTGTTTTTTACAGCCCTCAAAATATGTTAGCTAATTTTCTTATTAGCACTGGTTTAAAGGAAATCCTTTCCCACTACCAGTGAAGTGAGCAATCAGTCTGGGAATGCCTGGTGTTGGAGTCCATACAGGGCCTTCACCATTATTGCACTCTTAGTTTTTATTAACTTGTGTAAATAACGTTTGCTTTAATTTGGACTGAATTTACACTGTGAGCATTGCCCTAAACTAAACTGACTATGGCTGGGGAAATTCAGCAATTATTCCCAAAGAATACAGCTCATGTTTTGGAGAATATCATTCTTCATTCATTCAACAAATATTTATTTGATCCAAGTACTGTTTGATGCACCATGGGTACAAAAATGAACAAAATCAAGTGTCAATCTTCATGGGATGGAGTTATACTTAACAATAGTTAATGTGTGTTGCATACTTGCATTGGCTAAGATCTTTGCATGCATTGTTTCATTTGATTTTCATAACAAACCTATCAAATAGTGGCTACAATTAACCCCAATTTTATACTAAAATATAATAGAACTAGAATTTGTACACTTCCCCATCCTAATAAGAGTGTATACTTTTATCCTCCACCAGTTTCATATGGTGGAAAGAACAAAAGTTGTGGATTCAGGCATTCCCTGATAGCTGTGAAATCCTTAGGAAGTCATTTTGCCTATCTAATTTTCATCTCTCTTCTGCATATTGGAAATCATAGTACAGTAAATACCACATAAAGGTGTTGAACAGAATTAATGAGATAATAAAGTATTTATTAATGTTCATGGCCTGCAGTATGCTCCATAATATCTACTGATATTATGACTCCTGAATGTACTACTGTACATGACAGCTAGTTCAGTGGGAAAAATATTTAACCAAATCCTAAATAGCTGACTCACTGTGATAATAGGGTTTATTAAAAATACTTTTAAAGACAAATATACTGGTCTGGCCCAGTGGTGTAGTGGTTCAGTTCAATACACTCCACTTCGGCGGCCTGATACTCACAGGTTTGTATCCTGGGTGCAGACCTACACCACTCATCAAAAGCCATGCTGTGGTGGTGACCCACATACAAAATAGAGGAAGACTGGCATAGATATTAGCTCAGGGCCAATCTTCCTCAAGAAAAAAAAGAGGAGGATTGGCAACAGGTGTTAGTTTGGTGTTAGTTCCTCACCAAAAAATAAATAAAGACAAATATACTATAGATTAATAAGAAATTATTTCTGGTTGAATGTTAGAACTTCCTATTAATATGTAAACATTCTTAACCACACAATATTTTCTGTAAATGGTACTTATCTATTAATTCAAATGGATGCTTAAAAATTAAAACTATTCCCATTTCTTTTCTTGAATTCTGTTCATTTACTTTTAATCAATGAGGATAAATCAGTGGACTGTATTTTGGATTTATAATGTTTACTCATAATTTTCTAAATTTTAAAATTTTTAATCTATCTTAGGTAATTATTATGAAATAAAAGCTAGTCAATGCTCACTTTGGAAACCTAAAATTTTGCATTTTTCTATTCATGAATTGACTTCATACAAGTGATCTGTATGACTTTCGCATGTAATTTGCCTAAAGGTTCTTCACCAAGGCAGGTATTCTGAGGATAGAAATATTCCTGTTCCCCACCTCTTTGAATAGACCTGAATTTGTACCTTGTTATGATGTTTCCATAAAGTAATGATCAGAAGAAAATAATCTCCAAACATTCATTCCCTGACCTCATTAAACTTCATATATTTCAAGATTCTACTACTAAGGAAATAGTCTTCCATATTCAGACTGCCCAGCTTTCTGTATTGAGAGATGAAAATTTTTTCCTTTCAATATGTTTTCTCTATTAATGAAGATGTAAAAGTCAAATGCTCACTCTAAATTAATTAAATTACTAAATTCTTGTTTGGTTTTGTACCATATATTTTGTGTCTTACATGTATATCTAAAATTGAAGACCTTTTTGCTTATTTCTCCAGGTGCAGCCAGAACTTAAACTGCCTTATGATTACAATCCACTTATAACTAAATTTTTTTCATAACAAAATTTTATTTTTCACTTTAAAATAGGAGATTACAGGAAGACAAATAATGTTTCCCTCTTTTGTCTTGTTTGTCCACCTCTCCTTAGATCCTTTATGCTTCTGGGAAGGTCTACATGATATTTTTTGTTGTGATAAGTTTTTGGTTTGCTTTTTATATGGCAAGTTTGTTCTTGGGCATACTTGCTATGTCCTATGAAGAAGAAAAGCAGACAGCTGCTGAAAAAGTTGAGAAGATTGAACCAAAATTTCAGCAGACTCTAAAAGAATTTCCAGAAGGAAATGAAGCAGCTGAGGTACACATTTTTTTTTTAATGTTTCTTAGAATCACAGAGTTTGAGTTATCTTCTCAAGGTATTGGAGTTTGTTGTCTTAATATCTTAATGATGCTTAATATCTGTGTGTGGTACATGATAAGAAGATAAAAAGTGATTTTAATATGAGCATTTTTGCTACATAATATTCTTTCCTGAGTGCAGTGTGCTAAGAATGACCAACATCTTTGAAGATTTCTTTAATATATACAATTATTTTGTTCCCAAATGTGTATTACTACTGCTTCAAACTATGGATATATTATATCTTTTTCAAATTTGACTTTTTCACTTTTGTTTTTTGATGAGTAAGATTGGCCCTGAGCTAACATCCATGCCAATATTCCTCTACTTTGTATATGGGACGCCACCACACATGACTTGATGAGTGGTGTGCAGGACTGTGCCCGGGATCCAAACCCACAAACCCCAGGCCACCAAAGCAAAGCATGCAAACTTAATCACTACCCCACCTGGCCAGCCCCTAATTTGACTTTTCTTAATGCAAGTGTAGTTTATTAATTAAAACTTGCTTCAGACAGCACATCAGAATTAACTCTGAAAAATTTCAGCAATTCAACTCAAAAGTGATAATGCCTTCCATAATTTAGAAGTCATGAAGTACTAAAAGCATGGATAGAAGTATAGTACTGAAGTTGTAAAAAGAGAAAAAAACTCACTTCACTGGCTTTCTAGCTCTTTAAGAGGAAATGCACTGTGTATCATGATATAGGGAATTATTTTATCCATGGAATAATCAAATCCATGATTAGTGAAACTTAATAAGGTTTTAACTAATTTTCAATTACCTAAGTGTTGTGTTTGAATATATTTTCAGATTTTCAGCCTCATAATAAGAGACTTACTCTATGAATCTAAAAGTATTGACAGAAATAGCATTAAAGAAATTGTAGAAAATTATCTTTAAAAATCTAAATTATGCTGTTAAGTGTGCTAAAAGGAAGAACAGGACCAGGAAGTAACCAGAAGTAGGTTTCTTATATTCCACAGACCCGGCAATCTCACACCTCTCCCTTGGTTTAGAGAGGAATGGGTTTAGCCCAGTATCCTAACACCCCTACCCAGAGCTGTCAAGGTGTGGTGGGCAGGAGCCAAGCAGCTTGGGATGGGGCACAGTCCAGGACTCTTCCTGGGCATTGCTCCCCTCCCTCCCCCGCCATCCCCATGTTGTGAGGAGCCCTCCTTCCTGGGAGCTTGTTCTTTGAGGGTGCTGGGCTCAAAGTAGCCACAGTCAAGTCAAGCACTCCTGCCCCACTGGCCAGGTTAGAGGGCCCTCACTTGAGGGAGGCGAGCCATGCCCTGCCTCCTTTTCCATCCCTCTGGATTTGTTACTATTTTGCACTCTTCACACCTGCTAATAAAGATTGTCTACACTGGGAAAAAGAAAAAACTTGAACTACATTTTCTAGTAGATGGAACAAGGACAGATTAAGGGAGCGAACAAAGGATAGAAAGGAGCTATATCCAGGACTCTGTCATATAAAGGGGATAAAAAGAGATGCGGAAAGGTAAAGGGCCAAGACACACTTTGGCACTAAGTGGAATGTGTAGTAAGGCTGGCTAAAGGATTCATTAACACCAAAGGTACCTTCTGGGTCTAAAGGGGGAAAATGTTAACTCCTCTACATATATAACTCTTTTATTAAGTCACCATCAATGAAGAAGCTGTAGAAAAGTCATTCTACTAAAAAGTGGGGCCGGAACTACATGGTGTAAAATCATACCAAATGACAAGTTATTGATAGATGCTAGTGTCCAAGGTCCTTGACATACATGCCATTGAAACAAGAAGCAGTTATAGACCATATAAAGAAAGCATGTATAAAAAGAGGCTATTGAGTATAGCCATTATATCACCCATGAGGAGGTCACAGAAAAATAAATTACAAAGCCTTTTTGTCCCTGGAAAGGAGTGTGGGGTCCTTCAGATTGAATGATTATAGTCTGAATGACATGTTGAATGTGTAAGTTGTTTTGAAGTGGCATTTCAAATGTCAAGGGCTACACACAAATGCACCCAAGAACACAGTTCTTCTCTTATCCCAAGATGAGATGCCCTGTTAACTCTGCTTATGAAGAACTTGGATTATTTCTCAATTTCCCAATATCTCCATTCATTTGACTGCTCTGGATCACATAAAGCCTTTCTGATTTTAATTAAAATCTTTGAATTATAAAGGATTTCTTTTTCTGGAAGGGTACTAGAATATTTTGTCATGCAAAAGTATTCTGGGAAGTGAGAGTGAAAGTCATTTTCACAAGATTTATTTTCTTTTCCTTTTAATTGATACGTAAGAACACACCGGAGAGAGAAGAATTTAAAATGGAACATACTGAGGACCCTTTAGGTGACTGATCTAAGACTAGTCAGATTCTAATTCCAATGTTTTGGAATTACTGGGAGGTTGCTTAGATGCTTCATATTCTCACATTATAGGAAAGCAGTAGATCATATTGGCTAAAACATAGTTTTGCAGTCAGATAAATACAGATTTCAGTCCATTTTAGCCTCTTAGTAGGTGCGTGATATTTGCCAAGTCTTTTAACCTTTCTAAACTTCAGCTTCTTCATCTGTAAGGTGTGTATAATTATAGTATCCGTCTCATAAGTTGTTGTGAGATTCAAGTGAAATAAATGCTTGTAAGGCACTTGGCAGTGCTAAGAATATACTAAGCAACTGAAAAAATGTTAATAGCTAATTACAGCGAACACAGAAAGACAAACACAAGAAGGCACAGAGTACTCCATCAACATAAAATTCTTAAGTTTTTGAATGTATCTTTTCAGCATAATTAAAATAATGATAATAATAATAATAGTATATAATATTTATTGTGTCAACTATGTGTGACACATACGATAAGCATGGTTATGAATTCTCAAATTTAATCCTCATTGAGGAGTTCTAGTTGCAAATTTTGATCTCTATTTATTGGTTATCTGATTTCTCAACACTCAGGAAAATAACCCATTTTTCACCCCTATTGTTCTGGAGGCTCAATGCCGAAACAATATTATTCCATCAATTATACAGTCTGCAGATGAAACTTTCCTATGAATTGTCAGTTACTGGCAAAAACTCAGGAAGGGAATCAGATATATACAACTGTAGGAGTACAAATATTTTCAAAAATATTTACCCATCTAAACTGACATTGTTATAGCTTGTCCATCTAATTAAATAAAACATAATTGACAATCTACTCTGTGCTATGCATTGTACTAAGCATTGGAGATAAAAAAATTTAATAAATACAAATATAGTGTCTATCTTCATGAAGCTAATGGTCTAATGGAGAGATAGACTATAAAAGTATCATAAACACAAAATTATAACACCGGGACCACCAAACATTATGTATTTCCTAATGTTATGAAATAGGAAACACAAAAGACCATGTATAATATATTTTTGCCAAAATCTGAGCTAAGTCTAATAAGCCTCTACATCTAACCATCTTTATTCAGAGACTACTGTATAGGAAAGAGACAACATGTTAAATTAAACTAAAAAGACACAATATGCCAAATCGAGAATGTGGAAAATTCTACAGTATAAGTGACTGAATATCTTCAACAAGAAAAATAAATTTAAAATTACCAGATAATCAATAGACCTGCAAACTAAAACAACATGTGGATTTTTTTGTATTTTTATTAGAACAAGTCAACTATAATAGAATGTTTTTAATCAATGAAAGAAAATTGAGCATGGTCTGGATATTGAATAATATGAAGTAATTACTAATTTTGCTGCTTGTGATAATGGTGTTGTGATTGTTTTGTTAAAGGCTTATTGTGATACTTATATGATGCCTGAAATTTGATTTAAAATATTTCAAGAAAAAAGTAGGATGAGTAATACATGAGAAGTGAAGAGTATAATGTTATTAATTGTTGAAGTTGGATATTGGGTACCTGGTGGTTGCATTATTCTCTACTAAAAAAATTAAATGGAAGTGTGGCAAGTACTGTGAAAGAGAGAAACATGCTGCTTTGAGAGCCTATAATAAAGGATTTCTCTGAGTCAGGAAAGGTTTTTATGAGGAAATGACACTTGAGCTGATATCTGAAGAATGAGTCCATGCTATATAAGGAGAAGGAACAGAGTGAGTCAGAGGATTAAAAAGGGCAGTGTGGCTGCAATGGAGAGAGCAAGTCTGAGTCCAAGATGAATACTTCCGGTGTTCATTGCTAAATGCTGGAAGTATGACTGGGTTCTTCCTTATTCATACCTCCTCTCCAGGGAAAATTTAAACCAGTCGTGAGAAGAAGAATCCTAGCTCCTTTATCCAGACTAATTTTAACATTGGATTGTCTAAAATTCAGGCGTATGCCCTTATTAGCTCTTAAATTTGCAAAAAAGGAGAGTTATTGAGTTATGATCTGCTCAATTTGCATTGTAAAATAGCTATATTCTTATTAGTTGGCCAACTTGTGAGCATGCATTCAATATTTTTGAGAAGCTCAATCAAGATAAACATATTACTAGACTGATATGTGGTTCATTCATTTTATATTCTAACATACATCCATAATTCAAGCCACATTAGCAGAGAATTGAGCATTGACTATGTCAACAGTAAAGTTATTACTTCACCTCTCCACCCTGTCACATCCCACACACAGACGATTATCTTTACTGAATTGCTCTTTTGGTGTGATTCCATCAAACATTGTCATTATCAGAAAAAGCTCTATGAGAAGTAATTCTCCTATATAGTGGAGGACGTTGTTCACTATATCACAAAATGTCATCTTTAAGAAGGGACACCTGGGAAATCCCCATCAGACCTTAATAACAGAAAAATTGTATTTCTGTTGGTTTTTAACTCATGGAAATCTGGAATTGTGTAAATTATATCATACTTCATGTAACCTTACCAATCAGCTGAAAAATCCTTTCTGGAATAAACGTGGCTTAAGTAAATAAATTAACCTCATATCCTGAGTTTTTAGCTCACTTTTTCAATTAAAAAAAAAATAAGGGAATAGAGATCTGCAGAATCTGTCATTTTCCTGATGGAACTCACTGTGTGGTATAGTTGGTTTTCACGTCCTCTAGCCCCAGTAATTCTGAAATTAGAGGGGATTTGACTGATACTAGTGAGAAGAATATGATTCCCTTAATATCAATTGTGCCACTTCAGATAGACCGCAGCAGAACTTGCCATCCAGGGTATGCTGGGTAGGGGTTATCAGTGAGCCTCGACCACTAATTCTCTCAGTGCAGTAGCAGCCCCATGCCAGTTAACTCTACTCGAGAGCAACCTCACCTGTTAAAATTTACTTATTATTTATTTCACCTATTTAGCCTCACCTATTTACCAAGTTAACAATCACACAAATATTATGATTCTTTGTGTGTGCCAAATGTGAAAACTGTTGGGAACTCTATGACGTAATATCATTAACCCATTGTCAGTTTCTTAGAGTGGAAATTTAAATATGTATTTTACATATAGTCACTAGAAACATCTGGGGCTATACTTGTGATAATTATGAATGCATAGAACTTGTAACATCTACGTCAACACCTAGGAGTTTTGAGGGCCTTTACAGTGCAAGGATTCTTTTTAACTCTGTGTAACCACATCAGCAAGACAGAGGATATCTGAAAACCCTTACTTAAGAGACATGAGAGACAGAAAGAAGTGATTCTTTTATGGAATTATCATATATATTCTAACCAAATCAACCCTTTTAAATCCATCCTGTTACCTGATATTCTTCAAAACTTATTTCATCATCACAAAACTAAGTTATTTTGATTTTATCAAGAGTTTACAAAGTTGCAAAGTTAAGATATCCTCAAGGAAAATAATTCAAGGTGTTAGAGAAATACTGTTATTATTCAGTAGCATGTTTGCCAACTGGATATTTTACAATAATCCTAAACTAAACACTGAATTATTTGTCAAATATGGGTAATAACACTAATATTCCCAGCTTTTGTTCCTTTATAGTTGACCTGATAGTATAAAATTATTTTGTTGAGTTGCAAGTTATACGCATTCATTTTCCAAATAATCCCAGATCAGTTTAATACTGCCTGTAGTGTAAAGAGTAGCAAATGATGGAACCCAGAATGCTCCAGAATCAGCATTTTTAAGAAGGTTATAAACCTTCCTATAGGTCTAGTCTTGGATCTACAAAGGGGATAAGCCAGTATTAGACTCTTCAAATTTCTTTTTAGGCTAAGACCATACAAATAGAAATGAAGAAAAGGTCACCAACTTCTATGATCACTTCTTTGGATATGTTGGATGATGCTACTATCAGACATGAAGAAGGTAAGGTAGAAAGTATTTAGTCTCTATGGACGGTACTATTCATAAGATTCACTTTTAAAGAAATCATGCAATTTCTTCAGAATTTTAGATGATAACTAAAATTTGAGGAATAACATGAGAATATTAGGATGAACAATGCCTAAAAATCCCATAAGTGTAGTGTTTTAACATTGGAAAGAGTCATCAAAGAGTGCCAAGGAATTTTCTTTTATGTTGAAAATGACATAAAAGTGTTAATGCAACTAAAAATAGAGGTTGTAGTATATAACATTGATGTATTAAGGTCCTTTCTATATGTGTCTCTGATTTTTTTGCTTATAACCAGTAACTCATTATATGGACAATATTGAAAAGCATTATTTTGTAAAGCATATAAATCTAGAAATTATAAATCATAATACTCTCAACTACAATCCATATTTGTTTTCTTGAAGCATGCTCCTATGTTTTTCTTCTAATGCACAGTTTGTCTCCTTTTCATTTGTCTTCAGCAAGCGTGAAAAAAAGGCAATTTACTTTGCTCTGCCTTTTATTAGTATGAAATATTTCTATTTGCTAATTCCAAATCAGGAGTCTGGGTTCAAACCTCTCTTTGCATGCAAACATCAAACTTTTCTATTAGTTAGAACTTAAATAACCAATTTGCTAACGTTTAACTTTTCTGTCTTTCATTTCAGAACTTAAAAAATCCAGGGAGAGATGCTTATTGTGTTGGTATAGATTTGCTAAAGCTTTTTTGATCTGGAATTGTTCTCCCTGTTGGTTAAAATTGAAAGAGTTTGTCCGCATTATTATAATGGACCCATTTACTGATTTTATCCTTGCCATATGCATAATTCTAAACATGTATTTTTTGGCCTTGGAACATTATCCAATGAATGAAGAAACCATCAGTGTTCTCAGCATTGGAAACCTGGTAAGGCTATCATTGTACATTATTTTCACTTGCAATTTCAACTTTTCTTTCGTTATCGCTATCTCTGTTACTTTATTTTAAACTCCAGTATGTTGCAAATGCATTATGGGAGTTTTGGATGAAGTATTGTGTTCATGCTTCCCTGCCCCACCGCCCCCAGACCTGCTTTGTAAATATTATTATCACTGAATGGGCTTATAGCTAGAGTTTAAAATTCTGCTATTTAAATTTGGGCTTCCTAGCCAACTGCTTGGCAATTAGGTTAAGTGGAAATTATTTATTTCCTCTCCCTTCCCGAGTATACCTGGTCTTGGTACCACAGCCCCTAGATCAGAGTAGGGCAGAGGCGAAATAACAAACACAAGTTCTTCACTGACATCTGAGTTCTGAATACTGTCTAGAACCACACCTCACTGTCTCCCTGACCACCTGTCTTTGCCTTAGATTGGAGTTTATCCTTTTGGCGAGGTATTTTTGAGATTGACCTATCTTTTTTTCACATACAATGCAAAACACAAAACAGATTTCTGTGAGTTTAAAAATGTCACATTCAAGCAAATATATTATTTAACTTTCTTTACTCTTATTGTTGCTATTGCTTAGTATTAACACAAACAGCCAAACTGCTACCAGTTTTGAATTATAGATTTACTTGCTACCAAAATTACCAAGTAATTTAGTTATTTCTGCTAGTTTTGTAGTTTTCAAAAGACAATTTTCATAGGTTTACTTTGTTTTTTTTTTCTGGATCGTATATGTACTTTAAAATTTTTTTCTTACAGTTTAAAAAATTAAACATCCTAACATGTACTCCATATCCAGAAAGGAACTTCAAAATGAAAAGATTTTTACCCTCAAATATTCTTTTGTTTTCTTCCAGGATGACTTTCATTAAAATAATTGAAGATTCTGTATACAGAGTTTCGCATTACATTGTTGTATAACATGTATGAGTGAGTCTGTCCTTGTGATACAGACTCCAGAACTAATCAGATCTTGACAGAGGAACTGTGAAGAATGTGGCAGTGGAAAGTTCCAGTTTCTGCATATGAGGGTTCTGATTGAGCTGTTGGAATCATATTCTCATCCATGTGTTTTGTTTTTATTTAGGTTTTTATTGGAATTTTCACAGCAGAAATGATTTTTAAAATTATTGCCATGCATCCATATGGGTATTTCCAAGTAGGTTGGAACATTTATGATAGCGTAATTGTGTTTCATGGTTTAGCAGAACTTTATCTAACAAATATTCAAGGAATGGCTCTCTTCCGATCATTCAGAGTGGTAAGTAGAATCCAAGACCTAAATTTTATTTGATGAAAATTTATCTCAGTTTCCTCAGACATAAAATGGGAAGAATAGTAATACCTATTCCTTTTGATATTGGGAGTATTAAATGAATTAATTCATATAAAGAGAGCTTAGAAAGTGCCCCCAGGAAAAAGTAAGCAGTCACTAATGCTGTTCTTTGACTCAAGCATTCAGTGAAATAGCCATATATGCAGCAAATTTGAGACAGTTCTAGAAAGCATGGCCAGGGTTACTGGGTCAGTTTTGAGAGGCAGGATAATGAAGAGTCTCAGAAGCTGAATGCCAATGTATAACTGGAGAACTGGAATCAGGTGAGTATTCTAAATGTAGTGTAGAAAACTCTATAAAAGAACAGTCAGCCCATCAGAATATTATTATTAAAGTTATTATTGAAATCAGTATATGTTTGCAGTTTAGGGTGGTGATAAGCATCAGAGAACAAGGCAAAGAAATAATGTTGCTAGAGTGGTATTTATGAAAACATTAAACATTTGATAAATAATATAATGTCACATTCTGGTAACAAGTTGAAGGAATGTAGCAGGAGTCAAGAACCATTAGGTAGGTTTGATCTTACCCAAATAATCCTTCAGAACCCTGTCCTAAATCTATAAACTTTTCTAATGAGTAACAGAAATGTATACAAGATGTAGTTATCAAATTTATGAATGAGACAAGACTGAGAAATTCAGAAAATGTGATAAAAGGTAATATAAAAGATATAAGATAAAATATCTGAAAGGCTAGTGATGGACTGAATCTAAGATGATTAAGTTTTACATGGATAAATGTACAGTCATACTCTCGAGTCCAGAAAGTCAACTATATACTAGAAAAAGTTGGGAAAGGTTTGGCACGTACAAAAGTGATATGTGGGTTTTATGTGACTAAGTTCACTGAGATATGATAGCCAAAAATGTTAAGGCAACCTTGTGCTATATCAATGGACATAAAAAATCTAGGGAAAAGGAGGGAAATAATTCAGACTAAACCTAGAATGTATTGTTTGGTCTTTGATAGGTTACTTTAAAAGGGAAATACACAGTAGAACCTTTAATGGAATTCAATGGAACCTCACAGACTTTTTCAATATCACCTATATGTCAGAATGTGGAAAAATATCCAATGTATTGTGAAAACCAAAAGAAAGAATGGATAGGTGCCTTATCCTATATTAAAACATAAAACTAGAGTAATTATAATAGTACAATATTGAATGGGAATTGACAAATAAGTAGAAGACGATGTGTGTGGATTTAGTGTAAAATAATATAGAATATGTGTGATGTATTAAGAATTTTTTGTACATAAAGTGAATTTTCAGTTGTTAGTATTAATAATGCTCAAAACCGAATGTGACTTTCAAGACTATATATGTGTATGTGTATAATGCTGGTAAAAATTTTAAATGTACATCATAATGAATAGTGACCAAGGTTTTTGTTGTTTGTTTCTTATTCTTGTTTTTTACATTGCTCTATTAGTTGCGAATTTTCAAGTTGGGGAAATATTGGACAACATTTAACATTCTGGTGCTGACTCTTGGTAACTCATTGGTGGCCCTGAAAGACTTGGTCCTGCTGTTGTTCACATTTGTGTTCTTTTCCGCTGTGGTCGGCCTGAAGCTGTTTGGTTTGAGTTACAAAGAATGTGTCTGCAACATAGACAAAGACTGTCAACTCCCGCGCTGGCACATGCATGACTTCTTCCACTCCTTCCTGATTGTGTTCCGGATTCTCTGTGGAGAGTGGATAGAGACTTTATGGGATTGTTTTAAGGTAGCAGGCCAATTCAGTTGTATTCCTTTTTACATGATGGTCATTTTAATTGGAAACTTATTGGTAAGTGATCCATGCTTTTAAATTTTCCTTGAAAAATTGGTATAATGTAGTCTGGTATTTTCATGATGTGGATTTATGGGACTCAGTAGTCTATAACTGTGTTGTCCAGTATGGTGGCCTTTAGCCACATGTGGCTATTGATCAGCTGAAATATGAGTGGTCCAATTTGAGATGTGCTATAAGTGTAAAATACCCACTGAATTTGAAGTCTTACCCAAAATAATGAAAATTATTTCATTAATAATTTTACATTGAATGCATTTTAAAATGATAATATTTCTGATACATTTAGTTAAATAAAATATATTAGTAAAATTAATTTCACCTCTTTTTGTTTGTACTTTTAATGTGGCTACTGGAAAACTGCATATGTGACATGCATCATATTTCTATTGGATAGCACTGGTTAATAACCTACTCAAAGTAGCGTTGGCATCATGTGGGAGATAGTTATAAATGCAGACTCTCAGACCCCATCCCAGACCAATGGAAGGAGAATCTACATTTTAACAATATCCCCAGGTGATTTGTATGAACATTAAATTTTAAGAAGCACTTAAATTAATACTGGTTGTCAAACTTGGCTGCACATTGGAATTACCTGGGGAATTAATAAAAATATACTAATGCCTTGGATCCAGTCCCAGAAATTATGATTTTATTGGTATGTGGACATAGCCTGTTCATCAGGATTTTTTTAAAAATGCTCATTTGATTAAATTTTGCAGCAAAGTTTGAAAACCACTGGTCTATAAAACTATTATGCATTAACTAAGAGAGAAAGCTTTCACTCCAATAATTGAAGTGGTGTTACATGAAATGAGCAAAAAGCTTTCACTTCTTCTAAGAAAAAAGAATTGCCTTTAAAAGAAAATTGTTCTTACAGGAAAAATAAAAGAGGCAATAGTTGCTTTTTCTCATAAGTCATAGAGATCAAGCACATTTCCCAAACAACTGAAAGAAAAAATCACAGGTTAGGATCCATTGTATCAGTGCCCTTCCTCACCTGCTTTCTGTTTACCCGGGGCATACCCCTGTCATACACTTATCACATTAGCTTATGTTTAATTGTTGATGCACTGTCTATGTTCCTTATTAAACTGTAAGCTTGATGAAGGAAGGGATCATGAGTCTTCTCTATATCGTCAAAGCCTAGAACAGTGCCCAACATGTAATTATACTTCAACATCCTCTGCCTTTGTAGCTATGAGTATGCTTTCACCTCACAGTGACATAAAACGCTATTCTAACTGGCTGACACAAAAGTGAGCATATGTATCGGCATACATAACTCAAAATATCAGAGATAGATCTCACTTCAGTGTGGTGTGACAAAGATGCTCAAGCAGGATCATTAGAGGCAAGATATCTCAGATCTGTCGTCATGCCCCTTGCTGGCTGGTAGCCTCCGTTTTATCAAGATGACTGATGTAGTCTACAGCTTCTCATTTTCATATAACATCAAGTCTAACAGAAGAGAAAATTCCTATAACTTTCCTAGGAGCCACAGCAAATTTCTCCTATTATCACATCAGCTCTGAGATTTCCTAACCAATCTCTATCGCCCAGAGGGTGGAATTACATTTATTACTTATTGCCCAGGGTGTAGAATATACTAACATATATTATTATGTTAAGCCACTCGGATGGCTTGGAGCTGGAGATGGCATCAATCCAAACCCATATCGTATGACTAACAATGGGATAAGCAAGATTTCCCAAATGAAATGTAGGTTTCTATTCCCAAAAGGAAACGCCATAGCTGATGGCTGTTGAGGTAAACAGCACACACACAAACACACACGCACATGCACACACACACACACACACACGTGGACTTCAAAAGCAAAGAAAAAGACATGCTGAGGCAATTATATAATTGCTTTTCTGTTTCTTTGTTTTTGAACTCCCCTCTGTTTCTCATTTTTCTTATTCCTAATGATCAGAAACTTCAGGTCAGTGGGCAAAGAGATTTCAGGATAAAATGGAGTTACATGAGCCTCCATTTCCAATTGATTGGCCATCATGTTGCTTGGCTCACTATATCTTTTAAGCTTGTCTTCTCAACAGTCATCCCTCTGTGAGGCATCATGATAATATCACAAGAGTAAGTACAAGAGAAAAAATGCAAGGAGAGAATTTGTGAGGTTGTAGATCTTTTCCGCCTCATACTTCCAACTCATTGCATTACAGCATTGTAATTTCACACCAAAACTATAACATTGGTGTAAAAGGAAGGTATTCTACATTTTTAATTTAATTTTATCTTATTCATCCAATAAAATTCCACTTAGCCTTAAGTGGAAACCTTAAAAATAATCATCGTGTACAAAAGCAAGTATTGGAAGTGGCTTTTAAATAGTTCTATGCCTTACTGAATTGTAGAGAAAATAGTGTTCAGCTTCAAGCAAACACAGGTTCAAATTCCAGTTCTATTATTTACTAATTAAGTGACTTTGTGCATATTACACATCATCTTTAAACCTGACAATATCTAACAGGAGAATGAACATAACAATAATACATGCCTTATAGGGTTATTGTAATTTAGATAAAATTGAGTAGCACTCTATAAATATTCATAAGTGTTTGTTTTACTTCTTTTAAACTCTAGAAAATTATAACTCCCACATCTACAGAATTTTGTTTATTATTTAACTTTATTAAGAAGTTTCAGTTAGGCAAAAGTTTAAGTAGTTGTTTAAGTAGTTGCCGCCAGGTGAATTGTGGTATCTGGTTATGGTTACGTAAACCAAACAATGAGGGATAGAAACGTGAAAAGAAAAGAAAAGAAAAGAAAAGAAAAGAATATAAAATCTAGTTGCTTTTTAAAACTAAAAAATTTGATCAGAAATATATGTTATTCCATATTTACTTACATATTCCCAAATTAAATATATGTTAAGATATAATTAGAACTATATTAAAATTGAAGAACTTTAATATATGTTAAATTCCTTGATTATTAATCAGAAAAATAATTACTTAGGTAAATCTTGAATTTTCTTTCTCTTCCATTCTACTTTATTTTAATATGAGTTGCTCAATTCTCACCCAATAGGTGAGGTAGGGGAGAGCAAATTTCAGGGGATACATTTAAATGTGTTTTTATTTCACCTTTTATCTCTTAACACAAAAGCAATAAATATGTGTTTTGAATCTCATTACAACACTGTGACTGCAAGCAAGTTGCTCTAAGGTTATACAATATAATCTTTGTGTTTCCCCTTCGTTCGTTAGTAAGGCTTAAATTAGAAGAGGGAATCAATCCTCTATAGCTTTGGTCGTTTACACATCCTGTTTTCCCTTTTTAATCCTTTAAGGAGAGTAGGCTATTCAGAGCACACTTGAACAACAGTAGCATTTTATAGTATTATAAAGTTCTTTCTTTATATCACAGTTCCAGAGCATTTTGAACTTCATTTTCAGCCTTTTAACATTCTTACTAATACTACATATTCTTACTATATAACATTCGTATATTCTTACTCTATGTGTATGTATGCATGTATATGGGTGTGGGTGTGGATATGTGGATATGTGGATATCATAGATCTAAGATATAAGAAATCTTAGATTGTAAGCTCTTAAAAATACAGTTGTTATAGCATATTTTTTCCTTGTCCAAATCCTGGTACTAAATCTATTCTTCCCTTCATTCTGTAATTAATTAATTTTTTCAACAGATATTTATTGATTACCTACTTTGTGCCTAGCACTGTACTAGTTGTCTACTAAAAGAAAACACGGTTCCTGTTCGTATGAAGCTTATAGTCGTGAAATTCTTACCTAACACCCTTTCTAATTTCTCACTGTGCCTAATTCTTAACCAAAGAGGGAAAAGAAACAACCAACTACCTTAAATTATATTTGGTCTTGCCCTTTTACATCCTGGACTCATTGTCCTTTGAGAATGATAGAGATGCTAATAGTGTAGTTGCTACAAGGGCCATAGATCCCCCACCTAGATTATCTGTAAGTAAGCCTTATTGTCAAGATGAGACACTAGTGGGAGAACAATCAAACGAATCTCTGGGGGTATTAGCATCTGATCATTGTCTTTTCAGTTTTTATTTTTTATCCTTTGAGATTGTCATTGTGGGTTATAGAAAATATATGTCAGTTGTCCAGATGATCTCATTTCTAAGAAATTTCCAGTGTTGAGCCATCTTGAACCCTGCATTTTATTGCCACACCAAAAATATGGCTATGATTATCTATTTGATGACTTCATTATCTGCAATAATATTTTTGCACATGAGTGAATCTTGTTTGAGCTTTCTCTATCCCTAAGAGATATAAAGATCTAGGTATAGAGAAGTAAAAGTAATCCATTAGGACTGAACATTATTTAGTGGGCACTTCATATTATTTTAGGTGTGTATGTTCATGAGAAAGACAGTAATTAGCAGAGAGTTTGAGAACATCTCTTCACATACACCCAAAATTCTGAAAGAAATTTTAACAAATGAGTGTTTGGAGATCTTAATATACTTAATTATTTTATTTTCTGCCCACATAAATTGTCAGTATAATTATTTTTAAGAGTAGATCTTAATATGTGAAGAAATCAGAAACACAGGCAGGAAAATGTTAGTTATGTAAGTTATATATGTATTTTAATTTAAGCCATTTGAAATTTTACCTTTAAAAATGATATGTAAAGCATAAGGTAAACTAAATCTTCAAAAGCTCAAATATCTGAAGAGAGGGGAAAAAGCTGCCAGAATAGGCAAAATGCTCAAATTATTAAGTCTAAGAAAGTAATCAATATGAATCGCCTTCACTAGAATTCAAAAATTATAATCTTTACCCTATAATTGCAAACAAGATAAAAATCTGATTCTCTGAAACTGAACATGTCTTGATCTTATTTCTCAGTGATAGTAAAGGTCAAAATACACACTATCCTTGAGTTCAAAATAACTTGCAAATATTAGAAATGATTCTCCTATCACTCATCTTCTTCTTAGTTGACCAAATTTATTACCACAGTCAATTAACCTACCCAAACCCTGTGCTTGCATGTAACAAAGAAAATTAGATGTGAGCCTCAGAACCAAGGATAGCTCTCTCCCCATGAGATTCCTCGTGGGTTTGCAGAACCCCTGAAGATGTCAATCATTACACATCTTCCTGGGATAGGGCTGAAGTGAAGTCAGCCCCCTGGAGTAGCAGTTCATTTTCTCACCTTGGGATAGGCAGCCTGGCTCAGTGAAAGAAAACAAGCTTTGGAATTAGAAAGACTTGAGCTCAACCTGTGTGACCTTTAATATTTGGCTTCTGTAAGCCTTGCCTTTTTATCTGTAAAAGAGAAACAAATGATAATTCATAGAATGTTGTGACCTTCAGACGAGTTCTGGCTATACAAACCCCTAGCACAGCGCCTGACCCACTGTAGATGAGTAAGAACTGAATAGGCTCAATGGCATTGTAGTTCATATGCTGTTTTCAAATCTTGGGGCAGCCTTTTTAGATGATTTCTTTATTATTTAAAAGGAAACAAAAAATGAAATACATTTAACCTCATTTACATCCTCGTTTAGATACTTTACCTGTTTCTGGCATTGGTGAGCTCATTTAGTTCATACAAGGCTGCAACAACTGAAGAGAATGATGAAGCAAAAAATCTCCAGCATGCAGTGGCAAGAATTAAGAAAGGAATAAACTATGTGCTTTCTAGAATATTATGCAAAAAACAAAATATTCTAAAGGAGACAATGGACAATATAAATGATATATATGTTAAAGAGAATATTTCTGACCATACTCTTTCTGAATTGAGCAACACCCAAGATTTCCTCAAGGATAAGGAAAAAAGGAGTGGCACAGAGAAAAACACAATGACTGAAAATGAAAGTCAATCACTTATTCCCAGTCCTAGCGTCTCAGAAACTGTACCAATTGCTTCAGGAGAATCTGATATAGAAAATCTGGATAATAAGGAAGTTCAGAGCAAGTCAGGTGATGCAAGCAGCAAAGAGGTAAGATGTTTCAATATCCTGGTTGCTTATTGTTGAGTTATGGTATTGTTGACAAGAAAGTGAATCAGTGCTGAAGTTCTGGGTTAGATTACTCATTCAGTCCCAACTACAGCACTCACTCCCTGCTCCTGATTTTATGCTCCTGATCAATTTACTTAAACTTTCTAAGCTTCAGTTTCCTCATCTGTAAATAAAATTGTATCTATTTCTTAGGGAGGATAGAAGGATTAAAAAAAATACTTCAATAGTGAATTGAACAATGTCCAGTATAAATGTGTAGTAAATATTAGATAATATAATTATAATATTTTATATATTAATAAGCAGGCAGTATGGGGTGATGAAAAGCATACTGCAGAAATCTAAGATTTCAAAATCAATGTGTATTATTGGAGAAATCACTAAATGAATAAATAATAAATAATAAACTAATAAACTCTTCTGGGCTTTATCATCTTTAAAATGTGAGATTGGGCTGGAAGAGTGCTAAGATACTTTCTTGTCTGATAAAATTCTAAGATTCTTGTTAGTTCATTTCTGCAACATATAACATATATAATAAAGTTGGACTAAAAGAATTTAAAAAAACCACTAGTTTGAATTGTGAACAGTTTGTAGCTTTACAAACTCCAGGACAAAAGAAAAAAGGGACCCATGCAAAGAAGGGTATATATTGCTGTTCACTTATCTTCTAAAATGTACACCCTAGTGGATACAGTCTTATTGTCTTCATTTGCAAGCAACATAATGTCTTAGTAGAAGGTGTAATTTAATGGAAGGCTACATCTACAGAGATCACATCTGCACCATGAGCTTCTTGCGTTGGCCCTCACTGGGGAATCATCTCAGATCACTCACAGGCACTGGGGAGGGGCCGAGAATGTCTCTTTCTAGGTCTCCAAAGTCTCTGGCACCGTCTTGTCTCCCAGCTCTCTTTCTTCTTGGCAGCGGCTCTCTGCAGTAACTTCTTAAATTGGCCCTCTAATACGGGTTGAGTTTCAATTATGCAAAGTCCTTCTAGCTCCTAGTGAAGGCATCTTTATTTTAGAGAAACACTTTTCACTCCTTAGCAAGCCCAATATTCTCAGGTTTATTTTCCTTTCATTAACATCATTATTAGAAAAAAGGGGAAAATTCCTCTAAAACACACTTCTATATTTTCACTTCAAACTTTGACAGCCATCCATTTCTGGGTAAAATTGCTGTTTATCACAGCACATCATGTTGAGGTTCTGGAAAACTTCTTTCCAATCTCATTAGAAAGTCTGGGATATGAAAATATACAGGAAAAACAGAACTAAATATATAAATATAATATGAAAATATACAGGAAAAACAGAACAATATAAATATAATGTTGAGGTTTTAGAAGTTGTCATTTATGCTACGTAATTATTTAGGCCTGTTGATTGGTTAACCACTCACAGAAGATTTATTCACTTATTTGTATATTTAGTTACATATTTAATTTAATTAGACACCTTCCAGATTATGTAGCCCATGAGTACTTAGGATGTTGGTAAACCAAAGACCAAAGAATATAATATAAAAATCACATGTGATCTGATAATTCAGAGATACGTACTCTTGTTTCCTTGGTATTTAAACTTTCACCATTTTTTATTACAAATATGTAACTATATAAATTTATAAAAATAGCATCAAACTTTACATTTGGTTTTGTAACTTTTTTCATAATGTAGCAATATATCATAGTTACTTTCTCATGCCATTAAGTGATCTTCTACTAAAATAAGTTATAATTTTGAAACTTAATTGATTTATTTACAAATTTACAATAATACTCAAAAATCACATCAAATAGTTTATCTGCAAAGGTTTTAAAAACTCTAAAAAAAGCATATAAGTGGTATGATCTTCAATTATTGAATGCCCAAGCATTATATGATATTCATTTATTTATTTTCTACTCCCAAATCAGTGCATCGCTATAGCCCTTATTTCATCAGACATAGAAAATATAAGGGGAATTGAAATAATAAGAATGATTTGTTTATTTAAGAGTAATACCGTACTGGATATTTGTGTGTGTGTGTGTGTTTGTGTGTGTGTGTGTGTGTGTGTGTGAGAGAGAGAGAGAGGAAGACTGGCTCTGAGCTAACATTCATTGCCACTCCTCCTCCTTTTGCTGAGGAAGACTGGCCCTGGACTAATATCTGTGCCCATTTGCCTCTACTTTATATGTGGGATGCCTGCCACAGCATGGCTTGATAAGCGGTGTGTAGGTCCGTGCCCAGGATCTGAATCTGTGAACCCTGGGCCGCCAAAACTGAGTGCGCCAACTTAACCACTAGGCCACCAGGCCAGCCCCTGGATATATGTATTTTTTAACTGAGCCGCATAATGTCTTACTGACAATTGACCATGTAAGGTCTAAAGCAAACAAAGCTTCATAATTATATTTCCTTGACACTTGTGCATAAGACCAAGAAGTATGACACAATATTTATAATTTCCTTTTTATATACTCTACTTTACCTAGCTCTTTCCTTAATTTTTAAGAAATAAGACTGATTTTCTTCCCAATGTTTTAATACACATATTAACTTTTTAAATTAGAAAAGTTTTATATGCTGTTAACTTTAGGATCTTATTCACTTTAAAGGATAATATGTAGCATATTCATTTTTAAATAAGGCAAAATAAAGCATTATGAGAAAATCATTTCAAGTAAAGGTCAAGCATGTCACTTGCAGTATTACCACATGTACAAAGTCGTGACTACCTTATCCTAGCCAGTCTTGAACATCAGTCAAGAGCAGAGTGGGAAAGAATGTCAATCCCTGCAATTAGCCTCTTTCCATTGGGCTGGTATCACTTTCCCAGTTCTATTCTTGACCCTATTCCTGTGCCATTCCTTCATTTCACTTCAGGATAACCTTGGACATCAATCTTGTCCTATGATGACATACACAAGAATGTCTGGACTGGATTTTAAGATAAAAATTGTGTACTCTTGTCTGCCCATCTTTAGCATCAAAGGGTGACCTATTCTGATGCTACTCATCTAAGTGCAATAGTACATATGGGAACCTTGTAAATAACTTCAAGAAATCTTTGGAACTCAGATCCTTTTGGAAATTGGAACTAGCCTATACATCTTTTAGGAGAACAGTGTTATTAATTAAATATTACTTTTAATCTAAAAATTATTTTAGCTTAATTTTTTAAAACTAATTTCTTAAAAACCAACTCAGAGATATGTATGCATTTTAATATCAGTCATGAAATTGACCTAAAGTCTGTTAAAACTGATAGTAGTCTTTCTGTACACAATTTTCTTATTTCTGAAAATGAAATAAACTTTAACTACAATAAGTAAATGAAACTTTAATCACATTTTTGGTGGGACTTTACTTTTCAGAAGGTGAAGCAATCTAGCTCATCTGAATGCAGTACAGTTGATATTGCTATCTCTGAAGAAGAAGAAATGGTCTATGAACGTGAAAAACCAAAGCATCTTAAAAACGGTAAGAAAATAATAAATTCTTGTGATCATTATATTGAAATTAGACTAAATTTCTCTTAACCTAAATAATGCTATTGGATATACTTTCAATTTTAGAGAGTTTATTAATTTGGCTAAGGAATACACACACACATGCACATACCCATATGAATCCTGATAGAAACTTATAATAACTGTCAAGAAAAAAGTCAACACTTGGAAAAGAGGGAAAGGACCTATTTCTTAGTGAATCTAATGCAATAGTTGAGGATATTGGCTCTGGAATCACACAGCCTGAGTTCAAATCCCAGTCCACCATTTACTAGCTTTTACCTACCGTCTTTCTGACTCATTACCTAATATGTAAAATGAGGATAATAATAAAACTTACCTCACAGGATTGTTTAAAAGATAAATTAGTGTATGTATGTATTTGCACGTGTGCATGTGTGTGTATTTTTAGGCCTCATAGAATAGAGTCAATATTTAAAATACTCACATAAAAACATCCTGTAACTTTCATAGGAAAACAAATCATGTAATGGTGATATATTTTTATATTCCACATGAATATTAAGAAATGTATAAGGCTTCAGTCAGTTGGCTGACTCACTAGATATGTAACATATACCTCTTGATGACTTATAATTCAAATTAGTTTCCAAGCAAGATTAACAAATGACTACAGGTTCTAGACATTTGAAATCACTAGAAATCATCAAAAGGGTAATTGTAAAATGCTCAAATTCCTATATTCAAAATAAGAATCTACTTTCAGTAGCTTGAGTTTTAGGACTTGTATCATGCAAGACAAGGGAGGAAATATTTCCTATATTTTTTGACCAAAGATATACAAATTGACACTAGGTAAAATTATAAAAGGAAAAGTATTGACTTTAATCTCTACCCACCTCAATTTATTCATTTTCTCACCTGTTAATCATTCTCTTTTCAAGCCTCTGGTTTTCCTTTGGTTAACTCTCTTGACCAGAAGGTAGAGTTCAACACCATGCACATGTACCCTACCCACAAAGTACCCCATAACCTAGGTTAGCTCTTTAAGTAGTGTCAATCAAAATTCCCATTCCCCTGCCACCTAAGAACTGAAATCAATTTAATTGATTTACCTGATGTTAGACCTCTTAACATTTCATAAATGTCTGTGCATTTAAATGGGAATGCTTATTATGCATGTGAATCTTCAGAGAATGAATTTTCAGGCATTATACCAAAATGTGATATTGAGAAGATGTTGTATGTATGTGTATTTTTTTTTTGCAGGAGTGGGGGGATAAATTCTATTCTTAGACTCTGTCCTGCAGAGTTAATGGATGTTCTAAGTCACCTCTGCCTTTCACAGTTTCTTTCCTCCTACTGTTACCAAACTCACAAATTAAGTTCTTTTCTTCCCCAGTAACGGCAGTGGTCACTACGGCAGAGGTAAAAATCAAAAGTTTATAAGTCAGAGACCACCTATATCAGATTCGATAAAGAAATAATTAGAAAAACTTGTGGGTGAAAGTTTGAGATGTTTACTTTTTCATGATTTTTCAAGATTTTTACTCTTAATAGTTTCATTCTTGACAGGTTATGAACGAAGATCTTCATCTGGTCAAATCAGTAGAGAATCCAAGAAAGGAAAAATCTGGCAGAACATAAGGAAGACCTGCTGCAAGATAGTAGAAAACAGTTTTTTTAAATGTTTCATTGGCTTTGTCACCCTGCTCAGCACAGGCGCCCTGGTAAGTGAGAGTCTGTGAAACTTTTATGGGAAAAAAAATGTATCGGAATTCTGTTAATTCATAAAGTCACCATGCCAAAGTAGTTTTCTCCAGAATACGTATTATAACACCAAAATTCATATTCTGTGATTTTAGTTTTGGAAGACATACATTACAGTTTCTTAAAAGTCCGTATATGCCTCGTTCACTATTAAATAAATAATACAATTTCAAAATCTATAAATGACAGTGGGGAAAAAGAATGTTAGTAGACACCTAATTCTTATTTTAATAAAGTTTCATATACGAAATGAAGGTTAGTAGTATGCACATACAGAAAACTGTTTTATTGTGCTATTTGGTACCTATTCAATAAGAAAAGAGACATGTTGCATATACTTTTCAGGACCTTTGAACTATAAATATATTTTCCCATTGACCCAACCATCTTAATTCTGGGAAATTATCTTACAAATATCTGAACATGTATTAAATACATTTAGAAGGCTATTCACAGAAGAATTTTTTATAATAGCAAAAGATTGAAAAGCAAAAATAGTCCATAATAGGTGAGTGTTTAAATGTATGATGGTACAATCATCCAATGGGATACTGTGCAACCATTTAAAAATTACAGAAGCTGTATGCATGCTGATATTGCAAGATATGGTAATAAGTGAAAAAAAGACAGATCTAGAATAAAATATATGGTGTGCTACATTTTATGTAGGAAAGAAAGAAAAACAGATTATATATCATTTGCTTGTGTTTGAAGAAGATCAGAGAAGGATACATAAAAAATAATTAATTGTGAGATGCACAGAACAGAGAAGATGACATCATGCAAACCAGACTATGCACTGCATCTATATTTTTAAGTAAACTTCATATTGACATTTAGCACACATACTGAAACCGTACAGATCATAACTGTGTCACATAAACGATCTTCACAAAGTGAATGCACCAGTGTAACTGTCACTTGGCTTGAGACATAGGACGTTACCAGGACTCCAGAACCATACTCTGACCCCTCAGTTACTTCCCCACTCCACGTGGGTAACTACCAACTGGACTTCAACTACTGTAGATTAGTTTTGCCCATTTTTTAATTGAAATGGAGAACTTTGTATATCTTTTTATTTTGCATTATGTACCTATTCAATAAATACATATGATAAAACAAAGTCCTTTAAAATAACTTCAGATGGTATTTATAATTAGTTATATATACTTTTAGTCCATAATTAGTTCAATTAAAAGTCAGTAACTCTACTATTATTTTATATTTACTTTTATTTAACAACAGGTTTACAAGAATCACACCATTCTCTACATAAGATTATTTTAATCCTTCTTTACTTTTTGACCTTGAATGCACTTTGATACAAGTCTGCCTGAGGTTATTGGTACTTTATTGCCTTTTTTCAGTGCTAAAATAAAAGCACTATGGGCTGGCCTGGTGGCATAGTGATTAAGTTCTGTGCTCCACTTCAGCAGCCTGGGGTTTGTGGGTTCAGATACTGGGCCACCTACACCACTCATCAAGCCATGCTGTGGAGGCAACCCACATACAAACTAGGGGAAGATTGGCACAGATGTTAGCTCTGGGCCAATCTTCCTGACCAAAAATATATATATAAGTAAAAGAAAGAAAAGCACTATGAAATTGCTTTGAATGACATTATCAGACTTTGTGTCTTCCACAGTAAAATTAAGGTTGGCCTATTGGAACTGAGAAGCTTTGGAGAAATGATTATAGTTTTACTCCATATTCATGTGTTTCCACTGGTTTGCCTGATTATTTCTGCAGCGGGACAAGCTTTGTGATTTTTTTCTTGTAGTAGAAGTATGGATTTCTGAAGACACATTTTTTTTTTAAATCTCTCCTCCTTTATTATCAATCGGCATATATCTGTGAGTGGCTACATGGAATTAGAGATTAGAACCATGTCAGATGAGACTAAGGCTTCCGTCTCTTGTATTAAGTTTGATTAACCGATTTGAGAGTAGCTTTTGTATCATTATTCAGAACAATTATGAGGCCAAGTTCAGTCTCTATAAGAAGTTCTGGGATCAATTAATCATGTCTGCTCCAGGCGTAGAATCAGAAAATGGTAGTTGTGTGTTATGTGACTAAATCCAAGCAAAGTGAACCAGCCCTTGAGACTGTAATCTATAACTTTGCTCACCATCTGCTTACTAAAGATGGCATTTGACTGCCCTCTTTCCCAAAAGATATTTTAGAAATTACAGATACACTAATCCTTAAACTTTTTACCCACAGGCTTTTGAAGATATATATATTGATCAGAGAAAGACTATTAAAATCTTATTAGAATATGCTGACATGATCTTCACTTACATCTTCGTTCTGGAAATGCTTCTAAAGTGGATGGCGTATGGTTTTAAAGACTATTTCAGTAGTGGCTGGTATAAGCTAGACTTCATGGTTGTTATTGTACGTATTTTACAGAAAAATTTAAAAAGCTATTTGGTTTGCCCTTCCTTCTTTACTCTCACTCTTCCGTTTACTTGTATCTTCCTTTATCCTCTCTCCATGCATTTTTAGTCACCAACATCCCATATTTCTTCATTTGTAATGTTCGACATTTACCATTTTCTTCTCATTCTAAAATTTTAAAGTTCAGCACTTCATTCTGAATTATTCTAACAATCACCTATGAACCCAGTGCTAACAGAATAGGTTTATTGCACAATATCTTGAATATATCAGCATCCTAAAATATTTAGATTCTGTTGGGTTGAATATGTTTTAAATCATATATTCAGAATTAGGCTACTTATCATAACCTTCACCAGCACCACACTGAGCCGAGCTACCAGAAATTCTCATTTGCATCACTGCAATAGATTCCAAACTGCTATCCCTGCTTCCACCACTGCACACCTTCACTCTCTTCTCCACATAGCAACTGGAGTTACTATTGTAAAATGGAAGTCAGCTCGTCACTTTCTCTTCTTGAAATCCTCCAATAAACACCCCATCTCACTCAGAGTAAAAGATAGTCTTTGCAGTCAAAGGCCTACCAGTCTCTACCTGATCCAGTCTTATCTCTCACTACTCTTTCCCTTTTCCCCATCCAGCAATGGCCTTCTTGACCCTCAGCAAACATGCCAAAATTACTTCCATCTTAGTGCTTTTGCACTTATTCTTCCATCCACCACCTGGAACTTTGCCTGGCTCACCTCATTTATGTCTGCTTAAATGAAACTGTTGAAGTTAGGTCTTTCCACACTACCCTATTCAAAACTGCAACCACTCCAGCACTCCCTTTTCCTTTCTCTGCTTTCCTATGTCCATTGCACCTATTGATGTTATATAATTTATTCATTTACTTTGCTTATTGTTTGTCTTCTCCCACTAAAATATAAGCTCTATTAGGGCAGAATTTTTTCTTGGTTTGTTTCCCTCCTTATGCCCTGTGCCTATAACAATCTCTGTCACATAGTAGGTCCTCAATAATTTCTGTCAAATGAACAAATGTCTCCCTATTCAATAAGCAATGATTGAAATTTCTCATTCTATAAATAATGATATACAATATCTGACCTCTGTCTTCTAAATTAATTCTTGCAAATAAATCTTCTAATCCAACTAAATCACACTACACCTGCAACTTACTTTCCTGTTTCCTGGTCATTGCTCTTATGTGTCCACATCCCTCCATACTTACGTAATTGATACCCTTACCTCAAAGTCCTCTTCAAGACTCTCTTTAGTATAGGGTAAAAAGGATAAATTTTTTATTTATGTTGGCTTGAAAATACAGAACATATGAAGATACAATAAAAGTTAATCATAACTCTACCACTTTGCTCAATCTCCATTAACCTTTATTAACCTTGAATCATTTTTATGCATATGTGTTTACTTTATAAAATAATCTTAGTAGCTTCCCATCCTTTTTGGTAATTTGTACTTGGACTTAACAATATTAATATCCTCCTTGATGCCTCTCCTCTGAAATCCCATTCTGTATATTGTCTTAACCATATTTATATAGAGATGCATATATTCCAAATTTTGTTTTAATGAATACATTGTATACTATTACTATATTGCCAATAATCATGAAACTGATTCTTACTCGAATTTCAAATTAAAAATGGATATAAATATTAATCCTGGATAATAAAGACTGTCAAATATACACATTTTTGTTTATTTGAATAACATATATTCCTATTACCAAAAAATATTTTTGTTTTATCTTTTTTTAAGTGATTTGAACACAAAGTGATTTTCTTATACCTTTCTGTAAGTCATTGTTAAGATATATTGAAATATATATTAAATCTTTTGCATAATTCTTAGTACGCTTTGACTGTACATCTTTTTTGTAATAAATGCAAACTTCATTTTACAAATTGTTTTGATTAAATTTAAAATTAAATCGTATTCACTCTTTTTTTTTAAATATATCTAGGTGTTTTGTCTTAGCTTAATAGGCAAATCTCGGGAAGAACTAAAACCACTTGTTTCCATTAAATTCCTTCGGGCACTCAGAGTTCTGTCTCAATTTGAAAGAATGAAGGTAAGAGAAAAGTTTCTAAACTAATCTACAGGTTTTTATTTAGGATTACTAAATTTCCACAAATTAAAAGCTTCTCATTTGTATCTTTAACAAGATTAATACAAAACCCTATATTCTACTACATAAAAATATAGATGGAAAGTATATTAGCTATACTTAGCAAGATTTTACATCTTTATTGCTCATAATGTATGAAAACTAATACAGATGAGCAAAAATAACCTAATAATTGAGAGGGAAAGTGTAGTTTCCGAAAGTAATGCCATTTTAACCTACATGGATATGTATGAGTATTAGTGAAATTATCTCAATGTTAAAAATATAACTCACAGAAAATTAAACTTTGATCAGTTAGCTAACTTTTAAAATTAGAAGAACATTGTACACACTAAGTAGTTATTTACTGAATGAAAAGAAAGTTTGAATTTTAGAATAAATTTACTTTTTTTAAGTTCACACATCACAAATTGTGAATTCTTACCCTCAACCTGTGTTAAAACCTCTTCTGAACAATGTGAGAGAAACTAATCGGTTGAACCACATAAAATGGCCAATATTCAGTCTTTTGGGCCTGTAATGGAAATTCCATATGGCTCAACTTAATAGAAAAATCAGAGTCTATGACCACCACAAACAGTATAATTACATAGATATACAGTGATCAATTATATGCAGAAATAGTCTAATTTTATCTTTTATTTCATAATCACCCACTTATGTTTTCTTGCATTTTTCATTTACATAGGTCATTTAACATTAGCCTGCCTATTTGATTAATATCATGGAATATCACATATTCAATGTAGGTATCCTCCAATAAAAAATTATTTATGTTTGAACTGTATTATTTTTATAGTTTATACATGGTATGTTACATTTAAACTGCTATTCATTAAGAATCCATCACACTTAAATTCTTTCCACTTGGTTAAAAAATGGGTACTTGTTTTTATCTCAAAATTAGAGTTATTATATGAATCCAAACAGAAATATAAGTAATTTAAAATATGTATTTTAGCAAAAGCAAATTTCAGAAATTTTAATAGTATCACCTTTATATCATAAATGTGTATACATATATGCAGACACAAGTACATGTGTTAAGTACATTATTTTTAATATGTATGCAAACCCATGATTAATAATATTTTTATAATTCATATGAATCTGTGGTTGACTCATTGTGACAGAACTTAGGCCTGATCAACCTATTCCTCAAATGCATTTGATTTGTTAGTGTTAGGGAAGAATATTTTATTATGCAGCAAATACAGGAAAAATTCCAATTATCATACACCTAGAAAACAAAGATCTAAAATATTAATTGTAATTTATATACTAACTTATGAAACATTTTATTAACAACATCACAGAGATCCACAAGGTGGTAATATCCCTACTGGTTTGATTTTAAATCAATATAAGGAGTAAAATAAGATGAAAAGGAGAAAGTGGTTGAAGAGTTCTGTAAGATTGAGGTTAAAATGACAAGACAACCAAAACAAATACATATTAGTGATAAAAAAAATTCCATGGAATATTCTAGGGCTATAAACTACACATGGCCTATTAACTTAAAGCACAGGGGCTGGTGGGGGGGTAGGGATAGGGAGGTGTTGGTCAAAGGGTACAAACTTTCATTTATAAGATGAATAAGTTCTGGGAATATAATGTACAGCATAGTATCTGTAGTTAATAATACTGTATTGGATACTTGAAATTTTCTGAGACAGTAGATCTTAAGGGTTTTCACCACCAAAAAAATAGGGGTAACTATGTGAGGTGATGGATGTGTTAATTAGCTTGATTGTGGTAATCATTTCACAGTGTATATGTATATCAAATCATCACATTGTATACCTTAAATATAAACAGTTTTTATTGGTCATTTTTACATACAAACTAGATAATGAATGTAACTAGAATAAATTCTTCTTTATTGTAAAAAACATTATGGGATAATACTAGGGTTTTTTTCTTAATGCATTTATATACATGGGAGGGTGCCCAAATAAGCAAATTGTCTGCCTCCAATTTAAAGAAAAGTAGGAAGAGATTTGCTAGGGAAGATGGCTCTGTTTGTTAGAAATTAAGCACTGTACCGTTTGGTGCCATACTTTCATTAGAACAGCAATGAGATAGTAGCTATGGACAATTCAAGGACAGGTAAGTAGTAGCCATGGTTAGGTCAAGGTCAGATCTGGATTGTAAGCTTCATCTCAACCTCTGGAAGTTCTGTAGTGGAATGATCTCTGAAGCTATGTTATTGAGTATATAAGGAAACTACATGATTATAAAGTTAATGTTTTGTGTATTTAATAAGCTTCAGGTTCTTGGGTGCTCTTACTACTGAGATATCTGTGTCAACCATACCCATTGCATTTATTCTTGCATAGGTGTGTTTTCTAATAGGCACAGCATTTTTTCATCAGAGGCATCAGTGAGCCTCTCAAATATCTAAAGTGTCCACAGAAGATCTGTGGCCTAGTTTTAGAAATAAAATCAAGTGTCATTGAAAGCACAACTAAAAGCCAAAATATTAATTCAAGGACAGAAAATTAAGGAATATAAGCAAGAAGGTACAGGTAAAAGGGTATGCATCCAGTAATGGCTGAGGGAAGGAAAGGTAGAATGGTAGAAAAGAGAATCAACAGTGCCTCAGACAAAAAAAGAGAAGGAAGCGAGGTTGGGGCAAGGGAGTCAAAAGTGTAAACACTAAGGGAAAGATAAAGAAATAGCAAAGGTTGAAAGTATTCTATTGGAATATTGTATATATATATATACACTAGTATATCTAGTATTTACACTGTATATATTGTATATATATATATATACGTATATATATATATATATACATACACACAATGGAATACTACTGAGCCATAAAAAAGACAAAACCGCCCCATTTGCAACAACATGGATGGAACTTGAGGGTATTATGTTAAGTGAAATAAGCCAGACAGAGAAAGACAAACACCACATCATCTTCCTCACATGTGGAAGATAAACACATGGATAAAGAGAACATATTTGTGGTTACCAGAGGGGAAGGGGGTTGGGGAGTTGGCAAAAGGGGTAAAGGGGTATATATATATATGGTGATGGATAAAAATTAGACTATTGGTGGTAAGCACAATGCAGTCTATACAGAAACTGATAAATAATAATGTACACCTGAAATTTCACAACGTTATAAACCATTATGACTTCAATAAAATAATAATAATTTTAAAAAGCTTTAAACTTCCCACTCTGGAGTGGCTCACCAGTGACAGAGTGGTTCAGTGAGGAGGTTTGTGATTTTGTGAAGTACAGCTGCCATTTCAGTGTTTCTCGAGACAGTCTCTTCCATTGACTTAATTGATCTATAATCTCTTGGTCTTTCTCTTATTTCCACTGCCACTTCTTCACTGTCTCCCCTGTAGGCTAAACCTCCCTATAGGTAGAATCCCCAAGACTTAGGGGAATCTAAGCCTGTTTCACTTTCATTTTATATGCTTTCTAGATAATCTCATACATATACACAACTTCAATTGTCTTGCCCATTCCTGGCACAATATAGAAGATTGATAAGCATGTTAAATCAGTGAAATAATTTTTTATTCTAGTATTTACACTGTATATATTGTATATTGTATACACACATCTTCTTTATCCATTCATCAGTTGATGGGCATTTGTGTTGCTTCCACTTCTTGGCTATTGTGAGTAATGCTGCAATGAACATAGGGGTACATAAATCTCTTTGGATTGTTGATATCAAGTTCTTCAGATAAATACCCAGTAGTGGGACAGCTGGATAGTATGGTATTTCTATTTTTAATTTTTTGAGAAATCTCCATACTATTTTGCATAGTGGCTGTACCAGTTTGCATTCCCACAAGCAGTGTATGAGGGTTTCCTTTTCTCCACATCCTCTCCAACATTTGCTATTTTTTGTCTTGGTAATTATAGCCATTCTGACTGGTGTAAGGTGATATCTTATTGTAGTTTTGATTTGCATTTCCCTAATAACTGGTGATGTTGAACATCTTTTCATTTGTCTGTTGGCCATCTGTGTATCTTCTTTGGGGAAAATATCTGTTCATATCCTCTGCCCTTTTTTTGATCAGGTTGGTTGTTTTTGTTGTTGTTGAGTTGTATGAGTTCTTTATATGTTTTGGATATTAACCTCTTGTTCAAAATATGATTTGCAAATATTTTCTCCCAGTAGATGGGTTGACTTTTTATTTTGTTCATGATTTCCTTTGCTTTGCAGAAGTTTTTAGTCTGATGTAGTCCCATTTGTTAATTTTTTCTTTTGTTTCCCTTGCCTTAGTAGACATGGTTTTCGAAAAGATTCTGCTAAGACCAATGTCAAAGAGTGTACTACCTATATTTTCTCTTAGGAGTTCTATGGTTTCAGGTCTTACATTCAAGTCTTTAATCCATTTCGAGTTAATTTTTGTGTATGGTGCAAGATAATGATCTGCTTTCATTCTTTTGCATGTGGCTGTCCAGTTTCCCCAACACCATTTATTGAAGAGACTTTCCTTTTTCCATTGTATGTTCTTGACTCCTCTGTGGAAGATTAACTGTCCATAGATGTGTGGTTTTATTTCTGGGCTTTCAATTCTGTTCCATTGATCTGTGTGTCTGTTTTTGTACCAGTACCATGCTGTTTTGATTACTATACCTTTGTAGTATATTTTGAACACAGGTATTGTGATGCCTCCAGCTTTGTTCTTTTTTCTCTGGATTGCTTTGGCTATTCAAGGTCTTTCCTTGTTCTATATAAATTTTAGGATTCTTTGTTCGATTTCTGTGAAGAATGTCATTGGGATTCTGATTGAGATTACATCGAATCTGTAGATTGCTTTAGGTAATATGGACATTTTAACTATGTTTGTTCTTCCAATCCATGAGCATGGAATATCTTTCTATTTCTTTATATGTTCAATTTTTTTCAATAATGTCTTATAGTTTTCAGTGTATAGATCTTTTACCTCTTTGGTTAAATTAATTTCTAGATATTTTATTCTTTTTGATGTAGTTGTAAATAGGATTATATTCTTGATTTTTCTTTCTGCAAGTTCGTTATTAGCATACAGAGATGCAACTGATTTTTTTAAGTTGATTTTGTACCCTGCAACTTTGCTGTAATTGTTGATTTTTTCTGATAGTTTTCTGATGGATTTTGGGGGGGTTTCTGTATATAGAATCATGTAATATCCAAACAGGGAGAGTTTCACTTCTTCCTTTCCAATTTGGATCCTTTTATTTCTTTTCCTTGCTTAATTCCTCTGGCTAAAACCTCCAGTAATATGTTGACCAGGAGTGGCAAGAATGGTCACCCCTGTCTTGTTCCTATTCTCAGAGGGGTGACTTTTAGTTTTTCACCGTTAAGTATCATGTTGGCTGTGGGTTTGTCATATATGGCCTTTATTATGTTTAGATACTTTCCTTGTATACCCATTTTTTTTTGAGAGTTCCTATCATAAATGGATGTTGGATCTTCTCAGATGCTTTCTCTGCACCTATTGAGATGATCCTGTGATTTTTATTCCTCATTCTGTTAATGTGGTATATCACATTGATTGTTTTGCAGATGTTGAAGCATCCTTGCATCCCTGGTATAAATCCCACTTGATAATGGTGTATGATCCTTTTCATGTATTGCTATATTTGGTTAGACAGTATTTTCTTGAGGATTTTTGTATCTATGTCCATTGGTGATCTTGGCCTTTAATTTTCCTTCTTTGTATTGTCCTTGTCTGGTTTTGGTATTGGGGTGATGTTGGCCTCATAGAAAGTTAGGAAGCATTCCATCTTCTTCAATTTTTTGGAATAGTTTGAGAACAATAGGTATTAAATCTTTGAATGTTTGGTAGAATTCTCCAGAGAAGCCATCTGGTCCTGGACTTTTGTTTATTGGGAGGCTTTTGATTACTGTTTCAATCTCTTTACTTGTGATTGGTCTAATCAGATTCTCTATTTCTTCTTGATTCAGTTTTGGAGGTTGTATGAGTCTAAGAAATTATCCATTTCTTCTAGGTTATCCAATTTGAGGTCATATAGTTTTTCATAATATTCTCTTATAATCCTTTATATTTCTGTGGTATCCATTGTAATTTCTCTTTAATTTCTAATTTTGTTTATTTAAGCCTTCTCTCTTTTCTTTATTGGTGAGTCTGGCTAAAGGTTTGTCAATTTTGTTTATCTTCTCAAAGAACCAGCTCTTAGTTTCATTGATCCTTTTTACTCTTTTATTTATTTATTGGTTTCTATTTCATTTATTTCTGCTCTAATTTTTATTATTTCTCTCCATCTGCTGACTTTGGGCTTTATTCATTCTTCTTTTTCTAGTTCTATTAGTGGCAGTTTAAGATTACTTATTTGGTATTTTTCTTGTTTGTTGAGGTGGGCCTATATTGCTATGAATTTCTCTCTTAGAACTGCTTTTGCTGCATCCCATATGAGTTAGTATGTTGTATTTTCATTTTCATTTGTCTCCAAGTATTTTTTAATTTATCCTTTGATTTTTTCATTGATCCAAGGTTGTTCAGTCGCATGTTGTTTAGTCTCCACATATTAATGACTTTCTCTACTTTTTCTTGTAGTTGATTTCTAGTTTTACAGCATTGTAGTCAGAAAAGATGCTTGATATGATTTCAATTCTTCTTAAATTTATTGAGGCTTGCCTTGTTTTCCAACATATGGCCTATCTTTAAGAATGTTCCATGTGCACTTGAAAAGAATGTGCATTCTGATGTTTTTGGATGGAATGATCTATATATCTCTTAAGTCCATGTGGTCTAGTTTTTCATTTAAGTCCATTATTTCTGTGTTGACTTTCTCTCTGGATGATCTATCCATTGATGTAAGTGGGCTGTTGAAATCCCTTACTACTATTGTGTTTCTGTTAATTTCTCCCTTTAGGTCTGTTAATAGTTGTTTCATATACTTTCTTGCTGCTGTATTAGGTGCATATATATTCATCAGTGTTATGTCCTCTTGGTGGGATGTCCCTTTTATCATTATATACTGCCCCTCTTTGTCTTCCATTGTCTTTTTTATCTTGGGTTTACTTCATCTGATATAAGTGTAGCAACACCTGCTTTCTTTTGTTTGCTATTTGCTTGGAGTATTGTCTTCCATCCTTACACTCTGAGCCTATGTTTGTCTTTAGAGCTGAGATGTGTTTCCTGGAGGTGGCATATCGTTGGGTCTTGTTTTTTAATCCATCCAACTACTCTGTGTCTTTTGATTGGAGAATTCAATCCATTTACATTTAGAGTGATTATTGATATATGGGGGTTTAATACTGCCATTTTATCTCTTGTTTTCTGGTGTTCTGTGTTTCTCTTCCTTTGTATTTCTGACTGCCATTTTATTTTGGAGGTTTCCTGTGGAGGTTTTTTCAGTTTTCTCCTTTTTTATGAATTGTAGCTCTGCTCTGATTTTTTGTTTAGTGGTTACCTTGAGGTTTGTATAAAAGATCTCGTAGATGAGATAGTCCATTTTCTTATAGCTTCTTATCTCCATTAGCCTAAGCAGGTTCTATCCCCTTCCTATTCCCCTTCTGAGTAATTGTTGTTACAAATTATTCTGTTTTTGTCTTGTGAGTTTGTGACTAAGTTGAAGTATTTATACTTACTTTTGATGCTTCCCTTTCCTTTATCTTTTAAGTTATAATTAAGTATTTGCTTCCCTGTTCTGAAGGAGAGCTGCAATTTTCTGATTTTGTCTATTTATCTCCTTGCTTTGTAGACCTTTGCCTCCTTGTGTCAGGTATGAGGGCATCCTTGATCTTTTCTTGTAGGGGAGGTCTAATTGCAATGAACTCCCTCAACTTTTGTGTATCTGAGAAAATTTTTATTTCTCCATCATATCTGAAGGATAGTTTCACTGGATGGAGTATTCTTGGCTGAAAGTTTCTGTCTTTCAGTATTTTGAATATATCATTTCATTCTCTCCTAGCCCATAAAGTTTCTGCTGAGACATCCACTGAAAGCCTGGTAGGGATTCCTTTGTAGGTTATTTTCTTCTGCCTTGCTGCCCTTAATATGTTTTCTTTGTCATTGACTTTTGCTAGTTTTACTATTATCTGCCTTAGAGAAGGTCTTTTGCCATTGATGTAATTAGGAGTTCAATTGCCTTCAGGTATTTGTAAGTCCAGTTCCTTCCCCAGGTTTGGGAAATTCTCAGCTGTTATTTCTTTGAAAAATCTCTGTGCATCTTTCTCCCTCTTTTTTCCCTCCGGAATATAATCCTTATGTTGCTTTTCCTAATTGAGTTGGATATTTCTCAAAGAAACCCTTCATTTTTTTTTAATCTTAGTTCTCTCTCCTTCTTCACTTGAAGTAATTCTATATTTCTATCCTCTAAATCACTAATTATTTCCTCCATAACATCAGCTCTATTTTTTAAGGATTCTAGGTTAATTTTTATCTCGTTAATTTTGTTCTTCATATCAAGAATTTGTGCTTGTTTTTTTTATAGCTTCAATCTCTTTGGTGAAGTAGTCCTTCTTCTCATTAATTTTATTCCTGAGCTTATCGAACTGTCTGAGTTTTCTTGTAACTCATTAAGTTTCTTTATGACAGCTATTTTGAATTCTCTGTCATTTAGATTGTAAATTTTTGTGACTTCAGGGTTGGTTTCTGGAGAATTGTCATTCTCCCTGCTCTGAATTCCTGTAGTTTCTCATGGTGTTTGATGAACTAATCTTTTGCTGGGGCATTTGTGGTTGCATCAGGTCACAGATTCCACCTGATACCACTAGGGGGAAGCAGGAGCTGTGTTTCTAATCCCACCCCGTCTGCCAGAAGTCGTGTGGTATTATGGACACAGCTCCAGCCAGGAAAGCATTTACCTGGGTGCTTAGATCTGTTGCTGCCTCTTCTTACGGTCACACCAGTGGCTGTGCTTGGTGGGTGGGGCTTCCTCATGGGGTCCTAGCCTAGGCCACTGCTTGGGACTGCAGCAGCTGAGGGCTCTCCCAGCAGATGAGAAAGCAATCACACTGGAGCTCAGGGCTGTCACTGCCTGCTCCCACAGTTGCTCCATGGTGCCCTCCCACCCTCGTGGCCACAGAGGTACTATGGGAGCTTGTGCCAGTCTGGAAAACAGTCACACCCATGCACAGGGCTGCTGGGAGGGCAGGAGAGTGCTCACCTATCTCCACCACCTCCCTGGGGGCAGTCCATTCACCTTCAAATATACAGCTGTGTGGGTCTCTCAGGCATCCTGTTGTGGTGTGTGGGTGTCCTCCATTGATCAATGAATGTTGGTTTAGTTATAATTCAAAGGGAGAGAGATAAAGGGAAGAGCTCCCTCCGCCATGTTGCTGATGTCACTACATGTTTATTTTTTATATGCCAGGTGGTTGTGAGAGCTTTGATAAAAACAACTTTACCTGCTTTGAATGTGTTTCTGGTCTGCCTTATGATCTGGCTGGCTTTTAGCATCATAGGAGTACACTTATTTGCTGGCAAGTTCTATGAATGTATTGACCCAACAAGTGGAGAAAGGTTTCCTATATCTGAAGTCATGAATAAAAGCCAATGTGAAAGCCTCGTGTTTAATGAATCCATGCCATGGGAGAATGCAAAACTAAACTTTGATAATGTTGGAAACAGTTTCCTTTCACTGCTTCAAGTAGTAAGTACACTTCTTATTTTTTTTTATCAATTATATCCATATTGTAAGTGAACATGAAGGACAAAATATGGATGATTAATAGAGTTGGTTATAAACTATTTTACCAATTATTAGTTAGTAGATACATGCTACGGTACATACTATACTAGGTTGACTTGGAGAGACAAAAGTGAAATATAGCCTCTGCTCTGCTGGGAGAAGGAAGTGGAGATGAAGGTAGGACTTGATTAGATAATGTCCAAGCCTATTTCCACCACCACTGATTGGGTAATAGGGTCACAATTTTTGGTCCACTCAGATTACTACTGTTTTGTTTCTACTTAATGCTTTAAGGAAGGGCTACTCAATCACCCAACATCTAGTAGATGTAAGGAGATGAATCACTTCTCTCTTACCTTCTCCATAAAAAAGTGCATATATAGCAGTTAAAGTAACTATGACACTTGGGCAGTATGTATGTATGTATGTATGTATGTATGTATCTATCTATCTATCTATATCTTTCTATTTATACTATCTTAAAATGTTTTAAGTTAACTACAATTAAGCTAAGTAGTTTTAAATAATTATTAACAGACAACATAAATATAATTAATGAAAATGGTAAAGATCTCAATTACACAATGTATTGAAGTGTGGTCATCTTTACTAATCAAATGTTTTACTGTGTTAATAACAGATTGAGTTTTACTATTTATTTGCTACGAAGCATAAGATTTCCATAAGAAATAAATACATGCCCTTTTTACAGGCAACATTTAATGGATGGATCACTGTTATGAATTCAGCAGTTGATTCTATTGGTGTAAGTACAGTATAATCTTAGAGCCATTGTTAAGGTTCAAGCAAAGTCATTTTTGCCATTCAAGAACAGGGCAACAGCAATAATTGAATAATTAACATGGTAAAAGCAAATGCTTACACTAGACAGAAATTAAATACATTTCAGATTGAGTATTTCATGGATAATGAAATCCTTCCAGGATTATATACGATGGTTGAGGCCCAATAAGCCCTTTTGAAGGATTATCAAACTTCATAACAATAGTTAAACCAGTGCAATAAACTTTAAAATCCAAATAAAGCAATGATACCTGTTGACCAAAGAGCAAAGAGGAAACATTACCTCAAGTAGCATTGTTGGATTTTCTTGTCATAAATTGCTTTATGAATCTTTGTTTTAAAAAGTCAGTCAATATTTTGCTTATTTTTTGACTTTTTAATTTATTTTTATTTTTGAAGACTTTATTTTTTAGAGCAGTTTTAGGTTTACAACAAAATTGAGAGGGAAATACAGAGATTTCCCATATACCCCCTACCCCATACATGCATAGCCTCCTGATTATCAACATCACTCATGAGAATGGTATATTTTTTTTACCAAGGATGAACCTACATTGACACATCATAATCACCCAAAGTCAATAGTTTACCTTAAGGTTCACTCAGTATTGTACATTCTGTGGGTCTGGACAAATGTATGATGGTATGTGTCTATCATTATAATATCATACAGAGTATTTTCCTGCCCTAAAAATCCTCAATGCTTGCCTTATTTTGCTTATTTTTTAACTTAACTTTTAGGTAAATATGCAGCCTGATTTTGAAGGCAACATCTACATGTATTGCTACTTTATCAACTTTATTATCATTGGATTATTTCTTCCTCTGAGTATGCTGATTGGCGTTATTATTGCTAATTTCAACAAGCATAAAATAAAGATAAGTATAAATATCTTTGTTCATCAATGCCTGAGAAAGTTAAACACATTGATAAAAATGTCCTGCTTCAAGGGGCCAGCCTGGTGGCATAGCATTACGTTTGCACGCTCCTCTGCAGCAGCCTGGGGTTTGCAGGTTCGGATCTCGGGCATGGACTGATGCACCGCTTGTCAAGCCATGCTGTGGGGGTGTCCCATATAAAGCAAAGGAAGATGGGCACAATGTTAGCCCAGGGCCAATCTTCCTCAGCAAAAAGAGGAGGATTGGTGATGGATGTTAGCTCAGGGTGAATCTTCCTCACACACACAGAAAAAAAGTCCTGCTTCATTCAAATAACTGGTTTGGGGTTCAGTTTAATGTCATTTTTACTTGGTACTTATTAAAAAAATGATTGATGTTCCTGCCTATTAATGAATATTGCTAAAATGTTCATCTTTAGATTGTTTTCTATATTCAAATGTACACATATAAATTTAAAAGTTAAAAATTGTGAGTGTTTCTGTATATATGTTTATAAATAATGACATGCTGAAAAATACATAGTATTGTTGTGTGTCTGCACCAATATGTGAAGAAGTTCAAGAAAAATGAACACTTTTTTACTCTCTGATATATTCAAAGCCTTCAGAGTCATAACCAGCATAGACATCTTTGTCAGTTGGAGCAGCTTTTTCTGCTAGATGTAGAGAGTCATAAATTCTACCTGGATGACCTAAATAGGAGAACTTGAAAGGAATAAGAGAGGATTCAGAGGCAGAACTTAACAATCTCTGTTTGGTGTCATCTCCACACAAAGACTCCCTTCAGGGTTTCTAGAAATGCAAAGGCCTTACAAGTCATATAAGTCCACTTATCTCAACCACAGGGACCTACTTTCTATTAGGAGTAGGAAAGCCTTCTAAAAAAAAAATCAAAGAAAAGAATAGTTTAATTCTGAAATTCCATCTTTAGCCAGGTCATCAAAGTTTAGCCATGTGCAGAGTCTGGTAAACAAACCACTCTGAGTCTCCACTAATCAGATGAAATTAGAGAGACCAGTGATCAAATATACATTTGATTGGATATTTCAGCTTCCTAGGGACTTCAACCCAATGGGATAACATCCTAGGATTTCCTTCTGGGCTTCAAATTGGTTACCCCTGACAATTTTAAGTGACCAAGTCATTACTTAGGGCAGTAATAATTCCTAATTCCTGGATTAACACATCATTAAGTGTTCACTTCTTATTTGCTTTATGTAGTTTGTATAAGATGCTGAAATTAGCACTGGAAGCACAAAGATGAATAAGGCCTTGAAGGTGCTATGAAGAAGTAAGCACAAGGTGCTTTTGGGATAATAGTGAAAAATATCTTCTGATAGTATTTAGAAAATTAAGTAATATAAGAACATATAAAAACATATATATGACCATTTTTTTCCTGCTTATTAAAAGGTATAAACCAACTTTACCTTTAGCTTTTGAGTTCAACCTTTCTTAGTAAACCTTTCTTCTATCCCTTGCTGTTTCTCCTTTGTCTCTGTTTAATAAAAGGTAGCCCTCAATAGATTGAAAAGTTAAAATAGAGTTGTCTACCCACAGGAAAGTGCACCAAAAGATAATTGAATATCAATCTTTACCAGGGTATATTCTATATGTGTTTTATATGGATTTCTGTGCAGAATGTCAAGCATATTGAAACATGATTTAGTTCATTGCAGTTAAGCTTTTTCTAAAGGATTAAATCAATAATTGCCAAGTGTTCCAAAATGCATATTAATATTAGGTAAAATTTGGATTAAAGGTGAGTTTAATATCTTTTTCTTTCATTTCTTTACCAGGGCAGCTCAAATATCTTTATAACAGTAAAACAAAAGAAAGAGTACCTTGCACTGAAGAAGCTGATGGCTGAGGACTCTCAAAACCCAGTACCTCGCCCCAGAGTAAGAGAACATCTAGGTTTTTTGTGAAGCTTCTAAAATAATTTCCTTTATGTATTCTCTTTTTAAAATGAAAATGTATCTTTAAAATTCTTAACAAATGCTTTTGACAAAATTTTTAAAACATGTCCCTTGGCAAACCTTTTGATTGTCTGTTTTTGACTATATGCTATAATTATAGTTTGGTACAAACTTAAGCCCTTGCTTATTTTCCTATTTATGCTGTGAGGGAAATTGTAAATACAAAGACTATGTGTGTGTATATCCTATTAATAAAACTACTATACCTTTTTTTTTTTTTTTACCCACAGAACAAGTTCCAAGGATTCATCTTTGACTTGGTAACAAATCACATTTTTAATATCATCATTATGGTTCTTATCTGTTTCCAAGCAATAACCATTATGATACAAAGTGATGAACAGAGTCCAAAAATGGACACTGCTGTCTACTGGGTTAATTCAGTTTTTCTTATGCTGTACACTGGAGAATGTGTACTGAAGCTCATCTCTTTCCACTGTAACTATTTCACCATCGGATGGAACATTTTTGATTTTATGGTGGTCATTTTCTCTATTACAGGTAAGATTTTGTTTGGTCAGATTTTTATTTGTAATAATATTAACTCAGGCAAGCTCTTATAATAAATGCCTTCTGAGGTATAGTCTCTTAACAAGCAAAACTGGTAGGGACCCTTTTTATTTCCAACAGGAATGCCTTACATTTTTGCATTCATATGTGTAAACATGACTAACAGATATAAGATATTAAAAAACACTTATTGAATTAATACATAGACTTTATTTTACAGACCACCAGGTAAATGCTTAATTACCCCTTCAGTATATCACATCTATTATTTATCTAGGATGACACTAGCAGGATCTTTATGTCTTAGGATGATACAATCTTTCAAGCTCATTATTGTTCCTTTTCCTCTAATCTCTAAAACTGTTTACAACTTTCACAACAGTAGAGTTTTAGGCTTTAATGAATTTGTCTCTATTTTTCTCATACTCTGGAGATCTCAGTCTTTTATTTAACAAGTATATTTGATTATCCTCTTTGTGAATAGATATACTATATGCAAATAATTCAGTAGTAAACAAGGTAGGCATAATTCCTATATGCACATAGTATATAATCCGTAAAGAGATACAGGTAACTAAACAGGTAATTAAATGGATTTCAATGCTGTGCTATTAAGGTTATGATAAGAGAAGAAGCGTGGGGTGCTACAGCAGCACAACAAGGTGAGAAGCATCTGATCAGTAAGTAGAGGTGAGAGAAAACTTCATGGAAGAAGCAAAAATCTAAACAGAGACCAATTAGATAGGAGGTAGCCAAGAAGGAATCTAGGATAAAAATATTTTAGGCAGAGAAAAGTTTGTTCATTGTCTGCCTCCCAAAAGACACAAACTAGACTATAAGCTCCACAAGAGTATGGACAATATGCAAGTGTTTATTGTCAAGTACTAGTCTGTGTAGTCAGTAGTGAAAAATGTACATAAACTGTCTTCCCAGTTGTACTTCCAGAAAATTCACTCATTCAGTTGGTAGTGGAAGCAGTACAACTATTGATAGACAAGTACGAGAAGCTTGACTGAAAGACAGAAGGGGTTTATATGAAGGAAACAGAGGAATATGGAATTAAAGAGCCCTGTGAGGTTGAAGTGAGAGTTGCTGAATCAGAGATGTGGAAGGAGAGGAAGTTGCAGTCAAAGAGAAAGCTGTTAGAATTTGAGAACTCAGAAGGTTTGGAATGTGGCCATAGGTGTCTATGACTAAAGTAAAATGATGAAAGACTGAGAGACTGGCCTTTGAATAGGTTGTTGATGGTAGGTGCTGGGGTGGTAAAGGCGGCAGTGAGTCAAGTACTAAAGTCCCCAGTGAATATGAATGAGGGGGGAATGAAGAAATCGTAGAGCCAAGGAATGGTAGGAGATGGTATAGTTAAATGGCATGATCCCCAGTGTCAGAAATTTCCTTTTTTTTCTTTGTAAAAATGATGGGAAGGAAAAGTGTCTGAAATCACATTGGAGAGAAAGAAAGATGCTTGCTTATTCCATCCTTTTACCCAGAGAAACATGGAGTGGGGAAGAATGAGCTGTCTGCACTTGAGTGTTGCAAGGGAAATAGTGTCCTCAAGATAGAGTTAGATTTTAGATAAGAAAAGAGGTGAAGAAAATTTAGTGATGAGGATGTAGAAACGTTTATTTACAATTAAATGGGGATACCTCCTGCATAATGGAAGAGTTTAGAAGATTGGGGAAAAATAAAAATTTGAATAAGAGTAGAAGGTTCACTAAGGCACTGTGGAGATGACGGTATAGACAAGATAGAATGTCAGAGAGAAAGCCATCATTGACAGTGACCAAGTTTAACAGAAATGTGAGACATGATCCTTACAGATTCAGCAAACATACCATCTCATTTAGAAGTTGCATGAGATTCTCCCCTGTCTCACCTTCTCAACTCAAAATGAATCATACTCTCTCCAGTACTTCCAGAGAATATCCCTTATGCTTTTGATGGTAGTTATAATTTCACTTTGTTTTATAGTTATATTTCTCACTCCCATACTTCCTTCATCTACCCACCACCACCAGAAAAATGTTCTAGGCAACGATTTATTTATTCAATTCTCATTTAAAGCTCCTAAGGGCCCAAATACTATTTATAAAATAAATTAATTAAATTATAATCTGTGAATCACTGAAGGCCAGAGATTTTTGTAATTATATTTATTAGCTAAGTCTTTCTGCCTTGCATTGTAATTAGTTTAAATGTCTACCTCTACTCTCTAGATTATAAAGTCTTTGAGGACGGAAGTCATGTCATTCATCTTTGCATATTTGCATGACATCTTTATTAAGTATCCAGTAAAGGCTGAATTTAACTAAATTTCTTGATCCAACTGCAGTCAGAAAAAAATGTGACTACTGTTTTATATTATGGATTCATGCCATCTGTGATTCCAGAAGTACTTGGTCATAATACTCTTAAGATGATGATACAAAGAATTCTCTTCCAAATTTTGCTAGATTCTTTGAGCATTTCTACAATTAGTATTTGGCTAACCCAAACTTTCAATTTCTGTTAACTGTGATATGGGAAGGATTAATAAATGATCTTAATATATAGAAAAAATGAAATGTAAAATAATTTATATTCCTCTAAGTACAATCGTATTTGAATTATTTTATTGCCTGCTTTATCTTTTCCTACACCAAGGACTATTTCTGCCTCTGATGGTAGGACACTACCTTGTGCCTCCCTCCCTTGTGCAACTGATACTTCTCTCACGGATCATCCACATCCTGCGTCCTGGGAAAGGACCAAAGGTGTTCCATGATCTGCTGCTTCCTTTGATGCTGTCCCTGCCAGCATTGTTGAACATTAGTCTTCTCATCTTCCTGGTCATGTTTGTCTATGCCATCTTTGGAATGTACAATTTTGCCTATGTTAAAAAGGAAGCTGGAATTAATGATGTGTCCAACTTTGAAACCTTTGGCAGCAGTATGCTCTGTCTTTTCCAGGTTACAATATTTGCTGGTTGGGATGGGATGCTCGATGCAATTTTTAACAGTAGGTCTGACTGTGATCCTGATAAAATTAACCCCGGGACTCAGGTTAGAGGAGATTGTGGTAACCCCTTTGTGGGAATTATTTATTTTGTCAGTTATATCCTCATATCGTGGCTGATCATTGTAAACATGTACATTTTTGCTGTCATGGAATTTTTAAAGATTGCTTCTAAAAACAAAGCCAAGACATTGAGTGAAGATGATTTTAGGAAATTCTTTCAGGTATGGAAGAGGTTTGATCCTGATATGACCCAGTACATAGACTCTAGCAAGCTTTCAGATTTGGCAGCTGCTCTTGATCCTCCTCTTTCCATGGCAAAACCAAACAAGGGCCAGCTCGTTGCCATGGATCTTCCCATGGCTGTTGGGGACAGAATTCACTGCCTTGACATATTACTTGCTTTAACAAAGCGAGTTATAGGTAAAGATGTGAGGATGGAGAAAATTCTTTCAGAGATGGAATCAGGGTTTCTGTTAGCCAACCCTTTTAAGGTCACATATGAGCCGATTACAACTACTCTGAAACGAAAACAAGAGGCAGTCTCAGCAACCATCATTCAGCGTGCTTATAAAAGTTACCGTTTGAGGCAAAATGACAAAAATACATCAGATAGTCATATGATAGATGGTGACAGGGAAGTTCAAGCTACCAAAGAAGACTCCTATTTTCACAAAGCTGAGGGAAAGTCAACCATTCAAAGCCAGATCTAATCCCACTTACCACCTTTTCACCTTCTTCCCATATCCCCCAAATAGTAAAAGTTTGAATCAGAAATAAAAGCAAAGATCAGAGAAAATAAAGATTTCACTTAATAATCAATTGTTTACAACCCATGAAAATTAAGCTTGTGTTCACAAGACTCCATATCAAATTCACTTTTTACTCTTATATATTCTGTCTCTAACCAAGACAACCCCTTAATATTACCGCAGAGTTAAAGTGGGTTAAAATTGCTATTTGATAATCCAGTGCTTTTTTTCTCTATATGGTTTATATGGTGTGTGCGTATTCTGGAAAATGGGGAATGTGGTGGTGGAAATTGGTAGCAAAAGGGGCTTCCTTGTATAGCTTATGTCTACTTCAACTTGATGGGATTCAACTCACCACTAATAGGACTTAGTTACAAATAAACAAGTCCTTTCTTAGTGTGAGATGGTGTTAGAAAAAAATGGTGCAATGCTACAGGCCATTAAATCATAAACTTACCTAAGAGATGCCAATCGGAGGAGCAGGAAGGGCAGTTCTTAGAAAGTGCCTTTGAGATCCATCACAGAGACTCGGGCTGATTCAAACCACATTTTAAAAAGATTGATTGGAGCCCTGTTTTTGCTTTTGTTTTCTTTTATTTTCGGTACTGGGAATTAACGTTGTTTCACTGTTCATGGATTCCTGGTTTCTCGTCTCTCTGGCTAGTTCCACCTAATCTCTGATTCTTCAACAGAATGGATTCACAGAACAAGAAGCATAAAGCGAACTACAGTTATGGCCTACATTTTCCTTATTTAAACTTTTTTTTAAGAAGTAGACATTTACTAAAATGATATCATAAAGAATATGTTAATAGACTCAAGTCTGACTTTATCATAAACCTGATGTATTTTTACCATTTATCCATAACGTAACATTGAGTATGTAAGATCTGGCAAATGCATGTCATAAATGTGAATTAGAAGAGTCAAGGGCTACCATTATGTCTTGGGATTTTCAGTGTCTTGATCCCTAGTTGGGAAACCGGGCACTTTGAAGTACTTTTCTCTGTACTTTATGATTCTTTATAGCTTAGAGAAAGAAAATGATCACTGAAACTGTGAGGACTCTGCATTAGGAGATCAAAGTGTAAGTTTGTTAGTGGTGGTGTTTTACAACATTAGTGTATGCAAGTTAGCTTTCACTTTCTCATTTATCTTTCCAAGTATTTTTGTTGTTTTTAGCTCATCACATACATAATTACTCTGTAAATTGTTTTATGTTTGAAAAACTTTAAAATCCTAAATGTTAATTTCCACTATTGAAATAATTTTTTAAAAATAGGCAAAGAGTTGTTTTTTGATATATTCATAAAAATGCAGTCACTCACATCCATGTAGTTTGAGATTCTGATATTTATTCCATTTCTATGATGAGTGATTTCAATGTACCTACAAAGTCCTAAAGGATTCGTAAAGGAAATATATATACTGTTGACTTAAATTACAAGCTTTAAATATGTTGTATAACATTCAATAACACTTAAATATCAGTAATTGTATTTTGTTATGAATGCATGATCTTGAGCCTTAACTATTATAATCTATTTCTGCTCCTCGGAAGTATATTAACCTGACCAAGACGCCTTTGGGAGACCCCCTAAGCAAATTTAATTTCAGGGTTCTGTTTCTTTCTATAAGTGTTCCTTCCCCTTTCTCCTCTCGTTCTCCATCAAGTGATGGGAAACAGTGAGGAATCAGTGTTAACTTGGTGACATGGTGACAGCTGGTGCTTTATCTAAGCTTCTCAGTTTTCTATTTCTTGAAAACGCTTTAATGTGGAAACTGCTTCAGATATTTAAACTAAATCTTAACTTGCTTCTGTAAGTTCCATAAAGACCACAAACCGATTTTACCTTGAAAATTATGTCTTTTACTTGTAAACTGTGTTTGCCACTAACTCCAAAAACTGTGTAAAGAATTATTTTTAACAAAGTCTTCAGAATATATTCTACTTTTTAGATAATATAGAAAACAGTAAAAACAATTTGTTAACCACACTAAGCTTTGTTTTCTTTTTCTTCGATAACTCAGGTTGGCAACTTTGTATAATAACTTTTCTAAATGAGACTTACATTAAAGCTTATTCATTCAGGCTCAAAATTCAAAATTGGAGGGGCCGCCCGGTGGCGCAGCGGTTTAGTTCGCGCTTGGCAACCCTGGGTTCGCGAGTTCGGATCCCGGGCGCCCGCCGACGCACTGCCTGTCAGCCATGCCGTGGCGGCGTCCCATATAAAGTGGAGGAAGATGGGCACGGATGTTAGCCCAGGGCCAGTCTTCCCAGCAAAAAGGGGAGGATTGGCAACGATGTTAGCTCAGGGCTGGTCTTCCTCACAAAAAAAAAAAAAAAATTCAAAATTGGAAACTCGTGCTTCCTTTGGATTCACTTAATTTTGTAAAATAAATGTTAGTAAGCTTACGAGAGACCCCTTACACATTGACAAATGTAAAAAGCACTCCTCTTATCAACGTTCAACTAGATACATCTCAGTTTAACTTTGTTTACTAGATATATCTCAGTATTATCATAACTTTCTTTACGAAAGGTAATGCTGAAATTAAATTTATTGGTATACTATTTGTCTATATCTGCTTTCTTTAAAAATTTTCTTGCTACTTCTGTAATAAATATAATGCATTTTAAAATGGTTTTTACAGATATTGGAAATAGCTGCCATTCACTGAGCAGACTGTTATGCTCAGACTTGTGCTGAGTATTTATTTATCATGCGTGAACTCAGCATTCACGACTCATGAAGCAGTGATAATTCTCATTTTATAGATGAAAAAAATCAGGCTTGGAAGGGTTATAAGAGCTTTCATATGGCACAGAACTTGTAATTGACAAGGCCAGTACTCCAAACCAGGTCTGTTTCAGAGCCTTAATATTTAACCACTCTGTATAATAACTGTCTAGTAATATACAACCTAAGCAGAGATGTAGGAAGTTTAAGATGAATTAAATTGTTGTACAGAAATAAGGAGTCTCTCTCTCTTTCTCTCTCTCTTTCCTCCTCCCTCCCGCCTTCCTCCCTCTCAATCTCTATTTTAAAAGTAGAGACAGGGGGCCGGCCCAGTGGCACAGCGGTTTAGTTCATCCTTTGGCAGCCCAGGGTTCGTGGGTTCGGATCCTGGGCACCTGCCGACACACTGCTTGTCAGCCATGCTGTGGTGGTGTCCCATATAAAGTGGAGGAAGATGGGCACGGATGTTAGCCCAGGGCCAGTCTTCCTCAGGAAAAAGAGGAGGATTGGCAATGGATGTTAGCTCAGCGCTGGTCTTCCTCACCAAAATAATAATAATAATAATAATAAAAGAGACAACCACTGGAAAAAGGAAAGGCACAAAGGATAAAACTGTAGAAGATTTTTATTCAACATTTATGGAATGCTAGATACTAGAGGTAAACCCAAAGCCTGAGTTGATATACACACATACATACAAAGCTAAATCTAAGACTAAATGACTGGGGACTGATGACTGGAGGAAAACATACAATACAGCTGATTATAATAAATGGTAATTTTTATACCACTGGTGTAAATTGTAATATGTATACAGGAAAGAATGATGGATTCTGCATTGGAATTTACAGGTGAAGTTAATAAAGTAGACCTCTGAAGAAAAAGAAAGATTCTATCAATTAGAGAAGAAGGTAACCATATTCAACACAGAGACACTTTTAAGGAGAGGAGTCCATCATGGAGATGATACCTAAGGTTTCAACTTATGCTTCTTCAGGTTAGACAATAAAAGAGAGAGAGGAATTAAAGATGGGATAAGACTTTCACTGCAGAGTTTGGATAGAAAATTGGAGCAGAATTACTCTGGGTACCCTGAATCGCTTCCCAGACATGCTTTATTTTGCCCTTTGGTTCTTGAACCCTGTCTTCTCTTAACTGTTCCTTTTCATAAATTTCAGGTCTGCGTTCTCAACTCTAACAGTCAAAAAAGAGCCCCAGTGAATGACTGAGTCTTCCCTCCACAGGTGGGGATTTTTATATTAGGTAACCTAAATCTGTCAGGATCAGACACACAACTCCTCATCTGTAAGTGAACCTCTTATCTTCATTGACTTCAAAATCACAAATCAGCTCAAAGGATTTCCTCTCAACTCCAGCTCATTAGTCTATTAACCATCCAGGTGGCACAGCACCCCGTTCCTGGATTCTAGTGTAGACCACATGAAAGTAACATCTTCAAATGATCCATATGTTCAGAGTCCCCATTCATGCAAAATATCATCACCATTCTTCCCTTCTTTTCTCCCTGCCATCTTTCCTTTCATAAAAATCTGTTGAGTACCTCCTAGGTATTAGGCACAGCAATTTAGAAATAAATAAGATTGTCCTTATCCTTAAAACAGTATTAGGGGTCTCCAGAGAATAGAACTAATAGGATATATAGAGATATATAAGAGGAGATTTATTATTATGGGAATTGGCTCATGTGATTATAGAAGCTGAGAGATATGGTGCAATATGCCATGTGCAAGCTGGAGAACCAGGAAAGCCAGTGGTACAATTCAGTCCAAACTGAAAGGCCTGAGATCCAGGGGAGCCATCCTGTAGCTCCCTTTCCAAGGCCAAAGACTTAAGAAGGTGGGGAGGGGCAAGTTTTGGAATCCGAATCTAAAGGCCTAAGTACCAGGAGCTCCAATGTCCAAGGGCAGGAGAAGATGGATGTCCCAGCTCAAGAAAGAGAAAGAGAATTTACCCTTCCTCCACCTTTTTGTTCTATTTGGGCCCTCAATGAATTGGATGATGTCTGCCCACATTGGTGAGGGCAATCTTTTCTTCATCCTTTTACTTTCAACAGACATATGTCATTGAATTTTATAGCTGGGTCACATTTTTTTTGTGCATGTGTGAGAAAGACCAGCCCTGAGCTAATATCTGTTGCCAATCCTCCTCTTTTTTGCTGAGGAAGACTGGCCCTGGGCTAACATCCGTGCCCATCTTCCTCTGCTTTATATGGGATGCTGCCACAGCATGGCTTGATAAGCAGTGCATAGGTCCACACCCAGGATCCAAACCTGTGAACCCCGGGCCGCTGAAGTGGAGCACGCGAATTAACCACTATGCCCCTGGGCTGGGCCCTCAGTCACATTTTTTAATCCACTTTTTATTGGTGTATTTAGACCATTTATATTTAAGGTAATTATTGATATGCTAGCATTTAAGATTGCCCTTTATAATTTTTCTATTTGTTTCCACCAGTCTCATTTCTGTTTATCTTTTCTTGCCTTCCTGCACAATATTTGAACATGTTTTAGTATTTCATCTTGATTGTATATTTATATATTTGTGTCTCTTTGTATATTTTTGGTAGTGTCATTCTGACTGTTTGTCTATCTGTCTGTCTATCTATAAATTATGCAGTCTACTAGTAGCAACATTTTACCACTTTGGGTGAAGTGTGGAAATCTCACTCTTATTTAGTTCCCTTTGTCTTCCCCATTTTTAAACATCATTGTCATGGGAATCAGATGGTGCTATAATTTTTGATCTGATCATCAAATATGGTTTTAAAATTCATGAGGAAATGTATGTACTCATAATTCTGCTCTTTGCATTATTCCTTCTTCCTTTCTGATGCTCCATCATTCCTTCTTTTATCAATTCCTTTCTGTTTGAAGAATTTTGTTTCGCAAATCCTTATGAGTAAGAGATTTTATTTCTCTTTAATATTTATTACACATTGAAATGATAGCATTACTTATAAATTCGGTTAAAGAAAATGTATTACTAAAATTTGAAAAAGAATATGTCTGTTAGTAACAAGTTCTTTTACCCTTTCTTGCTCTGAGAATGTTTTTATTTCTCTTTCATTTAAATTTTATTTTATTTCTCTATTTCATTTAAAGGGTGAATTCACAGGATATAGAATTTGTGGTTGACAGTTCTTTTCCTTCAGCACTTGAAAAATATTGTGCCACTCCATTCTGGTTTCTATGACTTCAGATGAGAACTACATTGTCATTTGAATTGGTAATCCCCTATAGGTAGTATGTCATTTCCCTCTAGAAGTTTTCAAGATTATTTTCTTTGTCTTTAGTTTTCAAAATTTTTAATTGTGATGTATCTTTGGTGTGAATTTCTTTGTGTTTACCCTGTTTAGCATTCACTCAGCTTCTTGGAAATGTGGGTTTTTGTCTTTTACCAAATTTAGAACGGTTTCAGCCAATGCTTCTTCAAACAACTTTTCAGCTTCACTCTTTTCTACTTTCCTTCTGAGATTGTGATGACATGAAGGATGGCTCTTTTGTTATTGTCTCACAGGTCCCTGAGGCTCTGTTTAGTTTTTTCAGTCTATTTTTTTCTCTCTGTTGTTCAGATAGGGTGAATTCTATTGTTCTGTACTCAAGTTCACTGGCTTTTCTCCTGTCATCTTCACTCTACTATTGAGCCCATCTGTTAAGTTTTTTATTTCTGTTACTGTATTTTTCAGTTCTAGAATTCTGTTTTTATTTTTTTCTTATACAATCTATTTCTTTGCAGAGATTTTCTACTTTTCAATTTGTTTCAAGAGAATTTGTAATTGGTTGTTGAAGCATTGTTATAATGGATGCTTTAAAATATTTCTTAGATAATTCCAACATCTGATTCACTTCAGTATTAGTGTCAATTAATAGTCTTTTTTCCTTCAAGGTGTGATTTTCTTAGTGCTCAATGTTCTGGGTGAATTATTTTTAACACACTCTGAATATTTTGTGTATTAGGGTAGGAGATACTGGGTCCTATTTAAGTCTTTCATTTTAGTCGGTAGTCACATTGTTTAGGTTTAGCACACAGATCTTGGTCTACTTTTGTGGGCTGTGGTTCCCATGGTAGTTTAATCTTCAGAGACCTTGTCATGTTATTTTGGTCTCCTTGGTTTATCTGGTACAACTTAGGCCCCCACTGGTCCCTGCTGGTGCTGCCTGAGGAAATGGAAGAGGTTTCCACAGGCCAGGCAGCCTGATTTCTCTCAGTTTGGGGGGGAAGTGAATCCCCTTACTGGTAGCTCATGAGAACAAAGAGGCTCTCTGGACTGGGCTACTTGTGGCTGCATCCTCCTTGCTGGCTTTGCCCACCCATTCTGGCATCTCTGGACAGAGAAGGAGAGTCTCAGCCAAGCCTCTGGATCAAATAGGCTTTCTGGATCAGGCCACCTGCTGCAGCTGGTTCTCTCTTGTCAGCTCCATGCACCTGCTTCACCAGAAAAGAGACTTCTCAGACCCAACAGAGAAGGAGAGTTCTTCCCCAGACGCTTCATTTTTGGTAGGGCTCTCGATAAATCCTCCTTGTCGGTAGTGCAGGCTTGTCTCATGTTGCCAGAGGGACTCCCTTTAGATCCAGGGGAAGAATGACCCAGCTGCACTGCCTTCTGTTTTTAGATCAAGGGTGGGTGGCCTTCTGCTCTTGGGTGTTGGGATGCAAGATGCCCTTCACTGTGTTGTCTCCAGCCCTAAGTTCTCAGACCAGCTTGCCTTCTCTCACCACCCTCAGGATCCTTCTTTGGTTGACTTTTGTGCCATTTCCAGTTGTATTTAGCAGAAAAGAGCAGGAAAAATATGATCTATGACATCTTGTCTGGACCAGAAGTCTCATGATATATTTTTTAAAGGTCTATTAAAACCATTAAAGAGAAACTTGGCTTATGTAGAATATCTCATTTTCCATTATCACATAAATGAGGCATCAGTTTAATTGGACAATTATATATATATGATATCAGTATAAATACTAAAAATACTATAAAATTAGTACTAAATATTAAAAGTAGCATAAAATTATAATGTCATTAATCAGGATGCTTAGAATTATCAGGTTAATAAAGCTTCACTATTTAACACAAAGAATAAGAAATACTAATAAAAACTGAATTAGGCCATCAAAAATTATAATAAATTTTTGCATGGATAAATCCTGATCTAGAGCGTTGGTTCTCAAGACGTGTTCCTCAGACTAGCAGTATCGGGATCACCTGGAAACATCTCAGAAATGCAAATTACGTGACCCAACTAGAGAATCAGAAACCATGGGGATGGACCCAACACAAATGTGTTTTAATAAGCCCTCAGGTGATTCTACTGAACACTAAAGTTTAAGAAAAAAATTATCTAAGTGTACACTGCCAACATGATGGTCATTAGCTACATGTGGCTGTTTAATTTTAAGTTAATTAGCAAATAAAATAAAACTAAAAATTCAGTTTCTAAATCCCACTAACCACATTTCAAGTACTCAATAAATATCTATGTCTGGAGTCTACCATATTATCACAAATTTATTGTATTTCCCTCGTCTCAGAAAGTTCTATTGGATAGCATTGATCTAGGATAAATGAAATTTCTTACAAATTAATGTATTTGTAACCATGAATTGTCAGCTGTACTGGATATCTTCTCTTTGCCCTGACAAAACCACTTCGCATCCTTCTCCTTGTTCTGTACTCTTAGAGTCTCACTCACAATGCTTGCTTCAATAAGTTCTCTTGTCCTCTGGCTTCTGGCTGGGTCTGGCCAATAAGAAGCACCAAAATAAATGCTTTCTCCCTCCCAGATGACTGAGTTTACTTTCCACTCTTTACCTATGGCTGCAACTTCTGTAAAGGACCCTTTCTTGTAGCTACATGTAGTCTCTAGGGAACTTCCAGGAACAATGCTGCCTGATCCCTCCCCATTTCCCCTCATGCCTTCAGGCCTAGGAGTAGAATCCTTTGATTTCTCTTTAAACCTTGCCCGCACCTTTCATAAGCCCCTTTGCTAAACTCTCAACAAATTACCCCCTTCTAAGTTACTTGTTTTTTCCATAATAAAAGTTTATCCCTGATCCATATACCAACTAAACTTTCAACCTTTTTTAGTTTGTGAAATTGAAAGAATTCAAATTCTATCTCCTGTAATAATTTCCCGCAGGGTAACCTTGAATCTCATTTCTCTTCATTAAAATTAAGATTAAAAAAAAGGAAAGAAAGAAAGAGAGAGAGAGAAAGGAGCGACGTATTCTAGAGTACGTGCTGTGATACTTGTATTTTGCTGTGTGTTACACAAACTTGGAACCACACCTGAACTGATTGCTTGGAACAATAGAGAGGATATATGGCTCTGAGGACATAGAAAGTAGGCGAGGAAACTTGGATACAGGAGAGCTGGAAAGAAAAGTCTGGGGAGAAGTGACAAATCAGGCGGGATTTTTGGAGTGAATTGTTCAGGTCTTTCTGTCTCCCTCATGGCACTGCCGTGAAACAAGCACTCCTCATTTCAACTTAGAGAATCTTTTTTCTAGCTTGAAGAAGGGAAAGACCTTTTCCCTCTGCTTTTTCAAGATATTTTGTTTATATCTGAAATTTACCTAAAGCCTGGAAGTTTTCCTAAGGATCTAGGCTTTTTGAAAACAAAGGCCAGAGTTCTTAGAGGTTATTTCTCTTTTCTATGTTGACACGATCAGGTGAAAGAGCATTCTCTACCCACTCTGGGTCCTTTCTGGCTGGGCTACAAATTAAATTGATATGAGGCCAAATAGCAGGAGAAAATCAAACAAAGCTTTACAAAACATGTACATGGGAGAGACCAGGGAGTGTCTCTCTACAAAATGGTGGAGATTCTCCTCTTATATAGACAAATGAGGATTTTGGAGGGGAGTTGGGAGTGTCAGCCATGAGGGATTACAAGAAAAACAAGATAAAGTTATTTTGCAGATTTAAGGCCTCTCCTTCCACACTGACCAGTTTCTAGAGATAAGGTCATCCACCTCTCTTCCCCCTACAGAGAAGGAGATATCTTTACAACTGGAGATTTTCCTTACAAATGTAAATGTATGGTACACAGAACTTTGATAAGAATGTAGCAAAGACCCTCCTGGTTTATGGATACCCAGAATCTTCCAAGGTGAGGCCTGTCCTTGGGCCCATCCCAAATTCCTTTAGACACTTGGGAGGGGGGGAGGTCAAGTGTCCTTCAGAGCAAGGTAGAGAGAGAGACACATCTTGAGGTGGCCAATTCTGATCCCCCACAACACATAATCTGCTTGAGTTTAGAAAGAAGAAATCAGTTCTCTGCCCGAATGGTTGGAAAGTGGGGGAGAGGGAGAAAAAGAGTAAAATACAGGATGAAAAAAATCTGAATTGATATCAGTTAATATTCTAAAACATGCAAAGTAGAATCTTATTTTCTTTTTGTGTTAAAATTCTTATAGCATAGACTTTCTTATATACACCAGCAAGTGTCTATTCTTGTTACCTGATTGTATACTTAAATACAAAAAGAAAGTAAAATACGGACCTTCTGATCTCAAGAAGTGATCATCTAGGTGAGGCAACAGACCATAAACAAAATGATATAAAAATAAAGGTAGTGTATGCTACAACACAAATTATTAATGGAAGAAAAGGTATCATAGGTGCTAAGTTGATATCACCGTAGGACTTGATCTGGCCTTTGACCACACACTAACAGTATGTACACAGTTCGGGTAAACAATATTTTCACAAGTTTCAGCCCAATTCTTCTTCCTCTCTTGCTTCAACTCCCAATCGTTTGAATCCTATGCTCAGAAAATCACTTCTTTGCTGCCACAGGCCAGTCTGAGCACTTGAAAATCCATCACCAAGGATACGGAGTCTCAATGTTTCCAAAGCTTCCAGTCCATCCCTCAGAAACAGAGATAGCGGCCTTATTGCCAAATGGACACCAAACTCTGTCATTCTGAGGAGCAAAACTGCAGACATTCAAGGCACAGCAATGAAAACTGTTCAATAAATTACTTTTAATAAGTGTAGGCTTGAGATGAGATAAAGGTTTATTTTCCAACTGGGTCTCATCATTAAGAAGACTCTGAGTATGTTACAAATAATTATTTGTTCTCCAAAACTCTGTCTCTCATTCTTCTATGGCAATAGCATTCTTGATTCTTAGCTAGACACACGGTCTTCTGGAATAAATACTACATTTTACAACCTCTCTTTTCAGTTAAGGCTGGCTATGTAACTAAATTCTATCTTTTTTAACTTCTTCCACTGATGGGAACATGCATGAAGAGGTGGGCCATCTGTTATGAAACAAGTGAAGTCAACAATCAATGAACGCAAAGCAACAAGATAGAAGAGTCTGGTTCAGATAACCATAAAGTAGCAGGGATAGTCAGATCATATTTTGTCTCCTTTAACCAAGCTGTCAAGAAAAATAAGAACCTTTGAGGGACTCTGAAGTGATGTTCTAAACCTCTTCCTCAAATTTCCAGGTAAAGGTTCAATCTTTAAAAAACAAATCCATACTATTGTAGCAGGATCCTATTGTATAGAGTTTAAACCTGAAAAATTATTGAACAGTAGTGCAATAGAGAGCATAGCAGTCTAACAATATTCCATTATAGTTGACTGTTTAACACCATGTAGGTAATGCCATACCACCATATAGGTATTACGGGCAGTAGCTTCCAATCCTACATTGACTCTCACTTTTTGCTCAGTACAAATCTCTGCAAGATTCCTAAACAACAACTGAATTGGAAGGAAACTATCATAAACCCATAAAATAGTGCAATGTGAAGTTGGAGTGCCTTTTTGATCATTGGGTACATCATGCTATTTCAGTATGTGAAAGAGCTGTCTTTGTTTGCTGAATAAATATTTCTTTTTTATTGTTCTATCAGTCATGCTTGATAGTTCTGGTGAAGAAAAGTATTTCTGAGTGAAGCTTCTTTAGATCAAGGCCAAGCACTGACATATTTGGGACAAGCAAGACTCTGCAATAGAAGCATCAGTTGGATTAAAGGAGTTGTGTTGATCTATTTCCTTTTGCATCACAGAAAGTGACTAAGAATCATCTCTAAGGCTAAGATGCCTGCTTTTCTCCTGAACCTTAAATTATTAAATATGTGTTAGTGTCCTCACATTACTTTCTGCAGAAGAAAACATCGCACCCTTCCAGTGCACACAAAGACTCGACAGCACAAAGACTCTATTGCAGTGCAAGCCAAGCAAACTCAGCCAAGGTCTGCTGGGGATCTCTGCTCTGCAGCATTTGAAGCACACAAGAAAGGTCTCATGAATAATGCACAGTTATAAACAGGTGGCCATAACGAGATCTCTTCAGTTAATGCTATTCCCAAACACACTCTGAGGAAGGTAATTGGAGGCCTTCATTAGCAATTGATCTGTACAGGAAGAAAGCATGATTAAAAGCTCTGCAAGGCATCGATTGCATGTGCATTAGCCTGCATTGACCTACATTATTTTCTGCTGAAAACCCAAGTAAATCGTAGCAATAACCAGAATAGTAATGCTAAAGAGAAATATAAAATATTTTAAAGCCACAAGTATGAAAATCCGGGGCAATTTTTCCACTGCAGGGTATGTAAGAGGCCAAAGCAGCTTATCATGAGGCCACCTTATAATTGGGTAAATGCTTGGGGGCAGTGTGGAGTGCTGATGTGCTACCAGTGGAACAGCTTATAAGATATGAATCCATTCTACTCCATTTTCTTAACACCAATGACAAGAAATGTCAGGAAGCTCCAAACACCTTCCTGGAACAGCCATCATTAATCTTCATTATGACCACATTACCTTTTTATTATTTTAGATGAAAAAAATAGTGGGCACTTTTTTTTTTTGGCCCAATCACAGACTATGTGTTAAACCTACAATATAGCAGCCTTTGTGCATTCATCTCAATTAGTCAGAATTATCAACACAATTAGCTAAAGTTGATTGCTGCTGTTGGTGGGGGGAGGGTGGATGGCCCCCATGGCCAAGTTATATACTAGAGATATAAGCCTCTTGATTCTTTTACACAAATCATTTTTAATAAGAAGATTGAAATGTGATATACTATCCTAACTATACCATGAATTATTATTATTATTATTATAATCATTATAGTGAGCATTTATAGGCATTTGTAAGTCCATATTACAACGACTTCTGTATGTTTGTTTTGTTTTATATTGCTTTATCTCAGTGGCTATTATGTTATCAATAAGTTCTATATGATATTACCTGTATCTGATGACTGTAACTAATTTTTTCTCTCCGAGGTTATAAAGTTATTCATCTAGGTGCTCTGGAGATTCTGTGTTGCTCATTGTCTGTAGAAAGTTTTATTTGTATCATTACTCTATTATGGTTATGTTCTCCGTATCTTAATTATTCCTGCTTATCTTTGTTGGTTTAATGAATGAAAATTAAATATACTAATGTGAAAGAGAAAAAAATTAAATTCTAAGCTGCCATTAGTGTGAGGTGCAATTCTTGGGGAGGAGGGATTTACTTAAAGTTATATAAAATTAAAGTCAGGATCTTCTGCTCCCATTTATGAAAAATTAACTGCTGTGGGAATTGCCATCTTACTGTAAACAAGTAGAAAACTCGACAGAATGTATGAAATAAATATTTTTAGACATTGGACAATAGGCAACACAAGACCATGAAATCTGAGAGAGGGGTCCTGAGACAAGTGACTTTCAGGATCCCTACCCTGTATTAAAGGCTGCTCCAGACCTGACTTAAATACATTTCAATACAAGCCTCAAAAAGACTAACTTGAAAGGAATTTAAGTGCATGCCGTACTTAAGGAGTACAATAAAATACAGCACTCAGTAATATAAAATTCACAATGTCCAGTATCCAATGAAAGAAGCAAGAAAATATGGCTCTTAAGCAGAAGTAAAAAGAAACAGATTCAGTTAGGATATTTCTTATGAAACAAGAAGATGAGGATATTAAAACAACTGTTCTAAATATTATAACTATGGACAAGGAGCAAATGAATTAAGAAGGAGAGAAACTGAAAACATAAAAAAAGGTCCAAATCAAAGTCCTAGAGATTAAAAAAATATCATCTGAAATGAAAAATAAACTTGATGGGTTTAACTGCATATTAGAAACTGTGAACCTGAAGATATAGAAATAAAAGCTATCCAAATTTAACAGAGAAAGAAAAAAAACTGAAAAAAAAAAGAACAGAGCCTCAGTGACCTATGACCCAATATCTGGCAATCATATATTTGTAATCTTTCCAAAATGAAGATAAAGAAATACTTTTTAAGACCAACAAAAGATAGGAAAATTCAACAGTAGTGCTGCACTACAGGAAGGTCAAAGGAAGTTCTTCAGGAGGAAAGTAAATGATATCACATTGAAATGTGGATTTAAACAGTGGAATGAAGAGTCCGAGAAATTGTAAACATGTGGGTAAATGTGAAAGACGTATTTTCTCATTTTTAATATCTTTTTAAAAATTGACTGTATAAAGCAAAGATAATAACAATGTATGTTGTTCATAAAATGTTTGTAATACATACATAAGAAAAATTCATAACAGCATAGCACAAAATACAAGAATGAGGAAATAGAAACATTGATGTGAGGTTTCGTTCAGTATACATGAAGTAGTGTAATATTATTTGCAGTTAGACTGTGATAAATTAAAGAAGCACATTCTAAATTGTAGAATAACCATTAAAAATATAAAACAGAGAAGGCTAATAGGCCAATAGAGGGGATATAGTATTGGAAACTTCAAAAGTACTAAAATAATTTTCAAAGAGGTGGAAAACAAAAACAAAACAGATAAGAGAAACAAAAAATAAATAGTAAGATAGCAAGATGGTAGATTTAAATTCAATTACTATCAATAATTATGTAAAGGGTCAGTGATCTAAACAATCCACTTAAAAGACAAAGATGTCAAATAGGATTTCAAACATACTAAACCCACATTAAATATAGAGACACAAATAGATTGAAGAACAGAGATGAGATAAAATATATCATGCAAACACTAATCCAAAGAAAACTGGACTGACTGTATTAAAACAAAAACTAAGTATATTTAAGAGAGCTATTACCAGATATAAAGTTGTATGTTTTCTAGTAATTAAAGGAGTTAAATTACCACAAGGAAGTATCAATCCTAAATGCGTATGCATATAATAGCAGAGTTCCAAAATGCACAAAACAAAAATAATATAACTAAAAGGAAAAATAGACAATCTACAAGTTTACTCAGAGATCCCAACTCTCCTTTCAGTAATTGAAAGAACAAGTACACAGACAATCAGAAATAATGTAGAAGATGTGAATAACCAACTTGACTTGACTGACATTTTAGAACACTCTGCCAACAGCAGAATACACATTCTTTTCAAGTACAAATGTATCACTCAGTCACAATAAGCTGAGACGTAAAACACAACTCAACAAATTTGAAAAGATTGAAATTATACAACTATGTTCTCTTACCCCATGAAAGTTAAACTGGAAAGCAATAGATGAAAGGTGCACAAAACATCCTCCAAATTTTTAAAAATTGGAAGCCCACACCTAAATAACCCATGGGTCAAAGAAGAAATCAAAAGGGAAGGATGAAGTAAATTTGTCTTTATTTGGAGACAAAAACATGGTGTACATAGAAAATCCCACAGATTTTCTTATAAATAATTTTTGAAAAGCTATTACTGTGAATATAATTTAGAAAGATGCAATGTCAATAAAATTAAAAAGTGTGTCTCTATAATATGAACTAATTATTGGGATATTGATTTTAAATAAACAATACTATATACAAGAGCATAAAAATATGAGGTATTTAGAGATTAATTTAACAAACCATGTACAAGATCTATACTCTAAATATTGTGAAACATTTCTGAGAGGAGTCAAAGATCTAAATAAACAGAAAGAAAAACATGGTTTATGGATAGGAAAATTCAATATTGTTAAGATGTCAATTTTTCCCCAATTAATCTGCAGGGTCAATGCAATCCCAATCAATATCACAGTAGAAATCACTAAGCCAACTATAAAACTTATAAGGAAATGCAAAGATCCTGGAAGAGCCAAAACAACTTTGAAAAAGAATATGAAGTTCTATAACTACATTATCTGCCTTGAAAAATTGCTATAAAGCTACAATAATCAAGATAGTGTAGTATTGGGACAAGAGTAGTCATACATATATCTTTAGAACAGAAAAGGATCTAGAAATAAATCCACAACTACACAATCAATTGATTTCAACAAATGTACCAGGGTAATAAAATGGACAAAGGAAATGTTTTTAACAAATTGTACTGGAGCAATAGGATATCCACATTCAAAAAAAAAAAAAAAAATCGTGGTCGGCCTGGTGGGGCAGCAGTTTAGTTCGCGCTTGGGAGCCCAGGGTTCGTGAGCTCGGACCCCGGGCGCCCGCAGACGCACTGCTTGCCAGCCATCCTGTGGCGGCGTCCCATATAAAGTAGAGGAAGATGGGCATGGATGTTAGCCCAGGGCCAGTCTTCCTCAGCAAAAAGAGGAGGATTGGCAACAGATGTTAGCTCAGGGCTGGTCTTCCTCACACACACACACAAAAATCTTGGCTATACCTCCTGCCATTTAAACTAAAAATTAACTTGAAACAGATCTTAGATCTCAATGTAAGGGCTAAAACAATTAAAATTCTGTAGGAAATAATAATTCTGTAGGAGATAATATTGGATTAACAAGGATTTCTTAAACATGACAAAAAGCAAAAACTATTATGGAAAAAAATTGAATAGTAGGATGCATAAAATTTAAAACCATTTGCTCATTGAAAACACTGCAAAGAAAATGAAAGTCCATTACAGCTGGGAAAAGTATTTCAATACATATATCTAACAAGGAAGTTTTATCCATAATATATAAAGAACTTTTATACATCAATATTAAGAAAGTAAACAACCAGATAAGAAAAAAATGGCAAAAGATTTGCATACTTCACAAAAGGAAAGATATAGGTGACAAATATAAGAGACACAGGTAACAAATAAGCTCAAGATAATTAGTCATAAGGGAAATGCAAATAAAAATCACAATGAGATACCAGTACATATCTACTAGAATGGATAAAGTTTTAAAGAAATGACAATGGCAGGTGCTAGCGAGGACGCAGAGCAGCTAGACCTGTCATGTATTATTAGGGAGAATGCAAAGTGATACATAACTTTGGGAAATAGTTTAACTACTCCTTAAAGCACAGTTTTATTACCCAGAAGATCCATTCCTAGGTATGTATCAAAGAGAAAGGACTACAAATGTCCACATAAAAACTTCATAGGGCGTTCACAGCCAGTATATTCATCATAGTCTGAAACTACAACAATCTAAATGTCCATTGTCTGGTGAATGGGTAAATACATTGTAATATATCCATATAAAGGAATACCACTCAGAAAAAAAAATGAACTACTGATACTCGCAACAATATAAATGAATCTCAAAATCATTCTGCTAAGTGAAAGAAAGAAGATACAAAAGACTACATATTCTATGATTTCATTTAAAATAAATTCTAGAAAAGACAAAACTACAGTGATAGAAAGCAGATCAGTGGTTGCCTGGGGATGGAGGTAGAGTGAAGAGACCAAACAGAACCTTTTGGGTGATGGAAATATTCAATTCCATATCTTGGTAGTAGTGGTTACACAACTACACATTTGGCAAAACTCATTAAACTGTACATATAAAATAGAGAAAAATTTATTGGACATAAATTATATCTCAATCAATTTGATTTGAAAAATGTATAATTTGTTATGCTAAATTATATAGACACACATGTTTGCACAGAAAATTCTGGAAGAATAGATCTTAAAGAATTAATTATGGTAATCTCAGGTAGCATATTTTTTGGCAAGAAGTTAGATATAATCAATAAAATATTTTCTTGGAAAAATCCGTACATGGATAAGAAAATGCTATAAACATTTAAGAATAACTATCACAAGAAATTAAAGGAAATTAAAAACATATACCAATCAAATAGAAGCCAAGAATAGAATAAATAAAGAAAATAAAGAGTAGGATAAACAGAAAAAAATAGGATGCCAGAAATAAGTTCAAATACATAAGCAATCACAATAAATTAAATAGATACACCTACTAGAACATAGTTTTTCATGTAGTATGGAAAGGGGAAAAAAAGAATGACTTTCCAGTGGAGAGATCTGGCAAACACTACCTCAGTCGGATGATGAAGGTCAAGATCAACAGACATATCATGTTGCTAGTATGTATCCTTGATATGATGTGACAGAAAAGGTACTTTAGCTCTGTGATCTTCCTCCAAAAATCCTACAACCCTGTGTAATCACGGGAAAAACATCAGACAAATTCCAGTAGAGGGGCATTCTGAAGATTCACTGATTAGTACTCTTCAAAATTGTCAAGGTCATCGAAAACGAGGAAAGCCTGTGAAACTATCACAGCCAATAGGAGCCTAAGGAGACAAGACAAGTAAATGTGATGTGTTATCCTGTATGCGATTTTGGAACAGAAACAGAACGCTATGTAAAAATTAAGGAAATATGAATAAACTATGGGCTTTAGTTAATAATTATCTATCAATACTAGTTCATTCATTGTAACAAATGTACCATATTAAATTAAGATATTAATAATTGGGGAAACTGAATGTGGGGTATATGGGAACTCTGTATTCTCTTATTTTTGTCTGTAAATCTAAAACTGTTCAGAAAAATCTTAATTTTAAAATTTGAAAATGTATTATAAATTTATGTATATTCCTAAATATGTATATGTGACAAATTAATGTGTTATGTATTTTGCTCAAAAGGCAAAAATGAAAGAACAGAGTAAAAAACATATCTATATTTTAAACAGTAAATAAATAAAAATCACAAAAATACACACAAGAACAAAAATAACTCCATACAGTTTACTCTTAAAAAACATACAGTTTTAAGCCTACATAAATAAAAGCAACAAATACCTGCCAGATATGTATTCCTCAGAAGATATACACATAAAAGGAAATCGTAGAGTAAAATTGAAACTAGAAAAATAGAAACATAAACAAATGCTAATGAAAAAGAAGGTGAAGCAGTATTAATATTAGACAATGTGAAATACATCATAAAAGGCATTAATAGAGATGAAGAAGGACACTCCCTAATGATAAAAGAAAAAATATAAACCAAATAAGGTGGTGCTAAAAGCAACAGAATTATAATGAAAAAGTCATATTCTTTGTGAAATAGATTATGCGAAATAAACATTAGCAAGGATTTAGAAGACTTGAGGAACACTATTAGTGAGCTTGCTCTAACTAGCACACAACAAATAAAGAATACATAATTTTTTCAAGAGCACAAGAACATTTATAAAATTAAAACTGCTAATTTTAAAAATGAACAACAGCATTATGGAGAAATTTCTAAAAACTACTAAGTCATTTTTTAAAAAAGAATAAATGGATAGGTATGCTGATAGAAGGCTGGAATATCAAAAAATGTAAACACTTCTAAAATTAATTCCAATTTAACATTTTTAAAAAAATATCATTGCTATTATTGGAACTAGGCAAGCTGATTCTAAAATTCACATGGAAGAGGACTTGTCCAAGCAAAGCAAAGACAATTATGAAAAATAAATAAATAAAAGGGACAATCACATTTCCAGATATAAAACATAGCAACAATTTCCTTCCTTCCTTCACTAGTTTCTTCTTTCCTTTCTAGCTTCCATCAAATTCCTCCTGCTCTCCCTGTTCTTCCCCCCTTCCTGTTTTCTTTCCTTTTCACTTATTCATGCAACCTAATCCTATAATGGAAAAGAGCAACTTCAGCCAAGGTATTGGAAAACAATGTTCTGACTAGTGAGTTCTCACACACTCCCACTGACTTACATTCTAACTTCAGGAGCACTTTATCTTCAGAAGTAGTCAATGTTCTTTGGCTGAGCCATCAAATACATCCAGATGAAGGAGTGCCTTCAAAATAATGCTTTTCAGATAGAGAGATGGGTCCCAGGTTGGCTCTAGTAAAATTAATGATTGAATGAAATAGTACCAATCAGTTGATTATCATAGATTAATAGTTTGTGCATAATTTTAATAAATCACAGGATATCTCACTTTATTAGAGCAAATTCTAATCTTATTCTTAATTCTGATTATGTTTTCTTTTATTCAGTCTATAGTATAAATGATAGATATGCTGAGGGCAGCCGATTCTCAGGGGTCCCTTTTATTAATCAAACTAGCCATATGCAAATTGTAAGAAAAAAATATTTTAAACAAACCCATACTGAACACTTTAGTGCTTAAAGTAATGAAGCATTTGTAAAAGTCATTTTATGCATAATGTTATAAATTCCACTCCTACCCTCCATGGTGATGAATGAGAATAGCTAACAATAGTGGCTATCATTTGTTGAATGCTTACTACAAGCCAAGCACTATACTAAGCATTTTATTTGTAATACCTCCTTGCAAAAAATACACTGTATGAGAATTATTATTATCCCCATTTTACAGATGATTCTTAGGCTAGTATATGGTGGAGATAAGATTCAGGTCTATGTAACCAGACTCTATTACACTTTAGTACTTCTAGGTAAAACATGAGAAGTGTTCCTTTACTTGGTTTTTTTAAATCAGGAAAAACTTATATTTGTATAGATATTTATTTGTACCCCATCTTGTTCTAGAACGGAGTTAAGGTAACATTCAAAAATATTTATGAGATAGATTATATTTATGGTCCCAATTTTTCACTCTTCTCTGTATCCATGTCCTTTGCTATGCAGTGTTACAGTTTATCTCACTAAAGAGTTAGATAAGTTCATTTCTTTACCCTTGAATCTGAGCTTGGCCACATGACTTGCTTTAGCCAATAGAATGTAGCAAATGCTCTGCCTATCAGATTTGAGCCTATGCCACAAGAGATCTTGAAGGTTTCCACTTACTGTCTTGTGCTTAAAAATAAGCTAGCCTGCTGGATGATGAGAGATCTGTCCAGTAGAATTGATCTGTCCAAAGTACTGCAGCTGAGGCCAGTCCAGAGCAGCCTAGATTAGTCATATCCAGCCAACCTCCAGACATGTGAGTAAGCCCAGCCCAGATCAGCAGAGACACCTATCCAACCCCTAGTAAACTCCTGACTGTGGCAATACATACTGATTGTTGTATGCCAGTGAGATTTTTTGACTGTGTGTGATGCGTTATTATTATGGCTATAAATAACTGACAGAATAGAAAAAGTTTCACTAAGCAAGACTTTGAATGCTCACTCTATTCCAGACTATTCTAGGTGCTGGGGCTACAGTGGTAATCAAAAGAGACAAAGTCCCTGCTCTTTGCAAAGATTACATTCTGCAAAGGGACACAGACAGAAAAACACAGGTACAAGATACTCTCAGATACTGAAAACTACATAAAGAAAATCAAGCCAGATGGTATAACAGAGACTGATTGAGAAACAGAAAATATGAGGCATGAAGTGTGGGGTCAGGGAAAAGGGACATTTTGGTGTGGTGTCATTTTTGATTTGAGAAGGTGACATTTGGACTTAACAAGGAGTTAGCCATGCTAAGATCTGAAGGCAAATCATTCTAGGAGAGGAAGCAACAGTACTAAGTAAGACTCTAGGTTCGTGTTGTGGGTTGAATTGTGTCCTGCAAAAAAATATGATCAAGTCCTAACCCCTAGTATCTGTAAATGTGACCTTATTTGAAAATAGGGTTTTTGCAGATGCAATCAAGTTGAGATGAAGTTATAATGGATTAGGGTGGGCTTATAAGAAGAGGTGCCCTTATAAGAAGAGGAAAATTTGGACACTGTCCAGAGACACAGACCCACACACAATAGAACGCCACGTGAAGACAGAGACCAAGTGATGCATTTATAGACCAAGTAACACCAGGGATTATTAGCAATCACCAGAAGCCAAGAGAAAGGCATGGGGCAACTAGATTCTCCCTCAAGAGCCTCCAGAAGGAATCAACCCTGCCCAACATCTCGCTTTCAGACTTCTGGCCTTCAGAACTGTGAGAGAATAAATTTCTGTTGTTTTAAGGCAACTGATTTATGGCATTTTGTTATGGCAACCCTAGGAAAAGCATACAGCTCGAACAAATTTGGTGGATTCTAAGACCTGAAAGAAGACTCATGAGCTTGAATACAGTGAGTGAGGGGGGAAATGTAGATGATGAAGTGGAAGAGATAGACACGGGCCCTATCATTTAGGGAAATAAGCTATGGTTTGGTTTTAAAAGTAAAGAAAGAAGGAAATGAAGCTAAAAGAAAATAAGAAAAGGAGAGATATAATGAAATCAGGAGTAAATGTAAGTAGGCAAGTATCCACATCATGGATTCCCTTGTACATGTTAGAATTGGACTATGATTTTTGTCCTGAACTCTTTATCATCCTGTGCAGAGAGAAGCTCATGAATCAAAGTGCCCATAAGATAACAGCAAACTAGTTGGCCATCACGGACAAGGTAAAGTCTAAGCTCGTTGGCATGTCACACAAGTCCCTCTATGATTTATTTTTGCTTATCTTTTCAACTGCATTTTCATTCACTCCCTGCCTCACATGTAAAAGTCATTGTAATTTGTAATTATTTTAATCACTATTTTATTTCTCACTTCCATATCTGCATATGCTGTTTGATGGAATAACTCACCACACCAGCCCCACATTCACTTGTCTACTTCTTATTTTTTTTATTTCATTCATTCATTTAATAATTGAGCTTCTTCTCTTTACCAAGCATCCTTTAGCATCAAAGTATAGTAATAAACAAAGTAGATATATTCCCTTTTTCACAGAGCTCTGGTTTAGCAGACGAGGCTGAAAAATAATTAGATAATTAATTACAATTGTGCCAAGCGAGACGAAAGAAAAGTTCAGAGCATAAGGCAAGGAGAACTTGACCCAGGCTTGGGAGCTGAGAATTGGCTTCAAGCTGAGAAATAATGGATGAAGAGATTTAGCTAGACAAAGAAGAGGGGTGGCCGTCTAATCAGAGAAAGCTGGATGGTCAAAGGCCCTTGAAATGAAAAGGAGTATTTCATGTTCCAGCAACCTAAAGGAAACTGTTCCCTTTTCTCTCTCTCTCTCTCTCTCTCTCTGTATCTCTTCCTCCCTCTCTCTTCTCTCCTTCTGTATCTTCCTTCCTCCCTCCTTCTCTTCTGCCACCCCTTTGGCTGTTAATTTTGTTTCCACTCAAAAGAAGTGGTATAGCATCATTTATTCCTTGCATAGAAAGTTATTTATTTAAGATAAGCCCCAGTATCCTTATCTGTTAAATAGGAATAATAAAAATGCCTAACATCTGGATTGTAATGAGAATTTAATGTGATTGTGTGCCAATGCCTGGCATGTCATGAACACTCAAAAACCTTAGCTATTACTCTATTTATTTATGTATTTATCATTGAACATTAACTATGTGTTTTATGTGCAGAGCCCATTGTGAAGGTCTTTATATAGATATGGTCTAATGTAATCCTCACAGACTCATACAAGGTGGTGTTATTTTTCCCAGGAGGAGAGAACTAGAGCCTAGAGTGTTTAAATAACTTTCTCATATTAACACAAAAGATGAGCTTCACCTGTTTTGAAAGCCTAGGCTTTTAAACAGTACAATATGCTTCATCCTTTCATAGAGTTGTTTTTTCATCCTTTTTTTAAAATGGAAAGGTGTTCTTTAATATTGACACTACTCATGTTTGTTTAGCTTTGTTTAGATATAGGTTTTTGAACTTAGATGTAGGAAAGAAACAAGATAAGATTGCATTATTCTACAGCTCCTTACTAAGGATACTACAAAGCTAAATCACTAGGAAAAAGGATAAAAAGCAAAGTGATAGATAGAAGAATGGTAAAGGAAATAAATAAATCAGTTAAAATGGAGTCATTGTGTTTTTAATTCCTATGAACTACAATGTTCTCACCAACCCAGGTTGATGATACAGATCATTTTCCAGATATGTATAATATGGAAAACTTCCAAAAACCTGTAGAGTATATCTTTAAAGGCTACAATTAGACAGTGGCCATCATTTCAGGGTTCTGTTGCCATTCTCTTCCTTCTCCAATTCCCATGAGGCCAGTGCTTATGATAACATCACTTAATGTAGACTGATGGCCTAAGAGGTCAGGACAAGCAATTATATCAATTGGGTCTCAGTTTACAGTTCACTGATGGTCTCGTTCAACCATATATGTTCTTCGGGTGTCCATAAATCAGAAGTACATATGGTTGGCTGAATCTTCAGACAATATCGCCTTTCTTTCAACAATGTAATGGAAGCACAGAATGTAATAAATTCTCTAATAAGAACCTGGAGTGCAAGTTATCTGTCCAGATCTTTTGTGCATAATTTGAGTTGGGGTACACTTCATGTTTTTATCACACTACAAAGTCTATGGTAAAGAGTAATATAAATAGTAATAGAATCTCCAGATGAGAGGTTGTCAATGTTGGCCCATGACTGGTACAAGTCCATGAGGAGTTTTCACCTGTCCTCAACTTCTGTAATCCAGATATAAAAGTTCATGCCACTCAAGCTAAAACAGTGGGAATAGCCATGGAAATAAACAAACAAATTGGAGAGTATTTGGTGTACATTTTCCCAAAACAAACAAGGGAAGGAAAGAAAGAAAAAATGAAATCTCAAGAAAAAAATGTCTTCTCTATGCTTCTTTCCTTTCTCCTTTGCTAAGATAAAACAAACAGCCCCTACTTCTCCAGAGACCACCAAATCTCCAACATTTGCCATCAACCTCTTCTCCTTTTGTCAACGTGTATTAGAATTTCTTTATTTCTTTGTAAATAAAAGGCATTCAAAGTCAACCCAGAAGGAAAGATACTAAGTTTGTGTTATTAATGTTTTTGCATCTCATCAAAAAAGCCAAAGATCATCACCAGATACCTCTCTCCATCTGCTTATACTTACCATTACTTTTCTCCTCTCCTTCAAGAGTATAGACCAGTGAAGACAGGAAAAGTGAGAAGAAAATTTAAGGGTAATATTCAAGTTTGATATCTGTTTAGAAGTTTATTAGGGATCATTCAAAGCCTTGCCACATTTGGGAGTAATCTACTTTTAAGATGAGTTCAAGTTCTAGAAGACAGTGTAGGCCCTGAAATTAAATAGACTTTCCTGGAGAGCTGTAGACACACCTCTTCTGAAGATTATGTGTTCCCCATGAGTACTATCACCCATCTTCTTCCCTCAATGCTACTCAAACAGTGCTTTTATTCTACAAGCATTTCCCTGTTCCATTCCTTGGTTTCTTGTCTAGCCATTGATTTCACCTGGGAACTCTAACCACCATACTTGAATTTCCTCCAAACGATTTTATTGTAATAGCAAAAGTAAAAATATCTTGTTCATAAATTCAAACAAATTTTGAGATATTATATTTAAAAATTAAATTATGCTTCATAAAAATTTAATTACATTTAAATTTTCAGAAATAGTTTTTTTTTAATATCCTAATTTCTACTGTCCCTTGTTTTGTTTTAAATTTTTATATATCTCTGAGATGCTGTTTTGTTTTGTTTTGCCTTGTTTTAAATCAAGAGAATAGAACATAAGGTTATATGATTCAAGAAAGTCTTTTCTGTATCAAGTGTGACACCCTTAAAAAATAAGTTAAATGAATATTTGTGGAGAGGATCACAAGTAAGGAAAGAAAACCTTGAATAAAATAATTACAAACTGTTGAAAATATATCTCAAAAAGAAGAAAAGAAAAAAGAATCCAAATCAAACCTGTCATTTTTACTAGCTGAAATGACCTCCTTGCAAATTACTCTTACAAACACTCAGAAGTGTCTCCCTTCAGCTTATCTAAAGAAGGACCTTAAATCTGAACACCAACTAAGCATACTTTTCCCCTTGCTTCTCATGTAAAGAAAATTATAGCAAGATACATATCACGAAAACTACAAAACTCTGATGAACAAAATTAAAGAAGAACTAAATCAATAGAAAGGTATCCCATGTTCATGGATAGGAAGACTCAATATAGTCAAGATGTCGGTTCTTCCAAACTTGATCTATAGATTCAATGCTATCCCAATCAAAATCCCAGCAAATTATTCTATGGAAATTGATAATTTGATTCTAAAATTTATGTGGAGAGGCAAAAGATCCAGAATAGCCAACACAATATTGAAAGAGAACAAAGTTGGAGGACTGATACTACACAACTTCAAGACTTACTATAGAACTACGGTAATCAAGACTGTCTGGTATTGGTGAAAGAATAGACAAATAGATCAATGAAATAGAACAGAGATCCCAGAAACAGATCCCCATAAATACAGTCAACTGATCTTTGACAAAAGAGCAAATGTAATACAATGGAACAAAGATAGTCTCTTCAACAAATGATGCTGGAACAACTGGACATCTACGTGCAAAAAAATGAATCTAGACACAGACCTTATATCCTTTGCAAAAATTGACTCAGAATGGATCACAGACCTGAATGTAAAATGCAAAACTATAAAACTTCTAGAAGATAACACAGGAGAAAATCTAGGTGACCTTGCGTATGGTGATGCCTTTTTGGTTTCAACACCAAAGACACTATCCAAAAGAAAGAATCGATAAGCTGGACTTCATTAAAATTAAGAACTTCTGCTCTGCAAAAGATCATATCAAGAGAATTAGAAGATGAGCCACAAACTGGGAGAAAATATTTACAAAAAACACATCTGAGATAGGACTACTATCTAAAATATACGAAGAACTCTTATAAAACTCAACAATAAGAAAACAAATAACCCTATTGAAAAATAAGCCAAAGATCTTAAGAGACACCTCACCAAAGAAGATACACAGATGGCAAATCAGCATATGAGAAGATGTTTTATGTAATATGTCATTGGGGAAATGCAAATTAAAACAACAACGAGATACCACCACATATCTATTATGGACAAAATCTGGAACATGGACAACACCCAATGCTGGTGAGTATGTGGAGCAACTGGAAGTCTCATGTGTTGCTAGTGGAAATGCAAAGTGGTACAGCCACTTGGAAGACAGTTTGGCAGTTTCTTACAAAACTAAACATACTCTCAGCAAACGATCCAGCAGTCATGTTCCTTGGTATTTACCCAGAGGAGCTGAAAACTTATATCTACACAAAAACCTATACATGGAGGTTTATAGCAGCCCTATTCATAATTGCCAAAATTTGGAGGTGACCAAGATGTCCTTCAGTCGGTGAATGGATAAGTAAAATGTGGTACAGCCAGACAACGGAATATTATTCAGCACTAAACAGAATGAACTATCAAGACAGGAAAAGACATGGAGGAACCTTAAGTGCATATTACTAAGTGAAAGAAGCCAATCTGAAAAGCTGCACACTGTATAATTCCAACTGTATGACGTTCTGGAAAAGGCAAAACTATGGAGACAATAAAAAGATGAGTGGTTGCCAAGGGTGGAAACAGGGGAGACATGAACTCATAGAGCACAGAAGATTTTTAGGGCAGTGAAAATGCTCTGCATGATATTATAATGATGGATACATGTCATTATACATTTGTCCAAACCAATAGAATGTACAACACCAAAAGTGAACTCTAATGTAAACTATGGACTTTGGATGATTATGATATGACAATGTAGATTCATCCTTGGTAAAAAAAAATTAAAATAAAAAAAACCTACCATTCTGATGAGTGATGTTGATAATGGGGGAGGCTATGCACGTGTAGGGTCAGGGAGTATGTGAGAAATCTATACCTCCTTCTCAATTTTGTTGTAAACCTAAAACTGCCTAAAAAAAAATAAAGTTTGGGGCACCAGCCCGGTGGCATAGTGGTTAAGTTCGCACACTCTGCTTCAGGGATCCAGGGTTTGCAGGTTCAGACCTATGCACCACTCATCAAGCCATGCTGTGGCGGCGTCCCACATACGAAAAATAGAAGACTGGCACAGATTTTAGCTCAGGGCCAGTCTTCCTCAGCAAAAAGAGGAGGATTGGCAACAGATGTTAGCTCAGGGCCTATCTTTCTTACCAAAAATAAAATAAATAAAGTAAAAAAAAAGAAACCAATGTAAAAGGTTTTTAACGACTTTCTAAAACATTCAACTTACTTTGAACACCAGGTGGCAGTATATGTAGCATTTATCAAAAATGAATGGAGGAGGAGGAAACTGATTTTGAACTTTATGTATGCAAATTAATAGTATATACAAAATGCCCACTGTATGCAGTGTGCTAGAATTTGTACTGGGGTTCCTCTGAAGAAAACAGTCATAATCCAGGGCTCTAAAGGTAATTTCATATTTGAGTCTATGGCTTCTATTCAAGTCTCATTTGATTATGCCTCTTAACTTGTATCAAAAGACATTAACTAATCATTTTGACAACACCTCCCAAAAGTGGCCATCATAGAATATGAATATGAATACATGCAGCTCACAAACAATTCCCCCGTAGGTAATATGTTTCAGTGAAAAAATATTCATTTTAAATTTTACTTAGAAAATTGCACATATTCATATAAAAGAAACAAATCTAAAAGGTTAGAGAAGAAAGGACATTAAAAATAATTTAGTACAAACCTTCCCATTTACAGGAAAGAAAACTGAAATACACAGGGCTTAAGAGACAAGCCCAGTGAAAAACACTGTAGTAATTGCTACATCAAGAAATAGCTTCTGTACTCTGCACTATACTGCAATGCAATTTAACTTCTCTGACATGTTTGATTTCAGTCAACAGTTTTATTTGTGAACAACTGAAAGGTTTACTTACTTTATGTTTATACTGTTCTTCTACATTTATTAAATTTTATTTTCAATTCATAATTATAATGTAGCCTGGCCAATATTTTCTAAATGTGTGCTGTCTTTATGAGACACAGAATAGCAACTTGCCTGTGGAGGTATATGTAGGTTGGTGCTTGAGCACACAGGCTCCAGCGCCTGACTATTTAGGCTGACACCTTGGCTCTTCCACATGTGAGCTGTGTGGCCTTGGGCAAGTTGTTTAACCTCTCTCACTTTAGTTTTCTTTCCTGCAAAAATGGGATGATAATATTACCTACCTCTAAGAGTGTTACATGGATTAAATGGGTTTAACAAGTAAAGTTTTTAAAATAATGCCTGGTACATATTAAAACTTCAACAAGTGTTATCATTAATCTTATTGGCAAGAACCAAAATAATTTCAAGAGTTAAACCCAACTACTTTTCTGAATTTTTAATAAAAACTTACTGACAATTCTTAAAAAATACAGTACTATTTACCATTCAACCTGTCTTCACCACATTTCACATAATAATGCATTCTCAGAATATCAGCACGTTGTTTGGAATAGTTGGCTAATTCTCACATTGCTAAAACAGATGTCAAATTAAAATTTACTATATCGTATTCATCACTATACAAATACATCCTGTTTTAAAGAAATTTGATTTCTTTTTTCTTGTTTTTTGGATCTTTCCTCACTGCTAGAAGAATTTGAGTCTATTTACTATTTGCTGAATTGCTTAAAATGCAACAAGATAAAACGTTTTTAAATTTTTCCAAAAAACCCCACAACAATGGTAACCTGATCATGTGAAAAATCTGGATTTCAAAGATTAACCTTAACTGATTATTATTTGCCTGATAAAAAGTTGCAGTCTGGGAATCTTTAAATAACAAACAGTACTTAGAACGTGGGGGTCTATAACAGCAAAGAAGACCTTACAAATGCATCCAAGACCCTTTGAACACTGGGCCCCAGCAGACCAGGCCGCCATTCCCCTCTCTTAGGTCTTCTAAATCTTTCAGAACTTTTCATCCACAAACTGGGAACATTTACTCCATTGTTTCTTCTTGCTCAAATATTCCATCCCTATCTTTGCTTCAACATCTCCTATTCTGGCAAAACTCAGTTATTACCACATCCTAGACTACACATTCAAATCTGCCAACACTCTACTCCTGACAGCAGTCAAAACAACCACAAAAAAAGGCCTATATTTCCAAACTACATTTCATGTTGCATAATGGGAGCTTCAGTTTAGTAAAGAAACTGGAATTAATACATTTAAATAGCTGTTATCCCTTTTAAAGTAGCAGCTTGGGAAGTTACATCTTGCTTTCACTAGTGGTAATAGCTGAATATTGTCAAATTTCTCTTTTGGAACTATCTTCAGGACCTCTTTTATATTATCTTTAATGGAGGAAAATTTTTGATCCTCGAGGGTGAACTTAATAAATATAAACATAATATGTTAGGTAAGCATAATATATGAAAATATGTATTACAAAGTTAAAGATGATCACAGCTCCCTAAGAATTATTGTAATTCACAGGGCATGCAATTGTCACATTAATGCAAGTATTATTATTATTGCATTAATATTATTAATATAGGTATTGTTATTAATGTATTATTATTATTTCATCAATACTTTATTGTTTCTAATAATAATGATATATTTATTTATACAGGCAAATAAAAGTCTGGAAAGACAGCAAACTGTTAAACAGGTTGTACATGAAGTTTGGGATTATAGGGGTCATTGCTTTTAAATACAGTGATTTTTCATTTCTGATATTGTATTCAGATCTAGAAGTTCCATTTTGGTGTTTTTTATATCTTCTATTTCTCTCCTTAACATGTTCAGGTTTTTCTGTACTGTCTTAAGCATACAGAGCACACTTATAATATGGAATCTAATGTCCTAATCTTTTAATGCCATCATCTTTGCCATTTCTGGGTCTGTTCCTGTTGATTGACTTTTCTGCAGGGTATAGCTCATATTTTCCTTCTTTTTGCATGCATGGTAATTTTTTTAATTGGATGCCAGTCAGTGCTAATTTTGTTGGTAGGTCCTTTAGCAAACATTGGATTTTATTCTGGCTAGCATGTAAGCAAATTGAAACCATTTGGGTTCTTTTCAGTCTTGCTTTCAAATTTTGTTAAGAAAAATCTAGAGCAATTTTAATCTAAAGCTAATTTAGCCCCACTACTAAGACAACATCCTTCTAAGGATTCTACCCAATGTCTCATGTGTGACTAGGTCTTTCTACTTTGGCTGGAGGGAACACAAATTATTTCTAGCCCTATGTGAGGTCCAGGAATTTTTTGACCTGCTGCTTTCCATTAGCTCTTTCCTTGGCCTTAGGTGTTTTTGTTCTCACACAAGCGCACATCAGTATCACCCCCAAACTTGAGGGTACCCCTCTGCAGACCTCTGCCATACTCCCTCTGGGCAGTTCCCTTCTCTCGGGTACTTTGTCCCATAGATTCTAACTGCCTCAGTCTCTCAAACTCTAGTTTCTGTCTTCTCAGCTCAGGGAGATTGTGTGGGGCTCTTTTTGGGTTTCCTCCTTCCTGTGCTACAGTCCAGAAACCAATTTCATGTAGTAAGCTGAAAGGATCCTAGGACTCACCTTGCTTATTTCCCTTCTCTCAGGAGTCAGTCTTACGTATCATGTAGCCCAGTGTCTAAAAACCAATGTTTCATATATTGTGTAACCTTGTCTAAGGCTTCAGCAAGAAGGGGACTTTGAAAACTGCAGTTTTGATCAAAAAGCAGTCCACAGAAAGCATATCATCAGCAAAAGCATTGTTCCGGGGGCCGGCCCAGTGGCCCAGCAGACAAGTTCGCACCCTTCATTTCAGCACCCTGCAGCTAAGGGGTTCACAGGTTTGGATCCCAGACGTAGACAGATACACCGCTTGTCAGGCCATGCTGTGGCGGCATCCCATATAAAGTAGAGGAAGATGGGCACAGATGTTTGCCCAGGGCCAATCTTCCTCAGCAAAAAAGAGGAGGATTGGCAATGGATGTTAGCTCAGGGCTAATCTTCCTACCCTCCCCCAAAAAAGCATTGTTCTGGTAAAGGACCTGTCGGGGGGCTATTTGACCTTGTGGGAAGAATTCTTTATGAATAATTGATCAATCAATATACTTACTAAGCATCTACTATATGCAAGATAAAAGACATGTATTTTTCTTCACATGAATTTACTGGCACAAAAGCCCAGACCATGTCAAGTTAGACCAGCAAACACTCTGATGCTGATATTTAGGAAATCACTTTTCTCCCCTTATTTATTATGCATAATTTGTCAATCTTTCCTATTATTCCAACCTATGTGTGAATCTTCCTTGTATATTGCATCATGTTTTAATTATAGCTCTATTTCTTTTTAATCCTACTTTGAAACCCTACTTTTGAACCCTACTTTTCAGCTATGTATATACAAAAAACCTTATAGCTTTATTCTTCCGTTTTTGCAACATCATAATGGTTTTTTCTCAGATTAGACTATTGCCATGTGGCAGATATTAGAAGATAAATATATTTCTAATTCTATTTAATGAGAAAAAATTAACTCTGCCAGTACTGTATTGTTTCATTTATTGTCTTCATATTACTGTCCATTTATCTTTCCTCCAGAAACTTCTATAGGTTTGAAAATTGGAGTAGCAATTGTGGAAAAGATAGAATTGTGGGTTTCCATGTTACCACCAAGTAAAATAAAATTCTCTATTCTTGTTCTGGTTTTGAAGTATAATATTAATTAATTTCAACATATAAACATCTCTACTTTTTTCTATCCAAATAATAGAAGATTAGTTGTAAATAACCCTAGGAATTTAACGACTGTTGGCTGGTTCAGCCAGGTATCATTTTTACCTCCCATAATTCAAGCCTACCCTTTAACTTTTTCTATGGCACTATTTACTTATGCATACCTGTGACACTATCACCTAGTGTTTAGTGAACTCTCAGGGGTGCTTAGTATAATATTCAATAAGAGACTCACATAGTCTTTCTCTGGACTTAAACAGAGACAAAAATTCCAGATCTGCTGAAAGAGCAATAAAAACACATAGACTAAAAGCAACAGATTACAAGATACTTGGGAGACTGAGAATGGTACATAAAATAAATAGATGGGGGTAAATAAATAGTTGGGAGATGAAGGGGAATCGGGAAAATAATGAAAAACATACACTATACTTTACCAATGACCTCAAAGGCAAAATCTTATCAGCAATCCATCAGAGAGACTAAGGAGGTTTTAGTTTTGAAGACCCCTAACAAAAAGATAGGTATATTGAGACTAGTATGTACTTGTGAATGGACACAGGACAAAGCATAGTGTATATCATTTATGATTTTCTTAGTGGCAGGGGGAGAGGGACACCAAATCCCTTTCTTACCACTTAAGTGGGAAGTACTTTTTTGCCCATTATTAAAAATTGCTACACTTCATTAAACCAATGGATCACCCAGCCTAATATCCTGTCACTATTCTAAGTGATGTTGTCTGGGTAGAGTTATGTGAAGTTAACCACCAAAGGTGACCCTAATTCCCTAAAATAATTCCATATGGTGCATCATTTGTCGATTCATCTTGAATCTATTTTTGTCTTCATTTTGCATCATCGCTAGGAATAATAAATGCAATAAGCTCACTCCGTATTGTATAACATGTACAGTATTTTGGTTTGTTCTTGGTTGCTTCTTTAAAGCTTTGAGTATTTTGGAATTTGTTAAGCAAATCTGTGTTAATCATACGAATAAATTTTATAACTTTAGAGACATTGATCATTTTTTCTTTAATTGTCTTAATCAGCTAGTCTTTATGTTCTAATTTATCTTCTTAAGAAAAAAAATAACACAGATTTGAAATCCTCTGTGTTCTAATTATTCTGAATGTCATATGGATTATTCCCTGATAGAATGGAGATCAGATGTCAGAGAGCTATAAGAGAGAGTTGATTCAGCTCATTTTACATCTCAATGCATCAGGCAATTTAGTTGAAGGGGGACTTCAAGGTGGCAAGAAAAGAAAGTGGCATTGGTGGCATCTAATCAAAAAGGCTGTCACTCCTAGCACAGCTGAACTCTTCCTCCTATGTCTGCAACCAATCAAGGAAGAGAAAACGACTTGGCCATGATGTGGCATTGAGCATTACTCCCAAGTGACCGAATTCACGCTTCACAGGAAAGCCTCAGAAACTGAGAGTTTCCTTCCTTCAGTAGCACATCTTACAGGTCCAAAGCCCCAGGGCAAACCTCAGAAGCTCAGTAAACAGCTGAGAAAAGTAAACCCTGGGGCTTAAAATCCTGGTGTTTACCTCTAAGTATCATTTACACATAGGAAGGTGTGGCAGCAAATAAAATAATAGCTGCAAATGCCCATCAATCATGTTTACACTGCGAAGTGATCTGCCTTTTTTTAAGGCCTAAATCCAGATATCCACCCTGCCCCAACATAATCCTTTGATTTCTCCCCTTGGTGGAAATTTCCTGTTTCTCTTTGAGAAAGATAATTCAATCCTGTTTTCATTGCTCTTCCTCCCAACAGGCTGCTGCAGAAAACACACGCACGCACGCACGCACGCAAGCACAAAGGATTTATACAGATTTCTTTTCCCAGTCGCTTTTACCCAGCTCTTAAACTCAGAACCGATATGACTGATGGTGTATCCAGATGAGCGGGTCCCAGGCCTGGGAAGGCAGCCTCTACCTCACGTCCCCCTCTCCACCCACGACAACCTCTGACTCTTCACTCCACCTTTGAAAGAAAATGCATTCCTTGCCGGTTTGGAAGACTCGGCAATCCGATCGATCTATTATAAAAAAGAAAAATCGCAGCCTAGAGACAGGTCTTGCGCGCCACCGCCCCAGTCTGCGTGGGCAAAGCCCAGGGAAGAAACCAATCCCCAGTCTCGAATCCTCAGAGCCCAGGGCCCAGGAGGCACTGGCCGGGCCTTTGCCATTGGTTCCCCACCTCCTCCGCCCGGAGTTCTCCTCCCGCGCCCCAACAAGCTGCTCTAAGTGGCTTCTCGGAAACGTTAGAAGATTCTGCTGAGCAGGAAGGGAGGAAGGGGTGATGGGGGAAGGGGTCAGCTAAGGGAAGGGCTCATCTGGCTGCAGGACACACACACACACACACACACACACACACACACATACACATCTGGCTGCGCGCGCCCCACCCAGTGGGGTAGCCGTGAATGGGAGGTCGTGCAATCCCTTCTCCCTTTTACTAGCGCACTGTGGGGATGCTGCAGCATCGCCACCACCGCGCCCCTAGCTGGGTCCCCGCCCTGCGCCGCCTGCCGAGAGGAGGGTGGGGAAAGGGAGGGGAGGGGGGAGTGGAAGGAGGACCAGTGGCGCTGCTGCCCGCGGGAGGGCGGGGCTGCCGCTTCCCTGGGCGCGCCCGGGAAGGAGGGGGGCAGTCTCCGGGCAGGCCCTCGCCAGCGCTCCGGCGGCGGGTGTCTGGTTTCCAGTTGCGCCCGCTCGGCTGGCTGGGGCTGGGTTAGCTTGGGTGCCAGCGGCTGGTAGTAGCAGGCGCCCGCTGAGCAACAGGAGCCCAAAGATAGAGGAAGAAGCAGCGGCAAAGAGAACGCCAGGGGAGAGAGAGCGGGAGCGAGGAAGGGTCCCCGAAGCCCGCGCCCTCCCCTGGGGCCAGATTCTGCGGGTACACTGGGTGGGCATGATCGGCGGGCAAGGTTGCAAGTAAGTGCCTTTTCTTTTGCTCCTCTGGTGTGGCGGGCAGGGAAGCTGCCAGGCTCTCGCCTGTGTTCGCCTCAACCGCCACACCCACCTGTGTCCATTTTCACGTCTCTCGGTTTTGGCCACCCGGTGTTAACGCCACCTGGAAAGAGAGGGGAGAAGCTGGGCGGGGAGGTCCCAGCAATTGGAGCAAGAAGAGCTGGAAAGTCAACTATTCCCATTGTAAGACCGGTCCTTTGCTAGTTTTCACCGTGTGGATTTGCTGCCAGGTTCCGAAAATGTGCAAGGAAAGGCAGCTCTACCTGATGATTTACTGTCTGTTACTTCTTTCTGTCTACGCCAGCAGAGTTGTTGCATGGGTTTAGGTCCCAGGGGCGGGTCGTATTCTTTACGAGCAAATAGCATGTGTTATATTTCCCAGCTGCAAAGGTGAGTGTGCAGAATCAGCATAGCTGCTACTACCTGTGGGGACAGCGAGGCAGCTCACCCCTTCGGAGCACACAAACACAAATAATTGACAAGACCACTTAGACCATTTCGCGACACAGTATATTTTTTTCAAACGAATAAGCATTTTACAGGGAAATTCAGATAAGATTCAGAATCATTTTAACTTTTTTATCGACTTCATCTGAAACTATTTACTTTTAGAAAAAATAGATATTTTCCTTGCTTGATTAAAGACCATTAAAAGACCAAAGCAAAATTACCAAACTAGAAACTTGAATGCCAACTTTTGTGATATAGCAAACATTTTACTCATTATTTTATTTTTTACATTTTACTTTTTACATTATTTTATTTTTTTACTCATTATTTATTTTGTTACAGTTGCAGCCTTTTATGTCTCCTCGTTTATGTCTCCTCTGAAGCTAAGAGGAATTTTTATGTAAGAGAAACTTAGGGGAGTTTTTTAAAATCTCACTTCAGTAAGATAAAGATCAAGTCGACATAAGTTTTTAAGAGAAGCATGGATTTTTCAGTTTCGGTGTGTCGGTGTTGGGAGTTTCAGTTCTTTCTTTCTTTCTTTTGGTAATTTAAAATATATTTTCATGATTTTTGCTTTAACATCAATGAAACCTATCTATATATAGTCTGCAAATCAAATACAGTTATTAAATAGTCCATCTTATTGAAAAATCTTCGAATTCTTTTTCCATTATTTTTTAAAATTTAAACGAGAATTCACTTTCTTAGAAACTATAGTAAGTAGAATTTTTGAAAATTTTTGTTGATTATTTGAAAGCTAGCCTTATCTCATCACTATGTATGGGATTTTCATGACTGTTAGAATAGCTTGTTCACAGCAAAATGGTAGAAAAATATGACATTTGATATGATGAAAGTGTGCCCTCTATTTAGGCAACTGGTAACAGTTTTGCTTAAGATAATTTGTGTTGTGCAGATGTTTAAAATACCTGTCTATCGGAGGTGCCCTTTTAGAAGTGAACCATTGTGCAGTCATGGGACACAGGGACCTATTTTTACAGAGGCCAGGTATACTATATGCCATGATTCCTATGGTGCAGCGCAGAGCCTACAGGGTACCTGATGCTTCTACAGAAGAAAGATGAGTCAGGTCTGGCTCTCTGCCAAAAGCATCCTTGTGCCTCCCTGTGTCTCCTAGGACCCGGAGGTAATCATGGGAGCCTGTGGTAGTGCTTCTGTGTTTTTGCTACCTGTTGCTGAGGTGAGTTTTGGCAGCAAAGAATAAGTAAGAAATTCAGAGGTGGAATCAGGGGGGTCATATTCACCCTATTCAATATGACCAACCCACCTTCTCTTTGGCAAGGAAAGAAAATAGAATGTTGCATTTGCATGAATAATCAAAGCTAATATTTATTTAATTTCAGTTCGTATTAGATATGTGAAAGAGTGGGAAGTGCTGGAAGGCTTTATATGGTATTTTTCTCATACAAGGCATGACTTTGTAAGGGAGCTTAAAGTTTATTAACGTAAATGGATCATTCTAAATGTTGTAATGGTAATAACTTATGATTTTCCCTAAAACTGTCTCAGATCCTTTCCCTCATCTTCATCATCTGAATGAATGGCTTCACCATCCACCAAGTGTTGATTGCTCTCTCTTCCTCATCACAGCATTTCACTGGATTTCCTATCCAGTCCATATTTAGATCTATCAATATTATTTCCCAAACATATCTCTATACAATTATCCTTCTCAGATATATATCTTCCATCTTTTTTCTATATCCACACTGCCACCAAATTAGTTCAGACCATGATCATCATTTGCCTGGATTCCTGCTACAGCCTTCGCTTTAGTCTCTCTGCTTCCGTAGTTTGTTCTCTGGCAGTTCACTCTCCATACAAAGCAATACCATCGTGCTTCTCCTTAAAAACATTCATTGGCTCATGACTGCATAGGAAGAAGGAATAAATGCAGAAACACAGAAACCAATCAACAACAAACTCCTTCCATTAGGATACAGCTCACTCTGATCTGGGCCTTCTCTACAACCTCACTGAACCCATCTCCCCCTCATTTATATGCTCCAGCCACACTGGTCTTTTAGTGCCTGGAACACCTGGAGGAATTTCACTCCCTAAGGCCTTTTCAAATGCTGTTCCCAGTGCCTGGACTGTTCCCTCTACTCTTTGGATGGCCAGTTCCTTCTCAAACTTTAAATCTCAGCTCAAGTTCTCTTCCTCAGAGAGATCATTCTCGATCACCTTGTCAAAAGTAGTCTGTCATCTGTTAGTATCTATCTTGGTACCTTGTTTGTTTCCTTCATAGTGCTTGTTATAGCACACAGGTAATTTGTGGATTTGTATATCACATGTTCCAAAGGAACAGAGACCAGTCTTTATTGTTGACCAAGCTTCCAGAACAGTGCCTGGCATGAAGTAGTGGGGGGTTGCTAGATATTTATGTAGGGATATGAAAGAAAGATATGACTTATTTCACCATAAAGCACAACAGTAAATTTATGCATTTTATGATTCAATTTCTTCTTTATTTGTTGAGTATCTGATATGTTTATAATCCTGTACGACGATTTTGAGGAGGCAATATTAAACTATCCTGAGATGTATTCCTATCTTTCAGCAGTGTAGGCAATAACATGTTCAACGGTAAGTACATTATAATGCATTCTTAGGAAGGCAGTGACCACAATCGGATTAAAATATATTTTAGAGAAAAATTGGAGTATTTTTGCCAAAAAATTGGCATAAGCCAATATGACCTTCTTGTGAATGAATGACTCCTAATATAGAATATTAGGTTTAAATCAGTATCCTTTTACCAAGGATTTGAAGGTCACTCAGTAATCACTAAATTTAAAATATTGTTTTGTAATAAATATGGACACTTGAGTGAGCTCAGTTGATGGAAATATGAGGCTGAAGTCATAAATCCAGTGCCTACATGATCCAAGATGGTGTTTACTCCAGGCTCAAGGGGCAAATTACCTCACAAATCCAAAGTGTTCACTAAGGAAGGCTCAGAGAGACACTGTGGGCTACTCCATGAAGATCCATCACTATCACTGGGGGCAGAGAGGGCTTCAAAAGTCATGCTGTTTCATATTTATATTAGAATTTATATACACACACACACTTTGTGTGGCAGTAGGTCCCCCCATTATTTTTTTGAGACTGTACTTAAAGATATTAAACAAGTAGTTTTGCTGTTAACATTTTGTTGAAAATTTAGCTTTCAGTTAGGCGACCAGCTTTGATTAGTGATATTTTTTATCTAGCAATTGACTCGCTACACTCTTATTGTTTTTTCTTGTAAAGAATGTGGCAATCATGTTTCTTCTTGAAGGACTAAACTATTTTATGAATTGTCACCAGGGATTTCGTTAGATTTGCTGTTAAGGTGACATGTTGTGGTTGTAATGTGTTGGAGTGCCTCTGTGTACTAATTGAAGGTGGCCCTTCATTTTATGTCACAAATTAGCTAATTTATTCTTACACAGAGGTATTACAGCTTCCTTCTTCAAAACTATGTAAAGTTAGATTACCACATAAGATGGCAAGGTCATAATAAAATGGATATTATAAGATTGTATAAAAATAATTTTCATATGAAGATTTATGGGACAGCATTCCCAGAATGTGAATAGACTACTTTTGTGGAATATGAGAGAACAGTTTTAGTGTCTTGCCATCCTGCAAAATGAAGTTTCTTCATTGAAGGTTTAACTTACTTTTCCCTCTCAGTATAGCTGGAAGGAAATGGCTTTAGGCAACAGGGAAAGCCATCAGCTCTTGGCAGCTAAAGGAGGAAGGAAATTTGAAGGAATGAAACCCTTCTGGGTGGTATGGAAAAATGCCAGACCATGATAAAGGGAAGGAGGAGGGAACGCCTTGAAGAATGCCAATAAACTTAATCTGCCACAGACAAATTTGAGTTGACATTGTATGTAGAATCGAATTATTTGATACCTTTTTAGCCCCACTGAGAAAAGAGTTCTTTCTTCTTTTCTCTTTAAAATAACAACTGTATTTTTTGTGAAAACATGCTGTTATTGCTTCTTTTAGATGTTGGAAATGAAATACCTTTGGGTTTTTTAAGTGATGTTACAGGGAGCCAAAAATACCATATATTATTATTAAAATATACCATTACTTTAATTGTAATTTCATTGCTATTCATTTTATGATTTCCTTTTGTTGTGTCAAGTGTTTGAAAGACTGCTATTATTGATCATAAATTTCTTTAAAATGTCTCCTTGGATTTTTTACAAAGCTTTCTGAATCATTTATCAAAATATGATAAAACACTTGGAAATTTAGAGGGAATGAGTACATTTACAATGTCATTAACCTACCATCTCTGCTCTACAATGAATGCCTTTTTCCCTTCCTTTTTTCTCTTCTACATCTCGTCTTCTGAACATTTGAAATATATGCCAGTAATACAAATTTTGCTCCACTATTAGGTCAAACTATTAATACAAATAGTTGGAAAATTGAGCCTCTAAAGAAGAATTAATAAGATTAGACAGATGCATTAAAATATAAGTACAAAGACATTTCTGTAGAGATTTTTAATGAAATTTTTTCTGTGTTGTATGCCAAATGACTTCCTGTGTCATCCGATTGAGTTTAAAAAATAGTGATTTCATTAGATATACTGTCTGTCCACTGTACTAGTTGCTCATAAACTATGTACCTTAAAATCGAATGTAATTATCTAAAAACATGTTATCTTCTTGAGGACATATAATTTAGAAATTCAAAAAAGAAGTCAGTGTAGATATTCAAATCCATGCAGAAAAGTAAAATGAGACAATGATAGAAATGTTACATGATAGTAAAATATCCATTTATGTTTTGATTTAAACTCCACTAAATGATTATTCTTTCAAGTCCAATGAACAGTGCTTCCTTTAGGGCTCAGGGTAAGTGGAATTTATTAACTGCATGCATATTTTGAATAAGATAAATAGGATATTTTTTTGGTAAATTATGCCTTCACTTCCTCTGTGTGATAATATAGAGTTAACATTCCATCTAGGTAAACACTATGGGACCAATCGTTATAGACGGTCCTTTCATTGAATAAAATATTACGAAGTTTGTGATGGTTTTTCTCCCTTTAACATAATACATATTCCTGTTACCCCAGACAAACTTGGCCCATGATAATTCAGGGAGGATGAAGGGAAACAGCATCCTCAGGGGTCAACTGAAAACAGGGTTCTTCCAGTCCTGTGAGATCCCCGACAGACTTTCAGGAATGAATGTTTGTGGAATGCTTATGCGGAGAAGCTCTTTGAAAAGTCCTATTACATCCCTACTGTATTTCAGAATCTTTGTAAAATATTTTTATAAAGTGTTAAAATCACAGAGGAATAAATTTGTATTCATATTAGTGTAGTGAAAAAAGTGTTTTTCTACATATTTCTTTTGCTGAACATGTGGTCTTAGTCAAATACTTTAACTTCTCAAGTGTAACTTCATTGTCTATAAAATTGGTAGTGTCTATTTATGAGGGTTGCTGTACAAATTAGGTTAAATATATACATATATATTCAAAAAAGCCATTTTAATGTCTCACATGTGATAAGGAGGTGTTAATAATGGTAGCTAGACATTTGGTAACAGTATTTATAACCAAAATATATTCTGATTATATTTTGAATAAAAATAGTACAACATCTAAAGTTCATCATTGTTACTTTTACTTTTAATTCTAGTTCTATGAATACTAATAATGCAGTTTCCCCTATTTTTAAAGGCAATTATAATCACACATGTCTCATATAGGATGATTTCATTCTGAATTCTTTATAACACTGTTGGTAAAGTTGTCAGTTATAGGCTATTACAAATAGTTTATATGAAGTATCTAAAAACTTACCAGTAGAAAAACATGGAAGAGGTGTTCAAGAATCAAGAATTTGTTAACTATCCAATATTTTCTTTATGTTTTTGAACCTGCTGTATCAGAATTTTGCATTAGTGGGGAGCATTTCAGTGGAGGAGTTGACCTGCCAGATGTGCTATTAGTGCATCTTAAGCAACTTTAAAAAGCATATCATGAAATTTCTCACTTATGTATGAAATCAAACTTACTCCAGTAATTCAATTAAGAATTTAACTTTGAATTTTTAAATCAGCAAATAAGATATCTGAGCCTGAGGGAAGTATTTGCCAATATGTCCATTTACTTTATTTCATTACTGATACATTAATAAAAATCAGAATCTTGTAAAGCAAGTCATCAAATTAAGGGTAATAATTGAATCATCTTTATTTATTATTTTATTTAGCAATCCACAATTCTTCCTCAGTTACCAAGAATAATAGACTATGTGATGCAAGAGGTGGGCCAGGGCAATATCATGAAGACAGAAAATGAGTATACAACAGGTACACTGCTATTAGGGAAATAAGACAGCACAATTTATGTCTTGTTAATTTTACTAATAATAACATTAATTTAACAGCCTCATATATGGAATCTCATTTTTGCCTAGCAGTACATTAAGGGATTTGCAAATGCTCCTTTTAAAACCCCACAACCACCCTTTGAGGTGAGAACACTAAGACTCAGAAGTTACCTAACCTTTCCAAAGACAGTGATGACCAAACCTAAGTGACATACACATTCTTTTTAAAGGAAAGAAAATCGTATTCATCCCAAGAATACGCTTGCACATATGCCACACAGGTATACATAAACAAGGATTCCACAAAAGCCTTTTGTCCATAGTGGAGCTGAAATAATCTATATTTGCAATTAAATGTAGCAAGCTGTGTAATTATAATACTAGAGGACAAGTAAAAGAAAGATTGAAGATTGTTACGTGTTGATCTTGAATACTGATTCTTGGGGAGTGACTTTGTGTTAAAGTGAAATTGAGATTTAGGTGGAAGTTTGAAAACATTATGATATTATGAAATATATCTGTACATTTAAAGTGTTTTTGAGGTTTTTTTAGAAGTTGAGTGACTTTGCTTTCCTGGTCTAGAGATGTCATTGTACAACTTTGACTTGACTTGGCCACAATTAGAATATCTTTTTTTGTTGTTTTATGATGAAGGAATCAAAACAGGAAAAAGGACTTTCCCAAGGTAGACAAGAGTTGAATGAAAAGGAGTAGTGTCATTAAAAGGGATATGTGAATGAAAGATCTAGGATGAAATTCATTCAGCTTTGAGTGATGAAGTGGAGAACAAACAGAGAATGAAGTTGCACATATGATGTCCTGGGTGTTAGGGAATGGAGAAGTAGAGAAAGCAAGGTGACTTTGTATGAGGTAAGGAAAGAAGATAGTGTTCATCTAAAGTGTTCTTATGTCCTAGAAGTTAAGAATATAGACATTCTTAATTAGAGGAGTACACATTTTTTAGTACCACAAATTGATATGCTCAAATGAAACCTAAATCATAGTACTTGTTGTCACAAAGAGTCAATGATTGATGTCAATGAAAGTGTTTCTTTAACATCTGTGATTCAAGGTATTTACTCTTAAGGGTTTTAAAACCCTTAAGAAATTTTTGGAAAATTAATTTATTTTACATTACACAAAATTTTCTAATGCAAATGATTTTCTTTTGATATCTATTATCTACTTAGACACTCTACTTTGAATGGGATATATAAACCATGGGAAATTGAGTTCATAGAACCCCTGAGTTCTATGATATGTTTCAATCTGTTCTAATGATTGTGGATTGGCAGCTAGTCCACTGGACTGTTAAGGTTTCAAGGGTAGAAACTATAGCTTGTTCATATTGACATCCCTCCACGGTGCCTTGCATGTCGTCATTCTTCGTACATGTTTGCTGAATAAATGAATCATATTTCTTGCACAACTATGTGGTCAACTTTTATTAAAAATATCTCTTTTTCACTGAAACTTACTTTCTAAGAATGTAAGAGGAATGAGGTAACAAGGATTTAGTAATTTATGCTTCTCAAACCTAGCTTTTTATCATTATTGATCTTGACGAAAGAGAGTCATATTTCTTACGTCTTACTCAAGAAAGGAACAGCACTTCTGCTTATTTTCTGGAACCCACAATTTGGGTTCGCCAGTTGTAGATGACAATAGGTAGCCTTTGCGTAGAAGAGCCAAAATATTTTAACAGGTACTCAAGTTGATGCATTACAAAGGCTGGAGCTCAAATCCTTTCCTAAAATTGAGAGTTATCTGTGGAGGATTTGCTTAAGAGATGGACTGGCAGTCAGACGGTAAAAAAAAAAAAAAAAAAAAAAAGTTAGAACTAAAATTTCCAACTGATTTGTCCTGTGCTGGTTATCAATCATAAGCCCTATCTGGTTGGCCTCCAAAATGTGTAGGTCAGGAGTTGGCATCCAAGTCAGTATCAATGCCATTGAGGTTTGTGGGGAGGGAGAACCTGGCAGAGATCCCAAAGGTAGTGGTAAAGGGACGCTGAGTTCTTCCATGTCAGTTCCTAGAACTCTCAGCATCGCTATTCTCAACATTTATATGTTTTTGGAAACTTAGCAGTAATTCCTTTTTTCCTTCCCTCTTCCTTTATTCACTCCTTTCCTTCAGCGAGTATTTATGGAGTAGCAACTGTCACTATTGTAGACACTGTAGATACAGCAGTGAACAAAACATCGAGGTTTCATGCTAGTTTTGAGACAGAGAATGAGTAAATAAACAAATATTCACCACTATCTGTCCTTGTATTATAATATGTGCTGTGAAGAAACATACAGCAGGACAGAGACAATTGAGGGAAGGAGGCATTACTTAATAATGGTGGTTGGAAAGGCCTTTTAGAGGTGATATTTGAGCAGGGACCTGAAGAAGGTGAGGAAGTGAGGGAGCTAGCTAAGCAGCAGGAAAATCATTCCAGTCACAAGGAGCAGCAAATGCAACAGCCTTAAGGCATAGTTAATGTGTTTGTGGAACAGCAATGAAATCAGTGCGGCTGAAGCGCAGAGAGCAAGGTAGAAAGTAGTTGAGGATGAGGACCTTTTCTTAATTTGCAAAGATTACTAAGTCTGCCTGCAGGTCTGGATGATGAGCCAGTGCCATAATGACTGGCATGGGACAAATTTTGGAAAGGGATGAAGTATGCCTTTTTTTTTTTTTTTTTTTTTTACTGGATCCCACTCTGGACATGGGTACCACACCATCCAAATAAATGATTAGGAAACTCCTAATTTCCATACAAAATTAATCTTTGTGTCATTTTTTCAGGAGTTGTATGTAAATATTTTATACTTTCTTCCCATCTGCAATGGATTAGATTCTTAGGAGCCCTTATTACCATTTGAGGAAAAAGGGGCTAATATGTCAGAGGTTACAATGGAGAGTAACCTTTTTAAATGCTTAAATTTTGGAAACTAAAATATGATGAGAATACAGTAATATTTTGTGTATTTGGATTAGTTTTTATATCTATTGTACAACTATTTCCCATGAGATAGTTGTATTGTATAGATATTAAGGAGTACTGCCTAGCAAAATAGATACCAGGGAAGCACACCTGTATCCTGTCAAGGTTGACCCACTCTAACTGCTATGACTCTGGTGTCCTACTGACTCTCTCTTCCTTACAGTTTCGAGGAAATTCTTGTGAATTAAAAAAAAAATTTTATTGGGTAAAATATACATAACATAAAATTCACCCTTTTAACCATTGCTAAGTGTACAATTCAGGGCATTAAGTACATTCACATTGCTGTGCAACCATCACCACCATCCATCTCCAGAACTTTTTTATCATTCTACACTGAAACTCTGTACCCATTAAACAATAACTCCTCATTCTCTCCTCTCTCCCCAGTCCTTGGTAACCACCATTCTTTCTTTCTCTATTAATTTGACTATTTTAGGTACCTCATATGGGTGGAATCATACAATATTTGTGCTTTTGTGACTGGCTTATTTCACCTAGCATAATATTTTTAAGGTTCATCAATGTTGTAGCATGTATCATAATTTCCTTCCTTTTTAAGGCTATATAATAGTCCATTGTGTGTATACATCACATTTTGTTTACCTATTCACCCATCTATGGATGTTTGGGTTGTTTCTACCATTTGGCTATTCTGAATAATGCTGCTATGACCATTGGTGTACAAATATATGATTGAGTCCCTCCTTTTAATTCTTTTGCATATATACCCACAAATGGAATTGCTGGATAATATGATAATTCTGTGTTTAGATTTTTGAAGAACTGCCATGCCATTTTCCACAGCAGCTGCGCTATTTTACATTCCCACCAGTAATGCACAAATGTTCCAATTTCTTCACATGCTTGCTAACATTTATTTTCTCTCTCTCTTTTTTTTAATAATAGCCACCCTACTGGGTGTGAAATGGCATCTCACTGTGTTTTTTTTGTTTTGTTTTAATTTCATATCAGAAAGAATTGGAACTATTTTTTAATTGATGTCATAATAGTTTATAACATGAAATTTTAGTTGTACATTATTGTTTGTCAGTCACTATATGAATGCATCCCTTCACCCCTTGTACCCACCCTCCCTTTGCCCCCGGTAATCACCAAACAGTTCTCTCTGTCCATGCACTAGTTTATATTCGACATATGAGTGAAATCATGTGGTGTTTTGTCTTTCTCTCTCTGGCTCATTTCACTTAACATAACACCCTCTAGGTCCATCCATGTTGTTGCAAATGGGACAATTTTGTCTTTTTTTGTGGCTGAGTAGCATTCCATTGTATATATAAATACCACATCTTCTTTATCCATTCATCAGTTGATGGGCACTTGTGTTACTTCCACTTCTTGGCTATAGTGAATAATGCTGCAATGAACATAGGGATGCATAAGTCTCTTTGGATTGTTGATTTCAGGTTCATTGGATAGATACCCAATAGTGGGATTGCTGGATCATAAGGTATTTCTATTTTTAATTTTTTGAGGATTCTCCATACTGTTTTCCATAAAGTTTACACCAGTTTGCATTCCCACCAGCAGTGAATTAGGGTTCCCATTTATCTACAACCTCTCCAGCATTTGTTGTGTTTTGTCTTGGTGATTATAGCCATTCTAACGGGCGTGAGGTGATATCTTAGTATAGTTTTGATTTGCATTTCCCTGATAATTAGTGATGTTGAACATCTTTTCATGTGCCTGTTGGCCAACTGTATATCTTCCTTGGAAAAATATCTGTTCATATCCTCTGCCCATTTTTTGATCAGATTGTTTGTTTTTTTGTTACTCAGTTGTGTGAGTTCTTTATATATTATGGAGATTAACCCCTTATCAGATGTATGATATGCAAATATTTTCTCCCAGCTGGTGGGTTGTCTTTTCATTTTGATCCTCGTTTCATTTGCCTTGTAGAAGCTCTTTAAATTGACAAAGTCCCACTTGTTTATTTTTTCTTTTGTTTCCCTTGTCCGAGTAGACATGGAATTCAAAAAGATCCCTTTATGACTGATGTCAAATAGTGTACTGCCTATATTTTCTTCCAAGAATTTTACAGTTTCAGGTCTCACTTTCAGGTCTTTGATCCATTTTGAGTTAATTTTTGTGTATGGCAATAGAAGATGGTCTACTTTCATTCTTTTGCATGTGGCTGTCCAATTTTCCCAGCACCATTTATTAAAGAGACTTTCTTTTCTCCATTGTATGTTCTTAGCTCCTTTGTCCAAGATTAGCTGTCCGTAGATGTGTGGTTTTATTTCTGGGCTTTCAATCCTGTTCCATTAATCTGTGTGTCTATTTTGGTACCAGTACCATGCTATTTTGATTACTACAGCTTTGTAGTATATTTTGAAGTCAGAGATTGTGATGCCTCCAGCTTTGTTCTTTTTTCTCAGGATTGCTTTAGCTATTCGGGGTCTTTTGTTGCCCCATATGAATTTTAGTATTCTTTGTTCTATTTCCATGAAGAATGTCATTGGGATTCTGACTGGGATTACATTGAATCTGTAGATTGCTTTAGGTAGTATGGACATTTTAACTATGTTTATTTTTCCAATCCATGTGCATGGGATATTTTTCCATTTATTTATGTCCTCACCAATTTCTTTCAATAGTGTCTTATAGTTTTCATTGTGTATGTCTTTCACCTCCTTGGTTAAATTCATTCCCAGATATTTTATTGTTTTTGTTGCAATTATAAATGGGATTGTCTTTTGAGTTCTCTTTCTGTTAGTTTGTTATTAGCATATAGAAATGCAATTGATTTTTGTAAGTTGGTTTTATACCCTGCAACTTTGCTGTAGTTATTGATTATTTCTAATAGGTTTCCAATGGATTCTTTAGGATTTTGTATCTATAAAATCATGTCATCTGCAAATAGTGAGAGTTTCACTTCTTCATTGCCTATTTGGAGTCCTTTTATTCCTTTTTCTTGCCTAATTGCTCTGGCCAAAATCTCCAGTACTAGGTTGAATAAGAGTGGCAAGAGTGGGCACCCTTGTCTTGTTCCTGTTCTCAGAGAAATGGCTTTCAGTTTTTCCCCATTGAGTATGTTGTTGGCTGTGGGTTTGTCATATATGGCCTTTATTATGTTGAGGTACTTTCCTTCTATACCCATTTTGTTGAGAGTTTTTATCATAAATGGATGTTGGATCTTGTCAAATGCTTTCTCTGCATCAATTGAGATGATCATGTGGTTTTTATTCTTTGTTTTGTTAATGTGGTGTATCACGTTGATTGATTTGCTAATTTGAACCATCCCTGTGTCCCTGGTATAAATCCCACTTGATCGTGGTGTATGATCTTTTTGATGTATTGCTGTATTCGGTCTGTCAATATTTTGCTGAGGATTTTTGCATCTATGTTCATTAGCGACATTGGCCTGTAGTTTTCCTTTTTTGTATTGTCCTTGTCTGGCTTTGGTATCAGGTTGAAGTTGGCCTCGTAGAATGTGTTAGGAAGTGTTCCATCTTCCTCTATTTTTTGGAAAAGTTTGAGAAGGATAGGTATTAAGTCTTCTTTAAATGTTTGGTAAAATTCTCTGGAGAAGTCATCTGGTCCTGGACTTTTATTTTGGGGGAGGTTTTTAATTACTGTTTCAATCTCTTTACTTGTGATTGGTCAATTCAGGTTCTCTATTTCTTCTTGATTCAGTTTTGGTAGGTTGTAGGAGTCTACGAATTTATCCACTTCTTCTAGATTATCCAATTTGTTGGCATATAGTTTTTCATAGTCTTCTCATATAATCCTTTGTATTCTGTGGCATCTGTTATAATTTCTCCCCTTTCATTTCTAATTTTATTTATTTGAGCCTTCTCTCTTTTTTTCTTAGTGAGTCTAGCTCAGGGTTTGTCAATTTTGTTTATGTTCTCAAAGAACCAACTCTTTGTTTCATTGATCCCTTCTCCTGGTTTTTTGTTTGTTTGTTTCAATTTCATTTATTTCTGCTCTAATTTTTATTATTTCCCTCCTTCTGCTCACTTTGGGCTTTGTTTGCTAGTTCTGTTAGATGTAGTTTAAGGTTGCTTCTTTGGGATTTTTCTTGTTTGTTAAGGTGGGCTTGTATTGCTATGAGTTTCCATCTCAGGATTGCTTTTGCTGCATCCCATATGAATTGGTATGGTGTATTTTCATTTTCACTTGTCTCCAGATATTTTTTAATTTCTCCTTTAGTTTCATTGATGATCCATTGGTTGTTCAGTAGCTTGTTGTTTAGTCTCCACACCTTTGTCACTTTTGCAGTTTTTTCCTTGTAGTTGATTTCTAGCTTCATAGCATTATATTCAGAAAAGATGCTTGTTATGATTTCAACCTTCTTAAATTTATAGAGGCTTGCCTTGTTTCCCAGCATATGGTCTATCCTTGAGAATGTTCCATGTGTGCTTGAGAAGAATGTGTAATTTGCTGTTTTGGGGTGGAGTGCTGTCTATATATATCTATTAAGTCCATATCATCTAGCTTTTCATTTAAGTCCACTATTCCCTTATTGACTTTCTGTCCAGATGATCTATCCATTGATGTAAATGGGGTGTTAAAATCACCTACTATCATTGTATTGTTGTTAATATCTCCTTTAAGTTTGTTAATAGTTGCTTTATGTACTTTGGTGTTCCTGTGTTGGGTGTATATATATTTATAACTGATATGTCTTCTTGGTGGAGTGTCCCTTTTATCATTATATATTGCCCCTCTTTGTCTCTCATTACCCTTTTTATCTCAAAGTCTTCTGTGTCTGATATAAATATGGCAACACCTGCTTTTTTTGTTTGCCATTAGCTTGGAGTATTGTCTTCATCCTTTTACTCTGAGCCTGCGTTTGTCTTTAGAGCTGAGATGTGTTTCCTGGAGGCAGCATATTGTTGGATCTTGTTTTTTAATCCATCCCACCACTCTGTGTATTTTGATTGGAGAATTCAATCCATTTACATTTAGAGTGATTATTGACATATGAGGGCTTAATATTGCTACTTTATCACTCATTTCCCAGATCTTTTGCATTTGCTTTGTTTCTTGCCCTGTGTGTTTCAGACTACCAATTCAGTTTGGTAGGTCTGTCTGATGGTTTTCTTAGTTTTGTTTTTCTTTATCATATGTGTTTCTGTTCTGAATATTAATTTAGTGGTTATGATGAGGTTTGCATAAAAAATCTCATAGATGAGATAGACCATTTTCTGATGGCTAAGTCGATTCCATCCCTTTCCTTTTCCCCTTCTAAGTTATTGTTGTCACAACATATTCCATCTTGTATTGTGATTTTGTGTTTAAAGTGATGAAGTCATGTTTATTTTTGGTCTTATTCTTCCCTTGATCTTTGATGTTATAATTGTTTGCTAACCTATTCTAATAGAAAGCTGCAATTTATCTGATTTTGTCTACCTATTTTCTCCTTGCTCAAAGCTTTGTATCCCTTTTCTCTTTTTTTTTCTTGAGCATTTCTTGCAGTGGGGGTGTTGTGGCAATGAACTGCCTTAGCTTTTGTTTATCTCTGATAGTTATTTTTCCATCATATCTGAAGCATATCTTCACTGGATAGAGTCTTCTTGGATGAAAGTTTTATCTTTCAGGATTTTGAATATATCATTGCACTCTCTCCTAGCCTGTAGAGTTTCTGATAAGAAATCTGCTGAGAGCCTGATTGGAATTCCTTTGTATGTTTTCTTTTTTTCTCTTGCAGCCCTTAATATTTTTTCTTTGTCATTGACTTTTGCCAGCTTTACTAGTGTATGCCTTGGAGATGGCCTTTTTTTGTGGATATAGTTAGGAGATCTATTGACTTCATTCACTTGTATTTCCAGCTCCTTCCCCAGGTTTGGGAAGTTCTCAGCTATTATTTCTTTGAAGAAGTTCTCTGCTCCTTTTTCCCTGTCTTCTCCCTCTGGAATACCTATAATCCTTATGTTGCATTTCTTAATTGAGTTGGATATTTCTCAGAAAATTTCTTCATTTCCTTTTAGTCTTGGTTCTCCCTCCTCCATCTGGAGCCTTTCTACATTCCTAGCCTCAATAATACTAATTCTTTCCTCCATATTGTCAGCTCTGTTCTTTAAAGATTCCAGATTTTTCTTTATCTCCTCCATTGTGTTTTTCATCTCCAACATTTCTGATTGGTTTTTCTTTATGGTTTCAATCTCTTTTGTGAAGAAGCTCCTAATTTCATTGAACTGTCTATCCATATTTTCTTGTAATTCATTGAGCTTTTTCATGATAGCTATTTTGAATTCTCTGTCATTTAGGTTATAAATTTCTGTGCCTTCAGGATTGATTTCTGGATGCTTGTCATTTTCCTTTTTGTCTGGAAATTTAATATATTTTTGCATTGTGCTTGAGGGTATGGTTTTATTTTTCCTCATCCTGAGATATCTGGTCTCAACTTCCACTTGCTGCCACTAGGTGGGGTTCAATAGCTGTGTATTCTGAGCCCACTGAGATCTGTGGGCATTCTGGCCAGACTGAAGTGCAGCTGGGGTGAAGTACAGCTAAGCTGCAGCACCAAGCTAGGGCACTGAGCATGGCTGAGCTCGGGTGCCGAACTGGGGGACTAAGTGCCACTGAGCTGGGTTACCAAGCTGGGGCACTGCATGTGGCTGAGTTGGGGCACTCTGCATCTCTGAGCTGGGGTGCCAGTCTGGGGCACTGCACACCACTGGGCTGGGGCACTGAGCTGAGGCACCGAGCACGGCTGAGCTGGGATGCCAGGGAGGGGAGGGGCGCTTACTTTTGCCTCCCCAGTCCCAGGAGCTTCTCATCCTTCCCTCACTATCTGCTCTCCTGGATGTTAGTTTGATGAGGACACCCCTGCAACTGTTTTTTTCCCTCCATGTGGGAGTTCCTCATGGGCTGTGAGGGAACTTGGAGAGCGAAGGCTTTCCCATGGAGGACCGCCCCTCCCCTGCCTTTCTGAGAGCTGCACAGTCTCAGTCTCATGGTCGTTGTTGTTGGGGAAAGAGGGAAGTTTTCTTTACTTCCTTCCACTTCCTCTGGGGTTTCCAGCACCACTGCCATCAGATGTAAGGCTGCGTGGGTCTTTCAAACATCTTATGTGTAGTGTGAAAGACCTCTGTTGATATATGAATGACCTTTTTGTTACATCTTAGCTGGGGAGAGTTTAGGGGAACAGCTCACTCTGCCATGATATTGATGTCACCTCTCTGTCATTGTGGTTTTGAGTTGCATTTCCCTGATGATTAGTGAAGTTGAATACCTTCTCATGTGCTTATTGACCATTTATATATCTTCTTTGAAGAAATATCTATTCAAGTCCTTTGCCCATTTTTTTTTTGTGTGTGAGGAAGACCAGCCCTGAGCTAACATCCGTTGCCAATCCTCCTCTTTTTGCTGAGGAAGACTGGCCCTGGGCTAACATCCGTGCCCATCTTCCTCCACTTTATATGGGACGCTGCCACGGCATGGCTGACAGGCAGTGCGTCGGCGGGCGACCGGGATCCGAACCCGCGAACCCCAGGCTGCCAAGCGTGGACTTAACTGCTGCGCCACTGGGCGGGCCCGCTTTTGCCCATTTTTGAATAGGGTTGTTTATTTTTGTTGTTGAGTTGTAGGAGTCCTTTATATATTGTGGATGTTAATCCTTTATCAGATATATGACTTGCAAATATTTTGTCTGTTCTCTGGGTTGCCTTTTCACTCTCTGATAGTGACCTTTGAGGCACAAAAATTTTAATTTGGATGAAATCCAATTTGTCTATTTTTTTCTTTTGTTGCCTGTGTTTTTGGTGCCACATTCAAGAAATCATTGCCAAATCCAATGTCCTGAAGGTTTTCCCCTATATTTTCTTATTACATTTTTATAGTTTTAGCTCTTATATTTAGGTCTGTGATCCATTGGTGATTATTTTTTTCAATTCCTGTAGACATTATAGAGTCTAAGAGTCTCCAACGTCTGTTCATCCTTCGCTTCCAGAGGTCTGCTTTTTAGTTCAAATACTCCTTCCTCTGAACATTTACCTTTCCTTTCAATAGCTCCCATATAAATTTATTTTGTTTCCTGTATGCTAGGCATAAAATTCTTGAATTGTTGTAAGAGTGTACTCACAACTTAGGGGGATTCCTGATGTGGAAAGAATATTAGATATTCATATTTTCCTACTCTCTGATTGGGTTCATTCATCCTTTTGACCAATTCTATTATTGAAAAATATTTGGGCTTGGTCCCTTCCTTTGTAGCCTGGGAATTCTGATTCCTTGCTAACTTATTAATAGGTTCACAACTCTTTATGTTCTGGTCCTAGGCATTAGATGATACAATTACATAGAGCAAGAATTCTATCTCACTACAGTTACAATCCCCTCCAACCCTAGCACAATGTTTTACACAGAATGGATACCTAATAATGCTTGAGTGAGTAAATGAATGAAAAAGAAAGACTATTTTATTTCCTTACGTGTTCGGTAAATCAATGACTTCTACTATTTAGAATCTTAGATTCATTCTAATAAAACAAGTTCAAAAATCTCCTTTCCCCTTTCTCTTAGTTCTTAGTGAAGACACTAATTGTTAATCAAGTGTTTTTAGAAGAGTTTGCTACTGAGAATAGAAATTTGGAGATTAGAGTTTGTACCACAAATATTTCTTGTTCCATTAGACAGTCCTTGTGGAAGTTAAGTCCCATAGGCAGCACCTTTTCCCCTTGGGTAGCTACCATCGAATGAAAAATGGTGACTATTTATGAAAACTCAAGGTCACTGAGTACAATTTATATTGTCATGAAAATAGGACATTATGAACATCTTTTTGTTTATAAGCAGTTCAATGCATTAATTAGAACAATAGCTAAAAGAAGTACAGCCTGTAAATAAAAGTTAAGCACTTTTGTCATTGAATTGTTATATACTCTTTTTGCCTAAATATTCACCTTATCTCAGAATCCAAGTCTCCCGGTCAGATATCTACTAGAATATAAATTTTGGAAAGGATAGGATTTATTTTCTTCCCATTTACTTATTACTCTGTGGCCACTATCTAATCTGGAATTTTCTCCACTATTCTAAGCCTGTTTACAGCTATTATGAGATTCTTAAAATCTTGTCTCAAAATGGCAGAAAGTAAGAAATACTATCATACATTTAATTCACCCCCTTTTAAAAATAACCATATTCTTCATCTTTTGAATATCTTTTAAATAACAATAACCTCAAAAGATAATACATTTTAAACAATATTATATGGGTTTCATCATATACTCAGATTAAGGTCATAATTATAGCCTCTCATTCCAAGAGGGAGAAAAGGTCAGTGAAACATGGGAAGTTCCTCTGTTGATGAACATATTAGTTTGCAAAAGGCTTGTTTGTAAGTTCATATGATTTATTCCATAGTATTTTACCATCCCTGGATGAATTTCCAGGGATATATTCTTTCTTTAGAATCAGAAAACCTCCTTCCACTGCTGATATACATGCTAAAAGAATGTCTACACGGAAAATCTTATAAGTAATATTTATTTATTTTTAATATATATATAGTTAAATAATATTTATTTAACTCACTTGTTCTGATATTGAATTAAAGGGCCTTGAGTCTATTGAACCATTCTTGGCCTGCCAGGAATATTTCATCAGCAGCTGTCACTGTGCTCAGATTTTACCTCCTTGAATGAATGCCTAGCCTACTCTTGCTTTAGCATTAAGTTCTGGAGCATCCACTACTAATGAAGAAAAATCATCTGACCCATGCTAGAACATTTTCCCTTTAAAAAAAAAAGTTGCTTTGTGTCTTTCTGGCTATGCCTAGGCTCAGCATTTTTAACCTATTGCATGACTCTGCTTAGTCCTAAAGAGTCATTTCTACTATCAGATGATTAATCTTTTATGCACTTGCCACATTCCTTATTTTCTCACACTTTCAATTATTTTATTATTTCTACTTTGGTTTCCATCATATTCCAATTCCTTTGTTATTAAATCTTGCAACACTCTCAGTATGTTTGCACTTAACAAGCCTAATGGATTTAATCATTTTTGTCACCACTTAAAAACAACGCACACATATTGAGCCTTGTGTTGATGGGGACTGAATGACTATGTGACATATATCGCCATCTGTCGGTAGAAAGCAGCATAGTCTTGGTTTTGCAATGATCATATAGTTTTGTTTTAATCTTTAAAATATCCTAAATGAAAATCTCCTTCAGAAGAAAAGTTTCTGTATATGCAATACAAACATTTATCTATTATGAAGTAACCAAATTTATTCTCCTTCTTTAAGAACATTAAGTATGCAAAATCAATTTATAAGAGAATTGATAAAAATCACTAATAATAATTGTTAGAATTTTTTTTGCACTTAAGATGTATCAGGAAATATGCTAAGTGAATGGTTAGAATGTATTGTGCACTTAAAGTGTACCAGGAAATGTGCTTAATGATTAAAATGCAGTGTCTCCTTTTTTCCCTTAGAATGACCTTAGAGGGTAATCATTTTCATCCCTGTCTTATGATGCAGAAACCAAGCTTTGGAGAGATTAACTTGCCCAAGTACACAAGCTAGCAAGCAGCAGAGATGGGCTGAGCTCAGGTCTCTCTCTCTCTCTGGAACCACAAACTTAACAACTATATTATGTTGTCTTCCTACTTGACTGCAAATTCAGATTTTAGATTAAAGCCATAAACAAGTTAGGAAAATGAAATAAAACATAAGTAACAAATATTCTCCATTTAAGATTTTAATAAGATTTTACTTTTAATGACCAATTCATGATTTATCATTTAAAATTGTAGTATATATAGGGGAAAAGGATAATAATATTACTAATATTTATTTAGCCTAGGCACTAGGATAGGCATTTTACAGAAACTGTTTCTGTTCTACCTAATAATCTTGGAACACAGATACTTTCTCTGTTTCATTTATGAGGAATTTGCATAATACCACAGAGCTACTTGTGTGTTATAATCAGAGAATTCAAACTTAAGTCTGCCTAGCTCCAAAGCAATTATGCCTTTTCTGCTAAACCCTGTTGATGTTTTGAAGGAAGTGGATATGTGCATAAGCAAAGAGTAGAAATGCACTCTCTATGTAACGCTTTATAGAAAGGTGTAGGACCTCTTCTGCAGCCATCTTTTAGTGTCCCTAGAAGTCACTGAAGTCTGTGATGACTTTGTGCTCTCAGGAAAGGGTTCATTCTGACTAATTGAGAAGATTTAATGTGAGCTAAGAAATATTTTTCCTTTTTCCTCATACATCATGTATAGATGAGAATACATGAATTTTTCTATTAAAAATTTCAGGTGGGCCTGCAATCAGTGACAATAGCCTTTATTTCCCTCAACGTAACATGCTTCTTGAGATTATAAACTTTAATTTTTTTGTAAATTTGAGGAATACTATATTTTGTATGCGCATACATAGAGAAAACTTCTATCTTAAAGTATAATAAAGGTAATCATTACAGGGTATTATGAAAGTCTTAGATCACAATGTTTTGATAATTTTTCTCATCAAGGAATCTAGAAGTAAATCCCTAGCTATCCATATACCACTTTAAATATAAAGTTATCACATACAACGTCAAGTTTTTTTGCATACCAATTGTTCCAATACCATAAAATGCCATGAAAACTCTGAGAGATTTTAGGACATTGAATATTGAACTATTCTTTTGAAGAAATTAGATTAGTGTTGGTCATACCCCAAATTATGCACTCTCTAAGAAATAATAATCATTTTAAGAATTTATTAATATGATTAACATGGTGCTAGTTATGAAGGATGCAGTGGTAAGATTTCAGCAATCAGGGAAATGCTTAATTAACATGATTGATTACTTATTTATTGATTATTATATTTAATTTGTAGGTGATATACTTAACATTAGAGGCTCTGATGTAGGTAGCCAGCTCAGCCATTTTTGTTTTGGTGATATACTTTGTTTTTATGATCTAAAGTAAAGGAATCATAACATATAAAGATGGCAGTCCTTTCTAAGTCGACTTATAAATTTATTGCAATCCCAATGAAAATAAAAATAGGATTTTCACCCTTTGAAATTAGATAAGCTGAGTCTAGTTAGATAGGACAATATACACAAGAAAGGGTAATATCTGATAGGACTAACCCCATTAGATATTAAATTATTTTATAAGGTTAGAGTAATTTAAGTGGTGTGGTATTGGTACGATACAGAGATCAGTGGAAGAAAGGATCGTGTCCAGAAATACACATAATTATATATGAAAATTATAAAGATGGCATCTCAAATAGGTAGGAGGAAATACTAGTTAATAGGTATCATTGGGACAATTGAGTAGCCATGTGGATAAGGATAAATTCAGATTGCTACATCACAACTTAATCCAAGATACATTTCAGATGAATCAAATGTATAAAATATAAACCACAAGGAAGAAGAAACGTTGCTAGAAGAAAATGTATAATTTTTTTCAAAATATTGAAGTAGAAACTTTTTTCTAAGGCAATGTAAACATAATAGCCATTAGAGAAAGGATTGGTGGATTCAATTTAATAGAAAAGTACAGTCATGTGCTGCATAACTGACGTTTTGGTTAATGACGGACCACATACACAACGGTGGCCCCATAACATTAGTACCATATAGCCTAGGTGTATAGTAGGCTATACCATCTAGGGTTGTGTAAGTACACACTGTGATGTTCGCACAAGGAGGAAATCTCCTAACTATGCATTTCTCAGAACGTATCACTGTCGTTAAGTGACACATGACTGTAAATGCTTTGAAGGCAGATATCACCATAAACTAAAAGTGAAAAACAACAAACTGATAAATATATTTGCATCTTATACCACAGAAAAGAACTAATTTCATTTTTATATTGAGTTCCTAAATTAATTAGACGAGACCAATAGCCCATTCTAAAAATGGACAAAGGCTATGTACAGAGAGTTCACAGAAGAGGAAGCACAAAATGGTTTCTAAGGATGTGAAAAGATCCCCAGCTTCACTGATAAGAGAAAATGCAAACTGAAACAATAGGAAGTTATCATTTCCCACTTCTTAAAATGCAAAGAGGAAAACAATTTTATAAAACTTTGTGTTGAAGGTGTGTGCAGACAATCCTTGACACATTCTTTGTGGGGAGTATGAACTGGTAGAACCTCTATGAAAAGTAATTTGGCAATATTATCTTTTTCCAAATTAAAAATGCAGATACAACTATGACCCAGCAATTTCACTCTCAGGCATTTGTCTCACAAACATAATTCCATTTTGTGAAGCTATGTATGAGAAGATAATCTTTGTAGCTTTGGGAAACAACCTAAATAGTCTACAAGGGGGGATGGCTAAATAATTTTGGTACATCCGTAAAATAAGTATTTAAGAAGCTGTTGTAAAAAGAGGTGGTGGCTCTATACATATTAAAATGGAAATGTTTCCAGGTAATGTTTTGAAGTGACAAATGCAAAATGTAAAACAGTGTGTGTATGGCGTATTATTCGTGTGAGAAGTTAACAGGTATATATGTGTTTATAAAACCACGTAGTTGGATACACAAGGGATTAGTACCAGTGGTTCCCTCCAGGGTAGGAATCTGGGCGGCTGGGAAACAAGGCAGAGAGGGAGAATTACTTTTCATTATACATACTTTTGAGTTATGTGGCTATATTTATTCTTCAAAAATAAATATATGAATGCTTTTTAGGGGAAAAACAAGAGTCGTAAACCTGCAGTTTGGGCCCAATTATTCAACTTGACAGTGTTCTATCCTTGGCATTACTAACTGCTCTGAAGTTTAGGATTATAATCAAATACTGGGTCCTTAAAAATACATCTGGAATGAATTTGAATGAATGAATGATGCATGTAAAAGGGTTTCGCAAGCTATAATGTGCATAAAAAATATAATATTACTATTAGCCTGATTTAGAAGAGAGGCATCTGAATTAAATTTTACTATACAAAATTCCAAATGCAAAAGAGGTTGTACAGAAGACCTGAGGAGGTGCGTGACCCAAACACTGAGAAAAGAGAAGACACAAAGGTTGAGATGGATAGTTCCATTTGAGGTAACATAAGCGACCTCTCTCAGCCTCAGATGAGACTCCAAGGACTGTGTACATGTCTCTTTCCTAGGCCTGTGCTTCCCAGGTATATGTCTTGAAAATAAAACTCTGCTCTCACACTAGGAAAAAATATACTTAAGCACAAAAAGTGTGAGTATTTTAATTATAAAGTAACTTCATAGCTCTTTTAAGTAGTAATTATACATTTCCATTTATTATCAAAAAACAGATTTATCAGAGACAAAAATTAAAAGATGACAAACTGGCAAAAAATAAATAAATAGAAACTTTTCTGAAAAGAGATCAATATTCTTAGCATAAAAACACTCCTTATCAAAACAGAAAATGATGAATGCCCCAATAGAAAAAGGACCAAGAGGATAAACAGATTTATCAAAGAAGAAATAAAAATGTTCCATGGAATGCACATTTTAAAAGAAAACATTTTTTTCCTATCAAATTGGTAAGCATTATTAAAATTATTACACTTCATATTGTTTGGGTATGGAAAAAATATATGCTTACATATTGCTAGAGGGAACATAAATTTTTACTGCCTTCTTGGAAAGCATTTTGGCTGTTATGTATGTGCCTAAAAAGACAAAGTAGGGCCAGCCCCGGTGGCCTAGTGGTTAAGTTTTACATGCTCTGCTGCAGCGGCCCGGGTTCAGTTCCTGAGTTTGGACCTACACCAGTCATCTGTCAGTGGCCATTGCTGTGGTGGTGGCACACATATTTAAAAAAAAAGGGGGGGGATTGTCAAAGGATGTTAGCTCAGGTCAAATCTTCCTCAGTAAAAGAAACAAAGACAAAGTAAATACCTCAAAATATCATGAGTAATTTTCTCTGAATAAGTTAACTTTATTTTAATCTTTATGCTTTTCAATATTTTCCAAATTTTCTACCAATGAAAATTTGCTATATTTATGTTCAACCGTATTAATAATCCCAAATTAGTTATATGCATAACTTTCTGCAAAGGATTGTTTTTTGGATTTAACTATAATAAAATGTTTTCTGTATAACTTGACCCTGTCATTTAAATACAAGTTTTAAATAAACTGCAGTGTTTAATAGTAAAATTTATGTTAGAATTAATCAACAATCTAGTATGGTATCCATGCGTAAGTTTCTAAAACAATTGAGTAAGTTATCACTTTATTAGAGATCCAGACATTTGGTGATTTGTTCTTAATCAAGTGTATGTTTCAAATAAAGTATTTGCAATTTCGGGGTGCTTAAGCACTGGTGAAAATGGAAAAGCACTCCTAATGGATTTTTAACTTCTGCTATGACTAGTGTAATTCAAAGTTAGAGAATTTTAAGGTTTAATTAGGTGGTGTCCACCATATTAGTCTCCCTTCTCATCCATCTGACCAAACTTTTAACTTTACTGTTGATAGTTGGAAGAAAGCCGCTTTGATTAAACTCAAGCAGATAGTCAGTAGTTTTTGCGTTGGTGTGTTAAAATGAGAGACTGTAATAGCTGAACTTTTATATTTCTTGCACCCATCAAGTTACATATAAGGTTAGGAATTGCTTTGTTTCTGAATGTGTTTTAATTTTTTAAATGAGGAGAAAAAGAAAAATTGAGAGTGCCATAAATTTAAAAAAGTTTTTGATGTAAAGTCAATGATAGTTATTGATTATTGTAACTATTTGAAGATATTGTCAAAATATTGAAAAATCTTAATTTTGTTAACTAATAAAATTTGCTTACAAATCATTGTGACATATGTTATCTTAAAGGCAAGATGCTTGCTTCTTCAAGTATTTGGTTTAGGAGAAGTCATCATTAATCAAGCATCAACAACTGTGCATGTATCAGGCTATACACAGGCGATAAAAGATGCCTCAGACAAGTTTCCTATCTAAGGAGCTTAGAGTCTAGTTGAAGAAGACAGGCACGGAGACTGATGAACAAAATGAGACAATATAGGAGCTATGATAAAAGTACGCATTAGGGGCAGTTGGGAGCCCAAAGCAGACAGGAGAGATGAGAGAAGAAGCTGATGAAGAGTTGAATTTATATTCAAGGGAAGGAAGGTAGGAGATGAGGTCAGATTAAGAGGTGTTGAGCTGAAATTAAAAGATCAGTAATCCAGTGATCAGGAGAGTTGAAACTGTTTGGATAGAGGAAGCATCATGAGAAGCAATGGATCATAAAACAATCTGCTGCCCTTTGGGGAAGTGAAATGTAGAGTGATGTAGCTGGAATGTAGGTTACAAATAGAAGAAAGGAGCTGTCAACGTCAGGATGGGAAGAGCTTTTGATGCCAAACCAAAGACACAGCAGGTTACCCTGTAGGTAGTGGTCAGCTATAGGTTTTTTTATTTTTTAAGCAGGGGAAGATCATCAAATTTCCCATTGTAAAGGCAGGATCTCTTGTGTATTGAATGACTATTGTATAATTGATCCAGACTTCCTTGGTATTATCCCACTAAAGGTTTTCAAGCTTTTTTTTACAACACAACTGTTTTTTTCATAATAAGTCTTATGGTGCTTCAATAAGAAAAACAGATAAATGGAAAGATAGGGTTCTTAAAAGTTTAAAATCTTGGTTTAGAGAAAACAGTTCATTGTTCTAACAATTGCTAACACTCCTAAACTGAAAACCACTAATGTGGCCTGTCTCACTTGCACAGAAATGACACCCAGTTTTCAATTGATGGAGGTAACAGAATGGAGCAGCATAGAAACCTGGGGACCCCTTTCAGGTGGAATGCTTAGGTTCCTTAAAAAGGCTCTGTTTGGAATTGCTTTCCTTTTTTTAAGTTAGATTAACGTGAAACTCTCAATATCTCCTTGTAACTGTGGGGGCAAATATATCTTGATTAGGAAATGGGAGAATATCTTATAATGTTGTAACTAAAGAGAAAAATTAACAAATCTGAAACAGACTACTTTTAAAGAATTCATTAAAATTCTAATGAAGATGCATTTAAATTAAAGTAACATATATTTTAGTTAATGATTAATATTTTTTGATTCAGGATTGCTTTCCTAAATACTCCTATACTTCAGTGTAGGATATAAGGTCCTTGCTAATGCATTATTAGGTTTCTTAATTTTTGTCTTACTGAACTCTGCTCTTATAGTAGGTTTCTTTTTTTAATTTATCTCTGTCATTAATTTGCCATAGTATTTCACTTTTTGAACTTTACTTGTTGTTCAGATCATATTTTATATGCTTTATTTCTTGTCTCATAACAAAGAGATGCATATGTCAACCATAAATATTTGTTGAGTAGAACAGTCTTTAAAAGTACATCATTAAATCAGTTTGGATTTATCTACTTTAAATTTTCTACTAAGCTGTGAAACTAGGCTGTGTAAAACTGATACTTCATTAAATTATGATAGGAAAACGTACCAATATTCCAAGTTAGTGGGTTTTTCTCCCATCTTACAGGCACATACAAGGTTTATTTCTAGCCATGTCAAGTATAGTTTCAACAATGTACGTGTTTCTTAAAAACATGCTGAAGAAGTAGGACGGTGGGAAAGAGTATCTCCGATATAGTCTAACTCTTTTTTTTCTTTTTTTTTTTTGCTATGTTTTACAACAGTTAAAAAACATTATATCACACTATCATGGAATAAAAGAAGACTTTTCAAGTGTCACTCTATTATTTTGCATATAAACATATTCGTAGGTGGTATCAGGTATACTGACGATGTGCTTCATAGTAATTGTTTAAAACTCCAGAATAAGATTTGTTCCCTTTCTAATCAAGAAGGATAAGGCATTTGGGGAAAAAATAAATAAATAAAAGGTGATTAAAGTTAACTATATGAGCACCTGGCTCAAAAGATTTGGACATCCTGAATCTATGTGGTTTTTCTACCCAACCCCCAAGCCTAATGACTTGGATGATCACATTGTATTCTCTTGTCCATAGCAGACAGATGGATCAGCCAGGGAATTCTGCACTAGCTCTGCCTCTCTGAAACCACAAAGTCAGGAAATGTAATCAGAGTGCTCGGCTGAACCAGAGCAAGAGCTTTCCTAATGGGTAACTGTGACTTGAGAAATCACATCCATTAGATAAAGTGATTAAATATACATCAGTCCTTTGGCGAGGGAGCCACGGAGATATTGCAAAAGAACATCATCACGTGACCCATCTCTTCTGCTTGAATAAGAAACATGTTTTTACCTTTGACATGGATCATCTCTAAATTACTCAGCTCAGTCGCAGGAATACATTTTTTTCATGACAAGATTTATGCAGTTCATGATTTTCTGTGAATCATAAAGTAATTGTGTGGTTGCTAAAACATTATAAAAGAAATATTTCTGACTGTCTCATCCTCCCACATGTATTTGTTTTATATTATTGTTCTTTATGTTTTAGGCATTTCATATTTCAAGTTTTTTCTTAAAATTCTTCCAGTAGAAGCCTTTGTGTCCCCAAATTAGACTTTCTTCACTTAGATATACGTATCTTAAATATCTAATTAGAAAAATATATTTGTATGTGTGTTCATACTTAGCTTTCCACATAAGCTTTTTTGTTGTTAAGATAATTTTTAAAGAAAATTTACTCATGAAGAAATGTCACCATCAAATAGCATTAACCTTGCCTATATTTATAGTTGTAAAAATTCCTGTTTCTCGCTCTTGGTTATAATCATCTTTTGATTAATAATATGCTACCCATCATATATTAATATGCTTGCTACTAACCCACCTGAGGTACTGCATGCACTTAGAATGTTCTTTTTAAGCTATGAATAACCTTTCACTTTTTCCCTGGTGACCATTAGCAGGCAATTGTAAGATGACTGACAGAGAATATGTTTACAATCATGGAATCACAGATGACTAAGCTGAAGTGCCCTCAGAATTTATAGTCTACCTCCTTCTTTTACAGATGCGTCCCTGAGAGCTCAATTCGATGTGTCTAGGATAACAGGAAGAACAGTTAAAGAAATAAGCAAAAGTTATTGTCATTTAAAAATTTTCATTAGTGAATTCCTGAGCACACCTCTATACACACTAATTCTCTCCCCCAAATTGAAATTTCTCCCCATATTCTTAAATCTCTATACTCTCAAAGTCAGCAGAGATGAAGTGAGGAAGCTCTGACTTCACTGGGTTTTCTGCTGCTGAGGCACATATAGAGATGCATATAGAGTTTATGAGATCAAGTGGTAAGGATGTTGCACACAAAGAGAAAGGTGTCGCAAAGCCCAGACAAGAATGAATACAAGTGCCTGGAGGGGCATCCTCACTTGCCTGTTTGGTAATCTCTGTGGTTGTATAAAATAGTCAAATTTCCCGTAAATTGTACATGCAGGAAAAATCATACAATTTTCACACTGAAAGGAACCTTACAGAAATGCCCTAGTTGAAACTATCCATTTTATAAATGTTCTTAGTGCCCAGTGATGGTTTGGCTATAGCACAGTAAGTTACAGTCAAGTCTATGAACCAACAGTAGAAAGTCTTTCAACTGAAAAGATACCAGACCGAATATGTTCATTTGAAACATTTTTATATACATAGTTTCTCTAGGCTCCTATAGCACCGTACCACCTATGTCTACTTAGAGTGTTTAGTAAAATTGTGCCCTAATTCAGAATGTAGTGGAGATATTCTAATTTGCAGAATTGACAATATTTTAATTTTCTCTGAGCTTTGAGAATGTTTAATTTAATATACGTAAATTGTAAGATGAGGAGAAAGTACTCAGTAGATGAGTAAAACATCTGGTTCAATGCAGACACTAAAATAAATAAAATGAATTGTATAGAAAATAATAATAAATACAAGAGAGAAGTGGAGACTCATTACTTAACTTTGTGATGTTTTTCTTTTTTTTCATTGGGCCTTTAAGTTCTGAGATTTTTCTCGCCTTTTCTGTTCCCTTATTTCTGGAGTTAGGAATAGAGGAAAAAATGTATTACCATTGAATCAATGTTTACTGACTACCTACTAGGCGCCTCATTGGGCTAAATACTGGGAGTAGAAAGATGAATAAGATGTCAAATCATGATGAGAGTAAATGCTGTGGAGATTTAAGGAAAGTGGTCCTGAGTGAAATAACCCATGGACTGGCTCTTGAAGCAGCCAGAGTCCTGGATAGGTGGGTGAGGATGAACTGCAGGGAATGAGGCTGGGACCACTTCTGAATTGCTCTTGTAGGTTATTTTCATAAGCCCTGGGGGAGCCCTTGATGATTTGTAAATAGAGAAGTGATATGATCAGTTTTAGTTACCACTCTGGTAGCAATATGTGACCTATATATAAGAGGAAAAGAGACTGGAAACCTAGAGACTGGAAAATAGCTGTTTTTTGTATATTTACAATAGAAAGCCTTTCCATTCTTAGTTTTTAGGAAACAATCTATATTATAATCAACAAACAATTGCACAGGTGCAAAGGTGGTATAATAGCTAATTTTCATTGGCTTATGAGTTGATTGCTGCCTGGCATCCTCTCTGAGAGTCACAGGTTGTCAGCTGGGAAGTGTGCAGTATCTTTCCCTCGCGTTCTCCCTGAATGTGCACGTGATTCGAGTACCCACCATCTTGCTATAGGAAGTCCTTCTGGTATAGTCCTTGCTATAGTCCTTCTGGCACATGCTCATGAAAAGTTGTCAATTCCTTATGTAGGTCCTGGGTTTATCCGAAATCCAAATTTAACTGGGTAGCGTATATTTGATCTGGCAACCCTATCCTATGTTTTTCTTAAATATTCATCCTTTTCTGTCTCATGACCCCATTATATAAGTGCTATATCAGAAAGTACTAGACCCCTTAAATTCTGAGACATTAATTTCAAATGCATATGAAGGATGGGGTTAGGGGAGGATAGTCTACCAGTCAATTTCAGGTACTTCAGACACTGATTCCTGGATTTATTTTCAGTGTTGTCATTTATTGATTACTTCACATAAAGCTTTAATGTGTTTATTACTCAGGAAGAATGACGGAATAGTACTAACAGTGCTGCAGGTGTGTTTTGAGCATTAATTAGTTAATTATGAAACACTTAGTTGAGAGGCATTCTAAGTAGCACAGAACTCAAGGCTTTTCACCTCAATTGGGGTCCACTTAAATAGCACTTTACTAAGCAAGGAAAAACAAACACAACTTGTACAGGAGGTACATCACCCACTAGAAATGCTGATCTCCCACTGTGACCGTTTGCATGGAAATATATCCCCTGGACATCAAAGGCTTTCCAAGAGCAATGATTCATGAGCCTCCTGAACTTAGAACAATGTTGTGAAATTATTTTCATCTGTATTCTTAAATAGTTCCTTGCCATGATTGAATTTTATGTTTTGGTCCGGGAGTTATAGGTGTAAGTGGAAACAACAGAATACTCCAAAAATATGAGATCCCAGAGGAGAATACGAAGGGGGAGAGGGCAATGGGTTGGGGAGATGGAAAGATAAAGTGTGGCAGACCAGTGCCTAAAGATTTCAGACAAACTCGCAATACTAATACTCCTTGCTTGTGTTCTCTACATACCATTCTTGTTAATTCAGGGTCACTATAATATATAAAAACATTTTAAAATGTAGACCAGGAAGATATCAGCCAATTGATGGGGAGAAATGTGGCAGACATGTGGGTGACTTAGTCTCAGTTTCAATTCCCCATTCTGTTTCTCACGTGAAATATCCAGCTCGTCAAGCAAACCAAGTTCTGGCCAGTCTGAGGCTCAAATGATTTGAATGATGGTCTCAAAACTATTTTGCAAATGTTCATTTTTCTGTGTTTTGTTGTCTTTCTGAAATTTTCCTCTCCTGGCTTTTCCACCTACTATGAGAAATTATGTACTTTATTATGTACTTTTATATATTGTATACCCTTTTCATTGAGCTCAATTCCCACCTGAACCCATGCCTTAGAGAGAACAATGATAGGTGTCTCTGCACCTGCTTTATGTTTAGCAAGTTTCCAATGCCTTTTGGTGTCACACAATAGCAGGTACACTCTGCAGTCCCTTAGGTCACTAATGTGCTCAGTCTTGTTGTCAAGGTAGCGAGTGAACTAAATCTTTCACAAACAGATGATTAATTTTTTTTTTTTTGACTTGAGCAGAGCACCTCCCATTCATTAGAAGAAATGCCCTTACAGGCCCATCTCTATGTCGTCGACATGGCTCAAGCATTGTATACTTTAAAATGTCTAATATGTTTTCTGTTGTACAGTACTGAGTTGTTTTAAAACAGTGGGCATCTTAGTAAATCCTCTTACTTTGTTGAGATGAATAAAAGGTGTTCAGCTTTCCTAAGGCAAGACTGAAATGATCGATGAGAAATGCCAAGTCATGGTAGATTCATTTGGGGAAAAAAAGAGAAAAGGTTTATGCAAAAGGTTCATGGTCTTTGGTATTAAATTTTGGAATTAAGGTTAGACCTAAATAATGAGACAGTTTTCTGATGATCTATTCCATTTTTATATCCCCTGACCAAACCCAGGGCCATTTTGAGAAATTGACTAAGCAGGAAAGAGGGGGCAAATGTTAGGGCATCACTGATCCTTCTTTCCTTGTTTGTTTACAAGTGGCAAGACAGATTACCTCCCACAGCACCACAGGTTAGTCAAGAGGCTCAGAGGAGCAGGAGGATGAGACACTCCTCACTGATGTTTCAGTACAGAATTCTCCATCTCGGTGGTTTCCAGGCAGATGACAAAAGCTCCTCAGCCCGTAAATCCCAATAAGCAGACCTGATGACATAGAAGCCGATCATATGGTCCACAGTGGCCATTTAAGCGCAGAATACTCTCAAGATTCAAGGAGGATGCTAGATCTAGTTGTTTTTCAGTAAAAATATCGGAAATTATAATTTATAATGCCTGTGTTTAAGAAGTCTTTTTTTCCCTCTAACATTATTCCTATCATTGGAATATATTCTTCTGGGGCGAGAATAAAAAGATACAGGCTAGGTACCATTAGTTTTATTTGGGGAGGAGGTGGTAGTAGGGGAAAACACAACCAAGGATAGCATCCTCTTTCCTAATCATGGCAACATGGAACTCTGGGAGCTCAGAAGGGAAAGCAACAAATACCTTCACCTTGAACAAGACCTTCTGGCAAATATACCTCTTCTTTTCATTATTATTTTTCCTCTATTGATTTAAAATGCCTATTTCTAGTGTGTTTCCTTGTAAGTTACATCTTTATGTTGCTCAGTCATCCCCTTTTCCCTGTTTTTTTTCCCCCACCTTTTCAAGTGCCTACTGACCTCAACATAGTGAAAGCTTTCAAAACAGGCAGAGTGAGTTTCAAGCCTGCCTCTGCCCCCTTTCTAGCAGTATCAGATGAACATCTCTAAGTTTCCGTGATTTGAAATGAGGATAAAAACACATTCTTAGTGTTGCTGAAAAAGATTACATTTCTAACAAAAGTACCTTACAGAGTAGCTGTTTGGTTGTGTTCCTTCTATAGCACAACCAAACTTCACCTACTCTCAGGAACCATATTCTCTCCTGATGGCCTTCATAGCTGTGTAAAAGCTCCCTTTTCCAAGCTATGCACACCACAACTCAGTACCAATTTTGTCATGAAATGTCCTAAAGATAGCCTAAGACTAGCGAGTCTATGCCAGAAGTTTGGGTACCACTAAATCAAGATATGTATTATAAAGCAGTGATTTGCTTGCTATTCTCCCATATGGATGATAGCTGAAGTCTGTTTAGGCCACTGGATACCCATCTTACATGGCGGCTGTCATGTTTTAATTCCTGGAATAATTGGGGGTGTATTTGCAATACAATCAGCTCAAATCTAATTTGTCAATTTTACGAGGTCTGAAACGAGGTCAAGGCTCCCTTTTGGTGCCTTGAGAAAAAGCTGCTTGCCAAGATAACAAAGGACATGACTCAACTGCTTTCTGACTTGCGTTTCTGCTTCATATCAGAGGCAGAGGATTTTCTGTTTCATGACCTTCTCCTCCCACATATTTTAGATTTTCTCATCTAAAGGCCCATCTGTGACATCAGTGGTGGAAATTTTCATCTCTGGGTTTGTTCACTCGATTATTTTTTCCTGTTTGCACAAAGGATTTTAGGTGGCTTTCCAAAAACCACACATGAAAGAGATCACTAAAAGGAATGTCAAAATAAATCAGATGTTATTAGCAGTGGAGGAAAATAATCATAGCAGCAGGAAATTTTGTTTTGTCTTTTACACAAGATCTAACGTGTACTGTGAATTGCTAGAATAATGATAATTTATACAGCTCAGAAACATCTTCAAATTCTTTCTCTGGTTTCTTTTGACCAAGCGCAGTATTCATTCTCATGACAGATAACTAGGAGGATCCCTTTCTAAGCTAACGTAAAAAATTACAAATCCTTAGTTTCATAAGATGCCTGCTCACCAAAAGGCTTTACTTTGTGGTTTCTCATGTTTCACATGTGTGTTAACTTCTAAGTGATGGTTAATGGTATCTTTTCCAGCAGTGCAGTGTTGTCAGGTTCAAATGAAATAATAGAGACTAAAAAGCTTCATAAAGTTAAAAATATATCAAAATGTGGTTTTAATGATGTTTCATTTATTCTAAGTAATGTCATGTGGTTAAAAATTTTTCAATTAACTATTTGTCTGTGTCAGTTTAGTTTGTTTGATTGGAATATGATATTGTCTGAAGCTAATGCAATGGATTGGATCCCTATCAGAACAGTTAGTATTTCTCTATGGAAAGACGTATTATACTCTCAGACAATCCTCCTCGACCCTAGCCAGTTATATAGCACAAGCATAGAACTGACCCTTAGCATTTTGAGATTTGATATTTATTAAGTGGTTCTTGTGTTCAGCACCTCTCTCAGCACTTATGTTATAAAGTAACTATAAAAAGTAGATGGCTTTATATGCAGTCTATTGAATGCACACAATAACATAATGAGGACCACTGATGTCATCTCCACTTCTTAGATGAGGAAACTGAGGCTTAGAGAAGTAAAGACACGTTTTTCCTTTTCCAGAAAAGGTATCTGGCAAGTATTTTGCAACAATTGGGACTTTATTTTTGAAACACAAGCATTCTCAATTCTATAAAAATCGACATATGTAATGTCTCCTAAAAGCTTGGGGTTTCTATATGTAAAATCTTTACTTCTTCTTTTCTTGTCAAAATAAAATATCAGTTAAATTCTAAATAGATTACCCCAAATATTTAATTTTCTCCTGTAAAACTAGCAAAGGATATGACCAAAATTTTATGTGGTCTTTTTCACCACTCTGAGAAAAATTCGTCTTATATTATTTCATATGAATAAGACTTTTAACCTGCACCAAATTATGTAGTTAATTTTACAACACCTAGAAAGACGTTGTAGAGAAGATATTACAATTAATCTTGATGTTGAAAGAATGCTAGTTTTAAACCAAATGTATTCTATGTGCTAAAAGTATTTTTGCAGTGTGAAGGTGGGAATAGATGGCGGCATGTTTGCCAGAGTTCTCCAGGGAAGTGTTGGTAAGGGATGAGAGACTCGAGCTGAGACTGTCAAATAGGTTATCATTTGGACATGTGGAAGGTTATGATTGGACTTGTGGACATGTGCATAATCTGTGGTCTCCAAGTAGAATATGCACACCTATGAAGGATACTGGAAGAGTGTGTTTTTTTTTTTATCCTTGTCTTTAAATTTTCAATTTTGTATATATTTTTAATGCATATAATGTTTTATAGTTACACATGTAGATTCTTCAAAATTTAGCCATAGTATAAATTCATGTATTGGGAGATGATCAATTTATTATTATTGTCACTATTTTGCTAGTAAAAATGAGGCTGGGACATTTTCTTAATGATAAAGATTGAAAACATGATCCTGTAATTATCACATCTTAAGGAAATGTGAAAGGCAGGAAAACTTACTGCAGGAGTTGACTGTTGGCATGTGTAGGGCTCATGATTGGCCTAGTGTATCAGAAAGTGACCAAACACAGCATCTCTATGTGGCATTGACTGAATAGATTGGTCCTACCACAGATTTAATTCACTTGTGTTTCCTGCACAAACTTGAAATAACCCAGTAATTCTAAATTATTTTAAAGTAAATACAATGTATTATTAGTATTGTATATTCTATACATGTGTTCATATATGTCTATTTGATTTTCTTTTATCTATTTGTAAGACATCATAATTTCCCAAATGTCAAGGATAGTATCATCATGACAAGATTTTTGGAAGCATTCACTGTCGTCACTCAATTAATTATTATTTTGGTCGATATATATGCCACACACACAGAAATCTAAGCCTGAGACATTTCCTATGTATTGACCACATCATTCTGCAAGTGTGCTTACAAGGCAATATAAGAGAGACCAGAATCTCCTACTATTCTTAAAGTTAATACCAAAACGCCTCATATTTCCTGAATGAAATGACAGGTTAACGTTATTGATGAAATGATTATGGCTTGGCTTCCTTGAAACATAAGCTGTTAGTAAAAAAGCAATTAGGAAAATAATAAAGAAATGAAACAGCAATTCCTCTCCCATTTTTCCTTTCCTCTGTATTGTGTCATAAGCAAAAGTAATATAATAATCACTAATTATAGGAAACCTTTCAGACTTGGTAATTGGATCTTTCATTTTTCCCATGAACTAAGAATTTATTCATAGATGGGCCTAGTTCATTCCATGAACTTTATCAGTGTCTCTTTAGGCATATTGGCTAAACCGGTGCTTTTTTTTTTAAGAGCAAATATTAGGCTTATTGCCTTCCATCGTCCACTATCAAAATGACTTATCTTAAGCAGTATGAAGTGGTGGAAGGTGCTGAACTCACAGCTCAACACTCGACTTCTAGTCATAGCTCTAGTATTTCCTTAAACATGACAACATGACGTGGCAAATACTAAACTCTGTAAACCTCGATGTAACCATTGGGAAAAAAAAAGGAAAAGGATATTTGCATTTTATATTTCAAAACATTGTTATATATGAAAGAGCTGTAAAAATTATAAAACCATTGTAACTCAACCTATCTTTATATAGGTATAAGTCTATGTCATTCATGAATGTGAAATGTATTTTCAATTTTTCTCTACTCAAAAGGTACTATCAATTAAGCAACTTTCCAATAGAAATTAGTTCATTAGAAAATATGTTGGCATATTAATGTCTGTGAAAAAATACAAAGAAGTATAAAAATAAAATACAGAGGGAATACACAATACAGTATTCTTGGTGTACATTTGTACATCAACAAATAGACTTCATGATGTGATTTGAGAACTGAGTCTAAAATATTAGAAACCTGATAAAATAAAAATTAGAAAACCAAGAGCAGTAGTATCAGTTGAAAGAGGGAAAATACAACTGAGTGAGAAGAAGTGGTAGAACTGATATGGAAATAATATTTGGTAAAAATGCATGTTTATTTTGCCTTTAATAACATATATATATCAATGTTAAGATTTCATAGCTTGGAAGAAACCCCATGTCAAATGCAGTCAATATAAATTATAAAATTTCTAAAAGTACATTCTTCCCTGTTCATATTATTTGAGGATTTTATTTTTCACTAAAGAAACAAGTTTCTACTACTCAGCCATAAAAAAAGATGAAATCTTGTGATTTTTGACAACATGGATGGACCTTGAGGGTATTATGTTAAGTGAAATAAGTCAGATGGAGAAAAAAAATGACCATAACATTTCATTCATATGTGGAAGATGAACAAACACATAGATACAGAGAACAGATTGGTGGTTACCAGAGGGGAGGGGGATGGGGAGAGGGTGAATCGGGTAAAGGGGCACATGAATACAGTGTCAGATGACAACTAGATTTTTGGCGGTGAACACAATGCAGTCTATACAGAAGTCGAAATATAATGATGTACAACTGAAATTTATATAATGTTATAAACTGTTACCTCAATAAAAAAATAATCATTTAAAAAGGGAGAGAGATTTTCCGTTTTTTTAAAGCTGTAATGCTGTACAATAAAACTAACCAGTTTCTTGATATGCCTTATCTCGTGCCCTCTTCTCAACAGATTAGCCAGGTGAGTTCCTCACCAGTGAAATTAGATGTATAGTTCCTGAGTATCTGAGAGGACAAATCACTTGCTCTTTGCACAACGGTGGTAAAGCTAAAGTTTGGACCTATGATTTTGTGACAATAGAGCTTAATGATTTTCCAACAACTATAATATACTGCCCTCTCTAGACAGTTGACTTGAATTTCAAAGACAAATATCATAAGAAATGCTATGTGTACTTATATTCTGCATTAAGCTTCTCATTTATTTTTTTACCACTTTATTATATACAGGTTATTTAAATAAAAGAGCTGATTCTTCTTGTCAAGATGATTTTTTTTTTTTTTTTTGGTGAGGAAGACCAGCCCTGGGCTAACGTCTGTTGCCAATCCTCCCCTTTTTGCTGAGGAAGACTGGCCCTGGGCTAACATCCCTGCCTATCTTTCTCTACTTTATATGGGACACCGCCATGGCATGGCTGACAGGTAGTGCATCGGCAGGTGCCCGGGATCCGAACTCGCGAACCCCGGGCTGCCAAGTGCGAACTAAACCGCTGCGCCACTGGGTGGCCCCAAGATGATTTTTACATTAACATTAACTTTCTTTGCAAATGTGCATTTGCAATTAATTAACAAATACTGATTGAGCAGACTGTTAGATGCACAGACTCAATTTTGTTGATGTTAATGTTTTTCTTTTTATTTAAATATAGAGAATTGATATCAGATATTGGGATGAAAGGTATAGATTTAAGAAGCTTCTCCTCCACCTTCAGAAATTCATTACACTTAGGGGCGGGGGCCTGTAAAAATACAAGGACTTATAGATTTGTTATACTTCAACAAAATACTAAAAAACTACATTTTCTTCCCAAGACATTTCTTTAATTTTCCCTTCTTCTCACCTATTTTTGCATATTTGTTAATCATTAATACAATAAGCTCAAATTACAAATTTAAAATTTCACAAATTAAGTTGCTGTCAATAAAAGATTACTATCTACAAAATAAGCCTTTTCTGTGACACGTTAAATATCAGAGAGTTTGCAATTACTTGTTCATGCCTTTAAGGAAGTTAAGAGCAACCTGCCTGTCATTTTAAATTTGATTTTCAAAGAGCAGTGTGCCAGAAATGTGGCATAAACACACCAACAAAGTGTAGCTTCTAGGTGTTACTGATGGGTAGGCATTCTTCAATTAAGTTTCTAGGGATTGTTTTATTTAATTACAAGGGCAGTTTACCAGATAAACTACTTACTGATTAAATTTCTAAACTCAAGCGTGCTGAAAAAAGCCAAATGAGTCATCGATTAAAAACTTCGGTGATTCGAATGCTAAGACCTTTGTGACAGGTACATACTGGAAGCCATATACTTTTGCATTTTGAACTTTTAAAAACACAGACACCCCTCATCTAACGTTATCTTTTTTCCTGCATTGGATAAGCAGACCTTAGTCCTATTCTGGGCTCTGCTCTACAGAGCTCTTTCATTCTGGACAAAGTAACCCTCTAGGTGACACTTCAATTTCCTTATTTGCAAATTGAGAGGTCTGACTTAGGTTTCCTGGAAGCTCCAATCACTCAAGAGTAGTACTTTTAAATGGGATTAGTGAGTTGTATCATGTAGAGGTAACACACACACACACACACAAACATAAAGGGGGTAGACTAGAAGAGAGAATATCAGTGAGTGTTATTTATGTAAGAATATATATTGTTTGTGAACATTTATTTCAGATATAGGTGAATATGTATACTCAGCTACAATGTAAAATATAGTTTGTACTGTGGGTCATTGTCAAAAATTGTGAAAAGAACTTCTCCAGAATCTTAACAGCTTTCCCACTCAGTTTAAAATGTTTGGTTTGCAAATGAAAACTTAACAAATAACATCCATTCCCAATACAGAATTTTAGTTCTCACAGCCTTAAAAATGCCATGCCCCAAAACAATAAACCCCAAAATAAAACAAACACAAATGAGGATAATTCGTGCCTGGAATATATATGTTATAGGGTTTTTTGATTATCTACCCAAAATTTAGTCATAGAAAAGCAGAAATGTGTTTAAGGCACTAAATAGTATTTTGCCCTGTTAGGGTGAAGTGCATTTTCAAGTATTTGCTGCATCCTAAAAGTCATTTGATGGTTAAATTTTAATGTTGGCTTTGCTGCATTCTGTTCCTTTCAGAATAATGAGTCTGTTAATTGCCATCTGAGATTTGTGTATTAAATCAGCATGATTAATAATCGTTGAGCCTCAATAGATAGTAATTAATGTAGTCTTCTTAAAGTATTAAATTTTCTTTTTATTTCTAGGCTATAAAATAGATTTTAGTACTATTGGTCCTGGGAAACTTGAATTAAGAATTATTATTTTAATATAGCCACTTGTATGCAGACCATTTGGGCCAAGGTCTATATACACTGTAATTGTTAGAGTCTTATTAAAATATTACCTCTGGATTCATGGTTATATTCCATGGGGTTCTCTTATAAGTAAAAGTGATATTTTGCTATGCCTTGAACTTCCTCTTGAATGGTACCTAAGATTAGTTGTTTCGTGCTTTATGTTGCTCTTTGGAAAAATAATATTAATTATGGTAGGAAAATTGTTCAATTATGGGATTGTTTTTATAGCCCTCTACAATTCATAAAGTCTGTGTTTATTTGTTTGTTTTTGTGAGGAAGACCAACCCTGAGCTAACATCCGTTGCCAATCCTCCTCTTTTTGCTGAGGAAGACTGGCCCTGGGCTAACATCCATACCCATCTTCCTCTACTTTATATGGGACGCCGCCACGGCATGGCTGATGAGCAGTGCGTCGGCGGGCGCCCAGGATCCAAACCCACCAACCCCGGGCTGCTAAAGCACGAGCTAAACTGCTGCACCACCAGGCTGGCCCCAAGTCTGTGCTTTTTGAGGGAACCAAGCTGGCTGGTAACATGTCAAACACTGAGTAAGATAAATTTTTTAAATTAGGAATAATTGTGAAAAATGAAATAAAGTTTGATAAATATAAAAGAACAGAAGCATGTAAAATGTGTTTCAATGTTGTGTTTGATGTTACTAAGAATAACTTTATTCAAAGTTAATCAATTTCATTTAATATGAATCAAATTAATATCACTTAATTTGATGGTTATTGAATATTGCTTTAGTGTCATTTGGAATTAGATTCAGCTGCTAAGAATAGAGACCTGAACACGGTAGGTTAAACTCACCAAAGTTCGTTAGTTTATAAACTCATAAACAGGTTTTATGCTTTCACTTACTAGAAGCCCAAGGTAGACATCCAGAACTCATAGAGTGGCTACACAAAGTCACTCAGTGCCCAGATGCTTCTGTCTTCCTGCTCCGTTATTTCTGACTTCCAGCCAGAAGGTCGTGTTGTAGTCCAAGGTGGTGTTGGGGTGCTAACATCCAAAGTCAAGGCAACAGGAAGGAGAGATGACTCACTTTCTCCCTCTTCAGGCATCTTCAAGAAAGTTCATTCAACACTTCTCACATTTCTATAGTCAGAGCTAGTCATGTCCCTGTAAGTGAGGAAAACTGCGTCAGGTAGTTTTTCAGTTAGGCAGATTACTCAGGATTCTCTTGTAAAGAAAGAAGTTGAGAGTGAGTAGTAGAACACATACATTTCCTCTTTTGTTCCAGATAATGAACCAATTTTAGGGTTTTTATTTTTTTAAACAGTAGTCTCATTATCAAATAATACTGAAGGATTTAAAAATAATCATTTAGACATACTGTGCTTTTTATTCAAAACAAGTTAAACAAATTCTGGTAGTATTACAAATTCAGAAAAGTTATATATATATTTTAAATTTCTTTCTTTCTTTTTTTGGTGAGGTAGATTAGCCCTGAGCTAACATCTGCTGGCAATCCTCCTCTCTTTCTTTTGCTGAGGAAGATTGACCCTGGTCTAACATCTATGCCCATCTTCTTCCACTTTATATGTGGGACACCTGCCACAACATGGCTTGATAAGTGGTGAGTAGGTCCACACCCAGTATCCGAACCCACGAACCCCAAGCTGCTGAAGCGAAGTGCATGAACTTAACCACTACACCACTGGGCCGGACCCAAGTTATATCTATTTAAATGAGCTTTTTAGACCACAAAAGAACTTGAAGATCACCATCTAAATTCTACGTTTTCCAAGTGAGGTAACTGGTGCTAGGGTAAGCTGGGTGACATTCTCGGGGTCTCATAGGTGACAAGAATAAGAGCTGGGACATCCTGAATACAGGTTTTTTAAGTTTCATAGTAGTACTTTTCCTAACACAGTGTGATGGTCTTTGTTTACTAAGTGATGCTGTGTTCAGCACTTTGTTTTTTTAAGAAGAACATTAGAATATAAATTTTTTAACATCTATGTAAATCAGATCAAATAAGACAGTTTACATAGGGACACCTGGTACCGGGAGTAGAGTATACACATGATACTATAGAACTTAACCATTCTATTTCATTTGTTTAATAAGTAGTTAATGTATATCAACATTATGTTCCAGGCACTGTGCTATATACAGGGACAAAATACACATGATCGCTACCCAGACAGAGTTTACCATGTGGCCAAGAAGACAGACATTAAGCAAATAATTCAAAGTGTGTTGAGTGCTTCCACTGAAAAGAACAGGGTCCTATGAAAACACTTTAGCTGGAGGAGGTAGGAGTAAATACAGTGCTCTGAGGGGAGAGTCAGGGAAACAACAAGGGCCAAAAGATAAACATTCCTACCCTCTAACCCCTGCTTGACTCCAGGAATTGATACTGATTTCTAAAAAGAGAAGAACTAGAGGCATAAGAGGATTTTTTTTCCAGAAAAATGCATTGGATGAATCCCTCTCAGCTACTTGGCATCCAGCTTAGAAACCTTTCCTTCTCCATTTTTTCCCTTTCTCCTATACATGCATTTGTGCATCACAACCTGTTCTGTAGCCTAAGAAGCTTCCAGCCTCTGTGGGCAAAAGGTCAACTTTACCCTTTCCAATTCTCCATGACAGTTTGACTTTCAGTTAACTTCCTGGCTGTGTTTCCTTGGAAACAGATAAAGATGTGTGAATGATATTACTAAGTCACCTTGCTTATGTTAACAGTGACCCCTGAGATATAGAGAATCAGCAGCCAGCAAACACCACAGTAATAAATATGGCAGACAAGATCCACTGGTGGATATGAAAATTGGTGGGCAAATGTTTGAGGAGAAACCAATTTCTGTAGTCTAAACTATCTTCCCCAAGATACTTCTCAACAATAAAAGCAAAGCAAGCAACTTGATAGTGGAGAAACTTGGCAGACCCCAACTGAATCAAGTGATCAAGGTAAACATCTCCAGTAATGAGACACTTGGACACTATGAACCACTTGATGTAATGCACTGAGAAGGACATGCTTCCTTTGTAGTATTCTTGCCAAAAATGCATAACCTCACTCCAACCATGAAAAATCACTGTACAAACCCAAATTGTGGGGCATTCTATAAAATGACAGATCACTATTCTTCAAAAGTGTCGAGATTATGAAAGAAAAGACAAGACTGAAGAACTCTTACAGACAAAAAGAGACTAAGAAAATGGAATAACTAAATGCAATGAAAAAATTGGTGGAGCCAGCCCTGATGGCCTAGTGGTTCAAGTTCGGCACTCTCGATGCTTCTGCAGCCTGGGTTCGTTTCCTGGTCACGGACCCACACCATCCGTCTGTCAGTTGCCATGCTGTGGTGGTGGCTCACATAGAAGAACTGGAAGGACTTATAAGTAGGGTATACAACCATGCACTGGGGCTTTGGGGAGGGGAAAAAAAAAGAGGAAGACTGGGGGGCCCAGCCTATTGGTGTAGTAGTTAAGTTCGTGTGCTTAGCTTTGGTGGCCTGGGGTTCGCGGGTTCAGATCCTGGGCATGGACCTATGCACCGCTTGTCAAGCCATGCTGTGGCAGGTGTCCCACATATAAAGTAGAGGAAGATAGGCATGGATGTTAGCCCAGGGCCAATCTTCCTCAGCAAACAGAGGAGGATTGGCAACAGATGTCAGCTCAGGGCGAATATTCCCCTACTAAAAAAAAAAAAAATGGTGAAATTGAAGTAAGGTTTACTATTTAGAGAATAATATTGTGCTGATGGTAATTTTCTGTTCTTGATAATTATATTATGGTTATGTGAGTGCTAATATTATGGGAAGTGGGATGAGGAGCATAAGGGAATTTTTTATACTATTTTCGCTCCTTTTCTGTATGTTTAACATTAGCTCAAAAAATTTTTAAATAAATGACAGTTGCATAAATAGGAGGAGACAACAGGTGATACAAGTATAATGCTGTTGGGTATATGTACATTAGGTTGTAATGGGAACCTTTAGAATAAGTTAAATATAAGGAATACTTAAACAGAAGAGGAAAAATAACCCATGATTGGTAGAGCCTATCTGGGCTGGGAGAACTATAAATCCCTGATGGAGTCATTTTACCTTGGGCCACCCTTAATGCATTGACTCATGTAAGTGGGCATGCCTCTTTCATACAGAGTTGTTGCAACTGATATTGACTCAGGTGAGACATGTGGCTTTTAAGTGGCGTGTCTCCATGCTCAATGTGAACCTCATCTCCTAGTACTTGTTTGGATGTGCAGTGCTGCATTGATTGCTCTAAAAATTGCTGAAAAGATTCCCATAGAAGGGGAATGACTGTCACTACTACTCTGCTAGCAAGTTCTGGTTTGTGTCATCTATCCTTGGGTAGAATGCTACCAAATACTCCATCGACCTCTCATCATTTCCTTAACCTTCCCCATGGGTTTTGATGCATTAATGCCTTGGTTCATTTTGTCTCCTCTGCCTGATTAATAATGATAGTAACAACAATAATCATAGGCATTTATTGGGATCTTACTGTTTCAGGTGTGGTTCTGAAGAGTTTATATTCATTAACTCATTTAATTCTCCAAAATCCTTTTCACACTAATTTTATAGATGAGTAAACTGAGACACCAGATAAGTAACTTGACCAAGGTGACATAGCTTCTAATTGTTGGAGTCAGGATTAAGAAAAAGGTGTCCTGGGTTGTACAGTCAGTCCAGCCTTTAGAAATCTACATTCAACCATGTTCCTCTGTAGAATTCCCACTTGTCTTTCCTACGAGCTCAAACCCACTTCTGCTTCTTGTATTTCCAAAGTTCTTTCTAAATATTTCCATCCAAGTAATTGTATCATGCTTTGTATTATGGTAATTTGTGTACAACTCTTTCTTAAAGACTATTAACCTTTGAGAGCAGAAATTTTCCTGATCAATATCAAGGAGTTCTTTATATGCTGGTGACTCCAAAGTTACTATTTCCAACCCAGGCTTATGTTTTGAGATCCAGAACAATACGGCTAACTACTTATTGGACATGTAAACTTTGTATCTCCCAGGCATCTCAAACACATTATGTTCAAAACTGGACCCATAATTTTTTTCTCTTGTTCAAGCTTCATCCTCCTAGTTTTCCTACCATAAGAAATTATGGGAGCATTACCTTGGTTGACCAAGTCAGACACCTGAAAGTAATCTTTGATTCTCATCTCACTCCTGGAGTCCCACATTCAAATGTCAATTCTAACTTTTCATTCTCTCAAATATGACTACACCTCTACACCTCAATATGCTACTGTACACCCCAAACCATGTCAGTTTCATTCACCCGGTAGCTGATCTCTCTGCTGTAAATTCATCCTTTGCACAGTGGGAAATTTGAGCTTTATAAAATACAAATTTGATCATTTTCCTGCTTTAATCAATTTATAGTCATTGCGTCTACCTTCTTGTCCAACCCCCTTTCTCTCCACTTAGTTTTTTCAAGGACATGGTTCCTTAAAAACTAATGGAAATAATCAGTCAATGTTTCCCAAGTGAATTAGTGTCAATGTCCAAGGTCTACAGCTCAGCACAGATATTCTTTATAGAGAGTACTATAATAGGAGTACCAAAGCTAATAACAATGGAATGATTATACCTGAAAACAGTGACCAGCCTTTGGATTTACTGATGGCCTACAATACCCCTCAGGAGACAGAGAACTAGAAACTGAGCCGTCCCTCGGGGTGTTTACAATGTAAACAGCAATTAGATAATGTAAAAGACAATTAGGGCCAAATTAGCAAGTAAGTTCCTAAGAACCCTGGCCAGTGCTAAGTCAAAGAGGCCTCCAGATGAAATTATGATCTAAGCTAGGTTTCTCAACTCAGTGGGACTGACATTTTGGGCCATATAATTCTTTGTTGTGGGAGGCATTCCTGTAGGATGTTTAGCAGCCTCCCTAGACTCTTACCACCAGATATCCATAGCAAGCACTCTTCTCTCTTATTGAGTTAGGAGTTAATCATAAAAATTATACTTCTTTTGATGCAGATAATACAAATATAAATTTGGCGGATGTTTGCCTCAAGGTGCAGTGTTTATTCAAAGTTGAGGCAAAGCGTAAATGAGTCTCTGGCTGGTGTTGGCTGTTCTGCCATATTGCACATGATGAACAGCATCTGGTGTCCTTTATAATGACAGTAAAGTAATTGTCATGAAATTGTTTTCTTATTTCAGCATTTATTCTGTTCAAACTGAATGATTAAAGGATTTTTGTATTTTGTTGGCATTCAGTATTTTTCATTTCTCTTGCATTTCTAAAAGTTAGTGGTTCTCTTTAATAAATACAGTTGAGAGAATCCTTGGCTTATTTAAAGCACTAAAATCATACTTTATTTCTGAAAAGACTCCACAAATTCTTGGTGACTTTTCAAATAACCCATCGAATGAAACCTACTTATTTCTTGTTCATAGTTTTCAATATCTCTTTAAGCAATAGGATCATGTGGTTTGAAAGATGAGTAGAGAGTATTATTGAGGTACTCCAGTGCTTAAAATAACTTGTTGAAGGTATTAAAGAAAAACATAATGAAAATGTTATCCCTTAAATGCCAATGCTGTTTTTAAAAGGGACAACATTACTTAGGAACGAGTGGGAAAAAATCCATCTTGAAGTGGATGAGTATTAAGGTGGTTGTCATGACTGTGTTTAAAAAAGGATTTCATCCCTTGAAGATTTTGATTCTTGTATGTGGTTGTTGCTAAATACTCTTCCAGGATGGGAATAAGTAGGATCATTGTGTGTAGTCAAAGAAGAAAATAAAAATTCACAACAGTGCTCTTTTTTGTCAGTGGACAGCATTTTAAAAAGTCATAGATCAAGAGATACAACCTAATCCTGAAGAATACAAAAGCCAGTTATGTCACGAAAGAAAGTATTCTGAACTTCATTGAAAGAGCAAGTCTCAGAGTTGTTAACTTTATGTTAATACATGTTCAGTATTCCAGCTCATAATGATAATGTTGAACATTTTTTCTCATTAATGAATATTCAGTGGACAAAAAAATGAAATAAGTTGGGTGGAATCACTATGGAAGATATGTTACAATGTAAATGGAACATAGACTCTAACTGCAAGGAATTTTATAAGCAAATTCTGCAAAACAAGGAGCTGTTAATGAAAGTCAAATCATCAAGGGAATATTCAGGAAAATGTATGCAATTTAGATACTGATAATTTATTTCAGATAAACAACGAATACATTTTTGGAATAAGTATGTTCCGTGAATGTTTTTATTTTCTCAAAATGTGCATAGGCAATTAGAAATAATTCAAATTTAACTGAATGTTGTGAATTTTTATTTGCTAACTCTGGCAACCCCACCTGAGGGGAGGTTGGGTAGGAAATAATTGCCCTGTTGAGAACCACTAGTTTAGGCCAAGATCAAATAATACAGCATTCTTATGGTTATTATTTTAATCTCTTTATTATTAATATTTATATTTATCGTAATAATATTCTTATATGTTCCAGATTTTACTGAGGATAAAAAACTCCAAATAGTTTATTTTGAAATGTATTAAAATGTAATTTTAAAAGAACATTTAATTTTAAAATATTTTCGAGTATCAAAATCATTTTGTTTTATTGTAGCCAATTGACATTCATCAAATTGTTTGTTGAAGATTAATGGTCCTGTGAGTTTAGAAAATGGACTTGAGTTTGTTGCATGTACGTGTTCATGATTCCATTTTTAAAGGCTGAGAATAGTAGTGGGGGGGATATAAAAGCAGTATATTTCAAGTGAGTGTTAAAGATTGAGTTTTGTCCATAATAGAAGTTTTGGACTACTGATTTTGCAGATATATTTTAACAGAGATTATAGGCAAAATCATCATATGTATTTTATAAACTAAGAAGTAATATGAAATGGATTCTACATTTTCAAATTACATTATTTTTCTTTTAAATCATTACTTCTAAGGTCAAGTAATTATTTTTTCAGATAATTCAGAAGAAATGCTTTAATCACTTAGCAAAACTGCCCTAAAATTAGCTTGATCTGGTCATAACCTAGTTTCCACACAGTAAGTCAAAAGTAATTTCCTCTTATTAAATGAGAATCTTGGTTGCAAGCAAGAGAAACAAATGCTGGCTGACTTAAGCCAAAGGGAGATTTATTGGAAGGTGCTGTGTTCTCACAGAGTCATTGGAAAGATTTGGGATGCTGGATGGCATTGATGGGGAAATGAGCAGGCCAAAAGGAGGACTAAAGGCTGTTTGGCAGACCCATCTAGCCAGGCCTGCTGGATGATTCTGCCACAGCTGGACTCTGCCACAGCTGCACAAAGGCTCCAGCACAAAGGGATTCTAACCAGACCATCCTTCATTTGGCTTCACTCATTCCAGGGTCAAAGTAAAGAGCAAGTGAATCCATTTGGATAAACTTAGGAGATGTGGCCTCACCACACTAAAAGGAGGAAAGAAAGGATAGATTTCCACAGTAAAAGGCAGAACTCAAGTCCCATCACCACTACACACAATGGGAAGTCTCTGTTCACCCCAAATAGGAAGGAAGATTGGATGTTGGATAGAAAAAAATATATGTGTGTGTGTGTGTATACGAAGAGAGACATATACATACACACATACACATACATACATCTATAATTTGCTTTGGATTAAGAAACAAAGCAGGGGCCGGCCTGGTGGCATAGTGATTAAGTTCACATGCTCCACTTCTGTGGCCAGGGGTTCGTGGTTCAGATCCTGGGTGTGGACCTATACGCTGCTCATCAAACCATGTTGTGGCGGCATCCCACATACAAAATAGAGGAAGATGGGCACAGATGTTAGCTCTGGGCCAATCTTCCTCAAAATTTTTTTTTAAAAAAACCACAAAGCAAATTAATATCTGATTATATAAGATTGGTCAGGTATGTGCAATCAGACATAGAGTGACTGAATGGTTAAAGTGGATATACCTTAAAGACTGAAGCAAAGGAAGGTATTTTACCTCAAGCAGTATAACTTTCAAATAGTGTCATCTTACATTTGAATTTAAGTGCCATCTAGTGGTAATAAATAGCCCCTCCCCACCAAGGTAATAGATAATTTGTGGTGCTTTTCTAACATGAAGCTGTAATTCTTTAGAGAATTCCCAAGTGATTTAGACCCAACCATGCCTCTACTTGGATAAGTGAACTATGAAGATATAAAATGAGTGCAAAAGTAATGCACTAAAAAGTAGATTATATTAAAAAGAAGCAATTAAAATTGAGGGCATGGCATTTTGTCTTTTTGTATCATTGAATTCCCAGATCTTACCCAGTATCTGACACTAAGTGGTTACACATACTCCTTTTTGGTGCTCCAAGAAATGAAAGGAGAAAAAATAAAATAGCCATTATTTCCAGAAGGTATCTATGCAGAAACATAACTGATAAACTATTAGAAATGAAAATTAAAGATCACTGGATATAAAGTCAAATCAGTAGCAATTACCAACTAGAATATATATGTTTCTTAAAATAGGACACCATTTACAATAGCAACACAAAATATACAGTATGTAGAATTAATTTAACAAGAAATACACAAATCCTTACATAGAAAAATTTTAAAGTCTAATAAAGCACATAAACAATTATCTACTTCATCAGAGTCACTCTATGCTTTTGGGTCGGAAGACAGTATTATACAACTATAAATTCTTCATAAATTGTTCTATGAATTTCAGTTGGCTTTTGGGGGAAATTGATAAAATAGAAGAATAAACGGTCATGTATAGGTAAGTTGACCTTAGGTAAAGAGGAAAGTAGAGGACTTGTCTCAATATGCACTAAGACACACTACAAGATATCTTCATGGGAGGAGAAGTGAAGAAAGTTATATTAAGCAATACCTTCAGAGCATGAAAATAAGGCAAATTAAAGATGATATTCTATGGAGAAAAGATACCACTGACAAAGTGGATGATAGAATAGAAGATATTTGCGGTTCTGAAACTGAGGTATTAAAATCTACTATATACAGGAAACACCTACTAATCAACCAATAAAAGAAAACAATCACAATAGAAAAATCAGAAAAAGGATAAGAACATAGAATTCACTTAAAAAGAAATCCAGAAGGCTAACAGGCATATGAAGAGATGCTCAACATCATTATAGACCAGAGAAGTGCTAATTCAACCAAAAAAATGATATACTTTTCAGCTTTTAGTCTGATAAAAGTTAGAAAACTGAATAATGCCATGTGTTAGTGGGAGTGTGGAGAAATAGAACCTTCATGAACTCAGGTAGGAGAATAGAAAGGTGCAGCATTCTGGAGAGACACTTAGCACTACATAGACCAGTTACGTGGATGTGCACCCTAGGACCCAGCAATGATTCTCCCAGGATTAGATTGCCAAGGGATTCGTACATAGCACCATAAAGGGACACATACAAAGTTGTTCATAAAAGTGTTATTTGTGGTGATAGCAGAGGTGAGTTTGCTGAGGAAGGAATGAAGTTTAAGCTAAGAGGAGCCCTAGTAATGTGTTCACATGGTTGTATGTTCTTGGTAAGATTTACAAAAGTAAGATATTTTAACTAGTACCATAATTTCCCTCTAATCAAGTAGTGTTGGAGTACCTGTGGGCATATCTGGTTTGCAGCAAAGAAGAGTTGTGTTGGAAATACATTTTTTTTTAGTTCAATGGGATGCATTTATGTGGTTTGCAGTCACTTTCATGTACATTTATCACAAGCTAGAGTGATTTTTATAGAGTTAAAACCACTAATAAGTATGTAAAACAGGTGCTGTGTTCAGGTCTTTCCTTTAATCTTTCCAGAGAAAAAAATACTGCCTCCCCAGTACCTGAAATTGGGATTACTTTGGTATTTTTTCAACAGTCACATATTTTATTTTCTTGATTGCATTTTATGGATGCCATATTTTAAACACAAATGCCAACTTGGAATTTTCTTTTACGTGCTCTGCCTATTATAAAGCTTTCCACGTTATACAAAATAGGTATAATAAAATTCTAAAATATGTCTTTAAAGATTTGTTGAGAAAGCCAAATATAACTGAGGTGCAAGATATTTATCCCTAAATATGATAAGCTTAAATATAACAGTTTAAGTGCAATTTGGAAAGATATAAGAATACTTTAAGTAAAAAATTGCACATTACTGAATATACATGTGTGTGTATATATATATACACATATAAATATATATGAAAAGGACTTTGTCATTTTTGACTTTTTGTATTAAAGTACTGAGAGAAAATTCAGATATAAAATAGTGCAATATGAACCAAAAATTATAAGGCAATCAATGAAATCAACAGAAATTATACCAACATTGAGCAGTGAAATATAACAAAATGTGTTGTCATACCAGAAGCAACAGTGCAAACAAAATTTCACTAAGACGAAGAGGTACCTTTCTTATAGAGATATTAAATAGGTTCTAGATTATTTGATAATCCGGTTAATGAAGAAGACTGAATCATATGAATATGTTGGGGGGGGGAAAAGATAAAAATTTCCTGCTAGTTTGCTATGATATATCCAAATACGTGAGATAACATAAAACTCATTATACGTCACTACATTGAGGACATTGAGGACAAATTGGTTAATGAGTGTTGTCAGTTCAGAGTATTTAAGATTAGCCTCTGAACAAGGACAGTAAATGCTCTGATATATATATGACAGGAACTTGATGGAGGTTTTCCCATGTTTGACAGTGATACTACACATTTGCATGCCATTACAAGTTGTGAAGCTCAAAGAAATTTGGTCAACTGTCAGTAATAAACACACACATTCCAATCAGCCATGCTAAAGGAAAGACTGAATTGCCTCTATTCCTTTTATTACCAAATTGTTGCTCTGTGAAGAGATGATCAAAGAGAATTAAGCCAAAAATGGAGTGAAAGTATTAAAAAAGGTGTGCGAGGGTGTCAATTAATTAAATTTTAGAATTTGTGATGTTTGTGGTATTGGTTGGCTTTTTAAAAATGGACAATCCATTTAATTTCTGAGCTCACTTTTAATAAATATTCACTTTTGTATGTAATTTGAATTTGTATTTTGCATTTTTGTTGCAATTCCCCTCTCTCCAACTGTATAAGCTACAGGCCCATCAAGCTTGGATTGTCTCTGGGCTGCTAGAGGGCTAGATGGCACCCGGGTGTTCTCACTAAGAGAACAAAGAGGTAAAATGTTCGGTAATATACACTGGAGTATTATGCAGTAGTTAGAAGTACAGCTTAAATGTGCTTATAGTATCATGGATGGATATTAAAACCATAGTGCTTAGTAAAAAAAATAAATAAAAAAAAGGAAAGAAACAGAATGAGGTATATAGTAACACAAAATTTATGTAAATTAAAGATGCACACATCCAAGATAGTATTCAATTTTCAAGAAAATATAACAATACAAAGGTGCACAGTAAACACATTAGGATGGTTGCCTAGAGATGGGAATGGGAGGGAGGTGAAGTGGTGAGGAATGGATGTGGGGCTGATGAAGGAAAAACTAATAATAAAGAGAGACTTTCCATGGCCAATGACAACAATGGGCCATGAACTGGGGAGCGTTAACTTTCTAAACCCGAGATTAAAAAAAAAAAATCTATAGAATACAGGAACTTTGGTTTATGTTGGCCACAATATAGCTAAACTATGATTTAATCTTTACAAGCTTTGTGCAAACTTTTTTATTCTAGATTAGAATAGCCTGAGATTAGATAAATAGAATAGAATGAAGGAATAGAATCTAAAGAGTTTATGAAATTATACATGTCAAATTCCATGGAAGGACAAAGCCAAAGATGACCGTTTGGAAAAGCTGAGAGTAGTGAAGATAATCAGACTGGGGACACACCTAAAAAATGGCAAAGACAGCTCCTGGACCATAGCAAGCACTTAAGAAACAATCTTATGAATGAAGAGTGTCAAGGGAGAGGACTTATCAGGGATACAAGTCATGGCACAACCGGTGAACTTCTATTCAACTTCCCTCCCTGACCAATATCTTCCTTCCAGGTCAGGTGCCCTTCTTATATGTTCTCATTGCTTTCACATATTAGGTGAATTGCAATTGTTTACCGGCCCATATTCCCCAACAGACTGTAAGTCCCAGAATACAAGGACCAAGGCTGCCTAGTTTGTATTTGTATCCCCAGCACCTGGCATTGTGTCTAGCACTTAGTAATCACTTAAAATAAATTATTGTCGAGTAAATAACATGGAATGAGCCTATGAAAAGAATATTAGCATCACATGGTTTCACAAATGTAACAATCATTATTTGTATAATCTGTTGCTTGTGATCTTAAAATCAGGATCACCTTCATTTTGTCTTAGTAATTTGAACAATAAGGAATTGATGATATTTGATATTGATAATCAGTACTGAATATTTATAATTGATAATAATAATAGATCTTCTTGCTTTAGTGCTTTGTATCTTAAAGAAAAATCTCCAAAGCATATTCTATTAATTCTGTTAGTAGTTTATTTTGATGGCATTTAAAAATAAATTTTAATACAAATAATAATATTGCAAATAATTTAACTGATGGCTGGTCACTTAAGATTCATTCTCTAATTTTCAGTTATTGAAGGGTCTTTCAAAATAAGGCTACTTTGAAAAATAGTAATTTTTATACAACAGTATACACTAAGGGAATTCATGGACAGTGTTTATTCTACCTTGTCTTAAAATCCATAAGACATAATCATTATTGCTTTGTATAGTCATTATTCACTTTACATTGTAGAGTCAATTTTTCCTTATATATATATATATAGAGAGAGATAGACAGATAGATATAAATATAGATATATACAGGTATATTTACATTCTGATATTCTTCATTTTTTTCTGCATTTCCATTCTTCTGTTCTTAGGATCTTTTCCTTCTACCTAAAAGAATTTCTTTTAATGTGTATTTTAGTGCAGTGGTGAATTCTTTCAGTTTGTATTTTCTGAAAAAAGTTTTTTTATTTCACATTCATCTTTTTAAACTTTTCATCAAGTACAATATACTTAAAGAAAAATACATATATCCTAAATATATAGTCCATTGAATTCCTCCAGACTAAACATGCAAACAGCACTGGGATAAAAACATAGAACTCCGTCACTCTAGAAGGATTTTTACTCCCTCTAGTATTCTGGATTGTTAGAGACCACAAAGACTACGAAATCAGGAGGCGGGTCTACTTTGTTCCAAGCACAATTACAGGCTAAAGAAACACTGCTCTCTGGGATTTCATAATCTCAGAGGTTCCCAGAGACACCTGATTCTAACAATCGGTTAAGTGAAACTATATATATGTGGACAGTAGTTAAATGGTGACACAGATCGGTGCACCTAACCCACCTTATCAGGGAAACTTCCTTAGTACTGATGAGGCGCGAGAGATGACTAGGAGTTATCAGGGACTCAGGGGCTGGAGAGAGTTACTCTGACTCAAACTAGCTTTCCAGTGAAATGAACTGGATAGATCCATAGTGAAGATAGGCAGTTAATTAATAAATAAGGTTATACTATACTTGACTACTTAACTTCTGATGCCATTGTAAGAAACTATATGAAGTTAAAAGCAAATTGAGGTGTTGTGTGGAGGAAATAGAGGATTGTATATAGATTTATAAAGGTTGTCTGAATTCCAGTCTCCTTACCGCCTACCTAAGTGTAAAGATGTTGGTTAATTTTTAAATTTCATATAACAAAACAAATAATATGGCCATCACTTAAATCCCTAAATATAATGGATGACAACCATTGGTTTTACTGAAGCTAGACTGGGCAAAGGATAAGATAAAACATCAGCAGTAGGTCAATTGGCAATCTGAAAATTTGTACAATTTTCAAAAATATAAACTGATAGGAAGTGTGGGAGAGTCTGCCAAAATTAGAGCTAAAAATATTTGTTTATTTTGATCAAAATACTTCAGAAATTTCAAGACAGCAATTAAAAGATTAGTCACGGGGTTTCACAGAACTGTTATTGCATATTAAATGCAGTGCCAAGCAGTATTTGAATATAACCCATGGTGCTTCCAGCTTTCAGCCTGAAGTTGGGAATCTTCAGTTATCTGAATGGTTCTAGGCTCTTAAGACCCACTAGGATGCCATTTAAGCAAGGTACAGGGTTTCCAAAGAGTAGCAATGTCAGTGTGATTAAATTGTACCAATTGAAGATTTAAGTTCTGCTTTTGTTTATTTTAGTACTGCTGTACAGCCAAAAAATCTTTCAGAAAAGCACATGATAACTGTGGCATACCTTAATAAAGAATAATCATCAAGACAGTTAGTGTCATATGCTCCCATAAAAAGAAAAAGTATTACAAGACAGTGCTAGGATCTTAGGTCCTATTTGGTAATTTCTCCAAGGATGTCTCAAAAGTAAAATGAGCCTGTATCTAAGCTTGCCCAGCACGGTCCCAGTTTATGCCTTTTCTTTTAGTGTCCTATGTGATGTAGCTTCTACTCTTGACAGAAATCTTAGTTTGCAACATAAATGCTGTGGTCATCCTGCCAAGGACGGAACCAAATTTGTAAGTGTATTCCTTACAGCTGAGGTGGATCTGTCTATCGCTTTCCCCAAATGATGTGGTCAGGTGTTCAGATATCACTAAAATGAAAAACTATTGAGAGGCCTTTTAATTACAACTCAGGGAGCAGATAGGAGTGGAACTAAAACATAGTTTAATTATTATTTTTCCTTATATTCTCCAGATTCAGTCCTCTAGCACCTTTCACTTTCTTATCTAAATAGTAGAACTATTTGATTCCTAAACTGCACTTCCCGTTGTCTTTGAAGCTTCAGCTCTGTCTTCCTCATTGTCATCATCAGGATTTGCATGATCTTGATATTCTTCTCATCTTCTGAGGCTGGGTGTAGGAAGGACGCCAATACTTCCTTTGGTGTCAAGATATAGAGCAGAGCTTCTAGACTCATCTGGAAGATTTTTTAGTTCTCTGGAAAAGAGCTTGTATTGTAACAGTTCATCCTGGAAGTAAACATTGCCTCTCCCATTTCTCCAATGATATCTTTCTTCTTTATCATGGGATTTCAGAGTTTCTGAATAGAAATTGTGAAGATGTCACCGAACATAGGAGAGGATTTTAAAATGCCATGGTAGCAAAAGAGGCCTTTGTGGTTATAAGAAACGGTTAAGTGGACCTGACAGCCAGGGTGGACCTGTCTGTTGTCTTGCTTTAATGATGCTATCAGGTGTTCAGATGTTAGCAAAGTGAGAATTTCTGAGTCAAATATGTTTTCTTCATCTCAGTGTTACCCTATAATTCCTAAAGTAACATGGAAACTGAAAGAGGGTCTTTTGTGTCTTAACAACATCATTAAGACAGATAAATAGTAAAGTCTTAATTTAACAAATTAAAAAATATTTAGTATGCTTAAAACTACCAAGTGAGTTAAACTACTGTTATTCTAAAAGAAAACACACAAAGAATCCTTTACAGATGTATTTTTTAGCCTACTTAGTCATAATGGCTCTTAAGTAATAATTAGGACTCAGACATTTTGACTCCACTCTACTTCTATGTTTATAAATTGTAAGCTCATTCCTTACCCAAGAGGGTACATTTATAGAAAATTATCCTCCCAAGCATAATGACTTTAAAAATTTGATCAGCATTTCTAATGAATTCGTCATTGATCAAAGTGATGCTATTTTATACTGTGCAAAATATAATTTTTGTGTATTAATTATAACCCATTTTAATTAAAAGTAGTTCAAATTTGTGGGTCTATTATCACTTAAGTACATCTTAGATAATGGCAATGTATTTACTTTAAAGTCAAATTTACTGAGACATTCTTAACTCTACATAAAATTAGTGTAATTCTACATCTGTGATTTCTTTTTTTTTTTAAATAAACTTTTTATCTTGGTGTAGTTTCGGACTTACAGAAAAATTATAGTGATAGTACAGAGAGTTTCCATGTACCCCATACCCAGTTTCCCCTATCATTCACAATTTACGTTAGTATGGTACATCTGTCACAATTAATGAAACCATATTGATACATTATTGTTATTAATAAATGTCCTTACTTTATTCAGATTTCCTTAGTTTTTCCCTACTGTCTTTTTTCTCTTCCAAGGTTCTATCCAGGATACCACATTACATTTTACCATCATGTCTCCTTAGGCAACTCCGGGCTATGGAAGTTTCTCAGACTTTCCTTGTTTTGATGACCTTGACAATTTGAAGGAGTCCTGGTCAGGTATTTTGCAGGACGTCTCTGAATTGGAATTTTTCTGATGTTTTTCTCATGATTAGATCGAGGTTATGAGTTTTGGGGAGGAAGACCATACAAGCAAACTCCCATTCTCATCGTATCTTTCAAGGGTACATATTATCAACATGAATTATCATTGTTGATGTTAGCTGTGATTTATCTTTAAATGCTCTTTTAAATGCTCATGTGTGGATTCCATGGTGCCTTGAGAATGCTTCAAAAATGAATGGTACTCCAGCCAAAATTTTACATGTGGGAAAAATATCACTCTGTTTCCAGAGAAGGGATGTTTTCAAAGCAATTTTTCATTTGACAACAGAAAGCATCAATAAAACATTCTATTTTACTTATTTTTACATTTGTCCACTGTCTTAAGTAATTTAGATCTGACCTAATTTGATTCAGATTTTGGCAGATCTTCAAAATGGTTTATTGGGTCTATTTTAATTTTATATAAATAGAATATATTAGCTACAGGTAAGAGACTCAGACCCTGAGATTATTATACAGTTATGAGCATGTAATTACTCTCCTGCTCCTTGAGATGAGGCAATATCATATCTTAATCCCTCTAGTCACAATTAAAGAAACAAGAAATTCAAACATTATTGGTTTCTACAAGAAATGTTGGAAGTTGCCAAATGAAATACTATTAAAAAAAATTCTGTGGGAAATATTTTTAAGAGAATAATTAAGTCCATTGTTTAAACATAGATTTCATATGTAAGACAAATTATGCTGATAATAATCATTACAAAAGTACAATTCATATTACAAAATTATGTGGACATAATACACACATATCCTATCAATAAATCAATTGAGAACTGCAGTTTAGAGTTCCAATATTAGACACCTAATATTAGGTAAGACTTAGTGCTGGGGTTCACTTCAGTGATTTCTGGGAGATTCACAATTGGACTGTGAACATCTAGGGGAACCCACTCTGCATCTCACTCCCAGGGTTTATCCCTGTGTGAGGGGCTTCTTGAAACCCTGAGAACTAAAGGAATCCCCCAGAGCAGTTTTCTGATGGCTGTTCCTGATGCTTGACTCCAAGAATCCAGGTTTCAGAACATATTCAGAGCCATACCAGGTGCCCAGAGTCCCTGAAACTCTCTAGAGACTGTTATGTTTCTTTGCTTGAAGAAGGGATCAATCTTGTACTCTGTTCTGAGACACCATTAATGATGCTTATATGTTTCTCAGAAGGGGAACCAAGTGTTAGAATTCATTTCCCTTTGAGCCTGTTTGGAAATATTAATTCAATTTAAAAAAAATCTTAATGATAGTTCTTGAACCACATAACTTTGTCTAACTAAAAAAAAATATTTTGCAAGTCTTCATATGCTTAAAGGAAATTCAGTAGCAATCTAAATATCTGAGCAATCAACATTCATCCTAGGGCTACTTGTAGTGTCTAACATTATGTTGTACACGGTAACTGGTGCTGTTCTAAAAGCTTCAATGTTTTTAGGCTCAAGGGGGTTGCATAACTTGGATATCCAAGGTCACACAGCCAGTAGTGGTGAACCTAGGATTCAAACTCCAGGCTTTCTACCTCCAGAACTTGTTCTTGAATCACGAGTCTAAACCAAATTTCTGTTTATATTATACATATATGTGAAAAATGTTTCTTGTTTAAAAGGCTAATTCCTATAAATTAAAATATCCTCAAGTTTAATGTAATTAATAGATCTTAATTATGGATGCATGATGAAATTGACCAAAGCAAGGAAGGATGAGACAAGTTAACAATGTTAAGAGCACCATTTGTACATGGTTACTCTGTAAAACTTTCTGCTAAGAATGTTACACACACTTAACCATTGCAACTCTAACCACTCTTTGAGGCAGTGATTATTAACCCCGGTTTTCAAACTAGGAAACTGAGGCTCAGAGAAGTTAAGTCACTTGCACAGTACCCACAGGTATAAAATGTTGTACAGGGATTGTGATGGCAAAGGTCAAGATGAATGCTGATCTGTGAGCTACTGAAACCAGTGTATTGAATAGAAGTGCACTTCAAGGTATACTTTTTTCTTTTTCTGTATTGGATACAAGTGCACGTCATGGTATGCATTAATTATTTCTGAAGGATTTTGTCCATTTTACATTTTTGGAAATTGGGCCATATTTTCAATGCCTTGCAGGAACTCAAATTTAAAAAGAAACTAGAAAGTCAAGTAAAGTGAAAAAATTTTTTTTAAATTTACACATTCCTAAACAGTATTTCACAAAGTAATACACACTTTTACCTGTTAAGCTAATAAAATAAAAGTGTTTCTTTTAATATCTTTTGTCTTTTTTTTACAATGTGGCCATTTATTCCTGAAAGGAGGAAGATCAGCTTTTTAAAATAAATACGTGGGAAGATAGAATGTAACCCTTGGTTATTTTACAGCAGCAATATATCTTCCTTCTCCTTGCTTATCGCGTAGCAACAGATTATCTGAGGTTGCAGGAGAGCTGACATGTCTGAAGGATGAGTAAGTATGGGGGACACTCCAAGGGGGAGCATGTATGCCTCAAATGAATGTAGAGAGATGCAGAATGGGGTTTCCAGGCCTAACAGTGATGAACTAATATGAGTAACATGAGAGATGCTTAACGTATTGAGAATTTAAAAATAAAACTCAATATAGCGAATAACTTGCTTTGCTTTTTCAGTGTCTTGGACTTTATAGCTGGAAGTATGCTAGGGGACCAAGAGCAGTTTTGTTAATCTCTCATCTCTTTTTCTCCTTTTATATTCTCACTTACTATTTGGTTTATCATCTTCCTTCTCTCCTTCAACCGTTTTTTTTTTACCTTCTTTGCCCTCATTCCAACTCTTCTCTCTTTAACTGAGCATCATACAGATGCAGAGTTTAAAGTATGTGTTATTTTACTGAATGGAATGCATGTTTGTCATTTAAATTTTAAAATGGAGACTTGAAATGTTGATATTTCACATTTCTACTCTTCAAATAAAACAAAATCCAAAAACTTGTCTAGGCCTTTAATTGAATTTGCTCTCTGTTATTGAATAATAGAAACCTGGTCATTAATTTATGTGCATTCATCTGATGTTTTTGATTTAGCACACTGGTTGCTTTAAAAATGGTTCTTGGGGCTGGCCTGGTGGCATTGTGGTTAGGTTCCTGAGCTCAGCTTCAGCGGCCCATGGTTCACCAGTTCGGGTTCCAGGTGGGATCTATGCACTGCTCATCAGGCCACGCTGTGGTGGTGTCCCATATACCAAACAGAGGAAGATGGGCACAGATGTTAGCTCAGGGCCAATCTTCCTCAGCAAAAAAAAAAAAAAAAAGATTCTTAACAGCAGATTTGCATCAATATTTCATGCTTTTTAAAAGTAGACAAGCTTAGGCCCTCCTCCAAAAATTTTATTTCAGCATTACTTGGAAAGCCCTGGCTGCTGTATTTTTTTTCTAAGTTACACAGATGATTCTTTTATTCACCCCGGTTGAGAACCACAATGGAGTATACCTTCATTTTGATATATACATTCTTTGGCAGCAAAAGGAACAAATGACACTGACCTGCCCTTTTACTATTACCTGAATGAAAAGAACTTTTAAAACAGTAGTGTTTAAGAAAACAGTAGGGAATAAGACTTGTTAAGTCCATACTATGGGTTCTTGGTATTAGTATAATGTAATACTAATATCTAAAACCTAGTTATGGAAGAATTGGTGTCAGATTCAACGAAGTTTGATACTACTGAAAACCCTACTTTTAGCAAGCCAGCCATAGGTGGCACCTGAAAAAGTGCTTAGTGTTCACGTCAGCAGAGAAAGTAAAAGACACATTCCTTACCCTGTGGGGGTTTGCACTGTGACACGCTGGTCCCTTGAAAGAGATATTAATAAAATAAATTTCAAATTGTCTCCAATTTACCCTAAAGAGATCAAATAATGGGTCTAATACATGGATTTTTTTCAAAACCTTGTCTTTATTACTGGAGTTCTAAATTTTCACCAGAATGGACCTTTTTATTTGAACCTCTTTCATACTTTCAGCCTGATGACTTGATTAATTTTCGTCTATCATTTATTATTTCCTCTCTTCCCTTTGCTGCTCCCGCTTTTGGGAACTCAAATGAGACTGATGTTGCAATTCCGTGGATTATTCCATATCTCCTGAATTTTATTTTGAATTTTCCTTTTCTCTTTTGCTCTACTTTTTAGGAGAACTTTTTGATGCAAATCTAAAGTATAGAATTCTATAAATTTTTACATATGTATATACCCATCTGACCATCACACAGATCAAGATATAGAACATTTCCACACCTGAGAATGCTTGCTTGTGCCCCTTCCTTGTAAAGTATCCTTAATAGGTAACTAAAATTCTGACTTCTGCTTCTTTTCAGCAAACATTCTATTGATAGTTTAGTTTTGACAATCATGCCTCTAATTACCAAGAATTTTTGTTATTTTTTTACTCCTTTTTTTTGGTAACCTGTTTTTTTTCTAACAATAGATTCTGTATCTTCTCAAATTTCTTTGAGAATACTAATTTTAAAGTCTTAGTTTAGTTTGGTCTGTTCATCTTAGTCCTTCAATTTTATGTTTGGTATCCAATTTGATTACCAATTTATCCTTAGATATCTATTAATATTTACAAATGGAAAACCACATTGCTGTTCTTTGGGTGTGCTTCTGCCTTTATACAGGTCTGTTTCCCAAACAAATCCTCCCCTGAAAGGGAGGAGTGACCGTAAGCTCTGTGTATGTGTCTGCTGTGTTGATATGGGTTATATTTTAGGATATATGGACAAGGAACAGGCAAGAAGAATCCACCTTTCTCTCAACTCTACCCTGCTTCTAGCTAAGATGGAAATGGACACTCTAGGTGTCTTATTTTAGTTAATTCAGGATTCATTTATTTGTTTAGGAACTTGTTTTAGGATCTACTTGCCCCATGTGCCAACACCATGACTTCTTTACTGGGAATATTTCTTTCTATGTTCTAACCTTCTCAGATGAGTGTTCTAGGCTGTGGCTTCTGCTCTGATCTCCTCACTAGGATAATCTCATCTGCTATCTCTTATTCAGATTTGTGAAAACTCTTTAGTGTCTTCTTCTGGTTTTCAGTGGTGTCATGAAACTATTCCCTACTGTACATCTGTTTTCATTGCAATGGGAATTTGGAAGCCAGGAAGTGATAAACACATGGGATGAGACCATTGTCATGAACTGAAAGCTGATATTGCTTTGACTGGAAAGATGTATGAGGAAAGATGTATGAGGTAGAGAGATAGGAGATACATACATACAAACATTGATAATAGATAGACAATAAGAAAAGAGTGGAGAATAAACATTTTCATGTCTATTTTAACTGTAAGAAATACTAGATACCAGGATAACACCTTCACTTTTTATTTTCAGTGGTTACCTAAGTATTTTCTAATATGAAATTAAATTGTGGGTAGGCAAAATAGTCATGAGAACACAAAAGTATTGTCTTTGTGTGCAATATTGTAATCTCACTCCAAAGAAGATGCAGTCATAGAAATATATATAAAAGTGGAAATACAGTAATAATATATTTTTCAAAATTACAAATTAAACATGAAAAGGATAAATATTGATTGAGTTTATTAATTATGTTAAATTCAGTTCAAATAAATTTAAGTGCTTCTTTTCAAAGTACATTTTTTTTAATAAAAAGCATGACAATTTCATTGTAAAAATTTGAAAAGTTTAAAGAAATCAATAAAAATAATCCATAATCCTTCAGCTAGGGATAACCTTCATTAAACACATTGTTATTTAATTTCAGATTTTATTTCTATATATTTTTTAAACTGAGAGGAACATACATGTATGTTTGTGTGTGCATAACCTGCATTCCATTGATTATCCATTATAACGTTTTTATAATTCATTAAATAGTTAATGAATTATAGCATTGTTTAAAGGCTGCTCAATTTTTCATCATATGTTCATTTTTAATTTAATGAAACCCTGACTGTTAGACTTTTGGATTGATTGCAATTTTTCAATATTTTAACATTGCAGTAAACCTCTTCATAAATATTTAAGGACATCTGAGATGATTGCTTTTGGATGAATTCCTAGAAGGGAGGCTATTTGGCAATAAAAATAAATCAACATATTTAAGACGTATTTGATAGATATTGCAAAATTCTGCTCAAAAAGTTTGCACACATTATTTATTCCTATCATCCAGATAGGGGGTAATGATTTCCCCTATACCCTCGAAACTAGAGTATGATCACGGAATCTGATCAGGGTCTTTGACTTACTTTCCAAAGACCCTGATATTAAGCAGGTGTTTAGTGTCTTCCCTCAATTTAGCAGGATCAGGAAAATATCTCATATGTGTGGTACTACTGACATCCATCACTCCGTTCCCCTGCTCCTTGTATATCCTTTAGTGATTCAGAAACTGTGTTGAGGGTGTGCATAAACAGTGAGAGAGTGAGGGGAAGAAAAAGAAGGAAAGAGGGGAATAGGAATATTGGAACAGTGGAACTGGTGATTGGACATCTGAGTTCACAACATCTACTTACCTGAATTTCTGTCAAATCTTGGAAGAGCTGACGTCCTCTAGTTGAATGTAGGATGTACAAAAATACGAGTTCTTTCGCCATCTTTTCTCCAAGACACCAGGTATATGTACACTGAAAGTCTACTGAGGCAAGTAACCCCTCCCCATCACCTTTATGATTTCCAAAAGTGTTGAGGAATCTCCCAAGCCCAAGTGGCAACTGCACTCACTGTCTTATTTCTCAGGTTGATGTAGTGCAATTTCTAAAAAGCTTCTTCCAATTCTGGAATCAAGTCACCTGGATTGTGATCAAAGTTTTATAATCTATACCAAGGTTGGCCTTTAAGTGCTAGAACTAAATCTTAGCTTCTCCTAAATTAATCTTAGACCAAAAGCAATCCCATGTTTATACTAAGCCTATACAGACTCATAAGGTGATTGGTGTTGAATATGTACATTTGTTTCCATTTTACTAAACTTTTTCCTCTTCTCGGACAATTTTCCCGTATTTCATGATTCAACTTTTTTAGCACATTCTTATAAGTTTTATTGAGGTGTAAGTTATATACCATAAAAGTCACCCTTTTGTGTGTGTGTATGAGGAAGATTAGCCCTGAGCTAACATCTGTTGCCATGCCTCCTCTTTTTGCTGAGGAAGATTGGCCCTGGGCTAACATCTGTGCCCATCTTCCTCTACTTTATATGTGGGATGCCGCCACAGCATGACTTGACAAGCAGTGCATAGGTTGACACCCAGGATCTGAACCTGTGAACCCCAGGCCGCCGAAGCAGAGCATGCAAACTTAGCCATTTCACCACCGGGCCAGCCCCCAAAACTCACTCTTTTGAAGTGTACATTCAGTGGTTCTTAGTGTGTTCACAGAGTTGTACAACCGTTGCTATTATCTAATTTTAGAACATGTTTATCACCCTCAGAAGAAACTCCTTTCCCATTAACCATTAACTCTATAACCATTAACTGTCACTCCCCATTACCCCCACCACCCGGCCTCTGGCAACAATAATCTACTTTTTGTCTCTGATGCTATGCCTATTCTGGACATTTCGTACAAATATGTAGCCTTTTGGGTCTGGCTTCTTTCACAGGGTTTTCAGGATTCATTCATATTATAACATGTATCTGTACTTCATTTTTTTTTTGTCAAATAATATTCCATTGTGTGGATACACCATATTTTATTCATCCATTTATCATTTGATGGACATTTGGGTTGTTTCCACTTTTTAGCTATTATGGATAATGCTTCTATGAACTTTCATGTACAAGTTTTTGTGGGGACATATGTTTTCAGTTCTGTTGAGTATATACCTAGTAGTGGAATTGCTGACTCATGATTCACTCTATCTTTCATGATTCACTCAATCCTACTTTTGAATGTGCACATGCAATGTCCCTTATTTTTCACTATATTCTTTTAAGAAAATCATCTCAACTTTAGTTTCCATCAAAGTAGATGTCTCTTCTTACTGGTGTTGAATTTATAGAAATAATGGAATAAATAATCTTGGTAAAATACTTTAAAACCCAGGACAAACCAGCAAACACATAGTCAATTAACTATCCAAGTTCTGTTCAAAAGCAATAGCATTAGTTGCTTGTGGCCAGCAGAGTGGACTGACCTTTTTCTTCTTTTTCACAATTGTAAAATTCTATAACTCTGAATCCATAAGGAGAGATGTGTTCTTATTTCCAAATATGCCACTGCGTGGCTTTCAACATATTCTCTCCCATGAAATGCTGCCATATATCTATACTTATAAGATTTAGTTCTCCACCATTGGAGAGACTGATAAAAGAATCCTGGAATTTATATCACAATGTCTGAGTGATGTCAGCATCATGGCAGAGTGAGTTGTTCCCTTTGTCTCTCCCCTCTAAGTTACAACCAGTAGGACAGCCATTGAAACTACTCCCTGCACACCACACCAGAATGCCTGAGAGATCCATACATCTATACACCTGAAGGTGGGTAGACTGGACCTCCAGGAAGCAGTGGAAGTAGGGGAGCTGCTCCTTCCCCTCCCCTGGTGCTGGTGATCCAAAACGTGTATACCCCCAATAGTGGTGGTGGTGCCCTGACCTGAGGTTTCAAAAAGTGCAGTAGCACACACTGGTGACCAGATGCTGCAGAGCAGCAATAGCACTCACAGCTTGCCTCTTCACCTACCCCAGTGGCAGTAGGTGGCACCTGCAACCTCAGGCTTCAGGAGCCACAGCAGAAGCCATGACCCAGCACCCAGTGGCAGCACCCTCAACACTGGCTCCATCAGCACTGGGGGCTGCATACAAGACCCCAGGACCCTGGCAGCAGTAGCAACACTCATGAACTTAGCACCCCAGCAGTGGTGCTACCAGCACCCTCAGATAACCATAACCTGAGAGCAGCAGAACAGGTGGTACACAGAGCAACAGTACCTTAGATGGTGGAAAGCCCATGGAGAGCCAATAGGAAAACACAAGACCCAGGTGACCCCAGAAGCAGCAGAAGTGCTCACAGCCTGGTGACCCAAGTGGCAACACTTGTGACTGCAGTGACATCATAAGCAGCAAGGTACCAGAAACCTTGGAGGGACAAGCAGCATAAGGAGGGCATTGATGACACCTCTGGCAGAGTCAGTGAAAGGTGAAAAGTGCAGGCTCTCAAATACAACCAGAAGTTCAGAATCAAAGTAATGAAAGTCTTACCCAAATAAGAAAGGTGTTTACTACCATAAATACGCCAACAGAGGATCAACTCATCAGGCACCATGAAGAACTACAATAACATGGTAGAACAGAAAAAAAATGACAACTCTCCAGAAACGAAACAAAGTCACAGAAGATTACAATCTAACTGACAGAGAATTCAAAATAACTGTCATAAAGAAACTCAAAGAGTTATAAGAAAACTAAGAAAGACAGTTCAATGAGCTCAGGAATAAAATTAATGAACAGAAGGAGTATTTCACTAATGAGATTGAAATTCTAAAAAAAAACTCAAACAGAAATTCTGGAGATGAAGAACAGAATTAATGAGATAAAAAGTAAAGTGGAAAGCATTGGAGATAGAGAAGACTGTACGGAAGAGAGAATTAGCAAGCTTGAAGATAGAAATCTAGAAATGATTCAGGTGAAAGGAGAGAAAACTAAGATATTAAAAAAATGAAGAGGGGCTGGCCTGGTGGCATAGTAGTTGTTTGCACACTCTGCTTCAGCTGCCCAGGATTCATGGGGTCAGATCCGGGGTGCGGACCTACACACCACTCATCAAGCCATGCTGTGGCAGCATCCCACATACAAAATAATAGAGGAAGATTGACACAGATGTTAGCTCAGCAACAATCTTCCTCAAGCAAAAAGAGGAAGATTGGCAACATGTGTTACTTCAGGGCCAATCTTCCTCACCACCAAAAAAAAGAAGAAGAAGAAGAAATTCTACAAGAAATATCTGACTCAATTAGGAAAAGCAACATAAGGATAATGGGTATCCCAGAAGAAGGGGAGAAAAGAGCAGACAGCTTATTCAAATAATAGCTGAGAACTTCCCAAACCTGGGAAAGGAACTGGATATACAAATACATGAAGCTAACACAACTCCTAATTATCTCAACAAAAGAAGACCTTCTTCAAGATGTTTATACATTATATTAAAACTGTCAAAAGTCAATGACAAAGAAAGAACATTAAGGGTGGCCAGAGAGAAGAAAATAACCTACAAAGGAACCCCCATCATGTGATCAGCAGATTCTCAGGAGAAACTCTACAGGCTAGGAGGGAGTGAAATGATATATTCAAAATGCTGAAAGACAAAAACTATCAGGCAAGAATACTCTATACGGCAAAGTTACCCTTCAGATATGAAGGAAAAATAAAGACTTTCCCAAACAAACAAAAGCTGAGGGAGTTCATCACTGCTAGCCCTGCCTTACAAGAAATGTTGAAAGGGACCTTCCTACCTGAAATAAAAAAAAAAAACAAAGGTATACAAACCTTTGTACAAGGTGATAAGTAGACAGACAGAATCAGCATATTGTAATTATATGTCAAAATAGGTTAGTAAACACTTATTTATAACATCAAGGCTAAAGGGAAAGGAAACATCAAAAATAACTATAACCAGTTCAATTTGGTAACAAACTCACAACACAAAAAGGGATAATTTGTGACAACAAAAACATAGAAGAGGAAGGTGAAAAGGACAGAACCTGCATAGGCAAATGGAGATAAGATGCTATCAGCAGAAAAATGACTATCTCATCTATGAGATCTTTTATACAAACCTCATCATAACCACAAAATAAAAAATCAGAGCAGAGTCACAAAACATAAGTAAAGATGATACTGAGAAAAACCACCAAACTGAAATGGCAGACAGAAATACAAGGGAAACAAAACAATGGAAATACAGAAGAACCAGAAAACAAAAGATAAAATGTCAGTATTAAGCCCTCATATATCAATAATCACTCTAAATGTAAATGGATTGAATTCTCCAATCAAAAGACACAGAGTGGCTGGATAGATTAAAAAACAAGACCTAACAATATGCTGCATCCAGGAAACACATCTCAGCTCTAAAGACAAACATAGGCTCAGAGTGAAGAGATGGAAGATGACAAGCCAAGAAAGTGGCATCCAAAAGAAAGTGGGTGTAGCCATACTTATATTAGACACAGTAGACTTCAAGCCCAAAAAGATAACAAGAGACAAAGATGGACATTATATGATGATGAAAGAGACATTCCACCAAGAAGACATTACATCTATTAATATATATATACACCTAACATAGGAGCACCAAAGTATATATAAGCAACTATTAACAGACCCAAAGGGAGAAATGGACAGCAACACAATAATAGTAGGGGACTTTAACACCCCACTTACATCAATGGATAGATCATCCAGACAGAAAGTCAACAAGGAAGCAGTGGCCATAAAGGAAACACTAGAACGGACAGACTTAATAGATATTTATAGAATATTCCATCCAAAAGCAGCAGAATACACATTCTTCTCAAGTGTACATGGAATATTCTCAAAGATAGACCATATGTTGGGAAACAAAACAAGTCTCAGTAAATTTAAGAAAATTGAAATCATATCAAGCATCTTTTCTGACCACAATCATATTAAACTAGAAATCAACCAAAAGAAGAAAGCTGGAAAAGTGACATATATGTAAGACTAAACAACATGCTACTGAACTACTATTGGATCAATGGAGAAATCAAAAAATACCTGAGACAAATGAAAATGAAAACACAACATAACAGAAAGTATGGGATGCAGTAAAAGCAGTACTAAGATAGAAGTATATAGCAATACAGACCTACCTCAAGATACGAGAAACATCTCAAATAAACAATCTAACAGTACACCTAATAGAACTAGAAAAAGAGGAACAAATGAAGCCCCAAATCAGTAGAAGGAAGGAAATAATAAAAATCAGAGCAGAAATAAACAAAATAGAGACTAAAAAGACAATAGAAAGGATCAATAATGAAACTAAGAGCTGGTTCTTTGAAAAGATAGACAAAATAGACAAAACCTTAGCTAGACTTACTAAGAAAAAAAGAGAAGCCTCAAATAAATAAAATCAGAAATGAAAAAGGAGAAATTACAACAGATACCACAGAAATACAAAGGATTGTCAAAGAATACTATGAAAAGCTATACGTCAATAAATTGGATAACCTAGAAGAAATGGATAAGTTCTTAGAATCATACAATCTCCCAAGACTGAATCAAGAAGAAATAGAGACTGAACAGACCAATCACAAGTAAAGAGATTGAAACAGTAATCAAAAGCCTTCCCCAAAACAAAAGTCCAGGACCAGGTAGCTTCTCTGATGAATTCTACGAAACATTCAAAGATTTAATTCCTAAACTTCTCAAATTCTTCCAAAATATTGAAGAGGACAGGACACTTCCTAACACATTCTACAAGGCCAACATTACCCTGATACCAAAACTAGACAAGGACAACACAAAAAAGGGAAAAGTACAGGCCAATATCACTGATGAACATTGATGCAAAAATTCTCAACAAAGTATTAGCAAATAGAATTTAAAAATACATTAAAAGGATCATACACCACAAGCAAGTGAGATATATTCCAAGGATGCAGGGATGGTTCAACATCCACAAATCAATCAATGTGATATACCACATTAAGAAAATGAAGAATAAAGATCACGTGATCGTCTCAATAGATGCAGAAAAAGCACTTGACAAGATTCAACATCCATTTATGATAAAAACTCTCAATAAGATGGGTATAGAAGGAAAACACCTCAACATAATAAAAGTCATATATGACAAACCCACAGCCCACATCATACTCAGCAGTGGAAAACTGAAAGCTATTCCTCTAAGAACAAGACAAGGATACTCACTCTCACCACTCTCATTCAACATAGTATTGGAAGTCCTAGCCAGAGCAATTAGGCAATAAAAAGGTACCCAAATTGGAAAGGAAGAAGTAAAGCTGTCACTATTTGCAGATGACATAATTCTATATATAGAAAATCCTTAAAAATCCACCAAATAACTATTAGAAATAATTAACAAATACAGCAAAATTGTAGGGTACAAAATCAACATACAAAAATCAGTCACATTTCTATATACTAACAATGAACTAGCAGAAAGAGAAATCAAGAATACAATCTCATTTACAATCACAACTAAAAGAATAAAATACCTAGGAATAAATTTAACCAAGGAGGTGAAAGACCATACACTGAAAACTGTAAGACATTATTGAAAAAAATTGATGGTGACATAAAGAAATGGAATGGTATTCCATGCACATAGATTAGAAGAATAAACATAGTTAAAATGTCCATAGTACCTAAAGTAATCTACAGATTCAATGCAATCCCAGTCAGAATTCCAATGACATTTTTCACAGAAATAGAACAAAGAATCCTAAAATTTAAATGGAACAACAAAAAAACCCTGAATAGCCAAAACAATCCTGAGAAAAAAGGATAAAGCTGGACATATCACACTTCTTGATTTCAAAACAACATGGTGCTGGCACAGAACAAACATAGAGATCAGTGGAACAGAATTGAGAGCCCAGAAATAAAACCACACATCTATGGACAGCTAATTTTCAACAAAGGAGCCAAAGATATACAATGGAAAAAGGAAAGTTTCTTCAATAAATGGTGTTGGAAAAACTGGACAGTCACATGCAAAAGAATGAAAGTAGACCATTATCTTTTGCCATACACAAAAATTAACTCAAAAGAGATTGAAGACTTGAATGTAAGACCTGTAACCATAAAACTAGAAGAAAACATAGGCAGTACACTTTTTGTCATCGGTTTTAGCAGTATCTTTCTGAATATCGTGTCTTCTCAGGCAAGGGAAACAAAAGAAAAAGTAAACAAATGGGATTACATCACACTAAAAACTTCTGCGTAGCAAAGGAAACCATCAACAAAATGAAAAGGCAACCCAACAACTGAGAGAAAATATTTGCAAGTCGTATATCTGATAAGGGGTTAATATCCAAAATATATAAAGAACTCATGCAACTCAAGAAGAAAAAAACAAAAAATCCAATCAAAAAATGGGCAGAGGATCTGAACAGACATTTTTCCAAAGAAGATATACAGATGGCCAATGGGCACACGAAAAGATGTTCAACATCACTAATTCTTAGGGAAATGCAAATCAAAACTATGATGAGATATCACCTTACACCCATCAGAATGGCTGTAATTAACAAGACAAGAAATAACAAGTTTTGGAGATGTGGAGCAAAGGAAACCCTCGTATAGTGCTGATGGAAATGCAAACTGATGCAGCCACTGTGGAAAACAGTATAGAGATTTCTCAAAAAATTAAAAATAGAAATACCATATGATCCAGCTATTCCACTCTTGAGTATTTATCCAAAGAACACGAAAACATTAATTTGAAAAGATACATGCACCTCTATGTTCATTACAGCAATATTCACAACAGCTAAGACTTGAAAGTAACCTAAGTATCCATCAACGGATGCATGGATAAAGAAGATATAGATACACACACACACACACACACACACACACACACACACACACACACTGGAATACTACTCAGCCATAAAAAAAGACAAAATCATGCCATTGGTGACAACATGGATGCACCTTGAGGGTATTAAGTGAAATAAGTCAGATGGAGAAAGACAATTACCACATGACTTCACTTTCATGTGGAAGATAAACAAATAAACACATGGATAAGGAGAACAGATTTGTGGTTACCAGAGGGGAACGGGGTGGGAGGAGGGCGAAAGAGGTACATATGTATGATGTATGTATGTATGATGACAGATGGAAACTAGACTTTTGGTGGTGAACATGATGCAGTCTATATAGAAGTTGAAATATAATGATGTACACCTGAAATTTACATAATGTAAACCAATGTGACCTCGATAAAATAAAATAGAAAAGAAATGTTTGAAACTTTGTACCTAAATCAGAGGAAGTCACCACTTCCTATTACTATGATTCTCTCTCTCCTGACACATGCCTCTATCTCTGTCTGTTTCTACACCGGGATCTAAAAAAAGAATGTAAGTTATTTGGGCTAATTGAATTCTCCTTTACTACAGTGAAACCGGGTTTGTGTTTGCTGTATGATTCGGTGTGATTGGTGTCCCTTTTTAGAACGTACATTCCTTAAAGACAAAAACCGTGTTTTCTTCTTACTCTCACAGCTCTAAATATTTAATATAGTAACCTTCCCAGATTAAGTATTTGGTAAAAACATTTAAAATGAAGATTGGTTAGCAGATTAACAAAGAAATGTGATGATACATGCCATGGCAAAAAGCAGACTCGATGTGTGATAAAACAAAAAGAGCAATTTTGCAGAAAAGCTAAATTTGCTTTATAAATTTTTCTATAAATTAACATTGCAAAATGATTATTTTTCTGTTATTTTTAAACTGGTTTTCCACTTCTTTTTAAAATACATAGATTTCTGATAAGGGTTATTTTTATACTGTTCCCAAATAACTGAGGGGAAACGTGATCCATTTTGTTCTAAACATAATTGAAGTTTATTTTGTTTGACATGGGAATAGGAGAAACCTGGAAAAGAATAATTAGTTTCAGCTTCTCCCATCCCTGTCTGCAAATCTGTATAACCTGTGTTGTCACTACTCTGCTTTGTTTAATTTTTATATTTAGCATTGGAAAGTGAAAGAGCAGACCATGCCTTCTCTTAGTTCACCCTCCCTTTGTGTGTGATGGTATCACTTAATATACAACCTTTCAAGCTGTTCACCGTGGGTTGATGTACTGCAAATTGGTGTGTCCCAACTCTCAGGCAATCCTAAAGCGAAAAAAGAAAGAACTCATTTTTATTTTCTAGTGGAGGAGTTATGAAGTTACCTTGATTCATTGAAATAATGAGTGTTCTTTTTAAAATAAGGACTATTATTTTTCCAAGTCTTTTATTTAGAACACTTCAAAATAATAATATATAGAAACTTGAATTTTTTTATTTTGTATTTCTCATTCCTGTAGTTTTTGTAATGTTTTGTATACACATGTAAGATAATTAGGGAAGTCATAGTTTGCATATCATAGTGGGTTTTTTTTTACTTTTTAAATTGAATCTATCACAAATATCTCCCAAATTCCTTTTCCTTGTTCTTCCCAAAAAATTTTCCCAAATTGTTTTTAATTCAAAGCAGAAATATATTTCTGATTTGTATTTTTTATTTGTAAAGGGACCTGTATTTATTTAAGAAAATATAAATGTGTAAAATAGAGTAAAACAATCTTCCACCTCCTCATTTCACAGGAATGAGTTTCCCGAGAAAGAAGCAAGGGTGTGAGCATGTTCCGAGATATAGGATAGCAGAGGATCAGGTGATCAAAGAGGCAAGAGGAGAAGCTGGAGAGTGGTGTTATCAGATCAAGACTTTTAAATGAGGAAAGTTGAGTCGAATTGCACTAAAAGTGAATACAGAAGAAAAGTAAAGGGAATTAAATTTTTTTTCATTAAGCTTTCACTTTTTTCCATTAAAGGCTATGAAGTGTTAAGTTCAAATAAGGATGGTTAGAGAGCATGGAAAATAAGTCTTGCACATAGAAATCACTTAGTAAATGCTAATTCAACATGATAATAATTCTGTGAACACATTACTTCTTGTATTAGAAACCCAAAATCTGTTTGTTTATGATTATTATTAATGTGCCATCCCTGGCTGGCAAACACTTAAGGCTTTATTTCTTGTTTCCACTTAGGCCTCTTATGTAAGGAGCTGAAGGGGAAATAAAATATACAGGATGAAAAGATGGCAATGTTGCCTCCCCCAGGACCTCAGAGCTTTGTCTACTTCACAAAACAGTCTCTTGCCCGCATTGAACAACGTATCGCTGAAGGAAAAACAAAGGAACCCAAAGAAGAAAAGAAAGATGATGATGAAGAAGGCCCCAAGCCAAGCAGTGACTTGGAAGCTGGCAAACAGCTGCCCTTCATCTATAGGGACATCCCTCCAGGCATGGTGTCAGAGCCCCTGGAGGACCTGGACCCCTACTACGCAGACAAAAAAGTGAGTTTATTGTGACCTCAGTGGTGCAGTCACTGCTAGCTTCTTTTGTACAGAGAGATATTTTAAATTGAGATTAAGTAGAATTTAGTGAAAAAAACACATCATGACAAAAATGAACAGTTCAATACATATGTAGGATATTCAGAACAGGTACTTTTTCTAATTTTTCATCCAAACTGCTTCTGTCACAGTCATACTATTTTGATTTCCTTAATCTTTTAAAAGTGTTCGGTATAAACTTCTGCCTATTTAAGGACATGACATAAATGCACACTGGTAAAAACAAAATAATTGTCAATTGAAGTAAGACCTGGGGATATGTCCAGAATGAATCTGCATGGAGGTGACAGCTGAATCCACGGGAATATATAAGATCACTCTAATAATGCAGTTTAGAGAGTCGCTCCATTTAGGGTGTTGGAAAGAAAGAGAAGGCTGAGATGGGCAGAGAGGTAGGACAAAAATCAGAAATTTTTCCATTGTTCAAAAAAGAAGGGAAGAGTATCTCATAAAATTACCCAGAAAACTGAGGCTAGAGAAAGGCTATTGAAAAGAAGGAGGAGGATGAACTGGGAACTATTTGCAAGCATTTGTGTTAGGTGATGGAAATCAAAGCAAGACCGTGGTGGAGAGCAAATAAGAAGAGGAAGTGGGTGGCACTATGTGAGAAATTTTCCACCAGAAAGATGGTCACTTGAGGCACCGAATAAATTGAAAACCTTTTAAACCTAGGGTATAAATAGCACGTTTGAAAGTAAAGAAAAATTATTCTTGTTCAAAGAGAAAAATACAGAGGGTTGGAGTGATGTTGTAGCTAGTTGCTGATGTTAACAGACAAGGTGCAAGCTACAGATCAGATTGTATTTGCATTAGAAAAGTGGAGAGAACCTTATTGTCTGAAACTTGGGGGGCAAACAGGAGGGTGGATTTAAGAGTCTTGATATGTCGACATAAATGTAGGCACATCAGAGGAAATGATTGTTAAATGGTGTCAATATTTTCCATACTACAGGGGTTGAAATTGTCCTTTGAGAGTCAATGTTGAGAGCAGCAGAGCAGAGAGCTGTTGAATGCGTTAAGGAAATGGGAGAAAGTTTGAAACAACTGCTACAAAGGGTGTTCTACTGAGAAAATGAGAAGGGGATTATAATCGTTTCTGATACAGTAGCAGACACAACCAAGTTGAAGTTGAAAAGAGGAGACAGTAAAGTATTAGATCAGCAGATTCTATAACTTTTTCCAACAATGCTTTGCTGCACAGCGCCTGCAGACTTAGCTTTGAGAAGTCAAGAAAGTCAGGGTAAAGTCCATTAAAAATTTTTTTTGATTTGTTTAAGATATAAATAAAAGGGAATATTTCTTGATAAGACATCTAGCAAATAAAATAAAGAACAAATTTGTAATGCCTTGAGAAATATAAAATGTAATCAAGTTAATTTTGATGGTAGAAACACATCTGCCTCAGTGGTAGTTGATTAATAGCAATCCCTAATATTTTGCTTCACTTTAAAACCAGCATCTCAGCAAGCTGACAGCACAGCAATAGACAGCAGGATACCTGAGAAGTCCTTGAAATATTGTCCAGCATTCTAATTAACCAGTCCTTATTCTGACATAGAAAGGAAGAATGCTAATATATATTGAGGGTCTCCGTGTCAGGCACTAAACTTTTTATACAAATGAGCATACGTATTTATCACAACCTGGTGAGAGGAAGTAATACTCTATTGTTATATGAGACAAAGGGCATGCAAAATGTTACACACTAGTAGGTTTTGTTGTAGATTTTTAAGTTCATGTTGGTTTGGCTCCCGACTGAGATATTCTATTGCACAACACTTCTTAGTTCAGTTTAGGTTCTATTGTATAGCAACCACTATGCTAAAACTTTACAAAAATGAATGAAACCATGAATGAATAAATAACGAAACAAGCCAAATAAAAAAATACTTTCTCATTTTACTTATTACTTCATCCTGAAAAATTTCTGCCTCTGCACGGATACCTACCGCATTTCCCATTTCCAAAGGGGGCCTGGATGTTACTTAACCAGCTACTCCTTAAGGAGGAAAAGAATCCTTATGGAATCATCCCCAAGTGAAAGATATAAACTAATATTGGCTTAAAGTGACTTGGATGGTAAAGAGAAAATGTTTGTATTTGAATGAAGGATAATAGACTTATTAACTAATGGAGTGATTTTAACTATGTGATAGGCAAATTTAATAGAGAAGATTTGGGATGGAACTCCGACCTCTCCCTTTGGCCACAGCTCCTTTCAATTAATACAACACCAACCACATCAAAAGCCTAACCCACACCCACATCGGTATACTTGGGTAGAACTAGGTCAAACAAAGTAATCTATTTTTTTAATGGTCCTCTATTCTTTTTTTTTTTTTTTTGGTGAGGAAGAGTCACTCTGAGCTAACATCTGTTGCCAATCTTGCTCTTTTTTCACTTGAGGAAAATTAGCCCTGAGCTAACATCTGTGCCAAACTTCCTCTATTTTGTATGTGAGTTGCTATCCACAGCGTGGCTTGACAGGTGGTATAGGTCCTTACCTGGATCCACACCCGTGAACCCAGGCCATGGAAGCAGACCATGCCAGACTTGACCACTACACCACGGGCCAGCCCCTCATTGTCCTCTATTCTTAACATGTGAACAAATATCCTAAGGAATAACTGAGTCTTTTTACTTTCTTTTGGTTTGGAGCTTTAAATTATCAACTTGTTGTGTTTTGTCTTAACTCCTCAAACACTCTTGATAAAAGTAGTTTTGACTTCCACTTGCAACTTTAGGGTTGAGTTCTCTGTGGATTAATTCCTTAATGTTTCACGTTATGCACACTAATTGACAAAAACTTTATTTCTGCTACCTCATGATCATTGCTTGGATTAAAAATCTTAATGACCCCTAATTTGACCTGGGTTCAGATTTTAATTTATATTTGAGTGTAATTATCAATGCTTTGTTAAAACAAAGAACACTTAATAAACTAATGATGGAAGTTAGAGTTTCATCTTTATGTGTAATAGTGTTATTCAGTGCCTTTTTTATAAGTGGAAGTTTGTGTCTTTAAGGAAGAGTAAATTACCAATCACTCTTGGCTATGGGTATTAAGGGGACAGGTACATCGTTTTATCATCTTCATATCCTTGGGGCCTTATATGTTTCCTATCATATCAGCAGCTGCTCCCACCATTTACTAAGAATTTGTGATGCACCAGAAACTTAAAAGCTTCAGAGACACTAAATGCTAGCTCTCAAGCTGCTAAATGGTGGATCTGGTATTTAAAATCATAACTGTCCAACTCCGAAACCTGTGCTCCTTAAGCACCACAATTCTCTAATTTCATGTTCAATAGATTCTTAAATAAATGAGCAAAATGAGAAGAATTTATTCAGACTTTGACGTCTATGCCTTTGCTAGTAGGATTTTAGACTTTACTAAAGACACTGATCCTGATCCCCAAAATTTCATAGGCATATCTATTTTTCCGACCTACAACTAACTCCCGGGTGTGTGTAAACCCAGACATTCCTAAAGAAGTTTTTAATGCAAATGCAAACTGGGAATTTAAATTCAAAAATAGCAAACTAATTCTTTTTTTCTTTTTAATTTCAAGTACAAGGTAACTTGATCTTGCCAAGGCTAGGCGGTAATGTTGTGATTTTTCACGTTACCTCTGGTTCATGAGGTCTCCCTGATAATTCTGACAGGCATATGACCCTGTCCTCTCTTTACTCTCATACTCCTCCACTTGTATTTCTCTGTTTGACACCTCTGTTTGTCACATTTTGCCTGGTATTTGAGTTATTGTGTTCTTATCACTTTTCTAGGAAGTTCCTTGAGTGCAAAACTCATGCCTCATTTATATTCGAACTCCTTTCATTGCCTCTTAAGCCATAGTAGCTCACTGCACGATTGAAGAAAATAATGGATGAATGAAATTTAAAAAGCACAGTGTATTGGTGCCGCCCGGTGGCGCAGCGGTTTAGTCCGCGCTTGGGAGCCCGGGGTTCGCGAGTTCGGATCCCGGGCGCCCGCCGACACACTGCCTGTCAGCCATGCCGTGGCGGCGTCCCATATAAAGTGGAGGAAGATGGGCACAGACGTTAGCCCAGGGCCAGTCTTCCTCAGCAAAAAGGGGAGGATTGGCAACAGATGTTAGCTCAGGGCTGGTCTTCCCCACAAAAAAAAAAAAAAAAAAAAAAAAAGCACAGTGTATTGCTATTTAAGAAAACAATAGTTGTACTCAAAGATGAGGTATTAATTTTAACACTAATCTTCAATGTAAAAGTGAACTTTATGTTTAGACATAACTGGTATAGTGAAAGAGACAAGGAATATAAAAGGGCATCTGAAAATAATAGATTCTGGTTTGTTTTCTTGAGAACACTGCCACATGCAATGAAAAAGCAAGATACTCAAAGTTATGTCTCTAATTTGGTGAAAAATGTTATTACCAGAAGCCCACTCATAAACTCAACAATGAACAAAAAATGACCAAGTCCTTGTCTTCCAGATTTCACAAGTAATTGCCTGCTAACTGCAGAAAAATAAGAAAAGAATTTGAACTTAGTCTTTCTGATTTCCAAGCCAATTCCTTAGGTTATTTTAATGTTTTGCTGTTGTTGCTGTTTATTTGTTTGGGTTTTAAATTTTTTAATTAAATACCAAAGCCATGGAGAATGTCATTCATTATACAGTGGTTACAATAACAATAACATATTTTAAGAATATTTGGTTCTATTCATATTATTTTTAAAAATTACCGTGGATAGTAGCAAGAAAGTCTTTTAAATTGGGTTTTTATTTTAGCTGTTATTTGTATTATATCTAAAATAGGAAAATTGAACTGGGTAGTAAGACTCTTCCAACTCTAATACTCCTTAAATTTATGAAAATATTTTTTCAGAACTCATATTTTGGAACATTTGCTACTAACCATGACAGTAGCCAAATGTGTTAAAATTCTCAAGGTGTTATGGTAAAAATCAGGGATAGGTGGTTTCTATTTGGTTTGCTTAAAATGCAGTGTAATGAAAAGAGGTTATATTTTAAACTAATTCCAGTGGCCACAAGTTATTGTTACTGGTGTGGGTGTTCAAGGGATATGAAATAGAGAAGACATGCTCATAAATGGCTCACTTCTTAATTTACTGAGAAGAAATGGACTTGGAGTTCGATGGCAGGCATGACATCTATAGCTGCATCAATGGCATAGGAACCACATTGCTTGAATCTGAGGACAGTGTTTCTTTAATATGACACTACCACATAGAGAGGTAAACTGCTGATATTAATGTGCTCGATTGAAATGTTGGATTCTCAATTTCGTACTGATTTCTTTTTGCTCCTGCAGACTTTCATAGTATTGAACAAAGGGAAAGCAATCTTCCGTTTCAATGCCACACCTGCTTTGTACATACTCTCTCCTTTCAGTCCTCTAAGAAGAATATCTATTAAGATTTTGGTACACTCATATCCTTTTTAAAATGCTTACTTGCAGTGGTTCTTTAAATTGTAGTTTTTACTATTTTATTTACATTTGGATTTTAGTCCTTTTGTTCCTGAAAAGACTCTGGTTTTAGTTTATCAATTTCAATATAATTTGGTGTAGGTCTCTGAGTAGATTGGGAGATTGGCAATTCTGCCATTTTAGAATAAATTATTTTTATCTGTTACTCCCTTGTTCAAAGAAATTAAAAAAAAGTCTATAAGCTTATTTAGAATTATTTTCTTAAGGAAAAGTTGTTAGCATTTCAAGAAGTGTCATTTTCAAGTATTCCAAGTTCCTACTGTGGTCTTTTATTATATTCCTTGATTCTAAGCTACCTTATTCAGCATGCTTATCATGTGCACTATTCTGACGAACTGCATATTTATGACCATGAATAACCCTCCAGATTGGACCAAGAATGTAGAGTAAGTGGCTATAAGTACATTTTAATATAGTCGTAGTATAATCATTTTTATCCTTTCCTTTTCTTGCCAGTAAGTTACTGCATCTATAAAAATTGTGGTGTTTATCTTATGTTATATAGTTGTTTTCCTTTCAATTATTTTTTCTCATCTATGGTATTAACCTGCTAGCAATAGAATAGAATAATTAGATGCTACAGTCTTTTCTAGAAGAATGAACTTATCAGATCCCTTCCTTGTTCTTAGACATGTTACGTATTTCTTATCCTTGGGTGTATTTCTGATAGGAACAATGTAGGAATTTTCTAGGCAGATCTAATACCTATGTTCTTAGTTATTTTAAATACCTCTGCTTTCTGGAAGAGTTTACTGATATGTACATTTTAAGATTTTCCAGAAAGACCTTTACTGCAGTTTATTCTAATATAGTGGGTCCGTAACCAAAAGATACACTCCAGTAGATGCTTTCCTTTGGTTGATCAGAAAAAATAAATTATAAAGATTCTCGTGGTGCTATACTCTTTTCATACTTAATATCCCAATGGATTCTTGTGTCTAGGTACACTTTTACTGGAATATATACTTTTGAATCACTTGTAAAAATCCTTGCAAGAGGCTTCTGTATAGGAGAATTCACTTTCCTTCGTGACCCATGGAACTGGCTTGATTTTGTCGTCATTGTTTTTGCGTAAGTACTTTCAGTTTTTTGAAATGCCAGATTCATGAAAATCTCAGACAGCACAATGTTCCAGTAAGAACAAAGCCTTGGGGTCTGACTTTTCCTTCATATGATGATTGCATTTAAAGGATACTATATGAAAGCTAGTATTGATAGGCAAATACTAATTTTTTCAGAAAGAACATTTCCCACTCAAAAGTATATGACGTCATTAAGATTGATCATCTCCCTCTACACTCAGCACTTGGATGGACAGTCTATGTGGTGCCAATTAGGTTCACACTTTTTCCAAGTTCCTATTTAAAAACTAATGCAGCCTGTAAGAATCACAGAAAAAACTCAGGCCTTCAATTAGAAGTATGTTGCTTTTTTTTTTATTAACCTATACTATTCAAGAGTGAATAAATATATTGAAATATAGAAGTAAATCTTTTCATAAGGGCTGTAACTGCACACTATACCAAATTTTAACACATTGTATATGTATTACATACGCATCCACAGTTTATTTTTAAGGGAAAAATAGTACATTAAAATACAATTTTAATTTATTCATATTGCTGCTCTTTTCCCAAATATATTTTTCAGAAACATTTCTATATTTTTTTATAGATACAATATTTTTCCCTCTATCATCTTAAATTGTAAAAGTAACGCATGTTCACTGAAGGAATTTAGACAATACAGAAGGGTCTTAAGATTTCTTGTCTCCTCACCCCAGCCCCACCTCCTTGTCCATCAGGCTCACTCCTTTCCTGGTCACATATGACAGCTGCAGTTCCACCCACCACCTGCTGATAAAACGACATTGTGTTGAAGAATGTTGCTTCTTCTCAGGGGTCTTCTTTTTTATTGAGATATAATTTACATACCATAAAATTTACCCATTTAAAGTGTAAAGTTCAGTGTTTTTTAGTGTGTTCACAAAGTTGTACAACCATCACCATTCTAATTCCCGAATATTTTCATCACCCCAAAAAGCAGTCACATCCACTTCCTCCTCTCCTCAGTCCCTGGAAGCCACTCATGTATGTTTCATCTCTATGGATTTGCCTATCCTAGACATTTCATGGAATGGAATTATATAGTATGTGGCCTCCTGTGTCTGGCTTCTTTCAATTAGCATACAGTTTTCAAGGTTTGCTGCTGATGTTTTATAGGATACTATTAAATATCTACATTACCATAATGTTGAGGTCTAATAATTGAAGGATTTAATTGTTTATTTAGGCATTTAAGTGTATGAAACCATTTTAGTAATATGTTTGTATTTTGCTCACGTCAAATCAAATTAAATTAAATTAGTTATGATAGAAAAAACAGGATTTGCAGAACTATACACTTAAATAAGAAGTTGTAAATGTAGGATATACCTTGATTAAAGGCACAGGTAAGTATCATAGGCTTTATATGAATTCTGAATAACTCTGATTTAATTCTACAGGTATTTAACAGAATTTGTAAACCTAGGCAATGTTTCAGCTCTTCGAACTTTCAGAGTATTGAGAGCTTTGAAAACTATTTCTGTAATTCCAGGTAAGAAGTAATTGGTGTGAAGCATTAGGCCACTCATAACTCCAACTATTTGGGAGTTGTTGTTTGTTTGTTTGTGTGTGTGTTGTCACTGTGTTTGTGTATAAAATCCCCTATTACAGATATGTGACAGAGTTTGTGGACCTGGGCAATGTCTCAGCGTTGAGAACATTCAGAGTTCTCCGAGCTTTGAAAACAATCTCAGTCATCCCAGGTGAGAGCGGGGTTAAACACCGGGGCTGACTTTGATCTTTTGGAGGAAAGACAAGAAAAACGTTCTCTTATGCAATTTTAATTAAATTAGATTTCTTATGTTTTTCACAATCAATATTAAAAGTCAGCCTTTGAGTTTAATCAATTGCACGGGTCTTAGAGGATGAAGATGACCATTTGGCTCACATCTCAACTTGAAATTTTCCCTCCTAACAGTTCATTTTCCATTTTGCTTATCCAGGAATGAAAATTTCAATTTGTTTTAATTGCTTTTCATATAGTTAAGACAAGAGATAAAAAATATCAGCATGGGAGTATTGCATGACATACTGTTTTTTTTGTCTTTCCTCAACAAACCATTTCTTAACTGAAAACTAGTAAATTGTCACTATCTGCTGCAATTCAGCCTCTTCTTTGTTTTGGTGTCATTACAGAGGGATGGTTTGTTTGACGAGCATTTACTGAATTAGCACTTTTAAAAATTATTTTTACAAGTGAGTATGGATATGGTTTGAGCAAGCAAAGTATTCATTTTGACAATTTGGTTATTCTTTGGAAATATTTTACAATTTTTAATCATTTGCTGTGATATATAGCAACAAAATATATATATAAACAGCAAATCCACCCTTTTGAGCTAGTAGGCTCTGTTTGAATTAGGTTATTTAAGGTCATTGATTTAATATCATGCACGCATTTCTAGAAAAGCTCGTGGTTTTTTTTGTTTCTCATTCAGAGGCTTATTTCATTACGAATACCTCCCCCCCCCCCCATTCAGGCCTAAAGACCATCGTGGGGGCCCTGATCCAGTCGGTGAAGAAGCTCTCAGATGTCATGATCCTGACTGTGTTCTGTCTGAGTGTGTTTGCGCTGATTGGGCTGCAGCTCTTCATGGGCAACCTGAAGCATAAATGTCTGCGGAGTCCACTTGAAAATAATGAAACATTAGAAAGCATAATGGAGACCCTTGAAGAAGAAGACTATAGAAGTAAGAATGTCCCTACAGTTGTTAATAGGTTGAAATAAGGCTAAAAGTATTACTCTCTTTTAGCAATTAAATGATGCTTTCATTTTAATTATTTCAAAATTATTCAAATATATAAAAAATTGCTACAGTGTGAATTTGCATCACGTTATATTTTCATAAATCTCACTGGTTCTTGGCTTTCTAGCAATTCTGGAATGGGAAACATGAGACAGTTCCATAATTTTCAATTTCTATAAGATAAAAAAGAATAAATTTGCTCTGGAGAAAGAAATTTAGCTATGAATTAATAATGTTAACTGTTACATTTCATTATAAGATATATCTTTATAGACTATAATTTTATTTTATAATTCACACCTATGTTTATTTTATAGTGCAATTTATTTATTATATGATAATATAATTATGTTTTTACACTTTTATTATACTTACCATAAAGTTATATTAATCATAATATAATGATAATATTATCACATATTAAAATGTCTGTCTCAATAGGATTTCTTAAGATTTGTATAAAGCAGAACAGTTTACTCAGCTTTATCAGCACTATCTTTATATTATAACCAATAATGAGTTTCATAGCTCTTTCTGATGGCTTCCTTCAATCTAGCAATGGCATTACATCAAAGTTTAATTCATCAGAACTAGTTCTGTAGGTACCATATAAGATGATCTGTACACACAGTCTCAGAAGTCTGCTCAATTCACAAGTATATTTTAGAGTATCTTACAGAAAGCATGAACTGCATGTTTTTGAACAATTATCACTTAACACAATTTCTCTCACTGGAGCTGTTGATGAGTTTGAGTGAGAATGAGATCAAGCAAGATTGTACTTTCTGTCTAACACCTGCCATGTGTCTGTGTGATGTTGCCCACATGAACCCATAAGCCTTAAAAGATAACTAGACCCAGAGGTGGGTGGAAATCAAGAAACCTTTCAAATGTATGTGCCTTTGACAGAAGGAGATCAGGGAGTAAAGGTCAGGATTCTCCTCAGGTAATAAAGAGTTGTATACATCATTTTTTTACTTTACTAAATGTTTATTTTCCCACTCACTGGGGAAGATAAAAGCAAATAAAATCTAGCTAATATAGTAAAAGATTGTAAATAAAGAAAATAGAAAAAAATAGAAGGTAAAAACAAGAGAACTGAAGGTTTCCAAGTAAAATACTTAATGTAGGGGCCGCCCGGTGGCGCAGCGGTTTAGTCCGCGCTTGGCAGCCCGGGGTTCGCGAGTTCGGATCCCCGGCGCCCGCCGACGCACTGCCTGTCAGCCATGCCTTGGCGGCGTCCCATATAAAGTAGAGGAAGATGGGCACGGATGTTAGCCCAGGGCCAGTCTTCCTCAGCAAAAAGGGGAGGATTGGCAGCAGATGTTAGCTCAGGGCTGGTCTTCCCCACAAAAAAAAAAAAAAAAAAAAGTGTATTTCTTTACTACCAGAATTTGATGAGGAATTTAGTTTATTTTTCCTTCCTTTTTACCTTTAATTATTTGCCGAGTTTCCAATTTTGATTAATATGATCTTAAATTTCATTTCCAATTTCCAAAGAATTTTATTTCTTAATTTATATGCCATGAAAATAATTTATCTTATGTGTAATTGTTGACATTTCCATTCTGTTTTGGGACTCAATTTACAACACTTACTTAAACTGAGCTGTTTTTACTAGGATCACTACCAGTCTTTCTATTCTGAATTTTGGTTCTATTCCTGAGTTCATAATTTCAATGATTTTTTTAACCTGCTGGAATTGCTTCAAGAATTTTCTTCAAAAAGAGTGGAAAGAGCCCTTGAATTTTGCAATGTATCTTCTATTGCATTTACACATGAATGAATGACAGTTTAGCTAACAATGAAGTTTTATGCCACAATCCTCTCTCCCAATTCTGTACATTATTCTTGATTTTCTTCTAAAAATGTAGTTTTAGAGAGAAGATGTTTATGTCACGTCTGAATTTGGTTTCCTACCTGTTTTCTGGATGATAGAAGCCAGGTCTTACTGCAGTATTTACACAGGCATTCATTTATCAGCATGTGTTTATTAAGTGCTTCCCTGAGGTAAGCACTGTGCAAATTTCTAGAGCTATAGCAATGAACACGATAGCCTCAGGCCCTGCTTTCACAGACCTTATATTCTAGTGGGAATGAAAGATTAAAAAGAGGGAACAAACAAATAAATAAAAAACATTGCAAGTTTAATAAATACTATGCAAAGAAAGTAAATCTCCAGGACTGAGATACCAACTAAATGAGAAGACCTCTCCAAGGAGGCAGCATTTAAATGGAGATCTAAAGGATGATAAGAAGCCATAAAATAATGTAAGTGTGAGTGGGAGTGTGTGTATGGGGGCTGCTGCTTGAGTTAGAAGGAATAGCATGTGGAAAGGCCCTGAAACAAGAAAGAGAGTTCTGTGTTTAAAGAATGGAAAAAACATGGGGCTGGCCCGGTGGCGCAGTGGTTTAGTTCGCGCTTGGCAGCCCGGGGTTCGCGGTTCGGATCCTGGGAGCCTGCCGAGGCACTGCTTGTCAGCCATGCTGTGGCGTCATCCCATGTAAAGTAGAGGAAGATGGGCAGGGATGTTAGCCCAGGGCCAGTCTTCCTCAGCAAAAAGAGGAAGATTAGCAACGGATGTTAGCTCAGGGCTGGTCTTCCTCACACACACACACACAAAAAGAATGGAAAAAACAGTGGTGTGGTTAGACTTCAGCAAAGGAGAGATAGAATGGCAACAGAGAAAGAGAAAAATGCAGAGGTCATATCATGAAGGATATTTTAGACCATTGAAAGGAGTTTGGATTTTATTTTAAATGCAGTGGTTTTACTCACTTTGTCTGCCATATAGATAACTGATTGGGCAAGGCTGGATGGTAGATTGGCATAAGGAAGACCAGTTAGGATGTTGTTTCTGTTACTCAAACAGAAGAGTGTGGCTTTATCTAGAGTGGGGGTAGAAAGAGAATAGAAAAGAGTGAGTTCAAGATAAAATCTACAGAACTTGCTGATGGATTAGAGAACAGAGGAGGTCTTGAAGATATCTTCTAGATTTCTGGTTACAGTAACTGGATGGGTGCCAATGGGAAATGAGGGAAGGGTGGGCAGGTTTGTAGGGGAAAGTCACTATTAACCAGTTAAAACTGAGACGTCACTGAGATATCCAAGTGGAGATAAGAAGTAGACAATTGGAGATTTAAGCATAGAGATCAGAGGAACTGCCTGGTTTGGAGATATACACTTTGAAGTAATCAGTGAAAAGAAAGGATATGTACACACGTACACACATCCTTCTGAAAGCTCTGATGTTTATAAGTAGGTAGAGAATGGGCAACCTGATGTTTAAAGCAAATTTGGTGTTTACAAGATGTTCAACTCCATAACCCTAGGAAGGCAGGTAGAGAGGAGGACCCAGAAAAGGACACAGAGAAGGAGCAGCTGGTAAAGTAAGAAGCAAATATATAAATAGTGAAGCCAAGAGGAGAAAGTATGTTGAGGAAAAGGGAATGCTTGTGTTGAATGATGGTGCAAGATCAAGGATTAAAGATGATGAAGATAGAGAAATATACATTAGCTTAAACAACATGGAAATCATCAGAGACTTCTATGAGAAAATTTCAGTGGAGTAGTAGGAGCATAAGGTTAGACTAAGGTGGTGATGGGTAAAAAGATGTCAGAAAGAAGAGACGAGAGTATGTGTAGACAATTCTTCCAAGAAAATTGGCTGTAAAGGGAAGCAGAATAATGGGGACAATGGATGGCATTTTTTTAAATTGATAGGGATATTTTTCTAGTGATAGAAAAGAACGAGTAGTAAAATATGGATTAATAATTCAGGCAAGGAGAGAAGTCAAGTCCTTGAGAAAGTGGAAAAACAAAGGAGAGACATCTCTGCCATTGAAGCAGGAGGAAAGATGGAGGAGCAGGCTGCAGAGTTATTAGAAGAGGATTAAATCAAACCCAGTGGCTTTTATTTCCTCAGAAAAAAGAGATGGGATCATTAACTGAGAGTGCAAATGAAGAAGAGGAAATTTTACAGAAAGTTTGAGGAGAATGTACTATATTGTCATCTTAGGGAATGAAATATGGAGTCTATTTTGAGCGCCAATTTGATATTGGACATCATCTATTTAAAATGTAATCATTCACTTAGATATGGGAGTTTCTCCAATAACATTCAGCCACTTGGGAGCAAGTATGGAGAAGGTGAATGCTAGATTATGTGTAGGACTAGGGTTCTGCTAGGTTAGTATGATAGACTGAGAGAGATGCATGGAAGTTAAGGAAATTGTGACAGTGATGATAATGAGTGCCCATGGATTCTACACTGGACAAAGAAAGAAGTGAATCCAAGAGTTGGTTGATGGACCATGAGAAAGTGATGAGGTAAATGAATTGGAATTCTTGAAAAGATCAAAGAATTATTATGGCAAAGGCAACCTATATAAAAAGCCTGAACATATTCGAAAACTCTTTTCTGTTGCATGCAGCAATGCCTCTTTGGAGGTGCTTTTTAAATTCATTATCATTGTCTAGCCTCATGTTTAAAAACATACAATTTATAAATTTCCCTTGCTGCTACACACTGTCTACTTTGGTGCTCATCAAACTTCCTTCTTGCTACTACAGATGAAGGCAATGTTTATGTGCACAGTTTGTAGCTAAATTTCCAGTAACTACTGGGCATTATATAGCGTGGTTCCATTGGCATAAAGGGGGATATTCTCTTACTCCTATTTTCTGAGTGTTTGATATTTAATAGTAAAGTTCTTTAAAAAACCACAGTTCTGGTCTGCACTACTACCAGGGCTTTTCCTGTCTCCTTCATCTACAGCTCTTTCCTTGTGGGGAGTACATCTCCCAGAATGCAGTGTGTCACGTGCAGGCACTCTGCCTCTACCTGATCCCCTGCACTAGTTTTCTCAGAATTGATTTATTGCCCCTTGGTTGAGGAACAAACTCTTGACTCTGAAAGCCCAAGCCATACATAATTGCTACAAGCTGTCTTTCTGAGCCAGGTCAGGTAAAACTAATCATAGAATGTTTAGGTCACCAATTATGTTTTACCATTCTGTTCCATTGGCCTTGAAATTAATAGAAAACTTCCCCAGAATCTGCACTAGATTGAATATCAGCCCAGACTTTTGTTGCATGAATTTTATAATTTTCTTTTCTTCCACATATGTATTTTACTGTGAAGTTGAGACTTATCCATTACTACCCACAACCTTTGCCATTATACTGCATTATACTTATTTAACAGCTTTATTGAGAAATGATTCATAGAATTCCCTCTTTTAAAGTGTACAGTTCAGTGTTTTTTAGTATATTCACAGAGTTGTGCAACCATCATCACTATCTAACTCTAGACTATTTTCATCTCCCTCAAAAGATACCCTGTACTCATTGGCAATCACTCCCCACTCGTTCCTCCCCTCAGTGCCTGACAACCACTAATCTACTTTCTGTCTCTGTGGATTTACCTATTCTGAACATTTTACGTAAGTGAAATCATGCATTATATGGCCTTTTGTGTCTGGCTTCCTTCACTCAGCATGTTTTCAAGGTTCACCCATGTAGCATGTAGCAGTAATTCATTTCTTTTTATTGCTAAATAATATTTCATAGTATGTATATGCTACATTTTGTTTATTCGTTCATTAGTTGATTGACATCTGGGTTGTTTCCACTTTTTGGCTATTGTGAATAATGCTGCTATGAACATTAATGTGTAAGTTTTGCTGTGGACATATGTTTTCATTTCTCTTTGCATTACGTTTTTCCTTTACACGTTAACCTTAAATTCTCTTGAGGTTAATTATCCTAATAATGTCTACTTGTTTAGGAATTATTTTAAAGTATTCCACAAGACCAGAGTGAGCTACTCCCATTGCCTTACCTTTCATCCTTCTTGTACTGAACTGAGTATGTTAGCCCTGCAACGGGCTAGTACAGGCAGCTCTAGAGCCCATCCTTATAAGGCAGCTCCTTGCTGATGGGTAAATGTGAACCAGTGTAATCCTTCCATGATAAAAATACCTTGGAAGTTTATGTATAAAAACTTGCATCTTAACCTCCTCCATTCTCATTCTGCCACTTCCACACTCCCTGAGGCACAGGACTTTTTTCAAGAAAGTTGTTCATACACATTCTCACCTAAATTTTTACTTCAAATGCAGAGGCTTTATTGTTTATTTGTGGCTTCTAAAATTTGTTTCTTCTGCATAAGACAAAATAATGATGTGTAAGTCAGTCAATTAATCTTATGTGAAATTGTTTAATAGTTTAATAATTGCTGCTCTTTGAACAGTTGCGTAGAATGTTAGGATCACTGTATTAAGTGCTTTACATGCAATATCCGATTTATACTATTCAACATCTCTACAAAGTAGGTACTCTTATCCACATTTTTCAGATGCAGTGGATAAATCTTAAAGTGGTAAGATAATGCACCTACATAGGAAGGGGTAGAAGCAACATTCAAATCCAAGTATATTTGACTTCAAAGTCTTTCTTCCACTATTACTCCAAAAGCCTCCTAATAATTATATCATTATTCCTTTGACTTGAGCCAAGTAGGAAGCTGGGACCTGATGAAAAATAATAAATATTTTTCAGTCTTTTATACTTTTACTATGGATGATTGGATCAGCTTCCTGTTTTAAGAGTAAGCCTTAATAGTGAATTGAGGAAGAGATTATGAGATCCATTACACCTGAGAATGGGCACAAAGGGTACTGTGAAAGGGGAAATGTGCATTTATTTCACTGCTGTGTCCTCAACATCTGGAACTTAGTAAGTCCTAAGTAACTATTGCTTGGTGAATAAACAAGAGATTTTCAGAAGACAAGTTTTGTCCATTTATAATATTGCCTTGCTGACTCCATCTCTTCTGGAGTAATTTGGGGCTCAGTCATGAGCTCCCTTGCTTCTCTTCTCTTCCCCAGATACACTTTCTCTCTGGGTTACTCGTCAAGTCCCATGGCTTTGAAAAGTATCTACTTGATGATGACTCCCATCTTTATATCTCCATCCTTGATAGCTCTACGGACCTCAAGACTTTCAAATCAACCCAATAACCTACTGGATAAATATAGTTTAATACATAATAATTATCTCAAGCTAAGCATGGCTAAAATAGAGCTCCTAGTTTTGTTCAGGCCATTTTTTTCCCAAGTCTTCCTCATTTCAGTAACCGGCACCATCGTCTTACCAGTTGATCCATCCTTGTGTCCTCACTCTTCCTCACACCCCACATGCACTCCATCAGCAAATCCTGTCCACTCTATTTTCATTTTCTCTCCATGTCCACAGCTACTCTTTGAATTTTAGCCATGTCACCTCTCACTGTAGTCACTTAACTCATATCCCTGCTTCCACACTTGCTTTCTTGCAGTTCATAGTCCACAAAGCAACTGTGGTGATATTTTTAAATGGTAATTATTCTCTCATATCTCTATTTTCCACTTCTATTACTTCTAATCATACTTAAAATCCAAACTCCTTTTCATGACATGCAAGCCTAACATGATCTGGTCCCCTGTCTACCTCTGCTACCACAGTCCTCCCCACTCACTACAGTGCAGCCAGGCTGGCCATCTTGCTGTTTCTTCCATACACCAACTTCATTCCTGCCTCAGACCTTTGCTCTTGCTCTTGTCTTCATTCTGCCAAAATATCTCTTCACCAAGGTCTTGGAATGGCTGGCATCTTTATAGCATTTAGGTCCAGTTCAAATGTCATCTCTTTAGAAAGGCCTCTCTGACCACATTCTATCACATTTTCTTAATTTATTTTCTTTAGGACATTTATCACTATCTGAAAATAGTTTTTATATTTATTTATTTACTTGTTAAGTGTCTTCCTCCATCCCAACCTCCACCCTTAACTAAACATAAAGAAAGTTCTATAAAACTAATGATCTTGTTTATCATCATATTCACTACCTGGTCCATAGGAGGTTATTAATAAATATTTGAGGGAAAATACATGAGAATGTAATAAATAAATGAATGCATATTGCCTGGGACCAGGCCTGAATGTGTGTGACTGTGTCCATATTAATTAACTTACCTGCTATATCACTCTTAAAGCTTACATTCCATAATGTTATATTGTTCAATTTTGTCCTAAACAGAATATTTTTATTACTTGGAGGGATCCAAAGATGCTCTCCTTTGTGGTTCAAGCACAGATTCAGGGTAAGTAATATTTGTTTTGTTTTTAGTCTAAAGGCTGCAAAAAAGGGAAAAGCATACTCAATCAGTTTGCTAATCAGAATATTTGATTCTATATTATTTTCATATATTTCTTGGCATTATTTGACCCATTCTGTCCCACAGAGAGTCCAGACTTTAAAAGATTCCTAATTAACACATATTTTTGAAAGCAAAACTTTGAGGTAATGCTTGAATTAAAACAAGATACAAGTCATACAAATCTTAAGAAAGTAGAAGAATTACTTCCAGGAAAGCCCACCAAGAGGTGGTTGGATAGTTTCAAGCCTCTCTTCTTTCTGGAAAAAAGAGTGACAAAATCAACTTTTCTTTCCATTTGCAAATTCTACTCATTCTCCAATCAAGTGTGACTCATAGGTGACTGAATGCATTGACATTTTGGCCACTCTAAACAGAACGATCCCACGGACTCGAGTAAAGTTATATTTTAAGAATCTCACATTTATGCAAATACCCATTTTGCTGTTTCTCCTATACACCAACTTCATTTCTGCTGCAGGGCCTTTGATCTTGCTCTCCCCCTGCCCAGATATTTCCTCACCAGGCTCTGTGTGTGCTGGGAACATTAAAAATGAACAAGATAAGGTTGCTGCTCCCAAAGACACCTCAGAACATTGTGTTTGTATACAGACATGTTATCACTTAACTATGGGGATACATTCTAAGGAATGTGTTAGGCAATTTTGTCATTGTGTGAACATCGCAGAGTGTACTTACACAAATGTAGATGGTATAGCCTACTACACACGTAGGCTATATGGTACTAATCTCATGGGATGACCATCGTATATGTGGTCCGTCGTTGACCGAAACGTTGTTATGCGGCGCATGACTGTGATGGCGTCTTGGATACCAATACACCAGTTTTGGAAAGAAAAAAGTTTTAAAGCTGCAAATCTTTATGAACTTACACAATTGCTATATTTTTAGTATTCTTGATTCTAACTCACTGCAAGAATAAGTTGAGGGGACACAGTTTTAGTAGAGGCCTACAAATGAGTCTTTATGGATACAAGAACTATTATATGACATCTGGTGAAAGATTCCAAGTTTCAAGGCGATGATGTTGATGATACTAACAGCAGCTACCATTTAGTAAATGCTTTGGAATTAGGCTAGGTAATTTGAATGCATTATCTTCTTTAAATTTAACAACAATCTTAACCTTTTGAGGTAGATGTATTTTCCTGTTTTCAGAGAAAGAGGGAACCATGCCTTGGAAAATTTAAGTAATTTGACAAAGTCACCAACCAGTCAGTAGCAGGGGTGGGATTCAAACCCAGTTTTTTCTGACTCCAAATAATACCGTCCCTAATCCTTATTCAATGTTGTGTCCCTAGAAAAGGAACATTGAGTTTCTAACTTTTCTGTAGTACTCTTTAGCTTGCATCCTGAAGACATTCTAACTTGTGATATTCTTTTTCATATGTAGTCAGTGTCCAGAAGGGTACATCTGTGTGAAAGCTGGCAGAAACCCCGATTATGGCTACACGAGCTTCGACACTTTTAGTTGGGCCTTCTTAGCTCTGTTTCGGCTAATGACCCAGGATTACTGGGAAAACCTTTACCAACAGGTGAGTGCCAAGTGAAATGTTCATTGCATTTCAAATGGCATAAAAATCTGAGCGATGTTCCTACCTGCCTTCTATGGGAGATGATTTATTCAATTTAGGATAGAGAAAACTCTATTGTCTTATTACTAAAATGAGACATGTTTTACTTCCAACTGTATTAGAGTGGATAGTTCTTAAAATCTTAAATTATTTTTTTATCCTTTCTTGGCGTATATGATCTCTAGTTCTCTTTCCTCCTTTCTGAATATAACATCCCATGGGGTCCTAAGGAAATAGCAGGAAATATGCTGTAATGTTCTCTCATAGCACACCTGCATGCACACTGCTTTCCACACCTGCCTCCCTGCTTAAAGTGCCCTAAACACCAGAGTCTCCTATGCTCACCATGCTTTATTTTTTGAACTTCCATGTACAACTGTTATGGATTGAATTGTATCACCCCAAATTCATATGTTGAAGTCCTAACTCCCAGTACCTTAGAATGACTGTATTTGGAGTTAGGGCCTTTAAAGAGATAATTAAGTTAAAATGAGGTTGTTAGGGTGGGTCCTAATCCAATCTGACTGGTGTCCCTTTAAGAAGAGGAGATTAGGAGGTGAGAGAGAGACACCAGAGATGTACACACACACAGAGACAGGGCCATGTGAGGACTCAGTGAGAAGGCAGCCATCTGCAAGCCAAGGAGAGAGGCCTCAGGAGAAACCAAACCTGCCGACACTTTGATATTGGACTTCCATCCTCTAGAACCGTGAGAAAATTAATTTCTGTTGTTTAAGCCACCCAGGCTGTAGTATTTTGTTATGGCAGCCCTAGCAAACTATCATAAGAATTAATGACTCAATACACTTCTCTAAATTTTCCTCTCCCAACTCGATTGCTCCTTCCTCTAGACTTCCAGGCTTCTTTGAATATTCTTCAGTTTCTAGCATCCGTCTCCTATACTGTAATTGTTAATTCACATGGTTATCTCCTTGAACCCGAATATGATCCTCGTGAGCCTGGGGACTCTATCTTTTTACTTACATATTCTCAGCATCCAACCCCAAGAGGAAGGAGACCAAAATCATTATCTGAGTCATAAATAATAATGAATCACTTTTCTAAGAATTGCCACAGATTCTTCTTTTGGCCAATGTTATGCTTAATTTAATTTCTGAGATTATTATAAATGAGTACAGAAAATATACTTCACAGGAAAAAAATGCAAATAACTTTTTAAATATGCAAAAAGATGCTCACCTTTACTCAAAATTAAAGAAATGCAAATTAAAACTAGAGTGACATATAACTTTCCACCTGTCATAATGCCAAAGATCCAAAAGGAGATCAAAAGAAAGACACTGTCTGACTGATATACGAGGAGGCGTACTTTCTCACACATTGCTGGGAACCACTGGCAAGGGTTACGAGGAAGTTTCCATGAAAATTAAAATGAATATACCCATTCACCTAACAATTCCACTACCAAGAATTTATCCAAGAGAAGATATCAGTAACAACAGAAAAGGAAAATGAGTAACTAGGCATTAGAAATAGAAGAGAGAGACTTACTTTTCATGTAACATCTGTTTGTACCATTTGAATTTTTTACCATATAGTGCATTTTAAAATTTTAATACTTAATTAAAAATAAATATAAAATAAATAGATAAGTTCATGCAATAAGGCTATCTACTTAATGTGAACATAATACATCATTATTAATGCTTCCTGTTAAGGAGAGAATTTTATCAGTAAAAAAGACTGTTGATATTATCTGGTCCTATAATTTGAAAATGAGCAAAGCAGTTAGTTTTTGAGTAATTTTCAGCCTGTGGGGAAAAAATTAAGGGTTATTATTATACTTAAGAATAATACCAATTTTATTTTAGTACAAGTTTAATAGATTGCTATATCCTTTGCACTGAAAAAGTGTGTATTTTAATACTGATTGTTTTCCATGGAGATATAATTTTATTCTCTTATATTTTTGATAACATGAGATTATACATAACTGCCCTATTTACCCGTGCCTAATATGCCATTCAAGTTGAAATAAAGAACTTTGTTTTATTAAAATAATGATTTCCATTTTCCCTAGACACTGCGTGCTGCTGGGAAAACCTACATGATCTTCTTTGTTGTGGTGATTTTCCTGGGCTCCTTTTATCTAATAAACTTGATCCTGGCTGTGGTTGCCATGGCCTACGAAGAACAGAACCAGGCAAACATCGAAGAAGCTAGGCAAAAAGAGTCAGAATTTCAACAGATGTTAGATCGTCTTAAAAAAGAGCAAGAAGAAGCTGAGGTATTGTTATTTGGTTTAATATTCTTCCTGGAAATAGACATGCAAAGGGGAACAGCAGAGGCCCCGTGGCCTTCCCTAGGGAGATTTTCCTTAACAGATTTTTAATGTAAACTGCAATTTCATTCCTGGGTGGTCAAAGGAACAAATTCCGGCTTCAGTTAGAATTGATATCTGCTGCATTACCCCTTTCTCCATGATCAGCTCACTCAGGCACAGAGAATGTTCTAGGCTGTTCCTCCTAAGCCTGTTACACATGATGCCTCAGTATGTATGACATTATGCAAATTCCCAAAACATATATGATGTATTTCCCAACAGTATCAATTGTGTACAAAAGTGTCAGGAGAATTATTTTAACGTTAAAGTTAACAGATACTTAGTCTATGGCGTAGAAAGCAAAATATGCATCGATTTTTGTTAATGTTGCAGAGATTTTTAAGAGGAAACATGAGTTGTTAAGAAAAGCATACTTATGGTTGTGGCCACTTTAACCTAAGTCACAAATTCTTGAGGATTTCTTCTTACTCCTCTCTCCAAAGGGGTACTTCAGTGGAAACATTTGAGAAGGTTTGTACTATGAGAACCAAAATTTCAAATATTTTGCAAGAGTCTTAAAACTTGTTTGATGGTTTGACCTGGTTAAATCTCTTCAAGGAACCTAACCTTTGGGGGGAGGGTAGTAATCTGTAATGCAGAAAGATTCAGTGTGGTATTTTAATAATATTAAAAATCAGAAAGCACTTAAATTTTCAAAAATTAGAGAATTGTTAAGACGATTATGATATTTTTGTATCTTGGAGTATTATTCAGCCATAAAATTATGTGTTTTAAGAATGGTACAACAGGAAAAGGTGTTAATGTTACAATGTATCAGTAGTAGGATACAAAAATAAGATATAAACAACCTAAAAATTATATGTATAAAGACCAGAAGAAATATTATTCCAATTATTTCTGGGATGTAAGGTTATGAGTGATCTTTTTGTGCGTATATGAGGAAGATTAGCTCCGAGCTAACATCTGTTGCCAATCTTCCTCTTTTTTGCTGAGGAAGATTGGCCCTGGGCTAACACCCGTGCCCATCTTCCTCTACTTTATATGTGGGACACCTGCCACAGCATGACTTGATACACAATGCGTAGGTCCGCACCTGGGATCTAAAGCTGTGAACCCCAGGCCAGCAGAGTGGAGTGCACAAACTTAACCACTTTGCCACTGGGCTGGCCCCTGTGATTTTTATTTTTTATTCACAATATCTTTATTTTCCAAATTTTTACAAGGATTGTTTTATTTTAATAATAAAACAATTTTTTATACAGTCATGCATTGCTTAACGATGGGGATGCACTCTGAGAAATGAGTTGTTAGCTGGTTTTGTCACTATGTGAACATCATAGATTGTACTGATGGGGGACAAAATTTGCCACCCCAAAATATATCTCTTTAACATGAGGATTATTTTAGGCTGATTATTTGTAGGAAACAAAAGACTCAGAAGGTTTGTCTTGTTACCTCCCCCTTAACTGACTAAAAGAATTCAGATTAAAAAACCTGTCTCAGAAAGCGAGCTGTCACCTTAGAGTCACATGAACTAGGTGGTAGACAGGGAGGAACCTAGAAAAGCCTGTTTGTTGGGCTTCCCTCTGTTCTTCTGTTTCTGTGTGGCCAAACACTTGTTTTCCAAACATTTGCTCCTTTTACCTACCTGTGAATTGCCTTCCTTCCCTTTGAAGTCCCTAGCTCTTTCCACCCCCAACATCTTTTGTCTTTAGCTGAGGATGGTATTTAAGGTGAGGGCTTTGGCCATGTTGGCAAGTTACTCAGTTTTCCTGGGTTTCTCCCATCTATACATGTTATTAAAATTTTGTTTGTTTTTTTCCTGTTAATCTGTCTCATGTCAATTTAATTCTTAGAACAGAAGAAACTAGAATGATAGAGGAAAACTCCTTCCTCCTCTACAGTGCTTATGCAAACCCAGATGGTATAGCCTACTACACACCTGGGCTATATGGTACTTATCTTACGGGACCACTGTTGTATATGTGGTCTGTCGTTGACTGAAATGTCATTGTGCAGTGCATGAATGTAAAGGGGTAGCACTAGGTTATCCTGGGAATTTCCTAGGGAACCCCTAGAAGTCTCTTTCATTCTCCTGAGATATTATTCTGTCATAATTCATTTTACTTTTCAGGCAACTAATTTTTCATTCAACTATAGAGTGCCTGATTCTATTGATAATATTGAATTACTTACCTGAACAAGATATACAAACAAATTATAGTATCACATGGTTTACGTGAGTTTCATGTCCCAGAATTACCTAGTAAAACTCTCATATATACTGTTTAAGATTGCTTTACTATAAATAGAGTGATAGTATGTAATTGTTTAATTCCAAAGCACAATGAGGCTTTATTATAATGAAAGAGAAGCAATAAATGTATACTTTGTAAGCTCTCTGGTCATAGTACAAAGAAAAAAACATTATTTCATGTACAAGGGGTATGATTATATGCACAGTGTAATTAAATTCATGGTAGAGAGGTGCCCCATAATAGGGTTTCCCAGACTTGGAAATGACTCACTGTGTGTGTGACCTCTTGGTCCCACAGGCAATCGCAATGGCAGCAGCTGAATATACAAGTATTGGGAGAAGCAGAATCATGGGCCTTTCCGAGAGTTCTTCTGAAACATCCAAACTGAGCTCTAAAAGTGCTAAAGAAAGAAGAAATAGAAGAAAGAAAAAGAATCAAACGAAGATCTCCAGTGGAGAAGAAAAGGGAGATGATGAGAAACTGTCCAAATCAGAGTCAGAGGAGAGCATCAGGAGAAAAAGTATCCACCTTGGTGTTGAAGGCCATAGGCGAGGATGCGATAAAAGATTGTCCACCCCTAATCAGGTACTACAGCAACTATCAAAGGCAGAATTATAGAGCAAAATGTTTCATTCTGAGGGAAGGGACCTCAGGAAAAGAGAGTGAGTGACTTCACTGGTTATGTTTTTAGGTAAAAACCTATTGATTACTGGTCATTTATGGAAAGAACATAGATGTACGTTGTTTTTTAATTTGACCATTTTTGAAGGAGCTTATAGTTTCAGAATTGTCATACCTTCTCTAATAAACAAATTTTCAAAACAAAATATTAATGAGAACCATTGTAGAAATGAAGAAATTACACTAAAGGTTAACTTCTACCTTTTTTATTTAGTCTGTGTTTTGTAATGCCTCAGCCTCATTGGTTAAAAACTAATCTTAGACTAGTTTCTCCTCTTTTCTTCACCACTGTAGGTAATGGTGTCACCAGAATATCAGTCACCCAAGCTGGAAAGTTTGGAGACACCTTGACAGTCTCCACCCCCAACTGCATCAGCTACTAATATCTAATTCGATAGTCTGTTATTTCTGCTTGCGTGGAATTTCTTTCTTTTTCACTGAAATCTCCATATTTCAGGTGTCCTTGCCTACAGAGCTCCAAGATGAACCATTGCTTCTATCCTCCTTAATACTGTCTGTTTTCCATTGCACAACCCCTCCAAACCATTTTTCTAAAACAAAGCTGTCCCTCTGCTTAACTTAAAAAAAAAAAAAAAACTCTGTTGAATAACCACTGACTACAAAGCAAGACCCACATCTTATCCATGCTATGGACTGGCTTCAGCCTCATATCCCACCTTTCTCTACCTTCAGGTACACTCAGTCCACCATGATTGTTCACTCTTACCAACATGCCTGTACTTTCATGCCTTTATTACTTAGTACACATGGTTTTCTCTAAGTGGATGATTTTCTTCCTTGTTTTCCTCCTGCCATAGTACCACCATTCTCCACCCATTAGCTTAGGTGCCACCATCCCACAAATTTTCCTCTGTCCCCTCCACTCCTCCCAATCTGCTGTTTGGTGCCCCACTCAGAATTACTATCCTTCTCATCTGTCTTTATTTGTATTAAAGTCTGCAAGACCCTGCCAGATATACACAGAAATAAAAGATAGAGTCCCTGCCTTCAAAGATTTCATAATCTAGTTGGAGAGACAGAACTTGAATACATGCAATATCTATAAAAAGAAATTTGACAAGCAGTCCAAGCTAGTTTTAAGGCAAAGACCTTGTCATGCTCATTTCCATTTTCCACAACGCCTGCCACTTTGTCTTTACATAGGAAGCGCTAGTGTGTATTGAATTAGACAATTTCAAAGAATATGCATTCAGTTTGGTTTATGGGCACAGTTTATCCTGGACTTGAATCATATAAACGTGACTTTCCCCCCTCTTTGATATTGGGCAACTTCTTTTCCAAATTCTAATATTTTATGACTCATTGGTATTAAAAGATCTTTCTCAACACACCTCAACTGAGCTCTCAATATGTAAGTTGGATTGCAAGCACTGGAATACAAAGAAGCATATAGTGTGGTCTTTGGCCTCAAGAAAGTTTCAGTACTTATGGAACTTAGGGATTGATATATGCAAAGCTAAATAACAGATATAAATACCAAATTCATTTTTTAGGTGACATGTTCTTTATAGCAAAATGAATGGTACAGAAAGAATGGGGAAGTGACTGCACTAGAATTGTAGAGAGCTGTGCAGCAACAAATAGTTTACCTGGTCCTGAGAGGATGAATTCCTTGAGTCTTTTCATCTCTTATTTGGAAGAATTTGTCTTCTTGCCGAATTGCTTTGTTTTTAAATATATTTTTTTTAACCAGTACAGAGCCACCTGCCCTCATGTCAATGGTTTCAGTGGTAGTTATGTGAACTCCACTTCTGTTTTTAGGTGCTTCAGCAGATACATGTCATCTTTTATTTTTTTCTGCAGTCACCACTCAGCATTCGTGGCTCCTTATTTTCTGCAAGGCGCAGCAGCAGAGCAAGTCTTTTTAGTTTCAAAGGTCGAGGAAGAGATATTGGATCTGAGACTGAATTTGCCGACGATGAGCACAGCATTTTCGGAGACAATGAGAGCAGGAGGGGCTCCCTGTTTGTGCCCCACAGACCTCGGGAGCGGCGCAGCAGTAACATCAGCCAAGCCAGTAGGTCCCCCCCAGTGCTGCCAGTGAACGGGAAGATGCACAGTGCCGTGGACTGCAATGGTGTGGTCTCCCTGGTTGATGGACACTCAGCCCTCATGCTCCCCAATGGACAGCTTCTGCCAGAGGTGATAATAGATAAGGCAACTTCTGATGACAGCGTAAGGACGTTTTAAATAGCTCAGGCATGGCTCGGCCCTTATTCTTGCATCAGTCACTCTCTCTGCTGGAGGGACCTTCTCTCTGGTCCCGTGAATGGCTGTGCATTTTGCAATACTTTTTATGTTAAAAACACACCTTTAACTCATTAACTTAATCCTCATACTATGGGTTGTAGGCAGCTAATTCAAAGACATTTAAAACCCCATTTTTCGAAAAAAGTACTTATCTGTTGATATTTAATAATAGTAATAATAATAGCAAACACATATTTAGTATTTACAATAGCCCTATGAGGTAATATATTATTATCCCTGTTTTACAAATGGGGAAACTGAGGCACAGGGAAATAAAGCAACTTGTTCAAGATCACCCAGCTAGTAAATGGTAGTTCTAAAGTTCAAATAGAGCTTGTGCTCTTAAACACCACACTTTCTCTCCAATGTGTTGTAGGCCTCTTAACATAGAAATAATTTAGAATAACTATGCTTTTTTCCATCCATAAATGAAACTTATTAGTTTCAATAAAAAACAGAACTCTCTGGTCTGGAGTCCATGAATTAAAACACAATATCCAAAACACATACATTAATACAAACATAAACGTATAAAAACAAAACAAAATTCCCATTCCAAAATAACAATTTCAAGAGTTTAAGAGTTATTGAGTAGTTAGAAATAAAGGTCTAATTAGGCTTGAAAGTGGAATCTTGCTGATTTCTGGAGTTTCTAGGTTACGTCTTTTGGCCACATATGATGTGACACTGCATTACCAAATATTAGCAAGGGCTTTGCCTAATCTAATAAGCTTTGAACTCATGCTACTTATTCATATATTCATACGTGCAGACAATGTAGTATTTCAAGTGAGAATAAAGTTCCATCCAAGCCATGGCCACACACATACCTCAGTATGAATGAATGCATGTGCTTTTAGGTAACGTGTGACCTCTATGCCTGCATGATATAGCTTCAGCCCTTTTGAAAAGGCATTTTTCCTGATCAAACGAGCATGTTAAATTTCTATGGAATCAGATCTTAATTGTGTTTTGCTTTTCAATGATGTGTATTATCTGTAAACGACTATATAATTTACACCAGATTTGGAGATTATTTCATATTTTTTAATGAAACATTTTCATTTAAAACTTTATTTTTTTATTTTTTTTATTTATTTATTTTTTTTTTTTGTGGGGAAGACCAGCCCTGAGCTAACATCCATTGCCAATCCTCCCCTTTTTGCTGAGGAAGACTGGCCCTGGGCTAACATCTGTGCCCATCTTCCTCCACTTTATATGGGATGCCGCCACGGCATGGCTGACAGGCAGTGCGTCTGCGGGCGCCCGGGATCCGAACTCGCGAACCCCGGGCTGCCAAGCGCAGACTAAACCGCTGTGCCACGGGCGGCCCCTTAAAACTTTATTTTTACCAAAGAAAAATTAGTATCGCTATAAATCCTAAAACTAAAATTACAAGAGTAGAGTAATTAGTGGATTCTTGAAGATTCAATAGAAATGCAAAAACACAATAGTGTGGCATAAAGTACAGTTTAGATGAAAAAAACTGCATGACAAATAATATAACCTTGACACCCGAAACATGTCTACATAGAGAGGAATTTGTTTGATCAACAAATTCTTGTTTGACTTCGGGAAAGAGAAATCTCTGCTTCTGGAAAGTCAGTAAATTTGAGAGTGTATCAGAGAAAACATGGTTATAGAGAGATCTCTATAAAAAGCCACCTACAGATATGTGTGTGTATGTGTCTGTGCACAGACACATACACATGTAAATACATACACACGTACATATTTATGCCCATGTGCCTATGTTTTGATATACACGCATATATAACTTGTCTAAACAACTATACAACTTTATGACTATAGAGCTATATATATGTATTTGTTTGTAAAATGGTGTATGTGTGCACACATACATACATACCACACATAAGCAGATAGACAGATGATAAATGTAGAGTTGTATGGTTGTTTGTATGTATATATGTGTGTATGAGCATGTGTGTGTGTATTGTTGGCCTGCACTGAACTGCCATAGTGTTTTAACTTTGAATGAGCTGCCTAGATTTAGAAATAAGACATTTATTTTCATATAAAAACGAGTATACCTGGTAAGACTGAGCTCATATTCCTGCATGGCAGCAATCCTGTAGAGCTGAACAGTGGTCACCTCTTTTAGATGGAGCTTACATTCTCCATTTTGCTACAGTTCCCATTGATCTCAATTGTCCTTTTCAAACTGAATCATTTATCACTGTATACCCAGAGCAGCTCATGAGATCGTACTTGGCAGTACGAAACGATCCGTACAACTGCCTCCATTAATGCTGTTACCTCAACAAAGAATAATTACAGAAATTGGTCAGAGAGTACTGAGGTTCTACCCCTTTACACACACACCACTACAACATTTGTTTGGCTGTTTTCACATGGGACTTTTACATGGTAAAACTGTCTGAATAAATTGGAGACCCAGACAGGTAGAGAGATGATGATGGTGATTATAACAATAAAAGCAGCTAGTTTTATTTTTCATTTCCTAGATGTTAGTTCCTTTAATCGTTATAGCAAGAATCTGAGGCAATTACTATGATTACCTTCATTTTACCGACGATGAAACTGAGACAGGGAGGTTAAGTAACTGCTATGGTAACAGCCAGTAAGTAGCAGAGCCATGATTCAAACCCAGCAATCTAGTCTCTACTTTTAATTACTACAGCTACCCGAGCAAGATTTTATTTTATATCTGTAATTTATTAGAATTTTATTCTTGAAACTTTAATTCATCATCTTTTTGTTTAGGGTACAACCAATCAAATACACAAGAAAAGACGTTCTAGTTCTTATCTCCTTTCTGAGGATATGTTGAATGATCCCAATCTCAGACAAAGAGCAATGAGTAGAGCAAGCATATTAACAAACACTGTAGAAGGTATGTAATAATATTCTCTTTACCATACAGATTTTTGAATAAAATTTAGGTAAATCCTGGTCAACCTTAAATAGATACATCAAGTTCTTAGGAAGAATTCAAGGAATATAAAATGGTTATAAACAATGGTAAGGATAACCAGTGGATACTTGGTAATGGAATTGTCTTTATGTGCTTAACAAATGGTTAAAATTATTTATGATTAAAGACAGGCATTGAGTGATATGACCTTTCAAAGATAAGTAGTTTAATGGTAATTAATGAAGGAAGTGAAGTTAACCCAGGGCTGAGTGGTTCTTTCACTATGTAGTCTTAGAAACTTTACCTAGTCTCTCTGAATTTATCATCTTTCTAGTATGCAAGAAAATAATACTTCCACAAGTCTATAAATTGCTGCTTCTGAGCACTTTCTATAAAATTGTAAAATGGTAATGTGTGACATGACATCTGCTAAGATTATGATGAAAAGGCATTAGGAAAGCAGTTTAGAGAGTATAATGGGAACGGTAGTAATCGGACCCTGAGATACATTTAGAGGAGAGTCAAAGGATGGCAACTTCTACAATGTGTTGGTTCCCACCCTCTCTCCCCACACATGCCCCAGGGCCTACTTTGTCCACACGCTACCACCTCACCCACACACAAACGAATGATGGGCCCAGATAAAGTTTTCACCCACCTCCTAAATTTAAGGTGAGAAGTAAATGGGATAATGGTATGAAAGAGCTATTGCATAAGTCACTCCATAAATTATTTCTAGTCTCTTGGTTCTGGGATTGTTTTCACTTGTGAACTAGCAAGAGCTTTTCTTGGATAGAGTAAAATCTGCTTATTAGTGTCATGGGATTAAGGACATAGGGGGAATGTATGCATGTTGCTGGAAAATATACATTTCTCTATTAAGAAAACATCAGTTTTCTTGTTTATCATCACATTAGGTACATCTTTCTGTGAGAGATGCTTATATCTTCTTTGAATCATCAATTTCACTGCCTTCCTCTCACTTATGCTTGACCTAGTAAATGAACATGTGATATAAGATTCCTATGTATATGCTATGTTTTCATAGAAACAGTACTGTTAAATTTGCAAAGTTTAAACTGGAAGACTTATTTCAATGTTAAAGTGTACTGCTGATTTGTCTCTGGTTAGGAATAAAATATATGAATAGTTGATTTTATATTCTCTCTTCTTTTTTTCTCCCAGAACTTGAAGAGTCCAGACAAAAATGTCCCTCATGGTGGTACAGATTTGCACATACATTCTTGATCTGGAATTGCTCTCCATATTGGATAAAATTCAAAAAGTTTATCTATTTTATTGTGATGGATCCTTTTGTAGATCTTGCTATTACCATTTGCATAGTTTTAAACACATTGTTTATGGCTATGGAGCATCACCCAATGACTGATGAATTCAAAGACGTGCTCACTGTGGGAAATTTGGTGAGTCCTTTATAGTGTGTTATGTACCCATAACTTCTCTTTTTGGTTGTCATTTCTTTTTTTTTAAAGTCAGATATACAGCTCGGTAATTTTGCAAATCCAGAATTCACAATAGGAATCATTGTACAGAGTCAAGTTTCTGGTGGTAGATACTACTTTTAAATAATTTTGCAGTAGTGTTGAGGTCTACAGGTAACAACACCATCTCCATAAAGGGTCATCACCTTGGGAGTTGATAGTATTGACGCTTGGGAGCAACACTTTGAAAATTTGATACTTTCTTACCCATTTTATAATTACATTGCAGATTCCTTGTGAGTACACATCCCACATATTTTCAGAAAAACCATGAATGCTTTGTTTTGACATAATAGGTGAAGTGTCTAGGACTTTGGAGTCCCAAAATCCTGGGTTTGAATCCTGATTCTTCCTCTTACTGGTTGTATGAACTTGGACAGATATTTTAATCTCTATAATCTTTAATTTTCTCATTTATAAAATAATAATACTTCACTTACAAAATAAGAGTAATAATTCATTATTTATAATATAATGATAATAATACTTCATGTATCATATTGTTGGGAGGATTAAACACTTTCTACTTATTAGCCTGGCATATGGTAAGTACTCAACAAATTAAACTTATTGTCATCATCATCATGCTTTAAATCAATCAACAGAAACAAGCCTTAAGAACAAGAATATTGAGAAACCAAAAGGATTGAACTGGACACAGAAGACACAAGGGTAGAAAGAAGGTGATCTGTAGGCTTTAAGAAGAGAAAGGATTCAATTAGGAAAATTGATGCCAGAGTGATCCTTTAAATGTACAGTGCTGGTCACACTCTAGCTTAATTAATACCTTATGGCAAACAAAAAGTGCTAGTTTCTGACAGCCTGCATGAAGCAGGCACAGGCTCTATTTCATGGCCAAAGGGTCCCAGCTTATGACTCTTCATGAATCATGAATAACTCTGGATATCTTTGTGAATGTCTATATCAGATAATTTCTCTTTTTCTTTGGTCCTAAACCAATTGATCTTTGAAGCCACAAAGTTTGTTTCTGGATCAGTCTTCTCTCTCAAACTGCTTACAAATCTTCCCAGTCAGGATGTTTGTACCTTATGTGCTCTCTGAGTTAGCCTTCTTCTTCCCTTCTAGTCCTCTTTGCAAAAAGACAAGACCATCTGGCTTCTAATTGTTGGTGGAGGTCCAGATCACGAAAATCAGTAGCTTCTCACCGAGTTGACTGCATCACTGCAAATCTGAAAAGAATTCACTGTGTTTCTGATCTATTACTGCAATCCCAACTCTGGGTGCTCCCTGGTCGTCTTCTTGATGCTGCATTATTTTAAAATTGACTCACACAGTTATGGATCTAACCATTTCCCTTTGAATCTTCTTTGGTCAGTTTTTTTGAGTTAAATCATACCCGAATGATCATAAACAAGTCTTTCACTATTGCTTTTTCGTGAGTCTTTCAATACCAGTGTCATGAATTAATGATGTTTTGTGATACACTTTTGTGTCAAAGCTTTGGAAGTCTTACTTTAGCTTCCACTGTATCAGTTAAATACTTTTTCCTTGTCTACTGATAAATCTTTAAAGAGTGAGTCAACATGTTCTTTATTACTCTGAGTAGTCAGACCAGAAAAAAAAGACTGACTCAAAATTTCACTATCAGCCTATATTTCCTTTTTATTTTCTTCCATAATAACTTGGCCCACATAAATTTTTTGCAGAGTGACTGTGTTAATTTGCCAAAAGTTTTATTTATCTGAAATTTTAATGTGCTCTACTAAGATGATATGATGAGAGCTGACAGGAGAGTTAGAGTTTTTCAACCCTTCAATGCTTGCATTAGAGCTATAGGAATAGTAATACCTAGTTTATAGGATTAAATGATATAATGATATACATTTGTAAAGTATCTTGCACATTGTCTGAAGCACTGTAAATGCTAAACAAATAGTCGTTGTCATCATTATGTTGATTCCATACCTTTTAATAATACCAGAAAAACACTGTATTTTTCACCTAGGTCTTTACTGGGATCTTTGCAGCTGAAATGGTTTTAAAACTAATTGCCATGGATCCATATGAATATTTCCAAGTAGGATGGAATATTTTTGACAGCCTTATTGTGACTTTAAGTTTAGTGGAGCTTTTTCTAGCAGATGTGGAAGGATTGTCAGTGCTGCGATCATTCAGACTGGTAAATATAGACCAACCTTACTATTACATTCTATATATAAAGGAGTGTTTATTTGGTTTTGCATTATTATTATTTAAAACTTTTGGAGGTTTGAATCAAAAGATAAGATTAGGTCTTCATATCTAGTAAAATAAAGTTCATTCAGTAAAAAAATGCCCTTAAAGAGCTCAACACTACATGAATATTTTAATTTTAGGATCTTGAAGACATATTCAGTTGTATATGCTAGTACAATAGTAGGGCGATAATTTATTTCACAGTAAGAAGCTTATGGTTTACAGAATGTCAACCATTATAATATGTTCATTACTTTGTGGATTCAATAAATCAAATCATTGGCCTTAAAACAACTGTTCTCTGATATCAAAAATATTTAAAATGTTAAAGACATTTTAGTGCATTTTTCTCTAACATGTTGGACTTTATCCCTATGTCAGCATAAAAAAATTACAAAAGTATCAGAAAATAGAATTAAGGATAAATTATAAATTCTAAAGGAAATAATATCTGATACCATGATAAGAGGATTTTATGGCAATTCTGAACTAAAATTAACAGTTCTTTTAAAGTGTGTGCAGTAATTATATTGCAGCAAGTATAACAAAATAATTGGAATATGAAGAATAGACAAAAATGAAAAATAGAATTAATCTATTTTAGCTAGGTGTAATGACAATATTTTAGAAGTTAAAATTTGGAAAAAAAACTCAAGATTGGAAACATTGAGAACTTTCTCATAATAATATCAAGCTTTGTGTTTACTTTTAGCTCCGTGTTTTCAAGTTGGCCAAATCTTGGCCAACACTGAACATGCTGATAAAGATCATTGGCAATTCAGTGGGGGCTCTGGGTAACCTCACCTTGGTGTTGGCCATCATCGTCTTCATCTTTGCCGTGGTCGGCATGCAGCTGTTTGGTAAGAGCTACAAAGAATGTGTCTGCAAGATCTCCAATGACTGTGAGCTCCCACGCTGGCACATGAATGACTTCTTCCACTCCTTCCTGATCGTGTTCCGCGTGCTGTGTGGGGAGTGGATCGAGACCATGTGGGACTGTATGCAGGTCGCTGGTCAAGCCATGTGCCTTATTGTTTACATGATGGTCTTGGTGATTGGAAACCTTGTGGTAAGTAATCAGATGTTCACACATTTAAAATATCTATAGAAAATTGTAAAATGATGATACAATCAGTTATTTTTATAATTTTAGGATTAATTAGATCTGGAACTATTAATTATAATAGCATATTGATCATTTTAATAGAGGGAGGAACAGAAAAGAAATTGAAATATTGTCTTAATTTCCCTGCCAGATAACCATATTTATACTTTTCACAATAACCCCCTATTTATTTTAGTGGAATGTTTTCTACTTTATTCTCTTATTTTGATAGTGATGTCATATGAATTAAGTCTGTGGTTTTCATGCCAGTTAAAAGTCCATTTAAATATGAAGTTATATTAATAAATAGAATGTGACTAAAGTAACAATAACAAAAATGAAGTTATAATGGAACAAGGCAAATGAAAAGACTGGTCTCACTGCATTACTGTCACATATAAGACTAGCATCTATAGCAAGGATCAGCAAACTACGAATGGCCAGATAGTAAATTTCCTAGTTTTATATAGGCTTATAAATTCCTTCCAATATGAAATGAAATGCACCTTCTCTATTTGGTTCTCCTTCTGAATTTAAGTTTTGTATTCATAAGCTCCTGTAATAGGATTTTTTTGTATATTTCTTCTTACAAAATTTTTGACATAAAATATGAAAATGTAGCTCTTTATATGATATAGGATGTCAAAACATGTCACATGAAAGCCAGTGGTCACAACTAGGGTAAATATTTAGTACTCACTCAGGCATATGTAAAGTGAGGTTCTCTCAAATTATTAATTCAAATACATTTTAGTACCTTCCCTGTGAGAGGAAATGTATTTAGGTCTTATGAGGTGATAAAAAATGTGTCTATGAGACAATCCCTGTCTTCAAGGTGCTTGCAGTCTATTAGGACAGAGAAAAGTGGTACACAATATTATCGGAGAAAGACGAAGTAGTAAGTGCTAGTAGTGAGGTAAAAATGAAATACTCTTCTCACTTAGAAGAGAAAGGGAGAAATTCTAAATGGTGACTCAAGGAAGGCTTTTGAAGTGGGTCTTTGAAGAATATATAATATTTAAGCATGACCACAGGTGTGAGAGTAATGGTTTACTTTGAAAAGCCATATAAATTTATAGTTAGAAATAGATGGGATATATTGGTGAGTGTTAAATCCATATAGAATTGGTAATGGCTGACTCATTGACATTAATTATTTGCTAATGATAATGAAAGATAACAGAAGTATAATTCACAAAGTTGATAACCAACTTTTGGCTAAGGAATTACCAACGATGCATAATTAGGATCTGAAAGAAAGAAATAAAAAATTATGTTTCTTATATAGTCCTCTGCATATTAGAATTATATGCTAAATGGACCAATCTTTTTTTTTTCCTCTCATTTATTCCTTAGGTCATTTTACCACCAATTAATTAAAATGGTTTAAAACCATAAGTTTTAGAGGATAGTTTAGAAAAATAGAAGATTTTAGTACATTCATGTCTACAACAGGAAACTGGTGAAGAGAGTTGTTAATTAGTCAGAATGAGACTTGAATTGAATATACATTTTATTAATATACTTTCCCTGTCTAACATGGTAATGGTTATGTGATACAGAATGGACTTGACTTTCACTTGTGATCTCCAGTAGATTATGATAAAATATTAGAGTCTTGCTATGATTTTTGCTGGAATGAAAGTTACTGTAGTATCTATTCTTAATGAAGAAGTGACACAGCAGAAGCATGTTATTGATATATGTGGAACCTAAAAAAGCCAAACTCACAGAAACAGACAAGAATGTTGGTTACCAGGGGCTGGAGGTGGAGAGAGATGTACATCAAAGGGTACAAACTTCCAGTTATAAGATGAATAAATTCTGGAGATCTAATGTACAGCATGGTAACTGTAGTTAACACTGCTGTACTATATACTTGAAAGTTGCTAAGAGAGTAGATGTTAAATGTTCTCGCCACAAGAAGTAATGGTAATTATGTGATGTGATGGTAGTCAACTCTAAGGTGGCAACCATTCTGCAATATATAAGTGTATCAAATCAACACCTTGTACACCTTAAACAATATTATATGTGAATTATATCTCAAATAATCTGGAAAAAATATAGCTAATTACAAATTTGACAAGTGAAAAAAGTCTGTTGACACTTGCATTGATTAGGGAGACTAAAGCAGTAAAATGGGCCTTTGAGTTCTCATCAACTTTCCTGTTAAAACACACACATATACAAATGTATATTTCGTAGTAAAATATATTTTCTCATTGACAGTAAAGACCAAAATGAAAATAAACTATTTCAGAATTCCTTAGTGATTCATCAAAATTGTTTTCTATGACTTTCTCCTTACCCTCCCCTTCAGAATCTTCTCCTTAACTAGACTTATTAACATAGACTTTTAACCTGCACTCTTCCACTTGCATCACTGAGAAATTGTTTTAGGTGTGACCGAAATCAGGGATGAGTTACTTCTCATCAGTTAGGTCTCATTTTGATTCTTTTAATATGAGGTAGATGTTTTGAGGCCATGAAGAGACTTACATGAAAGGGTAATTCAATTACCTTCTTGTTTCCTATATAAAACAATGTTTAAATATAATTTACATAATTTCAGCCCTCTGTGAGAGTTATTTTTTTACAACACTGAGTTCACCTAGACCCCTACCTCAGGGAGGAAAAGCAGAAATGGTTTTGCACCCAAACAGGATTTTGCTTCAAGGATAAGAGTTGTCCTGACCTCTTTTATAATCTCTTCCAGGGCCAAAATGATTGGCAATGAAGCCACCCAATCATAATGCCATGATCTCATTTGAATTGGGCTCAGTGGGCAGGTCCTTTTCTATGCTCTAAAAGCCTCATTAAGTTCCAAGCTGGTAAAATTCTTGGACAGAATATTTTATTACAGGAGCTCTGAATGTATTATATATTCCATTTGTTGCAAAAAGTGACTTCTGGGAAAAGTGAACACAGTTACTCTAAGTTACTCTAGCACAATCGACACTAGTCACAATTTTCTTGTTCTACTTGTTTCTCACAGGTAACAAATATCAATTATTGGTAAACGTTAGGAGGGCTTTTAGGCCCATAAAAGGAAATTTGACTGAGGGACTCTGCTGCAGAAATGAACATAGAAATGACATAATGATAATGAGGAGGGAGCATTCTCTTTGCTCCCCATGCTAGTCCTTCATGTATGGCTGACCTCTGCTCCAAAAGTTCCCAGGAGCTAGGATGTGGAGGGACTGATAAGAAGTCCAGCCTTTCCTTAACCCATCACTTGTTCTTCACTATGTGTGAAGTGCAGAGATCTTTGTCACTGGTTTGGATTTTGGCCTGTATTTCAGAAAAGTGTGCTTATTTTCTTTTTTGTCTCCCGTCTCCCTATTTCTCCACACCCATTCCCATGCTGATATAGGTCCTGAACCTATTTCTGGCTTTATTATTGAGTTCATTTAGTTCAGACAATCTTACAGCAATTGAAGAAGACACTGATGCAAACAACCTCCAGATCGCAGTGGCCAGAATTAAGAAGGGAATAAAGTATGTGAAACAAACGTTACGTGAATTTATTCTAAAAGCATTTTCAAAAAAGCCAAAGATTTCTAAAGAGATAAGACAAGCAGAAGATCTAAATAGTAAGAAGGAAAACTATATCCCTAACCGCACACTTGCTGAAATGAGCAAAGATCACAATTTCCACAAGGACAAAGACAAAACCGGTGATGTCAGAAGGGCGGACAAATACTTGATGGAAGAAAGTCAATCATTTATTCATAATCCCAGCCTCACAGTGACAGTGCCAATTGCACCTGGGGAATCTGATTTGGAAAATATGAATACCGAGGAACTTAGCAGTGATTCAGAGAGTGAATACAGCAAAGGGGTAAGATTGTTTTATACACATTGTGCATCATATTATTAATTACTATGAAATGAGTCAAAATTTTAGATTTTTGCTGTCATAAGTTCTTCCTAATATTGTATTCTGATGAGTAGTTTTATTATGTGTGAGTTTACAAAACAGCTTCCTGAAGGTTCACCTGGTAAGGTTTTACTTACTGGTTCTTAATAATTGATTTAATTCTTCTTAGCCATACTTGCGAGCACCGGGTATCTTTGATCTTCCTTTCCTTCACCCCCTGTTTGTTATCAGTTGTAAAGTCATATACAGTCTCCTTTCATAGTGTCTGTTGAATCCACTGTTCCTCTTTGTCATCCTTGCCTTTGCACTCATAATTTTTTGCCCAAATCATTCCAAGTGAAGTTCTAACTGGTGTCTCTGCTTCCATTTTCCATCTACTCTAGTCCACTTATGTGATTAATTTTACTCAGGTTCAATCCTAATCCAGTCACTCCTTTGAAGTATCCTTGGTCCCCAAAGTCTCCCAAATGACAGACTGTAGATGAAGCCTTCACACTCTGGCCCCAACCAGTTTTGACCAGATGTATTGCCTAGTGCGCACCTGGAGCTCCCACACCTGCTCCAAGACAACTTTCTTCTGAGCCGCAAACACTCACTACCTGCATGACTTTGCTTGGGATTTCCTTCTTCATTCAAAATCCCATACTCATCCTTCAAGACACAGCCCTCAGCTTCCTCATGTGTGAAATTATTTGTCCTTACATCATAGGGTTGGGTGAAGGGTAAATGAATTAACACATGTAAAATGCTTACAACAGTACCCAGAGTGCTCAAAAGTCATAGAATTGTTGCATCTTTCCTATTCTCTTTCCAAACAGATACGATCTCTCCTCATTTTGAACCCCACACAATTTTGTGCCTCTTCCTGGATTTATTATTTAGTCTTGTATTTTTTTTTTTTGAGAAATTACTGTATGCATCAAAGGGTATTGTAAACTCATTGAGAGCAGGAAACTTTTATTAAAACTTTTTTTGTATTCTCCTTCCCCACACTTGGTTGCATATATTCAAAGTATGTATTGAACTCTATTTTTTTTAACATGGACTATAATAACCGTAAGTCAGTTATATGACAAATCATTTTTATGGTATCTCTTTAAAGTTTCAAGATATCATTTTAAAGTATTTTTCCATTCTTTAGGTCACATTTGAAAGTATTTGACAGGTATTTACCAAACACCTTCTATCTGCTTAACTCTATGTTAAAATCTGCCCTCCATGAATTTATAGTGGATTTTGGAATAAAGATACACAGACGTGTGTGTGTATGTATGTGTGTACTGACCATATGATCAGTACTAGATGCTTAGTAAACGCTCAATACTGACTTATTGAGTGAATAGATGATCAAATAAATTATGCATATGTATTTCTAAGTAGCCAAAGAAATTCTTTCCAAGATGATATTTAAGGAATTAAGTATTTTATTTTTTATTTTTAAAATTTTACATGGAAGAAATAATACCTCCAAAATTCTAAAGTTGTGGTTGTTTGGCTTGAAGGTAGAAAATTAGATTCCACATACCCCTTTTCAGGAGCAGTAATCTGGGTCTAGTCTCATGTGGAAAGGAAAACTAATTCAATTACCCATTTTTCTGCTAAAGAAGATTAATAAAACCTCAGTTGCCTGGCAAACTTTCTGAATAAGCTTGGGAATCTAGGTGTTCAGGCCCTTTGGCAGCTTGACAGAGTTTACCAAACACTTATTGTCTTAATATTTGGGAGGGATCATTTCTTATCTGGTGATTTTTCCTCTGCTCAAAGCCTGTGGCTAACCTCACATGGATCTCCTTAGTTGCTCGCAAAAGTCTTATTCTGAATATGTTGAATTATAACATTCTAAAAGGAATCTTATAGATCTGCCCATTTAACACTTCATTTTCTAACTGAGAAAGCCAGCTCAGTAAGAGGAAGTACTTTACCCATAGTTATAAATCTAGTTCAAGGCAGAGTCATGACAAGAGTCCCTGTCTTGTGATTCATAGGTCAGTCCTATTCCTACCTCCCTTCCCCTGTCTTTATCCATTTCAGGGATAAAATACGCATGCATATTGGGAATAATACCCAATTTGTCTCCCCTGGGGTCTGAGCCATGCTTCTGAAGAGTTTTCATACCCTGTTGTATCCAGAGGAGATTTGTGATGTCATAGTGGCCAGCTGCCTTTTATCATTTACTGATTTAGTTTGTAGACTATTCGGTTACTGAAACAGACTATTTTAACCATCTATAAAGTGACTCTGACACCTATCCCATGAAGTCTTCCTAAAGTGCATGAAATTTAGTGCCCTTAAACTGTGTTATCTAAAGACCATTTGATGGTAACATTCTAATTGTCTTGATTATCATCAGTTTTTTTTTTTCATGACATTATAGTCATAGCTACATGAGAAAAAAATGTGCACTTATTCTATTTCATATCTGTGGTTTACATGGTATAATATAGGAGCTTAGGGCTACCTCATAGGTTATAACAAAGAATACATAAACTAATCTCTTTAAATCATTTAGCACAGTCTCCGAGTTAGTAAGCCCCCCAAAATATTAGCTATTGTGTTTATTATTGAATTCATCATCTTCATTATCACATAAGAGTTCATATTTTAAATTAGGGACTTTGAAAATCTGCCTTTCTTCATAACAAATTTTCTATGACATGTCTCAAAGACTGTTACCTCGGGTATATTCAAACCTATTTGACTATCTACTGGACATGAGAAATAATGAAAGATCAAGATCTATAGGAAATTTGTTAGATAACAGAGATAATATTAAGTAGCTGCCAACTCTGTGTCTAGAGTCTTTATTTATAGCTGCTTGAGATTTGAATGTTCCTGGGTATGACTTGGTTTTGGTTTTGTTTTTCAATTGGGACCACTAAAAATATGCATATTTTATTTATCTAAAGTGTTTCTATGACCCTTCCATGCTAACTTCCCTGCTCTAATTCCCCTAATCTTCAGTTCCCACACAAGTTCCCAGATTTTTTAACTGTTTATTCCCTCCTTTGTAACTTTCTTATTTTTTCATGCCCAAGATATCTTTAAAATAGTGATTTCCGTGTTCTTGATGAACCTTGCTCAAAGAGGCAAACCTTGATTACCCAATGGAAAGTAATACTCAGTTCAATACATTTTGATTATTAAAGTCTTAAGCACTGCCTTAGGGTATGGTTGAGAATGTAGCCTCGGGAGATAGGATATTTGCCTTGCTTTGATACTAACTCTATGATCTTGAGCAATTTACAAAAACCTTTTTTTTTAGTTTCCTTATATGCAAAATAGAATTGTAATGAAGATTAAATGATTTAAGTAAATAATTAGATAAGTGCCTATTGGAAAGTAAGTGCCCAATTATTCTGGGTGTGGAATTGAGTAGTCACGTCCATACTATAAGAAGCTATTTGCTACAGGTTAAATTTAAGAGAGGCAGCATGATGTAGATCAGTGGCTCACAATTTTAGTGTGTAAAGACACACTTATGGAGCTTGTTACAAATGCTTGTTCTGGGCCATATCCTTTGAACTCTCACTGCCTAAGTCTGAATGCAGCCTCAGAATCCTCATCGGCAGTGTTCCCAATGGCCACTGTGATGGATTGGGTTAGCATGGGAAATGAACCTAAATTCATACCTATCTTATATTGATGCAGGTTTCTGAGATATTATTTTCTTTATTCAGGGGCTGGGGATGTTTCTCCCTTTGCCTGTTTAAGAATCTGCATTTCAAACAGTGGGAAAGAACATCTTTGACCTATGACACCTCTCCCTCTTTCCTCCTCCCAAGCCCCAATCCCCCCAAAAACTCTCTCTTTTATAGCCTCCATCCTACACTCCCATTATATTTTATGGAGATTTTTTTGTCCTCTTCTAGTATCTGCTGTCAGAAAGGCAGGTTCCCCTGTGTTGATAGACTGTTAAATATACACTCCAGGGGGCTGGCCCCATGGCCTGGTGGTTAAGTTTGCGCACTCCACTTTGGCACCCTGGATCCGTGGGTTTGGATCCTGGGTGCAGACATACACCACTCATCAGCCATGCTGTGATGGTGACCCACATACAAAATAGAGGAAGATTGGCACAGACGTTAATTCAGGGCAAATCTTCCCCAAGCAAAAAAAGAGGAAAATTTGCAACAGTTAGCCCAGGGCGAATCTTCCTCAGCAAAAAAAAAAATATATATATATATATATGTATATATATACACTCCAGAATGATGTCAAAATATTGTATAATGAACCCCTTACCAGAAAATGACCAGAGATGAATTCAAATAAAGTGTTGAGTAAAATATCTGAAACAGTTCTGAGAAAATAATTGGCAAAAGAACATCAGCATTTCTCTGAAGAAATGCTGTCATCTCAAGTGGACCCATGACAATAAGACTCCTGTCACTGCTTCTCAGGACGCAGACACAGAACTGATGGCCCCTTTCAGAGTCAGCTTCCTCCTGGAGCGCAGTGCAGCTCTGTAAGCACACAGCAAACGTTAACAACACATGGCACAGATTTTTACCATTAGCAACGAAGCCCTTTATTATGAGCCTCAAACGAAGCATGAAATGAACCCATTCATTCAATAAATATTTAATGAGATCTACTTTGCTTCAGGCACCATGCTAACAGATGCTTAGGAAAAAAAATTATTTCACCCAACTGCAATAATTGAATGTGATTGGCACCTGGCTTACCTAAAGTCTTCAGAAGTGTAGATTTTTTTTTCAGTCGTGTCAAGTTTCAAAATTGAAAGCTCTAGAAAACTAATTAATTTTTGGAAATGGAGAGCTCTTAGAGGGTTAAAAAGACATTCCCTTTTTTTCAGTTATTACAGATTACTTCCCTCTCTGCTTTAAAGATGAAAAGATAGAGCCAGAATTGTAACATTCATTTTGGAAGTGTATATAAATTTCAGAGAAAAAACATTAAATGTATCTAGTTTATTTCTCCAAATATTTAAAAACGTAACAGCTTCATATGATTTTAAAGTAGTTTCAACTCTTACAGCTTTCAGAAAAGCTCATGTACTCACTGTGACTCTAACACTCCAAATCTTCTTTATTGCTCCTTTGACAAATGTATCTGCTTATCAAGGCTGGCTCAAGTGAATTTGATCATCTTGTGTACTCAGCAGAGAGGAGAATATCCTATGTAAAATTTCTTCACATAAAGATCCTCCATTCGTTCCTCCTCAAGCCACATGCAGATACTCAGCGTTACTTAATAATTCTTTAGTGTTTTGAAACATTGTATCCAAGTTGTGATGGAGCCAGCTGAGGTCCTTGGAGAAAGGAAATCAATGAAACCCCCAAATTTTACATAATCAAACTTCCCATCTTCAAGAGATTGTCATTTAAAACACTACAAACACGTTTATGCAAAACTTCGTGTTCCTTAAGGAAGCAAGGTCCATATAAAGCCTTGATTCACTTTGATCATTGCGGGAGAAAAACTGCAAAGAAATACATCTGAGTACATTTTCTCTAAGCCATCACTATTCATTTTTTCATCTCAAATTTACTGAGCAACTGCTTGTTACCATTTGCCTGCTAGTCACTAGAAAGACATCATCAGTGTGCTCATGTCTTTAGTAAATGTAGGCTGAAGTCTGGCGCTGTCTTAACTGATAAAGAGTAAAGCAAGCTTCCTGCCTTTGAGAAGAATCACATATAGAAACCAGAAATTATAATTAAACATATAAAAATAATTAAAACAGAGTTTTAGATGAAACATTGAGGCAGGATAGGGATAGTGTAAGTAATTTTGAAAATAAATTGGGATAATTCACAGAGGAGATGACACTTGAAGTGAGTTTTATGATAAAAAAAAAGAATTCATCAGGAAGATCACGAGAGAGAGAGAGAGAGATTTCAGGTTGAGGTAAAGGGCCAGCACATGTGGAAGCATCCAGATGCAAAAGGCCCATTAAATACAGGTGGGAAGTAGTAGGTTATGGAGGTAGATTGGAGCCAGATAGTGAATGGCTTGATGTACCATGACAAGAGACTGAAATATGTTACTTTTTTTTAACAGAAAGAGAAAACTTTAACATCTTGTTTTATTATACTTCGTTATTAGCAAACTTGTACTTTTAAAGAAAATCTAATATTATTGGTGTAATAAAACCCAGCAGGGAGAAAGGTGAGAGGCTGGGAAGTTATTGTAATTATCCACCAGACAGTTGATGAGGGCTCACGGTAAGGGAGTGATGGCAGCAGGTGGGGATAAACTCGAAGACACTAGCAAGTTAAAATATAAGGTCTGGATCTATCAGTTGTGAGCTGTTTCCAACGGTATATTAGTTTCCTGTGGCTGCCACAACAAAGTATCACAAACTTGGTGACTTTATACAACAGAAATTTGTTCTCTGACAGTTCTAGAGGCTAGAAGTCTGAAATGGAGGTGTTGGCAGGGACCCGCTCCCTCTGAAGTCTCTAGGAAGGATCCTCCCTTGTTTTTTCCTAGCTTCTGGTGGTTGTTAAATTCTTAGCCTTCTACGTCTTGCAGCTGCTTCACTCCGATCTCTGCTTCTGTCGTCACATGGTGTTCTCCTTATGTGTCTGTCTTCTCTTCTTCTTAAGGACACTAATTATATTGGATTAGGGCCCACCCTAATGACTTGATCTTAACTTGACTACCTCTGCAAAGACCCTATCTCCAAATAAGGTCATATTCAAGGCTACTAAGAGTTATGACTTCAACATATCCTTTTGGGAGATAGAAATTGACTCATAACAAAAGGTTTTGGCTTAGAAGACTGAATAGACATTGATGCTATTAAAGATACACAGGGGGAGGAGAAAATTTAGGGGAGAGACAGAGTTTAATTTGGGCACATCTTAATTGTTAGCTATTTGCAGGATAGCTAAATGATGCTGAATAGTAGGTATTTGGAAACATAGGTCTTAAGTAGAGAAGTCACAGTCGTAGATAAGTTGGAATTTTATATGTTAATTTATATTAAACATGGGATTATACAGGGTGTCAGCGTGAGGTCAGGTTCCCTGGAAAACCAACTCAGAGAGATGAATGTGTGTGTGGGAGATTCACTGGGTACTGTTCTTAGGAACAACACCTAACACCTGTAAGAAGTGACAGACGCAAGATGATTGGGCAGATGGAGAAGCTGAAATGCTCTGCAATTGCAGCAGAGGCCTAACCTAATTCTACAGGCATCTCTGGTGCTGGGATGACACTTTGGAATGGTCCCAAACTGGAGCAAGGGGGTAAGGCCTTTGTATCCCAAAGCAATCAGTCATTGGACGCAGGCTCTCACTGCGCTCTTCCAGGGAAGGGGTGGAGGATGGAACCTTGGGTGAGGCAACTTTCTCCTGCATTACCATTTCCAGAGAGGGACTCAGCTGTGAGCCTTCAGCTGCCAACACTCCTGGCAGCTGGAGGAATGAGTGGCTTGCCTGAAGGGGTCATCTGGGCAATGCACCACAGCATCCACTACACTACAGGGACCATAGAAAGTAAGAGGACAAGGATCAATTCAACACTTGAGAGGTGGACACAAAAGAAGAAAGCACCAAAGAGACCAAGGAAAAACTGTATACATTAGCCACTTTCATATACACCATAAAACTTTCCTCCTTATAACAACCTGGGAAAGTGGATATTATTAATCGATATTCACTGATGACTAAGAAACTAAAAGATTAAGAAAATCTTAATGGTTAGTCACTGATGTTTCTGGGGGTCTTTTAAAATATGAACTCCAAAATTTAACCACTATAATACATATCACAGAAAGGCAAGAGAGTAGGAATATAATTATTTTCTGTTGTATCCCTGTGATGTTGCAATTCACGATCAAATTTTGTATTACAATGGTATTCTGCATTTGCTGATTCATGTTCAACTTCTAATTCTCCTTAATGCTGATTTATTAGTTTATAGTCTACCTCAATGATATAACATAGAGCAGAATAAAGCACATTCTAAAGCAGAATAATAAACCAGTCTGTTGGGGATGCATTGAGTAAGGGACTATCTCAGGTTGAAGGCACTTGAAAGGAGGTGGCACTTGAGCCATACCCTAAAAGATGGGGATCATCTCATTGGTTGAATATGATGGAGAATGAAATCCCAGGCAAAGGAACAAACATTCATATTGTTCACCTGATTCATTCATTCATTTATCCATCCACCCATTCGTCTATTCAGTATTCAATTTTGAAAGCCATCATCTTTGGAGAAACTTGAATGTTCTTACTTGTTATTAAATGCATTTTTTCATTGATTTGAAAAGTGTTGTTTAAATATTTGCTGTCATCCAGGTTAAATATTTTATCTCCTTTTACTATATGGTGGTTTTAAGTACATTGTTATCAGGTCTATATCTCTTTAGATTTTTTTATAATATTTTTTTTTCTCAAAGAGGCAGTTTAGATTTCTTTTCATTGTTGCATTTTAGAAAATAGAATAATCTTTTCCAGAAATGCATTTGACTTGGCAAGATTTAGGAATTAGTTACCTTTTGGGGAAGCTGACATGATCCTATCTTTTATGCCTAGATTCTTACAAAAATGAAACAAAACACTCCTATAGAATTTTAGTTAGACAATTTCTTTTTTTGCAGGTTGCTTCCAAACTATTTGAAAAATCTTTCATCTTTATTGGATTTGTCCTGTGTCTAAAAACAATGAAATTTTGGTCTCATATATTTAAATTGATGTTTTTTAATCTTTATATTTTGATAAATTTGAAAACATCTCTTTCCTGTAATGCTGTTTAAAATGTCAAAATTAAATAAATATAACTAAAAGTAAATCAAGAAATGCTAATTTTAGAATATGCTTTTAAAAACTGCACATTCTTACTCTCACCCCACTCCAATATTGAGAATCACTTATTTTAAAATGTTTATTATGAAGAGCAAACAGAATGCAAAAGATTGCTGTAGCACATTATAGTACTTAAATTCATCTCCTAAATACCAGAATTATATAACTGTTTAGTTCATTATTTTTAAATCTATGTTGAATGATATTTAATCTTATTACTGTTTCAAATATATTGCTTTGTATTGAGCACACAGCATGTATTGTCAAACATATAACTAATTTCTACTTACAGGTATGTGACTTTAAACATTTTAAATCAGTTGACTAAACTGTTCCATCATGCTGCATTTCTAAATTTCAGTACCTAACCTTCTTACTTCTCACAGGGGTAGAAACAGACTGGATCAATCAAGGATGCAGCTCTGTGCTTTTAACCAGGCAGAGACATATGTGGCCACTTTTACACAGGTTACTTAAAAAAAAATCATACATATATGATATTTTTTTTCAGTGTCATGCATGCTGTTCAGCTACAAAATCTTTCTGCCTGATTCATTGCAAGAAAGTAGAAACATATATAATTGTTCCATAGGTGAATTGACATCACAGCATGTCACTGGGGCAATTCCATCATTTTTTGTTATTCTCTTGATGACTTTGATATATCTCTCTTGTCCTTTGGTGACTCGAGTGCATGATCTATAGATTTTTTATTGGCTGGATTATAAAAGCAAGATATAGAATGTGACAGAAACCTTTGAAGTAACATTTAATTTGAAAACCTCTATCAACTTCTCTCCCTGATTTAAACTATATATGTACAGATGTATATCACATTGTCACATTTATTGCTATGAGAGTAGAGCTTTAATGTTCCTACCATAACAACAACAACAAAATTGCAATTACGTGAGGTGAAGGATGAATTAACTAACCTCATTGTAGTAAACATTTTGCAATACATACATATATCAAATCATCACATTGTACATCTTCACCTTACACAATATTATATGTCAATTATTTCTCAGTAAAGCTAGAAAAAATTGTCACATTTAAATTCAGCTAATTAAAACTCTATTAAGAAATAATTTTTGTGAGAGAAATATTTTAGGCATAACCATAAAATTTCAGAACAGGAAAGGACCATTCTGTATTTACCAATAAGGAAACTGAGACTCATACACATGAGCTGCTTTCTGAGCACACATCTAGAAAGGCGGGGACAGAGCCAAAATACTCAGCTTCCAGGGAAAACATTGAGTACATTTTGAAATTATTTTAAGCACAGTGATAATTACGGCTTTATTTCTTTAATCAGTTCAGTAATTAACATTTCATTTTTATTTGATCATATATAACATGCATCAATAAATAATTTACTAGGCCCTGTCTATGAATCAATGAGTTATAAGTGCTTGAAATGCTTAATTTGATTCCAGAAGCAATATTACACACTGATGAGAATAAGTTTCTGATTATGTATATATCTCATAAGGAGATATGCAGAGTAGCCTCAAGAAGATAAGAGGTTTAAATGGAACACATTATGAAATGAACATTAAATCTGTCAATAAAATATAAAACATTTTCCCTAAAATTACAAACAGATTAATATGGATTATCTTATCTAATATTTCTAATAAGTATAAAAGAAAATATGCTACTCAGATATAGTATTTTGTTTTAATTTTAGTACAACTTGTTGAATGAACTCTGATAGTTCTTTGGGGGAAAAACATCCATGTTAATAAGAATCTTGCCTTTTTTTGTAATCCAATTCATATTTTGAATTTCTCTGTTATTATGGGGATTTGTATTATTGTTTTCCATTGTGCAATGATAAAAGCAAAACTATATCCAGAAATTAATACACTCTAGGGCTAATAATGCTAACAACTTCAAATTAAGAAAAAACATTTTATTGTTCCAGTTTGCTTGAAGTTATTATTAAAGGTGCTCCTAAGTAAAAGACATTTTTCTATTTCAACTTAATAGTGATTTAGAGGCAATATTCTCTTACAAAACAATTTTATTCCAGAATGTAGTAAATTTCCTCCCCCTAGCAGCTAAACAAAGATGCCCACACTCACATATATAATAGTATCTACATAGGTATAGGTAAAACACAAGTTTTGCGAACACTGTTTCCAGAAATATGTATATGTGTGTTTGTGTGTTTAATTCCTAAATTATTATTACTATTCTTTTTTACTAAACTACTGTGAGAAAACATAAAGTGCATGATAACAAATGGTCATTCTCATGCTAAAAAGTCTGGATATTTCAGTTATGAAAAATGACTTGAAATATGATACTTTTCTTTGGCAGAAGCTGCCTCCAGAAAGGTTAGGAAAGATATGTTTTATCTGTGCCAATTTTTATTTTACATTTTACTCACAATATTAGAAATCCGTGTGTTGAAAAAACTGGTAATTGTTCCATTCATTGGAATTTGTCTTTCCTTGTCCTTCCTCAGTATGGGTAGTTTTAGGGGATAGCATTTATCATTCAAATGTACAGGTAGTTTGTTTTTTGTTTGTCATTCTGATTTTTCAAAAAATTGTTTGTTGTTGCTGTTGTTAGTGCCACTGAGTCGATTCCAGCTCCTAGCGACCCTGTGTTCAGCAGAGCAGAAGCCTGCCTGGTCTTTCTGCGCCATCCTCTCACCTTCCGGCGCTCGATCAGACAATGCTCCACTGATATTCACAGGGTTTTCATGGCCAACTTTTTAGGAGGTGGATGGCCAGGGTCCTTCTTCCTAGTCTGTCTACTCATGAAGCTCCACTGAAACGTGTCCACCATGGGTGATCCTGCTGGTATTTGAAATACCTGTGGCATAGCTTTCAGCATCACAGAACACACAGCCACCACAGTAAGGCAATCGATGGATGGGTGGTGTGGTTCCCTGATGGGGAAAGGAACCCAGGCTGCACCGGGGCTGAGCTTGAGTCCTAGAGTCTACACTGTACCATCTTGTTTACCTGTGTTCTAATCCCTATTTACAACAAGTGGTTGTTGCAATATTCTGGCAGACCTCAGTAGTAGAACTGTTTAAATGTTTGTTTCTAAAGTTTTTAAGATATTCTTTCCAATTGGACCCACTATATTCCAACTACTTAAATATCTATTCTCTGCAAATAGTGGTTCTGTTAGTACAGAGAGCCCTTAAAAACCATTGGTCACTTTATACTGCAAGACCTTATTGGCAAATGCCACTTGCCTTTTCATTAGAAAGAAGTTCCAAGATGATACTGTAGGATCTGGCTGATAAATCTGTAGCCAGTCCAACCTTCTAACATGGCCAAACTTTGTTGCATTCGTTTGTTTGTTTTGTCAACCTAAAAATAAAACAAGCAGTTATTTTATCAACAAAATGGATTTATTCAGGTATAGCAAAGGAATTGCAATTCAGGACAAGCCAGCTATAGCAAAAGCCATAGACAAGTCCAGCAAGCAAAGGAGAGGAATGTTATTTTATAGAGAAAAAGGAGGAAGTTGGGAGGGGTTGTTTTGAACAAAGTCAACTGATGGAAAGTGAGAGTTCAGGGTGGTGACAGTTCCTCATTGGCTGAGTTGTGGGGTAGTCGATTTCTTATGGGGGATGCAATGTACATCTCTTCTTGTTGAAGTCTATAATTGACAATCCTTCCTATAATTGAGGTGGAGTGGTGGTGCCTGAGGGCTCCTCCTTCTGGCCCCCCATTTTAAATGAGGTTTCCCTTTATTAATGTTCACATTTTTTATGTTCAAGATCTTATCTTTTAGTTACATAAGTTATCATGTTATTGGAGAGAAAGTGCCGTAGGTAGAAGATTCTAGGAAAACTAAGAACTCTGAGTGAGATCATTGGCTTTGTTTCGAATTTCTCTGGTGATGGCTGAGATTTGACCTCATTATTTCTCCAACATCTAATTCTATATACCACGTTGACCCTGTGATGGAACTGTTAAGTAGATTTCCCGCTGAATGAGCAGCTGTTCCCAAAAAGCCTGCACAGTTTCTCCAGTAGCAATAAACAACACTAGGAAAGGAAAAACTCTGTTTTCTTGCCCTTTATTTGAAAAAATGCTGGAGTTTTAGGTGTTCATAATTATAATGTGATCCAAGAGTTTCTTGTAACTTGTAAATAAACTGACAATGTTCTGCCAAATTAAGTGGAAGTAAAATGAAAATCTAGATAACAGAGAGGAAAATACTTTTGAATTTTCCATTGATTAAGGATATCTCGAGTACTTTTTAACTTGGGGCATTACCTTTTAAAAAGCATCTTGAGAGAAATCAGAATTTCAGAGAGACCAGAAAAGGACTGGAGGGACCTTGAGGGGCCCAGAAAGTTAAATCATGTAAAGAAACTAAATTACTTTCAAGATGAAAAACACAAATGGTAATATCATAGGTGATCTCCACTTTTAAAAAAGCTGTAAGATAACGTTTGCATTTCTCCAGAAGGCAAAAAAGACCCTAGCAATTGCAAGGAAGGGGAAAGCATATTTTGGTTCTAGACCAGAAAAGAACATTTAAAATTCAAGTTATCCCATAATAGAATGGTAAACTTGGAAAACATTGGACTTTACTTATACAAAGCACAGTAACTATCTGTGGAATTCCTCTCTAAAGGTCCTTTGATCTTTTATTCTGGCCTTTACAATTTACTCTGTAATATTCATGACCCTCATTAGAGATATCAATTGTAAAATTAAAAGATGGGTGATATTGATTTGAATCTAACTAAAAAAGTCTTTCTTGCTTATTGACATACGATGCAGCTTAGCTTATCACTAATGTCTCCCATAATTTTTCTTCTCACTTTTGCCCATCCTTTCCTTTTGATTTACTTCTCTCAATCTTCTTGCTGTCCTCTGCATCTTTGTTTCCATGCTCAGGTGAAATGACTATTCCAGGCTCTGCTCCTGAAGCAATATCTTTCTTTTGTTGTTTGAAGCAAACAGAATTATAGTATGTACTTTAAATGTGACATCTTTGGGATGTGTTCAACACCAATCATCCTTTTTGAATAGGATTTCTGTTGAGTTCTGGGTTTTCTACAGTGTTGCTTTTTGTTTGATGATTTTCTGCTTTTCAGTGCCAGATTATCAATTTATTAGACAATCCTACTCCATAGTTTTCAAAACAATAAATGACCAACTAACATTAACCACCATCCATATTAGAATGAAATAGCCTTGCAATGTGAATACCTATCTCAGGAAATGTCAGTAATAAATCTGTAAGTGACCAGCTTAGGACAATTTCTAATACGACACCTATATTTAACAATCTCTACTCACATGCAATGTTGTAGAAAACACACCTTCAAGGCAATCAAAACAACCATGAAAAATAATAAAACTCTTAATTTGATCATTTTTGTGTATGTATATGAGGAAGATTAGCCCTGAGCTAACATCCGTTGCCAATCCTTCTCTTTTTGCCAAGGAAGGTTGGCCCTGGGCTAACATCTGTGCCCATCGTCCTCTACTTTATATGGGATGCTGCCACAGCATGGCTTGACAGGCGGTGTGTCATTCCGCGCCTGGGATCCGAACCTGTGAACCCTGGGCTGCCAAAGCGGAGTGCGCAAACTTAACCGCTACGCCACTGGGTCAGCCCCAATCATATTTTTAATAATTGAAAGGGGCTTCTTCAATAGCTACATAAATTTATAATCAACATTATGAATATTTCAAAACTACTTGAGTGCTTTATGGATGCACACTGAAGAATACGGAAAGCTTTACCAAGAATATATATACTGTGTAGTAGTTACCTCAAGAGAATAGAATCAGGGAGAGAGTGGAGGGGACTTTTATTTTTCACTCTATGCTATTATACGCTTAAAATTGTTGAATCGAGTATATAGATTTTATTTAAAGTAAAGAAAGACAAAATTTTAGAAAGTTCTTACAGTCAATATCATATTATTCAATAAAAAGGCAAGAATGCTAACTATGGCATACTTCCTATCTTTAATACTAGTGAGTCTTCCTTTATGATCTTGTATTTACACTTATTTTTATTTATATGTAGACTGCCAAAGATAAAAGATTATCTTTGTTGACAAGCAAAGAAGTAATAGCCAAAAGTGTATTTTACTTTTTATTAAAAATAAAATCCAGGGGCTGGCCTGGTTGCATAGTGGTTAAGTTCGCGCGCTCCACTTCTGGCGGCCTGGGGTTCGCAGGTTCGGATCCAGGCAGGGACCGATGCACCGTCTGTCAAGCCATGCTGTGGCGGCGTCCCATACAAAGTAAAGGAAGATGGGCACGGATATTAGACCAGGGTCAATCTTCCTCAGCAAAAAGAGAAGGATTGGCAATGGATGTTAGCTAGTCTTACTCACAAAAAAATAAAAAATAAATAAATAAAATCCCCATGAAAATTATAAAATGGCCTATTTTTAGTATCAAAAGGGAAATTTTTCATACTAAAGTATTTATTTCACTGCTTTTAGTATAGTATAATCATTCTTCCCTTTCCAAAATTAAAGAAACTAACAAATGATTGAGTTTATAAAAATAAAAATAATGATATAATTAATTATATAAAATGATACAAATGATTGGCATGATCTTCTCTGTATACTAAACAAGAGGAAGGAAAGATTCAATAGTTAAATCTAGCAATGCCTGCTATGAGAATTAATACATTTCCCTTCAAGAGAAATGTTAGCCTTTCTATATAAAGGCATCCTTTTTGGACCCTGTTAAACAAATTTTTACTCTAATAAATATTGATTTTAAAAGCTGAATAGTTTAGAACTAAATTGCCTATATTGCTAAGATATGCAGATAAATATTTAATATTATATACAGTACTGAAATAGGTACTGTGTGAATATTTAATGCATTCCCAGGAAAACATTGAATTCCTAAAAACATTCCAAACATTGAATTTCTAAAAAGCCACAGTAATTTGGCTTGTGATACAAATTATAGTTCATATTGAATATTTTGATAATTTATGTTTTAGTAAGGAATAATTTTGAATAACTGTCATTTATTATATGAAATCTGAGCCAAACTTAATTTAATTGTCAACAAGTTGGTATAAAAGTTATGGGAAAAGAAGGTTTCAGTGACAAGATACCAAATCATCTTAATTTTCACTTGCTTATAAATTGACATGGCATAAGTCTTCTTTGTTAATACCCTTTTAAAAAGTGAGAAAACCAAATGTTGAGTTTGAAGATATTTTCATTAATTTAGCCTAGGTCAGAATTCTGAAAATCTGAATTATTTTCTTGAAAAGTTGTTACCAGCTGAGAGAAAACCATTATAACTATTCCCTAGTTGTCAGTATTTGACTAATAGCGGGGAGGGGCTATGTATTCTTTCAATCAGCAATTCCCCCCACTACTTTGCCTCAAAATCCAAGCCAATCATTTTTTTTCCAGGATGAAAGGACTTAGTCACATCTCCACAAAATCATAATGCCTGTCTTTCAGTTCACTTGCTGCTGAGAGGTCAAGAATTTAGGACATCAAATAATTGCAGTCTTTTGGATATAGTACTTAAAATTGGTTTTTGTGGCAATTGGCACAATAGGACATATTAGTAATTACGTGTCCCCGTTGTTTCCTGGAATAATGTATATTTTAAAACCTTAAGTCTTACCGAATATTCAGTCTTATAATTAATTTATATTTGTTTTATTTTAAAGTAATTTTAGATGAATTCAATCAGTTTAAATAACCTGCTTTTTAAACAAAATTTCATACTGATACCGTTCATAACATATTATTTTAAAACTCTTCAATGTGGTGGAAATAATAATTCTATGCTAACATAGATTAGAAGTATTAATTTAATAGAGTATTTGTAATCCTTTATTCCAGTTACAAAAAGAATTTAACTTACGTCATTCCTTATCTACAATACTTTATCAATGCCTTTTTTACTGATGTTGAATACTGTGTGATAATAATAGCACTGAGGATTTACTGTGGTACCCATAAAGAACACTTTTACCTTCCAAGTCAGTCTCTAAAAGTTAATATTTTCTATTGGGCCTATGATATTAATGCAAATTAATAGATTGAAGAATCAATTTAACTGAAATGAGTATTTCTTCATTTTTAGCACTTTCATTTGTCTAAACTATTCTAAAAAAAGTAAAGCTGTGATCTTAATAAGAGATGTATGTGCTGTAATAACTAGTAGTTTTCAATATTCACATGTCGTTTAGCAAATGAGAATGAAAAATGAACTCTTCCATTGATGTGCTGCTCTACCCCTTATAAAACAGTATTAGGAAAATTTGACAGAGTTTTGCTACAATTGCTGTATGTATTTTTTCTAAAAATTTCTGTTTATTTGTATGTGTGTAAACATCATGTTTGATCATAAAGTTCTGGGTGGGAAAAACTTGTTTGTGTTATGATCAATTATATGATCATAATGACAATGAATTCATTCCTCTCATGTGTTGGTCTGCCATGTTTAATTTCATTGAATCTTTGTTTCAGAGTTTGCATGTGGTGGTCACTTTAGTAGCCACTATCTCTTGACATTATAAATAATACTTTCTGATCTTTTCTACTATATCCTGAAATTTTATGACTACAATGGGTGGTGGTAGATAACATAATTACTATGGTCTTTGGCATTTTAATTCCAATACAATATTTGACTTTTTTGGTCTTGATGAAAGGCCTTCTATCTATATCATCCTGAAACATATTCTTAAATCCAAGAAATAATAGAAAAATTACACTTGGATTTCATTTTACACTGATTTCTTTCTTTTTTTAAATTTTAAATATCAGCAAGCTTTTTCTGCCAACTGTCAGATCTGACCTGTCAATTACCAGGTGTTTGCAATTTGGCACTTATATATTATTGCTATTAGGGTCTTGGCTTTCTAAAATAATAATTACTGGTGTATATGAATTTATATTAAACAAAATAAAAATATGGCCAATACTTTGAAACTTATAGTTTACATAAAAATATTACTTTATGCTAATTCTGTCCCAAATACTTGTTAGCATACTAAAAATAATTTTGTCTTTCACAGGATGTGTAGATAGAAAGATCAAGCATAGATGCATTGTAAGGTTACCTGACCTCAATGTGTGTTTATACGTTTTTTATGGCCATCATACTGTTAATCTTTATTCATAACTTTGCATGACTCTGATTATTAAATATGGTTTAAATGCAAGATTTGAGTGATCCCTAAATTAACTGTCTGGTGGGGTGGTGAATTTCATTTTAGAGACTGAACCGATCGAGTTCCTCTGAGTGCAGCACAGTGGACAACCCTCTGCCAGGAGAAGGAGAAGAAGCAGAGGCTGAACCTGTAAATTCAGATGAGCCAGAGGCCTGTTTTACAGATGGTAAGAGTGAAATTGAGACCTTGTTTCCCATCCATTTATTAGTGTTTTGTCTTTTGTCTTAAAACCTAATACTTACCGGGGGTTGTTTAGTAAAAAGTCAGAAGACTCCATTCCATGCTGCTTCAGTTGAGGCTCTATGACTGAAGGCAAGTCACTGGAGCTTTCTAAGCTTCAGTTTCCACACTTACCTTACTCTACGAATGATAATTTACAATGACAGTGTGTTATACTGTAAAGCACTCTACTTACTGTAGGATGGTCATACTTCTCATTTAGGTCCTTAACTCGTGTTCCCGGCTCCATGGATCCACTAGAACACAACTTAATGGGATAGGTGGTACTATTGTCCTTTTCATCAAAAGTTGAAGCTACTCCCTAACTCACAGGAAATCATTTGATACTGTTGACCACAGTCTGTCTCAAAATTCTTCCTTCCCTTTGTTTCAGAGGCCACACTCTACCTTTCTTCTTCCTTTACATCTCTGAGAGTTCTGAGTTTCTTCCTCTGTTTCTTTTCGTGACTACTTTTATGCACATCCCTTCAATAATGACATTCCCCCACATTTTGATGCATGGTTTCTTTCTTTTCTTATTCTCTGGCCCTAAGGGGTTTCATTCATGTCTGTGGTTTGAACAGCCATTTCTGTGTTGTTGACTCTTAAATCATTATCGTTACCCCTGACTTCACTCTTGAGTTTCAGATCTGCCTACAACTCCTCATTGCTCATCTCTACCTGTTGTCTTTAAATATCTCAAGTTTAATAAGTTTAAAACAAACTTTAGTGGGGTTTCCCCTATATCACCTGCAGCTTTCTCCGGTCTTTACCTCACTTAGTGACATTATGATCTATCCTGTGTCTCAAGCTAGAGACTTTAAGTCAGCTCTAACCTTTTCCTTTCTAGCCACAGGTTGATTTCAGAAACCACAGGTTGATCAGAAACTCTGGGTTTAGAGCTCATGTCCTCAGGTAATTCTGACGCACACTAAAATTTGAGAACCATTGGTAGGATAAAATCTGAAGTCCTTAATTTGGCAGGTAAAGCCCTTTACATTTGGCCTCAGTCTATTCTTTTCTAATGGTATCTCCTTTCATTCCTTTTCACTTTCTGCCTTACTGAACTTCTTACCACTCCTGGAATTTTTCAGGGATTTTATTCAAAGCAGTAACTTTGAACTTGACCTAGGAAAGTACACAGTGTTTTCTAAGCAAGTATTGTGTCATCTAAGTAAAAACACAAACCTAGAGCAGAGTTGCGGTATAAGGTAATAATTTAGAGCACAAGCTTGGGAGCCTGATAAACATGAGTTCTAATTGGCCTACTGCTAACTCTCTGTGAGACCTCGAGCACATTTTTAAATCTTATCCCTCAGATGCCTCATCTGTAAAATGGATATAACAACAGCATCCGTATTGTAGGGATATTGAGATTAAATGAGATAACATATAAATTAATTAACACAGTGCCTATCTTTCATCTCCTTCTATTTTCCATATTGTTTTTAAAGTATTCTGTTAATCTCTATAGGAGCTATGAGAGCTTTGATGCTAATGACTCATGATCTACTCATGGACTTACCCTCAGCATCAGTATTTTTTGTAGAAATCATTGACTTGCTTTCATTCTCCAAGATTTTTCTCAACCAGTCTCCTATAACAGTCATGCAGTAAACAAAATGACTGGTATATGAAGATATCTGCAAACTGCAACGGATGCATGAATTTTCCTTGAATACAAGCCAAATCTCATTTCGTGTAAGAAGCAAACAAGTATGACACCCAATTAATAGAACTTTTGTGCTTGCTGAAATTAGTACCACAAGCAAACACATGGAGTTTCCTTTAGAAGTGTTCATGTTACAAAGCCATTTAAGAATTTCATCGTGTATTTCATCACCATGGTGAAATTAAATTGATTAGCACAATGTAAACTTAAATTTGTACATATACTACCAAGATTTCTACCACTCATTTTATGAATGACCTTGACTTAAAATTCCAGGATAACTAGAAAGAAGTTGGGCTTATCAAATAAATTATGGCTTCAAATCAGAAAATGACTTTAGGAAAACTTAAGCCCTTGACAGAAAGTAGTAATGCTAAGCTATTTGGGACTGTAGGTGACATCTTACTGTGATCAAACTTTACAGGTGTTATTTTAATCCTACAAAGTATCAATGAGAATATTTACAGGAATACTTTGAGATTATTCATAACTTCTAATTGAGTCAAATATATAAGAGATATTATAGAAACACATTTTCAAATGAACTTTGGAGTTGGCCATTGAAAATTTACTGAGTGTGAAAGTTTCAGTCATGCAAGATGAGTACCTTCTGGAGATCTAATGTACAACAATGTGACTATAGTTAACAATACTGTATTGTATACTTGAAATTTGCTAGGAGGATAGATCTTAAATGTTGTCACCACAAAAAAAAGAAGAAATTGGTAACTCTATGAGGTGATGGCTATGTTAATTAGCTTGATTGTGGTGATCATTTCACAATGTATACTTAAATCATCAAGTTGTATACCTTAAATATGTACAATTTTTACCTCAATAAAGCTGGGAAAAAAAGAGAAGAATAGGCAAAACCAATCAATAAAGGTAGAAGTCAGATTAGTAGTTACCTTTAGGAGGTACAGATTGGGTAAGGGCATGAGGGTGCGTTCTGAGTGCTAGAAATGTTATATTATGACCTACGTGTCTGTTACATGAGAATACCAATCTACATATTTAAATTTTGTGTACTATATTTTGTCTATGTTCTACCTCAATAAAAATTTAAGTAGGGGCCGGCCAGGTTGCGCAGTAGTTAAGTTTGCGCGTTCTGCTTCGGTGGCCCAAGGTTCGCAGGTTCGCATCCTGGACGTGGACCTATTCAACCCTCATTAGGCCATGCTGAGGTGGTGTCCCACATAGAAGAACTAGAAAGACCTACAACTAGAATATGAAACTATGTACTGGGGGCTTTGGGGAGAAAAAAGAAAAAAAACAAAAGAGGAAGGTTGGCAACAGATGTTAGCCCAGGGCCAATCTTCCTCAAAAAAAAAACATTTAAGTAAACAAATACATAAAAATCCTTTTTAAAAGAAAATCTGTGAGGAAACACACATCTCTGAGTCATACCACTTTGAGCAGCTGTGCTCCACTGGAGACTTCATACTCACTGGACCTGCAGGGCTAAGAGGCTCTGCCTGATAAACAGGGCAGCCAATTTGCCGAGCTTTTCAACCATTTATCCACTTAATCATTCTTTCGTCCAATCAACAAATAATTTTTAAACACCTTCTATAGGCCAGGCCCAGGCCTGAGCACTGGAGAGAGATAAAGCAGTGAAAAAACAATATTCTTTGCCCAGATAAATGTGTTAATATGTAGTGGGTCAATAAGTGGTATGTGCTTTGGAGAAATAAAATGAAAAGGGGAATACTAAGGTTGAGGGGTGGGAACCTACTATCATATAAACAAAGTGTTCAGAGAAGTCCTTTCTAAAAAGGTAACGTTTGATCAGAGGCCTGAAGAAAATTGAAGTGGGCCATAGAAATATATGAAGGAAAAGTATTTTAGCCAGAGTAATGAAGGCACATGCCCAGAGGTGGGGATATGCACAACATTTGAGGAAAAGGAGCCAGTATGAATAGAACAGATTGAGAGATAGGAAGAGTGGTAATAGTTGAGGTCAGAGACAGTAGAGGCCAGATCATAAGAGTTTTGAGGGGCATTATAAGCAACTCATTTAAATTCTCATAGCATGCTGTCTTAAGAGTAGATGGGTGGATAGCAAAGGCAGAAGGTAGGACACTTCTTGGATGTCCCTGCAGTAATCCAGGTGAGAGGTGAGGGGAGCTTAGACCACTGTGACAGTATTGGGGATGGTGGGAGTATGAGATTCTGAGTATATTTTGAAGTTAAAGCTGAAGGGATTTGCGGATGGATTGGATGTCAGGTATGAAAGAAAGAGGAGTCAAAGGTGACTCCAAGTTTGGGGCCTCAGAAACTGGAAATACATAGTTTTCACATGGAGACTTCAAAATGAGTAGGCTTTCAGGATGGAAAATCAGGAACTCTCACCGGTTCGTTATTGGTCTAGAAGAGCTGAACTAGAATCAATACCGGTTTACAGCAGCATTTGGCCTCCAAAGAGTTTTATTACCTGAAGGTCAGCAGAAAACCCAAGGGAAGTGTGAGAGTTAAATCAGAGTAGTTGCGTTTTCAGTGAGGATGAATGCCAAAATGGTTTTGTTGTTTATTGCCTCACATCCATTGATCCTTTTCAACTTCATAACTATCACTTTACTAATTTGCATCTTGTTCCTCTTTTTCACATTTTTCACATTTTTCCTCTCCCTTATGCCATGTCTTTTCTTAGTTCTGTTCCATTAGCTTTATAATTCGGGACTTCAGGCTCCTTCCGTAGATCTGGCATTCTTCTCTATCCTTAAATCTACATGTCTAGGCAACCTATTGGTTATGAACATGACATGACTCTGATTCTGCTTGGTTTTATTTTGTACTCTTTTTGGATTATACAATTAATAAATTACAAAATCAGGACTAGTGGGTGATAAAGATATTATCTTTTTCTTGAAATATATTTTCTGTTGATTTGGTAGGAGGAGCCAACTCAACTTCTTCCAAAAATGTTCTGAGTTCATCAACTTCCTATAAAATAACTAATAACTAATTCTAGCTTTAATAACACAATGACCAACTCCTTTGTGCCTTTTTTGTCTTTTTGGGAAGGAAAATGTAGACAAAACATTTGTTTTAGAGGATTTATATATTTTTAGAAGTGGTGGAAAAAAAGACATTTTTCTAATCAATTTTTACATTAATTATACTGATCATGCTATTATATTTTTATTAATGGGTAATCTGTCTTGTCTTTTTTATTTGAGAGCATTGGTTCAACATGATGAAACCCAGTATAGACTTTGTGTAATGCATCATGAGAGCAAATTAATGAAACCACCCAAAAGAAATAGCTTTTACCACTGGGACCCATTAAAATGTTTGAGAGGTTCTCTGTTATGTTTACATTTAATTAATAGTCCTTTTTAAGAAGAAGGTGTGATAACATTGCTAACCAGTTAGGTTGGAAACCTCTTGGGATATGTTTTTGCTTAAATATCAGATAGTCAGTCGAGCACTCCCTCCTCAAAATAAGAGAAACTCTCTGAGGTGTGCTGAATCCTGAGGGCAATATTTATGAACATCATCTCAAATAAAAAGTTTACTCACTTTTCTAATTAGAATGTATAGTGCCTTTTCTTGCCCCATTCATAAGAATCATATATCTCTTCAACTTTAAGACTGAGAAAAATAAATCCCACATAGTAAAGTCTTCTTAACCAAAGGGATAACTTTCTCCTCTGGCAATTATACTTGAGGCTGATAGATTCTGTTCTGCATGAGATCTTTGCTTTTAAATTTGAGATAAATTCTAAGGTCTTAAGCATTAAGTTAACATAAGAAAATAATTTCATCTCAAATGTTTCCACTCTTTCTGAGATTTTCTTTGCCCTGAAAGAGATTATTATCTGGGAGTCAACTTTTGGCCCTACCCTTTTACTATTTTTCCATATCATTTTATAAAATAGTCTCTCTTTACTAAATGTATTTGAGATATAAGGTAATTATTTTAAATACAATGAAGATAGATAAATTCCTTCAGATCTGAGGTCACATTAATTATAATTAATGTTAAATAAAGTCATGTGTATATTTTCCATTCATCCTGGGGTTTTTTTTGTTTGTTTTTCATCCAATCTGTGTAAATTCTAGAATTGACAGAAGTGCAGCCTTTCAGATAATGAATAAATTCTTAGAAGATTTTAGAACTCTTTTTTGGGGGGATTCTGTCTGTTTTAAATCAACTATCCATAGCTATGTAGGACTATAGTAAGGACTATAGTAAGTGTTGTGAACAGAGAGAAAAGGCCTAACAGACACAGTTTTAGCCTTCTGGAAACTTAGAAGTTTCCAGAGAGAAAGGATAGGAACACATAAAATATACATGAGAGCAAAACACCAGAGACTTGGGGGAAAAAAACGTAGCTTGCAACATTTCTATAGAGCTAGAAATTAAAGTGCTGGGAGATACCTTCTATCAATTGGATCAATGAACTAATTTCTCTTCAGAAACATGAAAGAAGCCTTAACAAGACATTGTCTAAAAAGTGTAGTTCAGCACGAGTATTCTAGTTTTGCTGTTTCAGGACATACAGTTTATGATTATCTGAAGTTATTACTGGATAGGCTCAATATTTTTTATGAAATATATTGTTTTATAGAAGAGGAAATTATTTTTTAAAGTGCCTAACTTACAAACTTCTGAAACAAGTATCTAAAAAGTGCTTTCCAACCTCCTACCTTCCCTCCAAAAGAGGTTTTTCATCTAAAATTTTTTAACAGAGGAATTAACTGTAGTTCCTCTTTTTAAATTTTTCCTTGTCTTCAAAGTAAATTTTAATCAACTTTAATTTTTTTAATTTAATTTTTAAAATTTTCAGCCATTATCTTTCTGAGCCTCTCCTGGTCAGAGCTCTGTTCTCCAGTGCTTCTTGAAACCCTCTACTCCTGACTTCTCTTTTACTGCAGCCCTTTGTACATCTCTCCCACTCCTTCTCTGTCTCTTCTCCCTCAAGGTTTTCTCTTCTTCCACCTGTTCCAGTGGTGTGCAGGTAAATGTTCAAGAACCAGTTCTCAAAGAAAAAGAAAGTACACATACATACATCAGTTTCTTATAAATTTTACTAATATAAAGCATATATGGTGCACAATTTATAAATAATAATATAAACAACATTCTTTATTGTACATTCCATATAGCTGATTCTCACAGAATGCTTTTGTTGAATTTTGCCAAAATTTTTGTATTTATAGACAACTAATGATTGCAACTGATGAACAAGTATACTTTTAACCTGAAGGTTGGTTGGTGTTTTCATTTTATGCTAGCCAGTGAGGTGAAAATGAAACAAAGAAGCTACATGTCAGAACTTCACTCACTCATCACCGATGTGAGCAAATCTTTGCCAAATCAAATAATGGAATTTGAATAATGAAAGAATATTTCCTCAATTTTTTGTGCTATTCATAGTGTATAGCTGCAGACCTTACTGTTTTATCTGTTTTGTTAACATTGCCTCCATCACTTTCTTAAGTCTAATCTAGAAAATCAATAAACCCTGATTTATAGCATTTGATGACTTTTGTAGTGTAAAGATTCCCACCATGGCCGATTTCAAACTACTGATGTGACTTTGCTGACTGTGGAGTTGGGGAAAGATGCACAGTAGTCCAATAGTATAAATATTTCCACCATGCAGAACATATAAATGTACTCAAGACAGATATAGTAAAATGTAGTAAAATGATTAGAGAGTGATATGTTTTTATTATTTATTACCTTTTTTAAAGTGTTATAATTTTGTTTAAACAGTTTAATTTTTGATAATGGCTGCATTTAAAAACAGGCTAGCAAAATTTCCTGACAATTTAATGAGTAATTAAGAGCCAGTATGACCTGGGTCCAGCATACCCCTGAATTCTGTCCCTTAATATTGCTGTTCTAGAATGTTCCAGACTTGACTCTTTGCTCTCCTCACCCTAAATACTTTTTTTTTAATGTGACTTCAACAACTGTCCTGATCTCAGGGGACACATCTATGCTAATGATTTCCACATATTCTTTTCTAGCCCAGACTTTTTCCCTGAGCTTCAGATTCACATCTCCAAATATCTACAGGGTATCTCTATTTAGAAGTTTCACTGGCATCTGAAACTCATTATCTCCCAAGTAACTCCTGCTCCTGTGGTCTTCATTTCATTGCTGACATCCATCCAATTGTCCTGGACTCCTCCCTTTCTCTTACATCCCTTATCCAGTCAGTACCAATTTTTTGGTACAATTTTTTGGCTGATTTTTCTTGCCAAATATGTCTTGTTATTGTTCTGGTTCCTGACTAGAGTTGCCCTAATCTATCCTTCTTATTAGGGAAACCAAACCAGAACCCTAAAAGGTTTTCTGGCTCTGGATCTTTCTTTACCCCCACCCCTCTTTTTTCTCCTCTTCCAACACAACTGTTGGAGACGTCTATTTAAATTACGATCTGCCTATATCATTCTCTGCTTACAACCGTTCACTTACCCCTCTATGTCTATAGGACATAGAGCAAACTCCTTAAGGTGGGGGAAAATGCTTTCCGTAATCTGACCAATTTCTCTAACCTTATCTCTCACCCATGTCTCTTGTGTACACTTTACATTCATCACAATTCTGAACTGCTTGTAATTCCTATGCGCAATACATTTTGCTACCTCTTGGCCTGGAACTCCACCCAAACTTTTTTGGCTAATATTTTGATTCGATTCAGGCTTTACCTCTTCCAGGAAGCTTCCTCTGACCTCCCCTTCTCAACAAACAAGCCAGGTTAGGTGGCCTTCTTCCATGCTACCGAAATAACCCCTACATATCTGTCATTTTCATTGCCTTACCCAGTTATAGTCATTTATCTCTATGTCTAGCTGCCTAACCAAAACCAAAAATAGATCCCCGAGAGGAGTAAATTATGTACACAGCTGAGTACAAAGAAGATAATAAATGTTTGAAAGAAATGTGAATGAATAAACCTAAAAAATTTTAAATAAGATATTCTTCAATTTTATTGCAGTATGTTTTACCTCCAGGATTCCAAAGTCAGATTTCTTTTTAACTTAGAGTACTTGAAACAGTTTCATCTGTATCTTCTAATCGATCTCTTTCTGTTGATTATAGGTCCTTCAACTGATTTTCTTAATATTACTTAGAATGGTTTTTCCCAAAGTGTTTTTTTTACAGAGAATTTGAAGCAGCACCAGATTGTAAACTAGATCCACATCAAGGAAACTTTATCCTTCAGTGAGGAAGGCCCTGAAGTGCATTTTTGTCTTGAGATTTTAGTTCATTCACTCATCAAGTAATTATTTAGTGCTCATTGTGTATCAGGATTAGGATTGTATTAGGATTTCAATAATAAAAAAATAACAAGTAGTTTAAACACTGTAGAGGAGATTGATGAGAAATCATGGAAGTACAGAAAATAAGAATACATCCCAAGTTAGAAATTACTGACAAATATTAAGAAGACGCCATGGAGAGAGGGGATGAGAGGAGGCGGCATCCAAGTTGAATCTATTTGAAGCTTCAGGTGTAAATGTTAGAAATTATTTGGTTGAGGAGCTATAACAGGGAGCACTTTGTTTAAATAATGTATTTTAAATTTTTATTTGTCTTGAAAAATCAAGATTTTTACATGCATGTCTATCTTGCCAGGTTGTGTACGGAGGTTCCCATGCTGCCAAGTTAACATAGAATCAGGGAAAGGAAAAATCTGGTGGAACATCAGGAAAACCTGCTTCAGGATCGTCGAACACAGTTGGTTTGAAAGCTTCATTGTCCTCATGATCCTGCTGAGCAGTGGTGCTTTAGTAAGTGATCTAACACCTAAGGCATTAAATTGATTGTCAGTATTTTTAATAAATGAGTTGGAAGATAAAAATCTCATGGCAAATTGTTTTACCTAAGAATTCATCCCTATGGTTAGTACCAAGGACAGAATTTTAGTTTAACTCAGTAAATATTTACTGAGCACTACTACATGACAGGGATGATTCTTGCTGCCTTGAATTCAAGATGGAGAAGATCCAGGTCCTTTTCTCAAGTTCAGAGAATATTAGGGAAGAGAAAGGGACAAGTGATGACAAAATGGGGATGTGTTTGTAAGTGAAGTATATATGTGATTAAGCTCTGAAGCAAGAACAATTGTCTGCTTGGGATTTCAGATAGGTAGGTGATGTTTTGCAAGATCTAGAAAGATGAATAGGAATTTTCCAGCTGGGAAGACGGGCTGAGAGGAATGAAGCATAAAACTGCATAAGATAGTCAAGAAATTAAAAGTTGCCAAACTGTAGAAAGTGTCATGGGAGGAAGAGCAAATACAGGTAGGAGGGTGGTGGCCAGGGATACCTTGACAAAGATAGGTAGTGTCAGCTTATGAAGCATCTTGCATGACATTATAAGGGAAAATAGACTGTAATTTTAGGGTGTGAATGGAACAAGTTTCTCATTTTTGTATCTATACCCAGCACCTTCTTTGAGGGTTGAAGGGGATCTGGGAGAGTTACAAGCTCCCTGAGCCTTTTCTTATTTATTTTTCTTTCCTGCTGACACTAACAGAGATGAGCCATTAGAAGCCCAGTTCCAGCTAGAGATGCTACTGGAAATTCCATTATACTAAAACCAGACTACTCAAGAACTTTGTAAATTGCCTCATAGACAGTCTTCATGGGTCTGGAATTTGATTTTATTCTACTTAATAAGTTAACTGTTTCATGGATGCTGGTAGAAGATATGAGACTTCTGAGTCAGAGACAAAGGACTTTATTACTAATGGCATAGAAAGCAACATAAACTTCAACATGGTTGCATTGGTTCCCCTAGTCCCTAAGTCCAATGGGGGCATACTGGGGACCTAAATGAACATTGCACACACAGTGGGTTAGCATCACAGCTGAGGAGCACTGAGCTTAGGGAACCCATCCTTTTACAGCAAGCAGTAAGCAACCTTGCTTTTTGTCTGCGATGAGACTCTCATCCCTCAAGGTTACTTGTTGAGAAACAACCTTGAGAAATGAGCAGTCAAGGCCTTGCATTCTTGGCACACCCAACAAGAACATGCAAGGATGCTTAGGGCCCACAGTGGATTGCATCCCCTAAGAAGTCTCCTCTCTCAAAACAGAAGAGGTAATAAGAAAGTGCTACTCTGCTTATCTGGTAGAATGCAAGTAGGAATCTTGGCGGTGTCTACATTATCTTGTATTCCTAATAACTAAGGAAGTTGATGAATCATGCTGAGTCACATATGTGACTGAGATTTTCAGGGAGATTACAAAAAATTAAAGAAAAGTTTAGAGTAATCCCTTGTCCAAAATGACTGAAAAGGAAGATGACATTTTGGGGGAGGGGCACTCTCACAACTGAAATTCAAATGAATCATGTGAGGAAGAAAAGGGAAAGGTATTTCAAAAAACTGGTCTTTTACTCAGGGAGTTTTCTCATTGAGCTAGATTTTTAAGATACTTTAACTAAAAATAAATAAAAATTAATAACTCTAGTACATATTTATTGTGTTTCAAGATCTTTATATAGGTTTTCTCCTTTAATTTTCAAACAATCCTGTGAGAATATGGTATTTTGCTTTTACCAGTGAGGAAGCTGGGTGCAGAGTTTGGAAAGTTGCTTGATGTCCCAGAGCTAGTAAATGACAAAGCCGTTAAGAGCTGAAATCTAAAGTCAAAGCCTCCGTATCTTCTCACTGTGTTGTGGCTCCTCGGAATGGGGAGCACACACCACGTGGAAATAAATGAGTGGTAACTGAAATGAGTAACAGTAAAGCCTATGCCCCAAATCAGGTAGAGCTCACATAAGGACCTCCTTGCCTTCTTGCTCCCGTATCCACAAAATTAGTCCTAGAAGGTAGGAGCTCTGCAGGCTGAATCCTGTTTCAGGCTCTGGGACTAGTCAGAGCAAGGTGTACTCAGGCAGAGTATTTGGTTCTCAGCATCAAGACTTGTTATTGGTCCTGCTCTGCACCCCGGTTCCAGGAACAGTACTCTTCTTTGTGAGCAAGTCCCTTCCTTGTCTTTGCATTTCACGGACTGAGGCATTGCCAGAGTTTCTGTTCAGGTAGCTTGCCTGATTCCTCCAGAACTTGGAGAAGGGAGGCAGGAAAGTCTTGAGGGCTGGTCTTCAGTTCCTGCACTTCAGTTCCATTGACTTTCAGAACTTCTGCCAGCTGCTGGAAACTTCTCTTCACATCTTAGTAGTTCTGTCCATTCTCTCTGTCCCAATTTCCCTGTTTACTTCAATATCAATACCAACAGTTTGCAAAACATGCTAAGGATCATTTTTAAAATTTTGATAGAAGAACTTGAAATAGAGGAATAAGAATGGCACAAGCCCATGACTATGGACAGGTAGTATAATGTTACCCACTTAGGATACAGGTCCTTTTGCTTTCATTTTCTCCAACAAAGTGAATAGTGTTCAAAATTGAAAGAGAAAATTTTAATACTTTAGGCCTGTTTAAATCAGCAGTCATTTTCCATGTCTTCAGTGAGCTCAACTCTATAAGTCTATTTAAATTATTTCCCAAGAAACTTGTGGCTATGACCACAGTATCATCATCTGTCACTTACTAAAAGTTCTTGGAGAGTGCTAAAAGGTGCCACATTCATGGAATGAGCATTACAGTGATTTGTAGAGCTAAAGCTCTTAATGAATGATAAAATATTGGTGCAAAATTCAAAGAAAGAAACCATCCTCTGTGTTCTACAGCCCTATTAAGCTCTGGCACTCATTTATTTAGCAAACCTTCCCATGCCTCCTGCTCTTGACACAGTGCTAAGCATGGGGAATGCACAAGCATATGAGCTGAAGGAGAAGCTCCAAATCCTACTGCTGGGTTAAAGGAGAGTGCAGGACGAGAAAGAGTCACAAGAGAAGCTGACGCTGGAATCGTGTCTTAGATTATTAGGACTTATCTAATTTGAAGGGAGATAAAAAGAGAGTCAGAGGAGTGGACATCCCTGCAACTCTCTGAGATTATTTTTCTTTTACAGGGTAATAAACAATTTCATTCTTTTGCACCCTCCTTCTCTTGACCTCTGTGGTATGCACTGATGAGAAGACTAGAATGAAGGGTTACACAGTAGAGCTGTAAACCAGGAGAACGTCAGCTGGCCCCAACAGTATTATATTTTAGTGTTTTCTCCATCAGAATTTTATTTCCTGTTTTTGTCATGAATCCTAAACTTTAAGTCATACATGCATTGAAATTTGAATATTATTTTCACAGGCTTTTGAAGATATATATATTGAAAAGAAAAAGACCATTAAGATTATCCTGGAGTATGCTGACAAGATATTCACCTACATCTTCATTCTGGAAATGCTTCTAAAATGGGTGGCGTATGGCTATAAAACATATTTCACAAATGCCTGGTGTTGGCTGGATTTCTTAATTGTTGATGTAGGTACTTGAAGTAAATTTTAAAAGAGAATTTATCCTTACAAATAAGTGTTCTGAAAAACCTTCACTAATGTTGTGTTATCATCATATTTAAATTTTGGTTAGCTTTTTGTACTTTCAGAGTATAGCTTCATGTTTTTAGAAATATTAATACAGCCAATAGAAATATATCTGTGAGGAATATTAAAAGAGGAATCCTTCAAAGTATGTAAATTCTTTTCTGTACCATTGTAATATTTATTATTTACTCTTGTATGCATTTTCTGCAATCAGAGAATATATGATTTGTACATATATATTTATATATATGACTTGAATAACATTCCTGTTGGAAATAAGAACAAAATAAAAAACTAGGAGGTGAGGGGTGGGAATAGAAAAGGGCAGAGGCACAGATTAAAAAGACAAAATATTGATTTTTTTTTACAAGATAAAATTAGAAAATAAAAGAGGATGAGGGGTATATCAATTGCTTGATGTGTTAGCTGAAAGTTATGTAAAAACGATAGTGCTGAAACTGAATAACTCTGTGTTAGGGAGAAGGGAAGGCATGGAATTTCAAAATATTTATCTCAGTCACAGTGATAGGGAAAACCAAAATGAGTCACAACTCTTGTTCCCATCTCAAACATCTAACTTAACCCTTCATCTCTAGAGTGGCAGTGGAGCAGAGAAATAGGCATTAATAATTTCAAATAATAAACTCAGAGAACAATTGAATACTTGGATGATGGAAAACACATAAGAATACTTCAGTTTATGCATTATTTTTAAAAAAGCAAAAATGTTTTTTAGGCATCTTGTTGAAATAGTCAGAAAAGAGAATTCTAAAACAGCTTGTGAGATCAAGGCATCTCAAACAGAAATTAATGGTACCACACCCATTATTATCAATTCATTGTTATTTGGCATACTCTAATTATTTTATTGCATATTTTAATTATGTAACTTAATAACATATCACATATAATAATTATTATATTATTTATATATATTAATAATATATTATATTATTTTAAAAGGCTTTCTCAATTCATGACCTCAATCTCACAATCTTATTTATGTTCTTCAATTTTTTACTAATTCTCCTAGATTTTCAAAAATCTTGTCTTTGTGGTTAGGGAAGGAATACCCTATAATCAGTCATAGTTTTTAGAGATTTGTTTTCCATCTAATGGCTGGAATTAGAGGGCAACATGCAAATTTTTGTACTACCAAGTGCTCTAGATATTTAAACAAGAGTCTGCATCATCAAACTTTTCAGAAAAGACAAATTAATACACTATCATTCATTCATAGATATCAAGATTACAAGTAAGCATGACTACAAATAGCAAAATTGGACTGCAAAATTAAACCTAAAATAATCATATCTACTCCAAAGTTCAGTTTCACAAATGTTATCTAAAGCTCAGTAAACTCTTTTTTAACAGCTCAATATTTAAAATATTTTTAAAAATAATATTTTGTTTTCTATATAGGTTATGTGCAAAAAAAATTTTTCCCCAAGGTATAGCCATGCATTACACCTCATAAATTCTCTTGGGCTTTCTCTATAAGAACTCTAATTTTTGATACCTTATATTAATGATTTCATATTGTTTGGTTGTTTCTTGATTCATCTTTTGTATATATATTACCTAGTTACTCCCTAGAAAAATAAATGGTAAGGTGGATGCTTTGGCAACATATAATAGTTTTAAAGAAAGGCTAACCAAAATAAGAAGAAATAATAGAAGGAATGTAGGTTATTTCTTTTCTTTTCTCTTAACTTTTAAATATGATTGGGTCTTTTAAAAGTTATTATAAAATATTTAAGATATTCCAAAATATTTTAAAATATTATCACAAACATAGATATTTTATCAGTCAGTTTAAGTAACAAAAGTTACAAGTAGAACTGAATTTATTTTAAGAAAGAGATATGGCTGTTTAATAACAGGAATTATTTTGTTTTGTGTTTGAAAATCTGAATTGGTGATTCTCAATATTTAGGAATATGTAATATGCAGAACTCAGGGAGTTTTATAGCTTCAATTTGAAATATTCTTTAAGATTTTGAAAAAAGGCAAGTAAATATTTATATATGTAAATATATAAGTGGGAACTTGTTAGGGATATAATTCTCAGGACCCACTCAAGATCTACTAAATCAAAAACTCTGGTGTAGAGACTCAACAAACTGTTGTAACAAACCTTCCAGGATTCTGGTGCATATTCAGGTTCCAGAACCACTTATCTGATTCGATATTCAGAGGATGGATTTGTTTGATTTCTGTAGGTTTCTTGATTATTTTAAACTTATTTGAGCATTATTCATCAGTATGGGCATATATTGTGTATATACATAAATTGATACGTACATAGATGCATATTGTGTATGCATAGATAGATATTCTCAGTTACAGACTATACTTAGTTTTCTTAATAATATGCATCTATTATATTCAATATCATAACACAACAGTGGTTTGGAGATCAGGTCTACCATTTCCTTGGGGGCTATTCAAATTATAATAGACATTTTAAAACTTTTTTTCTGATTAAAAAGGAAAACTTGTTATTCTGATGAAAAAGTATACTTATTTTTTTAAGTATACTTAAGTGGAAAATCATGGAATTGAATGACTGGGTGAATTTAAGAACGATATGAGGGACAATTATTTCTGCTGAATATATAGCCTAAGGACTTAAAAAGAAACAATGTTACATTTAGTGAGACATTCAGAAGTAACTACATGAGAACCAAACCCTTCAACACATCCTCATTCATAAATGAGTTTACTTGTCTCTGATAGTAGCAGCAGTGAACTTGTGAGCCATGAATTTTTATAAGGAAGTAGACTCTTGCGTCTTCTACCCTTCCCTGGAAAACTTGAATCTTTTAGTCATTACTTAACTTATAATGAAGAGCTGCATTCTGGATATTGTTCTTAGACATCGCCTCTTGCTACACACAGTGTGAAACAAATGAATATTTTAAATGGAACTTATTCAGAGACTGAATGCATTTCCCGATCCAGATCTAAGGTCATTGAGGAGCTTATTGCTGTATAACCAAAATGTGTATTAACTTTATTTTTGTCCATGTTGTTTCCTATGAGTTTCTGTTGGATACTGGTGTGGTAATTGTGGCGGGTCTATCTAACGTGATCAAGTTCTGTACATCTATGTTGATTGTGAAGCCAATGAGATCACCTACCCTCATTGCTCTCTTCAAGACAATTCAGATTTTCTCCCGCCAATTACTACTAGGTAGATCTTTGGTGCCAATTCTGAGAAATCGTAAGACAGAACAATCTTGTGTGGATCTAGCCCCATCTCAAAATTGTGAGTCTTCAAAATGCTTTTGAATGAGGCTTAATACTAGGATTTTGATTTGGTTGAGTTAATGCCACCCTCTATTGATTTAGCTTCAGAATCACACACTTTGTTTTACCCTGGATTTTATTTCAATTGAAGTTTTGATAGTTGCTCTAATTAAATATACAGAATTAATAAGCAAGTACATAACCATTGACTACAAAAGTGTGAAAAGCACATGTGATTTTTATTCAGGTATAAGAAATAACCTACTTTCTTTCTATGTTGGTTAACATGCCTTTGAATCTATTTCCTTACAAAAGCGTCTATCTTAGCCATTTTTAAGGCAGTGACTAGATAACTTGATATATAAAATCATATTGTTCTTCTTGAGCTGCTCTTAGTGATCTTTGAAATTGACTTTTCTTCTTTATGTTTTATTATTTCATTGAAACAATTAATGAAAATTTTATTTTTTTGTAGGTTTCTTTGGTGACTTTAGTCGCAAACACTCTTGGCTACTCAGACCTTGGCCCCATTAAATCCCTCCGAACACTTAGAGCTTTAAGACCTCTAAGAGCTTTATCTAGATTTGAAGGAATGAGGGTAAGAAAGTACTAAACTTTCTAATATAATATTCTTACTTTTTAAATGGAGTATAAAATATGAAAAAATGGGTATGTAGAAATTATGGATTGTTTATATTTAGAGACACATGTACATCTACATACATAGGTACATGTATAGGACTGCTTATGTATGTATACGTGTACATATATTCACAGTATTTCAGTGCATATTGTTTAACAAAGAGTAAATCAATTCCAGTAATATATAATTATAATATATAATATAATATATAATTATATAATATTATTAGGCAATGATCCAGATAAGTGACTTTTCCCTTCTTAGATGAAAATCTCCCCTATGCTAGGAAATTCAAGTGAAGGGGGCACTATTAGTCCTGGCAACATCTCTCATATACAAGCCATCAAGGACTTGTCTTGATCAAGCACTCAAATAATATTTTTTAAGGAAAGACCCTGAGTAGAGAGCATAAGAAGAGACAGGGAAGTGAAGTGGCATCAGCTATTGCTTTTAATTTCATCCTTAAAATAAATGTTTCCATGAAAGTGGAATTGTCCCCAAATTATGTTGGAGAAAACCAAAGCTCTGAGAGCTTACTTAATTTGCATTTAGGCTGCACAATGCCTGAAAAATGATTATTTTGCAGAGACAAACAAGATGAGATAATGACCACAAGCAACCTAGCTTTAAGGGCTGAATTAAACCAGCAACTTTTTTATAAAATACATGGAGGACAGTGACCTTATTTTTTCTAATTAGCCCATATCCTCATTTGTTGCTGCTCTTCTTGAATTTCTTCTTCTCTAGATTTATACCTGCTTTCTCACGCCTCCATTGTTCTCTTGGCCAAGAATGTTTCTCCCTGCCCTGTCTCAACCCTAACTCATCAATATAGCAGACAAACACCTACCCATCCTTTAAGCCTCAATTTAAATCCGGCCCGGTGGCGTAGTTAAATTCACGCTTTGGCAGCCCGGAGTTCGCGGGTTCAGATCCCTGGCACGGGTCTATGCACTGCTTGTCAGCCATGCCGTGGTGGCGTCCCATATAAAGTAGAGGAAGATGGGCACGGATGTTAGCCCAGGGCCAGTCTTCCTCAGTGAAAAAAGAGGAGGATTGGCAATGGATGTTAGCTCAGGGCTGGTCTTCCTCACAAAAAATAAAATAAATCTGCCTTGTCTATCCACCACCAGGCATAATTGGGCATCCTTCTCCTATATTCGGACACATAAAATCCTCCTTATATTGTGTTTTACTTATTTATTTGACTGCCTCTCGACCTGTAGTCTCTGAACAGTTTAACATGCAGATTAGTCTAACTCACTGCTTCTCTGTGTGGTCTACTGACTAGCTATTAACATCATCTGAGAACTTATTAGAAATGCAAATTCCCAGGCCCCACCCCAGACCTACTGAATCATAAACTCTGGGATGGGCTCAGAAATATAAAGCCTCAGGTGAATGTTAGCGATCTTTTAGTCTAGCAGACTCTTCATTATTATCCCTGCTAACCTAACTATGACTACTGCTTAATGTATCCTGTGTACAATGGCTCCCAAGTATATGAGAGATCATGATTATACAAAAAAAAAATTTCATGAGCAAAATTCAAGTACTTTTTATCACGTAAGAATTGAAAAATTACAAGTTACATTTTATAGAGAAAGACAATATTGGAATTGATTGATATTAACTTCATTTTTTGAGGATTAGTAGAATGTTACCACCTATCCAGAACTATGACTGATCCCTGGACTTGAGCAGACAGTATACCGCATTTTCGTGAACAAAGAATATACTTTCCCTACAAAACTACTCCCTCAGTGATTAAGCCATCCTATTATTTGCCCGGTTTGCTCTTTAGTCTTTATAATACAGGTGAATTGGGTGCAGGAGAATGTTTTAATATATCTGAGGGGCAAATATGTCTATTCAGTTACATTTATTAACCATGCAGAAAGGAGACATTTCCCCTCTGCCCCCAGATATCCTGTGGTTTCCTTCTGGTCATAATCAGAGGGAAAGGGTCTGAAAAACTCTTTCACACTGAGATCCTAGGTACTTAAGGGGCTATCCTTGAGGGGGAAGGTTCTGGAGGGTGAGCTGTACATTTTTCAAAGAGGAGTGTGGAGCAGAGCAATGCTAAGCAAGGAATAACTTTTAAATATTGATATTTGGGCATTAACACTGACAAGGATCAAGGATGGGGTTTGGTTGCATGGGCGGATGGGTGAGATCCTTTGTAGTGGGGAAGCTTTCACTACATTCTCAAAGAGAGTCATGTAATAAAAGCAAACATTTGTATTGCATTTTTTTTTTTAAAGGAGATGTTTCTTCACACTGCAGGGCTGGTTTTGAAGAATAAATGAAGTAATGATTTGAGGCATTTTGTAGTTATCTTCCTTTGAGTCTTGAGGCTCTGGAGCTGATTGACTTTCCCAAAGGGCTTCTCATCAGAGCAATATGTACCTCTCTCCCTCAGAGACCCATCATTGCTCACATTCTTTCAGCCAACATGTAAAACACCAACTATGTGTCAGCTCTTGTGCTATAAAAAGAGTACAATGGTGAATAGACCCCAGTCCGCCAAGCCTGAGTAGGGACAACGGTCATGGAGAGACAGACAGAGGAACAGGAGTTATTCTGCAACATCTGCTATAAAATAGTAAGCTCACAGTGCTACAGAACATTGAGGTGGGAGTGGCTGCCTGGTGAAGTCTGGGAAGCCTTCACAAGGAGGTGACACTGGAGCCATGATGAAAGAGTGGGCCCCAAATCACAGGCAGGTAGGCATTTCATGTAGAGATGCTACATGGTAGAGAAGCACAGAGTTAGTGTGCAAGGTGTTTTGGAGCAACGACTAGAAGGATCAGTGGGCCTAGCAATAAGCACAGTGGGGAAGTTGGCAGGAAGTGAGGATGAAAACGTAGGCTTGAATGAGAGTTGACCACTTTGAACTTTATTCACTAATTCTGTTCTTCCTAACACTTTTAGTGTCATGTACACTGTAAGAATCTCATGAAAGTATGAATCATCTCTCCATAAGGAAATCATACCCATAATGTTTTTCATATAATTTCATGCCCGCACGGAACCTCTGCAGGTCCGTGGACCCCAGGGTAATAACTCTTGCTCTGGACCAGGGGTCAACAAACCAAAGCCCACAGGCTGGCTGCCTGTTTTGTAAAGGGTTTTATTGTATCTCAGCCACGCCAGTTTGTTTATGTATGATCTATTGCTACAGTGGCAGAATTGAACAGTTGTGACAGAGATCACGTAGCCCTCAAAGCCTAAAAGTGTTCACAAAAATGTTTGCCAACCCCTGCTCTAGACAATCTCAAAGGGAGTCAGAGATCCTTAATGTTTCACCATATGGAAATATCTTAAGAGCCTACTTGATACATTGCAAAAATGAGGGAGCACAACGCTCTTACTTAACAGATTAGTCTTTAACACATTTGCTCTCAGATATGGACTAGAGCTGAAGTGTGAGAAGACAGCTGGGTTTTGAAGGATGGAGTAATTAAGAAAATCTTGAGAGTGGTGGATGCTACAATAGTCACCATGCAGGAAGATCGGAGTGGGGAGAGGCACTGCTGATCCACAGCAGTGGAAATGCTGAAGAAAAGCAGAAGTAGTGGAAGTATTAAAGATAAACTTCATTTTGTTTTAACTGAGGCCAGTACTATCTATATTTAGCCAAGGACTTATACATAATGTATTTTTAGAATTAGAATAATAAATGAAAAGATTGCTGTCATTGTGCAGATAAGGAAACAGAGGTCGCAAGGTCTTAACTGAATTCACATATCACACAACTAGCAGAATCAGTTAAATCTAAGGCGTTCATACTACTAAAAGACTCCCAATCCTAACTCTAGTAGATACTCACCAGTAGTTTCTCTATATGGGAGAATTTTAGCACTGGTAATTCTAGGGCTATGAACGTTTATATGTATATTTTGTTTTTTTATCATTTATATTTATAAATTTCTTTCTTTTCTAGAGTATGCAGATTTTACGACTTCACCTTACATATATCAGGTTTTTGGTTTATTGTTTTTATTTATTTAATCTGCCATATAATCTTAGATATTTTGTTTTGTATTATTGCTAATAGTTTCACTGTGTGTTCATCATGTATTTTTGTAAACTTGTTGATCACAGGCTCCTGTCTCCTTTTGTCTTGCTTGGAATACTGCTGAACATAGAATAGGCATTCAACTAATACATGTTGGTTGGTTGATTTGATGTCTTAAACATTTAAGGGTGGCTTTTCGAATTTCTTTAATTCTGCATTGTGTTTCAGTAATGTTGTCCATTTAACGTTTTTACTAATCCTAATTATTCTTTTCTTTCTTTTGAATACTAGGTGGTCGTGAATGCACTCATTGGTGCAATTCCTTCCATCATGAATGTGCTACTTGTGTGTCTTATATTCTGGCTAATATTTAGCATTATGGGAGTTAATTTGTTTGCTGGCAAGTTCTATGAGTGTGTTAACACCACAGATGGGTTACGGTTTCCTACAAGTCGAGTTCAAAATCGTTCCGAGTGTTTTGCACTGATGAATGTTAGTCGAAATGTGCGATGGAAAAACCTGAAGGTGAACTTTGATAATGTTGGACTTGGTTACCTGTCTCTGCTTCAAGTTGTAAGTGACCTCTTTCATGAATGCTTGATGTTTTAGTGGACATTGGATGAAGGATATAAGTTATTATTTAAATAATCTATTAACTAGAAATTACTTTGTGACTTTAAAAAGACACTTAGTCTTTCTTAGAACATGTGCCTCTAAGCATGAGTTAAGAAGCATAGGTTCTGGTGCACTTCAGAGTTATTCCCATGTAATGTAAAACTGGCAGTCCAAAAAATGACTATTCATTTTTGGAGCAATATTCAGATGGTGCAATGGTGAAGGCCAAATGACACCAAAAATTCAATTATGGATTAATAAGAGGGACTTCCCACTAGCACAGAGAATCCTTAAGAAATGGAGAAAAATTGTTTCCTCCCTTATTCATGAAATTCTTCTCTACTTCTGGAAAAATAAAAGTTCATGTGCAAATTTGCAGGAGTTTGTTGTCATTGTCCTCGAGTTGATGCCGACCCCTTGCAACCCTGTGTACAGCGGAGTGGAACTCTGCCTGGTCTTTTTGCACCATCCTCTCCCATTCTGGCACTGTATCAGACAATGCTCCACTGCTATTCACAGGGTTTTCATGGCCAATTTTTTCAGAAGTAGGTGTCCAGGTCCTTCTTCCTAGTCGCCTTTGTCTGGAAGCTCCCCTGAAACCTGTCCACCACAGGTGACCCTACTGGTATTTGAAATACTGGTGGCATAACTTTCAGCATCATAGCAACATGCAGCCGCCACAGCATGACAACCGACAGACGGGTGTTTGGTTCCCTGAATGGAAAATGAACCCAGGCCACGGTGGTGAGAGCACCAAATCTTAACTGCTAGACCACCAGGCTGCCTCTGCAGGAATCATAACAATCTGGAAATAATTAGCTAGGACTAAGATTTAGAATGTGACGTGGGACTCTATCCTTTTTGTTCTTGACATATCTTTATATTAAATTGGTATTTTGAAGTACACTAAAACTTAGTGATTTGATATTACTTAAATGTTGCAATATTAAATGGACTAAACTCACGTATGGCTATTTTAGAGTATGAGCTTCACATTCCGATTCTATAAATGTTATGTTTACAGGCAACATTTAAGGGATGGATGGATATTATGTATGCAGCCGTTGATTCTGTTAATGTAAGTATTGGTCAACATAACAGTAAACTCTACAGTTTTTCAAAGCTCTTTAGCTTAGTTCGGCCGTTTTCAAACAGTAGCTCCAGGCGGTGCTTGGTGTGTACACAGAAAATGAAGGACTTCCACCCACTAGTAGTCTAGTGATTACATGTACAGCATTTGGAGGCAGAGCTTGGCTCAGATTCTGGCTCTAACATCTCATACAAAATCTGCAACCGACTTTGAGCAAATTGCTTTACCTCTCTGAGTCTGTTGACTGTAAAAAGAAAATAATTCAATGCCTACTTCATGGGATTGTCCTGAGGAGGAAATAGAAGATGCACTTAGCATCTTCTTATTAGTGTAGAGCACTTAGCAGAGAGTAGCAACAACAAGTGCTCAGGAAATATACATTTATCAAAATAAAAATGAAATAACATACTTTATTCGTAGTTTTTATTGTTTTTATAAGTGCCATGGAAGAGTTTATGTGAAATAAATTCCACACTAAGAAAGTTAAATCCAGTGAAGACATTTCTGTAATCAAATGAAAAAAAGTCAACAATATTTATCTAAACATGGTATCATCTCTTTTACCTTTTTTGGGGAATAAAAAACATACTTTACAACATTTATCTACTCGGTCGTCATACCAGTCTGAAAACAAGTACTATGTATGGTTAAGCCCTTGATAGTCATTTGGAGATTATGTTCATGTGCATAGTAAGCATGTAATAAATGTTTGTTTTATGTTGAATAAACTTTTAAGAGTGATTATGTTGACCCTCAATAATGCCCTGGCTTCTGAAAAGCCAAGCTCACCGAGGTTAGCACCCTTTGGATTACCTTGTCAAACCAAGTGAAAAAGAAAATGGTGAATGTTATTGTCAACATACTGCTAACTTTTGTTAATTTCATAGGTAGACAAGCAGCCCATGTATGAATACAACCTCTACATGTATATTTATTTTGTCATCTTTATCATCTTTGGGTCCTTCTTCACTTTGAACTTGTTCATTGGTGTCATCATTGATAATTTCAACCAACAGAAAAAGAAGATAAGTATTTTAAGTTTTTTCATTGCACTAAAAAATATGAACAATTATTTTCCCAAAAATATAGTGTGAAATTTAATTTGATATCAATTAGCAATTAGCTTCATTAGCACTTCATTTATTTTTCAAGTAATTGGCCAGTATACAATTATAGCTGTGCTTAATGTCATTCATCTCTGCACAGTAAAATAATTATCTTAAGTCAAACTATTTTTAAGCAATATGGCACCTATTCAGGTGTTTTTCAATGTTCTCTGTAGAGGATTGAATAATTAAGAAAAATTAATGCACGAATTATTTATTCAAAACACATTTCTTAAATAGTTACTTCATTCTGTTCTGAGCCACTGTTCTGTGTGGTATGTATTGAGCTGGTGCTTCAGGGAAAACAACATAAACTATGGTTCCTGAGCTCAAGGAGTTTATATTTTGGAAAAGAAATGAGACATGTAATGGAAATTAAGATTTGTTGAACGTTGCAAGTGAGGCACTCCTCTGAGATTTCTGTTTCATTAACCCACATATCAACTGTATTAGTTTCTTAGGGCTGCTCTAACCAAGTACCAAAAATTGGGTGGCTTTAAACAACAGAAATTTATTTTCTCATAGTCATGAAGGCTAGAAGTCCAAAATCAAAGTGTTGGCAGAGACATGCTCTCTTCAGAGCCTCTAGGGGAGAATCCTTCCTTGCATCCTACAGCTTCTGGTTGCTCAAGCATTACTTGGCTTATGGCAGCATAACTTCAGTCTCTGCCTTGATGGTCATATGGTGTTCTTTCTCTCTGTGTCTCTCTCTTCTTCTTAAAAGGACACCAGTCATATTGGATTAAGGGCCCACCCTGCTCCAGTATGACCTCACTTTAATTTAGTTACATTTGCAATGACAATATTTCCAAATAAGGTCATTCTGAGGTACCAGAGGTTAGGACTTCAACATATCTTTTTTCAGGGGACACAATTTAACCCATCACACCAACCATAAAAGGTATTATTATCATAGCCTTTGTCTAATCAATGAGGACAGGCACAGAGAGGTGAGTGATTTATCCAAGACCACACATCTAGTAACTGATAGTTTTGATAGAGTCAGTAGCTGATCCCATGAGACTTTGTATATTTTTTATGCCCTCTACTCTGCTGTATCCCCAAATACTTTAATATGAGATAGTGATAGATGCAATAAGAAAAATTAACAAAAACAACAAAAGAAATGTAAATGGGCAGTCAGAGGAAAAATATATACAGCTATAGAAAGTTTGTGATGTATATGACAATTTAGCAGGTCTTGGAAGATGAGTAAGAAGATATGTAGCAACTGGGAGGCAAAAGAGTGGATAATCCACATGTAGGGGCAGAGAAATGTGTGAGCAAATGCATAGTGCTGATTAAAGAGGCAACAATCCAGGAGGAATAGCCATCCATCCAGTTTGAATGGAGTTTTGAGAAGAAAATAGTAAAAGATGGTCTTGACTTGGTTGAGAGGAAATCTGAAAAGCCATCTTAGATATTTTTCAATAGGAGCTGAAGTATCATTGAGGTATTTTGAGCAAAGAACATACAGTATTTCCCCCTTACTCATGGTTTCACTTTCTGTGGTTTGTTACCCACTGTCAACCATGGTCCAAAAATATGCCCAGGTCATTCACTTCACCTCATTTCATCACGTGAGCCTTGTATCATCTCACATCATCACAAGAAGAAGAAGGGTGAGGACAGTACAATAAGATATTTTGAGAGAAGAGAGAAACCACATTCACATAACTTTTATTACAGTATATTGTTATAATTGTTATATTTTATTATTAGTTATTGTTGTTAACCTCTTACTGCACCTAATTTATAAATTGAACTTTATCATATGTATGTATGTATAGGAAAAAACATAGTATATATAGGGTTCAGTATGTGGTTTCAGGCATCCACGGGGGTCTTGGAACATATCCCCCTGGATAAGGGGGAACTACTGTATAAGCAGGACATTGACATTTATTAAGACTTGATGTGTCTGATCTTGTGTAAAGTACTTCACACATGTAATTTCAGTTAAGTTTTACAACAAATCTAAAAGGTATAGATCCCCACTTCACCTCTCAAAGACATTATGTTACTTGCGTGTGGTCTGACAGCCAGGAAGGAGCTTCATCATAGATCTAACTCCAGAGTCTCTTTTTCCAGGGATTATGAAAACTCAGTTTTAATTAAAAAAATGATTCTAGCAATGACACATACAATGATTGGAAAGAGACCAAAGACTAGATCAGACCCTGCCTTACCTGCCACCTGAACCACACTTAAGCCTCCAGACTAGTCCTTTGAAGCAATCAAGAATAGGGGATACGTTCATTTAAGAGATTTTGGAGGGTAGAGTCTACACTATTCTTTGTGATTTGCAAGAGATAAAGTGTCTAAGAAGTCTCAATTTTCTTGTCAATGTTGACTGAGTTACTGTGGCTGTAGCACCACTCACAGGAAAAGAGACCTTTGAAGCATGAGGGGTAGAATTCCAAAAGGGCGTGATTTCAGATACTGGCTTAGCATCTAAGAGAAGATGGATATACGTGCAATGAAATGTCATTATTGTACATGATTGATATTTGCAAGTGGTGGAAAATTTAATAAGTGTTAAATGTTATTTATGCTTACATTTCCAAATACAGGTGTTTATTTTTCAAAGATTTTTTTAAATTCCATGTTCTATTCTTACATTTTTATATCTGAGAATCAAACTTAGCTAACATTATCATACATTCATGCTTTTAGGCAGAGAATCTTTAATAATTAAACCTGAAAATAATTTTACAAAGTATACTCTAATTTTCAGTTTATTTTTTCAACTTCAGTCATTATATATGTGTTTATATGGTATGTTAGCACACACATATTACTCCCCAGCATGCCCTACATAGGATAAATTAAACATGTATCTAGAAAGAGCCATATGACCATGAACAAGACAGCCACGGCTCTAATTGCTTTAATCTCCTTGCTCTTAAATGTTATTCTTACAACAAGAATTGCCACTGCAGGAAGATGGGATGGATTGACACCATTACCATTACTGTCAGGCAAAAGTTACTAATTTAGAAGCACTGACAACTACCACATCCCTTACCATACTTCCAGTATTTCATTTGCAATTTAAGCGCACCTTTTATTTTCTGCACTTTTCTGAATGGCTTAGGGTTTCTTTCCCCTCTGCTAAGAGAAGGAAAGAAGACAGGATCAGCACTTCAATGAACCAACTACATAGGAGGCCTTTTGCTAGATACTTTGTATATAGGAGTTCATCTAATCCATAGAACAAACTAATGAAAGTGGCATCTTTATGCAAGTGTTTACACTGGGGCCTAGTGAGGATAAGTAACTTGTTTCAAATCAAGTAACAGATCCATTGACAGTCGGGATCTAAAGATCTATTTGCCTGTATTCTTTCCACAGTGCAACATTCCCTCTTAAGGTTTTTTAACTTCACTACTTTGAAGTCAGCTTATGGCTCTACCAACTACCCATACTCTTTCAAATAACCCATTCCACTTTACTAGTTTTTCCCGCTATGCATCATCATCTTTATAAGTACTGTTTTCATCTTTAATAAGTTCATGTGATAATTGGGTTTTAATAGTTCATCAAAAAACATATTTCTGAATGTTAGAATACAAGTTATTAATGGGTTCAAGTTATAAAAGGGAAAATTATGTGATATATTTAAACAAGTGCCTAGTGCAGACCTGGATACATGTGAGTAAATTCTAAGTAAAGCAATCCCTTTCAGTAACTAACCTTATTAGGAAGGTTAGTAGTAGTAATAGCAACTAACAGTAACTAATAGTAATAGTAACTAACAGTAACTAACTAATAGTATTAATAGTAAGTAACTAATTACTAACAACAGTAATAGTAATTAACAATTATTGAGGGCTTGTGTATCTGGCATTATGCCGAGTGTTTTGAATACATTATCTCAGTTGATCCCTACAACAAACCAATGAGGTAGTTACTCTTGTAGTGATGAGATGACTTATCCTTAATTAGGAAACTTGCCCAAGGACAACAGAGATGAGATTTGAAGGAAGATAGTCTGACACCAGAACTAATGTCTTAACTACTATGTAATACAGCATTGACATAGAGCGTAACATAGAAAAAGACCAGCCTGACTTACAGAATGTCTCCCATCTAGCTTTTAAAGGGATGTATTTTGCTAAGCTACAGTAAAACAAAACAAAACAACAATACAAGTTTCTCTAGTAGAGTATTTTGTAATCTTCTCTTAGTTTCATCCCACCCTTCATTATGTTGACAAGAAGGGTATCACCAAGGGAAGACCAAATCTGCTGCTTTGATTTTTACCTCTAATTCAGAGTTCTCTCCTCAGTGTTTTCTTAGCTTCTTCTGGTAAGTTCTTGACAGCCTCTTGATAGTCAACTCCCATCAGTGAGCAATAAAGGATCTATTCTTGACATTGGCATGAAGGCTGTCTCTCATGCCTAGCATCAATAGATCAGATGAATATCAAAATTACAAAAAAGACTGCATATCAACTAGAGGAAAGGTGAATTAAAACACTCTAAGACAGAAGGGGGAGTCTGGTTATCATTAGGTATATGATAAATTTTTTAAAATGCAGTAAAACAGGAAGCTGAATATTAACCTAATCCAGGAAAACAAAAGGGAAACCACAACCAGATGGTCTTTAACTCCAGGACCCTACAGTAAGGATTTCAGAACTATAAATTCCCCCAAATAAATTCCTAATTACATGGATTATACTAATTTATGCCATAACTCAAAAGCTGATATTACAAATCAATGTAGAATATGCATGAACCTATAAAAATTACAGATAATTTTAAGAAATTAGCAGACTTTAAAAGAACAGGCAAAGCTTCTAGGCCCCCTTTGTGAAATTTAGGTTTTTACAGTGTGGAGAAAACTTCATTTAGATGTTAGATTTTTTTTTAACGTTGAATCTTAAAGGTTGTTTATTCAATTAGCAAGTGCTTCAGGTGAGGGTCCCTGGATTATTGGTAATTTCCTCAATACCTAGAACTCTGTTGTACATAATACTGACACCCGGTAAAGTGTTTATGTTGAAATTCCTTTATTTGGAGTTAAAGAGGTAGCTAAAGAGTTTCTTGAAATACACACAGACAGATATTTATGTTATTTATTGTATATTCTTTTTCCCAGCTAAAGGAATATGGTATTTTAAAATGAATACAAATGAATATAAAACTAATACCATTATTGCTACAGTTTTTGGTCCTTACTCTTAATAAGGGTCCTTAAATATTAGCCAAATCATCAAAAAAGATATTCACTACTTTAATTCCTTATAACCGTTCCTAATATATTTGTTATTTAGCAATAAAACGCCCGAGGAGAGAAGTAGCAGATAGAATGAGATACTAGCACATAGTTTAAGATAACACAGTTTACCTCACCAAAAGAAACTTGAGCCAATCATTGCTGTATGTTGTAATACATATAGTTTATATACGTACACTACATTATGTGTGGAGAGTCATGTGTCTACATAGGTAATCCTTTAAGACAGGTTTTATTTAAAGCTACATTGCACATAATAAAATGCATTTCATTTCTATATTAATACATTTTTAACCTGTCCTCATGATCTGAGGAAAGATCTAGACAATGATTCTGGTTTTAACTAGATTTATTTTTGATTTCTTTACCTTGGAGGTCAAGACATCTTTATGACAGAAGAACAGAAGAAATATTATAATGCAATGAAAAAGTTGGGATCTAAGAAACCACAAAAGCCAATACCTCGCCCAGGGGTAAAACATATATAATATATATGTCTTTAGCATGTAAATTTTCAAATTATTTTTAATTTATCTTTAATGTACAAGTATTTTTTAAACATGAATGCTAATATTTTGGATAAACATCTTTATAAAACTGAATATATGTATTTTGAACGTTATCACAGTTCTTAATATTCTTTCTTAATTTTTATTTTTCTATAAAAATGAAAAACAATTATATACGCTTTTACTTTTATATTAGCACACAACTTACTACTAGTACAATGGCCTGTAGACCATCAAAAGCAAATGTACTTTTGATTGAAATTTATTTATGTAAATGATGATTTTTATGATGTACTGATTGCTATCTATCAGTAGGGTCAAACTAACATGTAGATCTTTGATATTACAACAAATAGCAAGAGAAACAATTGGACTGGTCATGAATCTAAAGTTTATTCTACTGTGGGGTCAAAGACCAGAATAGGCTCAGATGGAACTAGTGAGGCTTAGCAGTTAAAGAATAGTTTGTATTCCTCTAACAATTGAAAAAACATTTTAAATGCATTACCTGCATTTCAATTTATATTCAACATAATACACCTTACCAGTGAGTCATGGCTGAAGACAGAGCATCCTAAAGATGGGTACCCAACTAGTACCCAGAGAGCTACATTAGAATCACCCAGTACTTTTTAAATGGAAACATTGCCAGGTCTCAACCAGACCTACTAAATCATAGTCTGTGGATTTAAAGCCCTGGTATTTAATTTTTTGAGTACTAAATTTGATCTTGATACAATACTTTAAAACTTGCCTATGTAGCTATTAAAGGGATTTTTGAAATGTGTTTCCTGGAAAACATAATACTAGCAGTGAGATTGACAAGAAAGGGGATATGTAAGTATGGATATTTATAGAAATATATATCCTATACATGGAAGAGATAGGAAAATATAGCTCTCTGATATTTTAGCAGTAATAAGCAACACATTAGTTAAAATAATAAAACAAAGTAGAAACTTAGAGACATGTTATTATATTACCTTGGAATACTTCAAGCAGCAGGGCTGAGGTTTTCTTAGCAAAAAATTACCTTACGATCATGGCAATTCACATATAACATACTAGGGTGGATAAGCTTAAAAGCAAATGTTAGTATACAAGGCTAACTGAACACTGGTCTAATGTACTGAAAGTCTACAGCAACAACAAAAAGTTTTCGTTTGCTCTGACTTAAATTTAACCCATTAGTAATATTCTTGTAGAAAACAAGATAGGGATAATTGTAGATAATCTTGTAGAGAGCAAGATGAGGAAAACAAGGCCAGGCATAATTTATGCAAGTTTTGAAGACATACCTCTCTAAAAAAATTTTTACTAATGTAATGATTAGTGGATACTACTTGTAAAATTTACTCTACATTCCATATTATTCTTGTTTCTTTGCAGAACAAATTCCAAGGATGTATATTTGACCTAGTAACAAACCAAGTTTTTGATATCTCTATTATGGTTCTTATCTGCCTCAACATGGTAACCATGATGGTAGAAAAAGAGGGACAAAGTAAATACATGACTGATGTTTTATATTGGATAAATGTGGTTTTTATTATCCTTTTCACTGGAGAATGTGTGCTGAAACTGGTCTCCCTCAGACACTACTACTTCACTGTAGGATGGAACATTTTTGATTTTGTGGTTGTGATTCTCTCCATTGTAGGTAAGACCACTTATTAATCAGATTTTAATTTTGAATCAAACTAAAAACACATTCTCAGAGAAGTTTCTGAATTTTTGAATGTAAATTTGCTTTTGAATAAGTTAGTGAAATGAAAGAATGAAGGAACCTTAAAAACAAAACTAAACAAAATAAAAACCTCCGTGTCAGAATTACTGGGTTCATGCTACAGGCCTCAAAGCCACAAGATTTCTATTCGTTGGAAACACACAACACTCCTTGATATTTGATTTCCAAAATTACCTTCACAAAGGTAGCAACTGTGTCTATGTGTAGGTATGTCTTAGAAGACCAATACAGAATCTGAAATCATTTCCTTTTTAGCACATGTGAGAACTGTCCCTTGATCAATGATACTATTAATAGCCAGAATATTGGTGACTCTTTAAGAAAATTCTCCCTGAATTCAAAGTGAAGTTAAGGTCTCAAGAAATGCCATGTTCATTTCTTATGCCTTCATACTTGGCAAGTCTATAAAATGTTGTCATTTCTCAACCAACCTCAGTCATGTCTGTGAATCATAGTACATGATTTTATACTTCCTCTTTCATTACCCTAGCTGTTTTTCTGTCTTTTGGGGTTTTTCGTTATCTGTAAGTGCCTTGCCCAGTATTTTAAAATTATATTTATTTTTAGAACTATAAATTTTAAATAAGAGAAAGTGTGGAGAGCATTTAATACAGACTCGATTTACGGATTATGAAACACACAAAGGTTAAAGGTCACATAACCTAGAACCACAGTATCAAGTACCACATAACTTAGAATAAGCATTCAAAATCAATTTTTGAAAAAAGTATTATCACCAGAGGTGACATTAAAATTAAGATAGAAGAACACAAATAAAAATTTAGGTAGGAATCTCACACTAACAACAAGCCTAATAGTGGAAACATTCCCATTAAGTCTGGAAGAAGAAAAGAGTGTCCCACTATCACTTCCTTTGTAACAGTGTTGGCTGATGCAATTAGATAAGAAAACAAAGAGGTACATACGTTTAAACAATGGAGCAAATTATCTTTATCTTCAGATTATAGTATGGCATTCTTTAAAAATTAAAGTAAGTCAACTGAAAAAATGGATTCAATTAGAGTTCAGAAGGTAAAATTTTCAATTACATGTAGCAACATTAATAATTTTTTACGTGGATAAAAAATTAGAAAATATTCTTAAAGAAAAAGCTCATTCACAATTGCTATAGAAATAAAGTAAAATATCTAGTAACAATTTTAATAAGAAATGTATAAGACTTCTATGAAGAAAACTAACAGGTATGAAAGAAAGCTTAAATAATTGAATGGCTTATCTTAGATAAGAAGGCTATCATTATAATCATGACCATTTTTTATAAATTAATCTATAAATTCAGTGTAATCCCAATGAGAATATCAATGAGTCTTTTTGTGTGGTAGGAGTAATAAATTGACAATATAAGTCTAAATGATTCTAAAATTCATTTAGAAGAAAAATTAGAGGGGTGACTTATATTGCTAGATATTAAGACTGTTATAACATTGATGAAGTAAAACAGTGATTTTAAAAAGCTTAATGGATTCGAATAGATAATTCAAAATTAAACTTCAATATATGGAGAATTATTAATTTACTCAGTAAAAAGATCACATGAATCAAAGATTAAAGTGAAAAAAATGGATTCTAGTAGATAGAGATTTAGAACCATGAACTTGAATAGTCCTTTCTATTTAAGACACAAATTTAAGTCTATGAAGAGAAAATAATAGATATGACTGCATAAAAATCAAAATATTCTACAGAGGAAAACTTACCACCATCAAAAAAAAAGGTCGAAAGACAAATGAAACACAGGGAAAATATTTATGTAACATTTAAGGCCAACAAAGTCTTAGTACTTCCAACAGAAAAATAGTTTTCATAAATCAATGAGAAAATAGTAAATCTCTCATTAGAAAAATGGGCAAATGACCTGATTAGGCCAAAAAGAGAAAGTTGAAAATAGCCAGCAAGCATACAAAATGTCCAATAAACCAAAAAAAATGTGAATTATTTTTTCTAAAACAAATGCAAGTAAATTATAATAATGAGATGTTTTAAACATCATAAAGGTTTTCCGGTAAAAGTTATAAAGAATGACAGTACTGATAAGCATGTGGAGTATGAGTACTATCATATACTACTATTATGAGGGTCAATAGGTACAAACTTTCTGGAGATAGATTTGGTTATATATAACTAATATAAATTTTAAATATACTGTTTGACCTAACTTCTATTAATATATTATCAAAAGATGTTCGTGCAACTAGAAAAAATATACTAACTCGGACATTCATCTCAGCCAAAAAAATTGGAAACAACATAAAATTGTTCAATATGTGGTTATTTTGACAGAACATCATACAACTATAAGGAATTACTTTGTTGTCATTTGTATGGAAATATCTCCATGACATATGATGTAGTGACAAACAGATTACAAAAAAAAAAGCTTGCATAATATGATTACATTCATGTGTGTATGTGTGTATGTGCTTGCATAGAGAAATGTCTGGAGTGATACTCAACAAATTATTAACAATAGTTATGGTTGGTGATAGTTCAGGTGATGTATATTTCCTTTTTTGCATTTTAGCATTTTACTGTATTGCTTGAATTTTGTGCATGAGTATAAGGTATCATCCTTATAATTTAAAAAATTATTGAAAGGAAAAACATAAGGTCCACAAACAGTAAAGGAGGGAAAATGTCACCATGGTAATTCTAATCATTTTCTTTGAGATTTCTCAATCCTTTGATTGCTAAGAAATTGCTTTCAATATAAGATGACAGTCCTGAATTCGTAAGAGATAAGAAAGCAGATAAAACTATTTAGAGTCATGATCTTCTGTAGCATGGATATTTAAATATTTCCTTTTTATTCCTTCCCTCCTCACCAGGTATGTTTCTAGCTGATTTGATAGAAAAGTATTTTGTGTCCCCTACCCTGTTCCGAGTGATCCGTCTTGCCAGGATCGGCCGAATCCTACGTCTGATCAAAGGGGCAAAGGGTATCCGCACGCTGCTCTTTGCTCTGATGATGTCCCTTCCTGCGTTGTTTAACATCGGCCTCCTGCTCTTCCTGGTCATGTTCATCTATGCCATCTTTGGAATGTCCAACTTTGCCTATGTTAAAAAGGAAGCTGGAATTAATGACATGTTCAACTTTGAAACCTTTGGCAACAGCATGATCTGCCTGTTCCAAATTACCACCTCTGCTGGCTGGGATGGATTGCTAGCACCTATTCTCAACAGTGCACCACCAGATTGTGACCCCCAAAAAGTTCATCCTGGAAGTTCAGTTGAAGGAGATTGTGGTAGCCCATCTGTTGGGATATTCTATTTCGTCAGTTACATCATCATATCATTTCTGGTGGTGGTGAACATGTACATCGCTGTCATCCTGGAGAACTTCAGTGTTGCTACCGAAGAAAGTACTGAGCCCCTGAGTGAGGATGACTTTGAGATGTTCTACGAGGTTTGGGAGAAGTTTGATCCTGATGCGACCCAGTTTATAGAATATAGCAAGCTCTCTGATTTTGCAGCTGCCCTGGATCCTCCTCTTCTCATAGCAAAACCAAACAAAGTCCAGCTCATTGCCATGGATCTGCCCATGGTCAGTGGGGACCGGATCCATTGTCTTGACATCTTATTTGCTTTTACAAAGCGTGTTTTAGGTGAAAGTGGAGAGATGGACTCTCTTCGTTCCCAGATGGAAGAAAGGTTCATGTCTGCAAATCCTTCTAAAGTGTCCTATGAGCCCATCACATCTACACTAAAACGAAAACAAGAGGATGTGTCTGCAACTGTCATTCAGCGTGCTTATAGACGTTACCGCTTACGGCAAAATGTCAAAAACTTATCAAGCATATACATAAAGGATGGAGACAGAGATGATGACTTACCCAGTAAAAAAGATATGGTTTCTGATAATGTTAATGAGAACTCAAGTCCAGAAAAAACAGATGCAACCCCCTCCACAATCTCCCCACCTTCTTATGATAGTGTAACAAAGCCAGACAAAGAGAAATATGAAAAAGACAAAACAGAAAAGGAAGACAAAGAGAAAGATGGCAAGGAAAGCGAAAAATAGAGCTTCATTTTCGATATATTGTTTACAGCCTGTGAAGGTGATATATTTGTGTTAATATGACTCTTTTAAGGAGGTCTATGCCAAAACTTTTTATCAAAATGTTCTCAAAGTCAGTGAAGTCACTAGCTCTGATTCCCTAGGGTAGGTGGGCAACATTAGCAGATGGCTATTTTTGCATTGGTAAAAGTGACTTGAATTCTAAGAGTAAGTCTATAGGGATTATTGATTACAGCAAACAAAGGTGATTTAATTTTATTAGCTTTTAATAAATCAGAAGACTATGTAGAAAATCTGCCTTGTCATCTGCCTTGTCATCTTTTCACAGGATTGTAAACATTCATGTTTCCCATGCAAATACAAACACACATACACAAATATCTATCATTTGGATATCTACAAAAGTATTTTGTCTTGGCTTTGCAATGAAATGCCCTGATAGAAGGAATGTTCATTACTAATGAATGTTTAGTTAAAACATCTTGTCATTAGGGAGCAAGACTCTTTTATCCATGTACAGAGGTCATCGTATATTTTGAGGTGCTTAAATTTATTCTATATTGCATCAAAACCAATCTATATGTGCCTATACAATGCCATGGGATTAAAAATGTATGTAGGCTATTCATTTCAACAAATACTTTCATTCATCTTGACTCATATACCAACCAGGATAAGACTTACCTTTAGAGTATTGTGCTTCATAGCCTGCCTTTTTTTATATCCTTCTTTGTTCATACAATAACTATACAACATGAAAAATTATTTTAAGTACATATCACATTCCTCAAAAGAAAAAATAATGAAGATAATTGAGAAAAGAAGCAACTGAAAAAAGCTTTATTCACTATTATTTATAAAATCTATACTGGACTGTGCTGCCCAAAAACACCAATAGTGACCCAACTCTCAATCTCTTTTGTCACAATTTTCTGCTTTCTCATGAGCTATTGTTTTGTCATTCTTTAGCACTAAACAAAGTTGATATTTCCCTTCAGTGAAGTGCTTCCTGATATGCAGAGAGCTATTTGATACCACAGTACATTTTTTGAGCAGAAAATGAGTTGGGCATAGTGTTTACTGCATCACCTCCATACCATCCTAAATGTGTATGGCAAGATTTTAAGTCAAAATTTATGGCAGGCTTTCAACACAGACTTGTGTTTAGTATGAATGAAAGAGCATTCAACCGGGATTCTTGGCACTTGCTTTCTTGTCACTAACCTACTATCCTAATTTGTACTAGTAATCCTTTTGGACCTCTAGTCTTTCATCTATAAAATGAGGAGGATGTCACTTGCTCCTTCAAATTCAATGACTATAAGGTATATTATGTATCAATAAATAAAGGACCCTGAGCTTATAGTTTACCAAGCTCATATTCATTTTGCTTTAGCTGTTATCTTCCTACCAAGGTTTATAAATCTAGTTTTAAAAAATCCATGTTAGTACTGGCTTGAAAAGAATTGGCCATAATGCATTTTTTCATGAGGTTATCCGAGGAATATGAGATCTTTCTTCTATCAAGTTATTCATGCACAGGCAAAAATTGAGTTACAGAAGTAGAAAGTAGTTTTATTTAGAAGATTTTGTGGACGTTTTCAGAGCGAATATATAGAACATATTTCATTCGTTTGCTTTTTTAAATTAAAACGAACAGAAATTATATTTCTATAATAAGTACTTAAGAAATTGTTCTGGCTAGTTAAAACTAAAGGAGATTTAAACACACCTATAAGAGATGAAGAGGTATGAGTAAAGAATGAGAGAGAGAGAGAGACTAAGAAACACAGTTATTGAGAAAGACAAAACAAATAAAAGAGACATTTCAACAGAACTTCCTATCTAGAACATTTTTAAATTGTGATATATTTTACCACATTCATGAAGGAGATTATCACTTCTAGACATTTATCTTAAGGTACATATGAAATTAAATCTAGGGCCAAAGATTCTTTTCACCTATGTTCAATCATTCATCTTAGGTTATTTAAGCTTCTTTTTTATTTAATATGACAGATACCACGCAGTGTTTTCCTAGACTATGTCAAGCATTGCATCACATACCTGCTAAGTCTACTGAAAATAGGTTTTGATAATTTAATTAGAGAACCATACAAAATATATTACATTTGTAAGATTTTTAATACATTAAATTAAGAAATTAATATCACCTTAAATTTGAATTCAGTCTATCCTCATTATTTTAAATCCATATAAATATAACTGTAGTTTGCATTTTTATGTAATATAGTGTGAAATATGGGCAAGTTATGTGTGATTTTACATTGCCTGATTTTTATGTAAAAATAATATTGGCAACTTGTTCCTCAACACAATTTCTTCTTGGCATTTCAAAAAAAGAAAAACTTACAGAGTCACTCTTCCTTCTAGTTCATGCTGAACCGATTTCATGCTGAACAATAATTTTCTTTAAATATAACATGGTTAGGTTTTGTATATATGTTTTCCCAGGAATATCTAGTTGTGACTTTTTATCAATTAAAAACAATGGTAATTGGAACTAAGCACTCATTTAGTATAGTGTAAACTTGAAGGAAAATTAGACTTCTTTTTTGTTGTAGGTTACTGTTTGGTACTGAATATGAGATACCACCCTCCAGAAGGCACTGTCATGCGAACACTTAAATTACCTAATCACTGAGCTCATTTCACCTGATGATGGAGAATTTCAGTTACACTGTAAAATTTCAATGAGAATAAAATGGAAGTGAACAGATTTGAACATAAATCCATGCATACAATTTGGATAAAAATGCAAGAATCTCATTTTACCTTTTTGATTGTTACATCGTCTGCAAAAGACATAAGTGATTTGGGGCTGTTTCTGATTGTGGATGCTCAGCGATGCTGATTGTTGAAAACCTCAACCCAAAATGTTCAGCATGATTTTACAGAATTTTGATAGCTTTATTAAAAAGAGTTAAGATAAAATGCATATGTAAATAAAGCAGTTCTAAATAGCAATTTCAGAGAAGTGTTAATGGAAATAATGACAGGAGGGCCGGCTAAATTAGAGTGGCCAAGTAACCGGCCTGGGTTTAGGACCTATGTATAGAGGCCACCGATTTTTTTTAAAATCTGTGGTTTACTAAGTTATATTCTTGAGGAAAACAATCAAGAATTGCTTCATAAAAATAAATGAATAGCCATGAATATAATAATGCTGTTTACATAGAATTCTTTACAAATTTCATACATCTATGAATGCTCAAAATGTTTGAGTTTGTCATAAATTATATTGTAGTTATACTTGAGACTTACACATTGTAATAGAATCTAAAAATAAAAGTCATTGAAAAATAAAATCGTTTGCATGTATTTTCTGTTTCTATGAGAATAACCTATAAGGAGTTAAATTCAGTGCGTCCCTAAATAAGTTGCAGCTACTGATAGCTTTTGGTTTTTTTTAATTGAAAGATGGAAAGCTTCAAATGCCCTCTATAAGAAGTCTTCCAGGGCAAGAAAGATGGGAATAAAAAATGTAGAGTTCCAAAGTAATTCACTGAAATCCGCAACAGAGTTTGTGTGTGAGGAGAAAATAGAGACAGGAAGTGAGAATATACAAACATTAAGCCACACAGTGACAGTATGTATCTTTTTTGTGTAATAACATTGAGAGGGGGTATTGCATACATAATGGCTAAGGGCTTGGATTCTAGATCAAAACTGTATTTGGATACCAGTTAAGCTATGACTGAGTTTCCTGAATACATTATTTAACTTATGTGCCTCAGCTTTCTCATCTGTAAAATGAGGATAATAGTACTACTTTGTGCTATGGTCATAGGGTAGAAAAAGAAAATCCACATGAAGCAGTTAGAACAAGCCTGACAACACAGAATCAAGACTTTGTATTAGTAGTAATGGTTAGTGTGGCAGCCAATTTGCCACTGAAAGCCCATAGTACCGCTCCATCATATAGGAGCACGATGCATTCTCCATAAATGTTAAATAATGATGATATTTCTTCTATTTTATAAGAATAAGTGTAAATATAGTACCCCAAATAGTCTCATGCATCCTTTTGGTATGTGGTGAACATTTAGTGATGTGACATATACACCAAAATATTTCAAAATTGAGCTATTTTTGAGATTTATCCAAAACAACATGCTAAAACGAAGAAACATGCGTATTTACAAACGTTCAGCTTATTCCAAGAAAAATTGAAGGCAGTGATTCCCATATTTAGCTAAATAGTCAATCCAAACCTCTATTTTATTTTAGCTCTGAGCATCCAGTCCTGCTAAGGGTCTTTAAATAAGATATACTACATATAATTGCTCCTGTGCTGGGCCATTATTTTAACCTTGTGTGTTATTATAATGGCATGTGAAAAGGTATAAAATAGTCTTAGGGATCTCTGTACTGACAGTTGTGATAGTCACACTGCAAAATAAAATTACAGTGACTGAACAGTACCGTCATGCATCTCAACATAACTGATTGACAATCACATGAATTTCCTACAGCAAAAAAGTTAAATTCTTCCTTGCCATACATAACACTATACCATAATCCAAGAAAAATGAACCGCAGAGTACATGGTAATCTCTCTCAAGGGAGGGAAAAATTGCAGACTGGTTAGAGCAGAAGGGAGCATTGCTGCAACAGCATCTGATGCACAGAGGAAGAGAAGCATGAATAATTGATAGCTATAAACAAGCAATAGAACAAACATGCTACACTTAACCCCCTGTTATTCTAAGAGTCACGTAACTAGATACCTACATCAGCCATTGATCTGTCCAAGAAAAAAAGCCAGTTTTAAGAGATTTAGGAGGCATGTGTAATGTCTGTATCATGTGCTTTAGCTTGACTCTCATTTAATATATTTTTCGTAAACAATTGAAATGCAAAAAAAATAATAGATAAAACAGTAGACAATAAGTATATAGACAAGATTCAGAGCTTGTTAACAATCTTGAAAACCTGGTAGAACTGAGCTAAAATTATTTCTGTTCCAGATGTAATATTTGCTGACATGTCCTAGTTTTGATTTTATTTCGTACAAGACAGAGCATCTTCTATTTAGTTAACTTCCACCAGGTGACTAGCAACAGCTTGGAATGTCTTCATGAACCAATCAAAATAATGAAAAGCAAAGACAAACCATTTGACTAAGTGAAAGAAGCCAGTCTGAAAAGGCTACATACTGTACAAACTAGCAGGTGGCTCCAGTGGGACTATTTCAGCTCAGTCAGAACATATTGAGATTTCTTAATCTTAGGGTATTTTAGATAGAACTGATTTTAACTACATTAGACCCCTAGCAAAATTTAAACGAGAAGTACCAAAGAAAACCTCTTTCCTATAGTGAGGGAAAAAATACAGCTCAAAGACAAGGTCTGAGAAAGACTCCTGATAAATTGAGACTAAGGAAAGTGGAGTTTTCCAACCTTCCCATAAGGTCACCCAAACCCCATCTACTTTTGGTCTTTCCACAGAGTTTCGGAGCTGCTGACACCTTCACTTCCACCTCAGCCTACGAAAACAAATCCGTGAATTCAAAGCTTTTCTAATTCCTGATTAATCTCTAGGGTGTCAAATTTAGCAAACTTCAATTTATGTTCAAAGAGAACTACACATCATACATGAATTAGCCATTCATTTATTCAATAAATATCTACTGAGTACCTTCATCTGCCAGTCCTGGTTTCAGTCACTGAAGACACAGACAAATCCTTTCCTTCCTGGAGCTTTTATTTGAGGAGACAAGAATAATGACACATGAATGATTATAAATATTAGGGCAATATTATATTGATTCTACCATACGTTATAAATTGTGTATATGTCACATGTATTAGATTAGGTTTTATTATTTGTTATATTACCTATGTTATATACTATTTTATTTTATGATGCTTAGAAAGACAGTATTAGGTGCACCACTCTCAAAGCTTTATAATTTTTGGTCATCACTTAAAAATAATGACTTGAGGTTGTGCACATTTTTTACTGCAAATTTTTGTAACTCTAGATATACTCACTTTAGTCATTCATTGTAATAATTTATAAGCTGTTTTGCCAGAGAAAATCACTCAGGAGCTAACTTTTCATTCCTAATAGCTATTTTATTTCTCACTACTATAAATGAGTGATTTAAAAAAGAAAAAATTCAAAATAATTGTTTTACTGTGGTAGTTTAGGCGAAAGATTTAATAAGACAAAAATTAAAATTTATGGTTAAAATAAAAGTTTGTGCTTTTGGTTGAAGCTAGGATATTATCATTGTCCTTAATATTAGAAATTAAGAACTAATTTTGTAATAAAATTTTATGGGTGAGAAATAAATATCAAAACTCCATAGAAAATATCTTTTTTTCTTAAAAAATCCTGTGGAGCTCGCAACTACCAAACTTCTAAATGTCAAAACCTCATTTTGATTCTTTTAAAGAAAATAGTAAAGATAGAATTCCCTTGTAATCTCCCTAAACAACTCAGCCCGTCTTGATATATTGGTTCTAGACGATGCCCTCAATTGAATCAGCTTTGATAAGAGACGATTGGGAACAAACAGAAGTGGCAAAAGAATTCCTCCATGCTTCATTTTCCTGCCTAATTTATTCCCTTTTATATATTCATTTTACTTTAACCATCTCATTTTGACCCTAAATTCAGAACAAAGATTGATAACTGGTTTAGAGCCACCTAATTTGGCCCTGGCACTTGCAGCTAAAAAAAAAAAAGATATATTTATCTCTAAAGAATCACACATTCTCCATTTATTTTAGAGACAAATGGGTCTGCCTCCTACAAACCTCAGCCAGAATACCACTTAGAGCTGAGTTATGGGCAGAAAGGGATCTGGGAGGGAGCCAGGGAGGACAAGAGAAGCAATCCACTTTAGCTTCGTGACTGTAAGCCACAACATATATCAGAAATCTGAAGAATGCAGGCAAGAAGTGACTCTTTGCAGGCAAGCATATTTTAAATTTTTCCCTTTGAAATAAAGTTAAAAATTCACTAACCAGCATGACTAGAGCTAGAATGGGGCATGATTAACTTGGTGTAAGGGATCCAATGCTTGTATAGAAAAACAAAGCCCTCCAATCTGCACAAAGCTGAGAAATCCTTATGGCAGCTTAAAATGGCAGCCTTTGGCATTTTTTCCCTATTAACATTTCTTCCCGTCCAGTTATTTCCTCCTAGAGTAAGGGAACTCTTTTTTTCTTCCCTGCTTCTGTCATCTTGGGAGCTAAAACCAACAAAACTAATCTCTTCCTCTTTATAAGATCAATAAAGCAAATTAGACACGACATTGAAAGCACTTAAGGAAATCTAAGCTCTGTTTTTCAGAGTGCAATACCATCTTATGCCTTTAAGAATTGTCAGAAGATATAAATGTACAAACACACACACAGCAGCAGCATATTAAGTAAAATCATGAGTTTAAAACTGTCACTTACTAACAATTTGACTGTGAGCTTGAACAATACACTATATTTTCTGAGCCTCAGTTTCTTCATCTATAAGAGTCTGGCTCTCAGTAGACCCCAGATATATAAGTACCCGGTAGGATCTTTAGAGGGCAACAATTTATCATGCATTTTCTAAAGTACCTCTCAATCTAGGATTCAGTCATAAATTCAATAAAATGATATTGAGTCCCTACAGTGTCCTGGAAGAATCAGTCAATGATAACGGTACTGTGCTGTATTTCCATATTGTACCATGGAATCGTGATGGGGAGGAGTTCAGTCTACCTAGGGTATGCTAGAGCTGAGTATTGAAAACCTGAGTAAGAGTTAGTTTAGAATGTGTTGAGTTTGCGGTACTATGGGTCAAAGTAAAGAAGTCCTAGGGGCTGGCCCAGTGGTGCAGCGGTTTAGTTCATGCTTTGGCAGCCCTGGGTTCACTGGTTTGGATCCCGGGTGCCAGCTGACACACTGATTGTCAGGCATGCTGCAGCAGCCTCCCATATAAAGTAGAGGAAGATGGGCACGGATATTAGCCCAGGGCCAGTCTTCCTCAGCAAAAAATGAGGAGAAATGGCAACGGATGTTGGCTCAGGGCTGGTCTTCCTCATACACAAAAACATAAAGAGGTCCTGAAGGCAATTGAACATAAAGGTCTGAAGTTCAACGAAGATATCAAGGTTAGAGACACATATCCAGGAGTCATTGCTTCCTAGGGGTGGTGGAATCCAGAAACAGAGTAAGTCAACCAGGAAGAGCATATGCATGCAAGTAGAGCATGAAACAGACAGTTTTAAGGAGAGTGAATACAGTATTAAGAAAGAGAAAGTGGTCAGCACTACAAACTGCTGCAGAGTTGTCACATCACTAAACACTAAAAGTGTTTAGTACACACTAAAACAGTTTAATACACACATTTTTGGTGGAATAGTAGATGCAAAAGCCACATTGCATGAGTCAATGAGAAGTGTGTTAAGGCTTAATGTGACCATTACCCACCTCTCATGAAATTCACCTTTCCAGCACACAGCAGGGTAGATATCATAAGAATGGAAATATATGGGATCAAATTGAATATCCTCTTTTGTGAAGTATATGCTTGCATTTTCCACCTATTTTTATACTGGACTCTCAGGACATCAGTGGAAATGTCAGAGCAAGAGCTTTTGAAAATTCACTTCTCCATAAAAGAATAGAAACGCTGGTAAAATTGTCAAAATCAACTTTTTCAGAACTCTGCAAGTTAACCACAGGAGCATTTATTCAAGAAAAATGGCTCAATCTCAGTAAGAATAGCCAGCTCTATAGTAGTTTTGAAAACCAATAGTCCCACAATCACAGTGAAAATCTGCAGCCTAAAAGCCACTGGAGGGGGAGGACAGGTTTGAAACTCCCCAAAAGCCCTGTTTCCAGAAAATTGTCTGGCAATTCCCTGGAAAACCCACTTGCAAAGCTATCTGTATTTGGCCTGACTCAGAGCTCACTCTGTGCCAACAGCCTTTTCTCTGGGGTTGTTTGCAATTATTTAACATTGCAGCTGCTTAAGGCAGAAATAACAGTTGGGGTAAACAAGATTATAAAAAAATTTAAAAGGAAAAGCTGAGGAATGAGACGTCCATAATGAACTTTGTAAAGCTACGACATATTTCTCAGAATCTACAAGCACATGCAGGTACAGGGCTGCAAGCATCCCAGGGCTGTGTACATCCCAGGGCTGCACACATATCCTGAGCTCTCACCTCTGGCTGACCTTGAGGTTCTGCATAAGCAGAAAGTGACAGCTAATGGACAGTTATAAACTACCTTCCTGGGTCGTAAAGGCATGTCCCAACAGGCAAACAGAGACCCTCAGTCAAGGCTGGGAGATTTAATTGTCCAAGGAATCTAAAGAAATTTCTGTCCAGTCATTAGATGACTACTAAGCTAATTGAGCAGAGACTTTGCTTCCACACATGACAAAGAATATAGACTTTACTGATTTAGTTCAGGAAAGTCACTAACCAAATAAGCAGCAGCAGCAAACCCACCACCACAACAAAAGGTAACAATGACAAACCCAGGGGAAGGAGGAGAATCTGAATTTAAGATTAACAGGTGATTTTTCATTAGAAACTATGGAGGATAGAGGTGGTGGGATGACATATTCAGTTATTAAAAGAAAGGCTGAACCAAGAATTCCATATCTAGTAAACTAACCTTGAGAAATTAAGATATTCTCAGATAAACAAAAACTGAAAGAATTTGTTGTAAGCATACCTGTCCTACAAGAAATACTAAAGAGAGTGCTTAGGCTGAAAAGAAAGGTCACTAGACAGTAACTCAAATCCACTTGAAGAAATAAAGAACACCAATAAAGCTAACCAAATCAGTTAATATAAAAGACCAATATAAATTAATTTTTTGTTTATAATTCCTCTTTTTCTCCTATATAATTTAAAAGACAATGGCATAGAGCAATACTTTTAAATCTGTGTTGATGGGTATATAATGTGTAAAAACACAATTTATTTGACATAAAGAACAAGGAATGAGGAGGGAAAGGAGATAATTAGGAGCAAAGGTTTTGTATACTATTGAAATTCAATTTGTATTAGCCCGAGCTAGATTGTTACAAGTTAAAGTGTTAATTGCAATCCCCAGGGCAACCACTAAGAAAATAACTCAAAAAATATAATAAAAGAAATGACAAGGGAATTAAAATAGAACACTAGAAAATTTCTATTTAACACAGAAGAAGGCAGTAAGGGAGAGACTGAGGGAGAAAAAAAAGACATAAGACATAGAAAATAAACAACAAAATGGCAAACAGAAATGCTACCTTATCAATCAATGCATTGGAATGTCAGTCTTTTTCTTCCTTTTTTTTTGAACTATTCATCAGAGCAATGATAAAATGATAGAACAGCAAGGAAATATCACCAGTCCACCATCGGAATGGCTACATTTAAAAAAGACTGACAATAACAAGTGTTTCAAAGATATAGAGCAAAAGAAATTCTCATACGTTGCTAGCAAGAATATAAATTCATACAATTACTTTGCAAATATGTTTGTCAGCACCTATTAATGCTAAACACGTATGTATTCTATGACCAGAAATCCTATACTAGGCATATATACACAGAAGTGAGTATTTATAACCATCAAAAGATGTATTTATATGAATGTTCAGAGATGCTGTGTTCACAATAGCCTCAAACAGGAAGCAACAGAAAAATCCATCACGATTAGAAAGGATAAATATTGTGGTATAGATATACAACACAATACTGTGTACAAGAAGGGACCTCTTACTGATACACGCAACATCATAATGGAGACTGTCACTAACATAATGATGAGCTAAAGAAGCTAGATACCAAAGATTAAATATTGTGTGAATTAATTTATGAAGCTTAACAACAGACAAAACTTATTTCTGATAATAGAAGTCAAAAGACTGGCAACCTTTGGGGAGGTTATTGACTTAGAGGGCCATAAGGGAGAATTCTAGGGTACCAGAAATGTTTTATATCTTAATCCAGATGGTGTTTATATGGAAGTACAAATACGTATATTCCAGCTGCATGGCTTTCTCACCATACTGTATATTTATTATACCTCAATAACGCAATAAGCAACAACAACAAGACTGGGTTACTGAGATCAGCCATCATTTCCAGGTGGCTCAGCTGCAGTGTCATCTTACTGTTCTGTTTCCTGCTGCTTCTTTGCTTTTGGTTCTTGGGAATTTCCTCTAATTTCTTGCAAGCTTTGCCTTCCATTCAAAATTTATTTATTAAATTTTACTCAACAGACATTTTATACCAGGATTGTTTTTTCAGGATATCTGGTCATCTAATTGCTGGGTACTAAATGGACACAACACGATTTCCTGTCTAGGAATCTCCTGTAACTTTGTCTGACAGTCATAAAAACTAAGGTCATTCTAATAAAACATGGGCTTCCAAAATAATTTTTTTTCTACATTTCTAAAGCCTCCCAGAGCAAACCTAGAAATAGCTATAAAAAAAGTAGTAGAGAAATGGAAAAAAATAATTAATTCAAGAAGACTCATTAAGTCTGAGACTTAACTTTGTAAATTTATATGTTTTAATTCTTTTATAAGAGAGTAATTATTGGTAATCTAATGGAAACATTATTTTCCTACTGCATTGTAATTGCATTTCACTAACAACACAAAGCTATCTGAGAACTTGGATGGACCATAAATGCATTAATCATTTATCTTTGGAGGAATGGCTTGAAATAAAAGATGCAATATGAACAGCTCTTTTCTCAACTTGCAATAAATCTAAAGGTTTTTCTTTTCTTCATTATTTAGACAACTCATTCTCTTCACAACCTATCACAGACTATAAATGAACTGATAGACATACTATTTACCTTGTTCCTCAAATAAAAAAAAATTCTCAGAGCATTCTTGTTTCTTTCCCTTGCATGAATATCCAATCCATCAACAAATACTATTGGCTCAACCTATGAAATATAACCCAAATCTGCCCATTTCTCTTCATCTCTGCCACCTTCACCCTAGTCCTAATCACTATTGTCTTTTGCCTGGACTGTTAGTATAGCCACTGAACTAGTCTTTTGGATTCACTTTTGATTCCCTAGAATCTATTCTCCACAGAGCAAACAGAGTGATCCTTTGAAACTTTAATTTCGATCCATCTGTTCTCCCCATTTCCCCAATTCTTCCTAAGCTTCTTTAGCATGAAAGGCAGACTTTTTAGCACTCTCAAAAGGGCCTTACATGATCTGGCCCCTTCTTGTCTCTATTACCCCACGTTACACCACCCTTTTCTAAAACTCGCATCACTTCAGTTCCACTGACTTTCTTTCTGTTCTTCAACCCAGCTCAATATTTCCTCCTTAGAGAGGCCTTCCCTAATCAGCCTACTGAAAGCAACCCCACTGCCCTAGTCGCTTTCCATCATGTTAAACTGTTTTATTTTCATCTCTCCATTTACTATTATCTAAAATTATTATGATTTTCTGTATTTGTTTTCTTGTCTCCTCTCAACTGATAACATAACCCCATGAGATACAGAATTTACTTATTCTAGCTATCTCCATCCCTGGAAATGCTCAGACACTGAGCAACAGATGCTCAGTAAGTATCAGTTAAATTGATTATTTCAGAGCCCTGAACTTCATCAGTTTGGCTTGAAAAAGAAAAGCTCTGATGGACTAATATCATGGAACATCAGTGTCTGCTCATAAGTTTAGTGCTACCTATTCCATGGTTCTGTGAATTTAACAGAGAAATCCTGGGAATATATGGTGAGAGAGAGATGGCAGGGAAGGACTTTCCTGAAATTCTTTGATTCGTATCACATATTTGGGCCATGTTTGGCTATTCTTGTTTGCTTCGTAAGAGAAAAGCAAATTACATCCTAAATCAGCTCATCAGGAGATAACCCCAAAAGGAACGCCTACCTCTGGTGTGCTGACAAATGCTTATAACTGGCTCTCCTGGAGAAAAAAAGCTCTTAATTCTAGTTTTTGTCAATTTCTGTGGTGTAAATACTCCCACGGCAGCCAGTTTCAAACAAACAACTTGACATCACTGAACGTGGAGTTGGGAGGAGATGGGCACCAGTAGCCCTCACCAGCTGGTCCAAACTGGCTCCAGTACACCTCTGACTTCTACCATGTTCCAAGAACAGTGTGAAGTACTTTATATTTAGTCTCTCCTATCTTAGAGCAGCCCATAAAACTGATCTGATAGTCATATATGCCAGAGATGAGGAAATAAACTTAGGTAACATGCCCCAAGGGTACACTTCATGAAAGGGGTGAAGCCAGAGTTTGAATCCAGATCTCTCTGACTCAGGAACCACATCTTTCATTTGTTTCAGGGAATGGAGGTCAAAAAAAGCCACAAAAAACCCAACAACAAACAAAATAACAAGGCTTTGGTTAAATGTCAAGCAGCTTAAGATCATGGCTTTTTTCTGAATATCCTGGAGGTCTCTCAGATAATGAAAATTTTATTGCTAGCATCAATTATATGTGGAGTATGTAATTAGATGAATTGAGAATCCTAAAAGTAGAAGATTAAACAGATTTCGGTGCACCAGCAAAATCTTGGCACCCCTCTCTCTATTCCTCTTTCTTGCTTTCTTTGCTAGCTCTTTTTTTAAACCCCTTCCCTCTAAATATTAACATCCTAGACATCAAGGGGAGTAGGCATTGAAAGAAACAGTGATTCAGTATCAAACACAATGTGTCTACTTGTTGAGCAATCCTGGTGAAAAACAAAAATGGATCAGTTTCTAGGGTAAAACTATGGATGAGGCAGTGAATAAGTTACATCCCTTTGGAGGATGGAGTCACCACCTGCCAGGGATAAAAGGAGAAGGAGACTTGTCCTGAGCGAGACCAGTGATTCTCAGATGTTAGCACATGGCAGAATCACCACAGATTGCTGGGCTGCACTGCCAGTTTCTGATTCAGTAGATCTAGGATGGGGCCCCAAATTTGTATTTCCAACAAGTTTCTAGGAGATGATGAGGCTTTAATCCAGTGACCACACGTGGAGTAAGGACACTCCAGATGCCAAGTAATTTGTATATACATTTCAGCTGGAAAAGCGCTAGTCAAAATCCCTGCTTCTCAAATTTTACTGCACGTTGCAATCTCCTGGGGACCTTAAAACCAATGCCTGGGTCCCACCCCAGAGATTCTGCTTTACTTGGTTAGGGGTGAGGCCTAAGTATTGGGATTTTAGAAACTACCCAGGTAATTCTACCATGCAGCTAAATTTGAAAACCAATAGAATTTGCTCTGGATTTTAATCCATAGGTACTATATTCTTTACACATAACTCTCAGTGTCCCCTTCCAAAATTGACCCATCAGAAAAGCACTCATTCCTTCAATGTCCTAGTTTGTTTCAATCGTGTGTTGAACGGTAGAAACTGGAGTGCCTGCTGGGAGATCCAGTACACTGTGCCTAAGTTGTGAGTTAGGAAGCTCACCTTTGGGTCTTACTCAGTCTCTGCTAATTACTGCGTGTGACTTTTCTTACTTGAATATAACATTTGACTTCTCTGTTTTGTCTCCTGTTCCAGGGAGGAATAGATAATAGTGAGCAACATATGTAAAAGAACTTGGAAAAATTTAAAGAGTTATAGAGAAGAATTATTATTAATGGATATGATGACAGTAGTGCTTATAGATGGTACATTATGGTGAAAAAAAATTAGTGCAGCTCCTTAAAAAATTAGAATACTTCTAAAAAATTAGAAGTATTCTCACAGCTCACATGCTCTCTGCTTGCTGAAATTTGCCTTGGTCCAAGGTAACCAATATGCTTATAATTCTACAATATAAATAACACCTCATTCTACCTAACAAGTGTGTCTCCTTATACAATCCACCCATCAAGGAGACACGCTATGAATCTTCCATGTATATGCTTATTTAACTAAGTGCCAATTTCCTAATATATTATTTCTCTGTGTATGTGAGGTTAAAACATGTTACCTCTTTTACATTGTTAACAGCAAGATGACAGACAACTCAGATTCCATAAAATGCTTTAAAATAATAATATAGTAAAGAGAGAAATTATGGCTTAATTCTGGCCTGCAAGTTTTTAAAAATTCTTTATATAATGGCTCCATCTTCTGGTCAATGAAATAAAGATTTTTCAGCCTCCAAAATGCAGTTAGGATTCAACGCTCCACAAATAATTCAGTTAGTCTAGTGTGAGTCAGAAAAGTTCCACAGACTTGCCTAATTACTTCCTTGAGATTTTACTTTATTTATCATTTAAATTTAGCCCAGTCTCTCTACTGCTGCTATGTGAAGGCGAATGGTGCTGTATATGTCTTGCTTTCTCTGATTTCCTTTATCATCTCTCCCCAGTCTTCCCTCTTGGTACTTCTTCCCCGGGTACTCAGATCCTATTGCTACCACTGAGACTTCATGCACACTTGATGTCTCATGCTCTGTACCCAACTTTTCATGCTAATTTGGAAGAAATTTTATGAAATTTGTGTTAAAATAGCAATGAGAAATTATGGATAGCTGCAGGGACCCATGAACAAAGTTTGGTTCCTAAAGATGGAATGTCTAGTAAAAAGAAAGACTTTCAATAGTAGATCCAGATCCAATATGTAGATGAGATCTTTGGGGGTTCATGGGCTTAGCTTAGTAGAAATCAAGACCTATTGAAAAGCAAAGTTAATTTTAAATGAATAGAAAAGATGTGTACTTGAAAGAAAAAAAATGACTATGAACACACTTTGGATATAAATCTTATGGAAATGTTTTACTCTCCCTGTCCCCAGTCTATTTGATGTTCCTTTGGCAAATATAACACAATTTGCCCGTATTCTTTAGTTCGTACAATACAGCAAAATAGTAGACCATTTTCAACAATATTTCAGTGTCTATCTGAGTCTTAGCAAATATAACTTACTAGTTCAATATGACTGAATATTAATATGTACAGCTAGGTTAGTATTTTAGAAATCCAGTTTGAGCCTCATTGTAATTATAACTGTGTTTTGCTTTTTATTAAAAGGAATAAAATCTTTTCCTGGAATAGGGAGGCAGTGACATACTTAAATAGAAATTATATTTTTACTCAATATCTCAATATTTATGGAAATTATGATTTATTTTTGTATGCGTTAGGATGTCCTGGGCCACCATAAAAGATATTATTTTTTCTAAGACATATTGAGTCTGTTAATATGTCTTTTGAGATAAAGCATATACAAGAAGTTAGCTGAACAATAAAAAAAGTTAGGAAGAAATATCATACCTTCTTTTCTGTAACTTCTCTACAAGATATATAAAACTTCTGCTACTGTCTTATGCTATAAATATGGTAGTGAAAAAACTTAGTCTCTTCTAATACTTTAATGTTGAGATATTTTAGATAGTTTTATTAAAATGAAAGGACAAGAATTCATTACCTCAAAAGTATAGTAATGAAATTGTAGAAAAGATAAAAGGAATAGGATATAAAAGCTCTAACATCAAAATAATCATCAAGCCTCTTTTGAATCTCCAGTGGGCACAGCATTTTCACTAACTCACTAACAAAGTCTTACATTCTCTGAAATGTATGAGGAAAAGAAATAACCAATGAATTTTTGTAAGATAATTAATTCAATAGATATTCAATAGATATTTATTGATTATCTACTATATTAGGAACAGTTCTAGGCACTGGGGGGAATAAAACAAAACAGACAAAAATTCCAGCCATTAATAATAACAACAATAACAATAGCTAACAGTAGTTGGGCATGTATCTACTAGATCCTGAGTGATCTAGTCGTCTAATTTATTTCTCAATCAATATTTATACCTAATTTCTTCTTTGTTCCTTTCTTTTCTTCCCTCATTTGTAGTAAGAAATTTGTAGCCCAAGTTCATTCTGAGCAGTATGGCAGAAAGGAGGGTTGGGGGTAGAGGGGAGGATGCTGGTGATGAGCATGCTTCTGTTATAGATGCCACATGCCTGAATCCTCCTCACTGCAAGTTATTAGGACAGCCCCAAGCAGTACTCAGCTTTCTGGATCTTAAAAGAAGCCTATTATCATGGTCCCACTTAAATGACCCCAAAAGTCAAGAGAACTAAGGAAGGAAAAGTAAGGTCTGGAACAAGCAAGCTATAATAGTGAGGGAAACCAGGTCAGGAACACCTCGGTAGACAAATATAAGTTCTATAGATCTCACTGTAAAAGGCCCCCTGTGGAGTTGATGAAAAGAAATGGAACTAGAATGTACATATTTGTGGACAGCAGGGCTTGCCCTGTATGGTAGTAGGTAAGTCTTGAATTGTGACTTGGCCTCCAAAGATATCAAAGGCAATCAGCCCACAGCTCTGTATTCCCATGACCTTACCAGTTGCTCACTCTGCTTATAGAGACACCTCACTTTGGGTGTTCCTCAGAAGGGAACGAGGGCTCTGGGCAGCTGCATCCACTCGCTCATTTGTGTCTGTATCTGGTTTTTAGTCTTTGCGCCACTTGTTGCTGGTTTGATGTAAACTAAAGTGAGAGGAGCAACCGTGAACCAAATCTCAGCGCATGTTCACTAGGTGTTGATCACGGACCAGTCCTCTGCAGTCTGGCCAGCTCAGGTAGGCTTCTGAAACACATCTCACGAGGCTAGACAAATCACGCTGGTCACCTCAAAGGGGTGGTCTTGATAGGGTCATGGTGTTATATAGTAACCTAAGAGCATTTTTTCCTTAAAACTCTCAGCTGTCAGCTCAGTGCTATATTGGTTCATCTTACAGAGCTTTCCCTCATTCTCTTTCTTTGTCTCTTTGTATTTCTTGGTGTGTCTCTATTTCTCTCTGTCTCTCTGTCTCTCTCTCTCTTTCTGTCTCTCAGTAGGCACTGATGCTGATGAAAAGTCCCCACTCCCCAGAGCCACGTATGGAGGCTCTGCTATTTAATTTATTTGACTACAGTGGACAGGGGAGTGAAGATGGGTTTTGTGTGCTGCTTCTTAGCAGTAGCAAAGTAAAAAACATCAGCCAGTTCTGCTTCCAGATGTTAATCATCCTAGGGGAGACACTGCTAAATAAAATGTATGTGAAAACCCTCAATTACAAACATTTACTAAACCAGCTCTCTGGTCCTGGGAGCCGGCCCCAGATTCCAAGTTCCATCAGCAGCAGCCTCGCATATCTGTTCATGTATTTTTCCCATAATCACAGTTAGAATGAGTGTATGTATATGTAGTTTAAAATATTTCTACTTATTTTAACCAGTTTTTAACTCTTTAAAACTCTTGTAAGTTCATGTGTATATAAGTTCATAAAAATGTGCAGAAGCATTTACATCATATACTAATGTCTCTAAATGGTGGTATTTGGGTGAGTTTTCTTAATTTTTTATATTTTATGAATTGCACTTTTTGTCTGAATATTTTTAAAAAGTAAGTATGAGTTACTTTATCAGCAGAAAAAGACATATTTTCTAGTTTATTTTAAAAACAAAACAAAACAAAAACTTTTATGAGATTAAGTTCAGCACAGCACCTCCCCTGGCCATAGATGTGTCTATGCCTCAGTGAATGGGAAGTGGAGGACGGACAGTGGTACCCGCACAGGGACGAGCAAACCAGAGTATTGTATTGAGCAAACACAGGCCTCCCCTATGGGGCAGGGCTTATTTGCCAAATGTCTCCTTGCTTGGGAACAACTGAAAAGATACACAGAAAATGACATGGCATTTATCTTTCTGAATATGGCAGTAACATGAGTAATATGTTCTTTTCCAAGGCTCACTTCAGATACTTATATGCTTTCCTTGCTTCAGTTAATGGATCTTGAAAAGCTTTAGTCAAAACCACAAAGTAACTAGGTAAATAGCATGCTACCTGATTCACATCAAATTCCTGATGATACTTAAAGACCGTGTTCTTAATCATGAAAAAATAACACCAAACTGCCCACTACAGAGGCCAAGACTTACAATAAAAGGCTTGAACCAATGCTAAAATTGGAGAAAATATTCCTGTCTGGAAGAAACCTTCACCAAATAAATATTGGATTGTGAGTTGTTGTAATATCACAGACAGAGTATCCTTTTCTCCTTTTTTACAGCTTTATTGAGATATAATAGACACATAACATTGTATGGGTTTAAGGTATACAATATGATGATTTAATACATGTATGTATGGGGAAATGTTCACCACAATAAGGGTAGTTAACACATTCTTCACCTCACATTATTACTATTCTGTTGCTGTTGTTGTTATGGTGAGAATATTAAAACTCTACTCATAGCAACTTTCACGTATGTAATACAGTATTGTTAACTATAGCCAACAAGCTGTACCTCAGATCCCAGGAACTTACTCATCTTTTAACTGAAAGTTTGTACCATTTGACCAACATCACTCCATTTCTGCCACCCCTCAACCCCTGGCAACCACCATTCTAATCTATGTTTCTATAAAATCAATGTTTTGAGATTCCACATATAAGTGAGATCATACAGTATTTGTCTTTCTCAGTCTGACATTTCACTTAGCGTAATTCCTTCAAAGTCTATCCATGTTGTTGCAAATAGAGGAATTTCCTTCAGTTTTATGGCTGAATGATATTCCATTGTATGTGTGTGTATATATATAGATATAGATGTAGATATAGATGTGTATATATATATATATATATATATATATATATATATATATATATATATATATATATATATATGTAGCATATTCACCACATCTTCTCTATCCATTCACCTGTTGATGGACATTTAGGTTGTTTCCATGTCTTGGCTACTATGAATAATGGAAGATATCTCTTTGAGATAGTGCTTTTATTTCCTTTGGATATATATCCAGAAGTGGACTTGCTGAATCATATGGTAGTTCTATTTTTAATTTTTTTAAGCAACTTCCATACTGTTTTCCATAGTGGCTGCAGCAATTTACAGTCCTAGCAACAGTGCACCAGGGTTCCCTTTTCTCCACATCCTCACCAGCATTTGCTGTAATAACCATTCTTTTTGATAATAACCATTTTAACAGGTGTGAGGTGATATCTCCTTGTGGTTTTGATTTGCATTTCCCTGATGATTAGTGATGTTGAGCACCTTTTCATGTACTTTTTGGCCATTTGTATGTCTTGTTCAGAAAAATGTCTATTCAAGTCCTCTGCTCATTTTTTAATCAGATTGTTTTTTTGCTATTGAGTTGTATGAGTTCCTTATATATTTTGGAAATTAACCCCTTACCAGATGTCTGATTTGCAAATATTTTCTCCCATTATGTAGGTTGCTTTTTCATTTTGTTAATTTACTTTTGCTGTGTAGAAGCTTTTTAGTTTAATATAGTCCCACTTGTTGATGATTGATTTTGTTGCTTATGCTTTTGCTACAATATTCAAAAAAATTATTGCCAGGACTGATTTCCAGGAGCTTACCCCAATGTTTTCTTTCAGGAATTTTATTATTTCAAGTCTTACATTTAAGTCTTTAATCCATTTTGAGTTAATTTTTGTGAGTCGTGTAAGATAGGGATCCAATTTCATTTTTTTTGGATGTGAATATCTAGTTTTCCCAGCACCATTCACAGAAAACTATCCTTTCCCTATTAAATATCCTTGGCTCCCTTGTTAAATATTAATTGACCATGTATAAAAGGGTTTATTTCTGGGCTCTTGATTCTGTTCAATTGGTCTATGTGTCTGTTTTTATGCCAATACCATACTGTTCTGATTACTATAGCTTTGTAATGTTGTTTGAAATCAGGAAGTGTGATACCCTCAGCTTCATTTTTCTCAAGATTGCTTTGGCCATTCAGAGTCTTTTCTGTTTCCATATGAATTTTAGGATTGTTTTTTTCTATTTCTGTGAAAAATGCCATTGGAATTTTGATAGGGAATGTATTGAATCTATAGATGGCTTTGAGTAGTATGAACATTTTAACAATATTAACTCTTCTGATCTGTGAACACAGGATATCTTTCCATTCATTTGTTTCTTCTTCAACTTCCTTCATAATTGTCTTAGAGTTTTCAGTGTAAAGATCTTTCAGTTCCTTGGTTAAATTTATTTCTAAATATTTTATTGTTTTTTATGAGATTGTAAATGGAATTGTTTTCTTTATTTCTTTTTCAGATAGTTTATTGTTAGTGTATAGAAATGCAACTGATTTTTGTATGTTGATTTTGTATCCTGAAACTTTACTGAATTTGTTTATTAGTTCTAACAGATTTTGGAGGAATCTTTAGGATTTTCCATATACAAGATAATGTCATCAGCAAACAGAGACAATTTTACTGCTTCCTTTCCAATTTGGATCCCTTCAGTTTCTTTTTCTTACCTAATTGCTTTGGCTATGACTTCCAGGACTGTGTTAAATCGGAGTGGTGAGAGTGGGCACCCTGGTCTGGTTCCTAATATTAGAGGAAAAGCTTTCAACTTTTTACTGTTCAGTATGATATTAGCTATGGATTTATATATATGGCATTTATTATGTTTAGGTATGTTCCTTCTACACCCAGTTTGTTGACTTTCTATCATGAAAGGATGTTAAATTTTGCCAAATGCTCTTTCCACGTCTACTGAGATAATCATATGATTTTTATCTTTCATTCTATTAATGTGGTGTACCACATTTATTGATTTGCATATGTTGAACCATCTTTGCATCCTAGAGATAAATACCACTTGATCATGTTGTATGATCCTTTCAATGTGAATTAAAAGTTTGCTGGTTAAATTCAGTTTGCTAGTATTTTGTTGAGAATTTTTGCATCTATGTTTGTCAGGGATATTTGCCTGTAGTTTACTTTTCTTGCAGTACCCTTATCTGGCTTTGATATCAGGGTAATGCTGGCCTTGTAAAACGAGTTTGGGATTGTTCCCTCCTCTTCAACTTTTTGGAAGAATTTGAGAAGAATTGGCATTAATTCTTGTATAAATGTTTGGTAGAATTCACAATGAAGCCCTCTGCTCCTGGGCTTTTCTTTGTTGGGAGGTTTTTGATTACTGATTCAATCTCCTTACTTGTAATTGGTCTGTTTTAATTTTCTATTTCTTCATTATTCAGACTTGGTAGATTGTATGTTTCTTCTAGGTTGTCCAATTTGTTGGCATATAATTGTCATAGTAGTCTCTTATCATCCTTCGTATTTCTAGGTATCAGTTGTAATATCTCCTTTATCATTTATAACTTTATTTGAGTCCTCTCTTTTTTTCTTGGTAATTCTAGCTAAAGGTTTGTCAATTTTGTTTATCTTTTTAAAAACCAACTCTTAGTTTCATTGATCTTTTCTATTCTCTATTTCATTTATTTCTACTCTGATCTTTGTTATCTCTTTCCTTCTGCTAACTTTGGGTTTAGTTTGTTCTCCTTTTTCTAATTCCTTGAGGTGTAAAGTTATGTTGTTTATTTGAGATTTTCCTCATTTTATTATAGGCATTTATTTCTATGCACTTCCCTCTTAGCACTGCTTTTGCTGTATGCCATAAGTTTTGGTATGTTGTGTCTCTATTTATTTGTTTCAAGATATTTTTTAATTTCTTTTTCAGTTTCATCTTTGACCCATTGATTGTTCAGGAGTGTGTTCTTTAATTTCCACATATTTGTGAATTTTCCAATTTTCCTCCTGTTATTAATTTCTAATTTCATACCATTGTGATTGGAAAAGATACTTGTTATGATTTCAATATTTTAAAATTTGCTGAGACTTGTTTTGTGACCTAACATATGATCTATCCTGAAGAATGTTTCATGTGCACTTGAGAAGAATGTGTATTCCACTGCTGTTGGATGGAATGCTCTGTATATGTCTGTTAGGTCCATTTGGTCCAAAGTATAGCTCATGTCCAATTTTTCCTTATAGATTTTCTGTCTGGGTGATCTATCCCTTGTTGAAAGTGGAGTATTGAAGTGTCCCCTACTATTATTGTATTGTTGTCTATTTCTTTCATCAGATCTTTCAGTATATGCTTAATATATTTAGGTGCTCTAACATTAAATGCATATATATTTATAATTGTTGTATCCTCTTGATGAATTGACTCTTTTATCATTATATAATGACCTTCTTTGTCTCCTGTTACAGTTGTTGGCTTAAAGTCTATTTTCTCTGATGTAAGTATAGCTACCCCTGCTCTCTTCTGATTTCCATTTGTATGGAATATCTTTTTCCATCCCTTTACTTTGAATCTATGTGCATCCTTGAAGCTGAAGTGAGTCTCTTATAGTTGGGTCTTGCTTTTTAATCCACTAAGTCACTCCATGACTTTTGATTGGAGATTTAATGTAAATTTAATCCATCTACACTTAAAGTAATTATTAATAGGTAAAGACTTACTTGCCATCTTAGTAATTGTTTTACGACATTTTTGTATTCCTTTCTTCTCCTGTTGCTGTCTTCCTTTGTGAATTGATAATTTTATGTAGCAGTATATTTTGATTTCCTTTTCTCTATCTTGTGTGTATCAATTATTTTTTTTTTGTGGTTACCCTGAGGCTTACTTGAAATATCTTGTAGATATAACACTGTATTTTAAGCTGATGACAATTTAAGTTTGATCACGTATGAAAACGCCATCCTTTTGCTCCCCTTCTACATATTACATGTTTGATGTCACAATTTACATCTTTTTACATTATGTGTCCATTAACAAATTATCATAGCTATAGCTATTTTTAATGCTTTTTTCCTTTAACTTTTATACTATAGTTAAGTGGTTAACATACCACCATATTACAGTATTACAATATTCTAAATTTCACTATTCATACCTTTACCAGTGTGTTGTATATTTTCATATGTTTTCATGTTCCTAATTAGCATCCTTTTGTTTCAACTTGAAGAACACTTTTCAGCATTTCTTGTAAGACTTCTCTAGTGGTGATGAACTCCAGTAGCTTTTGTTTTCAGGGAAAGTCTTTATCTTGCCTTCATTTCTGAAGGACAACTTTGCTGCATAAAGTATTCTTGGTTGGCAGTTTTCTTCCTTCAGCACTTTGAATACATTGTCCCACTGTCTCCTGGACTGCAAGGTTTCTGCTGAGGAATCCGATGATAGCTTTATGGGGATTTCTTTGTATGAGAATTTTTTTTTCTCTTACTGCTTTAAAATGCTCCCTTTGACTTTGATTTTAGACAGTTTTATTATAACGTGTCTTGGAGAAGATAGTTTTGGATTGAAATTTAGGAATGACCTATTAGCTTCATGAACTTGAATGTCTGTATGTCTCCCCAAGTTTAGAAAGTTTTCAGCCATTATTTCTTTAAATAAGCTTTCTGCCCATTTCTAATTCTCTTCTCCTTCTGAGACTCCAGTGATGCATAGATTATTTCTCTTAGCGATGTCCCGTAAGTCCCATAGGCTTTCTTCATTCTTTTTTCTTTTTACTCCTTTGACTGGATCACTTCAAATGGTCTGTCTTTGAGCTAACTGATTCTTCTGTTTGGTCTAATCTGCTGTTGAAGCTCTCTATTGGATTCTTCTGTTCCTCATTGTATTCTTCAGCTTCAAAATTTTTATTTTTTGTTTTCTTTCTCTTTGTTGAACTTTTGACTTTGTTCTTTCATTGTTTCCCTGATTTCATCATATTGTTTATCTGTGTTCTCTTGTAGCTCTCTGAAAATCTTTAAAACAATTATTTTGAATTCTTTGTCGGGCAATTAATGTACTTCCATTTATTTGGGGTCATTAACCAGAAGCTTACTGTGTTCCTTTGATGATGTCATGTTTCCCTGATTCTTCGCTATCCCTGTAGTCTTGCAAAGGTGTCTATGCATTCGAAGAAGCAGTCACCTCTTTCAGACTTTATGGACTGACTTCTATAAGGAAAGAACTTTGCTGTAGCTGTAGGCATGCTGGAGTGTGCTGTGATCCTAGGTCCAGTGGTGCAGGGTGCCAAGTGTAGGGGCATATGGCAACTCCAGGTCCCAGGCAAATGTGATGTCTTGTCAGCTCATGTCACTGGGTTCCACAGCAATGACAATTGTGTGGTCCTTGGTGAGCAGTGTGGGGGTCTGCAATGGCTGCAAAGGCTTTCAGGGGTACTCAGCAGTGCCTCCAGGTCTAGCAGCTAGGGGCGGGGGCAGGCAGTGGTGGTGACCAGAGCCAGTGGTATGCATACACTCAGCTGTTGGGGCAAGCTGCAGGTGTCTGTGTAGGAGCAGGGCCCGCTTGCAGGCACACACATAGTGAGGGGGCCAAGGCCAGCTGCAAGGTCCAGGGCCAACTGCAGGTACACTGGCAGCTGCAGGGGCCCTGGCTATCAGCATACACTCTTGTGGTTGCAGGGTCTTACCACGGGTGCATGCACAGTAGTAGAGGCCAGGGTTAGGCATCAGGCTGGTGGCATGCAGGTGCACAGCTGGAGGAGCTAGCTGAAGGTGAGCCCAGTGGTGCAGACCAATGACAGAAGATAAGGCTGAATCTGGGCCCACATGCAGCTATGGAGGCCTCAGCTGTAGGCATGCACTTCCATGGCTGCAGGATCTTGCCACAGATGTAAACACAGCAGTGGAGGCCAGTGATGGGCATCTGTCTGGTGGCACACAGGTGCACAGCTGGAGAGGCTAGCTCTGAGCACAGGCATAGTGGTGGGAATCAGCCATGGAATCTAGACTGGTGCCTTGCACTTGCACAGCCATAGAGGCCTGGGCTGGCTGCTGAGGACGATCCTGGGCTCTGGTGGGGGTAGAGAGGAGGAAACAAGAGGGAACTCAGGCAGTTGGCATCTGTGAATGCTAATACCTATAAGGTGAAAACTGGTTAAATCTGCAGGGGGAGTCCATGTTAGCTGTGCTGGTCACTGGTTTCTTCAATGATGAAAGCTGTTGGGGTCCTCTGCAAAGCCGATCCCTGGGAATCACAGTTGCTCCCTCTGTGAGGCTGACATTGCTAACCCTTGCTCTTTTTCCTTGTTTCTAGCCACTGTCTCTATACGTGTCAGCTTTGCCAGTCTCTTCAGTGAAACTGAAGGAGGTCCTTCATGCAGTGCCCCAAAAGGCTGGGAAAGCTGGTTGCTCACTTGGCTCTACCTTCCTGGGGAGGGGAACTCTTTCTAGCTGGGGCATTCCCTCTTGGCACTGAGCAGTGCCAGCCTGAAGGGGTGGGATGATGCAGGCAAAATGTAGCTATTTGTCTTTCCCTTTTTGTGTGGTTACACTCAGGTTTTCTTGTTCCACTGTGTTGCTGAAGTTTCTTAAGTGTACTCCTGAGCATTCCCAGAGCTGTTTTTGTTAATGGATAGCTGTCTAATTGTTGATGGTTGTGGGAGAATGGAGGCTGGGGTCTCCTATGCCACCATTTTGGTGATAGTACTGATTTTCTATGTCTGCACATCTCAAGTAGAAGAATTTTGAAGAATCAGACTATTTTGATAAATAATCTGATTAAAACTGTAAGAATCATTGTTTCTTATTATCATGACTTGTTCTGAAATCTACAGAGTAATCATTGGTAATTTTTTCTGCATAAACCCAGTATAATAAAAACCATTTGGGGTCTTAGGAACATTATTATGCCTCTTGCATCAGTCACTTATTTCCCTATCTGCTGTCACCATTCTAGATAAGATCCTCATCTCTTCATATCCAGATTGTTGCAAGAGTTTCCTGTTTTCAATCTATCAGGCATAACCTTCCCAAATTAATCTTTCCACAGTCCCATCAATGTTCATGTGGATGGTGCTGCTTGAAAACAAATGGTGTAATTCCATTACCTACAAGATAAAATCCATATGATTATTCTGGTCCTGTCACTCTTATCAACTCCAACCTGCTTTATCATTTTAGTCCTTCACTATTTCCTCATTCAATCCTGTCACCCCAATTAGTCAGAGCTGCTCCCCTGAATATTTCATATACTTTTCTGCATCTGCCCTTGGCTTCATGCTATTTTGCCTGTACTTTATCACTCTGGAGTCTCGTTAAGTCCTCCCAGTTATTTGAGTACGGCCTTTGGGGACTGTAAAGGAGAGAAGCTCGGCACATACCCAGGAGGTGCTGCTCAAAGGGCAGTTTTATTTCAAGAGAGGAGCCAATTGGAAGAAGGGCATTACCAAGAGGACACTCCAAAATCAATATTGGAAGAAAGAGGCAACTTTCAACCTGCAAGTGAAATGGGAGAATCAAGAGCTCTGGGATTTGATCGAATGAGTTGCCAAGTCAGACAATCTGGGCAAAACAGAAAGTCAGAAAGCTAATGTGTGAATTGAATTGGAGGATGTAAAAGGAGTGAGAGATCTGCGCCAGAGGCCAGAGGCCAGTTCAGGAATATAATTATCATCCAGCTATCCTCTCCTGTGCTTTGGCATGCTTTGGCATGCTTTGCAGAGTTGGGGGATATCCTTAAATTAACACACTACTCTACTGGACACCCCATCCCTCTTGGCACAGTTAAATCCAATCTCTTCCAGGCCTCTATGAAACTTCCTTAGATCACTTCAACACATAGGTGTCTCACCTTCCTCTGACATCACAGCACTTGTTATCTCTATCCCTCATTTGGAAAGGAATCCTGTGATTGCCTTAATACATCTTTTGTATTGTGGTTTTATTTTTACTTAAGACTTACATTTTTGTTTAACTTTCTGTGGTTGTGTCTAATATAACCTCATCAGATTATGAAATTAAATCTTCCTTCAGTATGGAGATATGGATCTTCTATTATTTTATATCCTCCTCTTAATCCAACATAGACATATCCTTTTTATAGGCACCCAAACAAATACTTATTGCATGACCAGGAATATGGTATTTTAATTTACTCTCTTCTTTAACTAGGCCTAAAATACAAGCTGGTATCAGATGCCTCTTTGAAATTATTTCTAAAACTGTCAAAATTTACCCAAAAGTACACATTCAGAAATAATTATGTTGATTAAATCCATAAGGAATATAGATGCAGTTCAGACTTACGCTCAAGAAAGCAACACATTTCAGCTAGAATTCTTGATTACAAGCAACAAAACCAACTCTGGGTAACTTAAGGAGAAAATAATATATTAAGGATATTTTATAGTACAAAATTCATAGGAAGGCTAAAGAGGAAAACTTGGAAAAAAAGGTATGAACAAGGCTCTAGCGGTCCAAAATAGCAGACCCACCAGAGTGCCGCTGCCAAAATGAACAGGCTCCGACCACTTTGTCTACACTTGTGTTCACTCTGCTCAAGGTTCTAAGTCTTGAGAGAGAAAAAATCCAGTTGGCCCAGCCTAAGTCAGTTGCTCTTCCTCTTGACCAGCAGAGAGCAAGACATCTTGACTGTACAAAAATGAGGAGAGGTAATTTGTCCAAAGTGAATTCTGGCATTCTTACCAAAAGAAGAATAATGGAAACTAGGATTCCAAATAAAGAACAATTGAGGTTCCTTGGGGCAGACTTCGCCCCGTGGTGTGAGTATGAGCTTTTGGGCAGCAAGCACAGTCAGGTCAATCATGAATGCAGAGAGCGACTTTCAGGATCCAGACCTCCTGTCTACTTGGATATTTCTTTAAGGTCATGTTGGTAATGATTCTAACTGGTTCACACTGAATGGGAGCTATGTGTGTGAAAGGTAACTGCTTCACAGTGAAAGGGAAAAGGAACAAATTAACAAAATATAGCAATGCTGTACCTGACGTGGATCCCTAATGCCCAAGTGGCACCTAGATTGCACAGAATTGTATTCAAGAACACAGGCAGTGGGTGAGATAAGCTGCCCAGTTACTCATCAGACATCTCCAAAGAAACACAAAGGTCTTAGAAATGCTTCTTTTTCTCATTCAGTATCTGGATATACTCATAAATCTACAAAACATTTACCAACTAATTTTACTTCGTAAAAAGAATAATACCTTAAGCCTGAGAATAAATAAACCACAAATTGACTGTATGAAGTTTAAAAAAAAGAATGATTTTTCTACAGTGTGTGTTTCTCACATTTGGGTTACTTTTAACTACCTCTATTATCTTAAAGAATAGCAAATACAAAACTTACTCTGTAAGAAGATTCTAATTACTCTACTCTTAGCAGTGGGCCCCAAAGCTCTTGTGTCTTCTTGGAAACAGAAAAAAATATTGAGAAAATAAGATTCCTTTAGAGTAAAGAGAGCTAGTCTCAGTATGAACACACTTTAAACAATGATTCTGGTTGGACATGCTGTTCAGAACTGAGCAGGATATTTTATTTTACTAGTGAGTCTAGTAAACCCAGACAAAAAAAGAGTACTACTGGAGTGTAAACAATGGAGACAAGAAAAATCAACATTTTATTTTCTTAGTACACCGAACAGAGTCAAGAACCAGTGAGTAGTTGCTCGATATTTTTGATAAACACAAGAAGCACAAAGACAATGGATCAGTCCCATTTTCAGGGGCAAATATGGTACTTGCATTAGAGAACAGGCATCACTAAACTGATGAGAAATCTTTGAATCCATTATTAAATATTTGGAGCTCGATTTCTAAAAATGATATTTGTACCTGTTAATCCCTTGCTGAGGAGGGGTTTAATATTTGTGAAATTATTTCACTTCTTGGATCAAGGGGACTACAAAGTAAGACAAGGAAGTTTCCATTTTTATGGCACTCCAAGGATTAGGTAGGGAGATGCATTCATATTTGCCTTTTTTCTTTCTACCCACTAACCATGGAATAAAAGGAAATTTAAGAGATATGTTCTACTGCAAAGTGAAGCTTACTATAGTCAGTGTACAACTAAAAGAGAAATAAACACACAGAGCAGTTAAGACATCTGAATGTTATACCTTCCAACAACAACTATATTTAAATATTTCATCCAGTGCACACAGAAAATATCCAATATCTTGTACTTAGTTCCCCTCTGTAAAGACAGCATCGGAGACTCAAGAAAAAAGCATTGGTGAAACATTTTACATGCCCCACAGTCACTGTTTAACATGGATATTGCTATTGGCAGACATTGAAGCACTTCAAGCTAATTTAAACGTGGCCAGGAAGTGGTAATATTGGACTGAGGGCACATTGAACTGTTTTTAATTCCATCTGCAGACATTAAACCAATGTGGAGGCTAGCAGTTTTACTGATTCTCTACAGAGCACTTTCTACCAAATAGAAAATAAAAGGAAGCAAGTTATAAAAATAAAGAACTTCTGTAGGGATGTCTTTTATAATATAGATTCCTTTCTTCTAAGAAAAATGTTCCTATACCATATCCCTAGGGCAATGAACTAGGATGTGTGTGTGTATATGTTGTATTATACACAACATACACATATACACACACACACATATATATATTATATATATAATATGTATATATATGTACTTCTGCTTCATATTACTTTTTTGGGGTGCATAAAAGTGTATCTGTGTTGGAGGGTGAGAAGTAAACATAGAAGAAACCGAAATCTCAATGTAGCTTCCAAAGCTTTGGGGGATTACTGACCTGAGTTCCTATCTCGAGGAAGGGTTTTCTGGTGGCAATCTCGGACAATCTCTCGGACTTCTTTGTCTGTTACAGCCTTTTCATACAAATGTGCCAAGATTAGGCTGAGGCCATCATTCGACCTCAGCTATCAGTACCTCTTGCTTCACTATTTGATGATGTCAAATTTCTGATGTAGCAGTGGGAAAGAAAGATCTTTTAGATCACAGTGGAGCAATTAACTAGATGAAATTGCCTTGGGGAATCTCAGTCTTAAATTCTGCAGGGAAACGCCTCAAGTATTTGCCTACAAGAAAAGCTGAACTAGGATCATCCCAATTTGAAGACTTATGCACTTCTACGAGACCTAGAAAACATCAACCACAAAATTGTGAAGACACTAATGTATCTTAAAATTCCAGAAAGATTATAACATGCTTTTTAAAAAAGATGGCAAGTAGTAACACAATATGAGTTTTAAGCAGTGAACAGTTAGTTCTTCCTAAGGATCTTCCCACTCATTACCTAATTTTTCAAACTAAGTAGCTGAATATTATTTAGGTCTTATTTTGAAATAAAACATAAAATATTTTCATTTGCTTTCTTTTAATAGTCCTTTAAATACATAAGTAAATACCTGCACTTCAGGGAAAAAATTTGAAAATAAGAAAATGCAAAATAAAAAAAAAGAAGAAAACAGAAACTAGAAATCTTCAATAAATTTGCCATTCAAAGAAAACTGCTGTTAGTACTTTTCAGTTAAGCCTTCCTCATTTTTCTCTTGCTTTCAGCTATTGTTTTCTTAATGACAATAATGCTGAAAAGAAGTATTAAGCTGGAGTTAGGAAACATTGGTACATGGTTGGAATTTACACTAACATAATTATTTCATCAAACAGTAGTTAAGGGATTATGCTGTAATCTTAGCCAAGGCTGACTAGAAAACACCCTGGGGAGATCACAGAGGAGCAAATGAGAGAGAAATGGGGGTGAGTTGGAGAAGGAGGGGAGTAAATTTAGGTGGTGCATTATGGAGCTGGCCTGCTTCATCAAGAGACACAACTGGTCACTCATCCATGTGAGATGTCTCTTGACAGGCTATATAACAATGCCATGCTTTGGAACTGTCCATAAGAGGAGGGAAAGGAGGCAAAATTTACCTGCTGGCTCCGTCCTCTCTCCTGTCTGCCTCTGGTCAATGTTTGCCCTGTGCAGATTTAATACCCTGCCCACCCCTGTAGCACAATATTTCACATGAGACCAGATGTGGTGAACAGAGAAAGAGACCGCTTACAGTGGCCTCAATGTTCTGTGACCACCCTGTGTCAGTTGCAGCTGCCATGGCCCAAACCAGCAGAGGTAGGATGTACAAGTTAAGTACAAAGTTGTGGAAGATCCATGGCGTGTGCAGCAAAGGAGACGTGATGTGAATATAAGAGTTAGTCCTGCAAGATAGCCCTGAAGCCAACTTACTTTTGGCTTTTTCTGGTAAAAATCTAAAGATCTCAGGGCTGACCCTGTGGCATAGTGGTTAAGTTCAGAGCATTCTGCTTTGGCAGCCTGGGTTCACAGGTTTGGATCCTGAGCATGGACCTACACTACTCATCAGCCATGCTGTGGCAGTGACCCACATATAAAGTTAAGGAAGATTGGCACAGATGGTAGCTCAGGGCTAACCCTCCTCAGCAAAAAAAAAAAAAAAAAAAAAAACCTAAATATCTCTCTTGTGTTCTCTTTCAGTCAACCTGGATGTTTTATGCAAAAACTAAGAAAAATGTTTAATCTCTAAACACAAAACTGCTTTAAAATTTGAAATATATATGAGTATATATATATATATATATATACACACACACACATACATACATATATACTTAAAAATCTGTAAACAGTCTAACTTTTTCCCTTAATAGGCACTTCTTAAAACAATTTATTTTTCCTCCCAGAGACAAGGATGCAATCCGTCTTGGCAAAGGTGGAGAAGCCCTTTGGGATGGAATCCTCCTTTCCCCAGATCCCACCTGCCAGAGCTAGACCTGAGCCATGTGACAGGCTTTCAGTAATGACAGTGAGTCTCCCGCCAGCCTGAAGTTAACCAGGCATTCAGCCTATTGGCCATGGGCCTGGCGGTTTTCACACTCCCCAGAAAGCAAAGAATTGTCCAACTACTTTCTAGTGTAGAACTTATGTTCTCTGTTTCATAGCCAGTGTTTAGGTAGTGATTCGCATGTATTTTTAGTTTGACCTACATGATCCATGTAAAATCCTTTTTAAGCTTGAGTTTGAAGTCAATTTTCTGTTTGCATTTTTTTCCTTCTCTTTGGTCCAAAAGATACATATTTGGATGATCTGGTTTTCAACAACTGTCTGTTCACACTATTTACAGACACAGTGGTGATTTCAGCTGCAGACTCATATGATTCTACATCCATGAAAATGTTGGGATCATAATCAAATCAAACCTGCAGTGGATCTCTCCAGAATTGGACCATTGTGTGTGCCTAGTTTCTATATTCAATGAATAAAATAATATTGTCCCAGGATAAAGCTCTCCACTTATCCAGTAATAGGGTCTGGAAAAACTGCAGAAAAGCCTGAACTGCATGGCCTCAAAGTATCCTCCATAAACTCCACTTCTGTAGTTTTGATTAGAGTCAGAAAATAAACTTTGATGTTACAGTTTCTGACAAGGGTCTAAAGTATGAATATTCTGGGATATTAGTTAAGGGCAAATTCTTATGCTTTCAATATAAAATGTAAAGGTTGAAAGGTTGACATCCTTTTAGGAACAAGTATACCATGTCTTAAGCAAAGCTCTTACATGGAAGGTGGATCTGTGGTATGGCTTCCCTCACTCTAGAACCCTCCAATAGTCTTACCACCAACTCATCTCCTTGATATTTCATTGGAAATGGACATATAATCATGTGCACATTTACCACTGAGACCAGCAACGTCCCCAAGTATTTAAAAAACGTGGATAATATTAAGACTTTGGAAAATAACTTCTGTTTTTACCAACACAGCTTGTAAGAATCCACTAGATTTCAATATTCCCTCCTCATATGTAAATTAGAGAATTAATGATAGTAAGTCAGATATTACTATTAAATTCTGGACTAGAATTATTATTTTCTATTTTCAATTTAGAAATAAGAGATTGTCAACAATATAGAGACTATTTGTAAATTCTAAGAAAGTTAGTGATAACTTCTGACAATGGAGGGAATTCTGGTACAAGTTTACCTTTGTTCCAAAAAGAAAGATTTGCAGTCTAAATAAGGGAAACAGCAAACAGCACAGAGGCTGCAGTTATCTTAAGACATGGACAGAGAGGCAGGGGAATAGCATAATAAATATTGATAACATTCCTTTTACCAGGACAGCATGCTGATTCCCCAACTGTTGTCAGTGTTGACATCAAACAGTTCATATCTTCCCCCTTTCCTGAAAAACGGCTCTAGGCCAACAGGAGTAACTTCCTTACCTGGAAACGCACAGGAAGTCCCGCCATCTTCCCCAGGGGAGCGTCTGATTGCTGTGAGATACAAGAGCCTGCCCTGCTTCCAGGGAACCGAACCTGTGTTGGTCAGTGTGGAGAATGTTTGGCATTTATATCAAATTTTCTATTTCTTTTTCATTTTATAGCATAAGGCTAGGAATTTACTAATTCAAACACCTTTGTTGCGCTGTTTAATTTCTCGGGTCACTTAATAAAACCACCCTAACAGGATTTGATCAATTTTGGTCCTTCATTTCCCAGACAGAAGGAGAGTAGATGGTGGGAGGAGAAAAGTAGTATAACAATAAGTTCTGACAATTTTTCAAGGCAGATTTTTATGGAAGAGTTATTTTTTATAATAATATTAAAATACTTAAATATAAATTCTTAGCAGAAGCTGACTGACTTTTTTTGAGCAACTCCTATGGAGGACTATGCATTATGGGACATTTAAAATCTCTGCATTTGAATGATAAATGAGCTAATAACTATTTGTGCCTGAATTAACACACATATATAAATATATTCAGTAAAAGCTAAAGTTCTCACCCAAAGTACATATGATCATTCCTAAATAAGCATATAAGGTAAATTCCTCTTCTATGAATGCCTTAATTCCAACCAGTGTAAATCCAATCATAAATAGCAGTTCATTCATTCACTCATTCTTTCAGTCATTCAGCAAATATCTTTTGAGAGACTAGCGTAAGTCAAAGACTAGCATCAGTCACTCTGAGATGCACTAGGATACAATGATGAATAATTTCCTCATAGATCCTACAGCCAGTCAATCATATGGACTACACGTGGTCATGGGATGTAACATTACAATGTGGAAGTTGTGAGTGCAATAGAGAAGGAAATACCAGGAAACCATAAAGTAAATGCACTTAACTAGAATCTGGAACAGAAAAGCCTAATGAAATAATTGACAGTTAAGCAAAGACCAAAAACAATGAAGGAGCGGAGAGCTCAGACAGAGCAGAGGAAAGGACAAGTGTCAAGGCCCAAATGTAGAGCACTATATATGTGAAGAACTGAAGTTAAGTCAGACTGCATAAAGGATAGAATGCAAAGGGAAGAAGTGATACAGTATGAAGCTGAAATGATAAATAGTCCATGAGAGAGTCTGTGTCAAAGGTTGGGTTCCCTAGGAATTAGACTCAGAGGTTGAGGCTTTCATACAGGAAGTTATTGGGGAGAGATTTCAAGATCAACACCTGTGGGGAAGTGCAGGAAGCCAACTGCCCAACTTCTCTCTGTGTGTGCAGGGGAGAAGTTGGGCTGTAATAAGGTCACAACGAAGTCTTCCGCCAATCCCACAGGGGGCTCTGAAATTGGGGTGGATTTTCAGAGTTGTCTTCAATTGGGATAAGGAGGCTGGAATTTTATACCCCTGAATTGGATTCAGGCTGCCCTGGGGAGAGTGTGACCTTGTACAAGGAGGATCTCTTCAGCTGAGGGAAATCCCAAGGAGGGACACAATTGAGAGCTGTTGGCTGCAACACTACAACAAATGCCTGAGTCTTTGAGGTGTCCTAGCACCCGAGTTGCACTCCATTGTAAATCAAGCAAGTTAACAACATATCATATAAACCATGCCAGAACAATGGTAAGCCTGAGTGTTAAGTATGGGAAAGACACAATCTGATCCATATTTAGAAAGGTCTTTCTGGTTTCAGTATGAGCAACGATTGGAGAGAAGCATGACTAGAGGCAGAGAAACCAGTTGAAAGTTAGTTGCAAAAATTTAGGCTTCCGAAGATAGTGGCCTGAAGTAGGGTAGTGGCAGTAAGAATGGAACATTATAGATGGATCTGAAAGGTACTTAAGAAGTAGAAAGGACAGGACTTGGTGATTGGGTGTGAAAAAATTAGAGAGGGAAGATTCCAAGCTACAGCCCAAATTTCTGGCTTGGGCACCTGTGATAGGAAACAAAGCAAGAGAAGCCGATTGTTTGATTGTTATTGTATTTTTTAATGGTAGAAAGGAGATGCTAAACTCGGGTTTAGAAATAGTGAGTTTAAGGTAAGTTTAACAGAGACATATAACTGGAGATTACTAAAAAGCATACAGATGTAAAAGTCTGGAGCACAGGAAAGTGATTTGGACCAGAGATAGAAATATGGAGACTGTCAGCATAGAGGTGGTAACTGTGGCCAACACAGAGATCAAGATAGCTCAGGAAGGTGTATAAAGTGAAAAAAACAGAAGCCTAGGATAAAATCATAAGCCTTTGTTTTTTCTTTTTCAATTAAACTTTCATTACATTTGCACTCCGTGATTTCAACTTGGTTAAGGTGGAGAGGGGAGAAAAAGAGTAGTATTTTTTGAATACCTTTGATACACCAAACACATTATTTCATTATCTTATTTTACAACTGTATGATTTCAGATTGTCATCCCCATTTAACAGATGAGAGTAAAGAATCAGAAAATTTAAGCAACTTCCAGAAGTCACAATGCTATTAACTAATAGAGCCAGAATCTCAATCTAGATCTACCTGTGTTTTACTATAATTTTTACATTCTACTGTGGCTAATTTTAAATGATTAAGTAATGCAGCTTTCTTGTGAATTACAGTTTTTATAATCAGTGTCTTATTTTGGTTTATATAATATACTAAACTTAAATATTAAAAAGTAAAACTAAAAAATGCAAATCTGCTTTGAGGAATAGAGATAGGGTCTCCTATATTCTCAAACCTTATAGAAGACATAAATTTTTTTTTCATCAAATAGAAAAATAGAAGAAAAGGGCTTAACCTTTCATTAACCACTTTGTAAAGGAAAGCTTCTATTTATTCTGAAAGGAATTAAAAATGTATAGCAATAGGCATTTAGGGCAAAATTACCTCACAACAAAAAGTGTATGTACTATTAGCACCAATGTGATTTATTTATGTGTAACTAGAATTACATGCCCATATAGGACCAAGCTTATGAACATTTCTGAAAGGGTTTCTCAGGGCTGTGAGAAACTATGACTATGCAGAAGCCTGCCGTGTGCTTTTTTGCAGGGGTTCTGGGAACCCCAGCATGGCTTCTGTTGATAGAGATGCATCAGAAATGCTTAATCAATGCTCTGTGCTGGTTGATGTCTGCAAATGTCCTCTCTGACATATGCAGCCTCGGAGCATGGGAGCTCAGTCTTCCTGCTGGGGAACTGAGAAATAATAGTAATGTTACCAGAGGGACTTTTTGGCTGTACTCCTAACGGGGCAACCATCGATCAACTGCTGGCCTCGTCTGGGTATATCCTTAACATGGAAGGTGGCACACACTCTTCACAAGGGTGGCATCCCTCACTAGGTCCAGTGGTGAGGCTTGAATACATTATTATCCTTCATAAAGGGTCATTTAGGTCAAGTGCCATTGTAGGGTGAATGCACTTTAGAACTGCAAAGCCTCATGAAGTGCTGTAATGAATGTTAAATTACACGTTTCAGGATTTCTTGTAAGCCCCAACCAGGAGCAGAAAGAATTCCTTTTAAAACCATCCTTTACTTCAAGTTTCTGTAGGATGTTGGTTTTGACATTAAGACTTAACTGGGCTAAAAGCTACTGTGTAGTCCTTGAAAATCTTTCTCACTATCTAAGAAAAAAACCTCTTGAGCTGTGCAGATCCCATTCATTATGAATGTGGTTTTTAAAAAAGGATAAAAATAAAAGAGGATTGTGGGGGGTTTTGAAAATACATTATACAGTTTTAAAACTTGAAGGTATTAAAATGCATTTAAGTTTAGTCTCACTTATTTTGTACATGATTACACAGATTCACAGATGGGAAATGTATTCAAGGTCATACAAGACAAGAGTATTTAATGGTAAATGTAGGACTATAAACTAAGTTTTTAAATTCCAAATCAAAACATATGCTACAGCACTACATTGTCTTGTTTCATAATTTCTTGATAAATAATAAATACAGGATGATAAAACACTATCAATTGATATGTACTAAATGAAAATGTCAAGTCATATATTTAGAAATTTCAAGGACACTGCCAAGCTGTACTAAAACTAAAGACTTGTAATTTGCTTGGGGCAATGACATTGCTTAGTTTTTAAATATCACACATAAATCATTCCTCTAATAAATTTCACCCTATTACCTTTATTTCTTTAAAAAAAAGTGTCCTCTGTCATTGAAGATGCTAAATAAAATGCATCAACAGAAATTAATAGGCAATAGAACTTGATGAATTCTCCTGGAGAATATTTTTATGATGAAAGCTTGGCAACTGTTCCTGTGATTAATCATGATAATGCACAAACCCTCAGCTCCAGATAAACTAGCCTATTCCTTCTTTCTGGAATACTCCTCTTCTTCCCTGTTACCTCCAGGGAAAATCAACCACTTCAGCCTCTCCATATTCTTCCCTGTGATAGCCCCACCTCCACTTCTCTATCCAAATCTCACTTTCCCCAAGAAGATATCTCAGACCACCAAAGGAGGAAGCGACCTTGTTCTCCTTTGAATTCCAATGTACTTTATGTTTCCAGCACTCAACACTGATCATATATTGTAATATCATCGTGTATTCCACAGACCTTAAGCATTCCAAAAGGATTGAGTTGTATGTTCTAGGAGATAGGTGTGGGGTGTAGGGAGTCAACAAATATTCCTTGCTAATATCTAGAGTGAATGCACAGCAAAGGGCAAAGTACATCAGAAGCAAGGATACTTTAAAAATTCAATCAGTCAGTGGATCATTGGTTAGCACATGCTGAAAGTGAGCTTTCTCTATGAAGAAAGGACACATCCAGCCCTCCTACCTTTCCTGTTACAGAGAAGTGAGAATAAAAATAAATTTTAAAAAAAGAAACTCAAAGAGAAGATTTCCAAATTAGTTTAATCTGAAGGTTTACTTGGCTAAAGACAGTCTTTCTCTGGCTGACCAGGGATCAAAATTCCCATCTTTATGTGAGGGAAGTAAGAGGCATGAAAGTGAACACTATTGACCACCCATCACATGCCCAGTGACTAACATATTTTCCCATGAAAATTTACAACAATCCTAGAAGAGAGGGCTTATTATTCCCATTTTTCCCACTACAAAATTTGCCTTGGATGCTAGGGAACCTGGATTACAGACAGAACATGGTCAAGATGTATTTCTTGCAGATAATATTCCCTCTGCTCTGTTTTATAAAATAAAGTTATGCTAAGAAATGAAATACCTTATGTGTTTTTAACACTCATTAATATATATCAAGTGTTATTGTTTATTAAAGACTAATCATTAGGGATCAAAAATTAAATATCAAACTCAAGATTTTTAAATTGTCTTATATTAGTAAGGAAAGATTGTGGATCGGAATGTGTTCTAGAAATATTTTTTTCATTAAAAAAGAGCACAAATGAAAGTCAAATTTCATCTGCTTCTATATTTGCCAAGCTAGCCATGTGGGGCAATAGCAAAATTGGGGTTTCCTCCAGCCTCCAAATCCTATGATTGGTTGATTTAAATGTATCTTAATACTGGAATTAGAGGCAAACTTTTTCTCCCTAATTAAGCTTGCTGACAGAGTAGTTCCTTGTATGTGTGAAATTTGCTTGCACTTGGAGCCCTATTGCCAGTCCTCTGCAAAGAGGGCGATGTTTTCAAATCTGAAGACATTTGCAGCTGTTCAGCTAGTCGACTAATCACTTCCGAGATTTTCTTCCCCAAAATAAAAATCATCTGGGAACTAATCGTTACTCAGAATAATAACAGAGCTTGGCATTTCTGAAGGTCGGTTCATCACTGGATTTCAGAAGTTTGAACCCATCTCTGAGATCCCAAGCTTCTCTTCCAAAAGTCCAAGTGGAGGCCCGAGCGGTAACAGAGATTCTCTGTGGCAGGTCTGGGGTTAGGATTGGACGTTCCTTGCTCACATTTTCCATGTCTCATCCATGTGGCTTTACACTTGACTTGTAGAATCCCACAGTGTGATATGCTGCAAAGGGCACTGCACACAGAGTTCCATGACCTGGGATGCACCCTGAGCAACATCTTAATAGAGGCATGGAATCAGGTAAGTGACTGCCTTACAGACTTCACATGGATCTGGTAAGGATCTAGGGGATCAAGTATATGCATGGAATTTGTGAAGTATTAAGCAAATTCATACAAATATAAATTATGATTAACATTTTTCTGTCATTAGCCCAACATTCTCATCAACTTTTTCAGTTATAAAAGGGCAAGAAGAGGATGACTTAGCATATATAATGTCACTATGAAGAACATGTTTAGAGGTTTTGCTAAATGGAATACATTTTAAATTTTTTATAATCCAGCTACATCTACAAGAAAAAATATGGGCTGTTTATTGTTTATTTCAATAATTGATTTTTCATTTATTTGATCCAAGTCAAGAAACCCCACAGGTTGGCCAAGCCCTAAGGACAACCAGCTACGTGGCCTCAGGCAACTCATCTAATTTTTCCAAGTCTTTCTCCAACTGAAAAGTTGGGGGGTAGAAAGGAGATGAGGCAAAAGGAACAAACAAATAAATGGATCTGGCTTACCCAGTTCAGCATCTACAGCCTTAACTCTCTACCTCCAGGAGAACTCTGCCCTTAAGCAGAGGGACCTCTGCTGGTTTAGAGCTCTATGTACTCACAGGTTTTCACATCAAAATGTATGAGGGAGCCAAGACTTACTATTTGAAGATAGCATTTCTAAAACTGGGTTCCAAACACAATAGCTTAATTTGGAATTCTGACTAAAAATGCCTGAGAACTTTGCAAAAGCAATAAAGGGCGGTACACAGAAATGTTTGTTGACTGATCAATTTGCTGATACATCAAAAGTTTTACTGAGCCTGTTGAACAGAACAGAGGCCCATCCTGAGAAAACATAAATTCCAAAAGTAGATTAATTAATTGGAAGGAAAGAGTCAGTAACTGTGAGATCTTAGAAGAGTCAAGTGCACTCTTTCTACATCTTTTTTTAATAAAAGGAGAGGTAGGGTAGGGATGGTGAAATCTAACACCAATTACAGGGTTATTATAAGAAGAAATTAATAGACCAAATGTGAGAGTTTTGGGACACTAAGATGTCTTATATAATATAGGGCAAAAAATATTAAATTTGAACACTGTTAATAATAGATATCATTTGTATAATTTTTAGATATTCATTTCAAATAGACTACTAATGTCCAGCTTCTCAAAAGAGAAAAGTATTTTTAAATTCCTACATATGGATTTAATAAAATATGTAGAGAACAGTCAAAAATCTATAACCAGATTATCATCTGTTTTTTGTTTTTTAAAGTCAAGCCATTGCCTGCAATTGGATTTGTGAAGAATAGATATTGCTCATTTTAAGAAACAGATTTTTTTTTTCGGGAAAAACTGAGTGTAAAGAAACTATTAAATGACATTTGCAGTGAAAATTTGGTGATCTCTTACAAAGTGAAGCATCTTTTTATAGGATATATCATTATTCCTGGTATTTTTATTTAATAAATCATGTCTGTGTATGCTTGGCTTTCTTAAAGTAGATGGGTGGGGCTCATCTTTATTCTTATTAATAATCACAATTTTTTACTATGTCCTAGGAAGGCTCTTTTTTAGGTGCTAGAAATTTGAAGATGAGTAAACCACAGTCTTGGTTTTTAAATAGTTAACCAGTTAGTTGCGGGAGATGGTATGAAAACAAATATGTTTAATAAAGTGTAATATAAACACACTAGGACTTTATAGGCCATGGTAATATCCCAACAAGCAGTAATAATTTCCACTTGGGTGGGAGTAGGAGAAAAAAAACTGGTCCTTAAGCCTAATAGGTTTCACTGATGACAGGAAAGGATTGAGGATAGGATGGCAAAGCCAGGGGTTGTTAGCATGAGGGGAGATGAATGACCCCAATAGAAAGAACAACCTTAGCCAATTCATAAAGGAATAAAATAGCATAAAGGTTTCTCATATCTGTAAGCAATTCAGTGAGACTGGAACATTGGCCAAAATAAGTGGGTAGGAAATAAACTGTCTCTTTTAATTTGGTCTGGGAATTCTTCATGACTCTAGAAGGGAATTCCTGAGTAAGGCTGACTATGTGGAGACTGACTAGAATGTGGGAATACCAGAAAAGAAAAGACAGTGCAGTGTACCAGCCCTTTAGGCTTTGTTAGAGACATCTAGTGCATTAGATAATGAATCGGGGGTGGCACATTCTGAGATCCCACTTGACAAACCAAATTAGAAAAGAGAAAACACCAGAAATGACAAAAATTGAACACTTGGCACTTCCTTCTTCCCAGGCACCCATCTCTTCTCATCCTCCCATCCACACACACACCCTGACCTGGATGATTCTCCTTTTTACTTAAAAGCTTAGAATTCTGGTGTGTGTGTGTGTGTGTGTGTGTGTGTGTGTGTGTGTGTGTGTGTGTGTGTGTGTGTGTGTTTACCGAAGAGAGGCAGCTAGGAGGGAGAATAGAAGGCTTTTTTTTAATGGTGCCTCTTTCTAGTCTAAGTAGAACACCTACTTTGAATATATACTAGCAGGCTCAGAAGAGAATCCAAAACTGAAAACTATGGAAAGACAAAATTATAAACTTAACGAATATCCTGGTTGATTAGCCACTAGGTTACAGAACCATTTTAAATGAAAGCAGTCTCAGGATTGCCTAGGGATTCATCCTTAGCACCAATCAACATATTCTCTCTTTCCTTCCTCCCTCCCGCCCACCCCCCTTTCTTCCTGCTGGAAGTCCGATTCATGGCAACAGAGGCAGTGCAGACAGCAACAGATGCTCAAAACCCCAACAATGACCAGAGCTTAAGAGGACCTCATCGTGGTGGGCACCATCCATCTTAGTCACCACATCAGCTCGTCTGTCTGCTAAAGCATCTCCTGATCTTTCTATTTATTGTCCACATGACTAGATGGACAAACTGGACTTTGGACTGTGGCATCAGTTAAGTACAGTTGCTTTTCCCCAGCTCCCTTAGGAAAGAGATCACTTGGAATAAGATTCCTCAGGCCATTACTAGGAAACCTGAGTGAGCCTCATCCTCTCAATTCCGACACAGACTCAAGGGCATTAGTTGTAAACACACTCACTCCAGGTGTGTAATGTATTTTTCAGACCACTTTATGTTTCTATTGATCTCTAATCGATTTCTTTATTATTCCAGAATATTCTTTATGTTTTAACTATTTGTGGTTTATCTCAGAGTTCCCTGGGAATGTTCTTTTTCTAGAGTTCATTCTTTGTCTTTACCACCCTGATTTTCTTATAATATCAAGTTGCTTTCATTGAGTTCCATGTTTCTCTCTCTCCCTGTCCTATCTCTTCTCGTCTCTGTCTCTCTCTCATCCCACACACACACACACACACACACACACACACACACACACCCCACTGATACTAAGGCCTCTGGGAAGTGTAAAATAAGTTTATAATCACCTCAGACTGATTTGTTGGGCTATTAACATTGAGTCAGACACTATTATTTTTTCTTCTCTTTTTCCTTATTAAAAGAACCCCAATTTTGTTTGAAACATCTATTAATCTAACTTGAAAGCTATCTTTTCCAGCGTCCTCCCTTGCTCCTATAAGTGGCCATATAACAATCTGGCCAACAAGACACAGGAAGAAGTCTGTTGAGGATTTCTGAGAAATTTGCTTTCTTGATATAGGCTCTACTCTTTCCTCCTTACTTCCTACGTGGAATGCGAAATGATCCAAGATATTAGCTGGACACCACAATCAGAATGGGTTCAGAAACTGTCCTTTCAAGGTTCCTATAGGCCAGCCATCTTTCTCACAGCTTGTGGAACTGCTACAATTTGGGGTACTTTATTTAAAATGTAAAATATAGACCTGAATCTCAGGTACTATAGTGTAAAAATTTAAAAATCTATACTGATCTCTTTGATCTCTGCGAGTAGAAGAAAAAGGATGTGATCCCATCTTCAGGTGCAAAATACAATCAGTCACACCACCAAACACAAGGAGAGATACCCCTCCCCCCAGATTAAATCCTCTCGGATCTCTAGTTTAATTTCAAAAGACAGTAACAGTCAAAAGATGATATGTTTTTTAAAAAAATGCTTCAACTGCAAAGATACAAGGTAGGCAGAGAGAGCTTGATGATCACAATAACTTATGCTCCTTTCTGGGAAGTGACTGCCCAGCTTGGGACAACATTTCTCAGCCTTCCATGGCGTCTAGATGGAGCTGTGTGATTATTTCTCCCCATTAAAATATAAGCCAGTCATGTGTGTCACTTCTGAGCTGAAGAGGTAAGTGTAATTCTTCATGATCCCGTTTTCCATCTGTTGGCTGACTCTAAATATCTAGAGGCAAGAGGAGCCACAAGACAGAAGGATCTGGTATCCACAAATGATCACACAGAAGGCCACCTGCCAACTAGGCACAACAACATAGAACTTTGCATGAGTAAGACATAGAATTTCATTGTGCTAAGCCACCAAGACTCTTGGGTGTATTTATTGATGAAGCTAGTGTTACTCTAATATAAAGGGCAAAAATAAAAATCACACATTTTACTGAGATCAACCTCAGTTAACCGAAAAAGTACTACAGTGATTGAGCTGGCCTAGAAATAATTAAATTTTCTGCCATTAGGCAAAAATGGGACATTAAAATAGGAATTAATTTATAGGAAAATGAAGAAAGTTATAGTTGTGTTCTCCCTTGAGTTTTGTGACTTGTAAAACTCATACCTGCCAGTTACTAAATATATTTTAATTTTGCTGTCTCCAGTTAGGCTGGATATAGTCTGCTTTTCCACAAAGAATTTCCCCTAACTATTCCTGCAAGAGACCGAAATGAAAACCATACTCCATGTGGCTTTTCAGTATAGTAGAGTCTAGTTCATTATTCAATTTTTTTTCCGAAGAAGTTATTTCAATGTGATTGTGAGTTGGGTTCAGAAGTCAACTATCTTCCATATAAAAGTTGAGTTTAATAGAAACTAAGAATGCCATCATTTTTTTTCTCTAAAATTAGAGAGCTTCTATTCCAGTTTGCCCAGAAACCCTCTGCAAGTTTAAGTAAAACTTTTGGTTTGAGGGATCATCTTGTTCCAGGTCTTTTCAAAGATGTCATATTATACCTTGTTCCAATATGTAGAACAGTGTCTGGTTTAGAGAGGCATTCTTGCAACCTAATTGCAAGAATACCTTATAAAGCCCTTCTATGGCCCAGCAGGAGAAGCCACATCCTTTTCAGTCTGATTCCAGCAAGATAATAGGTAGAACTGAAAAAACTGAAGTAAAAGCCTCTTTTCTAAATTAGTGAGATACCAGGGCCAGCCCGGTGGTGTAGTTGTTAAGTTCGCGCTTCGGTAGCCCAGGGTTCACGGGTTAGGATCCTGGGCACCAGCTGAAGCACTGCTTGTCAGCCATGCTGTGGTGGCGTCCCGTATAAAGTGAAGGAAGATGGTCACAGATGTTAGCCCAGGGCCAGTCTTCCTCAGCAAAAAAGAGGAGGATTGGCAACCGATGTTAGCTCAGGGCTGGTCTTCCTCACTAAATAAATAAATAAATTAGTGAGATACCATTTTACTTAGTAATTGCAGAAATTTCAATGGTTAGAGCTTTAATTCAGTGCCTACTTAATTCTCTATAGTCAGAATTTTTTCAGAAAGAAACTACTTTAGACAACCTTATTTTTGTGGTGAAATGACAAGGGGACTATTTTCCCTTTTTCATTCTGAAAAGTTTATCTACAGCTTTCTCTTTGCATACATTAGACTACAGTGTAGGTATAAACCCATCTGTTACCCAAGTAACATTCTATTTCAAAAGCAGGATAACTTTTTTCCATAAAAGACCCAGATCTAAAATGAGAAGACTTTTCCTTCTTTTGGAAGATAAATCAGCTTAGACTAAATGATCACACTTTAGGAATGCTTTAAGATTTTACCAGAACTACCAAAACTATGTGATAAGGGAGAATGGATATTGGGAAAGCAAACCTCTTTCCCTAAAAAACACAACTCCAGGGGCCGGCCCAGTGGCATAATGGTTAAGTCTGCACACTCTGTTCTGGCGGCCTGGGATTCGCAGGTTCAGATCCTGGGCACGGACATAGGCACCACTTATCTTATCAAGCCATTCTGTGGTGGCATCCCACATATAAAGTAGAGGAAGATGGGCACGGATGTTAGCCCGGGGCCAGTCTTCCTCAGCAAAAAGAAGAGGATTGGCAACGGATGTTAGCTCAGGGCTGGTCTTCCTCACAACCCCCCCCCCAAAAAAACAAGAAAACACAACCCCAACTTTTTTGGGGATGGCAACTGGCTCAGCTAAATACACAACTATTGTAGACTCTCCTGCAGGAGGGGTGGAATTTTCCAATTATGACCCATAAGACATAAGTCAGTCTCTAGGTGATCTTCTGGGAAAACTCTTGGAGAACGAGCTGATTCAGCTGACACATGCATTTTGCCTTTTGCACTTCCTGTCCTTCGGCCTGGAATGCAGTCAGGATGCTGGAGGTGAGGAAGCCATTCTGAGACCACAAGGCAAGACATAAGATGAAAGCCAAATGCTAAGGATGGCTAAGAGGAAGGAAAAATGAGCTGAGGTTCCTGAGGACTGTGGGTCTGCCCAGACTGTGAAGTCCTATCTGAATGTCACTTGACACAACTTAATGTCCCTTGAGAAAAACAAAACCTCTATTTGATTAAACCTAGTGAAAGTTGAGTTATCACTTATGGGCTGCCAAACCTGTACCAAGTTGATCCAAGGAGAATGTTAAAAAATTTTTATAAGAACAGTTTCCAAACAAGTATTTCAGAAGCATTCATTTACTTTAATTATTCTTACTTTAATTATTAAACTGATATATTCATACATCATTTTTATACATTCCTTAGAATGACTCCTCCAGGGAACTCTACTAGACAATAACATGCGCAGCTCCCATACATGGACCATTACGAATGCATTTCACCCCTCCGTTTATTCATTCAGCAAACACTTACTGAGAGCCCAGTAAACACTGGGCAGGGATACAAGGATGAAAAGCAAGTGCATAACTACAAACGGCTCAGTTTACTTGAAAGTAATAAGATAAAATCTATTTTAAAACATTCTATTCTCCAGTTCTTTGCTTCCTGTGGGTTGCCCATTTCACGTACATTAGCTCTCCAAGAGACACATAAGCCTAGCACTGGTCAACATTAACAAAATAAAAGCATCTGAACCGCCAACGTGGTTGGTTTCCATCGCTTAATGTTCAGAACACTATTTCATAATTTAATTCAATGTTGCGCTAATATGTTCATTACAATTGTGAGAAATAATTGAATAAAATTTCTCATTCTGCCCACTACGGAATTTGTTTTCCCAAAATCAGACTACTGCTAAAAGCAGATATTTAGTGCTACGCCACTTGGTTTTCTGTCATTTCTATGATTAAAAGAAATCATTGTAAATCAGGCCTATGAACTAGTGACGAAGGACAATTATTCACTGGAGTACGGTAGGCAAAATACCAGTTGAATACTAGGAAAACCACTTTCCACTCACTTCTTCCTCTGTGTCACCTTAGGCACCTCATTTAACTTCTTTCTACCCCCGTTTCCTTAGGGGTTAAATGATGGGATGGAATTAGATCATGTGTTGTTTCGTAGACCTAAAATTCTCTTATTTCCCTGCTCTATTCTCAGTGTGATGCATTAATAGACGTTTCCCAGCTAAGAGCAGCACATTAAGATTATTTTTAAATGATGCACGGCTCTCTATTACTGTTGTCTTGGGAATTATGCATCTTAGCCCACACCACATATCAACCCACAATTTTATGTATAGTTAAACAATATATCATCATTTTATATTAATAATACCATATCACAGTACTCAGGATCAGAATATAGGACTGGTTTTATTATTCCTCATTTCTCGAGGACATAACTTGTATTGTACACATTTGAGATAATTGAATGAAAATTAGATGGAGAATACATTGTTTTTAATTTGCTGTTTAAAAGTATCCCCTAGATACCTAATAGTGAGTCTAACAAAGCTTATTTCAAAAGCACAGTGATCCTCTTGCCCCTCTTTCCCATTCTGAGAAATTGCTTTCAAAGTCTATCAAAAGATTCATTATAGGCAAAATCTGAATGCTGAATTCAGATCTTATTTTTTAGTATAGACAATAGAAGTAATTAATTAACACGTCTGACAGATATCTGCAAACCACCACAGAGAGGTACCTGCCTTTCTTATTTCTTTCATGAAAATATCTGAAATTGAAATACATTAAGCACAACCAGTTTAACCCACCCCATTCTGAATTTGATGTACAAGATTACAAATGCTATCATCTTGCTTGCAGACAAGATGTTTAAGGAGCATGAGTACTCTATACAAATCCTTTAGTTACCATCCTGCAAACCAACTCACACCTCCACTATCACTCTCGTTACAGATACACATATTCCCCTCTACTCACCACAATGAGTTAAAGGTAGACAAAAGCTCTCGGTGGCAGCCTTTGAGTCATTACTTTGCTTTCCCCTTCCCTTCATTTTAGGTGTCATGGCACGGTACTTTACAGACAGCAATTCATGCTGTTAGGTTTACTGCAAACACCGAAAGAGGTGCCTTGCACTTGCTGAAAGATTTAGCTTTTATGCTTCTGGTCATTCTTCCCACAAAAAGAACGAGACCAGTGTCTGAGCTATTCTTAACTCTCCTTCTAAAACATTTCAAAAGAGAGAGACAAGAAAGACTTCATGATTTTCATGCAAACTCCCAGCCTGCCCGCCTGCCTGCTGCTCCCAATACTTCTTACTCTTGCTGGTGATGACACTCCGCGAGCTCCCCAGCCCGATGCTTCTTATGTAAGACTGTCTAGGTCAAGTGTAGGAGACACACTGCTGGCCTGTGAGAACTCATGGAACTGTTCCTTCAGATTAACACTTCAGGGGCTATGGAAGCTGGAGGAAGCTGAGCTTTTACTACATCTTTTGGGGGTAAATATTTTTGCATGATTCGGTGATTTCTATGCTATAGACTTGGCAAATGCCTGTCAGCCATGCTGAGAGGTGCAGAGAGAAATTACTAAGAGATTCCAGTTCTGTCAGCATGCTTGAATAAGTGTAATAAGTCTTCTAGCAATCCTAGCTTTAAGACACTTAAGGAGTAAATGAATCATAAATTAGGGTTTGCTTATCAGGCATCATCTCTAACCATGAGGAACGAATGTTGATTTGACTGTTTAAACTCTGCATACAATCCATTTGCTCTGAGGTGTTGTAGGAGAGCACTATTGGATGGGGCTGTTAGGTCTAAGAGATTTACTGCAGTTCTTGGCTGTTACATTGTCCTTGTCTGATTGCAAATTTGCTTCTCTTGCAAATGAGCTACATGTTTTCCTGTGTTTGTCTTCTGTTGTGATTATTCGTGATAATATGAGAACAGAGCCTGCATAACCTGGCAGTTATGTGACTTCAACACATAATAAATTCTCTCTACTTAGTCCCAAGGTGAATACTGCAGTAGGAGCGCCCTTGGACACCAGCACTGAACGATGTTGGGTAAACTGCATTAGTTCAAACTGTGCTGTGTTTAGGGGACTTGGAGGCATAATCTCAGGTTTGACATGGACAGTTATTTGCTCTATGAGTAAAAGTAGAAACAGTATAGCACTGATTCTGTTTTAGACTGTTACACTGTGCCCTGGTATGGCTCCTACTGAATGCTGCAGGAAAGCCTGGGGAAGTAGCAGGGTAAGATTGCGGCAGCAGTGTGATATTGGCAAGAAATTTTAATAAGATAATTTTAACCAGAGATGATGAAACAACAGATGGCACCTAATTTAAAAGATAGGTGGATATTTAAAAAGTGGAAGACAGATGCAGCACATTTGAGAAGGTTTGGGTTCTTGGGTGTCCTTGGCAAGCGAAGTTCAGTGCCTTGGATAGGATGTCATGAATTAGGAAAATAAAGACTGTGTAAACTGTCTTTGATGTAAAATGATGTTCAAGACGTAAATGGAAAGTTGAACATTCGGTCGTTGGGTGTCTCTAAATGAGGACTGGCATGAGGCAGGTGAATTGAAGCACACTCACAAAGAGAACAGGCAGTTTTTAAGTAACCAGAATTTCTTGCATTCTTTTTATTAAATTAAAGCAATGAAAATGAGTGTTACTGAAATGAATTGCTTTCAGGGTACTTTTCACTCTATTACTCATGATTAACAATAGCACATTGATTATTTATGATGGGAATATAGTGCTTATCATTTTCTGCTATATTTAATTGATTAAACATGTACATGTTTTCCCAAATAATTTGAAGAGACAGTTATGGTCCCTCAGGGCCTGATTTTATATTACTGATGTCAATAGGCATTTTCTCCATAGATTTAGCTTGGCATAAGAGCCCCCTTCAGACCATGTTTTACTTAGTTGGGCATTTAGAATATTCTTCAAAAATGTAATGTTAAAAATAAAGCTTACATATTTAGTTGTAGTTACAATCTTTGAGTTTACATATCTTTAGGATACCACAGTCAGTGCTCAAATTGTCTATAAATGATTTTCATTTAATACTGTTTTTACTGGCTATTGTTAAGAGGGATTCTTCTTTCTGGTAATGAAGCTTAAAAAGTTATGTTAATTTCTTCATTTCTGAAGTAACAGATTTGGTTAAATGAGATCTAAAGTTAGTTTTGGTTCTGCCATCTGTAGATTATATTCCTCTAAACATGAATTAGCATTATCAATTAATCCATGCTAAAGTGAAATTACATTTTTTGGTGAGATTATATTTTTAAATACCTACAATATTAGGCCAACATTTACGGAGAGGCCTACTAAATGCTAGGCCAGTGGTTCTCAAAGTGTGATCTCTTGCTCAGCAGCATCAGCATAACCTGGGCACTTGTTAGGAATGCAGATTCTCAGTCCTCACTCCAGACTTACTGAGTCAGAACCTCTGGGGTTCTGGGGTGGGGCAGTTTGTCTTTTAAGAAGCCCTCCAGGTGATTGTGAGGCAGCTACAGTCTGAAAACCACTACGCTGGACAGGACTTTGGTTAGATATCATGAAAATAGTTTTTACTACATACAATCAAATATATGTTATATAATGAAATTCTCTATTTTCCTGGTGGCCTAGATTTCCCAGTGTAAGCATTACTATGTTTTAAAGATTTATGCAATTGTTCAGTACATCTTAAGCCTAAATTTGTCCCTAAGAAGCTTTATTTCCCCAAAGTTCCATTTTTAGCTTTTAGAAGTTATATAGTGTGATGGGAAAAAATACCAAAGGACCTATCTCTTCTATTTGCTTACTGTGTGACTTGGCATACGTCACTGACCCTCTCTGGTGTTCATTTTCTCATTTGTAAGATGAGAGATTGGCTTAACTCAGGGTTTCTGAACTCAGCACTATTGACATTTTGGGTCAGATATTCTTTGCTGTGGAGTCTGTCCTGGGCATCGTATAATGTTGAGCAGCTCCCTGGCCTCTACCCACAAGGTGACAGTAGCACTCCCAGTTGTGACAATCAAAAATATTTCCAAACATTAACACATGTCCTCTGAGGGCAAAATTGTCCCTTCCACCCCATCACGCATGCATTCCCCACATTTGAAAACCACTGACCTAGGTTAACTCTCCTATGTAAAGTTTTATTATACCAAATAATACAACAAATGTATTATTTCTCCTTTTCGAAGCAGACAGGTTAAAAATTCAAAAAAATAAGTATATGTCTTACTGGTGTAACCCACGTGTAAGCTGGGAACTCTGCTCACTTGAAGATCTAGGTATAATTTGCTCAAATACCTACCAATTCCACAGTCTGTGGAAGTCTAAAACCATTTTGCAACTTTACAGGGACTTAAAGTCTTATATCATCCTGTGTCCTGGAGTCTTGGTTCTGCGAATACCACGTCATCACTCTAAAAAAGTGACCTAAATTCCATCTGTCACTAGTTTCCCCCAGAGATTTATCTACATCAATCATCTTTTGGGTTTAACAGATTTCTCCCCTTCCTCTTCCATCCCTGCTCCTCACCCCCTCCCTGCAAGATGCTCTGAGAGCTCCAAATTCTTCTCCTTCTAGTATGCATGGTAGTCCAGCTTTCCATAGCTCTTATACCCAGATGTAAATGCCCAAAGACATAAAAGAGTTCAGAAGATCAAAGGCCTTCAGTTTAGGACCATCCCCCCTTCATAGAAGGCAATTGGGCTCATATTATATGATTGTAAAATCATAAAGTCATTGAGCTGGAACGAATATTGAGTTTAAGTTCATTTTCATGTCTTTAGAAGTCATACTGAATGATAGCTTTTGGCCCTTAAAATTATACACATTGCATTCTAGAGTTTCAGAATTTTAAATTATATCTGCCAATGAATTGTAACCTCAAACAGCTCAGCAATTCAGTCTTGACATTTTCCGGAGCTGATTTGCATGGTGGAAATAGATAAGCCCGCACACACCACACACACACACACACACACACACACACATACACTTCCCAAGAGTTAGAAATTCTTTTCAATACAGTGTATACAAATTCAAATAAGTATTGTTCTAAGATATCTGTGAATTAAGGGACTTAATCTAAAAGGCATATTTTTAAAAAGTACCAGATAGCTACATTTCATTTAATCAAAATAATAGTAATAGCTTCTATTTGAATGATTATATCTGTATTTCCAAGTAATTTTTAGACATGGTCCTTTCTGAGAGCCACAGCAACCCTATAAAATAGGTCCCATTACTGTTATCATTTTACAGATAAGAAAATAAAAGGTCAAGATCTCCAGATGCCAAATCCACTTTTTCCACTATTCTACAAGGCAAGACTCAATAGTGTATGTAGTTTGAACACATTGGTGAGTATAATTTCTAAGGGTTTCTTGATAAAGCCCTGTTTCAAGAGTCTTCCTGCTCCAAAGTCATTCAGAGAGTATAAGGGCTGATATGTGTTACAATTCTTTGCTTTAGTTGCTAGGATTAAAGTTTTCCCTGACTTATACTTTTATTTGTATAACATGCTTAATTAATTATTCTTTATGTGTATTACTGAAGTACTTATGGAATCATTTCAACACACCATTTATTATACTAGTCATAGTCACAAGTATTATGTCACTTAATGTTCTCAAAATCTCCATGAGGGTGGGATTATGCCCCCTCTTAAAAGATGGCACTGAATTCAATTTAACTTAAACTTGAGTTTTAGCAGAGTTACTGCACTGACCCAGCCATCTGCTCTGTCATCAGGAGAAAAAGTGAGGCCATAGCAAAGACCATCTCTTTTCACTGCTATGCCCCAGTACCTGGCAGAGTGTTGGGCATACACTGAGTCTCAGTAAATGTTTATTGAATGAACGTTGAATTAAGTGTCACTGCTATCTAGTTCCTTTATATTTTGGACTTTACATAACATTTTTCACCTGGTCAATTCAATAACAAGTTGCAAATGAGATCTAAAAGGAAAAATCAAATTCCAAAAGGAAGCGGTAGATTCATTCATGGCTGTAATACCTTTGGAACTCCTTGGGAGTCTCAATCATTCATGCTACTTTCTTTATTTAACTTGAGAAAAAAAAATTGGGATTGATATAGAGACTTTCTCAGACTTACAACCTGAAAAGTTATTCCCAACATCAAATGTAAGTTTTTCCTTTAAAATACTAGTTTCCCGACCCCAAGATCACACAGTCACTTTCGACTTTATTTGATCTTATAGTAAATACCTGAGAAGAACTTGAAAGATTCTTTACTATATTTTAGAATATTAATCAGAAAAATTAATTCAATAATAGGGGCTAATTAAAACACATATTAAATACAATGAAATCCAAATGAACTGGTAGTACACGTGAATTCAATTTTTTCTGAAGCTGTGACTCAGTTCAACATCGGAGTCCTCTGTCAGACTGGAAGTTCTCAACCTATATCCCACCCCAGCAGAGTTCAGGGTGCAAATTTGTTGTTAAACAATCATGTTCCTTATACTAGTTAGCTCTGTGACCACAGGCAATTTCTTTCTTTAACCTCTCTGAAAAGTTCAGTTTCTTCAGCTGCCAAGTGAGAACTATACTATCTCCTTGTCAGAATTTTTTTTTTTTTGGAGAGGAAGACCAGCCCTGAGCTAACATCCGTTGCCAATCCTCCTCTTTTTGCTGAGGAAGACTGGCCCTGGGCTAACATCCGTGCCCATCTTCCTCCACTTTATATGGGACGCCGCCACAGCATGGCTTGATAAGTGGTGCGTAGGTTCACGCTTGGGATCTGAACCTGTGAACCCCGGGCCGCCGAAGTGGGCATGCACACTTAAGCACTACACCGCCAGGCCGGCCCCTCTTTGTGAGAATTTTAAAAAGCTAATGTATGTCAAGTAGTTTATTTCAGTGTCTTTCACATATTAAAAGTGATCAGAAAATAATAGTTTCTAATCATACTTGGCATCGTACACTCCCAAATATATAGGGCTTCTCAGGGAGTCCTCCGAGTATCATCTGAGCAACTAGGACATTCATATCAATATCAGGATCTGACATTGGAAAGATGCTGGATTCAAGGACTGATGTTCAAAAAACTGTTGAGTCAAGAACTCGTGGTTAGGCATGGCAAGGTTAACTAATGATGGATGAATAGCTGGACTCTCTCACCTGTCCCTAAAGACGCTTTTTGAAATGCAATATTCTAAGATAACTAGCTAACCATACGTCCAGTTTTTTAATCGTTTTTTCTAAAAATCTCAGCCTCTGTTCTTAAAAAACTATATCAACAGGGTAAATAATCCTTTGAAAGATTTGAAAAGCCGAGGAAATGTAGAAATTTTCTTCAGAGTAGAAGGAACAACTGTTGGGGAGAAAAGTAAGTGTTACTGGAAAGAAATTTAAAATTACACTTTTATTTATTTTGAAAACCAATTTGGAGCTAAAGATAAAGCCACACAAATTTCTACCAAGCTAAGGTAAATTCTTTGACAACTGAGAGCCTGAATTAAATAATTCCCCAGATTTTTGTCTAATTCTAGTATTCTGTGTAAATAAGTTTAACTCTGGAATATGATCACCCAAATAACAACCAAATACAAAATGCTTAGATTTAATAGACCCATTTCATTTATCTATTGATAATTAAAGATAAATAAGCCACTCAATTTTGGCGTTTTCATCATTATCCTAAAATGCATGATTCGTCACATATGTCTCATGATCTGGAATTTGTTTGATTAATATGCTGGTTTGTGAAAAATTATTTCTTCTTATTTTTTTAAAAATGAAATTATAGTTTTCTAATAAATTGGCATTCTGTTTATTTTGTTATGTCCAACAAGTGAAGCAGTGTAATAGGACATCTGAAAGCTTTGTCAATGTTCTGATGGGACTGTTTCATTTTGGAATGCAAGGAAAATAGAACTGGTGTCAAACTTCCATATGAAATTTCCTAAGAAATAATAGTGTGATCATCTAATATTGGGAGAAGGGAAAGTGGCAGTAATAGTAAGAGAGTTTTGATTTCAAATATATTGTTTCTAGTAAAAGCATAATAGAAAACTTTATATTAGTCAGCACAACTGGGACAACAGAAAGAAATGTTTTGGTTTCTAGATTTTCTAAACATTGTCATCCTTACAATTAGCCAAACCACACTCACTTTATCTAAAGTGGGTGTTAGGAGCAAATAAGCCAATTATGAGGATATTGCTAGTACTAGTCGGTTCCTTGACAGGAAATAGATGGCTCCCTCAAACTGGTGGAAAGGAAAAAAACAAAATATTTGGTTTTGGCTTTTCAACACCATATTCTTCTGTTTTCCTTGTGAACTGTTTCCATCTTTTCTTCTGTAGTAGGTGTGCCAGGTCTTGTGTGATCGGGCTATTTGCCCATCTATCCAAACTCTAGCTACCTCCACAGACCCAACCTTACATCTGTCTGTACACGATTTCGCCTCTTCTTAGAATGCACCTTTTCTTTCTTCATACATCTTTGTGCTTCTCATAAGCTTCTGCGGGAAACCCCCAGATGAAGTCAAGACTTGGTTTAGGTTTTACTTCCTAATTAACAAAGAAAAAAGTTTGAAAATTTCTGTTGGTGGCAGAGGTGTGGGAAACAGGTATCTGATGCTGTTGCTGAAATATAAAATGCTGCCACCCTTTGGAAGGAAGTCTAGCCATATCCACCAAAGTTAAAAGGCACATACCCTTCCACTCAGCAGAGCCATTTCCTGAGAATGTAGCCTACAGAAAAACTTGAACAAGTGGGAAAACTGTTTCTAAAGTGATGCTTACACTAGCATTGTTTGAAATAGAAAACACAAAACAAAACAAACAAAAAACCTTTAAATAATATGTGTTTAACATTTGAGGACTGATTAAATGAATTTTGGTATATCTGTCCATATATGTACTGAAATACTCTAAATAATAGCAAGGTAAGAGATTCAAGATAAATTATGTAAATCAAACAAGGTGTCCATCAATATATATAGAATGATGCCATTTCTGGAAAAAAGATAGAAAATATATATATTTCAGATGCTTGGATATACACAAGAAATTTCCGAAGAGTTTCAAAAGAAATTAACAGTGACTGGCTGCAGAATGGCCCTGGGGAAAGAGAAACTGGAAAGTTAATTTTTACTTAAAGGGTCACAAAGGACAACTGACATTCGAAATGTTACTGGAAGTTAAGTTTCGAGTTTGCTTGGCGGAAGAGAAAAGGGGGGTACCTGATTCAGTCCGTACAAGCGTGCCTTCCAAAGTTGGTGGGAGTGTTTAGGCAATGGTGAGAAGGGCAGAGTGGCCGATTTACACGCTCTGGTGTGGAGGGAAATGGGTAGGCCCAAGGAGCTGAGGCCACCCTGAAGGTCATTGCCAACCTACTCTCTATGGCACTGCTTCTCAAACTTTCACGTGCACAGGAATCATCTGGGGGATCTTGTTAAGATGCAAATTCTGCTTTAGCAGGAAGAAGTGGAACCCCAAATTCTGCATTTCAGCAGGCTCCCAAGAGATGCCTGTGCTGCTAGTTCCCTGCCACGCTTTGAGAAAGCAAGGCTTTAAAACTTAGAAAGTGTCGTGTTTTTGTGTGGTTTGTGTCTTCACAAATATCAAGCAGAGCCAGAAAGCACTTGTTTTTAGAAAATGAGCTGAGAAAAAACACCTCATTGAGTATGATGTTTGCAACATGAAGCTTTGCCAAAGCACTCTTGTTGTCAAATGTTCAAGGTCAGCAGTTCTGCTTTTTTAGCCTCTCCATTTTTAACAAATGTAGACTTCTGGAAACTAAAGGATTGCCAGATTGAGGCAAGCTTCTCCACTCCACTCCTCATGTGTTTAGTTTATTTGTTGACTTGGTGAGACTATTTCCAAACACAGTTACATTCTTTTACATTTTGTGGAAGATTGAAGAATCCAAAACAAGTGAGAAGGAAGAACTGCCATCTGCCACGCTCCCACCCTGCCCCATGCCGCCCCCCAACCTGTTTGGCAGAAATCCAGACTGTAGATCTACCATACATCTAGAAACTATCTTGGGTTGGCCACATGCAGAAATACCTTTCCTACATCGCATCCTCTGTGAGCACAATGTGATGTAATCCAGTCCACTGAGTAGCAGCTGTGTCATCTCCCACTTATTTGCCTTTGAACTTGGATGGCAGAGACTTACCACTATGTTTTAATAATGTGAATAATGTGATATAAAACTCTGTAGTTTTATATAAAACTAGACAGTATGAACTTATGGTGAGATTAGGTATTTTGAAAACAGAGTGCTGGCTTCCAAACCACACCTAACCACCTCGTTTCTGAGCGACCCTGGCCAAGTTACTCAACTGTTCTGAGTCTCAGCTGAGTCATCTGTAAAATCATGATAATAATAATGGTATCTATTTCATGAGATTTTTGTGAGGTTTTTAGGTCCTGGCGTATATTAATTACTATTCCTCTTAAATCATTTTAAGAATTGTTTTGAAAATAGTAATGTTTGAATAACAAAATGTTTATTTCTGAGCATCTACCATATACTAGGCACTGTGCTAAGGGTTAAGGTATTAAACAGAACCTCTTATCATAAAGATTTTGCTCATCTCTGCAAAATAGTTTAAATCCATGTGTTTGTTTTTTAAGCAAAGTGTTTTTAGAGATGAGATGGGACATGTCCTATTCCTCCATTTCCCACTAGCCCTTCACATCTGGTAGAACTTGCAAGTTATCCAGCCTATGCTTGCAAAGGAGTGGAAGTTTTAATCAGGAGAGTACGAATGAAGGGACTGTACAGAGTAGGTCTAGGGGAGCCAAAACAAGACAATGAGACACCCAGGGACGTGCGACAGTAGGGAGGACCAAATGTGCACTTGGGGGGAGCAGCATTTCCAGAGCCCAGCAAGGGCTGCAGCCATGGAGAAAGGTGGTCCCAGCAGGAGAGGCAAAATGCATGTCTGAGAAAGGAGCGGTGGGAGCGGTGAAATGTCAGGGAGAAGTGGACCAAGGACAGGTCAAGAGAAAGACCCTCAGCCCCCAAAGGCCACTTCCCATGGTTAGACATAATTGGACCCTTGTCTTCTGGGTTCCTTGGGGCTCAGCCCAAGGCAGGCATTAGCAGGAAATAGGAGGACCTCTGCTACCAAACCCCACTTTCTAGCCTAAAGAAGTAGCTGCACTTTCCTCTGGGAAACCTCCTGCTGGGGTCTTCCAATCTCCAGCTCTCACTGGGATCTGGAGCCTTTGTTCCCTCCTCTTGCCTGCGAAGGCCAGAGGTGGCATTTGCTCTCTCCATTGCTGGTTCCTGGGTGCTTCGTCAATCATCTTAACCTACATAGCAAATAGTTTCTCTATTAAATTATTTCCATTTAACCCCTTTTGAGTATAACATCTATTTTCTGCCAGGATCCTGGCTGAATCAGAGGTTCAATTTTAAAGCAATAGATGTTTCATGAAAGGGTAGCTCTGTTGTGACATCCTAGAGAGGAGACTCGGGGCAGATGAAGATATGAATAAAGGCACTGCTGTCTTAGGGAGCAGAGGGGAGAGGGAGGGACAGGAAAGCAGAAAAGGGGAGATAGAACATTAACAAACAGCTGAAATACATACATTTATGAAATCTTAGAAACAACTACCGTGTGGAGTAGGGCAAATGATCTCTGAGTTTCATCATAGCTGAAGGCATGAAAGATCCACATTCTGTATTTCCTTAGTTGCAGAAAGAGTAAGGGGATCAGAAATGTAAATGGATGTGTCCCTAAGTGGTAATTAAAGAGATACAGACCAGAAGGAGCCCTTTCCTGCATATCCAGCCTGCTCTTCCCCACAGAGAGGGGAAATACAGGTTACTTTTATGTAATAATAACAACTAGAATGTAAAAGACTTTCAAAGAGGAGTGGAGCCTGGAAACAAGTATTTGGGTCTCTGAGATTCCTAATGTATCAAGTACCATGGAAATATTGAGACAAAGTGGTTTTGCCATTTCAGCATCCCATAATGAGTAGAGAAATCTGTTTGTCTTTCATCCGACTACAGAAGGTCAGGTATAGGAGACTGCCCTTAAGTGTGGGAGTGCAGCTGCATAGCACCTGTCTCCCATCTCTGAGTCTAAAGTGATCCCAGCTGTGAGTAAGACACTCTGGTGCTCTGCTATCTGATACAAATAGGGGCAATCCCAGAAGTAGCAAGTCAGTTCACGAGCCCCCAAATTTCCAAGGCATGCTGGGAGGACTAGCCTTCCATGTGCCTTCCCCACTATTTGCCAATCTTTTCCATAGAATTTGAAGCCCTGTAGCGGCCCTGACAGACTTCTGTCCATTATTTGTCCCACAGTGGAATTCTTGCTTTTCCCAAGGGAAGAAAGAAGAAGAGATGTAATCATACGTGGTTTGCGTGAGCTTGTGAATGGATTTCTGAAGATTGGAACTGTTTAGGGATGTGTGAAAGGTGTTACTCTCTCAGAGCAACATGGAAGCACCTAATTTTAATGACACGTGCATATATTACAGATAGTTTTGCTATGCTCTTGACAAAGTCAATGGCTTTCTGCCTTTGAATATGAAAGGAAAAAGACGTTGGTATGAATCCTTTAGGGAAACAGGAACTACATGTTTGCTTATGCTAAGTTATAGTAAAGTTCAGTTTTATTCTGTAAATAAAGAGTTGTCTTCATAAATATCAGCTATTTCCTTTAGTGTAAAGAAAGTCCTTTTTATAAAAAAATTTAATTAAACCTCTTCAATATGTAGACAAGTGTTGTGGTTAATTTAAAGACATTAAAATAGCAAACCTGGGTATTTGGGTTCTAATAAGTAATCGATTATATTTTTCTTAGCACTAGTTTTAACTGACTCTTCTTTACAAAGAGAGGAAAATTGCTGCATGAAATAGATCCTGCAAAAACCCAAGCATAATGTATAATTGCCTTAAGAGGATGGAAAATTAGCACATGTAAGCACATAACAGAACCAGCACAGTAACTTAGTTTTTATGATCGTTCATGCATTTTTTAAAAATTTACATTTATGTTTCTTTTCTCTCTTTATCCTCCTGTGGCAGTAAATGTGGACATAATACTTTAAATATTGTGATGTACTTTGATCTTGTTTCAAGAGCCAAAGATTTGTGAAGACTTTATATAGTTAAAGAAAGAGGCATAAAGCTCAGGCATGTGAAACATTATATTTTGTTTCCATATATGAAAGATAACTGCCATATAAATATGGTTTATCAGCCTAAAGAAACAGAAAATATATTTTTGGATTACATTTTGGCTTTTCAAAAAAATTCTAGAACTTCCAGACCATTTGCTTCCTGAATATTTCCTGAGGCTCTCTTTGGGCCAGCATTCCTGATGACTGTCAACGTTACACTCTGAGTACCTGGTGCTCATGTCCTTGAGCTTGAACACTTTGTGGTTAATATTTAAGATCAGTATGTGAAGCTAGACTGAAGGACAGTCACTTTCTTTATCCTTTGCTAAAACCAATGTTGGTTAGTACATCACCTTCTTAAACAGTAACTGCAATCATACACTCCATCACATCCATCTCTCTGTCAAAACATGAGTGAAAATCAATGGTGGCGTATCTAGAAATACTCCACTCACTTCCATCTTGCTTCTTATGTGCTGACGCACCTACTCAATATTAATTTCCTTCATAGTTATATTGTGGAAAAAATTTGAATGGACTTTTGTGTTGTAAAACTAGCTATGTGACCTTGGATAAGTCACATTGCTTCTGTTGCCATCATTCCTCATATCTAAAATAAGAACCCTTGTCTGGATGATCTGTGAGAACTTTCCAGCTCCACAATTCCTCAATGATTTTCATCTCCTTAAAGCAGTGGTAAAGATTTATGTCAGTTGACATTCTGTTTTATGAGGTTTAGAAAGTTACTTTATCCTGCCTGTAAATTTTAGTGGAATTTCACTCTGGACTTTTGATTCATTGACAGTCAGCAGATGTCATCAGCTCATCTTCAGAAAATGCCTTAATTCAAACACAGACACTGGGATATGTCTGGGGAATAAAATAATAAATAAGTCATAGTTCTTGCTCTCAAAGGGATTATAGGGTGGGGTCAGGTGGTGGTGAGGTGCACAGATAAAGGGTGGAGGGGATATGGTCAGAGAAGAGAAGGTCTCTGAGCAGAGGAAATGAAGGAAGCAAAGTATTGAAGGTGTGATGGCTCCTGGCTTATTCAGAGAAAGGTAAAGAGTTTTTTGTTGTGAAAAATGACCTTGATGTCATCCTCAATAAATATTGATACTGTGCTATTACACTTTAGCTGAAGAAAAAAGAACAAAAATAAACCAGGACCCCACATAATAAAGGATTTAAAATTGGAAATTCATACAGAACACTAAAGTGATTTTTTTACTGAGATGTAATTGACATATAACATTGCATTAGCGTTAGTTGTACAACATAATGATTTGATATATGTATATACTGTGAAATGATAAAGTGATTTTTAAAAATCTTGCTTGAATGGTTGTATAATAGAGGAAGAATATTATATGAAGTGATAAAAAGTAGTTTTATAATTTAATACCCATTTTGAACCAATATTACAATGCTGACCGCATCAGATGCTTTACATTTGTATATTTAATTCCCCTTTGAGAAATCAGGTTTGTGTATTACTAAGTCTTGTCCATAAAACCTATTTATTTGGTTTAGGGATACCATTATTTCCTTCTCCAAAACCAATGGCTACCTATGTAATTGAAAGGAAATTGCAGTGAATCTTCCAACAAGAAGTTAACTGCATCCCTGGAAATGATTGTCTGTGGATTTAAAATTAAATTCTGGCTTTCGTTGTTTTGGATGGAATGGCAGGGAAGGCATGGGGAGACTGGGAGATCCAATGATCTCCATCATAATCCCTCAACCTCCCTCCCTCTCTCTCTTACTTTAAAATACAGCATTGTGATGTGATGGGAAAAATCCTTACCCTTCGTTCTTCTCCAGTACCAGAAAGAGAGAGAAAATCACAAGTAATTTTAATGATTTAAAAAAATTTTTTAATAAAATTCTAAATATTTCTCTGTGTGCCCACAAACACACTGATTCTATAGACACTTGAGAAACATTTTAGAATAAAATCGGTAAGAAAAACAATTCCAATTATTTAGGCTCAATATATTGGAGGTGATTCAAACAATGGCAATCCATGAATGAAAAATCACAAGCCTATAACAGCTCTGTTGCAGTAAATTCAAGTGGGGAGGCCCTCAAATATTTTGATATCATACTTGAAAAAATAGTTGATTTTTTTTAGTTAGGATGTGTGAACTTGACCACAATTTCTAATGTCTACCTTGTAGTACCAAGATATTCTGAAACCAATAGGCCAATTTTGTGAACCGTAACTTTTGTAAACGTGCTGACAAACTAGTTGGCTGTAGTCCTAAAAGAGGTTCTTAATTGCAGTTTCTGCATTTATTAATCTAATAGCAGGTAAGTTCCACATTCATTTCTGGCTCATTTTCAGAAGGACAAATTAACCTGAAAAGTAAAGAGTTCATTGTTTTCTGCTAGGAAATGGTTTCTGTTTCTGAAATAGTGGCTCCTAAAGGCACTATGTTAGTAAATGCTTGGAGGAGAGCAAGGAATTGGTAGTAAATCTTTGCAGAATGCTGCATGTACAGAAAAGTACTGGGAAATTCACATTTACAAAAGCAAAGTCGTGAGGTGGTAAGTTATGTTTTACTGTGGGATCATATCAGTACTGTGCTTTAGCTGAGTTCCGTTTTCCAATCACAAGGGACAAAGCCAGGATTTGAAGCCAGTTGATGATACAGTGGTCCTGTTGATTTAGAATCATAAACTCTGGGTTCAGATTCTGGCTCCGGCATTTTCTATCCGTGTTGGAATCACTTACCACTTTGTCAGAAGACCTGCCAGCACCCACAGCCTGTGTGGCATCACCATTAGATCCTCCGGAACACCATCCTAAGGTCAGACCACTGCCCAAGTTCAACTCCAGACACCAGCAACCCAATCCCTTTCCTTCAGGAAGGAACCCAGCTCAGTGAGCCTAGATTCCCAGACAAATTACAGGGGAATCTAGAAATGTTTTCTACCTTAAAACTCAAATGTCATTTATAGCTTTGAGTAAGGGAATCCAGAATTCAAAACAAAATGATTTGACCATTATTTTGGGAAATTTTTGGCCAAATATCAAGGATGACCCCTTTCTCCCTGTCAGGCCCCAAGTTAATTAAGAGTTAACTAACTTTTTATAAAGCAGCTGACTAAAAGGTTCAGAACTCCAAGAGATGGACACCAAGTAGAATCTTGTGGTAACAAATTCCCTTTATTTTCCATGCAAGAAAATACTAAATAATATTTAGATATGAATCACACTGACTCTTCTGCCTTCTGATTGTGCTCTCTCCTTGAACTCTTTCAAAGTTCTAATCGCAGCAGCAGAGTCTCCTGTCTGTCTTAGAACCGGCAGACGAAAGACCTGGCACAGCTTTTCCCATCTGAGTGACTTCTCCTCCTCTTTAACACCCAAGATTTAGTGACAGTGATGATGTCCCATTATAATATTCCCTTTCTCTTTTGGGCACTGAGCAGTGAACTGCTGCCACTAGCCCCCAACAAAGCTATACCAAAGTAACAATCCAATTCTTGCGACAGAAGAGAACCCTTTAAAGACTAAAGGACATCTTAATGTTTTCATTCTCTTTGCCCCATTAGAAACTCTCTCACAGGAAAGGCACAGCCCAAGCCTCTTCTCCAGTTTAGCAACCATGCATTCACAAGTTGAAGAAATATTGTCACATAGGAAATGGCCAGTATATTCCTTCCAGCTTCTGAAACAAGACTACAGAGGATCTCGTGGAATCAATAACAGTAAGGGTAGGAAGAAAAGGGGGGGGAGGAGTTCCCTTTTCATTCTTTGAAAATGGAACCATAACAGTAAGAAACAAAGTTATATCTCAATAAATGAACTTGCTGCACCAAGATAAATAAAATGCAGAACTGGTTCCACAGGGAGTTCATAATCTGGGAGGCAAATAAGATATGTACATCAGACTCTCAGCAAAAAATCAAGAGGGACAAGTGCAATAGTGTTATAAGGTAGCACAAAGTTTCATTTTAATTTATCTTTTGCCAACTTTTATGAATATATGATTTTAAGTGTATACTACACTAATTTAATAAAAGTCTCATATTTTGCCTTTATGCCAGACCTTATATAAGGAATATTTAAAGTTACCAATGTTGTTAAACTGCTTCAGCTCTGATGAATGAAATATCTTGTGTAAAAAATGACGAGCTAGTTGTTTGTTAAATGTACTCATTGTGTGATGGGTAGGATGTTGGCCTTTTTTCTCAGTCTGTATCAGAACAGCCATTTATTCTCTTACGCATAATGCTTTCAATTTAACAAATAACAAATATACCACAAAATAAAATATGAAGTTGTTCTGTAATTAACAGAAGAAAAAGGATTCTATCTACTGGGAAAACAAGAAAGACATTACAGAAGAAAGAATATGTGACCTAAAACATTGGTAGAATTTTCCAAGTGCACGTGGGGGAAGGTCCGTCAAGAGAAGTGAAGACTGTGAACACAGATCAGAGGTGGAAGGGTGGTGTGTGCATTGAAAACAGCGTACCTTTCCATTTGTCTAAAGTGTCAGAGTAAACTCCACTGACAGAGGGATTTTGATCTGGTTTGTTCACTGATGTAACTTCAGCGTCTGGAAAAATGCCTGGCATATCGCAGGAGCTTGAAGAAGTGAATAAATGATATGTCAGATGCCCAGAATGTGAGCTGTACTTGATAGCTTTCCAGGGCTAGGGCATTTGGATTCCTGCAGTGATGAGGACTCTGTAGTTAGGACTGCACAGAGTAGCAGAAATCTAGTTCAACTAAGCGAAAATGGAGTTTATTTGTGTCTATCATGGAACCCTAAATCAGGAAAGTATCCGGATCTTGGGAAAGACTGAAGCCAGAAACAGGAAGAACTGCAAGTTTTCTGGCTCTGTCTTTTGTCATCACTTCTTCCACAACGGCGTGATTCCTTTCCCTCAGCGCCCTCGCCCACCTGGTCCTGAGTCTAAATTGTGAGGGAAGGCTGGCCCCCACAGCCGCCAGAATCACATGCAGCAGTTCTTGACCGGGTCAGAGGACCCTGCTCTGGTCCTCTGTAGACAGGAGTGCAGGTTCACCTCCGGGGAGAAGGGAGGGAGAGCAGCTGTTGAGAGCAGATACTCAAAAATTGACTGCTATAATAAGCAATTAGAAGGCATTAAAGCATGTAGCCAGAGGTGTTCTTTTTATGCCTGCCATGTCGAAACCATAAGTACTATTCATACGGAATATGTTAGTCTAAAATTTAAAAAAATACTGCCTGTTAGTTCACACATTTCCTACTTCCTCTTCATCTCTAACATCCTGGTAATTATTTACCAAATATTGGTCACCTGTGTCTCTAGCTCCTTTCACATTGCCCCGACTCTGCCAGAGACTGAGGAACACCATTTTCCAAACACTGAATAACTTGAACGTGTTCATGCTTGATCGGCTTTCATGACAGCAGAGGGTTTTTGAGCTCGGACAGGAAGTGATCTTACCCAGTTTCTTTCTTTCATAGATGAGAAGATGGGCCCATGAGTAATTTATAAATCAGGGTTAGTAAATGTTTTGTAAACATAGAAATAAAAATTACATTCCTGCGATTCTAGAACAGGGAAAGAACGGTGGACTTTTGAGTATGTTGCAAAGAATAAATGGATTTGGGGACCAAGACCCTTAGTTTTATTGCTTTGCAAGCTATGTGTGGCCTTGAATAAATCTCACTAAAACTCAGAAAGCCTCAACTGTACAATGTAAGTAATTATAATGTTAATAGTATCTATTGCACCGTCCTGTAGTAAGGAATAGAAAAGTTAAATATTGAAGGTGATGTCATTTAATAAATGGTAAAGCACATGCAAGATAGTAATCAACAATAAGTGTGTTAGTTGGAAGACAACCAGGATGAAATATTTACTGCAAATTACTGCAAATGACTAATCTACACGTAGTTAATTGTGAGCTTATGAGTGACCAAATGCTAAAGACTATTGCAGTTTTAAAGTACAGTACATAACATATAAAGCTGCACTCTCAGTTCCTGGAGTTATACATAGTTTAACATAGATTCTCCATTGTTTTAGGAACACCTGATACATATGGCTTTCATAATTCTATCAATAGCTAATACTTAATTGGATTCAAAATCTATATATGCTTACTAAAACATGTTATTATAATTAAGCTTTAGATTGTGTCCACAAAATGGGGAAACATTGCAGTAAAAGATAATAAAACTATAGATATGTAGAGTGGGAAGATAATCTTGTTTAACTTCCAATTACAGATGAAGATGGGGAAATGTAAGTTTTCATAGAAGAGTTCAGTGACTTGCTCAAAGGCACATGTTCGATAGTGTTGAACTTGAACTAAAACTCCCATCTTCTCACTCTGAGCTGTTCATTATAATACAGAACCTACTATTAAAACACAATATTGAAAATGAGAAAAATTTCAGGTAGATCCCCAATGGAAAGCCATAGATCTGTAATAAAGGGCTACCCGATTTTCTCCTGCTGGAATAAAAATACAAATAAAGTTTTATTCACAAAATCTATAATTTGTAAAGATAACAGTGATTCATAGTGGGAATAAAGTAACAATTTTACAAACATAATATGCAAATAATATGCATAAAATGCAGAAACAACACTGAAGTTATTTGCTATACTTGAAGATAGCTATATTTAGTTTTAAACTTTTCATGTTTGAGTCATTAGGTGTTTGATCTGATAGAGCAATTGGGAATGAAGGAGAAACAAGAGGAAGCAAGAGTGAGGGAGCCAAAGGGAAGAGGGGAAAGGAGGAGGCTGAGAGAGGAAAGAGGTTGAGAAAACATAAATCCGGCTGGTGAGAACATATTTAATGTTTGGCCACTAGATGGCGATGTAATGTAAGGTGCTACCGCGACCTTTTTTTTTAAACAAGCTATTTGCTGATTTGTATTAGGTACCATAGAGTGAGGCGAGGATGAAGCCGAGAGGATACTGCAGAGGTCTCTGGTGCATGTGTGTATGTGTGCGTTTGTGTGTTTGTGTATGTGTGTTCTGCCCCAGTGAGACTGCAGCCTTTGTAAATACTCGGTCACCTTTTGCAAGAAGGAATCCGAACAATTACAACTGAAGGCACAGTTGTTATCTGGTCTTTGGGAGATGCTGTTCCTCATTGCAGATGGGTGATTTTCCTTTTATCAGGTAAGCCATCTGGTTGTTTCGTCGCAATCTTAGGCATATTCATTCGTTATTCCTTTGGAAAAAGAGCCCGTGGAAATACACTTTGGGTAGAGCAGGAAGTCCATTTTTGTATGTGAATTCAGACCAATGGTCCCCCTCCTCCCTCTCTTCTCCTCCCCTTCTCCTCCTCTTCCCCTCCCCCCTCCTCTCTCAACCTTCCACGAACTGAAATCAGGTTTGTTTTGCAGTTCAGCATTTTGATACAAGATGGGATTCTTTGGCCTGAAATAGCTTGGAACCTGGCCTGTTCTTGCTTTTGCTTGCCTTTCCTATTCAATGTCTCCTTTCGAAGCCCCCTCCTTCACTGGTGCTTTAGAAAGGGACTAGCTAGCTGTGAATAGAGGTCATATTGTTCCCAAGGATGGAGCAAAAATTAGATCTCAGTGTTAACCCCACAGGAAGAAAGAAGGCAGTGGGACTGGAAGGCTGGAGCCTAGCGCTGCAGGGGGGCTCAGCCTCCTCAGGCAGAGGCTGGGCTTTTAGGAGAAATGCTTCATGCCATGGGCCAGAAGGGGACAATGATCTATTGTCCCTAACTCCGACTGAACCACCCTGAAAAAAAGGAGCTTGAAGGAAGTGGGAAAGAACTTCTTCTGTGGAATGCCAAACGGGAAAGATTGAGTTACTTTTAATTAGACAGAGGTCACTGTCAGCAATGATATTGCAGATGCTGTTCGGTCCCCGGTGTGAACCGTCTTGCTTTTCCAAAGAGCACAAGAAATGTCTCTGGGTGCATGTGAGGCTTTTTCAAATGTCTTTGTTATCGTGGATTCCCTCTCTCCTACCTGTTTGAGGTATGTGTTTAGAGACCCCTCCCCTTTACTTCTTATATTTCTTTTTGTTCCCTTCAGTTGCTCACTGACAGCTGTCACTCCTCTTTAACAAATCCATCCAAATAGAGTGGTGGTAGGTGCTTTTTCACGTGTCTGACGAAACGATTAGAGCTGAACCAGGGTAAATGCTCCGTCCATATGTGCATGTGACTAAATATTTCTGAGGTGCAGTCGCAAACTTGCAAATTGCCAAATGCTGTTGCTATCACACTTATAAAACGTGGCTTCTTTTTCTCTGGATTTACAGGTTCGCGTGGTATTTCTGATGCGCTAGTATAGTAACAGAACATATTTCTCCATAAAGCACTTTAAATCATCCCAAAAGGATGATGCCAAACAGAAATAGGAAAATTCCATGCCGAGGTGGGTGATTCCTGCTTTAGTTTCTGCTGTCCAGAGCGGTGGGGAGCGTACCTTTCCTATTTGCTGCAATACCTGGCACACAGGGTGATGCAGCTGGGAGCTTCCGCACGTTCCCCGGGCCTCTGCCACTTTTCTTCCTGCTCATCTGTGCATTTTGGAAGCAGAATAACTATGGCAAAAAAACTCCTTTAAATCTCTCCTTTGTGGTTGTTGCTTTTGTAATTGCTATCAAGCCCGTGCATCCCTCTTCCAGGAGCTGTGTTCAGTTTAGGCCTCCCCCCACAAAGCTTCTTGAAGAGATTTTTAGATGGTGTCTATTTTAGGAACATAATGTGTAGACAGGAATGGATGGCCACAGAGTTTTACAGGAAAACAATTTCGTAGAGAGGGTGAGGTAACATTATAAACCACTACAATGGGCGCAAGTGGCTGGTTATATCACAGGAACCCAGCAATAGAATTAGTTTTCATTAAACTCCCTGCAACTCATTTGTAGGGTTTTTTTTCCTTCCCTCTTCACATTGTTGGTCTGTTTTCTTCAAATATCTCTTTAAAGCAACCATACTGGTAAACATAATATGTTGGATTTTGCTGCCAATACTAATAATCTGTGTTTACATGGTCCCCTCTTGCTGGGAAATTTGGTATCTGAAAACTCATTTTTTAGGGCAGTTTCCTTTAAGGCATGGTCAAGAGAGTTTCTCCATGGAGGGGAGGGCACAATTGGAGACTAATTAATTATACAGTATCCAGCAAGTCACTGGGGATCTCAGCCAGGATTCTGCATTACCAACTGGAAATACCAGGAGCCAAGGGGCAGACTAGAGACCCAGAAGTAAACTCTATTGCCGCCTACACGAGGAATGAAAACTCCAGAATCTCACAGAGGAGTCCAGTGAGTAACTAGCTCCTTTTGTAGAGGGCACTGTCAGGGAACCCAGAGATTGATTCAGAGAGGAAAAACATCTTCTCTGGATGTTGCAGATAAGGAAGGGAAAAATCTGGGACGTGCTTGGTGTTACCTCTAGGACGTGACAGACCAGGCAGTCCTCAGGAGTTTACGTTGGTATGAGCTTGACACATGACAGCATCCCACCAAAATTTAGCCGGGGGATCCATATGAGGTTATTAGTTTACTCCTACGTAGTTAGGAGGCTGAATCCATCACTTCCTCCCTGTAAATACCAAGAGCCCAAGGCCTGATGTCCCAGCTACCCCGGGGTCGGGGGAGGATTACAGGGGAAGGTGAAGAGAGAGTTGGGAATCAGCAATTGAAGCTCTCGAAATCTTCAACCTCAGGGTCAATGAGGCTGTGAACTGTGAAGTAATCACTTCCCTTTGAAATTCTGATTAATCAGTTAAGCATGTTTCACAGCCTAATTTAAATTACACTGGTTTAGGGCAGGGGTGAGGAAGAGATTTAGTCTCAGAGCAATTGTGGTCAGGAAAAATAAATAAATAAAACCAATTTCCCCAAACTGCTCAAAACTGTACTTTTCCACCTTTTTTTCTATGGTCCATATTCCTAGGTTCCCATTCATTAATTATTTTATTCAACAAAGACATAATATTTACTCTGTGCCAGCCACTATTCTAAACAGTATTTTACAAATATTTTCTAATTTAATCCTATGAGAGAAGTGCTATTATTCATCACCATTTTACAGATGAGGAAACCAAAGCACAGAGGTTAAGTTAACTTGCTCTTGGTTAGAGAGTAAACTTGAACCCAGGCGACTGCCCTTGACCATTCCTTATCACCTGAGTGGTGATAGAGCCCCGGCTTAGCCCAGATCCTCAGGATTCGGGGTGCACGGCTGCTGTAATTCATCTGTTTTCTTACATACCAAAATTTCAAAATACTTTGGTTTAGAATGATTCCCTAAATCTAATGCATTCATTTATTTTAAAAAAAAATTGTGCCCTTCAATAGTATAGAAGAGTCCCTATTCTAGGTGCTGGAATATGGTAAATAAAACAAAATTCCTGCCCACATGATGCTTTCAGTCTGGTGATGGCATTAGACAGTAGACAAATCAATGTGTGGTGAAATATACATTATTTGTGAATATACATTCTTTGAAGAAAAATAAAGCAGGATAAGGTGATAGTGAGAACAAGAGGGGTATGCAGAGAAAAGCCGATGTTAAGATGCAGAAAGTGATTATTATCCAGATGAGGTGAGAGAAGAGCGTTCTGGGCAGAGGGAAGGGAGAAAACACAAAGGTCCCCAAGGGCACAGATGTCTCACAGGTGTAAGGAATGGCACATGCCCTGTGAGCAATCATGAGAGCAGAAGAAATGGAAGGAAATGGGGCGGACAGGTGACCAGCCGGGTGTGTGGGTGTGTGTGCTTAGGGCTCTAATTGTCCCTGGGCTTTATAAAAAACAAATCAAAGAGCGATGTCAAGTCAATTCAGTCTCATATTTAATGGTGACAAGTTACTAGGTTAAAAACAAAACAAGACTAGTCATTTTCACACACACAAAGTTTCAACAATTCGTAAAGTTCTATGAAAATGCTATAGTCCTTGAATGCAGTGAAATTGACTCAAAATGTATAAAAGACACTATTTGATGAAAAAAATCTGTTTGAATGAGGTTATTAGTTAGATTGCTATAAATTATCAGTTCAAATAAAAAACAGGCCCAGAACCCAGTCAGTCTTGCTTGCACTTAAAGGACTTTCTCCTGAAATGACTAAATTGAGGAAGTACAGGCATTAAGGATGGAAACTAGTCTTTACCTCCCCTAGAGTGATCCAGGCACAGAAGGGGCCGAGAGGTATTTGAATAAATCCTTTTTTGCGGGTAAATTAATATGAATGTGATTTCAAAATAATATGGTAAAATATAAACATCAGCTTTCATTTTTACCTATATCAAACCTTTTGTTGTTATATTTTTATTCCTTCAAAGTTCACATTCTGGTGGTTTATAATTTTATATTTCCGGACTATTTGCTCCCACTCCCTCTCACTTACCTACCAATGTTGTAGTTCCTCTCTAGCAAATGTTTTTCTTCTAACTTAGAAAAACCTTTGCTTCTTAGTTTATCCCTATAAGTGGTAAAAAGTCCTTGCCCTCTCATATGGCCTTTTCCTCCTTTAGTCCTCCATTTACAACTTTGGCTTTAATTTTGATGAAGTATCTATAATCTTTGACTTTAATTTTTTCTTCTGTCACTGGTGCTTTTGGTGTCATACATAAGAAACCATTACCTAATCCAAGGTCATGAAAATTTACTTCTATTTTTTTTCTACGTGTTTTATGGTTTTAGCTCTTATGTTTAGGTCTATGATCCATTTCAAGTCAATTTTTGTATATAATGAGAGGTGGGGGTCCAACTTCACTTTTTTGCACATTAACATCCAGTTATCTCAGTACTGTTTGTTGAAAAGACTATTCTTTCCCCATTGAATTGTCTTTTTAATCTTGTTGGCCATGCCAGATTTATGTGCATCCATGTTTTTAGCATATTACTATTGGCACTAATTTCATACACTGGGTGCTAGGGACAAATTTTTTCTTTAAGAAAAGAGCAGTGAGATTCTCCCTTCTTGAGAATCCACATAACTTTAAAGTATGAGAAATTGGCCCATTTGCCCTTAACTGTTAAATGCTTTTTTGATCTAACTTTGTGTCAATTTTTTTCTTATTATAGTTGAAAGCATATTTATTTGTGACTCTACTGGAAATTTAAGACAATGATGATGTATAGCTCAGTAATGAGCTAATATTTTTGGAGAAAGATTACTAGTTATTTCTAAGAAACATCTCTACTGTATTGTACATGTCCTCCCCCAAACTTATACAAACATTATCCAGGTTCTTTATAATATATGTTACTAGTCTACTTTTGTTTCATAAATGTCGTTAGGGGGAAACTGTTGAACTTGAGATAGAGGTGTGCCATTCAAACAGAGTTGTTGTTATGTTAGTTTGCTAGGGCTGCCATAACAAAATACCACAGACCGGACAGCTTAAACAACAGAAATTTATTTCTCACAGTTCTGGATGCTAGAAATCCAAGATCAAGGTCTCTGCACGTTTGTTTTTTTCTGAAGCCTCTCTCCTTGACTTGCTGATGGCGGCTTTCTCGCTGTGTACTCACATGGTATTTTTTTCTGTGTGTGTATGTGTGTAACCCTAGTGTCTCTTTTTGTGTCCAGATTTCCTTGTCTTATAAGCATACCAGTCAGACTGTAATAGAGGCCACCGCATTGGCCTCATTTTGACTTAATTACCTCTTTAAAGGCCCAGTCTCCAAATACAGTCACATTCTGAGGTACTAGGGGTTGGGGCTTCAACATATGAGTTTTGAAGGAGTCACAATTCAGCCCGTGGCAGTTGTCCTTGGCTACACTTAAGCCTGCTAAAGTAATGAGCAAAGAAAATTGAAACTAAGTCATTTTTTGTTGTTGATGAAATTGTGGTGGTTGTTATATTAATGGTGGACTTTCATTATTCATGCCTTCCGGAAAAGGAGTTGTCTGTGTATTGGTTAATAGTCCAATAAAGGCAATTAATTTGTGTATTTAAAGAGGCATGATGCATAACAAAGTGGGCAGAAGCAAAATGGTGGTGACATTGTTTCCACCTGTTTGCCTGTAATAACATGTTTATTTCTGTAATCTATGATAAGTTTACTGAGCTAAGGCTCCTATTTGTTTTGATGAGAAAAGTGACCAAAAAAGGATACAAAATATTGGATATTCATGAGGAACTTATCAATAAAATAATTTTAAAGTGTTTCAATAAGCAATTGAAACTGTCAGGTTAATTTATAAAAGTAATGTCTTGGAAAGTTATTACGGTTCATAAAATTGATGGGTATCTAAAATCTAGACACTGGAAATGGTAAGAGTAGGGAAAGCTATGACAGTCAAGTAGCCCAGACTTTGGACTTTTTGGTGGTTTCTGAGAGGTACTATTATCTCCTGGGATGAATCAGTTCAACTGCTTTCAGGCTTTTTTTTTTTTTTTTTGAGGTTCAGGTTTACGATTTAAAATTCCAGGAAATGAGCATCTTGTTGGTCAAGTTTGGATTATGATTCTGATCCCTTTAGTTAAGGGTGAACTAGGCCCCTTGACTGACAGACCCACCAAACTCTTTCCCATTCAGGAAGAGTAATTCCATCCAAACAAAACTGAAAACAGTTACATACACAATGTTAGAAGAATGGTTAAATAAATGATTAAATGTTTAAATAAATAAATTATCCATGCAAATAATGAGATGTAGAGCCATTAAACATAATGTTTCAAGGAATATTTACTTCTATGCAAAATTGCACAGAATAAAATGGTACATAAAAAAGTACCATGCAAACGTATATATCTAATATGATCTCAATGAAAAACAGAAAACAAAAAAAGTATATTTGCTTAAGAAAAAAAACCTGGAAATAATGTGATAGTTATCTCTGGTTTATGGGATTGCAATTACTATTTTCTTTTTTATGAATTTTCTTTTGTAAAAATAGAATATTACATCTTATTTTTCTTATAACAAAAGTAATACCCACTAATTACATAAAGCAAAAAGAAAATATTAGAGAATAAAGATGATAAAATGACCCCTACAATTCTGCATAAGCAAAATTATCGGTATTAATAATTTATTTTATATACCAAAGTATTTTTTGTACAAATTCTCCAGAATAAGCCTGTATTCCTTTAAAAATCAGAATAAAAGTTAGCACATATTATTTTTCAAGTGGAATTCAGTCTATTTTGTACAAAGATATTTATTGTATCTCTAATCAAAATAGTAAACTCGAAGTTATTAAAGAAACAGTTGAATGTTTGAATATTTTACAGCCCCAAAACTCTCTATATTTTGAAAATTTTGTAACAATAGATGACCTTTGGGAAGGGGTCTAATACAAAGTTAGTTTTGAAATGTCAGAGGGATATTGTCCTGAAAATTGTATAATTTGGTAATCTAACTTCTCCAAAATTTTAGGAAAGTCATCTTGTATTCATAGAGCATCTACTATTTGCAGTAGATTAGTGTAGTAAAAATCAATCTCAGATTGAGAACACTAAAAACAAACAAATAGAAAACTCTGTAGATACTGACACAGTATGTACATAAATTTTTAAACTATTTAGAATAAAACTCATCAAATTGGCAAAATCAAGTTATGATTATCATCGTTATCAAATGGAATGATGACAAGAGTAAATTAACAGCGAGTACTATCAAGCCAGAAGTGGCAGGGTGGAGCAATGAAGGTAATTGTTAGTATATGTTGCATTTGGAGATGTGAAATTATTTGTGTTGAGGATGTAGTGGGAGGAATCTGTGTGAAGAGGAATAGATGGTTAATGACAAGTCTTAGATCCCAATATCTAGATTATTTTTAAGCAAACATTAATAGTTGAAAAGTCAAAGAGAATATTGAGTCAAGACAAGAAACCAGAGTTTCAGGGTTTCTAATTATATGTTATAGAGGAGGGAAAACTAAGAGAATTCTGTTACATAAAATATTTCAATCGAAGAAATTCAGTGGATTTGAAAATCCTGGAAAGAATTACTTTGAGACTTGACAAATGCTACCAGGCAGCAGTTTTGACGTTGCCCTGGAATGTGATATGCCATTTAAAAAGGCCAGTGGTATTCTGGGCTATGTATGTCAGTGTGTTTGTACAAAACCGAGAAGGCAACAGACAGTTTTCAGGTCTAAAATGCCATTATTTCAGTGCGACCTGGGCCTTGGCGTTTCAGATTTCAGGTGATTTGAGGAGTCTGGAAGATTGCACACCAGTACTTAGGCATTTAGAGAATTACACATCAACCTGTATGAACGAAGACAAGAGTGCCTTTTGAAGAAACTCCAAAAAGGAAGTTTGAACATAGTTAAGAAATTAAATAGAAATCAGTAATCAAAGAAAAAGAAAATAAGAGGGTGATCTTCATAAAACTGCCTGTGGAATAACAAAGAATGGAACCCCAGCTCTCTCTTCTCTGGAACCAAACCTTATCTTACTCTCCTTTACCGTCATTTCTTTTTCGTTCCTAGGCATTTTGTTTTATCCTCTGTTTTTGCATTTTGTTTTGAACCCTCCCTCCACTCAGTGGGTTATGTGAAAATATTTCCAACATTCATGTTCTCAGTATGTTCATAGTCTTTGATGCGTATAGAATGTAATCCGAAAAATAGAAAAATTATTAACGTGATTTCAGTAGTTAGTTTCAAAGTATGATCCATAGACCCCCTCGAGTTCCCTTGAAAGCTTTTAGGAGTCCATCAGTTCAGATTGTTTTCATAATAATACAAAAACTTTTTTTGCCTTTTTCACTGTATTGACACTTGCACTGATGGTGCAAGAACAATTAAAACTCCTAGCCTTAACGCTTATCAAGACAGTGGCACCAAACTGTACTAGTAGTCATTGTTTTCTTCACTGGCATTCGTTCCCAGTAAAAATAAGTAAGCAAATTAATTAATTTAATTAAAGGCCAGTTTTACTAAAGAATGTCTTTGAGGAAGCAGTAAAAAGTATTAATTCTATTTCATCTAGACATGCAAGTACACGTATTTTTAATATTCTGTGTGCTGAAATGGGAAGTATGCATAAAGAATATCTGGCACATACCAAAGTATGATAGTGGTCAGCTCAAAAAAAGTACTTGTGCAATTGTTTGAGTTGCAGGCTGAACTAACTGCTTTTCCCTATTTATTTGAAAGAATGACTGACAGACAAATTGTGGTTATTCAGACTTGCATATTTGGCAGACAATTTTTTGAAAATGAATGAAGTGAGCCTGTCATTTCAAGAAAAATAGCTGACAATGTTTGTTACCAATGACAACATTTGAGCTTTCAAGAGAAAATCAGAATTTTGGAGAACTTGTTTCTGCCACCATGAGCTCGACAGCTTCACAAAACTTACAGGATTTTCTGATGCGATTAGCGATAATGTTAAACAAATGCATAATGAAATGTTTCAACATTTCAAAGATCTGCATGACCCAGTCAACCAATATTTGACAAATGAGCAGTGGATAATGTACAAAATCATACAATGCTAATTGAGCCAAAGTACAAGATAAACCAATAGATTTTAGTGTAGCAGAGTACAACAAATTCATTGATATGGTTTCAGATTCCACTTGTCTAGTTTGGATAGACTGAGAAGACTATCCACAATTATGTGAAAAGGCTATTAAAATTTTCCAACTACCGATCTATGTGAGACCAGATTTTCTTCATCCAAATGTAAATTATAACAGATTGAATGCAGAAACAGATTTAAGAACCTAAACATTAAAGCTGGATATTAAAGAGATTTGAAAATTTATAAAATAATGCCACTTTTGTAGGTTTTTTGTTTTAGGGCTATGATTGTTTTTCACCTAAAATATTATTTTGTTACTATGTTACTGGTTTGTAATTGTTATTTATAAATTAATTAAATATTTTCATGATTTCTCTATTTCAATTTACAATATAGTAAATATCAATAAATTTAACCCACATAAACAAAAGCTTTTTGAGATCTTCAATAATGTTAACAATATAAAGAAGTCCTGAGACCAAAAATTTATGACAAAGATGAATTTGATAATTCATCAGATTCTGTGGTACATTTATGTCTGTTACACTGTAGACATGTATCAGTTGAGATTATTATAATGCAGGTAACTGAGTCCCTTGAAGTCATGCTGGATAAAGAAAATATTTGTCACATTATACTAGCGTGTTTCCCATTACTATAATATGAGGTGCACATGTCATCAATTTAGTTCAGTAAATTCTAGTAAAAGTGAGTAAAAAGTGTTGCAAAGGAAATCAGAGATTATAAAAGAAAAATGTTCTAATACTCTTGTTCAGACTTTCATCAACCCTCAACTAAACCAATGGAAGAATGTCTATTTGTCTTTTTTCAAATACCCACCTCCCCTGCTTAGAATCTGCCCTCCACACAGTCTCCAGTGACATGTCTAACAGGCACATCAAATCTCCACTGTTTAAAACTGTATGTGAAGTCCTGGGGTAAAAGCCCCATTTCTTCAGGATGGCTGGCTTCCGAGAGCTGTCTAGGTTTATCTCTGCCCCATGGCCTACCTACCCTACCATTGGTCCTGCAGAACTAAGTTCATTTCTGTGAATATCCGAAGCTGTTTCTGTCTCCAAGACTTTGCTACTGATTCTTTCTCTGCCTGAAAAGCCACAATCTCTTCTTCCCCCCAAAATGATTCATTTCCTGTCTGTGCTATGGCTGTGCCCCATACAGACTTCTATCATAGCACCAACTGCACCTTATTGTGCTTGTTTCTCTGCCCCCCTCTGCTATACTGTACCTTCTTTGCAATATGGTGCCATCTCTTGTCTGATGTGACTAAGTATCATCACCGCTGCCTAGTTCAGTTTGGGGCACAGGAGTTCTCAACAGATGTTTGTTAAATGAAAATGAAACAAAACAAAACATTTTTTAGGGTAATCTCTAATACCTGACAATTCTATACTTCAAAGAATGTTTTTGCAAATACAGTCTTTGTAAAAATACATTTAGGAAGCATACAATAATTTTAATAATTCTTTTATTTCTTATGCAAATTCCAAATGCCTGTCATAAAGCCCATATATACTATGATTAAACACTGCTTTTCAAAGTAATTCTGAGTATGTTTTTTTCTTATTATTGCCTTAACTTTTATGGCTTGATTCAATTGTGAGAAATTCGATTCCTTTCCTTTTTATCATTTTAAGGCATACTTTGGTATTTTGCTTGAGTCTAATTTTTAAAAAATTATCCAAGTATTATCTTTTTATAGTTATAAAATTTATTAATAATTATTATAGAAAACTTAGAATATTTAGAAAAGTATAAAGAAGAAAATAATATTCACAATCTTACAATCTTTTATGTGATTTTTTCCCACAATAATAATAATAAGGTATTGCTTTTAATATTTTAATATTTTCCCCTAAATCATTTTACTTTTTGTTGTTTGCATAATGGGATTCTTAAGGTGTTTTTAATTTTTTGTCTATTGGATGTTATATCTTAAACATTTTTATGCCATCATAAATAATTCAAAAGTATAATTTCAATGGCTCCATAATATTCCATCACAGAGTTTTACATTTATTTAATTATTCCTACAGTTATGGAAATTTAGTTTCTTTTTAATTGGATAGTTACTTTTTGAGGTAAACTTTAAAAATACCAAACCTTTTACATTTCTACTAATAGTCATAAGATCTTTTGTTATATAAAACAGAGCCCAAAACTTATGCCTTTCTTGATAAGGAAACAGAACTCCAACAATGTCCATGTAGTGCACACAGGAAGAAGATAGAGTCAACTAACACTTAAATCTGGAGCAAACAATTCCAGGTGTGTAGGTTAGTACAGTAGACTTGTTCACTTTGACCTTCCTAGTCCCCACAAGAGTAAAGGTCAGAGAGAGTGGCTCACGGCTTTTATTCACTCCTCCTCTCACCACTTGTTCAGAATATATCCTTTTGGACTAGCTCATTAATATTCTCAAGTTTTTTCCTACTTACAGAAATAGAGACAAAATAATTTAAATATTAACATTGATCAACTACCTGAAAACCATTGTGTTGTCTAAGTGATTTCTGATTTTTCTACCACTTTCCAGTAGCAAATAACATTCTTCTTAGACTTCCAGATACAAAGTTTTTAAAAGATTTTAAAATGTTTATTAAAATCTGTCTTTAATGAGCATATTGAATGATATGAGATTTGGAAGAGAGGTAAGGAAGTCATAACAGTTTTATCATTCTCATTTATTCTTTAAATATATGTAGTTATAGGTTTGTTATTATCTAAGAAAGAGAATCATTAACATCTTCCATGAGATGCAAGAATCACAATACATTCTAAACCAGGGAAACATTAAAGTGTTAAAAACAATTTTAATTATCATTTTGTCTTCAAGTCTCGTCATTCGTATCCTCTAGTGATAAACTTCAGTGTATACATCTAGTTCTCAGAGGATAATCTACATATCAGAGCTTTGAAAGTCATCATCATTTTCAAGGTCATTGAAAATGACCTGAAAAAGAATTCTTTTTTTTCCTGAATTTGGAGTGGTAATAGACAAGTAGTCGCCTTTCTTCTTAATGGAACTCTAATTCTGTGCAGGTACCACTCTCCCTGGCTCCCTCACTAGTCAGGAGAAACTGGTCTCTTCCCAGTTCTAAGTGTGGGCTGATTGGCTCAGGGGTAATTCCATTGCTATAGTCAATGATTGGATCAGCACGGGGTTCATAACCTCATACTAACTAATGAAATATAAGGGAAGTCTGCTGAGTTTTATTTATTTTTAAAATGTTCTGTATTTTAGCTTTTGATTTTTGTTATAGCTGTTGAATTTTGAATCATTGTGCTTTGGACCTCTCACTCTTGTGAGATAGCATTGTTATTCCAATTACTTTATTGATTAACTCAGCAACTATTTATTGTGTCCCTCTCCCAAGTAAAGCACTTTGCATGGTATAGTGAAGAATGCAAGGATGGATGCTGCTCTCAAGGTGCTTATGGACTAAAACAGAAAATGAGACATATTCACAAGTAAATATAACAGGAGGTAGAAGTTGGCGGGTAATGTGAGAGTTATAGATAAATGCATGTGGGAATTTGTAGATAACTTGCTATTTGTTTGGGAGAAGTGCCAGTGGATGAAGGGATTAACAGTCTATATGGCAGCAAATTTGGCTCCACACTGGCCTAGTTAAGGGGATTGCAAAGAATAAGCAGTAAGTATCTGCTTGATGAATAAATGAAATATATTTAGCTATTAAGAAGTATGGCCTGTGCTAAAAATAATTATGAATAATAATATTCATTGTACAAGATGTATCAGTTACCAATTAATTGTCTTTCAGCTCCGAGTTCACTCTTTGGTACCCAGCCAGCAATAGCGCATTGGGCTCTTCAAGCGTTTGTCCTTTACAGTGAGCGTGATGTCAAGCCTCGTCAGTAGAGGGCACTGAAGAGACACTGCAGGAGGAAGGGGCCTCTCTTCCTAGTTCTAAATGCTACGTTTTGATTTTACTTGCTCCTGGTACATGGTCCCTCAGGGATATGTACATGTCGGGACATCTGGTGATATTCTTTCCCAGCCACATTTCCATTGGGGCAGTCGGTGGTGACCTCACAGCTCAGATAAGGGCCCAGTGACCTCCTTGCAATAGCCCTCACAACACAGATGCCACACGCTCCTCTACTCATGCCCACAGTGGTGCCCCACTCCTCCTGAAGGCCTATCCACCAACCTTGGCTAACTTGTGCCCTGGAGGGTTGTTCCTGCTTGCCCAGCTGTGGCCCTGTTCTGGCCTGGGGACTCCAGCAAACTACAATGCCAAATAGAAAGAGGTTTTCAACCACACCTTTTCCAATGAGGTCTGAACCCCAGCCCCGGGAACGGGAACCCTTCCATGTTTATCTTCCTTTGGGTGCTCTACCTCAGCCCTAGGACACCCTTTAAACTTTTCTTATATCTTTATAGTTATTTTCCTATCATAATTTAATAATTCTTCATATTAAATTTCCCCTGTTTAAATTACTATGTGGTTTCTGTCTCCTGAATACATCCCAGACTGATGCTTGGTACAAGTTCTTTTGCTCATTTAATGTTATTGATTTCGAAGTTCCTCAGTTTATGGTGGTAAAGTTTTAATTTCATGTCACTATCCATGAAAAAGAATTGGATAGGTGTGACATCATCTTTTTTACTTGGCTTCGTGGAAGATGGCTTTTTCACAAGTGAATATTGGATATGGTCTAGCATTTTCATTCAGAAATAAAAATTAGGCATTCATTGACCAAATAAAGTGTCATTGATCCATTTCCAATTTAAGTGCTTGGTTTCATATTGAGTTATCCATATAATAGATTTTGTAGGGATTGATTGTTTTGGCCACAGTAAGCCAAATGAGGTAGATTTAAGCTATTTTCATATGGTCATATATGTAATAATTATTTAATGTAAAGGGCTTCCAGAAAGCATAACTATGTATGTAGAAGGTTTAAGATATATCAGGTCTGTAATCCAGAAAATCATTTGTTAATTGTGACTTTGCTTTTGCTTCTATTGCCAGAGCCTTGGTTTACATACAGGCCTGGTGTTAGCCATGTTAGTAACTAAATTCAGTCCCTCCTTTTTAACTTTGTGATCCTTTGGCAAAAGGGGGAAACCCTGGATAAAGCAGTTTTTAAATTTTTATGATTGATTTTTTTTAACTCACAAATGGCAATTTTAGCTCAAAGATTTTTAAAACAAACAAAAATAGTAACAGCCAGGCTACAAGGTCTTTGACTCTGGCATCTTTTAAAAGTGAAAATACTTAACATTTTCTAAAGATTGCCCACTGGATAGGGGCGAGGTGCACTGAACAAATATATATAAAACATTAAATGAAGAAAACTTCACATTCTTTCCTCTATAGCAAAAATACTAAAAAATAAGATATTCCCCTATGGACTTAACTGAGATTGTTTGGAACATATCAGAAACAAACTAAGAAATTTCTCATTTCCTTTTAGAAGTGCTCTCCCACAGATAGAATATTTTTTGTTATTTTTATTCCCTAAGGAAGTACTTTCTCAGGATTATGATATTAATTGTTTCCTTTCTCATAAGCAGCTCTGTGCTTTCTTATAAACAGCAAGCTGGCAAGACAAAGTGGCCAATTCATTTCAAAAATGAAGAAACTTTTCCATTAAGGATTGTTGACTGACAAATATCAGTTGAAGATCCCATACATAAAATGCACCTTAATTTACTTTTAAGAGGAATTATTCTAAAGGGGAGAAATATGAAATCTTAAAAGAATATGGGTGCTAAATAGAATGTTAGAGAGGATCTGATCTACCCCTTCGTTGTATGAAACTCTCATGTCCTATCAAATTCGGCCCCACATTTTGTAGATGAGAAAAATATTGAGAAATGAAATGACGTATCTCTGTTCACCCAAATAAGAATCTAAGTTTTGAACCATTTCTTCTCCTTCTATGTAAATCTCCCAGTTCCTCTGTCTTTTCCACACCCACCTTCTCAGAGATCGTGATGCTCTCCTTAGCTCTTTTCCTCCAGCATATAATGTCTTTCCCTCCTTATTAAAACTCTCCTTCTCCCTCTAGTGACAGTACCATCTTGGCCTTCTATTCACAGTCAAGTTTTTTGAAAAGAGACTCACTCAGTATCTTCATTGCTCATTTACTTTTTAAACCACCACAGTCATTTTTATATTTCTAGTATTCTAGAACTTTTATATGTTCACTAAGGTGACTGAGGACATGGTAATTATGCTGTAACATTAGACAATTTGATCATTATCTCCTTCTTACTCTCTCTTCCCTGGTTTCTTCTTCTAGAATAGGGGGGTTATTTCTTTTGTTTTCTGCAAAGATTAACAGTTGAGTTTTAAGAATGAAAACATTCCTTTTTGATTAATGGCTAGTTTCATCATTTTCCTTAGAAAGTTACAAGTCTATTTGTGTCTCTCCTCTTTCTTCTCAATTCTTTTCTCGACTATCCATAAATACCACCAATAAAATTAACTGACTAAATTGAGTTTGATATCAAATCAACCACTCATTCTTTAGCTCAGCAGATATTTATAAGCATAGTACCAGGCATTGTGCCACAAGCAGAGATATATTTCCAGCTAATATGATATAGTGGAAGTTGAATACAAAGGCTTTTGAATGCCTAAATATCTTTTCATATCCCTTGCTTCAAATTGAAGTCTAAATGGCCTCACATATAAATTTTTTTAATAAACTCCTATTTAAAACCTTTCTTTCAAACTAGCATTTGGAAAGAGCAAATTAATACAGACTAGTGGATGAAGTAGGGATGGAGATTTCTAGAATTAGGCATCCCTTCTAGGCAGAAGGGAGAGAAGAACTTAAAAGTAGAAGCAAAGCATAGATACTGTATATTTGTACAGTACTAAATAAGACAGAAAAGGTATATAATATATTTTAGAAGATTTTCATCAATAATGGTGAATACATAGTGTGTTTTATTCTAGTGATAAACTCCATGAAAGGGCAAATTTGGGGTCTGTCTTTGAGAAAAGTGAATAAAGAACTTTAGGACTTTCATCTTAACTCAATATCTTAAAAAAAACAAGAAAATAAAAACAAAAATTGCACATATATTGAAATTGATAGTCACCTAGAAGAGTACAGATAAAAGCCACTCTGACCTTGTGAATAAAAATTGTGTCAGACCAATTTAATTTCCTTCTATGACAAAGTAAAAAGTCACATTGATCAAGACAAAATAAGAGATATCACTTACCTGTGCCTCAGGAAACTTTTGGCATATATGGCATAAATGAATGTATTTATTCTTATGAAAAGACATGATCTTTCATCATTGATTCCCAATTTTTGTATCAGAATTACGAAGGACCACCTCATGCAACAATTTGAACTTACAGTGTCTGTTGATGATAACAGTACACATTGACTGTCAAAAAGCCTTCTCTGGAAGAATTTGTATTTTATTAAAGACTACCATATACATAATTTCAAAAGAGATTAGGGTATGGATGTGTGTAAGGCATGTATTTAGCATGATTCCAAAGCTGGAGTGGGCATTACAGATTCTTGAACCCTTAGAATAACTCTGAACTTGAATTCCTGCAATTATTGGTCTACATCATATTACTGTTTGGGTAATGTTCAAGTGATTCAACATGGTTAACAATGATTCCATGATATCCTGGAAAAATATATAATTATACCCTATTGAATTAAATCCAAAAACTATTACTGTTTAATAACTTTTCACTGATCTTGATGTTGAAATTGAGAATAAAAGTTTAAGTGATATGTAATAAATGATATTAATAGCTCTTAGGGATATAGGAATAGGAAACAAATAACCCTGAAGCCTTTAGAAAATGGTTCATTAGGGAAAGAGAGACTCTAGTGTAAAGTTCAGCCAAGGTGTAGTATATTTTGAATCAAGGACAAACTATACAAATAACAAGATGGTGGAAAAACTAGTTACAAGTTGGTGGAATCAGTAAGGCCCTTGTAGCTAACAGTAAGTCAATAAATATTTGTTGTTTCTAATTAATAGCAGGAAAACTAGGAGGATCATAGATATTTTTATATATAAAGATCAATTTTATTATTTCAATCCTTTTTTTAAATGTAAAATTGATTTGTACAAAGATACAGGCCAAAAAATAAAGATATCTTTTACTAAAAAACTTGACACAGTAATTTGTACTAAGGGAAATGTATGCAAAAGTCAGGCATCATCTTTATGCTGTTCTTATTATCATTATTCTCTTAGAGAGTCTAAGATCAGTGAAGTTGGGCAGAAATGAACAATGCAAATAATTATATGGTATCTATGATATAGGATTAAAAGATTGAGAAATTTTCAGTCTGGTAAAGAGAAAACTAAAGAGAGACATGATAACTTTCTTCAAGTGTATGCAGGTTTGTCACACGGAGAGTATGTGATTGAATTTGTTATCTCTGTGGAAAGATAAATCACTGGAAATGGGTATAGACCGTAGCAAGGGAGAGCTTCGTTTGTTTATTTCTTTTCTAGTTCCCCAAATGATTTGATCTGACTTACAAAATCAAATACTATATAAATCAGATTAATAAAGACCGAACAAGCTAAAAGGAGTGGTGAAGCAGATGTTGCCAAACTCTGAAGTGTAATAATGATTTTTATTTGGTTCTGAATCAGGAAGGGTGGGGGAACATGGTGAGCTACATAGATAGACCCCATTGTCTACACAGGAAAGTTAATAATTAAAGGGAACACACTGCAAATCTCTGATAGCCTTACTTCCTCTAGCATGTACCTGAGCATAGTTGTGGTGGTTGATTGTTTGATTGGTATTTAGTGATTATTTTTGTTGAATTCCATTCTACTATATGCCTAGCAACTGTATGCCTATGCCAACAGAATAGAAATTTCTGATATTTTTACCATACCCAACTTTTTCTGCATTTGGCCCCACTTTGAAACATCTAAAACACTAGATATTTTTATGCTAAGATTCTTTGAATTTTGAAGTTCAACATTCTGAATGTTATTCCATATTTCTGCCAAAAGATTATATAATAATATATAAAATTGTGACTTTATGTGGAAAATAAATTTGGCTCAATTTAATATTCTGGGCACAACTTAGTGTCAATGACAATAAAACTTGTTCTTTCTGGCAGATGTTCTACAAGGTCTAAATTGATCATTTAAAAGAACACTTTCAATTTCTCAACTCATTAAGAGGCTCAGAGATTTCATTTGCAGGGAACCCATTCTGACAGACCTATTAGTATATAATTCTCCACAAAATCAGTCATTCTCCAAGTGTCATTCTTTTTTTTTCTTTTTAATGTTTAAGGTATAATAATAATGGCTGCTTTTTTTTTTCTGGTAAAAATTTTTATCCATCTTTTATAACACAGAGCTCTGACATCCCAACTAGTATTTGTCCAAGTATTGCAATTATGTTAAAGACCTTTATTGAGGAAAATTTGGGCCTGGAAGTATTCTTTTAGTCTACTTTTATGAAAAAGCACGATAGCTCAATTTCTCAGTGAGAAAACATGTTGGGACAATAAATGTTTCTAATAAAGCATCAGCCCTGCTGCCTAAATTTCTAGTTTTAAAACAAGTGCATGGAACTGTGAAATAGTAGACCCAGATTCAAATCTCAGACTTCCTACAAAGTGTCTGACTGGGGCTAGTCACTCCATTATCCTTGATACTTACTTTGTTGTACCTCCGTTTTCTCCTCTGTAAGGTAGGCAGTTAAAATAAAAATTTAAGAACCTTTTATGTGCAAAGTGTTTTACACCATTTTTTTTGGTCAGAGAATGCTTGTTTTGGGGAATAAAAACACATTCAAGCTGGTACGACATACGTAATAAGTACGTTATTTGTTATAAGAACACAGTTGGAAATCTCATAGACCAAAACACAGCTAAGCCATAAAAGGCATGAATTGGAACTGAGAAGTCAGGAGTCAAATCAAACTAGCCCACTCTTAGTGGTTGCACACTTACTTCTTATGTCTGCTTATCTCTCTTTTGCTGCTTTGGCTGGTGGCCTCTGCTTGCTCATGGCCAGACATTGCTTCCCCAGCCTGAGCTCTAGATCACTCAGTTCACGTTCCCACAACATTCTGAATCACTCACTCAATCTTACCCCAATTTAGACATTCTCCAGAAAGAGAATCCTATTGGCTCAGTTAAGCTTATGGAGGGTTCCCCTGTGATCCGTGTCCTTATTTAACCTACCAGGCTATGGCCATGGGAAAGGGATGGGAAAGTCAAGTGGTACCACCATGGTTGTCATCTTTGAGCACAAGTTACACATGAGACACAATTTCCAAAAGGGAGTGAGGGCTGGCTAAGCACCTAAAGTATGTTATTATAAGAATTATTCACATTTGATAAATGATGGAGTTGAAGCTGAAGGAGGTCAAGAAACTATTTTAAGGTCACAATTTTATTAAGTATTAGGACCCAAATTTGAACTAAGATATTCTCATTCTAAATCCAGTGATTTCACCAGAAAAATTTCTGGTTGAAAAAATAAATCTCCAGGTCAGAAATGACCCTTTCCAACATTTAAATTAATTGAATCATGATTCATCTCTAATCAACAAACCAATACTTGAATGAATTAACTCAATTCCTTAGGTACCAAAAGCTTGTTTTTGATAGTCATAAAGGATGCCTTACCTAATCCATTCTTCCATCCTAGTGATTCTCAACATTTGTTCATTGATCAAATATAAGTCCTACATCCTAGTCACTTAGATGATTTAAATACAGATTCCTGGCCCAACCTTGAACATCTGAAACAAAATCTTGGGGTGAGGCCTTGGACAGTGTGTTTTCAAAAAGCTCTCAGATGATCTTTATGAATGCAGTGGTTTATATTCTCAAAGTTTAGTGTCTATTAGACAAGCAATATACCATATTATTTTAGTTCTCTGTAAATTAAAAAATCTTCACTTAATTAAAATTTAATGTTACATTCTTGGATTTCATAGAAAGGGGAATTTTTGTCTGAATGAAGCTCTGAAAATTTTTATTATGGTGATATATTTGCATTCCTTTGGTTTGGTGATAACATACATGTTAGAATGAGATGGGGAAGGACAGTGGCATTGCCCTTCTTACAACCTGTACACTGAGCAGATGGCCTAGGGTAAGCCATTGATATGAATTCATTCATTTATTCATTTATTCAGAGAAACATTTACTGAATATAGTGTGGCACACATTTTGGTTCTCCAATATGTCAGATAGAATGATTATGTTTATTTTTCTAGAAGAGTTGGAGGAGAGCATAGGACGCAAGAGATTTAGTTGATTTAGTTCTTGTTGGAGATTTGCATGACTTGTCTTTTTCCTCAATGCTGCAATTGTCTTTTCTGCCTTCCTCTGTAGCAGAAAAAATGAAACAATTGAGCAGCAGAGAAAAGGGTCTTGACTTGCCTATGCAGTCAGCAAGATTTATCAGTTTATGAAAATGCCCAGAGTGCTGAGTAATGCCTGTCAATGTAACAGGGCAGTCAGCCCTTCTCTGCAGCTCAGTTAACGTCCTCTACTAATGTTGTTTAATCCCTGATGTTTTTATAATCTTGTTTCTAAACTCAAAATGAAGCTCAGACTAAATAAAGCATACAATCAATTTGTCACTATTTTCTTTATTCAAATCAGTAGCATCCAAGTCCCTCTTATAAGGACCCTCTGCTTTGGTTACTAGATGCATAAAAATATTTAAAAGTGCTATGTGTCTAGTTTCTAAAAATTGCTAAACAATTTCCTAAGGTAAATACCTTTCCTTGTAGCCAGTGTTTAAAGGAATTAATGTTAGATTAGTTATGTGAGTTTAAAAAAAAAAGAAAGGAAAAGAAAATCTCTTTTTCATTTCAGCTGAGAGCAAGCAGTGCTGCTCTGGAAAGAAATAGTTTGGTTTCCAGCCTCCCTGCAGTATCTCCATACTGCATTGCTGCAAAGCTGTGTATTGTATAACTTTTCCTGTCAGTCAGTCAGCTGTTTAGCTCTCTTTCCCATAAAAGTCATCGTTCAAGAGGGAGCAAAAAATAAAAATACAAGGCAGATTAGTTCATTATGTCCTGACATCTGTTTCATGTAGACTGTGGTGCAATAAAATACTAGTGACTGAAATAGCATGTAATTGTAGTTTGAATTAATTTTGGTAAATTGTGTTATTTTAAAACACAAATCTTAGGAAAATGAAATTTTAGACTTGGATTATTTGGTTACAAGTAACAAATAGCAATAAGAATAAAGCAATAGATAATTTACATGTTAGATTTCAGAATTTAGAATATGTTTGGGGCTTTTGCTTTAAAATATGAATTTTAATTAACAATTGTTCAATTAACCAAAATTTTTGGAGGGTCTGTTAAGTACATACTATTCTTCTGGGTGTTATGGGAGGTAAAAAGAGGTTTGTAACTATGGTAGATGTATATTAGTTACATTACAGGAAAATATGTGTCTGGTGCCCAGTGAGTGGTAAAAACAATATAGGCTATGGGCTGTGGTGAGTCGGGAAGGCTTTATGGCCTGACTCTGTTTAAGGAGAGCTAACGTTGCCAAATTCCTATTCATCTTTTTCGCTTTTGCTAGGAATGTATTGTAACTCTCTAAGACTAAAGAGAAAATATAATTGCTTTATCTCTCAAAACTTTTCAGGTTTATGACTCGCACGAGTGTTTAAGAGCATTTTTCTGTTATTTTGGCTGTTCAGGTTTAGTGGTTCCATCCTTACTGATCTGAATTACCTTATCTTTCTTTCCTTGTTGAGTTTGCGTGTATAGGACCTACTGAGTCAAGAGTGAAGTGATAAAATCAACAAAGGAGAAAAGTCATTGATGTGGAAAGCTGCACTCCCAAAACTTTGAGGACAATCTCACATTAATACTCTGTATAATAAAAGAAACCTGACTATATAGAACATGATGAAACAGATATTATTCATGTCAAGAGCTGGATTTTCAGAATCTTCTAGTTGAGATTCTGTTAAAAATGGAAGCCAATGTGGTAATATAACCATCATTATTTTCACATATTGAGACCAAAATGAAATTAGTTAACTTGATCTGTCCTGCCATTTTATTTTTATTGTCATCTCTGCTGTGAAAATCTGCTGGCCACTGATTTTAACATTTACCATTATCTACTTTTGAAAAATAAAGCCCAACACTGATTTTCCTCATGAATTAAGCATTGTCTTCAAGAAAAATTCTAGAATAAGTGAGTTTTTGCTGGCGCTACTACCTTATACTCTACCTCCCCATTCCATCCCTTTATATAGTTTCTTCCTGGCATTTTGATAATTCTGTTAGAAAATTCCCACTAAACTCAGTTCATCCACAAGTATCCTTCCACTGAAATTAACAGTTCCCACCCTACTCCACACTCTTCCTCCTCCCAACAAAAAAAGAACTCCCAGACCCTCAGTCTGACTGATTGACCCACTTTGATACTCAGAAGTGGGTTACACATTGAGAAGTAAGCAGTCTCTTCAAATTAATTCACACTGATGTAAGAACGACCCATATACTTCCCAGAGATATTTGTCTTTTAAAGGGAAATGCTTGTTAACTGACATGAAAATGTTAGTTAATTGGATTTCAGGCAATGTGAAAAGAATTTTTTAGCAGAGAAAACTTTCTTCAGATTTAGGATAGCCAGATTTAGCAAAGAAAAATACAGGATGCTCAGTTAAATTTAAATTTCGGATACACAATGAATAATTTTTTAGTATAAGTGTGCCCCAAATATTATAGCATGGGATATGCTTATACTAAAAAAAAAAAAAAAAGTTGTTAATCTGAAGTTCAAATTTCACTGGGTGTCATGTATGTTTTCTAGCAACCCTATTCAAATTTCTGAAATCATGGTGGTTACTAGTGTCCTCCATGGTGTATTAAGTTGGCCCTCACTCTCCTACCTCTAATCTGCCAGCGCAGCTGCAGCTGATAAGTTAGCCTTTGGACACCGTTTTATTTCCTTCACCCAACACTCTACCCAGAAAAGAACAGCAGTTGTCACAACCAATCAAGCAGTCTTCCAGGCCAACTCTAAAACATTTCAAAAACAAAAATAATAATGCCCTGCCTAGCCCAGGGGCTTTGGGGCTTTACTGGGGTTGGGGGTGGGGTAGCAGGTGAAATATATTTGTGAATTTCAGCAGAAGGAAAAATAATTTGAGTATAAGCTTTAATTAAATGTAATAATAGTATTTAAATTATTTATAAGGTTTTAACACAGCGTATAATTGAACGACTTCAGCTGCCACCTGCTATTGAGGATAACAAAGAACATTTTCTCGGCACTTAAGAAATGTTAGAAAACACATTGAGATGGAAGAAAATAAATGGATCCAAAAAGCGTGCATTTTTTTCTTTAGGAATTTTTGTTTTAGCTATCTCTTTCCTGTTCTTCATCACTGACACTTGAGAATAGGCATTGGCACCACGAAAATCATTAGGTGGAAAGAATGCAGGACATGCACTGAACTTTATATTTTGTTGTTTCACATGTTTATTAGCATTTGGTTTGATGTACCAAAAATGTCTTTAAATGAGATGAGCATTAAAATGTGCATCTAGATTACAGAAAAGTCACTCTGGCCTGATCATTTTGTGTGAGACTGTGAATAGAGATGGCACAATAGTTGCCCAATTATTAAAATATAGTTTACTGGTAATAATTCAGAACAGCATTGCAGCTCACTGCACACACACACATGCACACATTGAATTGTGGGGTTGAGAGAGGTATCCAGTTTTCAATACTTCAGTGCTCTATCTCCACTTCCCTCCACTCTGAGACTAAAAAAATGAATTCGTTAAGATTAGAAATGCCTAACTCTCCACGTCAAGGTCCAAGCGGCCTGAAGTCTATTTCATAAAGCAGCTTGGAAAAGGAATTTGCTTACATTCCTGTATTTCCAATATTATTCTTTTCCATTTGCCAACTTATATCCTTCACAGCCCTGCCCAGAGCCTGGTACGTGGTATGCATTCAATAAATATTGCAGTAATGAACGAAATTGATTGCACATACCATGTGTCACAACCTAGACAGGAATAAATCTGGCTGAGGCTCTGGTGTGACAGACGTGCTGGGCATCTGATAATGTCCACTCTATACAAATCTGTGATAATCATCAGCTGGTGGGCACTCAATCTAGATAAAACTATAGGAACACCTAGAGAATTACTTTAACCCAGACCGGTATACCACCAAAGGAATATAGTGAGAATGACTAAATTTACATTATAGACTGAAAGATAAAGCAGCTAACTTAAGAATAGCTGTATATAATGTTAAGTATAATTTTATATCCTAAATGATAAATAACATATACAGAAAATTTAATATAGTGAGATTTTGAATCAGGAAGTTTTCTCTGCCTTTCATCTTTCAAGATCTATTTTCTGTAAGTTCTTTCAGCTTGCCCTGTACCAATACGGTTCTTCTTTGAACAAGAGCCCATAGTAATAATTGCAGATAATATTATTACTTTGCCTATAATTGTTCAATGTTTAGATTTTATATGTACAAAATCTTTATCAACCGAATTTCTGCAGCTCTGAAACTTCTGGTCTCAGTTACTCATAACTGGGAGGTTCTGTTTGTCTTCAGGTCATTCTGAAAAGTGAAAGTGTCAAACAGCAGATTCTCATCCCCCAGGGTGGTTAGTTTTTGTCTGACACTCTTCTCTCCCCTGACACCTCTTTCTCTCTGTCTTTTCCCCTGTAGTTCTATCCTGCATCTACCCAGCTGCCCCTGGGTTCTGTGCCGTATTTCTCCAAATATCAACTACGCCCTGGGCAGTTTTGCTTTGTGATGAGGTGGTGTCATAGGAATTTCTTTGAGCAGGAAGAATAACTTCAAACTGAGTTTATGCTAAAGAGGGACCCGCCCCAGGAGAATTCTACACTCCAGGACGTTTCCTGTCTGTCACCATTTAAACACTCTTCTGGCTGCGGCAGCTCAAGGACTTCTCTTGAACTATTTCACACCCTGAGTCGGCCAGGGAAAACTCATAAGAGTGAAGGGTGGGAGTCACAAAAATAGAAAAATATAAATGACTATAATTTCGTAAGAACACTAATGCCTAGACGTTTAGTAAAGATCCTACCAAAGAGATGTACTAGATTTCTCTCAGGAACAGAGTCTACTCATCCATGCCATGAGTCCTGAAAGGGTTTACATAACGATTGAAAATGTTTCTTTATTTCACTGAAGTGGTTATCAAGGTAGATATTTGCAAAGAGGGGTGTAACCATTTTTCTCCCCAACATCTTGTGTTAAAATGCTAATGCTGGCTTCTTTTTCCTTCAATGGGAATTGTACCAAGTAAGCCTGATTTTTTTTTCTCCCATTATTCCCATAACAATAAAAGGACAAATGCTGACTTGAGCACTATTTCCCCTGGCTGCCATCTGTAGCTACATAACTCCCCCCTTTAGCAGCACCATCGGCACAAATGATTTGCATTGTCTGAGAGAGCACCAAAAATGATGGCATTCATTCTGTCTTTGTCTTTGTGGGGTTTATATGAAATTACTTTTAGACAGTGGTTTTCAAATAAAATTAAATGGACTCCTGACTTTTCTACAAACAAGGGGGGAGAGTGGGGAAAGTAGGGAAGATGAACAACAGAAACGAGATGGGGGCTGAGGAAAAGGAAGGAAATAGAGAATCGAGGAGAGCTGGGAGAGAAAAGCTGAGCATCACGAAAGCGAAGGGTGAGCAGATGGACGGGACTGGCCACTGCACTTTCTGCTCTCCAAGTGATTCACTTTGTTCAAAACCTGCCAAATGCAACTTGGATTTTTAGGTTGTGCCCCTCTCATTCCCAGCTAGACAGGCGTGGGAGGCTCACATTAGGCTTTTAGTGCCTTTCACCTCACAGTGAGTATCTCAGAATCTGCGACCACAGACACAGCCGTGAGCAATTATACTTCTTCTCTCTGTATCTTCCCACATCTCTGTGACCAGACCACTCACCCACCAAAATAAGATTATTTTGTAACAAGGAAGAGTTCTTTACTAAAGAATTTAACTTAACTTATTTATAATTAAGGCCATCCTTAATTTTTATATATAATATTTATTTTTATACATAATATTTTATAATATAAAATTATTTTATAATATAAAATTATATTTTATAGTATAATTATATTTTATAATATATAAATAATATATAATATTTTATAATATAATAATTTTATATATTTATATATAATATTTAATTATATATAAACACTATACTCTTGATACAAACTAATCACAGTTGTTCAAAGGAATTGCCTTAAGTTATTCTGAGTGTGATTATCAGGAAGAGATCCTGAATTTCACAAGGTTTATAATGTGGACTATCCACCATCCTACTGTTTATGACTATCTTCTCTGAAAGGAAAAAAAAAATCCTAACGATACTTATGTTCTTCATGACAAAACTAGAGGCAGAGACTAATAAACTACAGCAGGACTGAATCTCCATCAAAAATTGTGTTTAAGAGATTCTATGTTTTCTGATTATTTATTTAACCAATTTAGCAGTCTGGTCATTGACTAGTGGCTTTCGCTGACAGATTAGTTAGCTTTGCTGTGTTAAACAACCCTGAAGTCTCAGTTATTTACAAACTTGTTAGTGGCTATTGGTTGGCTGTGGCAGCTCTGTTCTACAGGTCTTCCTGTTCCAGGATCCAGGTTGAGGGAACAGACCCCATTTGAGACATGCTATTCTCAGGGCAGAAGGAAAAGAACAAGAGCCTGGGTGGAACGATAACGTTGCCCTGAAAGCTTCTGTTTGATTGAAGGCTGTGTTTGTTGTCTCACATTGCATTGGCCAAAGCAAGTCACGTGGTCAAATGGACAACCGGGCAAGGAAGTGTATTCTAGGAACCCCACCTACCAGGAGGGCCCGCAAGTCACATGGCAGTTGGTGGAGATGTCTAATCCACTTACAGGGAGAGTATTCCACAACTGAATATCACTGAGGTGCCTATTTCACCCCTTCAAGTCCATAAGATCTGCTGCTCTGTGCCGTGCTTAGTGTACAGGTGTCTTTGGCAAAAGTAAGATCCTCCCTTTCAGGGATCTAGCCTCCTAGCTGTCCCCTCTGAGATTTTGTCACCCGCCTAGGGCACTGCCATCCCTTCCCCATCTAGAGACTCTCACTACTGGGTCATGCAACTCCCTCCCCTGTCTCCCCTGCTTTGGGACCTCCAACATCATATCTGCAATGCATTTAAAACTTTACCAAGACGGAGAAGCAAGCATGGACTTCCAGCAGCTTCTGTTTACTGCTCTCCTAAAATTCCTGAGTTAGTAAAGATTTCACAATTCAATTTGCTTGAAATGGTAGAGAAAGGAAAAAATATAAGCAGAGCACACACAAATTTATATTTCGATAAACTGTGCCACCACATAATGAGTTTTCTAATGGTTAAGACTCTCAGTCCATGTCGAGGACACATACATTTCAGCACTTCATAAGGTCGAAGCATCTCTTTACTCCAGAATACATTGAGTGCAAGATATGTCTTGTACTGGGTAGTGGTTGAATGGTTTCTGGAGTTCAGGAAACAGACTGATGGTATCATTAAAGGCATAGTCTGGAGATATCAATTGCCCATAAGATTGGACCCAATGAATTATTTTGCTAAATAAAATTTACCATAGGGCAAAGAAAAATAGGATTAAAGACAGGATAATATCTATTAGAGCTAAATTTGAGTAGGAAAGTTCTCTGTGGGACAAGAGTACAGCCTGTGCGCCACAAGAGTATGTATGGTCAAGCACGTTATGGGAACTGATTTGAATGAGTCTATGGATTTTTTTATTCATCAAGTGCTGCCTCAAACATATTACCAAACTGGGATTATAGTCCAAGTTAACTCCAACTGTTGAGATTGAAACATTAGGTCTTATTTTGTTTTTCTAGACGTTTAGTTCGACAATTATACAGTGAGACAAAAGATGTCCAATAATTGTGCAATTTTATTCATAAAAAGTGGTGTATTATACATTTCTTGATTCCAAATATATCTAGAATGCAGTGTTTTATATTAGTTCAACATATAGCACTTTTTATCAAACACTTTCTGTTAACTTTGCACTAGCATCCAAAGTAAATATAGACCATCTATTCAACAGTGTAATAAATGGCATAGTCAATTTGAACACAACTATTTGTTGATATTGGATCGACAAAGTCACTAGTGGATTGAGTGAATTTTGCAGTTCGTAGTTTGTTATTAGGATGTCCTGAAAAACCCTCTTGCAATGCACTAATGTAGACGTAGACATATATTAGATATGTGACCTTATTTTAAATATAATCCGCATATGGCATGAAAATTTAGGAGTGGATAATAAAGTTTTTAAAGAATATAAATGTTTTAAACACATAGATGAAATACGTTGTTTGGTTAATTCCAATTATAGTATTAAAAATGGGTATTATTAAAAACCAAATGAAATCAAGACTTTTATTGTGAACATACCAAACCAAATTATTTCTAGAAAAGGAATTTATAAAACAATATTTTCTAGGCTTGTGAAATTTTATGTAAAAAGCAATTTCTTTCTTGGGTGTTAAAAAAATAGTTATGTGAGATCACAACTGTAAGAATAACATCTTACCTCGTTATTTTTATTAGTATTGGCAGTAACATTCTTTTGTAAAGTGGGTGGCAGAAACACCACAAAATCGACTGAAACACTTCCTCACAAATTGCCATGCCTAGAGGGTTTATGGCCCCAGAATAGAAATGGGACTCTACAAGGTACTGGCAGTCATTTTGGCAGGATTTTTTGTTTGATTTCTCCTCAGCATGAAAATCAAGCCACTTTAAAGACAGAAATTCAGATATATGAATTTTCCCCACCTAAAATTATATAATATAAGGTGGTCAAGATACTTAAATGTTGTATAATTATATTATAACTTTGGTGTTGGGAAACCTTTGGGGAGATTGAGTGGGGCACATGAATTATATAAAGTGATCTGCTTAGTTGATAGCTAGAAATAACCAGGTTTAGCAAAACATAAAAAAGTTATAGAAGTAAAATATAAGTTGACTGTGGAAATATAGTTCATCAGGTTTCAAACTTGCATAATACAATTTCTAAATTTAAATATTATGATCATCTATTTTTTTTGGTGCCTCCTGTTTTTTCAGATTTTTGAAGATAGTCTCCATTTCTGCCAAATAGATTTGTCTTGAGTTTCTCCAAGGAATATAATTCATTGAGTGAATACTAGTTTAACATGGCTACTTGTGTTACATTTGCAAACATTTTATTTAAGTTTAAAATCATGTAAGTACTTGAAAATTATTTCATAACTGTTAGAAACTGGCCGCCACAGGTTTGGGAGTCAGGAAATGAAAGTTCTGATTCCAGTTCTACCATTAATAAGCTATGCGACCTTGAACAAATCACATATTTATTTTGGAAGTAGGCAGCACACAAATTCTAAACAAAGAAATGTCAATTTTGCTTTGATTCAGTTTGTTTTCTATTAAATGAGAGAGAAGGATGAGATGATCTCTAACTTTTCTTTCAACATTTGCTACTTCTTGACTTTGTGAGTTACTTATCTTTGTCTGATTCTCTTAATATAACTTCCCTAACCTTTCAGAAGTTCAGAGGCTGAGGCAAACTAAGTCTTCTCTGCCCGAAAGCCTGTCTTGTAAACTCTAATGACCTGTTCCACATCAACATCAAATACTATTACATTAAGGATTACATATCTACTCTTGTCTGTAAGGAAAAACGTAGAAGTTACAACCTGAGGAAACATAAGACTGTATGTTTGGTTCACTCATCTATTGGTCAATTGATTTTTTTTTTTCCCTGACTCTTCCAGGGTCAGATAAGGAGTAAAATAATAGTAGTTATTCTAATAGATCATAGTGGCAGCAGTAGAAGCTTGGAGGAAAAGAGAGAATTGTCTCACCATGTTGCGGGGAGGAGATGCAGGGAGTAGAAAAGTATAGGACCTAGGACCATTTAAAATATTCAGTTATGAATTTTTACACTAAAGAGTGAAGTTCAAGTGTAAATGGAAAACTCATGTTTATTTCCATATTTTTTAGCATAGTATGTACAGCTTCCAAATATAATTTAGAACTTTTATCCATAATGTTACTGACAAAATATTAATATTTAAATGTATTTGACAGGTTTTAGATATTCTGTAAGTAAACTTATGGCATGTTATCATTTTAAAACTTTCTTTATTCTTATAATCAATGTAGTAAAAGGTTTGTTTTTAGGTAGTATTTGAATATAAGGTCTGCTTAGCGTCAAAGAAACACTTTCATTAACCTCAGTGGGATGCCATTATGATATGAGTTAAATTGCTCACATATAAATGTAATTCCAGTGTCTGAATTAATTTATAATTATATGTAATACATTTGAAGTGATTATATTTGTCGGTGTAAAATGCTTGTCTTCTGTCTTCCTGGTTGGTTACTTCTCCAGTTGGCACAAACAGCCCGTGATCAGGAAGATTTGCCTGGAGGCCTGTTCTCAAATGGACTATTTCTGGAGAATAGGAAGGCTTTTAGTAACCATTTCTGTTCTATCCACACAACTTTAGGGACAATGACCTCCAATGTGGCACTACCTTTGAAAGGCAATGATTGACCACAATGGTCATATATATTTAAAATATACCTATATACAAAATCTAAACATCTATAGATTAAAGAAAGTGTTAAAGCAGTGAAATGGAAAGGATGAAACCAGATAAATGCAAATGAGAAGAAAGTAGGAGTCATTATATGAGATCAGATAAAGTAATCTTCAGAGGGAAAGAAATTAAAGTGAGATGAGGACTATTTAAGATAATAAAAGGTTTAAGCTTCTCCAAAGTTCTGTTCATAAGTGATATCTACACACCAAATAACGTAGCATTAAAATTCATAGAACAAAAATTACAGGAACTACAAGAATAAGTAAAAACACATTAAAAATAGACTTTAATTCACCTCTCTCAACTCATAATAGATCAACTAGAACAAAAATATGTACAGATATAGAAAGTCTAAATAAGATAAAAAAAAAGGTAAATTTAGTTGAGATATACTGAACTCTATAGCTTTAAAACAAATGTGTGTTCTTGGGAAAGTCATTTGAAAAATAAGCTCTAATAAGACAAAGAAGAAATCGCAATAAATTCCAAGAAACAGAAATGGTACAAACTACATTATTGGATTATAATACAATAAAACAATATAAATAAACAAATTAGTGGAAAAGTCTATTGTTTAGAAATTTAAAACACTTCCTCTTAACATAGCTCTTACAATATAAGGAGGAATTTGAAACCAAAGTTTTTTTTTAAGAATTTTCTGGTTGTTTTTCCATATGAAGTTTCAAATAAGTTTATATAGTTCTAATTTTTTTGTTGTTATTTTTGTGAGGGCTGCATTTGACTTAACTAATTTAGGGAAATTTCATATTTTATTACATCATTTTCTTGTCTAAGAATAGGATATGCCTTTCCATCCATTTATATTTCTTTTTCGGTTTATTCAAATCTTTTAAAAAACTTCTTACATTGTATTTAGGAAATTTTCATCAATTGTATTTTTCTCATTTAAATATACTATTTTTTAGGTTCACAGCAAAATTGGGCAGAAAGTACAGCATTCTCGTGTAGGTCCAGCCCCCACACAAGCACAGTCCACTATCAACATGGCACACCAGAGTAGTACACTTGTTGCAACTGATGAGCCTACACTGATACATCATTATCACCCAAAGTCCATAGTTTACACTAGAGTTCACTCATGGTGTTGAACATTCCATGGGTTTCGACAAATGTATAATGACACCATTGTGATAGTATACAGAAAAATTTTCACTGCCCTAAAAATCCTCTCTGCTCGGCCTATTCATCCTTCCCTCCCCTAACCCCTCAAAACCACTGATCTTTTTACTGTCACCATAGTTTTTCCTTTTCCAGAATGTCATCTAGTTGGAATCATACGGTGTGTAGCCTTTTCAGATTGGCTTCTTCCACTTAGTAATATGCATTTAAGTTTCCTCCATGTTGTTTCATGGCTTGATAGCTCATTTTGTTTTAGTGCTAAATAATATTTCTTTGTCTGGATATACCACAGTTTATTTATCCATTTACCTACTGAAGGATGTCTTGGTTGCTTCCAAATTTTGGCAATTATGAATAAAACTGCTATAAACATCGTGTGCAGGTTTTTGTGTGGACATAGATTTCAATTCATTTGGGGAAGTACCAAGGAGAGCAATTGCTGGAGCATACACTAAAAGTAAGTTTTGTTTTGTAAGAAATCGTCAAACTGTCTTCCAAAGTGGCTGTACCATTCAGCATTTTAAATAGTAATGAATGAGAGTTCCTGTTGCTCCACATCCTTGCCAGCACTTTGTGTTGTCAGTGTTCTGGATTTTAGCCATTCTAATAGGTGTGTAGTGGTATCATTGTTGTTTTAATTTGCATTTCCCTGATGACATATGATATAGAGCTTTTTATATGCTTGTTTTCCACCTCTATATCTTCTTTGGTGAGGTGTCTGTTAAGGTCTTTCATCCATTTTTTAATCAGTTGTTTGTTTTCTTATTGTTGAGTTTTAAGAGTTCTTTGTATATTTTGGATAACAGTCCTTTATCTGCTTTGCAAATATTTTCTCCAGGTGTGTGGTTTGTCTTTTCATTCTCTTAATATTGTATTTCATAGGGCAAGAAGTTTCAATTTTAATGAAGTCAGCTTATCAATTATTTCTTTCATGAATCATGGTTTTTGTGTTTAGCTAAAACGTCATTGCCAAACTAAAGGTCATCTAAATTTTCTCCTAGGTTATCTTCTAGGAGTTTTATAGTTTTGCATTTTACATTTAGGTCTGTGGTTCATTTTGAGTTAATTTTTGTGAATAGTGCAAAGTCTGTGTCTAGATTCACTTTTTTGCATGTGGATGTCCAGCTCTTCTAGCATCATTTATTGGAAATAGCTATCTTTGCTCCATTGTATTGCCTTTGCTCCTATATCAAAGATCAGTTGACTGTGTTTATGTGGCTCTATTTCTCACCTCTCTATTCTGTTCTGTTGATCTGTTGGTCTGTTCTTTTGCCAATACCACACTGTCTTGAAGTCTGTAGCTTTATAGTAAGTCTTGAAGTCAGGTACTGTCAGTCCAAAGTTTTTTCTTGTCCTTCAGTATTTTGTCTGCTGTTCTGGGTCTTTTGCCTCTTCATGTAAACTTTAGAATCAGTTTGTTGATATCCACAAAATAATTTTATGAGCCTTTGATTGAGATTGCATTGATCAATAGATCAATAGACCAATAGAGATCAAGATGGGAAGAACTGACATCTTGATAATATTGAGTCTTCCTATCCATGAGCAGGGAATATCTCCATTTATTTAGTTCTTCTTTGATTTCTTTTATCAGTTTTGTAGTTTTCCTCATATAGGCCTTGTGCATAATTTGTTGGATTTATACCTAAGTATTTCAATTTTGGGGGTGCTTATGTAAATGATTTTGTGTTTTTAATTTCAAATTCCACATGTTCATTACTGGTATATAGGAGAATGATTGACTTTTGTATATTAATTTTGTATCCTACAACCTTGCTATAATTGCTTATTAGTTTCAGGAGGTTTTTTGTTAATTCTTTTGGATTTTCTACACAATTATGTTATCAGCAAACAAAGACACTTTTATTTCTTCTTTCTCAATCTGTATACCTTTCATTTCCTTTTCTTGTCTCATTGCATTAGCTAGGACTTCAGTACAATGTTGGAAAGGAATGGTGAGAGGGGAAACCCTTGCCTTGTTTCTAATCTTAATGGGAAAGCTTCTAGTTTCTTCCATTGTTTTTTTAAAATGGATCTTATTCTAATAAGGAAATTTTTTTTTTTATGTTACTTTTGAACCGAGACCCTAATTCTCTTACCACTTGGAGGAATTTTTCAGATGTTTCTATTGAGTTTTCTAAGCATACAATCATATAATATGCAAATAATTATAATGTTGCTTCTTTCATTCTTCTTATTAAATAATGTAATTATTTCTCACATTTAATTGGATTGGTTTGTACCTCCAGAAAATTGTTAAATAATAGTGTTGATTTTGTTCTTGACTTTAATGAAAATACATCTATGATTACTTTGTAAAGTTTGTTGCGAACTTTGGGGTTCATATACATAAATATATTTATATTTTTAACATACTATGAAGGTAGCATTGTGTGTCGGTGGAGAAAAATTAGCTTATTCAGTAATTAGTTTTGGAACAACTGGAAAAAAAATGGATCTCTACCTCACTCCATATAGAAAACAAATTCGAAATAGATCAAAGACTTAAATTTATAAAATTAAGTCATAAAAATGCAAGAAGAAAATGTGATATATGAAATCCAGGGACATGGATGCTTTCCTAATCATGACATAAAGTCTAGAAGCCAAAGAAGAGCTGGAGTTAGATCATCACATTAACATTTTAAAATTTTTAATTAAAAAATTTTTAATCTGTATCACAAAAACAGCATAAAGTAAAAAGAAAATACTTTTTGTAAAATGCCCCACATCCAAAATTACATGGTTCATGTCATATCTAAAAAGGTGCTATAGATTACAAAGAAAAGAAATGAAAGCATGGACTCTTACTTAAATAGGCGATTACAGAAAAGAAACGAAAAAATAGCTCTTAAACACATGAAAAAAGTTCAACTTTCTCGTAATAAGACAAATGCAAATTAAAACTATCATATGACCCATTTTTGTCCCAATCAGATTCTAAATATTGAAAATATGATAACACATTATGTGGTGAGGATGTAGATGAACAGGCACTGTGTTACATTGCTGTCAGGAGAATCAATTGGTGCAGCTTTCACAGAGAGTAATTTTGTGATAATATCAAAATTAAAGATTCACTTGTTGTGCAGCCAAGTCTACCTTTAGAAATTGATACCACAAATATATATGTGAAAGTATGTGTATAAAATATATTAGTTGCACCTTTATTTATAATAGCAAAAGATTGGGAACACCTTGAACAACTATAACTGGGGAATTGATTTAATAAATTGTAGTACATACAATCAGTGGAAAACCATATAGTCAATAAAAAGAAAGAGTTGAATCTATAAAAACTGTTAAGGAATGAACTCTAATATATATTTTAAGTGAAGACTGCAGGGTGCAGAACAGTTTGTTTAGCAAAATACTGTGTGTATGTGTTTTTAAATAGAAAAGTGTAAGTATACATAAATTCATGTGATCAGCGTATGCCTATCACATACCTGGAAAAATACCTATTACGTACCTGGAGACAAATAACTCAATGGGAATTGAGTGCTGGAGCACAGGGGGAAGGGAGAATTTACACTGTATTTTCTTTTAAATGTTTTGAATTTATATCATTTACACATATTTTCTATCAAAAAGCGAATTAGTTAAAAATAAAAACCATACATAATCTGTGTCATAATACTTCCCTTATGAGAAAATGCACCATATTTATTATTCCTAAACTTTTATTTCCAAATAAATAAATGCAGTATTTTCCTGATGCATTATGGGAGAAGTAGAGTTTTAAAGCAAAACGTTCCTTTTCCATTGATTTAGATTTACTGATTTAATGTTCCTATTCTTCCAGGCCCTAAGCTGGTTGCAATTAGATTGTAAGAACTTCTGCAAGTTTTGTTAGTTCACTTAATAGATTGAGGGTGCAAATTTAGTTGTGAATCCCCTCCTGTTTCTGGTTATCCACTGAAGAATATCATCACAAATCTCACAGCAATGGGAACCCCCTTCAGTGAAATTTGAGGTCCCTATAGCACTCCTCACAAAATAGTTATGGCTGCAATTTTATTATTGCAGTTCCTATACACCAAAGCTGCAGTTAACTGTATCATTGCTTGCTGATCTTAATGAGTTAATGTAGTGTCAAATAAAACCTGTGGCCAAGCCATAGCTTAGGCTCTGAGAAGTTTTGCCTCAGCAGTATCTGTGAAATTTGAGCTCATATTAAAAATGCCTTAAAACAATACATTTGGGATCTAGCCTCTGGCATCAGATCAGGTCTGACTCTGATATAGGTAGCTGAGAGTTTTGCCTCACATCCTCATAATATGTTTAGCACTATAGGACTATGGAATCAGCAAGAATACCATGATGGCTTTAGTGAAGAAAAACACTTCAGTTCTGAGGGAGCTTATGACACTCTGTCTTCTTTCTGACCATTTTTTCCCGAAGTAGGAGAATCCTGCTGTCTCCTGCGTCTACAGCTGTCTTCTCCTACCTGTGCCCCAATCTAGTAATCTCTTTCTAGCCTAGGCTTCCTGTCATTCTTAGTCATATAAATGGTGTTTGTCCAACCTTGGACCATCTCTTTCTGTATGTGTTCAAGTAAGCCAACCCTAGCGTGGCTAATGACATGAGCAGGTCACAGTTCCAGCTGTCTCAATCTCAGAATAGACGAAGATTCAATCAGGACAGCAGCGACTATTTGATTGGTCATTAAGGTTGGCTGCAGAAAACTGTTCTGACCAGCTTGGCCAGGAGCCACTTGTCAGGACTAAAGGGTTGGATTCTATATCCTCTCAGAGACAGCTCCCTTTCCACTTCATCCTGTTGCTGAAGTAACCATTGTGTCTATGGGGATACATCCTCATCTTCTGGGTGGCTCACAGAGTGAACAGCCCATTAGGGACATGATGGTATTTAACCTAATGTACTTTAATTAAGGCTATACTTGAACTACTTTCTTAAGTTATGGCACAGTTCCTGTATTGACAGAGCACAAGAATTAATAAGCATGGGACACAAAAAACCAGAGATAGAAAACATGTCTGGTAACAAACTTGTAGAAGCAGAAAGTAGAATGATGGTTGCCAGGGGCTGAGGGAGGGAGAAATAGGGAGTTGCTATTCAATGGGTACAAAATTTCACTTATGCAAGATGAATAAGTTCTAGAGATCTGCTGCACAATTTCGGACATCTAGTTACAATACTGTCTTGCACATTTAAAAATGTATTAAAAGGGTAGATCTTATGTTAAATGTTCTTACTACAGAAAAGTAATTTATTACCTAGTAATCACATTTCAATATAATTAGAAACAAAATTTCAATCCTCTAATTCATGTTCCTTGACAAGGGTTTATAGATATTAAGATCTTCCCTTAATCTCCTTAAAATACTTGCATTCCTTTTTTTTTTTTTCAGGACTTTCATATGCAGAGTAAATGGTAATTAAAATGTGCAGGATGACAAGATGGAGCAAACAGTGCTTGTACCACCGGGACCTGACAGCTTCAACTTCTTCACCAGAGAATCTCTTGCGGCTATTGAAAGACGCATTGCAGAAGAAAAGGCTAAGAATCCCAAACCAGACAAGAAAGATGATGATGAAAATGGCCCAAGGCCAAATAGTGACTTGGAAGCTGGAAAGAACCTTCCTTTTATTTATGGAGACATCCCTCCAGAGATGGTGTCAGAGCCGCTGGAGGACCTGGACCCCTACTATATCAATAAAAAAGTGAGTGTTTTTTATCAGGCATATTTTGCTGCTAATTGCCTACTGCATATCTTGGACTGTTATAGCACCAACACATGCTGAATTAGCACAAGGTCTTAAGTGTCCTTCCCCTTAAGAAATAAAACACATTTGCATATGTTTTATGCATATACATGAGAAATAAATTGATTATATCATAACAGTTGGAGCTGTCCCAAATGCACCAAGACAGATAAGTTGTCAGTAGCTAATTTAACAAATTTAAAAAATCAGAGATTTTATTTACATTACAATTTTATGTGTTTTCTGCACTTGAAAATCCTGAAATTATCACAAGTTATAAAGACTTCAAAAATATTACTATTACTTTCTCATGGAACAAAATGTGATGCCACAGGGTTTTCAATTTCTGTATCATGTTATATATAATAAATCAATTAATTTCCTGAAAAAACTTTTTTCCACTTGGAAAAGAACATTCCTATATAAACTGCAATTTTAAAAATTATTCAATCTTTTGGTGAAAAGATATTGATATTGGTAAGAACTAACAAAATGTAGTATTCCAAAGAACCTATAAATGGTGTTTGAATGCCTGCATTTTCTGTATCCATACTTGAAATGAATACCTTGTATGAAGCACTCAACCTTTCATTATGACCATGATTTCACCAAACCAAGAGGAAAAGCATAGAAAAAGATAAAATCAAAAAAGAGCATTGTATTGATTTTAGATTAAGTTTATGACCAGTTAATTTGCAGCATTTTATTATCTTTTTCACCTGACACAAGGCATTTGTGAACTCTTAGTAGAAGGGTAGGGCACAAAGATTGTAATTAAGCAAATGAAAATTTTTAGTTGCACATGGGCCTTAAAATACTCCAAAACTCTCTTGGCTGATGGCACTGTTTTGTATCAAGATAGTCCCCTTCAAATGCATAAACTTGGCAATTTTAATATGTGGATCTGAGATAGTTTTGTAAATCCCTTCTCATTGACTACTACAGTTTCAGAGGTAAGAACTATGTTCAGAGTTTTTGAAAATTTTTCAGGATATAGGCAGTTTAAGTGTAACACATTTTCCCTTTTTAAAAACTGGTTTGCCCATTTTACAGTAAAGGAAGAGGTAAAGTATCATTTTCCATAGATTTCATTATCTTTTATTTAACTTTGCTTTTTAACGTAACATTGTTAAATCTTAGTAGGTAGGAGATCATCCATTTCATAATTGCCTTTTAAATTACGAGAAAAGTTACACTTTATCATTAAATCAGTCCTTTAGAAATTAATTTAATATGATATCTGAAGAGCTGAAGCCCAAATTAAGCAAAAGGGGTTTCTTTGTATAAAGAAAGTAAAAAGATTATTCAATTGTTCAATATTTGAATTTTGAATATTGAATAATTATTCAATTATCCAAACATTTTTAATTATTTAAAATTACTCCATTCTTAAAGTAATGACTCTGATGTGTTCTAGACAGAAATTCATTCATACCCTAGAATATATTACTTTATTTATAGCCATTGGGCATACCCAGTCTATTCGGAGCTGCTCTTACCCTGGATCAGTGGGCTCCATCCTCAGCATGCTTTTTGTTACCCTCAGACATCTAGCTTCCACCTTTCCAGTAGTAATCCCCATCTAAAAATTATTAAAGCTCCCCAGAGTCTACCCCTTCATCAAACAGGGCTGAAATCTAGCATCCCAGCTCACATGCTGTGTTCTTATTTCTAAAACAATAAATGAATAATTTGAGAAAGACCAAACTAATGCATGTTGACAAGGACAGCAACTCTTCACGTAGTAACCAGATTATTCAACCAACCTTTTCCTTTAAATTAAAGAGTTTCAGACTTATAAAAGTTGTTATCTTGAGGGGATGTCCCCAAACAAAATGGTCCACAGTTGGTTTATAAGGGGTGATATATGACAAAGGATGTAAAGGCAGATGGAAAACAAAATTATGCAAACCCTTTCAAATAGTTAAAAGAAAGGTCCTACAACTGAAGGTGAAGGCCAACTCTGAAGAAATGACTCGTCAGCCAGATTCTGGGGCTGAAGTAACCCTTCTAAACTTTGGTACAGTTTCACATTCAAATGCACATTGTGTGAGGAGGGAAAAACATTTTGGCACTTGGGAACAAATCACAGTGTGCGAGTAGAACAAGATGGTAAGAGAAATATTGTTATCAGGAAGGAGTTTTCCCCAAGGTCAAGCACATCCATTGCTTTCACAGAGAGCTGACATCAAGCAAGTCTTCAAATGTAAGTCGTTCAACAGCAATACAAATGAAAATTTTTGCAGGACTGAAATCCTTAAAAACTAAGGCATACTTAGACACACAATTGAGCTATGTGTTTGAAATTTCCCTCTTTTGTGTTTTCATGTTTTAAAACTTTCTATAGTTGCCTGTACACTATTTTCTAGTCTTAAATTTTCTTTTATAATTGGATTATTTCAGTGGTGAGGATTAGTCTTAGATTCTTAATTAGTTTGCTCTGATTAAAGTTGGAATGCTTAGAAAAATAATAACCTTTTAAAAATAATGAATATTTCTTTTGATATTTGATGACCAATTTTTATTTTAGTGACTTGGGTATCTGAGATTGGCAAGGTGATCTTCATTAAAACAATGCAGTACACACGCACAGTACTCCCGGCATAGATAAAGGGTCTAATGGTGGAAATGTCACTAGGGAAAATGCTTCTTAGGATGAGATTTCTCACTATTACTGATATTGGGGATGTGGATTTTATTGCCTGAGCAAGTTGGAATTTGCAAACATCAGTTAGGCCAGTGACTTCCCTAAAGTTTAACTCAAGTATAATAATTAATGTGTCATTTGTATCTACGTACAAAGTTTCTGGTTTCTTTCTTTTCTTTCTTTTTTCTTTTTTTTGCTGAGGAAGATTGGCCCTGGGCTAAGATCTGTGCCCATTTTCCTCTACTTTGTATGTGGGATGCCCGCCACAGCATGGCTGGATAAGCAGTGTGTAGGTCCATGCCCAGGATCTGAACCTGCGAACCCTGGGCCACTGAAGAGGAGAGTGCGAGCTTAACCACTACACCATCAGGACGGCCCTCTCGTTTCTTTTTTAATAATATATAGAATAAACAAAGCAAGCCTACCATAAAAATGGTTGCAGAATCTATTCTTTATGTTACATTTTAGATTAAAGCACAGTGGTATACATATAAGGAATTTATGTGTAAGGAACAGAAACGACACGAACCACACTGAAGTTCTCTGTGACCTTCTACAAAGACAATGTCAGTGAGCTTATGGAAATGTCACTGCTGAGGGTGTATTTTCAGATGGCATATGCCCACATATTTTTATCTTCTTTGCCCCAGTTTAAAATTTACAAATTATATAATGTTCAGAAATTCTACTAAAATTGTTAAAGTAGTTCAATCCATGGTCAGTGATATTGCAGTAGTAACTGAAGGAATAGTAGCAACTGTCTCATGAGCATTCCTGGTGCATGGGAGCATTTTCAGACCCCCAGTTATTTAAGCCTTCAGAAGTTTAAGGTGAGGACTGAGGGATGAAACAACAGTGCTATCAGAACACAGTCATGGAATTTTCTATACCGTGTTAGCCCTGGTCCAGTGGGCTTCAGATTACGACTACAGGTTGGGTTCCTCTTGTTTGTTTATTTACTTTAGCTGTGTGGCAAGGCACATTTTAGCTTGTGAACACAACTTTTTTTCCTTATGGGATTTTTTTTCACAGTTTCCTTTCATAGCTTGCATTGATTTTGCACCATTTGGCTATACATTCAAATTCTTCACCCACTCTTTATTATAGAAAACTTCTCCCTTCTCATGTTCTTCTTAAAATTACAGATGACTCATTAGTACCATGAAAGGAAATATCCTTTTGACAGTGTGACAGTGTACTGGAAATAGAATGAGGTATTTTAGATCTGTAGTGAAAATGGATGTTTGTTAATTATGGAATGCAGAAATGTATCCATTTAAAAATGTTCTCTTTCCCTGATTGTCTTCTAGACCATTTAAAAACAACTTGTTCTCCCTTTTTGTCAGTTCTTGTATAAAAGATGCACACTCCCTCTTTATTAGGGCTGCATGAAGGGTCATATATGAACTTGTGGTTTCAAGTTCATGCCTGATCTGTCATTGCTATAGGAGTTTTTAATTGTTATATTGGGTAGAGAGAGTTGTTTTTTTCTTTTTAATTGGGATTAGGAAGTTTTTCTTGGAAAAGTAATTTAATAGAAAATCAGAAAAGTAGATGGTAAATGAAAGCTTATGATTCCGTGAATTGTCATATGGATAGTCCCCAATTTACAATTTTTCTTTGCATATCATTAGCTCCTCTAGAATTACCAGTCACCCAGGATCTCCCTTATATCCAAGGCATTGTAGTTAACTTCCAAATCTCTCTCCTCCCCACACGTTATTTCTTCCTTTTACACCTTTCTTTTTTATCACCTTCCCGTCTCTGTCTCAGAAACAATCCCAAGATGATAAACATGGTAGTAAAATAATGGTTAGCATTTAATAAGTACCTGCTGTATTAGTAAGAGACTCTTCAACTGAAAGTGACCAAAAACCAACAGAAACTAGTTTTTTAAAATAAACAAATTAATTAGTTAATAAATGTATGTGTGGGGTGAATCTGGTTTTAATATCAAAGGATCCAGTACCTAAAACAACATCATCAAGATCCAGTCCTTTTCCTTTTTGGCCCTACTTTCACCAGTGCTGGCTGTATTCGCAGGCTGGCTCTTCCCACAAGATGGCAGAAATAGCCACCAGTTGCACCTCCTTCAGCCTACTAACTCCAAGAAAAAGAGCTCATCTTTTCTTCAAAAGCTCTAGCAAAACCCCTGGGATTGGTTTTAATCAGGTCACATGGCCTCCTCTGAACCAATCACTGTAGCTAAGAGGGTGTGATGGTCTCACTGGCCCGATCAGTGTCACATGTCAACCTCTGTTGCCAAGGGTGGTCGGCTCCACCCAAGTCACATGGGCAGACAATGGGGCAGAGGTTTTCTCTAAAAGGAAGTGATGGAGACTGTTGAAAATGGTATGCTGGGCAGGCTCTGTACTCTATGTTCTATGTATCAGCATATTTACAGTTCTTATTTAATCCATATGTCCTTCTACGATAACTCTTGTCTTGATTTAAAAATTTTGAAACTGAGGTGAAGTAATTTGCCTAAGATCATAAAACTATTAAGTTAACAGAGACTAAATTTAAAACCAGATCTGTCAGCCCCGTGGCCCACTGCCATGCTACTTTGGGTTTGCAATGGTCGCACTAATGACACCAGTAGAAAAAAGAAGTCAGTGATAGAATCTAAAGAAGCCTGTTGCTGCTTTTCCTGCCCCTCTACTCATGCCATTTTGACAGCCGCTCCTAGGCTGGCAGTAGTTCCCAAACCTAACCTGTCGCTTCACTACTTCTGCCTGGTCAGGGGCATCTCCTGCCTTTGTAAAAGCTAAAATCTTAAAGACTCAGTGGGTCTGGATCAGCTTCCAAAATAATTAGAAAATTGTATTTCCCACCAGATTCTGATAAAATGATAAGCACCTTTTTTTCAAAAAGGACAGATTCTGGAAACTTAAATTGTGTGCCTCTGTAATGAAATGGCATTTAAATTGGAATCTGAAGGGTAACAAGGAGAGGAGAGAGAAAAAGTCTTCCAGCGAAAGGGAACAGCCTATAAGAAGTTGTGTGATATATCTGGACTGTTATAAGTAAGAAGAGAATAAGATGAGGTTGAGGAGGTGGCTTGGGGCTGGATTAAAGGCACCTGTTAATACATCTTAAAGAGTTTAAAGTTTAAGGGCAAATGAATTTTCAGATGGCTTTGGGTAGAGGAATGACATGGTCCACTTTCATTTTCAAAGATCAAGTTGAGAGTCTTTATGGAGGCTTGGTCTAGATTTTTGACAGTGAAGATGGAGCATAAGGATGGGATCAGAACCTGTTTTGGAAGTGTGATGTTGAAGTACCATATGGGAGCAAGCTGATGGCACTGTTTTCTTCATATGAAATTTGAGAGGAAAGGTACTGAACAGGAAAATTCCAGTGTAAAGGTTGGTCGTGCTTTCAAATACACAAGTATTCATATGCATATATTTGAGAACCAGACAGACACAGATTTTTAATCTTTTAATCCTTATATTTACATGGCACTTTGGAATTCATCAAGGGCTTCACATGTTTTATTTCATTTCATCCTCGAAACAACCCTGAGGTTAGTATTCTTATAACCTCCTCCATTCAGATACAGAAATCGACATGGAATAATTAGCTCAAAGTTCTCACACAGCAAGTCTGCGATAAAACTGGGCCTCAAATTAGTCCTTTCCAGTCAATAAAAAATTAACTGAGCGTATAATAGTGTATGGCACCCATGGTATGAGAAAAGATATACAGGATTGAGAAATATTTGACCCCCAGATTTTATCATTTCACCTGTTGTTACAGTTTCTCATCTCTGCCTGACGTAGAGGCAGAGGCCTCCACAAACCTGGCTCAGGAGAGCCCAGCTAGGCACCTCCTGTGGGGTCATCTCCTGCACTGGCCCCACCCCCACTATTCCACCCACCTAAAGCCTAGGGACAAGCAATTTTAAGGACTCTTCTCTGAGAGCAAATTCTTCTTTGCAGGAGCTTACAGCAGAGATTAAAAAAGAAAAAGAAAAAAAAAATGACTGTGAAGCATCAAATCCACAGACACATTTTGTTTGACTCATGCAATATTGTTTAAAATTTTGAATTAGTTTCTGAGACTTATAAATCAGAAGATTACAAACACATCACCATGCATATTTAGAATTTCTCTTCCAGTATCAGATCTGGCATCACTGATTTGCATGCCTAAAATTGGTAGGTACCTCATGCCTAGCTCTGTGGGCATTCTGGTTTATGATCCCTGGCTTAAAGACCACATGTGTAATTAGGTAAAGGCTGTATATTAAGGCTTGGCAGGTCACTGGCAGGCAAGTGCCACAGGTTCTTGTTTAGGCTGATTATCCCCAATGTAAAGGGAAAATAGAATGAGACTGGGAGAGAAAAGAATTTTAAATATTGCATTGCTCACTTCAGAGTCAGGTAGAAAACCTGCGAGAAGGCTTTCCATCCCCCAGTGAGCCAGAAAAGGAGGGAAATCATGGCCTGAATCCACAGGTTATAACAGATAGGCAGGGAAGTAGGTGGGACCATTTAGAGAGCCGAAAGAAAAAAAATAGAATTAGTTGCCATGGAATTGGCCCAGAATGAGAAATGTCCCCAGAGATGTGTATTAAAAGGAACCTCTTGACTTTCTATGCAGTTCTGTACACCCAAGCCTCTGAAGTATCTCCCCTCCTACCACACAGCTCTCATTCTGCCCCTTCCTGCTGGGACCACTTCTCAAGGCAGCAGCTTAGAGCTGGAAAAAGGTTGATCCCACTTCAGGCAGAAGATAGAGCCAAGGAATTTCCCTAGTTCAAATGCCAGGGCAACATCAAGGGGAGAGAAGTCCACCTTGCAGGCCAACTTAGAACTCTGTTACCATTTTCAGAGTCACACTTTACAGTGATAAAGTTCCACAGTACCATTCATACAGAATTCTGTTTTATTAGGAGTTACATAGGCTTCGGGGTCTACGTATAAATATATATATATATATGTAATATATATATTTAAAAATATATATACAAAAAGAATATATATGTATATTTCTATAGGAAAAGATGTTCAAAGTTCCAAATAATTGACTTTCAAATACACTTTTGAAACACTGTCTGTACAAGTTGAAAATTGCCTGTTGTAAATTTTGAGGCTAAGGAATAAATTTAATCAACCAATAGTACATTCTACATTTTTGTATTGTTTATGATCATCGCTAACCTTCTTCTGTTACTTCTTGCTCTTGCCAGTACATTTACTTTAAGAGCAGGCAAATTCAGTAAATTTGGAGTCAATTCTGTTATCTGGCAATTTTTACATGAATTTTTAATGTTTATGTGAACACGAAGTTGGCTCTTAGTTTTAAACTATTTTAAGGAACATGGCTCCTAGATTGAAAGAAAAATTAAGATGACGAACATATGTAGAAAAGGAAACTGGAAAAGTATGGCTTGTTAAATTCAATGTCCATCCTGGAAAAGAACATTTATAAACAAATCACTTTCTAAAAACCCAGAGACAAGAAAAGATTTCTAAACAGTATCAAGTACAGATTTATAAATAGCAATTCCTACCAAACTATTATAATTGTTTCTTTATTGACTGTACAGTTAGATCAAGGAGGAGGATTTTAATCCACGTGTATAACACAATCGTTGATGATTTGGGCAATTTTTAAAATCACTAGTTCACAAAACCAGAGTCACAGCCCTGCTTTTGCAGAATCACCTGAGTTATTTATTAAAACTACAGCATACTAGGCATCAGAATCTCTCCTGAATTGCAATCACAAAACCTCTGTGAACTAAGGATATTGATTCCCATTTCTCCAAAGAGGCAAATGAGTCACAGGGAAGTTAAATAACTTCTCCAGGATCTCACTGCTGGAAGGCAGCAGAGCCAAATTTTGAGCCAGGCATCTGACTCCAGAGTCTGCACTCTTAATAATGACGTAAATCAAAACAAATCCTACTTATATTTTCCTAATTTCACTCTCCAGATGATTCAGCTGTTGATTATCAGGGGCATTTACCAGTTTTTCTTGGTTTGTCTTTAAAACCGGAAATGATTTTTACCAGACAAGGCTTGCTAGAGAGAGTCTGACCTGGCAGTACAATGAATGGTTTAATACAAGAGATGTTAGCCATGTGTGGCTGTTACACTTGAAATGTGGTGAGTTAGACTCTGAAGACAGAATTGGTATGGAAAAAGGATGTAAAATGTCTCAATAATTTTTAATATTGGTTTCATCCCCAAATGATCATATATTGGATTAAAGAGAACATTATTAAAATTAATTTACCTATTTCTTTTTACTTTTTTTAAACGTGGTTATTAGAATATTTAAAATTACATGTGTGGCTCAGATTTGTAGTTCACATAATATTTCTATTAGACAACTTGGGTCTAAGTAAACCTTCATTTACTCTTCTAGATATTCTTCTATTAGTATAGATAGTTGAACATTCACCAGTTTGTAAGCTTCCTGAGGACGTGACTTACATATCTTTGTTTTCCCTATAAACTGTAGCACAGAGTTTCACAAATATTGTGCGAAACAGTTAATACACATCTTTTGCATTGAAGTCAATTGAATTAACAATTGGACCTAGAACTATGTCCATGCCACTTTCCAGGTGCCTGCAATGCTTATACATATTAACAACTTATCACATAGGGACTCAATAAATGTTACTTGAGTTTGGTAACTATATATGAAGAGAGAAGTGACAAGCCTGATCAACATCTAATATATGAAGAGTTACATTCCTACAAATGTATCTTTAAAGTAATATTTCACATATAAAATCTCATTTCTAATTCAGTCAAAATGCTATATTTTGAAATCTGTCCCAAGGCACAAAATTATTCACATATTTAAATGATTTCATGAATTTCCTACAGCCTGGAGCTGTAAAGAAAAAGAAGCCTGTTTCAAGCTAGTTGCTACTGTATCAGTCTTTTGCCCTCCACCACCAATTTTGAACTTTTTCTTTTCTATCGAGGTGACTTAATGAAATAAAAATTTTCCTGAGGATTTGTTAATAAAATTTCTATTGAACTAATTAGGCTTAAGATATGTCACTATAATAAGCCATTCAATACATTCTTTTAAAAAGTCAACACTGAGCTATATGCTTAGAAATGATTAAGATGGTAAATTCTATGTTATGTGTATTTTACTTCAAAAAAATTGGGGGAAAAAAGTGAAAAATGGTACTCATTTGAATAGTTGATAAAGCTCATAAATCTTTATTTGCTTTGGGCTACATAATATATGTTTACACAATTTAAAGTAGAGTAACATCTTGGCTAGTCTTTTAATTCTTTCCTTTTTGAGCCCTTTCTTATCTGTGAAATGGGGAAGGCAAGTATCCGTATGTTTGAAAATTCTAGTTACTTGACTTCTTGTAACTAAACAGTGTTCGCTTCTGACTCTCTTCTCCCTTCAATACTGTCAATACCATTTTTTGGAGAAATGTGTATCTGAGAGCCCTTGGGGGCAAATATCATTTCATTAATCCTTAATAGTTATAAACTAAATGTTTGGCTTCTTGACTATACAAGCAAGTATAAGGAGAATGGATCCAGATAGATGAGGAAATAGACATCAGATTAGATGCAAATAGTAAATCTGCAGTTCCAAACGGAATTTACCAACTGACATAAAAATGGTAACGTATTTAAGATTCCACATATGGGATTGCTCTATAAAACTGCTTTATTGGAAGGCTATTTAAAATAAACTCAGAAACATTTTAAAGTTTGTTGAAACCTTTATGAAATTTGTTGATAAGTGTGTTTGTTTCAACCCCAGAACAGCAGATTCCTCACAAAAGAAATCCTCTGAAGTGGTCACCTAATGCTGGCCTTGTGTCACCGTCCTATGGGCTCTAGTGAGGAAGCCTCGGCCATCTGTTTGTCTTGTGAAAAATTAAAGCAGAGCAAACATTGTTGTACAGTAAAACCTCACTAATTCCATTAGAAATTAAATTGCAAGCACTTACATATTGTACACATATTTCTTATAAAGTTAAAAAATAACCTCCCACAAATTCATTGAATTTTATAAATAAATAAAGGGGATACACCCTAAAATCAGTAAAAGTTTCCATTTAAGGCTTGAATGATTGAGAATTATGTCCATTTGCTTTAACTGTTGTGTCAAAGTATTCATTCCTCTATGTGAAAGGACTTTTAGATTTAGAATTATTTATCAACATCAGGAATGCAGAAGTTTCCATTTAGTTCGCCTTGCTGAATTCCAGCCCTTTGCACTGCCTTTTTGGGCCCCTCTCTGTTCAGTTTCTGAGTCTTGCCTCTGTTTATTTTTAGTCCTCAGGGCAGAATTTTCCTTTCTCTCCAACACCCTTTCTTTTGGTCTCCGCAACCTTGCCTTTGCCTCTATCACCCCCTCCTCCATCATTTCTACTTTCTTCTTCGTTTACTACTTCTGTGCATGGTTTGGGCTGGAGGGTGGCCATGGAGCCAGAGTCACAGGTGATCTCTTCTGCACGTGGCCCTGTCTCCTTAGGATGAGCCAGATTATTTCCTTACCCACTGAGCTACAATCGCTACATCTTCAGCCCCTCTCCCGCAAGCCCATGATTTAGGCCCCCTATGGATTATACCTTCTTCCTTGTTATCTCTATGTATCACTAGTATCCATTTCAAAATTAGGTTTGTAAAATTATTTGAAATGAGGAAATTCTTATTTTAAAATATATATTCTAGGGGCAAGCCCGGTGGTGCAGCGGTTTAGTTCACGCTTTGGTAGCCTGGGGTTCGCGGGTTCGGATCCGGATCCCGGGAGCCCGCTGATGCACTGCTTGTCAGCCATGTTGTGGCGGCGTCCCATATAAAGTAGAGGAAGACGGGAACAGATGTTAGCCCAGGGCCAGTCTTCCTCAGCAAAAAAAGAGGAGGATTGGCAACGGATGTTAGCTCAGGGCTGGTCTTCCTCGCAAAAATAAATAAATAAAATAAAAATATATATATATGTATATATTCTACATTATATTTTTACTGGCTCTCCCGCTCCTAGCCCACAATATTTCTATCAGGTTTTACTCAGCAAAATTTGGGGGAAAGGAAGCATATGGAGTAAGTTTGCAAGGTGGACCATAGTCAATTCTGAATTAGCTCGCTTTGGGCCTTTCTGTGTCCTTACATGAGTATACTCCCTAGGGTAAAGACATTTGCATTGCACAAGTCTGTTCATGTTTTGTGATGATCTCACAGTGTCATTTAGGGCCAGGAGCACTGAGTGAATCAGAAAAATAAGGGGCTAAGTGTTGTAAACACAGGTGATTGCCAAAGATGTAAGCCAAAGTGAAACTCTCCACTCCTACAACAGACCTGGTGATACAATTTTCTTTGTATTCTGGACCCATAGTCATTCAGAGGTGAAAGAGAAAACATAGAGTCAAAGTGAGACTTAGAGCAGTGCTTCTCAAACTCTCTGTCGTGAAGGTGAGGTCACCATTCTTTCTTATAATACAATAAAATTAATTTCTAGAAAAGTGAAATGAAAAACAGACCCACAAAATACACCCCTGTTTTGTATTGTTACATTCAACAGATATAAAATTAGTTTGTCAAATTCTCTTACAAGTATCTAACACTTACTCTCCATATCTTGTCACACCCAGGAACAACGTGGAGGCCAGCACTGGTTGGGGGACCAAGCTTTCACAGTCCTGATTTAGGGCACTTTTACACACACCAGATAGGAAGTGCTCTTTTCAAACAGCAACTCAGCAAATGTTTTGGAGTGGTTGCTCTACTTGAATTCAGAGAACCCTGAAGGTAGAGGGGGAAAAATGAGAAATCTATTAATGACCTGAAGACTAAATGTAGAGAATAAACCCTTACCAAAGATTCTTGGTAGAAAGAAAACATAACGTTAATGTTTGCATGTTATAACATGCTTCACATTTTATAATGTGATCTACACAGATATGCATCCTAGAGTAATAAAACAGAACTCTTGAAAAATGGGTGAACTTCAATTAAAAAGGTTTGAAGTTTCCTTCCCACAATATGTTCTTCACAGAGAAAATGGCTTCTCCCATGGCTCTGCCTGATTATAAGTAAAAGTTTTAAGAAACACTAAGTCAGAATTCTTCATATGCTATTATATGTTGCTGCTTTATTTTTTTGTCTATGCACTGTTAATTGCTCTTAAATATATCTAATTTTTGGAGTGCAATTCCGTTTGCATTCATGGATCCTAGGGTCTGCAGGGGCTTTGAGCTTATCTTCTATGCTAAGAAAGCACCACATAAGGAAGCAGTCACTTGGGATTAGAATTCAGTGTGTCAGAAACTCGGAAATCCCAATACGGAATTTAGCACTCCTGGTCAACAGACACTCTCCGGGGAACTTGGCCTCCAAAAATCAGTTACTAGATTATGTCCATCTAACCCATGGAGTGGGTTTGATTGTGTCTGTTTTTATTTCCTATTACAAATAAAGTGATAATGTTTATTTTATAAGCATAAATGGTAAAAGAATGGTTATTTCAGAAAAGGGATTAGTTGTATTGAGTGATTTTGCATTCTACAGGATTAAATTTCAAGATATTTGAATTGGGAAAGCTGAAATGGCTATAGAAGGAATGCAGTATCTTAAGATTTTTAGAATGAAATGAAGTATGCACCCATTTAAGACTTGCATTTAGCTCAGATGTTTAAAACATTTAGAAAATAAATAAATTCTCTTGGCCAAATGTCTTATGTACAATAAAATTGCAGGTAAGTATCAGGTAAAAGGTAAGTGATACCATTGGATGTCCTCTCTAGTATAGAAGAGGTCTGGTGACAGTTTGTCTTCTTGGTGCACATCAAAAGTTGTGACATTGGAATTATTCATTGTGACAAATAACAGAAATTAGGCAATAGAGTTTAAATGGTTTGTACTTTTATACTTCTGTGTTGTGTTCCTGTCTTACAGACTTTTATAGTATTGAATAAAGGGAAGGCAATCTTCCGGTTCAGTGCCACCTCTGCCCTGTACATTTTAACGCCCTTCAATCCTCTTAGGAAAATAGCTATTAAGATTTTGGTACATTCATATCCTTTTGAAGTGGTCAATATTAACTATACATAAACTATAAGTGATTTGTAGCTAAATATAAAATTAACTTGGGAAATGTCCATATTCTATGGCTTTTATCACTCTCATTTTGTTTCTTCTTTTGTCATATAAGCCTTATTCTTCAAGTTTATTAGTCACATAGATGTCACTGAAATTTACGAAGTCTTTAACATTATAAATATATCTTTCAAATATATATTATGTGTCAAAGTCTTTAACATTTTATATATATATCTCTCTCTAAAAATACTTACATGTATTGAGTCTACAAATCTAGTGTAAGACAGCCATATTTATCTTTACCATCTTTGTAGAAAGTTTGTGATTATCTAGAATTTGCAATAAATAATGATATAATAAAGAAATCTACTTCCAGAGCGAAGTGTAGTCATGTCTATTTTATGAAGCATTTTAGTGTACCTTGGAATAAACTTTTAAGCATATTTTCCATGAGAGGAAAGGGGAAATAGAGTACACGTGTCCAAGTCTAAAACTTTAGGACTTTTCCATACAGATTTGTGCACATGTGAGAGAGTGTCCTGTTTGTCTAGTGATTGTTATTTAGAGAGTTGGATCGCTATTGTGTGTTGCTAATCATTGACTGTAGTCCCCAAAAAGCCTTGTGAATATGTTATGCCCTCTGTAACAGCAGAGTAATATAAAATAAAATTACATTTTATAAACCATTAAAAAAATGAGAGAATATCAGGGGGCTTTGGCCAATACTCAGCTAATTCTTGAACTTTCCTAATGAAATCTGTGAAAGAAGTACTGGAATATTGGCTGAATTTCAAATTTAAGTCATTGAATTATGACTCTGCCATGCAAAACTGATTGCTTAGCAAAGACTCTGGAAGTTAATGAAAGAAGCTGAGATTATGTTTCCAAATGGTCTTTAGGGATTTGGGTTTGTGATTCCCATCGGTGTTAAAAAAGGACTCTGCAACTAAATTCATCTCTTCGTATTCATTGGCAAAAAACTCCATTTCTGATTATGTCTCATTTGATGGCTTTGGCAATAATAAATATAGAAATACTGTTGTAATTATCATAAACTCATACCACCTGACTTTTAAAAAAGATTCTAAAACTTAAAAGGCCATTTTATTTTTAAACTGATAGCAAAAGATTCTTTAGTGGTATAAAATGCTATTATTAAAATTAAAGATTTGAAACACAAAAATCGTATGTTCAGGATTTTTATGTTTGTGGAAGTTTCCTTATCCTAGATTGTGTTCCTAGTGCCATCATGTGGCTGTTGATGAAAACTCTTTTTCACTTATGGAAAATTTTTGTTTGGGCAGCAAACTGTAGTGGAGAGAATATTGGATGTGAAGGCAGGAAACCTGTGTTCTAGTCCTTGGCCAAGTTATCTAATTTCTCTAGAGCTTAGACCTTATTCTCTGATTTCTAAAATATAGTGATTAGACTTGTATTTCAAGGTCCCTTTCACCTCAATAATTCTGTTATGTCTTAGTCATTTGTTCTAGCTAACACTTAGATCGCATCTACCACTGTACAGGCCTGTTCCAAGTACTTCACTCATATTAACTCATTTAATCTGCACCTCAAACTGATGAGGTCTATACTTGATTAGCTCCATTGTACAGAAGTCGGTGGAGGCATAAGAAGATTCAGTGGCAGAGAGACGCTCAGCGACTTGCCCAAGATCACTTTTATGTTGAATTTTAATTGCATTCACATCATGTTAAGTCCTGACCTTCAAGAATGTTCACTTTTAATCTTATGCAATGCTGCTGCTCTTATATGAACTCAGTCAAAATAGAGCAACCCGATGCTTAGTAGCATGTTGTACTTTGACTACATAAATTTTTTTATATACTGAATTATACTGTATAACATGTATTTAAGAAATTACAGTTTTGAAGAAATGTGCCTTCCTTAACAATTTACTCTTTTAATCGCCTGGATTAGTTCAAGTCACTGCTCTCTGATCAAAAACGGCACAGAGTTTTCCCATCGGAGTTCTCTGGGAGAGAAATATATTGATTTAATAATAGTAGCAAAAGCAATACTTTATACTTATATAAAGCTTTCTTGTACATTATCTCATTTAATCTATACAACTACTCCATGGGTGGTATTATTGCTCACGTTTTATAGATGACAAAACTGAAGTTTAAAGAGATTGGACAACTTGCCCACAGTGTATTAGTCACTGAGTTTTGGCTAAATTGGACTTTGAGCTTTTCAATGTTAGTTTTATATAATATAATACATGGATTTGGATTTTCTTTTGTATGTTCCTTAACAATAACCTACATTATTCAGCATGCTAATTATGTGCACTATTTTGACCAACTGTGTGTTTATGACAATGAGTAACCCTCCTGACTGGACAAAGAACGTAGAGTAAGTTCAACTTATGTTTTAAACTACCTACTATATGAGTATATATGTGTGTGTATATATAGATATAAATATAGAGACATATAGACATGTCTATATGTCTATATGTATTTAGGATTTTGAAACTATATCTTAATGTACCTTCTAAATAAAACTGAAGAACCCTTTTATTAAAGCCATTTCTATACACAATTACAGAGCAGAAAGACAATATTCATTGGCCATCAGGGCTGTTGGTGTTGGATCTAATCTCTCTCCTTCACCTGCGCTTAGTAGTTCCCAGAAGCCCATCATTCTTGGACACTCACCACTTTCACTGAGGATCTACAGTGGCCAAAGCAAATGTGATGAAAGCAATTGCAGAAAAGAGCCAGTATGGTAGATCTTGCTCCAGTTAAATTCCAGATGAATTCAGTGAGTTAAGAATTTACAAGAGCAGGTTATACACGCCATAAGAAGACAAAGTTGGGCCTCACAAAGTTTCCACTTCCATCAGGCATGTCCACTTCCTGGCAAGTCTGTATCAGTTTCAAGTGTGGTCACAAAAAAAATTCAATGAAAAAAATCCCCAAATTTGGGATTTTAGAACCTGAAAATTCAATCGATTGAGGGCTAAACTAACTGAAGTGAAAGGTCGGGCAGCATTTTCAGTAACCGGAAGCGTCACTAACTACATTGACAGGCTGTGTGCTGGGATACCTTAGAGTGCCGCTCACACTGCGTGTGTCGTAACCACTATTGCTGTGTGGCTGCTGACCCTTACAACAACCACCACGGGGGTATTCCCAAGAGCCTCTTCCCTTCCTGGACACTCCCAGATTGCAGCTAATCAGAAAAGGGATAAAGATTCTGAAGGAAATAATAAAATTTATATACAAAGAATTCCTAAAGTATTGAAGTTACCATGTGAGGCCCACAGATCTTAAGTCACCCTAATTTCCATGATTTTTTTCTCCAACTTCTGAATAGGAGATTAAAACTTTAGAAAAATTTAAGTTTTTACTTAGAAACATCTAAATTTCTGCTCATTTAAACTGAGTCGAAGCTTTAAACTTTGGAAACATCTGAGTTTCTGAATTAGCCCAATATTTTATTCTAAATTAAATTTTCAGGTCTTATGACCCTAAAATTATCCACTTCGATGTTAACAAAATCCTTTTTCCAAGTAAATTAACTTATCTTGTAGAAATGGAAAAACATAAGACTTGCTAATTTGTCAATGTTCTCTCATTCATAAAACATGATCAAAATTGAGGGTTTTTTTACTTTCTAAAGGAAAATCATTTTATGCTTCTGCAATATTATTGATTGGCTACTCCATCATGTGAATGTACTGGATAATTCTCAGGAGGCTCTGTTCATTTATGTCAACACCAAGACATTTCAAACAGTAGCTACATAGACTTTATACAGGATCTCTTTCTTACTCAGCTCTTAGGACATTTTAAAAACAATTGTTCATGTGTTAGGGAGTTGAATTTAAATTTAGAGCTATGTTTCATTTCCATGAAAATTACATTAACCTGCTTAGATTCCTTTTTTAATATTCATCTGTTCCACTGATAGAGTAATAAGAAATTTGATATGCTATGAAATAAAAGTATTACTTTATCCATTCTTTTTGGATACTTGTCTCCAGGTACACCTTCACAGGAATATATACTTTTGAATCACTTATAAAAATTATTGCAAGGGGCTTCTGTTTAGAAGATTTTACTTTCCTTCGAGACCCGTGGAACTGGCTTGACTTTACTGTCATTACATTTGCGTAAGTGCCTTTTTTGAAACTTCAAAAGAGAATATAGTTTGGCTTTCTCTGAGTGCTTATGCATTTAAAGAATAAGCTTGCTTTAGTTGTAGAATATTTTGATGAGATTTATACATTTAAGTTCCAGATTTTAATTTAGCACGACAGAGGTCAAAGTGGTATTTCAATTTGGCATAAAGGCTTTGCAGTAATTGAAATTATAATTGTCACATGTAACAAACATCTGTCGGCAGATTTCATACATGCTGCTTTTTCAACACACACACACCCTAATATGAAAGCACAAGTGTATTCATAATGCATCTGCGAAAATGGCTTTTAAAAATTACAGCCGTACACAATTCTGCTGGCCCCACAAATTTTCACTGACCTTGTTCATATTATAACACTCTCCCCAGCTTCTTTGGTAGAATAATAGAAAGTAAGCCTCTCCTAGCATCAAAACATTCTAACAAATCAAATTAAGAGGCAAAAAGAAGGTATTTAATATATTACGTATTTAAATTTTAATTATAATTTCATCTGCAAATTGATTTTTAAGACTTATAAAAAGATGAACTCTTTCTGCCTTTTCCTATTTCTCACCTGATCCTTTTTCTTTCTTCCTCTCTTCTTTCTCTTTATGATTTTCTTCATCTCTTTCTTTACCCTCAGCATAAACCTTCTTATCCTTATCTTCCATTCAGATACACTCAGTAATATGTGCAATTTCTGCATTCCTGTCCTTTTTTTTTTTTCTAGTGATAAACTTCCCCAAGGAAAAAGAGACTCAGAAAAGTAATAGAAGCCCATTCAGGAGTAGGTGAAACTAGAGTGTGGAGGAAGGTGGACCATCACTACTTGCTCTCATCCTTCCTTCAGCTGCTGACTTTCTTGGCCTCTTACAGGTGTAATGAGGTGGAGAGAAGGGGAGCTGATTTACTCAGGGCTACAAATGCTGCCTGTCTCATCTTAATTCCATATCTAGCCAGGATGAGCCAATTCTTCGCCATTCCCTCTGGCCATAGTTCAAAGAAGGCATATTGGGACTACCGTTTTTTGAGAATATAATAGCAATAACAGCAAGAGCACCATTGGGCCACCATAAAAGAGTGTTTTACTTTGCCTAACTTCCACTTAAGAGTTATACTAGGAAACCCTTATCGTGTACCGATAGTCAGCAAGGCCATCTGCCTTTTCATGCCTAAATTTCTCTTGAATGACTTCATGCATTTATTTTTTCTAACTGAAACCCTGAAACTATAGCCAAGATTTATTTTTTTTTACTTAATTCTCCTAAGTTACTTAGGAGATGTTGATTGTATTGCTTTCCAAAATGGCAACAGGGTTGTATACTTTACGAAGTTTATATCTAGTTAACGGCCTTAAACTATATGAGTAAAGAAAACCATAGTGATAGACTCTAATTTCTAAATTGCTAATTACAACATTGTCATTTAAAATCACCAGGAAGGTCTTTATAAAAGGTCCAAGCAAATAATATAAATCCTGCTTAAATCTTGAATAACTCTGATCTAATTCTACAGGTATGTAACAGAATTTTAAGCCAAGGCAATTTTTCAACTCTTTGCACTTTCAGAGTCTTGAGAGCTTTGAAAACTATTTCTGTAATTCCAGGTAAGAAGTGATTAGTGTAACACATAAGGCTCCTTGCACCTACAGCTCTGTCTTTGTATCCTGTTATTGTGTTTGTGTGTGAACTCCCTATTACAGATACGTGACAGAGTTTGTGGACCTGGGCAACGTCTCAGCGTTGAGAACATTCAGAGTTCTCCGAGCTTTGAAAACAATCTCAGTCATTCCAGGTGAGAGCGGGGTTGAACACCGGAGCTGACCCATCCTGGTTTTTCTGCAACAGCTTCTTTGCTTGACATTCAGCATTATAGAGAATTGTGATAATGAAAATAATCATAATAATCAAAATCGAGTGTTTCACAGAAAATGACTTATTATTTGGACATAAGTTTTTATGTTTTCATATTTTTCATCAGCTTGAGAGTTTAGCGATTTCTTGCATGAGACACTATAATATGCAGTCTGTGTGATTTGCACTTGGCGATGTCGTTTTTTTTTCTCCATGTCAGTTGTACCAAGGATTTGTTCCCTGTTGAATGTACCAATCTGTAATTTCTTGTTCATTGTAGGCGTTAATGACTGTGTGAATTCAATGTAAATCTTAATATTGCTTAAAAAGACAAGAGAATACGATAATAAAGGATAGCATGAGTCTGCATGGAGGATTTATTTATCCTAAAGTGCCATTATACTCCAAATCAACTCCAGTTTTATAACAAAACTTTTCCTACTTATAAATAGGAATTTAAAAATAATTATTCAGTCAATTTGTTATAAAACTGACAACTGAAATGGAAGTATGGGGCAAGTTTCATTAGCAAAACGGAGAAATGCAAGACTATTTCCTTTATAGGCTTCGTGAAGACCATGAACGCCCATTATTTTCTCTCCACATAATGGAATACGGATCTTCGTTTCATTGTTTGGATCATTACATTTCCGGAGTTCATCTCCATAAGCAGTTCAGCCTTCCATGAAATGCTGCTCTTCCACCAGCATTTCAATCATTTTGGGACTTATGCATGAAATCCAAGTTTTCAAGGAAATTGTGTGAAGCTTTGGTATTTCAGACGTTCTGATTTTTCATAGTAATAACCTTCTTTCTCTTTCAGGCCTGAAGACCATCGTGGGGGCCCTGATCCAGTCGGTGAAGAAGCTCTCAGATGTCATGATCCTGACTGTGTTCTGTCTGAGCGTGTTTGCGCTGATTGGGCTGCAGCTCTTCATGGGCAACCTGCGGAATAAATGTGTACAGTGGCCTCCGACCAATGCCTCCCTGGAAGAACATAGTATAGAGAAGAATATAACTGTGAATTACAACGGCACACTTGTAAATGAAACTCTCATTGAGTTTGACTGGAAATCATACATTCAAGATTCAAGTAAGAATTACTCTTACATAGATTTATTTTTTATTGTTGTTCTGCCTTCCATCTAGGCATTGAAAATCTTTTTCAAATGATCTCATAACAAGTTGTGATCTCTTAGTTACTTTATCAATGCTTTGCACATACATTTAATTATTTTATTGATAACTGTTCTACTTTTGACTCCTAAATCCCATTTTCTGTTGTATCATCATATGGAAGGCTGAAGAAGTCAGCTAGAAAGAAATTTTCCTAGGATCTTCGGTTGCTGTACATTCTTCTCGTGGTGATTGAGACAATCAAATGACATAAAATATTCGTAAGCCCTTTGTAAACTCAAAATTACTTTGCAAATGTAACTCATTAAACACTAATTACAGAATGCCTTTTATGTACCAGAAACTGTACAGAATACTGGGAAAATAATGGTGATGACACAAGGCTTGAGGGCGCTTATAGTTTAGTAGGCTATTTTTATTGTCATTTTATGGAAATCAAGTGAGACCTAAAGATAAACATTATTCTTATATTTGTAGAATAAGAATTCAAAATGGTATTACATCAAAGAGAAGGAAATTAGTGTCAATTAAGCTTTAGGAGAGAGTAATAAGAAATGTCAGATAATTGGTGAAGTTATGGGAATCAGTTTATCTTTATTTCAAGAGTTTAGACAAAACAGTCAGATGTTTAAACAGTCAGCTCTAGAAGGATTGAAAAATAATTGGCTTAATAGCCTTTCTCTTTTTAAAGTGACAATAAAAGTAAGTAAAATTTTCTCTCTTTTATTTAATTTTAGTTTCTGCCAGTAACAATATTTCAGAAGCAGAGAGTATTAGAACATGACTCATGGGAAAGTGAATGTCCTTTTTAAAGAAAAATATTAAATATATAAAATTTAGATTCTAGATGTGCTTAAATATAGCTATATCTTTATTATTTTAAGGTGATGATTAATACTTAGGAAAAAATCAGAGAAGAAAGAAAACCTTCGTTAACTGTTATGTGGAACAAGTAGGGTTAGTCATAAAAGGTCACTGGTGGTTTGACCATCCCTAAAGTAATGAAAGCATAATAAAAAAATCAGTGTCTTTTTATAGTTGTAGATGTGGAAAATACCTTGGTTGATACAGATTAACTCTTTCATATTAGTGATATGCCAACAAATAATTTGGTAACAGTTGTAAATCTCTAGTTTAAGAAAAAATGCCTTGATTAGGAAAAACACGTGTCAGAGCAATACATGAAATGTCCCTTGCTCACTTCATACGATGCCAGTAAGTCCACTGCTGTCACCAACTCCCTGAAATCTATTTTTTTAAATCTAAGATCAAGGAACTGACTCTGAGGATGGCACTTAGGGTTTATTCTCTCTAGTGAAAATTTATTGGACTCCATTTTCCTTAAATTCAAAGTAAAAGAAATAAAAAATATCTGAGGTCATTTTCAGCCCTAAAAATTTTTCTTATCATTTTGCCTAATAATATTCCATTTGTTGAAAAAGATTATTTTAAACCAATGCAAATATGAATAAAATGGTTTGTCTTTGAAAGTAATAGAAAATTAAATTTATTAAAATTAAAGATAAACAGTATGAATGAAAGTTATATTTTTTTTAGGTTAAGCTTATAGATCATTGAATTTGATGGATAAAACTTCACTTATAAATACTTGATATCAAAAATCCAAACAGAAACTGTCATATACCTTTCACTTTGTTTAATTTTAAGTAAAACTTAAGAAATTCTATTTTAATTTTCCTGTCTATGTTCAAAGAAGTAAAGACATTGGAAATGAAAATGATATTTTCCATTATGTGTTTTTGTATTCCTTACAGACCTTTGCATAGAATAAATTTCTCCAAAAATTTCGCATCTAGAAAATACTTCTTACAAAATCCAAAATTTTTCTTCTTAAAAATCGTCTTACAAAATGATTATTTAATTCAATATGTTTCTCTTTTTGTCATCCCTTTACTTATTCATTAAATAAGCTTTATTGAAAGGCTACTAGGTCCCAAACACTAGTAATATGGAAATAATTAATGATTAGACTTTCTTCAAGGAGGAACAATATTTGTACACAAATAATTACAATATAGGACAATGAATATAATTATAATCAAAGTATGCACACGTTACTGGTGGCACAGGGAGAGTAGTTCTTAATTTTGCCAATCTTTAGTGGGAAGGAAGTAGAGAATATCAAGGAACAACTCACAGAAGAAATGACATTTCAACTGGACATTGAAAGAATCTAAGGAATTTCCCAGAGATGGAAAGGTTTGAGATAATGTAATAGTCACCTATAGTAATTATTTCAGCTTTAGTATTTAGGATTATTTTTTATTTCATTTGTTTTAGTAGTTGACATGATTTATATTTCTTTTACTATAAGCTGCCTATGATATATCCTGGAAGTTGGTAGAATGTAAATTATAATTAACTTTTAAACATTTATAAAGTGTTAAAAAAATATAGAAGACCAGAAAAGATATAATCCCTTTATTTCAAAGTATGTGGCTGTTTTGAGAAAGCAAAGAAATCCCTGTCATTCTTATCTATTTTTACAGACTGAAATTTTTATTTTTCATGAATGTGGTGGAGAAACAGATACCTTTTAAAATATTGTGTTAGTATCTGTGATTATCACTAATTTTACATCATAAAGAACAGATTCTTTGTACTATTAAGTATCCAATCCCCTTAATATAATATCTAGTATTTGGAGGGAAAAGGTGCAAATACCTGTGTCTTTGAATGAATTATATATTGTATTTAAAATTACTCAATGAACCCTAATAGTAGGGCCTGATCTTCACATTCTCATTTTGCAATGTAATGCAAATGTTCGTCACATGACTTTCTTTTTTCTAAACAGGATATCATTATTTTCTGGAGGGTTTTTTAGATGCACTACTATGTGGAAATAGCTCTGATGCAGGGTAAGCCAATAATTTGGGTGTGTTTGTATATGTGTGTGTTTGTGTATACACACACACATAGATATTTTTCTCTTTTTTTGTAGAAACTGACAGATAGCAGCTAACTAAATTCATTCATACTAATTTGCTATAATTAAGGTTACTTATAAGGTGAGGGATTATTTAAACATTAGGCAAGCTCTTGTGTTTCATAAAAGAAGTAATCCTTTAGCTCTAATGCTGTTTCCCTTAGATGAGTACATGTGAGCTACGAGTCAACTCCCAAGGTTCCATAGGAAAGAAAGTGAACTAGAGATATGTTAAAATGCTAGTTACCAGCAGAAAATCATCTTGTAAAATATTATTAGAAATGCTGTGCAATGTTTTAATGATGACATCAAGTGGCTAGTAAAATTATGTGAAGTCAAAAGTTGGGAAATAAGTTAGCTACTTATTACACTTCCATCCCTTGAAGTAGCAAATCTTCTTGGCTAGACAATGCTATAAGTATAGCATGCTACCAGAATAAAAAGACAATAGAAGTTCTTGTAATACTTTCTTTTGCCCCATTTGCAGCCAATGTCCAGAAGGATATATGTGTGTGAAAGCTGGTAGAAATCCCAATTACGGCTATACAAGCTTTGACACCTTCAGCTGGGCTTTTTTGTCCCTGTTTCGACTGATGACTCAGGACTTCTGGGAAAATCTTTACCAACTGGTGAGAACCTGAAGAGACACATATTGCCTTTAAGTAGAAGTATATAAGAAAACAAACGTAGTTATGAAATCCAAACCACAGCAAAATATAGTGGAAAGAGCAGAACTTCAAATCAGGAGATCTGAGTTCCTTTATCCTATCAATTATAACATATATTAAGCATAGTGATGCGGGGGATAGGGATTCCCTCTTATTTCCCCTTGGCTCAAAACCTATTTCCTACCCTACCCAGACACAGATCCTCCCAAACAGAAGGCGTATCTTCCCCTCAGCCCCATCTACCCCCTCAAGTATTATCCCTCAGGTGGCAGGTGGTGAAAATGAAGAAACAGATGTAGAAAGATAACTTTGGTCTCTTCCTTGACTTTCATCAAAGGCTCAGTTCTTTGATGGAGATCGCTGTGGTATTTTATCTGATTCTGTTTTATTCTTGGTGAATCCAAGATTTCCCTCCTAGAGATCAGAATGTGAATGCATGAGTTAGGGGAGAAGGAAGAAGATGAGGTTAAAGAAATTGACAAAGAGGTAGGAAGGAAGGGATGTGAACATCATAATTATTATTTATATCAGAGTCCTATAAAACACACCAGTAAGCTAAAAGTTGAAGGTACTGGTTAGTGAAATAATATTTAAAAAATAATTCTTATGTTTTTGTTTCCAGACATTACGTGCTGCTGGAAAAACATACATGATATTTTTTGTGCTAGTTATTTTCTTGGGCTCATTCTATCTGATAAATTTGATCCTGGCTGTGGTGGCCATGGCCTATGAGGAACAGAATCAGGCCACCCTGGAAGAGGCAGAACAGAAAGAGGCTGAATTTCAGCAGATGCTTGAACAGCTTAAAAAGCAACAGGAGGCAGCTCAGGTAAATTCACCAAATCAGCTCAGGTAAATTCACAACATCAAATATGTTCTGTCACATGGTACGATCCGTTTTTATTGTTTTGGTTGTTACAAAAGTACTGGAGAGAAAGTGAGACAGATAATTGTTTGACTGTACTTAAGAGAAGCTGATAGTATGGTGGATTAGTAAAGATTTCTACATTTTGATCATCTATAGATCATTTAGTTTAATTATTCTAAGATGTTTACAATATTGACCACAATAGAACTCTCTTATGTTATTTTAATCATCTTAAGATTTTTAGAATGAGAGGGAAAATGTGACTTTTGGGTCTTCTCAGGTAAGAAACTTTTACTAAATGAGTATACTGGTATTAGGAGAAAATCCTGAGAAATCATCTTTTCTTAGAAAAAATTTATCAGTTAATATATAAAAATATGTTCATCTGGTTCTTAGATGATAGTCTGTCTCTTTCTTTAACCAAAAATATGTTGGCTTTTAATGTGGTTGCTTAATTGCCTTTCTTACATAGATAAGAAAGTAATCAAATAATATAATATTCTCTGATACAGCAGTATCCAATAGGCATAAGAAAGTCACCAATCTTATGGAGATCGGGTAACCTGAGGATTACTTGTTCTTATAGTGAGGTGTCGGTACTCGTAGTACAATAAAATGCCTCTCCTATCACTTACATCTTTCCTCAATCTTTCTGTTTAGTATACTAACTCATGGTCTTTACTGTAGAATAAAGTTGTTTTGGGAATATTAATTTATTTGCAAGAGTACCTGTATTGAGGGTACTCTGGAAACAATGATAACAATCAAAAGTGCCAATTTAGGACCAGTACAAGCTGTAATCAAAAAGCGTTGTTGTCATTCCACGCCCACGTGGCCAGCAAGAACCAGTGCTGGATGGAAGAAGGTTGGGATGGTATTTGGAGAACTGAACATCTTGTCTTGCTTAGCAGAAACTATTGCCCCTTTCTTCTCCAGTCTTCTGGATAGAGTATTGTGGAGGGGTAAGGAAAGGAAACCTGCCGTAGGTTTGATTGATAATATTTTGAGGCTATTGGACAAACCAGTTTCAATAACTGGAGAGAGGACCTCACTCTTTATCTCATTTCTCCTACCTTTGGATATGACCTCAGGTAACTCATCAGCTTTTCTTCCGTGCTCCAGTTTCTTTTTCAGAGAAAAGAAAACAGCGCTAATTAAATACCAATTTTAGGGTAAATCAAATCCCAAAAAGTAATATGAATTTATGTTCTTGTTGATGCCTGATTGATCCTTTGAAATTGTGGTCTGGAAAACATAAGACAAACATAACAAATGTTAGCACAGAGAAAACCAAATTAACTCTGAAAGCCTTCATTATGTGGAAGGAAAAAAAATTCCCTCTCATACTTGCAGAGCTTCTTCTATGTAAGATCAGCTTGAGTCAGCCAAACAGATTTTTTTAAATGCCATGTAAATACTTGAGCCATTTTTTTAAAAGATAAAGTCTTCCCTAGTGCCACGCTAACACTATTTCTCTTCGATGTAGCAGGCAGCAGCTGTAACCGCCTCAGAGCGTTCCAGAGAACCCAGTGCAACAGGGGGGGTCTCAGACAGCTCATCTGAAGTCTCCAAGTTGAGTTCTAAGAGTGCTAAGGAAAGAAGAAATCGGAGAAAGAAAAGAAAACAGAAAGAGCAGTCTGGCGGAGAAGAGAAAGATGAGGATGAATTCCATAAATCTGAATCTGAAGACAGCATCAGGAGGAAAGGGTTTCGCTTCTCCATCGAAGGGAATCGATTGACATATGAAAAGAGGTACTCCTCCCCACACCAGGTAGGCACTGCTGAGTTCAATGATGCATGGATGAAAACGAGAACGCTGAGGAAAGGGGGGGACTTAAGTCGGACTTATGAATTTTCATTAACTGAATTGACTCCTATGTTTATTATATTTAAACCTATCCTTTCTTCACATAGTCATGAGAAAATTTTACTCCGTATATACGTAAGTCTACAGCTTGGTGTAGCTGAGATAACACTGGGTTGAAAGTCAGGAGACCTGGATTCTCATCCTGATACTATCTGCTGGTACTTACAACTAATGACATTTAATCTTTCTGGTCCTCAGCCTTTTTAATGAAAAAAAAAATGTGGATATGGGGCTAGCCGATCAGTAATGTGTTTTGGTTATTTTATGTTGTTTTTCCCCCTAACTTCTTTATAAACCATCATACATACTTCTGAAAATATTAGTCATGCTATATTTTATCAAAAAACATATTGCTCTGAATTTCAGAAGTCTCAACTTCGAGTTCCAACAGCAGTGTGCCTTACAGATGAAACAGGAATAATAATTAATTTAGAGCGATTTTAGAAAGATGAACTAAAACTATTTGTGAAAAGTGTTGTCCTTGAAAGGCAAAAACAATGAAAACAAATTTGGCCTTGTTAAGGTCGTACTGCTGATGTTTATTGAATGTTCACAATGTCCAAAGTAATACACTAAGAATGTTTCCTTTTGAACTTGAAAAATGGTGGTTCAGGGTTTTGTTTTTCCAGTGTCTTTAAGTTGTGATCTATCTCCCCATTGGTTAATCTCAAGAATGAGAAACCTTCTCATAAAACTAATTTAATTTAATCTGAATGCACGTAAAATGAGAAAGTTAAAATGAATGAATCACACTGTTATGAATGCTGAAATCTCCTTCAACTTAATCTTATAAAATAAAAGCACATTTCAAATGGCTATATTAATATGATTTTACTTTTTTGTTGTTGTTGTCTCAAACTTTTAGTCTTTGTTGAGCATCCGTGGCTCCCTATTTTCCCCAAGGCGAAATAGCAGAACAAGCCTTTTCAGCTTTAGAGGGCGCGCAAAAGACGTGGGATCGGAGAATGACTTTGCTGATGACGAGCACAGCACCTTTGAGGATAACGAGAGCCGGAGAGACTCCTTGTTTGTGCCCCGACGACATGGAGAGCGACGCAACAGTAACCTAAGTCAGACCAGTAGGTCGTCCCGGATGCTGGCAGTGTTTCCAGCGAATGGGAAGATGCACAGCACTGTGGATTGCAATGGTGTGGTTTCCTTGGTTGGTGGACCTTCGGTTCCTACATCGCCTGTTGGACAGCTTCTGCCAGAGGTGATAATAGATAAGCCAGCTACTGATGACAATGTAAGGAAGTTTTAAATAGTTCAGGCATGGCTGGCCCATTATTGCTGCACCAGCCAGTGTTTCTACAGAATGGAACCCCTTGAGAATGATTCCTGGTTGGTCAAGCTGTGAATGCACCTGCATCTTGTAATATCTTTAATCGACTAACCGACTAAAACTTAAAACCTCAACACTCTTTTGCATAACACCTGAATGCATTTACTTATTAGAAACGCTAAGGATAAATGAGAAACAATAATAAATGACTGCCTCCAGTTGGAGGATTTGCTATATACCCATGCTGAACTTAGATAGCAAGACATCCTCAAAAACCCTGCTATAAAAGTAAATGAATGATTCCTACGTTTAAATGTAAAGGGTATATAATAAATCTTTCCAACAAATTCTTCAGTATAGCTCTGCTTTAGTTTAGAAGATTTTCGAGAACACTGTGCTTAGATAGCTTCACTGTTATCTTAAAATTTCTAGTACTCATATGTGTTTTACTAAAAACAATGCTGATATAGGTCTTCTCAAAACTAAGTGAAGAGACACAAATAAATTAATAATACAGACAGGCAAAAGAATTGTCTGTGTACAAAGGTATGTTATGCGTTAGTGAATGTATACCCAGATGAGGAATTTCCTGACACATGCCGCCTCTTTTTAGACTGTTAACTCACTTGGAAATCTATCAGCATGCTGAGGCATGACTAAGTCAGAATTAGATGACTTATTGCTTTGGTACCCTGGATGAAACTGTTGTCCATGCAGCATGTTTTTTTTTTTTTTTACGTACAGTTTGTGTTGTCAATGACCGTGTATGTCTTGTGTCCAGCAAATGAGATGGCAGCTATGTGTGTTGTAACCATTTGTATATCTTTAAAAATAAATGGCTACCTTCTCGAAATAAAATGTCCTGATCATTTATATGACTTTTCAAGTTATTAGTTTTTTACTGTTAGTTCAGAAATAAGGATAACTATTAAATATGTCTTTCAAGAGATTTATCCACTCTATCAAAATTACATTGTGTCTCATAAAATTATGAAATCCGAGGGTGAAAAAGCTGTTTTTGCTGTATGACTAAATGGTTAACAGTTTGGACATTCCAGGTTAATGATACAATAAGTCAGCAATATCTGCCATCACCACTTAAATATGAAAGTGCATGATGCATGTATTTCATGAAATTCACTGATCACATTTGGTTGTTTGCTTATCATATTGCTCAAGTTAATCGTTTAATGCATTAGCATTTTCTTTACAGGGAACAACCACTGAAACTGAAATGAGAAAGAGAAGATCGAGTTCTTTCCATGTTTCCATGGACTTTCTAGAAGATCCTTCCCAAAGACAGAGAGCAATGAGCATAGCCAGCATTTTAACAAATACAGTAGAAGGTTTGTAACAAATTCCATTTCCATTTCAATTATTTTCACTAAACTTATATTGACTCGTTTGAAACAAATATCTCTATTTGTGAGTTGGAAACAGTGCATTCTAAAGAGAATATAATATGTCTTATTTAAGAGTTATTTGTTATACCTGCTCATATATTCTAGAAGCTTTAAAAAGTTACTTAAACTCAACGCCATTGGAACTCTAAAGAATGTTTTCCTCTGTGTGGCAATGCCTTAAAAATGCGGAATAAAGCACTTCTGCTACAGGTTTTTAATCCCATTGGTCATAGTGACCCTTTCTTCTGTTCGACTTAGTTTAGCACTTCTGACATCATTCTAAATACTCTCAAAATTGGAGGAAAGGAGTAGGTCATTTTTCCAAAATAAAAACGAATTAAAAAGATGATTCTTGGGGCCAGCCCAGTGGTGCAGCAGTTTAGTTCACACTTGGCAGCCCGGGGTTCGCCGGTTCGGATCCCGAGCGCCTGCCGACACACTGCCTGTCGGCCACGCTGTGGTGGCGTCCCATATAAAGTAGAGGAAGATGGGCACGGATGTTAGCCCAGGGCCAGTCTTCCTCAGCAAAAAGAGGAAGATTAGCAACGGATGTTAGCTCAGGGCTGGTCTTCCTCACAAAAAAAAAGAGATGATTCTTGGTTCACATTGATCCCTACCCTATTTCTTATAGCCTGAGGATGACAGCTTAGCCCGACATTAACATAGGATTACACACAGTGTCTACAGTACCCCAACCCCTATTCCTATTGAGACTTCATTTAAAAGACCATTCACTTAAATAAGGCCAAGTGCTGAGCCACATTATCAATACATACAAGAAAAAAACCATTTTTGCCACCTCTGCTCTATGTGTATGTCTGAAGAAATATTTTGGGGAGTCTAACGAGTAAATTCTATCCTTTTTTTTCCAAGTACAAAAGAGATTGACTCTGTAGCAAATGGAAACGTGTTGATTATTAAAAAGAAGTCCAGTGGGTCTGAAATAAAAAAATGTATGTGTGTATAGAATATATCTTTTGGTGGTTGTTCTTTCTGTTTTTAAATCTAGAACTTGAAGAATCCAGACAGAAATGCCCACCCTGTTGGTATAAATTTTCCAACATATTCTTAATCTGGGACTGTTCGCCATATTGGTTAAAAGTGAAACATATTGTCAACTTGGTTGTGATGGACCCATTTGTGGACCTGGCCATCACCATCTGTATTGTCTTAAATACTCTTTTCATGGCCATGGAGCACTATCCAATGACAGAACATTTCAATAATGTGCTTACAGTAGGAAATTTGGTAAGCATATTGGAAGGTAAATGTGTTCAGTCTTTAAATTTTCTGTTTGAGAAACTGTTTACATTTAATCACTTATAATAGCCTTTCCACCACCACCCTTCCTACATCCTCGCTTCCAAAAGATGGGAATTATATCTAGCTGACTACACCATATTTTTTGCCAGAAATAATGGCCCTTAACATCAAAGCAAAACTGAGAAGGAGAGTAATAGGCATAGGCCTCAGTACTACTTGAAAAGTCAATATTGATATTTATACCTTTTTCAAGGTGCCAAAGCAGTTCATCGTTTAAGGACACACTTTTTTAAATGATATTATTACAGTTTCCCTACCTATAGAAGACTAAAACAAAATTGTAGATCTTTTTTATCTTGCTTAGTCATCATCATCATAAGCAATAATTTAACAACTTAAAAATGTCTCCAGCTTTTCCACTTCCAGGATCTAGGTAGCACATGTATTATTTCATCCATCTATTCTATATCAAAATCATAAAATATTGAAAAACTCCAGTACATTTTGTGTATTATATGATTAACAAGGGCATTTTTGGTGAAGGGTGCCACTTAATTTTTTCTTTTCTGTACTTAAAAAGCATAAATTATTAAAGTGTTTGTCAGTTAACTCAACTTAGGAATATTTTTATTTGCTGAAAGAAAGAGGTCTCTAAAGTAATGTATGCATTTTCCATAATATTTGTTTTAAAGCTTAGGATTTTTGATGGTATAAAGCAAAACATCCTGCATTGTAGTATTTATATTTTTTAAGCTCTAGTATTTACACTATGGAACTAAATTTATTTTTTTCGTGTGCATAACAAATTGATAATAGTAATGCACATATTATAATAATACATATACACGTATAATAATTCTATCTGATTTGAGAGAAATAGGAATAAGCTTATAGATAAATAAAACTGTTCATGAGCAAAATCTTGTCAGTACCTGTGCTGTATAAAGCCTGAAGGAAAAGGCAGTTTAATATAATGGGAAGAACAGTGGTTAAAAATAGACTTGCACTCAAATCCTAGTTTTGCCATTTTCTAGTTGTATGGTATTGGACAAGAAATTGCACCCGTCTGAAGACCCATTTCCTCATCAGTGAAGTAATAATTATAATACCTGCATTAGCCACTTAATAAACTTCTGTTAGGATAAAATTAAATAATGTATATGAGAGGCTTTCATCAACTATAAATTACTATACAAATGTAAGCTAGTAATAGAATCATTATGGGGAAAGTAGCATAAACATTTTGTTCTAAAAGCAAACATTATGTCATTCTACTTTATCATTATCTGATGGAATTAGAGTAATTTTGTTTGATCTTAGGTTTTCACTGGGATCTTTACAGCAGAAATGTTTCTGAAAATTATTGCCATGGATCCTTACTATTATTTTCAAGAAGGCTGGAATATCTTTGATGGTTTTATTGTGACGCTTAGCCTGGTGGAACTTGGCCTCGCCAACGTGGAAGGATTGTCAGTTCTTCGTTCTTTCCGATTGGTAAAAAACAAAACAAAACAGCAACACAAAAACCTTTCCAACAGAGTTCTTGCATAGTACTGTCATAGGTTTTGCCATGCAACCATTAACATTTTAAGTTTTTATAACATTTGCATTGTCAAAAACTGTCCCTAAATGCAAAAAAAATGATTCCCACTTAGAAATTCCCATTTAGAAAAACCTTTATTCCAAACAGCATAGTCATGTAAAGTTTAATATATTATTCGGTTGCCATTCTGACGTATTGTTTCTAGAGATGACTACAGTTAATATTTCTGGGTCTAAGGAAATATTTTTATGAAGATGTATCATATTTTAATAGTAACTTGAAAATATAAACAGTCCTTTATAGTGTTGGATGACAATCAGACACAAGATGTGCATGCGAAAACTTTCTAATTCTACCTCTGCAAAATACCCGCCCTCCCAAAATCAGAGGAGAGAAATCTGTAGAATTACTTAACATGCCCATTTATTCACATATATGTCTTTGCAAATCAGCGAAAGAATTATAAAGTCATTGGAAATACTCCAAGTTTTTCAATGCAGGCTCATCTAGCTATGTCAATGCCCCAAAGGAGCATTAATGAATAATAAACACTTTTCTCCATTTATAGCAGGGCTCAGTATGATGTTACTTTGCATGCTATTAACAAATGAATATCTTTCAGCAGAGATCATTGCAATTCAGATGTTAATATTAGTGTCAGGCCTGGTATGCCTTAGGCCCATCTTCACAAAACACATTAAGGACAGTTGGACCCCAAGTAATCATTAAAAATTCACTTTTAGGGAAAATGATCTACATGGTTAAAATATGGAAGAACCAGATTCTTCCTAGGGGATCCAAAAATTAGCCATGAACCTGAAAGGGTTCAAGTTCAGGGCAGATGTTGTAAGAGATTCTATTTTAATCATCATTTCTTGATAAACCTCAATATATGTAATGCTTTTAAAGATCATAATAATATATATTAATTTTTTATTTTCCAGCTCCGAGTTTTCAAGTTGGCAAAATCTTGGCCAACATTAAATATGCTAATAAAGATCATTGGCAATTCAGTGGGGGCTCTGGGAAATCTAACTTTGGTGTTGGCCATCATTGTCTTCATCTTTGCCGTGGTCGGCATGCAGCTCTTTGGTAAAAGCTACAAAGATTGTGTCTGCAAGATCGCCAGCAACTGTGAGCTCCCACGCTGGCACATGCATGACTTCTTCCACTCCTTCCTCATTGTGTTCCGCGTGCTGTGTGGAGAGTGGATCGAGACCATGTGGGACTGTATGGAGGTCGCTGGTCAAGCCATGTGCCTTACTGTCTTCATGATGGTCATGGTCATTGGAAACCTGGTGGTATGTACCCATTTGAGATATGTATTTCAGAAACAGATTAAGAGCATAATAGAACGGTGACCATTTTGTACAAAACAGAAATGATGATTATTAATTTATGAAGCCTCTTACCTTGGATATATTTATAGTCTCACTTTGACAACACAGCAATATAGCAGTGACCCTATAGTTCTATACTCAACACCACTTTGTCAATCATTTCATCACATTTATTATGTGAATTCCAACTGAGTATCATCTTAAAGACAGGCCTAGAAGGATATACTGGGAACATTTTACGAATTCAGAAACAAGGGAGGGAGAAGTCTGAAAAAAATTTAGAGAAAGCCCAATCTTACTTGCCAGTATAGAACTAAAAACTGGTACCTTTAAATAGTCACAGTAATTTTGCCATTTCCTTGCCCCTTGATGGCATGTAGCATTCAGTCACTGTATGTCATATGGCAGATGTATTGACTAACCTGGGTGACTCTCAGTGAAAACAGGGGTTGGCTAATGATGCCTGAGATTATCCAAACGGAGTAACTAATCAGTTCTTCTCTCTAAGTTTGGAACATTAATTACTCTTTATAGTAAAGAAATAAATAATATATTCCAATGGGTATATACATTAATGTGCCAGTCTCATGGAAATAGTGGGGATTATTTATAAATAGTTCTTTTGATTAGTCAGCAGTGGGGTATATACAATAGATTAAGAAAACAAGTGTCAATGCCTGTGTTAAGCCCCTAATTCTCATTCTGGGTCATAATGGTTGTATTTTAATTAACATCCAATTCAATATCTCTGCATATCAAAAAAGAAACTATAGAATGTATTTAAATGCATAATTGCAAACACTAATAATTTTTAAGCTTAGAACTCTTGTATAGTACATATATCAAATTGTTTTCTTATAATCACACAATTGTATACTACGTTTATCCATCTGTTTTCTTATAGTCATGCAACTTAGCTAAACTTTAGGTCAGCTCATTCAACTTCTTCATCTTATAAGTGGGAGAATTTAAGGCCAGCAGAAATCATGTCTTTGCCTAAGGATGTATAGTGAAATAGCTATTGAGCCAGATCACAAATTCAGATTGCCCAAATTCTAATCACTATGCTATGGTGTTTCTTTCTCGTCTAGTTGTTAGAACTTATAATTGCCTCCACGCTTAGAAGAATAAGTGATCTCAATCTGCCCTTATTTACATTGGAGTGAAATTCTAATCATGTTTGTATCATTTTTAAGGTCCTGAACCTCTTTCTGGCCTTGCTGCTGAGCTCATTTAGTGCAGACAACCTTGCAGCCACTGATGATGATAATGAAATGAACAATCTCCAAATTGCTGTAGATAGGATGCACAAGGGAATAGCTTATGTGAAGAGAAAAATATATGAATTTATTCAACAATCCTTTGTTAGAAAACAGAAGATCTTAGATGAAATTAAACCACTCGATGACCTAAACAACAAGAAAGAAAATTGTATGTCCAATCATACAACAGAAATTGGAAAAGATCTTGACTATCTTAAAGATGTAAATGGAACCACAAGTGGGATAGGAACCGGCAGCAGTGTGGAAAAATACATTATTGATGAAAGTGATTATATGTCATTCATAAACAATCCCAGTCTTACTGTGACTGTACCAATTGCTGTAGGAGAGTCTGACTTTGAAAATTTAAACACAGAAGACTTCAGTAGTGAATCGGATCTGGAAGAAAGCAAAGAGGTAAGAATTTATACATGTGGGGAAGTATAAATTTATATGTATATACATGTATTATATTGCCTGCATTTATGATTATATATTTTCCACCTAGAATTTTTTTGCCATCATATAAAATTTTATTTCACTGAGGAATCAAAAATTGAAGCTCAGGGTGATGATTGAGAAATTGAAAAATAATATAGTGTATTATGAGTTTTCTCATCCTTAGAAATGGATATTTGTTAGATGATGAATGAATAAATGAATGATCCAAGAAATTAACAAACATCATGTGATTTAATTCTTGTAATAACCTAGAAAGGAATGTGTTATTATTTTCAGATAAGAAAACTAGCTTAGGGAGCTTAAGGTCATGTAGCTAATGAGGGTAGAGTTGAGAATTGAACTTATAGCCTTTGTTCACAAGTTCTGTATATCATCCATTACATCACACTGGCTCATTTACATGGAAGAGAACTTAACAACAAGAAGTATTCTATGTAGTTCCTCCAATTAAAATTATATTGACCTATGTATTAATCTTCCAGGCTACCACAACAGTATACCATACACTGGGTGGCTTAAACAACCAAAATGTATTTTCTCACATTTCTGGAAACTGCAAAGTCCAAGATCAAGGTGCTACCAGGGTCAATGTCTGGTGAGAGCTCGCTCCTTGGGTTGCAGGTGGCTGCCTTCTTACTGTGTCCTCACATGGCCTTTCCTTGGTGTGTGCATGTGGAGAGAGACAAAACTCTAGTATCTCTTCTTACAAGAGCACCAGCCCTGTCTGATTAGAACCCCACCCTTATGACGTCATTTAACCTTTATCACTACCTCACAGGCCTTATCTCCAAATACAGTCAAGTTGGGATTTAAGGCTTCAGCATATTAATTTTGGGGGAGCACAATTCAGTTTATAGCAACTTACTTAGAAATATTAAGCTGAAATCTAGTGGATATAAAAGATAACTCAAAAGAAGTCTGGAACAAAGCACCTTCACTTCACATTTATTGTGTGGAAGTCTCAGAAACAGTAAGGTGCCTTTTGGGTTACATAATCTAACTCTTTAAATTTATTTAAAGACCTTACTTTTTTAGAGCAGTTTTAGGTTCATAGAAAAATTGAAAGAAAGACAGAGAGATTTCCCATATACTCCCTGCCCCTACACATGCATAGCCTCCCCCATTATCAATATCCACCACCAGAGTGCTACATTTGCTACAGTTGATGAATCTACATTGACACATCATTATCACCCAAGGACTATACTTTACATTAGGGCTCACTCTTAGTATTGTATACTTTATGGGTTTGGACAAATGTATAATGACATGTATCCACCATTATAATATCATACAGAGCAGTTTCACTGCCCTAAAAATCCTCTGTGCTCTGCCTGTTCATCCTTCCTTCACCCCTAATCCATGGCAACCACTGATCTTTGTACTGTCTCCAGCATTTTGCCTTTTCCATAATATCATATAGTTGGAGTCATATAGTATGTAGCCTTTTCAGACTGGCTTCTTTCACTTCGTAATAGTCATTTAAGTTTCCTCCATGTCATTTCATGACTTGATAGCTCATTTCTTTTTAGTACTAAATAATATTTCATCGTTTGGATGTACCACAGTTTATCCATTCACCTACTGAAGGACATCTTGGTTGCTTTCAAATTTTAGCAATTATGTATAAAGCCGCTTTATACATCCATGTGTAGGTTTTTGTGCAGATATAAGTTTTCAGTTCCTTTGGGTAAATACCAAGGAGGGTACTTGCTGGACTGTATGGAAAGAGTAAGTTTTGTTTTGTAAAAAATTGCCAAACTGTTTCCCAAATTGGCTGTACCATTTGGCGTTCCAAATAGCAGTGAATAAGAGTTCCTGTTGCTCCACATCCTCACCAGCGTTTGGTGGTGTCACTGTTCTGGATTTTGGCCATTCTGATAGGTGTGTAGTGGTATCTCATTATTGTTTTAATTTGCATTTCCCTCATGACATACAACATGGAACATCTTTTTATATGCTTATTTGCCACCTGTATATTTTCTTTTGGGAAGCGTCTGTTAAGGTCTTTGGACCATTTTTTTAATCAAGTCATTTGTTTTCTTATTGTGGAGTTTTAAGCATTCTTTGCATATTTTGGATAGCAGCCCTTTATCACATGTGTCTTTTGCAAATATTTTCTCCCAGTTTGTGGCTTATCTTCTCACTCTCATAACAGTGTCTTTCACAGAGCAGAAATTTTTAATTTTAAAGAAGTCCAGTTTATCAGTTCTCTCTTTCATGGATCATCTTTTTGGTATTGTATCTAAAAAATCATCACCTTGCCCAAGATCATCTGCATTTTCTCCTATCCTATCTTCTAGAAGTTGTATAGTTTTGCATTTGTGCACTTAGGTTTGTGATCTATTTTGAGTTAACTTTTGTAAAGAGTGTAAAGTCTCTGTCTAGATTCACTTTTTGCATGTAGATGTCCAGTTTTTCCAGCACCATTTGTTGAAAAGGCTTGTGCTCCATAATATTGCCTTTGCTCCTGTGTCAAAGATCAGTTGACTATATTTATGTGGGTTTATTTCTGGGCTCTCTAGTCTGTTATGTTGATCTATTTGTCTGTTCTTTCACCAATACTGCACTGTCTTGATTACTGTAGCTTTATAGTAAGTCTTGAAGTTGGGTAGTGTCAATCATCTGACTTAGTTCTTCTTCAATATTGTGTTGGCTATTCTGGGACTTTTGCCTCTTCATATAAACTTTAGAATCACTTTGTTGATGTCCACAAAATAACTTTCTGGGATTTTGAATGAAATTGTATTGAGCAATAGATCAAGTTGGGGGGCCTGCCCAGTGGCGCAGCGGTTTAGTTCGCACTTGGCAGCCTGGGTTCACCGGTTCGGATTCTGGGCGCCTGCCGACGCACTGCTTGTCAGCCATGCTGTGGCAGCGTCCCATATAAAGTAGAGGAAGATGGGCACAGATGTTAGCCCAGGGCCAGTCTTCCTCAGCAAAAAGAGGAGGATTGGCAACAGATGTTAGCTCAGGGCTGGTCTTCCTCACCAAAAAAAAAAAAAAAAAATAGATCAAGTTGGAAAGAACTGACATCTTGACAATACTGAGTCTTCTGACCCATAAATACAGAATATCTCTCTATTTATTTAGTTCTTCTTTGATTTTTTTCATCAGAGTTTTATAGTTTTCCTCATGTAGATCTTGTACGTATTAGATTTATACCTCGGTATTTTATTTTTGGGGGGTTGCTAATGTAAATGGTTTTTTTTTTTTTTTTTTAACTTTCAACTTCCACTTGTTAAGTGCTGGTTTATAGGAAAATGATTGACTTCTACATATTAACTTTGTATCCTGCAACCTTGCTATAACCACTCATTAGTTCCAGGAGGATTTGTTGTTGTTGATTCTTTTGGTTTTTCTACATAAACAATCATGTCATCCGCAAACAAAGACAATTTTATTTCCTCCTTACCAATCAGTATACCTTATATTTCCTTTTCTTGTCTTATTGCCTTAGCTACAACTTCCAGTACAATGTGGAAAAGGAGAAGGGACATACTTGCCTTGTTCCTGATCTTAGTGGGAAATGTTGTAGTTTCTCACTATTAAGTAGACATTAACTGTAGGTTTTTTGTAGATATTCTTTATCAAGCTAAGGAAGTTTTTCTCTGTTCCTAGTTTACTGAGAGTTTTTATCATGAATGAGTGCTTGATTTTGTCAAGTGCTTTCTCTGCATCTATTGATATGATCGTGATTTTTCTTTATATTATTGATGTGGTGGATTACATGAATTGATTTTCATATAGTCTAAACATTTTAAAGGATTGAATACTATCAAAGATATTCTACTAGGGACATAATTCTACTAGAATTATGTCACCATGCCCAAGGGTAACTACATATCATTTGACAGTTGTTCCAGTAAGATACCATAGGCAAGTGACATTCTTTTGAATTATTGATTATGTCCCTTTAAAGATGTTTCAACCTTTTATAATGAGTCTGTGAGTAAGCTAGGTCATCCTCCACATTTCAGATTTGGGGCTAAACATTAGAGCTAGAAGCTGGTACCCTGACCCCAGCCTGTGGGCTTCTTAGGTAAATCAGGTTCACATAGTGAGGGGGGGAGAAAGAGTACAAAGATATAATGGTAGGGAGATCCTTCTCACATTTCACATGCCCACAGAAAAAGGATTCAGGAAAATAATCATAGACAATTTTTGGCAAAACATTGTGGAATTTTTTCAAGATTTTTAATTTGAATATTATCTCAGTTCAAACTTTGTTCATTAAAGACTTGGGTTTTGCTAAAGAACTAGATGGAAACCAATTTTCTGAAAAGTGGTTATCTTTATAAAATGGTTCTAAAGTTTTGTTACAATAAATTTGGAAATATTCTTTCTAGTCTGATTTTATTTGTCTTGAATCTTCAGATCTACATTTAATATTTGATGAAGACTAATAGCTAGTGCATTACTACTTGGTGAATTAAGAAAGAAACTATTTTATTACAAAGATTATCTATAACAAATATTTTTATGTGGAAATTTAACATGATTTATATACTTGTACCATTTTTGTTTGTATTGATCAGGGCTAACAAGAACACTGATCTCTTTATAAAAAAGTGACTATCCATTGAACCATTCTATTTCTTCATACTCTGCATCATTTTATATCTTGGAACATTGTATTAATTGAAAGTTTAAATGTTAGATTAGTAGAAACTTTAGAGAAAATTTAATGCAGCATTTCTCAAATTATGAGTTGTGACCCTGTAGGAGTTGATAAGCCAATTTATTGTACCCATTTTTTGTGTGTTTTTTGTTTTTTCGGTGAGGAAGATTGACCCTGAGCTAACATCTGTTGCCAATCTTCCTCTATTTTGTATATGGGACACCACCACAGCATGGCTTGATGAGCGGTGCATAGGTCTGCACCTGGGATCCAAACCAGTGAACCCTGGGCTGCCGAAGTGGAGAGCATGAACTTAACCACTACACCACCTGACCAGCGCCTGTACCAGTATTTTTTTTTTAATTTTAATTAAATAGAATAGGTGATGTCAGAGTACATTGCCTGATGTAGGGAGTACTGGTGAATGGAGCTTTTGCTGACTGTGCTGAACTTTAGTGCCTTGCTTTTCTAATTAGAGTGTAACCACTAGGTCCATGGATGTAGTATCTGAAGTTCAGGAATTAAGTATGAGAAACACTGTTTCAGCTCTTTGAAGGTAGTGATCATGAAGCTTTCCCAACCTCAGGCAGAATGAGTGGCTTCTTTTTTGGTTCCTGGAGATAAGGCACAGAGTATGGGTAATAAACAACTCACGCTCTGGCCTCACGCATCTTACAAAGTATCATAATGTTTTATTATAACTACTTATATGCATGCATGTTTCTCCTTTTATGTTACGATATATTTGTACATGTTTAGTACAAAGTATGCACTCAGATCATACTTTTCCAGCTCATTTAATTCTTTTTAATAGAACCATTTTGAAGGATTTTCATCATCACACTTGCAGTGATGAGAGCATACTGGAAAATATAGTTTGATTTCCATGATCCAGGCTCCATTTTTCTCTTGATTCAATCTAACATTGAGTTAGATCTTACTGTTTTTATCTGTGTTAGCCATTTTACCTTGTCAATTTATATTGGGCTTCTAGGAAAGTAATAATCCATCATCTTTTTCACATGAATTCCTGTTGTAATGTAGTTATATCTCATCCATTTGAAATTTTTCTATTAAATACTGAACCTTCTATTATCCCCGTTACATTTCAGTTTCTTTCATTCATTTTTGAATATGGCTTGCTATAAATATTCTTTTATAGATTATCATATTGTCCTAAATTTCATGTCACTTTTCTTCATCATGTCTTCCATCTTGGTCAGAAATAAACTCATGCAAAATTGTTTCTCCTTATTGCTTCTTTACTTTTATTTTGTACTCTCTTCATCAAAGCAAGGCACAATTTATAAGATGCTCTGCTTTTAGTGGAATTAAACTGACAGCAGATGCCCCAAAAGATGAAGATTCTTTATTCTATGTTAGGAATGCAGCCTATCGTACATTAAAGTACTCTCATCATTTTGGTTCTTTCTGTTTTGGCCTTTATTCTTTTGCCTATCTTCATTTATTCATGAGTTACCATGTGCCAGGGAGTGTATTACATAATGGAGGATACTAATAAGACATGATACTGTTTATACATATATGTATGTATACACATTTTAGAAAAATGACTTTCTTTCATATATATGTAAATATATATATATACACACACACATACATACATATATTTGCGTTTTGGAAAGATGACTTTCAACCTTTAAAGATGAATTTCCTTATTGACTCAAAATGTTTCCTGTCTTGACTTCTATTAGACTGGTTTCATTTAAGCATTTAATGTTTTTGTTCCTAAATTTCTGTAATGAGTCTTATCTATGAGTCATTATAATACCCCAGAAATTAGATTAATGCCTTCAGTTAAAATTACAAGTGCTCATTGTTTATTATCCAGAGTCTAAGCATTTGTTTTCAGACATGTGAGGCCACAATTATGTTTTTGGTAATAGATTATTCTCTGGAGCCAAATACTGGGTTATATAATCCTATTTTAGACACTTACTATGTGACTTTACCTGACTATCCAATCCTCAATTTTCTCACCTCAAAAATGGGGATAATATTACCTACTTCATACTTTTGGGGGAGGATTAAATGAGATAATTAATGTGAAGTATTTAGCACAGTTCCTGACATATAGTAAGTACTCAATAAATTGTCATTATTATTATTACTAGTAGCATTCCGATACTCTGTAAGTTTTCTTAATAAGACTTACTAGTAACACACTCTACTGTTTGTCCTTTTTTGTTGTTTGTCTTCTGCCCTCTGTAATAAATTTACATGTTTATCTGGGGAGAATGATAAATTTTGTATTTTCTGTTTAAATTTTAAATTGTTTTCATTACATTCGTGATTTGGCAAACTCCGTAAACATTTTAAGAAAACTATTTTTTCTGAAGGGCATTCCAGTCAGAGAGACTAAATATACAAATACCTAGAGACATGAAGCAATAGGGTGTGTTTAGAAACAATTGGTAGTTTGGTGTTGCTGGGACATAAAATCACAGGAGATGAGGCTAGAGGCATAGACAAGGAGTCGATTGTCTCAGTTTCCAGAAAACCAATAATAGACTGATAGGAAGAGACACGGTAAAATGGAGGCTTATATTCATTTTGCCTCATCCATATGGTGCAGCCTCATGCATCTCTGTCCCCCATTCCAGGACAAACTTGGGGGCTGTCTTTCCTATACTTTCCCTTTATTGGTCACCAAATGTAGAAAAGGCATAGCAGGGGTCACGTTTCATCACCTCTTTAAGTCCCAATGGACCTCAATCCTCAAAGTACATTCAAATAACATAAGGAATTGTTTTCAAAACTGCAGAAAGTTTCTTGACTCATGCAGTAGTAAGAATAATGGATTAGCTAGAAATATGAGTTTCCATTGAAAGTTAATAATAGAGAATGGTGGCTTGGACAGATTTTGAAGAGCTTTGAAAGCTGGGCAAAACTGCTAAGACTATGCAAAAGACAATATGAAATCATATTTCCCCAATGAGAAAGTAAATTTCTTTGGTTGTGGGTTGCATTTATCTAATTTTAATCCTCTGAAGCACCTACCACAATGTTGGGTCCATAATAAGTGCTCAAGAACTTTTTGAGTTTGAGTTGATCTGTACGGACACAATACTAAGAGTCTGGTGGCCTTTACTGTGGACAAATCACTAACACTAATTATCCAGTTTCTAATTCATAATAGGACATCTGTCCCATGGTGCTTATAGGAATCTTATGAGAATCTAAAAGCTGTTTGGAAGTTAAAAGTGCTCAAAAACATAAGGTGACGATAGCAAAATTACTACTGTAATTCTGTTTAAATAAATACTTTTAAAATGAATTGAGTTACTAAACTTATGCCTCTTTGGAATAAAAACAACACATTGCTAAAGTAGTTAGGAAAAAAGTAAATCTGTTTTTGCAACGACTGAACTCCAGAATGATTAAAAATGTCATTTGGGTCTTTGTAATTTAGGTCATGTTAATAACAGATATCATTTGTTGGGTGCTCATCATGGACAAAGCACTGTTTGTAGGGTTTTATATGAATTATCTCATTCAATCTTCACACATGAGATAGATATTATTATTCCAATCTCACAGATAAGGAGATTGAACACAATGAGTTTAAATAGCTTGCTGAAGTCACACAAATAGTAAGGATTGATCCTGGACTTGAATCCAGGCAGTTGGCTACACAGTCTATATTCTTAACCATTACACTAAATCTCCTTAACAATGTCTGAAAATGTGCATTTCTTTGAAATGAATGATACTGTCTATTAAAGAACTAAGAATAGGTGACTGCTATCGAGTTAGTGTTAACTACCAATCCTTCTGAACTGGGCACAGGTTAATGACATAGGCAAGAGTATCTCAGAGTTCTCTCTCTTAGTCCTGGAGGGTCCTCTTCCTCCTGTGCTGGCCTGCACTTTAGACTGATCTGCTTCTGCACCCCGCACTGACCTACGGAGCCCTGATTCTAATTACAGAGCACTCACTGTCCCCGACTATGGTTACTTACAGTTGTGTTTTAGGAACACACCCTTCTGAATTTAATGATACGTGAAAGAATCTTCCAAATCATTAGGAAGCAATTCTATGGCTACATCATTAGCTTATGAAGTCTTTGAGAACAGGAAAAACACTAACCATGTCTTTTTCACCTGAAGTTCACAGCACATACAAATGTTTATTAAATGAATGAATAAATGGGTAATGAACAGTTACTTCTAGACTCCCATTTGTGCTCTCAATTATATCGCTTGTGTTAAAATAGTATTTACTTTCTGCTTGCTGATATTTTTTTCACCTAATACTATTACCTTTATTATACGTGGGTTAAAGAACACACGACAATTTTCAACCTAAGCCTATGCTGCTGAATATCAGCAGACTAAATCTGTGCTCCCGTAGAAAGGTCAACAGTGAATACCTCATGTGGACAATGCTCAGTTTCAAAATATGCATGAGAGCAGAGATTATGTCCATTTCATTTACCACAGTACAGCCCACTTTCATCACAGTGCTTCGCATATAGTAAATACTTCGCATGTAGTAAATAGCTAAATAAAGAAATAGAATAAGAAGTCTCTGGTTAATCCTGAATCAGAATGGATGTGTACCAAGACTTTTGCAAATATCCAAATTCATGAACACCATAACATAATTTCCCCATAGAAGAACATATCTGGAGATGTTAAGAATCTACCGGGAGATAGGTGTCCATGCCTGCAACTTTTCTTTCTGTACTATCTCTTCACACATCCTCTCGGTCTCTGATGCAGCAAGCATTGCCTCCATCCTTATTACAGTTTCTCCTTCTTTCTAAGCCCTCACCATAAGCTTGTATGGGGGTCAAGACTCTCCCATCCTAAAATAAATAGAATCATGTAAATTTTAAGTGTTATTCCCTTGACTTTATCTTTTCCTCAACTTTTTTTTTCTTAATTCTTTCCTTAAATTTATTGTCCATCTTCTTTAAAAGATGGTTTATCCTCACTGTCTCCCATTTTCTACTGCTCAGTCACCTTCAAACATCTCAATTCTAGTTTCTACCTCTACCTTTCTTTCTCAAAAATCATCAGTGTTTTCTTAATTGCCAAATTCAGTGGCCTTACTTCACTTGATTGTCTGCAGTATTTCCTAATTCTTTGAGCTCTGTCATCCCCTGGCTTCCAAAAATCCATGCTACTTTCCTCCTAATCATATGATCTCCTTTTCAAATGGATTGTGAGAAGCCTGAACTCATTTTCAACTTCTCTAATTGGAAGCCCCTCATCAAATTTATTGCTAAATGATATATATTTTATCTTCCAAACCCGTCTACAATCTTGATCCCCACTTCCCATTCTATTTCACCAGTATCAGTAGAATTACCATTTGTAACATGTTTCCGTGGAGGGAATAAAAGGCAGTCTTTAACACATCATGAGCAACTTGACAGCTTTGACCAGATGTATTTCACCAGTCTAATCTCCCATTACTCAGTTCAATTCTAATCACATAGTTCTATGAAGTTTACACCTTTTGACTCCATCATTTCTTGTTAGAAATGTCTTCTCCCCGTCACTCTCTGCAAAATCCAACAAAACAAAAAAAAGTGGCCTTTGAGTTGTCAGTCCAGAATTTGTCCATTTATTCACTCAACAAAAATGTATTGTTGTTTTGTTGCTCAATGTCAAGCAACTCAATTCTGGGCAGCCCTCTGAGACTCCCCCAAGTAGAATTACTAGCTGCATACCATGAAATGTATGTATTGCACTCTATTTCTCTGTTGTGTATCTGTTTATCCTACTTACTAATCTTGTGAGCAACTTGAGGATGAGAACTGTGGTTGTATACACCTTTTACTTCTAGTAACTAGCACAGTACCTGGCACAAAGGAGAAACTCGGGCAATGTTAACTGGCATCATGTAAGTTAATAACACTTTTCATAAATACCTTCATTTTTATCGAATCTTCTGAAAATGTTTTACAGATGGAATAAACCAAGCAAGACTGGTCTGACGTCAAATGAATTAAACAGTTTGCTCTTGGATGCAGCTTCTCCTTTCTGGGGAGGGGGCAAGGAGAGGGGAAGGAGGAGGAAAGAAGATGATCAGAATTTTCATATCATTAACGGACAGATGCTTAGGGAACATTTTGTAGAGTCCTATCTGGGCATTGGCTGGGTGTGTCTCTTCCAGCTCTTGCCTCTTTCCTTGTCTTGAGCCATAGTTGCTTAGGGCCATGATCTCTATAAGACGGCAGTTGCTCTCCATGAAGAGTCCTACCATCTAGCTGGTGGATACCCAAATTCCCTCTCCCTTACATCTAATTAATTACCAAGTACTGCCAACTCCATCTATCTTTGTCCACATCTCTGTATTCCCATCACCTCCACCCAATGTCAGACCTCTGTCATCTCTCAGTTTTACTGCTACAGCCTCCAAATGAGTCTCCCACGTTAATATTCCCCCCACTAGTCTAGTCTCCACATAATAAGTATCCTTTCTAAAGGGCAGATCTGGTCATAGCTCTCTCCACTTCCTAACCTTTCAGGAGCTGCCCATTGCTCCCAGTCTATACTATTTAATATGGCCTACAAGTCCCTGCAAAAAGTGACCATTACTGACCTTTCCAGACACATATAGTAATACTCCCCACTCTTCCTCAGCCAACTACACTGATCTTTTTTTTCCTGAAACAACTCCCCATGCTTTATCAGGTTCTGATATTTATACCTGTTCTCTCTGTCTAGGACATTCTCTTACCCCATCCTGCTTCACCTGACTCACCCCTACCCAACTCATCCTTCTGATCCCAAATGTCACTTTCTTCTACCCTGCTCTTCTTAGACTGAGTTACATGGTGCTCTCAAGATACCCTATACTAACCCTATCATTGTGTGTGGCAATTGTTTGCTTATCTGTATGTCCCATCTGGCTTTGAACCCGTGAGGTCAGGTACTAGATCTACTATGGTCACTATTTTATTTTTCAGGTCCTAACTTTGATGTTTGGCATGTGCTAACAGTTTTTCTTAGTCAAAAAGTTTTGGTAGTCAAATATCAGCAATTAGACATATTACAAACTATACAATATTGTTACGAAAATTTTTACCATATCCAGTAAGCAAATGCCAAACATTTTCCATGTGTTATCTTGTTCGATCCTTATAGCAATCATCTGAAGCAAAGACCATTTTACAAATTAGAAACTAAAGCTTAAGGAAGTTAAGATGTTTGCCTAAACTCCATAAAACCAGTAATTGTGATTCAAACCCAAGCTTGTCTGACTCAAAACAGAACTCTAAATTCTTTCACTACAGTCACACAGTTCCCCTAGCCAGCAGGAACATTAAGTATTTGTTAAATATAAATTCTCATTTAACATTAAAAATTAATGTCAAGAGAACATTAGAGACTGTATGCTCAGTTCAGCAAAATGAATTTAACAATGGGAATTCTCATTTGATTTACAATTTTAGTTTCTAGTGCAGGAATTATAAATGCAATTTTGCAGATGTTTTTGTTTGTTTCTAACTTATTTGCATAACAATAATTTTTTGTTGGCCCAATATGTGATGAGATGTTATGTTTCTTTTGTTCCTTTATATCTAATCATCAATACAAAAATTCATGTTTGACATACTTTAAAGCAGAATTCAGAGTATATTAGAGCTATATTTCTCCACCTTCATTCCTACCCTGGGCAAGTGTTTGACTAACACTAGATTTTACAATTAATAAAAACAATTTAATATTTAGTAAATATGAATAATCCTTAAAGATTGTCCTTCCAACATACAGTTTGATGAAGAAATAACCTGAGTTTTAGGGATGATGTGGGAATTAATGAGTTAATATTTGACTTTTCTAGCTGCTCTGCAGAAATGCTAAATCTCAATACAGTGTTTTTTCCTTTGAAATTATATTATTGCTTTATTGAGACTCTTTAAAGAGGTCATTTTAATTTTTAATATGTTTTGTGTACACTAGAAATATTGACTAATGCTCAGTGTACACAATAAAATATTAATACTAATATTTTTGAGGTTGTAGAGCATCTCATTTATGTAGATTTGATACATATATATCTTAAATATGTGTATATGCATTTATATATATATCAATAAAATGCACAGCTTTAAAATAGTATATGCCTAGCTTTAAAAATAAATACTTTTTCAAAAATAAAAAATATATGTATATATATTTACATATACACACATATCCTGTATCCTTTTGACCCTTAAATTCAAGATTTATTTTTAATATATTTTATCACTTCTCATAAATTGAACTCCTATTAAACCCTATGAATAAGCTCCCTGTACCAAACTGAGTCTAAAAAAAGACATAAACATCCTAAGATCAAGTCAGAGAACAGGAAAAAAAAAACCATTTAATCATTTACTCAAAGAAATATTGTGGAGTATATTATTTGCTTTGTTTTGTTTTGCTTTACCCTCAAGGTCAAAATCATTTGCTACAGTAGAGAACAATTTTCAGAAGCAAGAAATGTTGCATAAATCCACTGAGGAGGAAAAATGCTCTTACCATCAGGGTTGTGGTTATTAAGTGGTTATTGAATGCTCTGGTGTACAAGGCAAAGTGGATGCTTCAGATACAATGAGGTCTCTGCATCTTCTCTGCTCACTTATTAAGTCAGCCTGCCAAAAATACATAGACGGTACAAGTCAGTGTAGAATTTAGCCATTGAGAGCCAAGTGTGAAAATATACATATTTTCAAATCAACCAGCTCATTTGGAAATAGTGAATTAAAGGTTGATTAATGGCTTAATAAACATTAAAATGGATTTTAAATAGTCTATTAATCTCAAAATCAGTGAGAATCAATTGCTTTATTATGTGAATTGTGAATTTCAAAATAAAATTAAATTTCAATTTAAGAACAAAAAAGAAAATTTAATTGGCCTTATTGGCTTTTAAATCAATAGAAGTACTTATTTAAGAATGTTTTAGTTTTGCTGTTAACCAGTTTCTTTGGTATTTTATCTGAATTCATCTCATATGATAATAAAGAGATGGACTCTATCCACACATCTAAAGATCTTTTTCTACCTTTTTTGAGTAAGAGTGTTGTTACCCCAATCAAATAAAGAATGCAGAGTCACATCATCTTTGATGGCAACAATGAGAAATATAAGAATACATTGAGCAAAGGCAACAAAAACAAAAATAAACAAGTGGAACTACATCAAACTAAAAAGCTTCTGCACAGCAAAGAAACCATCAACAAAATGAAAAGGCAACCTACCAAGTGGGAGAAAATATTTGCAATTCATATATCTGATGAAAGGTTAATATCCAAAATATATAAAGGTCTCATACAACTCAATGGCAAAAATCCAAAAAAATGTGATTTAAAAATGGGCAGAGAAACTGAATAGACATTTTCCCATAGAAACATACAGATGGTCAACAGGCATATGAAAAGATACTCAACATCAAATCAAAGCCATGATGAGATATCACCCCAAACCTATTAGAATGGCTATTATCAAAAAGACAAGAAATGACAAGTGTTGGTGAAGATATAGAGAAAAGGGAACCTTTGTGCACTATTGGTGAAAATGTAAATTGATGCAGCAAGTATGGAAAACAGTAGGGAAGTTCCTCAAAAAGTTGAAAATAGAATTACCATATGATCCAGCAATCCCACGTCTGGGTATTTACCCAAAGAAAATGAAAACACTAACTCAAAAAGATATATGCACCTCCATGTTCATTGCAGCATTATTTACCATAGCTAAGATATAGGAACAACCTAAGTGTCCATCAATGGATGAATGGAGAAAGAAACTATGCTGTATACATATACAATGGAATATTATTCAGCCATAAAAAAGAATGAAATCCTGCCATTTGTGACAACAGAGATGAGCAAGAGCATTATGCTAAGTGAAATATGTCAGGCAGAGAAAGACAAGTACCATACAATCTCACTTAGATATGAAATCTGAGAAAAGAAAAAGAAAAAGATGTGAAGTGTGGATGGGTGGGCAAAACAGGTGAAGAGCGTCAAAAGATACAAACTTCCAGGTATAAAATAAGTCCTGGGGATATAGTGTACATTATGGCAACTACAGTTAATAATACTGTACTGCATATTTGAAAGTTTCTAAGAGAGTAAATCTTAAAAGTTCTTATCCCAAGAAAAAAATTTGTTACCACATGTGGTGATGGATGTTAATGAAAATTATTGGGGTGACCATTTCACAATATATACAAATATCAAATCATTATATTGTACATCTGAAGCTAATGTAATTTTTATGTCTATTATACCTCAATAAAAGAAAGAATATATTGATGAAAATATGCTTGTTATGAGGGTTTTAATATAACTGTTTTAGCCTGTCATAAAACAAAGAAAAGTTAAATAAGGACATTGATAATTGTGAATAATAGAAATAATAAAAGTAAATATATTATGAATATGTTATCTTAAAAATTAAATTTACAGTTAATTCTTATTTTCAAGTGCCCTTGGTTTATTTATATAAATTAATAATACTACACTGGATCTCCAAGCAAACCTCAATAAATTAAACATAGCAGACATCCTATAGGGCTGTTTTCTGATCATAGTGCTATTAAACTAGAAATTAATAGTAGAATGATAGAAAAAAATTCCAACCACTTCACAATAAAGAAATTTCCAAGGAAAGACGTCAGCATCATGGCAGAGTGAGCTTCCCCCTTAGAGTTTCACCCACTAAGATACAACAAAAAGGACATTCATATACCAACAGAGGACATTCACACAACACAACACAAAAGACATCTGAGAGACCCATGCAGCCTTACATCTGAAGGTGGAGCTGCTGGAACCCTGGGAGAAAGTGGAAGGAGGTAGGAGAACTCTCCTACTTCCCCAATGACAGCGACCCTGGGACCAAGACTGCATGGCTCTCAGAGAGGGGGGGCGGGCGGGCCTCTGCAAGAAAACTGTCACACTCCAAGTTCTCTCACAGCCTGTGGGAAATTCCCATATGGAGGGGACTGAACTGTTGCGGGGGGTGTCTTCATCAAGCTAGCACCCTAGGAGAGCAGATAGTGAGGGAAGAGCAAGAAGCCCCCAGGATTGGGTAAGTGAAAGAAAGAACCCCTTCCCCTGCCCAGAGCACCAGCACAGCCAATCAGCCAGAGCTCCCACAGATCTCAGCAGGCTCAGAATACACAGCTCTTGCCCCCCACACAGTGGTGGCAGGTGGAAGCTGTGACCAGATATTTTCAGAATGAGGAGAAATAAGTCCAAGCCTTCAAGAAGTATGCAAAAACATATTAAATCTCCAGGCCAGGAGGAAAATGACAAGCACCCAGAAATCAATCCTGAAGGCACAGAAATTTATAACCTAAATGACAGAGAATTCAAAATAGCTATCATAAAAAAGATCAATGGATCAATGGATTACAGGTAGACAATTTAATGAAGTCAGAAACTTCTTCACAAAAGAGACTGAAACTATAAAGAAAAACCAATCAGAAATGTTGGAGATGAAAAACACAATGGAGGAGATAAAGAAAAATCTAGAATCTTTAAAGAACAGAGCTGACAATATGGAAGAAAGAATTAGCAATATTGAGGATAGGACTGCAGAAATGCTCCAGATGGAGGAGAAAAGAGAACTAAGACTAAAAAGAAATGAAGAAATTCCCCAAGATATATCTGACTCAATTAGGAAATGTAACATAAGGATTATAGGTATTCCAGAGGGAGAAGACAGGGAAAAAGGGGCAGAGAGCTTGTTCAAAGAAATAATAGCTGAGAACTTCCCAAACCTGGGGAAGGAGCTGGAAATACAAGTGAATGAAATCAATAGATCTCCTAAATATATCAATGTGAAAAGACCCTCCCCAAAGCATATAGTAGTAAAGTTGGCAAAAGTCAATGACAAAGGAAAACTATTAAGGGCAGCAAAACAAAAATAAATAAATAAATAACATACAAAGGAATTCCTATCAGACTCTCAGCCAATTTCTTGGCAGAAACTTTACAGGCTAGGAGAGAGTGGAATGATATATTCAAAATTCTGAAAGATAAAAACTTTCAGCCAAGAATACTCTATCCAGTGAAAATATCCTTCAGATATGATGGAGAAATAATAACTATCCCAGATAAACAAAAGCTAAGAGAGTTGATTGCCATAGACCCCCCACTGCAAGAAATGCTCAAGAAGGCCCTCATGCCTGAAAAAAGAAAAAAAAAGAGAAAGGGGATACAAAGCTTTGAGCAAGGAGAAAAGTACGTAGACAAAATCAGAAAAATTGCAGCTCTACGTCAGAATAGGTTTGCAAACACTTAATTATAACATCAAAGATTAAGAGAAGAAAAACACCAAAAATAAATATAATCTCATCACTTTAAACACAAGCTCACAACACAAGATGGGACAAGTTGTGACAATAATAACAACTTAGAAGGGGAAGAGGAAAGGGATGGAATCAACAGTCTAAGGAAATAAGAGGCCATCAGAAAATGGACTATCTCATCTATGAGATTTTTTTATACAAACCTCATGGTAACCACTAAACAAATAATAAGAACAGAGACACAAACAATAAATAAAGAGAAAACTAAGAAAATCATCATACAGAACTACCAAACTGTTTTGGAAGTCTGAAACACATGGGATGAGAAGCAAAGGAAATGCAAAAGAATGGGAAAGTGAGCAATAAAATAGCAGTATTAAGCCCTCATATATCAATAATCGCTCTAAATGTAAATGGATTGACTTTTCCAATCAAAAAACAGAGTGGCGGGATGGATTACACAACATGATCCAACGATATGCTGCCTCCAGAAAACACATCTTAGCTCTAAAGGTAAACACGGGCTCAGAGTGAAAGGATGGAAGATGATACTCCAAGCTAATGGCAGAAGAAAGAAATTTCCTCCTAAACAAATATTGGGTTAAGAAGCAAACAAAATATATAAATAGCTGTATAGAAAATAAGAGCATTTTCTGTCAAATGTTGTGGATAGGACCAAGCAGTCTTTGAAGTTCCGAATATTAACAAGGATGATCAAGAAAGGATGAAAGAACATGACAAAGAAGTTAATTTGAGAAATTAGAAAAAGAACAACAAAACATAGGGAATATAAATAAAGAGAAATTAATGAATCATCAATGTGGCAGATGATATTAGTATAGCAGGTCATTCTTAGAAAAAAAAATCAATAAAACACAAAAACTTTGGTGTGGTTGGCAGACTCCTAAAATGACCCCAGTGACTCTTGCCCTTGTATAATCCTCACCCCATGAGTGTGATTGGAACCTGTGATTATGGTGAGATATCAGTCTTGTGATTATGTTATGTTTATGGCAAAAGGGAGATTATCCTCGGTGAGCCTGACTCAATCAGATGAACCCTTTAAGAGCAGAGAGTTTTCTCCCGCTGGTCACATAAGAGGAATAGAGAGAGAGATGCTCTGGCTGGGATGGAAGAAAGCAAACACCCGTGTTGTCAAATATGGGGGCTATGTGGCAGGGAACTGGGGTGGCTTACCAGGCTTCTTTTGCAAAATGTTGATTTAGGAAGTTATTTAAACCAGATTTGAATACTATTTTTTAAAAGTCTAATTTGTAATCATGTCCCATTCCTGAAAGCTGTTCAAATTCCTTCTGGATCCCAAACATTAAGCTGCTTCATTCTGAAAAATGATACATATATTAAAACATCACTTCAGACCTCTTGTTCTACCATGGGTTCGTTGTTTGCAGTCCTGGATCACGTCTTTAGCATGAGCCACACCTGTAATTCATCATCTGTGATTCCAGTTTAGGTTTTTTCAAAGACAATGACTTTAAAGAATTTTATGAAGCAACCTGAACTTAGCATCCTTCCAGAAATTGTATCCCCAAACCCTTTTTTTTTTTTTTTACAGTTATTCACACCCAATTTTCAAGTTTCTTTTTCATGTGTAAGTATATGTCGGGGGGGGATTTGCATTTATTAAGTTTATGCAATGATTTCAACTTAGTTTTTATGAATCCAACAGCTTTCTTTTCAAACTCATTTTGTCAGATTATGCAAGAGTAAACTACATAATTACGTTAATTTTAAATGGTACAAATTGATTTGAAAACAAACATAACTCACTCTGGGTAAGCATGTAACTCACCTGGTGGAAGCAGAAATGCACAGGTGTACTAGAATGTAGCCAACCACCTGAACAATTTCAGCACACCAAGGGCATCAATCATTGTGTTTTACAGAGAAAATGCTGACTACCATTAATTTGGTAAGTCAGTTAGAATGGAGGTGGGTTAGATAAAAAGCAATATGTGCCCAGAGAGTTACGCAGATAAAGTGGTAAAAGGAGTTTAGACAAGAGAGTTGTTATTATTCTTCCACAATGATGGGCAAAAATAACCACTATAAGCAAAAGCCAGAGAACTTTAAGAAGTTCACCTTGACTAAAGCACATTTTCTGTGAAGGATAAATTTGGGAAATTTTGTTGGAAAGCTAAGTTGGAGATAAAAGCTTCATTTGGTAGTACTATCTGAAACAGAGGTATTCATTCATTCACCAAACATTTATTGGGCAGCTAGCCTAAAGCAGGCTTTTGGTCCACAAAGGTCTAGAATTACATGAGGCTAGAATAAGGGTGATAATTATTATTTATAGCTCTCCAAAGGAGAAGTGACAAGAGTGAACAGAAAGTTGGTTGGAATTTGGAAGATGAGACTAAGAGAAGAGGTATTTCAAAAGTAGAATTAAATGAATTTGACTTTTGATTACTGTCAATATTTGAAATGAATAAGAGTAAACAAAGAGATTTTGAGTCTGGGTGCTGAAAGAATGATATTGCAAACAACCAGACTCAGGAATTTGGTTAAAGAAGTAGGTTCAGGATAGGAAGTAAAAAAAAGGTCATGACTTTAATTGAGAGCATGTTGAGTTTGAATGACATTAGGCACACTTCTACTTTCCTACAGTAGTTCAGGCAAATTATAGAATATACTTCTATTGCTTAAGAAGTGTTTAGAAATTAATTTGTAAACATCTAGAGGATCACTTGTCTATACCTGGGAACTTTCCAAGAGCAGATTTTCCATTTGAATACTTATAATGGGCATTTAATCATCTTTTATATCATATTAAAACTTCTAAAATGTTGATTGATTCCCAACTGTATGCATTAAAGGGAAACTATACTTAGAAGTAAAGTTAGTAACTGGTAACATATAACAAAGTTGGGTTATAAAATGAGAATAGCTAATTTTGAAGAATATTCCTAAGAATAAAGTTGGATATACTGACAATAGCACTGCCATCTGGAGAAAGTCTGACCCAGTAAGACCGGGAGTAACTTTGTACTTAAAAAAGGTAGCAATTTATTTTATTATCATCCAGGCAAGACATATCAGAGGAGAATATCTAGGGAGGCAATCAGTAGGCATAAAATAAAATTGGTTTTATATTATTTTAGGTTCACATCTTTTTACCTTAGTATTCACAATTGCTGATTGGAAAACTGAAATCGGTGACTAATGATATTTAGTAACAGATACAAAGTTTGATATGGAGCCTGATATTTGGCACTATGTTTGAAGAACAATGATAAGCAAAAGCTGTATTTGTTCAAAATTTGTAAAGACTTTGCAAGTAGCACTTTTTAAAAATTTCCCCGTGAGTTAAAGTAATACTATATCAAATGGTTTTATTATTGCTTACTGTTAAGTTACTATTATGACATTTGCTTTATAACAGGTATATAATTAGTTTGGCAGAATTACTATAAACAAAAATTAAATAGCACTCATATCTACAGCTAACAAAAAGTTAGCTTATTGCAGCTGATGAAGTAATTTTCATGAAGATACTGAATATTTGTATCACATTAAATTCCATTATTGGTGTGTGGTGTGAACAGGTGTCTGTTTTTCACTTCATGATTGAATTGTAGATTCTCTTCATCTGTTAGACTCATGTTGATATTTTTACTATGGATTATTTTCACTTTTAAATTGATGGAATTATAAGTGTGTGAATACACTGTTCCTTTTGTTTCAGAAGCAGTATGGTTGCTCAGAAGACAGAGCAGGGGCTTTGGGCTCAGGAATAATTCTCTCGAATCTTGGCTTGTATGATGTTAGATAAGTTCCTTAACCTGTGTGAGCCTTAGTTTCATCATCTGTAAAAAGAACAATTATACTAACTTTCCCTCCATCCCTCCTCCCTCTGGGGCTTCTCTAATTCACAGGACAGTGGTTTCTTTAGTACGTATTTCTGATGGCCATTTGCAACTTCATAACGTAGCAATCTGATTTTACACTTGGATTGTGAATTATGGTAAAGGAGTCAACAAAGATGATTTCCCTATTTCCTCTTCTTATTCAATCCCTCTTTTGCTCTAAACTTAAAATCTCTTCACTTCAAGGAGAATCCAAAATCAGTTCATAGTACTAATCCTTTCTTGCTAAGCTATTTATTAGTTACCCAAAGTAAAGTGATTGACATGTTATGTCCATCTCATGCACAGAAACTGAACGAAAGCAGCAGCTCATCTGAAGGTAGCACTGTAGACATTGGCGCGCCTGCGGAAGAACAGCCCGTAGTGGAACCCGAGGAAACCCTTGAACCCGAAGCGTGTTTCACTGAAGGTAAATGACATGACCTTCAGGTTAACCTTCCATTTATAGAGTGCAATTTTTTTTAAATGTGGATCACCCAAAGTGGACCACTTGTAATAGAATAAAGCTTTGTATTAGATCTATTTCAGTTACCTCTAATATGCCAACAGACTCAAAAGCTATTGTTATGTTTTGGTTATCTCTGCCCATTGTATGTAAAGGATCATGAGTATGCAGAAAAAATATTTTAATGTCATCAAAACTGTTGACTAATTTATAATTTTTAAATAAAATGGTGATTTCACAATAAGTTGGCATCAAACACTAGATAAAATTCTCATACTAGAATTTGGCTTAAACATAACTTTACGACTATTAAAATTAAATAAGTTTCAAATGCTAAACTGTTTTTTAACAAAATCATCATTTTCCACTGCTTTTCGGATGAAACAGGAAATAAGCACTGCCCGATGCCTGATTCCTGAACAGTGTCTAGTTTAGCCTTGTACACTATGGGCAATAGGTCTAAGAGCTTTGCTTTCCCCATGACTAGTATTTCTCATGGTTTGATTTTCTTGGGAATTTGAATTTTGAAGATATGAATATATTTGCATATTATCTATTTAGTGGTCTCTTCCTCATAGGCCTGGTATATGTTATCTCCCTCTGTTTCTTATATAAGTTATATACATCACTCAAAGACTTTCTCGAAACTACTTTTATCTGACCATGGTGGAAAAGAGCTTCTTATTCCTCTGAACAACTATAATAAATATATTCATTTAATTTACCTGATAATTAATTATATATTATGAGAGCTCTTCTTTTTCTCCTTTGAACTGTTACATGTATCTTTACTGTCTTTCTTTCTCACTTCCTTCCCTTTCCTTTCCTTTCTCCCAGCATACTTGACTTTTTTCTTTTCTTTTTTTTTTGCCTTGAGGCAGGGTTCTGTGTTCATATCTTTTCTTGAAAATCAGAATGTAAAGTTCTTGGGAGCAAGGTCCATGTTCTGTACCTTTTTTTCTCTTTGTCTTTTTTTTGTATCCTCCATGGTGCTTACAAAGGTACTCACAGATATCTGTTGACTTAATTCTGATGTTAGAGTGAGTGAAAGCAGTGTAAGGAAGACAATAACAAACCAAAGCAGGGCCGTGCAAATCACATTTTAGTGGACTAAATTCATTTTGAAAATTGTGTAAACTTTTCTAGGAGCACCACAAGAAAACCTAAACAGTAATAAACCCAGCATTGTTGGGAGAGATCTACATTATTATTCTACATCCTCTTTAAAAGGGAGGTTTTCTGTTTATTATTAATTTCCATGTTGAAGTCCCTTTCTAGTGACTTCAGCAGAGGGCAGTAGGATGATATAGTGCAAGGCAAAGCTACTTTACATTTATTTGTACTTCACAAAGTTCTTTCTTGGACAATAACACTCGAGGCAGAAAAGTGGGTATCATTAGCCAGAGAACCATTTTAAAAGGCTGAATAATTTTCACAACTTCACGCAGCTAATGAACGAGCTCTTAGTACTCCAGGCTTAGAGAGTCATCCTAGCAAGATAGAGATGGCGAGAGGAATGAGAAGGTGAATCAGGGACAGGCCAGGCATATATTTGAAGCAGCAGTTCTTTTATCTACTCCTGTTTGAACATTGTACTTGCAGGCTGTGTACAAAGATTCAAATGCTGTCAAATCAGTGTGGAGGAAGGGAGAGGAAAACAATGGTGGAACCTGAGAAGAACGTGTTTCCGAATAGTTGAACATAACTGGTTTGAGACCTTCATTGTTTTCATGATTCTCCTTAGTAGTGGTGCTCTGGTGAGTGAATATGAAGCAAAAGTGCTGCAATACTAAGTTTTAGAATCATCTGATACTGATGACTTTTTAATCCTTTCTGTTGCGTTGTCTTAGTATCCAATGCATTTTTAATTACCCCCCTTCATATCTTCCAGACTATAGACTTAATCTATAAGTATGCATTTCTGGATTAACTTTTACTATGTATATGTAGAAATGTATACATTTCTAATAAGCTATTTATTAAATTTTCTTAAGTAACCCAGAAGATTTGTCCCCCCAGTTTATTCATTATAGCCAAAGAATACAAATTTTCAATTCCTTAGATTTTAACAAGAACATAAACATAGCAACTGCAGTATAGTTAATGGTGGTCCTGTGATTGGGAATATAAAGCCTCTAAGTTCTGATGAATTTTATTTCTAATGGTATTACTATCTCTTTATGGACAGTCAGTAAGTCCTTAAGGATCACTTCTCGGCCCCTTTTGAACTGTGTTCACTATTCTTATGCTACTGAGGAAACAATGAATATTGGTAACAATAAATACTGGGCAGTGTGCCTAAGTGATTCATTTAAGGATTGGTTTCTCTTTATATGAAGGTGTTCATTTCATCTGAATCAATTTATGTTTATATGAAAATCATTTACAAAAATAAAAAGTATAACATATAGATAGCGTTTTAGAAAAACACTTATCCAAATGGAATACTTAAGCCATAAGATAGAAGATAGATAGGTGGGTAGATAGATAGATGGATAGATAGGTTGGTAGGTAGGTAAAGAAAGATGATAGAGCTTGCCTGATTGAAACACGATCACTTAAGTTTCTTTAACCTAAGTTTTTAATTTGAACCCAGGCCTATATTTTCCTGCATATTTCTCTGATGAAATGTTTTCTCTACATGCCATTTTAGACAAGAAATAATCTTTCACCATTGAAATGAATATGAGACTTAGATGTAAAATATCAAGAGAGGTTCATATTAGAAGAACACATATTATGGCCTAAATGAGAAGTAATTCTGTCTTACCATCATTGTCACACCTTATCTCTGCTGAGAAATACAAACTATCTACAAAATGAAGGAGAAAAAAGAGGACAAATAAACCCAACTATGTAGTAAAACTGGGCAATATAATGATCAATTACAATTTCTGCTTTATGAAAAATATAAGCCTTCACTTTTTATTTCTTCAACCTCTTTTCTATGGCAAAAAAGCCAACAGGAGGAAGCAAAAGAAATAAATAACTTCAGATTGGGGTAGCAGCATCAGGACATGACATCAAGAAATAATTAATTCATTAGAATTATGCTTTTACTTCTTTCTTCTGGCTATAATATCAATGGGGAGAATAACTTTTCCCCAGATTCATTAAGAGATCCTTGAGAGGAAAAACAACAGCAATAGCTACTGTTCCTCTGCCCTCCTATTCCAATGAAATGTAGTTTATATATACATATATAGAAAAATATATATATCAGAAGAAAAATAGCTTATCTAGTGTAATAGTTTTAGAAAACTAAAATGTATAACTTTTCTTCATAGGCATTTGAAGATATATATATTGATCAGCGAAAGACAATTAAGACAATGTTGGAATATGCTGACAAGGTTTTCACCTACATTTTCATTCTGGAAATGCTTCTAAAATGGGTGGCATATGGCTATCAGACATATTTCACCAATGCCTGGTGTTGGCTGGACTTCTTAATTGTTGATGTAAGTATCCTCCATATCTTTGTCTTCCATTCAAGGTAGTTCATTTTATCTATATGCTAATTCTAAAATAGTGAATCTTTAACCACTATGTTGTGTTGACAGGATATGCTACTTAATAGACACTAAACTAATTTACTGAATGTTACTGTAGTTTTTGTAAGAAATAGGCCAATTTAGTACTGATTTAGCATTGGGAGGATGAGATTTATGGTGGTTAGCTAGGATAAAACACTGGGGAAAAAAGACACAGCAGTTTGCAGGGAAAGTGGTGAAATAGGCTATATTGGTTAAATTACTTATATTGTGACTCAGACAGACTCAAGTAGAATCCCAGCCCCACCACTGATGGGTTGTGTGCCACTGAGTAAGTTACTTGGCTCCTGACTCTGTAAAAGGATGATATTAGTTTGTAGGGTGTTCAAGATACTCAATAAACAGTGATGATGGTGGGAGCTACTCTCAATTTTTAAAAATTCTCCTTGATCTAGTCAAAGTTCTTAAAGGACAGGCTTAAAGAGTAGATTACATCCATTATAGGAAGTAAGATGTACAGAGTGTAGGGGAAAACTCTACTTCATGCAGTTCAGGAGTTTCCCTAGAATGTAGCCTAGGTTTGCAGCAAGCCCGTGACGTACAAGACAGCCCACAGAATTTGTAGACCCAATGATTAATACTTCATCTACCCTAAAATAGTGTGGCTGCCTTCAAGATTTGTTAAAATGAAACATCATGTTTCATGTTATCGATTTGGCATAATTTCAGCTATGGAAGTGTGTCCAAACTATCACAGACTTCACAGGCAACAATTTTATCCCTCAAACATTATAATCCAGCAGGACTATGCAGATTTCTTGTGGAAAGTATTTCTAGAGCTAAGAGTCATGCATACATCATATCTCCTTAAATTCTGAACAAAGGCAAAGCCAGAGCTATTTGAAAAGCTTAATAATGTTACTATGAAATGAGTGGATTGAGAGAAACTTCAAAAGAATAATTGCTTCATCATACCTAAAGAGAAAAAAGTTGTTAATATTGAGATTTCAAGCATTAGAAGTTATATCATATTTCAACTGTTTAGAATTTTTCACACTAGATTTTAAATCTAAATATAATTTAACCCTTTTGAAACGTCCTGAGCTTTGCTTTTTTTCTATTATGCTTATTATATGTCTGAACTTTTTAGTGGAAGAAAGATAATTTTACTTATTATTACAAGTTGGTTTTTCTAGCCATTTCTGAAATATTTGAGGAAAGTAATTCTGTAGAGAATTTTGTAGTTTTGCAATAATAGTACTTCTATTTTTCAATGTTCTATTTTAATTATTTCATAAGGATCAGTGCATTACTCTAAAATAGAACAAAAGGAATTACAGTACATCTCAAATAATGTAAAAAGTATGTTAAACATAAAGCAACTTAATACACTTAAAAATAGAAAATTTTGCAAAAATGGTGTCCAGTGTATTTGGAACTGCCCAATACTAGCCACTTTCAAACCAAAGAAATTGTAATTCTGTTTGAATATGGAATCTTGGTAAATTTTTTGTTTCAAGAATTAGACATCTAACATTTTTATTTCTTAGTCATTGCATATTTCAATGTAGTAAATTCATTGATTTATTTGGTAAATATTTATTGATTGCCCGTTTTGGGCGAGGTAACATGGCAGAAGCTGTAAATTAGTATAGAAAAACTTGAGAAAGTTTCATTATGGAATTACTTTTTAAGTTACATTACTTAGGCAGGAGTAAACTTTAGACAAGTGAAAACACAAGGTACTATCAAGACAAACAAAAAAATCACTTTTGAAAAATCGACTTCGAAATTAATGTGATTTAGCACATTGACTTCTGAAAGAATTAATTATAAGCAGTTGAACATACCAACGCAGGAGAGAGACTTGCTCTTCCTGACACAATAGCAGTTTTTGTATTTTATTACCAGCCAGAGGCAAAGGCCTCAATTCAGCAAAAACTTTATAAAATAAAGGACGGATAACCAATGACATTTTCTTACACCTGGATTTCTTCCTTTTTAAAATTAATTTTTATTTAGTTTTTTAAGCTAAATAAATTACTTTAATAATAAATTAAAGTTACATAACATTTAAGGTTTTTTATTCAACGAGCTTTTAATTAACACCTTGAAAGCCACTTTTTTGCATCAAACTGAAAGTATTTCCTTAAAACTTTAAAAGGTTTACTGAAAATATGCAACCATTCATCTTCTGAATAATTATAAGCAAAAATTGTATTTGTCATATTACGTAGTAACCACAAATTGAATGACAGTGATTCTATTCGTTTGTTTGTTTTTCGGTACAGGTCTCACTGGTCAGTTTAACAGCTAATGCCTTGGGTTACTCAGAACTTGGTGCCATCAAATCTCTTAGAACACTAAGAGCTCTGAGACCTCTAAGAGCCTTATCACGATTTGAAGGGATGAGGGTAAGGAAAATGAAAGAACCCGAAGTATTGCATATGGCCAAAATTAAACTAAATTAATTTTTTTTAAAACATGCATGCAAAAGGAATGGCAAATCCTTGCAAAATTGCTACTTTATCTTTTTATCTGTTGCATATTTACTTCTAGGTGATATGCAAGAGAACTTAGGCCTCCCTTGAAATGATATAATATCATTTATCTGCTGTGCTCATTAAAATGACTTTATTTCCTAATACATCTTGGGAGTTTCCTTACAAACCTGTATACAAAAAAGCAGATGCACTGTTAAAGGACTATGTGTAAAGATGTGATAATAATCAACTAAAGTGAATTCTACATCATGTGCTTCTCATTTGTGATGATCTAAACTGTACTTAAGTTTGAATGAAAATAATATGAATCACATATGTGCTTAAGTATAAACGTAAAGGAAAAAAATAAAAATTGTCAAAATTTTGTCTGTATGGTGCCAAAGTTTGCATTATTTGAATATATTCAAGGGCAGATTTTAAATATTGACTGAATTTTAAACTTTTTAAAAAAGTTATGTTAAATATAGCTTCTATTTGTAACTGCACTAATTTTCTTAATTTATATAAATTGTTAATACTAACTTAAAGATTATATATAAACCTACACAGTTTTTCATGACAAAGAAGTAACACATTTATAACATAATGAACAGAAAATATAATTCTGACTCATTACCATAGATGATTCATAAATTAACCATAACTTAAGTCTCATTTACCAGAGGCACACAAAATTTTATATTACTCCTTTTTAGGAAATACAAAACCTATGATTCATAAAAGATTAGAAATTTTGCCATTATTGACTTGTTATTTTCCATCCCTTTTTAAAAACATGAAACATTAATATGTAAGAAGTATAGCATAAAAAATTCATTCTGTTTTTTAAAAAATAAAATTTTCTTTTACCAAAACAAAGCTGCTGAATTAAGTGTGATTCCAATAGAAAAACATTGCTCTTTTGCTGCCTAAGGTTTAGTTGTGTTTATAAAATACAGACTAAGCTGTATTATAGACTTCCATTTCATTTCCTAGGTGGTTGATAGCCTTATGTGTTCTTTTTAAAATAAAATTTACTATAAATGTCATTTTTTAAGAATATAAGACTTGTCTTCAATTTCCCTAATATATATAAAAAATTTTTCCTCATTAGAAACCATTTAACGCAATATAATAGTCTAATTTTATTTCTCACAGAGATCCTCACATTTTTACTAAAATGTTATCGGAAATTCTCTCCAGGGTATGTGAAAATTAAGTTTATTTTCCAATTAAAATCTCACTTTCTTTTGTTTCAGACTGGCAGTGTCAGTTCTGGAGAAAAATATTATTTTTATACATTGTACTTGAAAACATGTCGCCTGAATCAAAGCAATACATTTTTAAAGTCTTCTGAAATCTGAACAATGCTGAGCATTTGAAGCTGTTATAAAGATTTTAAATTTGACCTTTTGAAAGTTTATTAGATCCATGAGTAAAATGGCCAGATACTTTCACATTAAACATGTTATTTCCGTTACAGTGTTGGTCCCGTGGGTCTACCGTTAATTTCTACAGAAATAACCTTATCTATAACTGTTGATCAATAATGCTTTTCATATTATATGGAGAGTTAAATTTTTGGAATTTGGAGTTTGAAAAACATAAACTCCTTACAGATGCAAATAGGAGATGAACTAATCATTTAAATTATCAGGTTTAGGAATATGATTCTTTGCCTTGTAATGACAGCATATACACAAACCTAAAGTGGCTGATCATTTCAACAGGTATTTGGCATTGTAGAGACAAAATGACCTGATTATTGATTCTACTTTTTGTGTTTCTAGAGTTTGGATTTTTTGACTTTGTGAAAAATGTAATCATGGATAATGGTGAGGATAGAGTATGTAATAATGATGATGATAATTGGGAAGTGAGATTTGAATATATTCAGAAACTCTCATTTTATTCTTTTCCCTAGCAGCATAAAATCACAAAAGCTATGTCAAAGCGTAAATCAGGCACTCATTTTATTTTTGTTGTTTTATCACTTTTTCAAAGCATGTGCTTTTATGCAACATTACCAAATAAAGCATGTTGTACAGCGCTTGGTAAGTTAGAAAATAATAAATAAATTATCATCACGTTGCATTTTATGTTTTGCATGTTTTATGCACACTTCTGGCTGACAGCTTTTAAACGTTTATTGTATTTCAAATTTCCAGTCCAAATTTTTCAACTTGTAAAACTGAACTGAGTGAATTGATGTCATGAATATGTAGAGTAAAATAAAATTTGTATTTTTAATTTCCTAATCTAGGAAATCTTAAATACTTTCATTTTCAAAAGAACTCAAGTCTTGATTGATAGGGAAACAGACAGAGAACATCATATACAAAAGTAACACCAAATGTTCTGTCATATCAGATTTCTAACTAATAACAAACTATATATTTCTATTTTATATAGGATAATCTTGCTCCAACTTGGATGGGGTGGAGCGCTGGTTCCTCCCCTCAGCCCTTTATTATGGGTACTGTATTACCCCTTTTGCTACCTTTCATCCTTTCACTGTGACTTTGTGTAGTGGGATGAGGGAGGGACTGGGAAGGGTACTATTGCACCACAGTAGGGAAAATATAGTGTTTATAGTCTAATCCCCTATTTTCAATTGTCTTACATTTTCTTTTGAGAAAAATACTTATGTGAATTCACCCTCTGTGGATTTGAACCCCAACTGTTGATATCTTTATTAAGTTTCACTGAATATGATTTAGTTATGTATATATTGAGTTTTCCATTTATGGGGAGATTATCTGATTGGTGAGGGTGGGGGACCCGGTTTAGAATGATTGTGTGAAAATTTTAACTTGTCAAGTTGATGATGCTGTTTGAGGCATAAAACCCTTGCCATTTTCTACATTGCTCTGGGTCCTGACAATTACCATAGAGCTACCAGCAGCTGATTTGCTGCCTTGTTGATATGCATGAGTAGGTGCGAGGGTGCAATGTTCCAGGTTCCATAAGACTGGTATTATTATGTAACCATTCTCATTTTTTTATTAAGTATAAGTTTATAGTGGTTATTTTCAAAATGTAACAAGGCAAAAATATATTGAATTGAGTAAGCACTCATGATTTGTATTTTAAATGGAAAAAAGTTAATATAAAAGGACCCACTTATTTGAACTATACAGACTAGAACACCCACCTAGAAATAAAACAAGAACATCTTATCATGTGTATTAAGATAAAATTTAATGCATTCAGTCACTTCTTAGAATAAGTCACTCCCAACTAGCTTTTCAGGATATTAGAAGATATCACAGTGAAAACATAAGTAAAAATAAATCTACATTTTGTTTATTCTTGAAGTTTAGGAATAATGTGCAAGAACGAAACTTTTTATTTTTGAAGGAGAGAAGAAGTTGGAATTTTTTTTTAGATAATTGAGGTATTATATCTTTCAAAAATAATTACCTAATTAAACCCCACAATATAAATGTAGTCATTAGATTAAAAAAGATTCTATTATTCTTCTTCATACTTAAATGTGTGATTTCTACTTTGCCTATTTTTGATTTTTATCCACATAGTTTTTCTGTATTTTGATTAGAGAAGCATTAGAATCCATGAGTAGTATTGACTTGAAATTCAAAGACAGTTTGTTCAGGCAAGAGGACATTTCTACGTGTATCAAAATTCTTAGCATTAATTCTTGCATATTTACTTGTCAGTCTTCATTTTGTGTTAAATAATCAAAATGCAGACAATGAACCAGAGACAGAAAGAGTTTCTATAAGAATGGATTGTGCTAGAATAGAGAAATTCTATTTGATGATGTTTTGCAAAACATTTGTGAGAAGAAGCAACCTCTAGTATTAATTTATTAAGATAATTCCTTTCTCAGACATCTCCTTTTATGCAGCCTGAAACCTCAATCTGTTCTTTCCAATTTATTCAGGCCAGTTCTGCCTAGTGCCTTCACCACACGGGAACCAATTATTGCAGTTCCCTAGAGCCTGAAAAGAGTTAATACACCTCCCTCAGGGCTGAACCAAGGAATGGCTTGGGGCTCTTGGGAAAAGACAATCCTTTCTGTGATCCTTCATTGCCTAATTTAATGAAGTTTTAAATATGAATGGACCTTTGTGTAGTAAATTCCCCAATGCTATGCCGAATGTTTTCTATGATATAGTTCTTTTATATTCATAAAAATTAACTTTTTCTCTGGGCTAAATGTATGCCAACATTGCAAATCATATCCTAAAAGGCACTACTTGAGAGGGCTTCCATGCATCATAAATTCCAGAGTTAATTTTAATGCAAAACTTATCCCCAGTTTCAAAGTAAACTTCTCAGACTTATTGGCTAACCCTCAATTTTTTGTTGTACTCAGCTCTTTATTCTCATCTCATATCTGGAAATAACCTTTGAAAATTATGCTTTGATCAATAAATGCTAAGCTAATCTTTACTTCATTCATTCATTCAACCAATCATTTTTGTATTCCTATATTCAAAACACTCTGTTATATTCCTATATTCAAGGCACTCCAGACCTTGGAGAATTAACAAATATATTTTTGCCTCTTAAATATAAAAAAGAAAAAGCCTATGATCTGTCAGGATTACAGGAATGCAATGAACTCTAATACAGAGCAATATGGGTACCCAATAAGTGGAAGCAACTCTAAGAATGAGGGAGGTAGAGTGGAAGGAGCACTAGATGCTACTTCTAATCCACCTTCTGAACTTAACCTATCTTAGCCTCATTTTTCTCATTTGTCAAATGAGAACACAATACTAAACTGTCTCTATGGTCCTGTCCAGCACTGAAATTCTGATTCTTGAATTCAAAAGAGGAAACACTCATCTTTATTTTGGAGGCTAAACTGGGGGGTGAAGTTAGGCTCCATGAACTAAGGCTTGTGAGAAGAAAGAGTATTTCAGAAAGGAAGATATTGGGCAAGGAATTTCAAAAGAAAAGGCATCTCAATTCTCTGGTAATTATATTAGCACATGGTAATTACATTAGTTGAGTTAGCAGGAAGGGTAAGGGGGCTAGGGAAGTTGAAACTAGAAATGTTGATTGTGGAGTCATTTGAATATCAAGATAAGGAAAATATTTGATAATCAGTGGGGAAACATTAAATAATTTTAAAGTCAGACTTGGGGAAGATTAATTCATCTTACGTGGATCAAGGGAAGGAGAAAGTTAGAAGACTCTGACCATAGTGCAAGTCTGAACTAACAGAGGCCAGAACTAAGATGGCGACAGTGAAATAGGAAAAGAAGTGACAGATGTGAGAAAGGTTTTGAAGAAAGAAGTATAAAACCTACAGATTGATGTGAAAAGAAATTCAAGAAATAGGTAGAGGTAACCAGTGTTCTGCTCATGCTCTAAATTGGCTTTTGTAAGTAAAAATATACATTTTAACTTGGACTCTGTGTATAGACAATAGAAATAGCTTTTTTATCTGGATAGTTGGCAAATATTCAGAAAAGAAGGAAAATAAATAATAATTTGATTTCAGCTTTCGAATTTTGAATCCAAGAGAAATCTAAGTGTATCCACACATCTAAAATAAAGTATAAAATAAGGACTTACTCAATCAGTTATATTAACGCAGACAGCCAAATGAGATGCCGTGAGGTGCCATGTATCAGCTTGGTCGGCTGCATAGAGCACATCATCAGGATCTGCCTGGATAACGCAACCAACTTCATTTTTTCATGCTCATTCCCCCACCTTTGTCATTAGTGGTTTTACTTTTTCCTTTGACCCGCTTATCACGCTGTTTTATAGCCCTAGAAGGCCTAGAGGTTTTCACAGACTTTAAACAGGGCTCAGAAGCATAAGGAATTGGCTCATGGGTTTGTTTTTTCAGATAGACAGTTAAAAAACTTTTTTCTAAAAATACACTGGCATCAAATGGAAGATAGAAGATATTGTGATGGTTCTTGTTTACTTTAGATCAGATTGACAAGAATAATAGAGGTACATGGGTAGAATCAACTCAGCTATTAATGTTCAAGTCTGAGGCATCATCTGCCACTTAGGGGCATTTTAGGGCCTGTCTTTATCTTCCCTCTTAGCTACTCACGTGCAGCTCCAATGGGAACTGTGGAGGAGGGAGCAAGGACAGCCATCCCAGCAGTGTTGCCAAATATGAAAACTCAAATTTTTAATTTGTGATCCAGAAATGAAGAAAAGAGGGGAAAAACATGCTTCCATGGAAAAAGAGTAGATAATTATTTGCACAAAACTTGATGTAATCACATCAGATTTGGGAATAATGAGCAGCATCCCTCCTTTTCTTATTTTCCTAAGAAACCAATTTCTATCATGCTTCATTTAAAATAAGTTTACCGAATTAAACTCAGTAAATGAAACAACTGACATGACTGGAGCTTGAAATAAACGATGTGATGATCTAATGAAATACATAATGCTAAATTGTCTTGCTTCTTATGCAAAAATTATTATAGTCATAGCAATGCATGAATAATTAAGGACAAAATTATATTAGGTATCTAATCATTTTATATTTATACATCTGAATTTTTAATTTATTAAAGCATATTGGTCAAATCAACTCATTTCCAAATATTTTAGTTTCATTCTTTAATATATTGCCTTTTTAAAATGAGTTAATCTTCTGTATTAGGATTTCCTACCTCTCTTTTATCTAATAAACAACAAATATTCTGAATTCATCTGGCAGCAAATTCCTCGATTTTGCTTTTCCTTTAAACTTTTAGTACTTCCTCCTCTTTTTTAAACGTTTTCTTGTTTCTTTGTTATAGTGTCTATATTTGTTTCCCTAAATGTACTGCTTAAGAAAGAATGGATTTCATTTTAAGATTTTTTTTTACTTTGCTTTTAAATATCCTAGAAGAGTCTCAATGGTGAAAAAAAAAATTAGAAAGACTAAAGATTACTAGGGGAATATCTTTTCTTTTTTTAACCAATGAGAGTTCTGACTTTTCTTTTTTTCCATTTGTGTATTAGGTGGTTGTGAATGCCCTTTTAGGAGCAATTCCATCCATCATGAATGTGCTTCTGGTTTGTCTTATATTCTGGCTAATTTTCAGCATCATGGGTGTAAATTTGTTTGCTGGCAAATTCTACCACTGTATTAACACCACAACTGGTGACAGGTTTGACATCAATGAAGTGAATAATCATTCTGATTGCCTAAAGCTAATAGAAAGAAATGAGACTGCCCGATGGAAAAATGTGAAAGTAAACTTCGATAATGTAGGATTTGGGTATCTCTCTTTGCTTCAAGTTGTAAGTAAATACTCTTTTCTCTGAAATTTGTTTGTTGTTTGGAATAATAACAAAGTAATGGCATACATCTAAGTTACTAAGAAAAAAGTTTGTTATTAAGAAGAAAGTTTATAACATATTTCTTTTATTCTAAATTTTGATTTGTTAGTACAAGTTTATGAGCCCAGATGAGTGGAAACTTCAGTATATTTAAGCAGTGCAGACATATTCAATAGTGGCCAGATATTTCAGTTCTTTCCAAAGGTCTTTTTCTCTTCTCATATTGCTCTCTCTTCCCATATGAACAAGTTGATTAATGAACAAGTGAGTTTGCTATTTTTTTTTTTTTTTCTATTGCTATTGGATAGCTTGTTTCACTGATGGATCACCCTCCCAAAACACACATGCTTAATCCACCTGATTGCATTGTAACTAATTGATGGGAATTAACTGCTACTGACTTGTATGATTTGGATTGAAGGTTGGGGCATTATATTTAGGTTTTAGGATCAGATCCTCAGTGAAATGGGAATAATATGGGATAGCACCTGATCACAGAAATGAAACACAAGCAGCTGTTCTCACCTCAAATGAAACTTCAGTACAATTTACTTGTCTATTTTATCTCAGTATTAATTTTTTTCCCTCCTGGGTCTCTAAGCCTGATTTACCCAAAAGAAAAATAGTTCAAAGTTTATAAAAATGCAAAACATGATGGTCCTTTAAACATCTGCATTTGATGCTGCTTTTGGCTGTAGCTGCTTCACCAACAGAGCAATGAATAAAAACAGATTGCAGATCGTTTGAAAAACATTGTAAAAATACTGCTCTATTTTGGCCACTGAAAACTCAGCTTAAACACACACACACACAAAGCTGTGTAAGTTTTTCTCTTGTGGTTCTACAGAGTCTTTAAGGCAGAAATCTATTTCTGTGCACCAGGGTTGTGTTTCAATTGTTCCACAAGGAGACCAACCAAGCAAACAAACTTGCACTGGTCAAAACCCTCACACATCTCTTTCAGAGGAGTCTGTACTATGATTCCTTTACAAGTTTTTCCTCCCTTCTTGTTGGAAATTCTTATTTCTCTTGTAGATGCTTCTGACTTACTCTGAATGCTTATGCAATTAAAAATAGAGATTTTAATAATCTGGCAAGTAAGATTTCTTTAAATATTATAGTAGACACATGATGATATTCCCTTGGGCATTCATCCTAACCCTTAACTAATAACCACACTTGTAAATATCACTAAAGCACATCACTTCCTCCATAAAATTGAGAAAAGAAAAATGGAAAATTTCAAGCAATCCCTTAAAGTGCTAAGTGATTCTGAAAATATAGGGTGAAGATCCTGAATGAAGCCATTAAATAAATTCTGCTACTAAAAAACTCTAAGGTACTGCTTTATACAGCATCATCTCTCTGTTAATTAGTAACTCAGTGCAATGATTCCTTGAATCACTTTTTCTGTTCCTGTACCTAGTGTGTGATGGACTATTTTGACCTCAGTCATTGACACATTCAACATTTCCCTCTTTGATGTACAAAAAACCTTCTATTTTCTAGCTAAGAATCATTGCTTTCTCTTCGCTGCCATCACACACACCCCTACTTTGCTTTTTTCCCCATGACGTCCACCACTTCACAAGAGTTAGTGTTTTGAAAACAAAGAGGTATTGTGATACAGATGCTGAAAGCTTTGTAGTCTTGCTCACTAGCTAAGGAACAATCCTCTCAGGCCCACAGGACTGAAAATTCATGTTCTAGGACAAATAAATTATGATGTTATTAGACTTGGGATTCTTCTTGAATCTGTGAATGTCAAGTGTCTACTGTACTATTTTCCACTTTTCTTACCCATATTAACTCACTCTCATCAAAAATTACAAAGAAGACTGTGGAATATAGGATTATTTCTGGATATTATGCTTCAAAATTCTTAAAAAGATAGTGTCAACTCTGACTTTATGTTAACCTGTATGATTCTTAGAGTATTACAATCAACAGAAATCTTAAACTTGCAGTCACTTTGATCACCTTGCAGATAGATTTCAGCAGATGATCATCAGATCTAAGTTGTCATTGTTTTGTTCCTACAGACATTGCCAAATGTGTTGGCATTTGTAAAGCTTTCTACAAGTATTCTAACAAATTTTGGTAGCCCTGTAAATTGCATGATTCCATTAATTCTAAAGGATTGAGAAGTATTTGTGAGTTGGTTATCAAGCAGGAGGATATATCAAATGACCATTTGGTTCATGATGTGTTATAGAAATGAAGACTTACTGAGATATTGTGTTGGCCTAAAATCCATGTAAAATTTGTTTTGAAATGTCTTTCAAAAATGTTCCTTTAAAAAATATATCAATAACAATATTTATTAAACATCAGGTCTGAATTACTTTTACTCCAATGTAAAACATGCACGTCCTTTTTAATAGGCCACATTTAAGGGATGGATGGATATAATGTACGCAGCAGTGGATTCCAGAAATGTAAGTACGTCTTATATCCTAAGTCTTTTCATAATATTGATTAGGTGCTAAAATTAATTCAACAGAGTATAGCAGCTGAATGGAATGATTCTAAAAAAGGAAAAATGATTTAAAAAAGGAAAAATATGGCAAATTAATATTCAGGTATAGCAATGTTATTAGAAATCTTAGTAATATAAAGCAAAACATAAATCATTTTGAAAGTCAAACTAAAATAACATTCATATATTTAATAACTAATAATATCCTTCTATTAAATATTTTTCTATTTTGTTTCCTTTTTATTTACTGATTATACAATCAGTAATAATTTTGGTGTGCTGGAGCAAATGTGGAGAAATATATGATTGTCAACAGTAGTCGAAATGTATATTGACCCTCCATATTGAATAGTATGAAAAGTTAGGGATGTGTCTAGGCAGCCTTAGATTTCTATAATCGTCCCTTTCAAATCCATTTTTTTATATGATTTTAACAGCCATAAATTAACTGGAGCCTTTACCGATGCTGTTATCACTTCTGTGACCTACAGTTTCCTTTAACTTTTTATCACCAAAGTAAAGACCTACTCTTTTAGATTTCTCCTACAACAGCCTCTTTCAGGCTTCAAGAAGAAAACTGAAATCCATGAGCATTCCAACTCTGCTCTTCAAAACTTTGTAAAATTTAGTATTTTTCTATCAGTCCTTATCTTTCCATTCTGAAATCCCATCTAGTCTATCATCATAAAGAACCTCTGCGCTTGTAATCTTTAACTGACCTGGTGGAGCTCACTTTTATCTTTCTTGATATGCACTTCCCATCAGTGGCTTTAGTTTTATGTTGAGTACCTTCCCGATATCCTCCAGAGTTGAGTTATTTCACTTGGTTGCTTATTATTGTGTTTTGTGCATTTGGTTGGTTTTTAACTCTATTGTCTTTAGAAGGACATGAATCTGTGAGGGCACTATCTATAGTGACTCCTTTACCTCTTTACTAAGTGACAAGTGATGGATCAATGCTTATTTACTATAAGTACAATCTAGAGATTAAGTCATCAATTGAGGATTTATAAGATGGAGTGTCCAATTATGTCTACTCAATCTGAAAAAATTCAATGAATGTTGTAATGTTAAAGGTAGATGCCAAACATCTAAATGAATAATTCAATTCTTGTTTGATAAATAAATTCATGCATACACAAATGATTCTTTCTAAACATAGTCTATACATATTTCTTGTTTTTGTTTTTTTTTTCGTGAGGAAGACCAGCCCTGAGCTGACATCCGTTGCTAATCTTCCTCTCTTTGCTGAGGAAGACTGGCCCTGGGCTAATATCCATGCCCGTCTTTCTCCACTTTATATGGGATGCCGCCACAGCATGGCTGACAAGCGGTGCGTCCGCGGGCGCCCGGGATCCGAACTCGCGAACCTCGGGCTGCCAAGCGTGAACTAAACCGCTGCGCCACCGGGCCGGCCCTTACATATTCCTTGAAGTATAAATTTTTCACTAATAATTTTAAACTTATTAAAATTCTGTCCCTTAAAAAATTCCCAAATTTAGAATACAACTGTCCAGATAGCAAGATATTACTTGTATTTACAGTTACAAAAAATTAATTCTAACATCAAAATAACCATGTTTTTCACAAGAAAAACATCCCATTTTTCACATAAAAAATTACCCTAAAGGCTAATTTCAGAGATTTTTTTTTAGAGATAACTGATTCAGAGAAAAAAAAGAAAAGTATTTTCAAAATACTTTTTGAAAAAAAAGAAGTGCTTAAGTATTAACTAAGAATTTTCTTTTCTATTCTCATGAAAAGGCACCAAATGACTTCCAGCATCAAAATGTATTGTGATCTTTTACAAAATATTCTCCTTTGGTAGGTGGAACTCCAGCCTAAGTATGAAGAAAGTCTATACATGTATCTTTACTTTGTTATTTTCATCATCTTTGGGTCCTTCTTCACCTTGAACCTGTTTATTGGTGTCATCATAGATAATTTCAACCAGCAAAAAAAGAAGATAAGTATTTCTAATATTTTTCTCTCCTAATAAGATAATAAAATTATTTCCAGTGTTTTCTCCACCAGATGAGCACTTTAATTCAGAAGCCACATGGAAGTATATGTTAAAATCTATTTTTGCATCCTATCCCTCTGCCATCCATTATCTATCTCTTTCAGGGTATAGAAAGCCAGGAATGACTGTGTTCCATATTCCTGTGCATGGACTCACAAAACCTCTCTTCTCTCTCTTTTTTAAATCAGGGACCACATTTTATATCTTTTGAAAGAGAATAATTAGAAAAGAAAGAACCCAGGCATATGCCCCTTTCCCAAAGTCAACTTGTTGTTTTATCCCTACAACTCCTCTTCTGAAAATATATTTTCCAGCTAAAACCCTTAGACTCTTTGCAATAAATTAGACATGAGATGTAAGCTTCTCCTAGTGTTTCTTTTCACATTTTTTCTCTTCATTTGTTCCTTTTATATATTCCCATTTCTTTCTCCCTGATATTTAATTATAAACTATCAGTTCCAGTTAGGAATTGGACAACTCTTTATGTTATTAATTATCATTTACAAAGCCAACTTTATCATCCCAATTATATATGCAGATTATAGAAAATATAGAAAGTAAAGAAATATCATTACTTGAGAGGAAACACTATTCATATTTTATGCGTTTCTGTTCAAATTTTTTATACACATATTCTTGTTATTAAAGTTATTTTATCTATAATTATAAATTCTCTTTTTGATGTTACATAAGTATTTTCCCATTTTGTTAAGTCTTCATATATACATTATCATAATTTACTTAACCATTTCCCAATAGATTGATCATTTAGGTTATTTGTAATCACTAATGATTTAAATAGTGCCTTGCCAAAAGTCTTTATGACACCCCAAAAATGATCTTTAATTATTTCCTTAAAATAAATTCTTAGAGCAAAGTATTTTGCTTCCCCAAAATAATACGCCCACTCATACTCCCCATAACAGTATATAGATGTGCCCAGGTCACTGCTACTTCACTGGCATCAAACATTCTCTCTGTTTTTTAATACATACTTGATATTTGATAAATGAAAATTGTATTTAATTTTAATTTTTATGTCTTTGAACACGTTTTCAAGTGCTTTTTTGCCAATTGTGTTTCTTCCTTTGTGTACTGCTCTTTCATCTCATTTACTCAGTGTGTTTTGTTATTATAGAACGAGTGCTTTCATTGTATGAGCCTCTTTTACCATAGAACATTCCTGCCCCATCCCCCTTTATTATTATTAATGTTATGCTGTAGTCACTATCAGGCTATTTCACTTCCTTTATCAGCCTGAGTTCCAGTCCCCTGTACCTACTAGCCTATCACATACCTGCCATATTTACAATCTCTGATTTATCCACTAACTTTTCTACCAACTCATCCAGTTTTCCTTCCATCATTTTGTTCCAATTCTTGGCAGAGTGAAAGTGGTTTTTATGAGTAACGTTAAACCATCTTGCAATATACATACTCTAACTCCTTGCTACATTTGAATAAGAAATTCATTGTCTTTAACTTCAGTAAGGCAGTGTGTATAGTGTAAGGAACCAAGTATTTAGTGTCTCAGCAAACCAAATTTTCTCACTCACTGAGTATATGGTCTTGGGTAAAAATATTTAACCTCTCAATTTCTGGGGTTTTTTCCTCCATAAAATAATAATGAAAAGTCAATTTTGGATGATTGTGAAAATTAAATGAGATTATATTACTTAAAAAGTTCTTTTACTTTTTCAAATTTAAAATCCCAGGCATAATTATGCTCATTGGCTGAATTTTGCATTTCCTTTTTTAACTGTCCTTTTCTTATTTTAAGTTTAACATTGATTGAAAAATTATGTGCAAAGGGACACAGTTTTAACCAGTTTTGATTTTTCTTTTCTATACTTTGGAGGTCAAGACATCTTTATGACAGAAGAACAGAAGAAATACTATAATGCAATGAAAAAATTAGGATCGAAAAAGCCACAAAAGCCTATACCTCGACCAGGAGTAAGAAATACCACATGATATGGGAAAAAATATACAGAAACAAAAACTTGCATGGGTTTTCTCACAGAAGAGATAGCAGCTAACATTTCTAGCACCAAAGATTTCTTCCACTTTTAGAGCATCATTAATTCATACCTTTTATGGTAATGGTAAAAATTTTGTAAAAAGAGAGAGACCAAAAAGAAAAAGAAGAAATAGAAAATGTACCCTTATCTTCAAGGGAATTAGAATTACACAACCAGAATCCAATCTAAATGCAAAGGACACGTAGGCAATGTGATGTGCACAAGAAAAAAACTGATCATGTAACTCAAGAGTAGTTGCTGAGTAATGTTAGGGAGAGGAATAAACCTTTGGATGGGGTTAAAATACATGCAGTTTTCTGCTTGATTAACAAATGGATGAAGTGTTGAGTGAAATAACACCTTACTTCCATTTTATTTTTTTTTAAAGGTACAGAGTGTTTTGGAGGAGGAAAAAACTCTAGTATCTGCTATTAATATATATGGCTATAAAGTTAGAAATTACTAACGTCTACAGAAGTCTGAGTCAGTAAATACAATTCATGATGATAAATAACAATTCTCGTGTTTTCATGATGAACTGACCAACCAACTGCTATGAAATGGAGAAGCCTTATCTCACACTGTATTGATTTTTATGATGATGATCTATGAAGTGAAAATAATTCTGGGGGTGCATTGGGGAACAAAACACTAGTGAACATTCATATTGTGCTAGCAAACAGCTGCCTTCTTAAAAATGATGAGTAATATGTACTTTCCTCTGCTAAGCCTTAGCACTGAAAGTAGAAATGAGTCAACTATGTGTAGGAAAACAGTAAGATAGAAGATGTCCTTAGAGTTCCTCAGTGGCCTAGAGAAATGAGCCAGATAATGGCCTGCAGTGACTGACAGTGGCAGAACTGGGGAGCAGAACCACAAATCAGTGACAAGGAATGTGAATTTTTGACGTCAAAGCATAAGGAATGTCATTCTGGTCTAATTATCCCTGTGTAGGCTCAGCATTCTGTGTCTGATGATGTCAGCAAAGACTGTTTGGTGGTAGAACATCAATATTGTCATACATGGGCTTTAAATGCATAATGTTGTAGGTATGTCCTGGAAACCTCAAGTTCCCTTCAACAATTCTTTGGGAATAAGACAAATGGAATATTAATAGATACTATGTTTTGAAATGGCTGCACAGTCCAATTGATCATGGGAAATTCTGGTAAAACAAAATTAAGCAGGTTTCTTAACTTCTCATAATCTTAATATGTTAATATGCATGTTGTGCCTCAGAGAGAAGAGTTAGAATGCAGTGTTTCTTATCAGAAATCCCCTTTTGACAAGGGATTGTTATTTCTGTGGAATACTCATTGGTAAATAGCAATTTAGATAACTAAATTCAAAAAATTAATGAGCTATAAACCATTTTGTACAAAATTCAGGGCCAGTGGTTACTGTGTACAATACTGGAAAGTCAATTAATGCAGAAAGTACTTATGTAGATGCTAATGTGTACAGGAAAACTCCTCTGTTGCTAAAAGCATTTCTGTTTCTCTACAGAACAAATTTCAAGGAATGGTCTTTGACTTCGTAACCAGACAAGTTTTTGACATAAGCATCATGATTCTCATCTGTCTTAACATGGTCACGATGATGGTAGAAACAGATGACCAGAGTGAATATGTGACTAGCATTTTGTCGCGTATCAACCTGGTGTTCATTGTTCTGTTCACTGGAGAGTGTGTGCTGAAGCTCATCTCCCTCCGCCATTATTATTTTACTATAGGCTGGAATATTTTTGATTTTGTGGTTGTCATTCTCTCCATTGTAGGTAAGACGTATTTCAAGTTTCTTAAGTTCAGCCCAATAAATGTAAAAGTTGGAACAATCAAGTTTAAATTAGAGGTCATCCTACCACTCAGAGATAACCACTGTGAAAATTTTGATGAATTTCATTCAGGTGTATTCCTTTTTCTTACCACGTGAGGCTCCTGCTATATATACAGTATTGTATCCTATTCTATTCATTTTAGACTAGGTATATTATTTGTCAGTATAGTACAGTCTCATTCATCTGAACTAGAAATGTGCTATTAATTAAGAAAAAAGTGTTTTTGACATGTTGAGATTGAATATCTTATACAATATCAAGATGGCTCTATTGAGAAGAAGACTAGAAATTTAGTCTGGTCCTCAGAAGAGACTTTGCATCAGAGATATGGACATAGAGTCATCAGCATGTAGATAGGAGTGGAAGGTGGTGGCAAAATAAGGAAAAGCAGAGAATAAAAGGAGAATAAAGATAAGAACAAAATGTTAGCAAATGCAGATGGTAGGTTCTTTAAGGGTATCAGGTAGATATTTTCTAGATTACCTTGATATGGATTTATAGGAATGATGCACACAAGGGTAGTAAGGTGGCATGGGACATCATTTCATCAGTCATACACTTCAAAGCCTGGAATGTGCAAGAGGACACATGAGCAATAACTCATCTCATTAAAGATACAACTCTAGCTCCGGTGAAGTGAAGAAGTCTCTCTGTGGGCCTGAAATATTCATTCTTTCCTAAAGTAGATGATATGATTGGGCCAATATTTTACCATCTAATATGGGGCAACTTTGTTGGGCAGATTTTCATACCATTCCTCCCGCTGAAGAAGTTTGTCTTATATTCAACTCATATGTTGTATGAAGTCTTTGATTCCTACACTAAGTTGTGCTGTAATCAGTTGTGGATAGGGTACTAGGGTTGTATTCACATGTCTTCTCTCTCTCTCACACACACACTTACTTAGGCTTACTTACTCTTAACAGAATGAGGCAGTGTAACGTGAAGGCACTTGGTTTCTTGATCTGCTCTTCAGTTCAATCATTATTTAAAAGGTAAATGGAGAAGGAAGCTTAAAAGAAGAGGGCTGAGAGACCAATGTCAGACACAGGAAACCAGAAAAAGTCTCAGCTTGGATCCTTGTAGAAATGCACCACAGCATATGTAAATGTATAAGAATATTATAGTGAAAGCTTAGGGAAGAGAGAGATGAAAATAGTGTGAAACACTGCAGGTACTTTAAGATGGGTAGGGACTGAATAGAGGATATATGATGTGGCAATTTCAGAAAAAATAATTATATTCATATAAACCTTATATGTGCTTATACTATTGGCCATTGCTGTTCAGGCAGACTTGAGCATTTTTAACTTACTTTTTAGGATTCAGTCTTGGGATTTTATGTAAGCTAAAAATAGTCTATAGATGTCTCTCAAAGACAAAAAGTACTATAAAATCCTTATTGAATTGAATATTGTCTTAGCTCAGACTGCCATAACAAATTACTGCAGATTGGGTGGCTTAAACAACAGGTATTTATTTTCTCACAGGAGGCTAGAAGTCCAAGATCAAGGTGCCAGCAGGGTGTTGCTGATGAGAGCTCTCTTCCTGTCTGGTAGATGGCTGCCTTCTCACTACATCCTCACAGAGCAGGGGAAGAGAGAGGGAGCAAGCTCTCTAATGCCTCTTCTTATAAGGGCACTAATCTTATCACAAAGGCCCCACCCTCATGATCTCATCTAAACCTAATTATTTCCCAGAGGCCTTATCTCCTACCCTCACACTGGGGAGTTAGAGCTTTAACATATGAATTTGAGAGGGACACAATTTAGTCCATAGCAAATATTGAGTTGAATTTAATGATGAATGTCAAAATTAACATTTATTTATAATACATATTATATACAATTATATGTATTACGCATATGTCAAATTTAAGATTACGTAACTGAATTTCAGTACTGTGAACTTTACCTTGGAGCCTTAACAGAAATTTAAGTATTATTTTAATGGATAACTTCTTCACGGGTTGGTATTCTCATTTTTTATCCATAGGCATGTTTCTGGCTGAGTTGATAGAAAAATATTTTGTGTCCCCTACCCTGTTCCGAGTGATCCGTCTTGCCAGGATCGGCCGAATCCTACGTCTGATCAAAGGGGCAAAGGGGATCCGCACGCTGCTCTTTGCTCTGATGATGTCCCTTCCTGCGTTGTTTAACATCGGCCTCCTGCTCTTCCTGGTCATGTTCATCTACGCCATCTTTGGAATGTCCAACTTTGCCTACGTTAAGAGGGAAGTTGGAATTGATGACATGTTCAACTTTGAGACCTTTGGCAACAGCATGATCTGCCTGTTCCAAATTACCACCTCTGCTGGCTGGGATGGATTGCTAGCACCTATTCTTAACAGTAAACCACCCGATTGTGACCCTAATAAAGTCAATCCCGGAAGCTCAGTTAAGGGAGACTGTGGGAACCCATCTGTTGGGATTTTCTTTTTCGTCAGTTACATCATCATATCATTTCTGGTGGTGGTGAACATGTACATCGCTGTCATCCTGGAGAACTTCAGCGTTGCTACTGAAGAAAGTGCAGAGCCCCTGAGTGAGGATGACTTTGAGATGTTCTACGAGGTTTGGGAGAAGTTCGATCCTGATGCGACCCAGTTCATGGAATTTGAAAAACTCTCTCAGTTTGCAGCTGCTCTTGAACCCCCCCTCAATCTGCCACAACCAAACAAACTTCAGCTCATTGCCATGGATCTGCCCATGGTCAGTGGTGACCGAATCCACTGTCTTGACATCTTATTTGCTTTTACGAAGCGGGTTCTGGGGGAGAGTGGAGAGATGGATGCTCTTCGAATACAGATGGAAGAGCGATTCATGGCTTCCAATCCATCGAAGGTCTCCTATCAGCCAATAACTACGACTTTAAAACGAAAACAGGAGGAGGTGTCTGCTGTTATTATTCAACGTGCTTACAGGCGCCACCTTTTAAAGCGAACTGTAAAACAAGCTTCATTTACATATAATAAAAATAAAATCAAAGGTGGGGCTAATCTTCTTGTAAAAGAAGACAGGATAATTGACAGAATAAATGAAAACTCTATTACAGAAAAAACTGATCTGACCATGTCCACAGCAGCTTGTCCACCCTCCTATGATCGGGTAACAAAGCCAATCGTGGAAAAACACGAGCAAGAAGGCAAAGATGAAAAAGCCAAAGGGAAATAAATAAAAATAATTGAATGACAAATTGTTTACAGCCTGTGAAGGTGATGTATTTTTGTCAACAGGACTCCTTTAGGAGGTCAATGCCAAACTGACTGTTTTTACACAAATCTACTTTAGGTCAGTGCCTACAATAAGACAGTGACCCCGTGTCGGAAAACTGTGACTCTGTGTAAAGGGGAGACGACCTTGACAGGAGGTTACTGTTCTCACTACCAGCTGACACTGCTGAAGACGAGACAAAACGGCTACTCAGACTGTAGGGACCAGTTCAAAGGGGTGCAAACCTATAATCTGGGGGTTGTTTAACATGAAACACTTTAGTGTAGTAATTGTATCCACTCTTTGCATTTCAACTGCCACATTTGTCACATTTTTAAAAAATCTGTTAGTGGATTCATCTTTTTTTTAATCCATATGTTGTTTATTATATGTGACTATTTTTGTAAATGGGGTTTCTGTTGGGAAATAGACTAAAGGACCTCTTTCACAGGTATGCCACTGGGGGTTATGGCAAATCGCATGGCCCTCCCACCTGCACAAAGACATGGTTTGCATGAGGGCATGCTACACTTAGAGATCATGCATGAAAAACAGTCACAAGGAAAACAATGAGTTCTTAAATTCCATTCATGTTTCTGGGAGGGGTAATTAGGTAATAATTGGAGGTGCTTTGCTTATCTTGTTTTGTCAAATCCAGCCCCTAGACCAAGTAGATCATTTCTGGGGGGTAGGCCATTAAATTTTAGCAGGTGCAAACTTCATTCAAATGTCTGGAGTCATAAATGTTATGTTTCTGTTTATTGTAGTTAAAAAAACTGAATAATGAGCATTGCTTCCCCTCTGAAGACTGAATTGACCAAAATAACCCTTTAAAAATTTCTGCTTCATCCTGAACTTTGTTTAGCCATCTTCAGCTCAGCAAGGTTGACACTGTATATGTTAATGAAATGCTATTTATTATGTAAATAGTCATTTTACCCTGTGGTGCACGTTTGAGCAAACAAATAATGACCCAAGCACAGTATTTATTGCATCAAATATGTACCACAAGAAATGTAGAGTGCAAGCTTTACACAGGTAATATAATGTATTCTGTACCATTATAGATAGTTTGGATCTTATCAATCAATGCATGTTTATATTACCATGCTGCTGTATCTGGTTTCTCCCATTGCTCAGAATCTCATTTATGAGAAACCATATGTCAGTGGTAAAGTCAAGGAAATTGTTCAACAGATCTCATTTCTTTAAGTCATTAAGCAATAGTTTGCAGCACTTTAACAGCTTTTTGGTTATTTTTAAATTTTAAGTGGATAACATATGGTGTATAGCCAGACTGTACAGACATGTTAAAAAAAAAACTGCTTAACCTGTTAAAAATGTGTTTAGAATTTTATAAGCAAATATAAATACTGTAAAAAGTCATTTTATTTTATTTTTCAGCATTATGTACATAAATATGAAGAGGAAATTATCTTCAGGTCGATATCACAATCACTTTTCTTACTTTCTGTCCATAGTACTTTTTCATGGAAGAAATTTGCTAAATAAGAAATGAAAACAAGACTGGGTAGTTGTAGATTTCTGCTTTTTTATTACATTTGCTAATTTTAGATTATTTCATAATTTTAAGGGGCAAAATAGGTTGACAACTCACATCCAAATTATGCTTTGCAATGGGAAAAGGGTATAAAATTTTATTTACATTTTTGGTAGAGCCTGCACTAACTGACTGAAGGTAGTGCTTATTTTTCATTTTCTTTCTTTTTCTTCTAATTTCTGTTTATATTTTCATTTCTTTGGAGTCATGCTGCTCTAGATTGCTCTAAATATAATGTGGATTTCACAATTTTTTTTTCCACAAGAACAGAGAGTAGTGAACTTATATAGTCAATTACATCAGGAAATTTTGTGTTCCTTACAGAAGCAAACCATAAGCTCCCCTTTTTCTTAAAACTACTTAGATAAACTGTATTTGTGAACTGCATGCTGGAAAATGCTACTATTACCCTAAATGATGCTAACCAACATTAAAAATGTGCAAAACTAATAAAGATTACATTTTTTATTTTATTGTTTGCCCAGTTACTTTTTGTTAATAGTGTTGTTTTTTAACAAATGAAGATTTTTTTTCTACTAATTGGGGGAGAAGGAGAGCTAAACACACACACACACACACACACACACACACAAGTGGGTCTGTCTACCTGGGCTGACAGCAAGAAAACTTGGGGTAGAAATAGGACTGGGGGCAATGACCTCCCAGGGGCTACAAGCAGCAGGGTGTGATCTCTTAGGAGAAGGAACTGATGCCAGGGCACAAGCTGGTGGCTCCAGGCAGAAAAGAAATATGAGAACCAGAGCAATGGTAGATGGCCACTTGAGGTATAAAAAGAAGCCCTTATATCAGTATTTAAAAAATTAAAAGTTGCTGTGTGTGAGTAGGATATTTTGTTTGTTCCTCCAGAACCACTCTCCATGCTTCTCCATCCTGTTTTGTGTGAGGGTGATTTTATGCATTGTATCAATGGGCTCTCTTACCCTCAAGCTCCCAATTGGTTTGGCCAATGGGAATGCCCAGCAGGAAAGCACCAATGGAAGAAGAGCGAAATTGGGTATTTATTCCCCAGTTCCTTCTTTACTGGGTTGCTCTGGGTTGGCACTGGCTGCATTCAAGGAATAGTCAGACTTCCCGTCAGACCTCCTCATCTTACGACAGGAGAGCTATTTTCTTGGAGATCGTCACTCCCCCTCTTGCTCCCGTTAGATCTGTGGCTGGACTTGGAGTGCTTCCCTATTTCTCGAAGCTTTCCCCTAATCTTGCTGACACTTTTTTAAATGGCTGCTTCATGAAAACATTCTCTGCCATTTTCCTGCCTGGATGATACAGAGATTAAATAGCTTGTGAAAGTGGGCAAGAAGCTAAGATTTGCCTTGGGCCAGCTTGGAGGCTTAATCTTACTGGCTTTGGCTGATAGAGAAACAGGAACCAAACACAATAAAGTCAAGTGCAGAATTTACAGAGATCATGGAAAGGTTATTGAAGTGGTCTAGACAGTAAACTTGACAGTCTAAAGAAACTCACCTAAATTTCTGAAGAAGGAGAAGCCATCATTTGTCATTGGGGTAGCACAATCTCAGTCATGAAACCGGAAGGGAGTCCATGCCTTGACGGGAAAAGGAGCAGTCATGCATAGTGCTTCTCCCATCCTACAACTTACTAACCTTGTCTCTTAATAACATCATTGCCCTAAAACAACACTACAATTAATTCTGATTTATCAGTGGCTGAAAAGAATTTTCCATTTCCAACCAATATAAATAAGGATTATAGGAGAATTTCTACAGATTATTTAACACTCCACAGCCACACTGGTAATCACTGGTACCTTTCTAAATACAAAGAGAACTGGTGAAACATAATCATATAAATTACCATATTCATTTTGGTATTATTTTGCTAATATTTGTTGTGCCAAAAAGTAATTTAATGCTCCAGGAATGATGAGTCACGTTAGTAGGACACAGGAACCAGCTTGAAGTGGGTTCCCACTGGCCAAAACTGAGTGAATTTGAGCATAAAATAAATAATGATAGTAGTAGATTACAATCCATTGAATAAAATAAAAATCCACAAGTATATACTGATATAAATAAATGGAGAAAAGGAAAAATCTCTTCTTTACAGTAGAATGTTAACTAACAAGTGTAGAAGAAATAATGGGGTTAGAAAATCACCATTTGGCAGCCATCATAATGACAACTGATTCATGGAAGAATAATCAATGAATACAAAGCTCATAGGTGAAAGTTTAATGAGGAATAGGAAATTTACATTGTCTCAAAGTATCTCTTCTGTATTAATTAAAATTTTGAAAAAGAAGACAGTTTACGCTGGAGAAAACTAGCAGACACTACCTTCAAAGATAACATTATCAATTATGGCACCAACTATACTGAAAAAGACACATCACTTCTTGGTATTCAGTCAAAATTGCATCACAAGAATTTAACCATCAGGAAAATCAAATTGATGACTTTCTATAAAATAACTAGACTGAACCCTTCAAAAATGTTAATGTCATAAACAACAACAACAAAAAAAAGGCTAAGGAATTCCTTGAAATGGAAAGCTAGGAAAACTAAACACAATGTGTGATTCCGGACTGGATACTGGACTGGGAAAATAGTAATGATTATGGTTATTATTGGGAAAACTGAGTAAATTTTAATATGGACTGTTGGTTAATTATTAGCATTTTAAAAGTGTTAGCTTTCCTAATTTTATTAAGTCTAATGTGGGTATTACATAACTATAGGTAATGTCCTTGTTCTCAGAAGATGCACATTAAAGTATTTAGGGGTGAATGCAATGACATCTGCAACTCATTCTCAAATGGGTTCTCAGGGAAATGAATTTTATGTGTACATGTGTGTATGTAAATATAGATATGTAGATAGAGAAATAGGTGTGTGTGCGTCTTTGGGGAAGAAAGGATTTTTATTGCTGTTGTGTTATTAAAGTGTTCATGTATGTGTGTTCACCCTATTTTTGTGTCCTAGAATTTAAGTTTTCTACCCTCAAAATTAGATATACTATCTCTAATTGCTTCAAAGTATACTGTATTTTAACTACTATTCTTATTTCCTGGAAGTCATCTTTTTTCTGAAGAGTCACTTAAATGATTACATTCTTTGCCCTTCATAATAATCCTTAGATTGCCAAAAATAAGAATATTTTGGGAGAGATCTGTGGCATAGCTGTTAAGACCTCAGTATTTGAAGCTAGACAAATCTAAATTGGAACCTTATTATCTAAATTCTGGTGATTCTGTCTGTATCATAATAGAAGGTGGCTTATTGGTTGTCTGACCTGAGGCCCAGACATTGTGGGTATAAGCTGATAGCCCCAAACACAGTTCCATAGCCTAGCACCCATGACTAGGTTTTCATATGCCTACAGTTAAACCAGGAAATTAAGAACAATGTCACAAATATTTATAAAGCTGAACATATTCAATTTAAAGAATTTTATTGTAAAAGTGTAACTTTTAGCTTATTTTGTAAAGACTAAAATAATTTTTATGTTAAAATGCTCTTTTAGAAATTATGGTGAGAATAAATGTTATTTGTTTTTGTATTTTGTTTGGTTAAATTAGAAATTAGCAACCTTGAGTTGGTCCTCTCATTTGTATTTTACTTGTACATTAAATCAGGAGTCTAGGAATCGCTGGATGGCCAACTACTACTTGACCTCATCAGTTCATATGTTTGTACATTTGTACCAGAAAGTTCAGGTTAGAACTATACAAACTATATTAAAGAGAGTAAATATGTCCTGTAATTGCATATTCTACCATGTGTGCACCGGAATTTCATATTATTAAGTAAAAAAATAAACGTTTCTGAATCACTATGAATTTACTAAAACATTTGTAATTAAAAAAATAGTCTTGCTTCAATCAGGTGCCCCTGATAGTACTGTTCTTCCTGGCACATGGGAATATTCTATGAGGTTGTCAATTAACATTGATTCAATCAGTGTGATAGCAAAGGCACTAGAGAAAGAAAATATTCCGGTATTGCTGGGGAAGTTGCATCACCAAGAAATTCTTAACACCACAAGTGGATAATGTGCAATGTCAACTGAGTACTCATTGTTGCTCAAGTCCCTTATCATCCCCCCAGAACACTCATATTTGCAGATAACTCTGCCTCTTACTTCACCAAGAAACATGAGGACATTGTCATGAACTTCCTCAACTTCCCTCCTCTCCAATTAAGTGTCTGTCTTCCTTCTCTTCCCTCCCTTCCCCTCCCCTCCCCTCACTCTCCCTTCTCTTACTCCTCTCTCCTCTCCTCACTTTTCCCCCTCTCTTTGCTTTCCTTCCTTTCCTTTCCTCCACCCTTCTTTCCTTTCTCGTTTCTCCTCTCTCATTCCCTTCCTTCATATCTTTCCAGAGGTCACTTTCCCCATTCACTTCTATACACTCTGACACCTTGCTCCAGGAGTTATTCCCCTTCTCTTTTATCTTTATTCTCTCCTTCCTGATTGATTCTTTCTGTCTGGCTTTGCATTTTCAAAATTAGTTATTCTAATCTTGAAAAATAATTTTGCTCAACTCCAATGTATCTTTATTCACTGTCACATTATCTCATTCCTTTTAAAAATTACCTTCTAAAATCAGGGTTCTATACTCACCACTTTCACTCTTGGTTAAAGTCAAATGAAATATAGGTCCCAGCTGATACTGATGAGAAAACTTGGCTGTGCTTGTTGACATAACCACACTGAGTTTTCAAAATGCTATGTTGGCTCTTATCCTTCTTAATAACATTATGAGGAAAAGACTGGAAAATACTTACAGAGGGTGGATATAGGAACAAAGAACATACCCATGTGAAGCAAAGCTGTACATACTGTGTTTCTGGTTGTCATGAATTACATCTCCTCCATTTAATGTTTACTTAGAAGGGCAAGATGTTCGCAGACCTATTCAACTATGAACTGCAGCATTATTTTTCAGCTTGTTTCCCAGGAATGTAGCCCTTACTTATGAGGACATGGAGACCAGAAAGTTCTTAAAATTAATTTATAGGAAATTATATTTTAAGTGTAAATTCTTTGTGAAAAAATACATTGTCATAGAAAATTTAATTTACTCACTAAGCTATTAATGAATTTACTACCCTGTGTTAAACTTGCCATAATGTGTGTGTGTGTGTGTTGTTGGAAAGCTAAAAATACAGGTTTCATCTTTCTTCTTCAAGCTGTTTGAGATAAATTGTGACTCTAACAGATTCAGATACCAAACCAATGGTGAATCTTATTCTTCCAAAGCACCTTCTCTTTCTCTTTAATGCTCTCAAATCTGACTCCTACTCCCACCAGTCTACAAATAGCCACATCCAATGATCTTTATTCAGTCTTCATCATATTTTTCACCATATTTTTAGAATTTAACCATGATGGTCATCACCACCTGCTTCATTAAACTGTATCTTTCTTTACATTCCATGCAGCTAAACTATGTGAAGGCTCTTCTTATATTTTAGATTCTTTGCCCTTATAGTTTATTAATGTTTTTCTCTCCTTTTAGATTTAAGCTGCAGCATCAGCCTTTTTGCTCTGCTGGTCTGCAATTCCAACTTTCTGTTGGCCTTTTATACTTGCATATTTGACTGTCATCTTCAACTTAGTATGTCCAAAACTGATCTGACCATATTCTATTTCTCTCAGCCACCAACAAAACTAGCCAGAAGTCAACCTGCTTTCCCAATATCTGTTATTGTTTGGGTTATCATTCCAGTTCAGCAAAAGGAGTAAATACAAATTACCGAGTATATAGAGTAATGGAGGAGGAACTCTATGGGAGGATGCAGGGATGATTATAACAGTAAATTCTGATCTGGGTTTTGAAGAATGATAGGAGTAGGGCACCCAAACAGCAGAAATATTGCAGAATAGTGGCCAAAAGCATAGACCACAGAGCCAGATTGCGTGGATTCAAGTATCAGCTATACTGCTTACCAGTTGAACGACCTTGAAAAATTTCTTAACCCCTCTTTGCATCAATTTTGTCTTCTGTAAAATGGTAATCATAATTCTTATGAGGATTAAGTGAGTTGATACAAGTAAAGCTTTCAGATCAACAGTTCCAAGTATATAGTAGTTATTATGTAAGTGTTTGTCCTCATGATGATGATCAAAGACATATATGGAAATGAGAAACAGGATGGCATGTTCAGAGCATTCACAATAGTTCAATATTGTTAAAGTGAAAAGTGAGCATTGACAGTTACTGAGGTATGAACAAGGGCCAGATAATGAAGGGCCCCAAATGTTAAGTGGGGGCTTTGGCTTTACCACATGGTGACGAAGAACCATTAAGACATTTGGAAAAGAAGTGGAGGTAGAAGTGAAGGTGCTAGAGCAGATTTTGACTTGAAAGAAAAGGAAATGAAAGCAGGGATGTAATCCTCACGCCTTTCAGAATGGCTATAAATAACAAGACAGGAAACAAGTGTTGGAGCGGATGTGGAGAGAAGGGAACTCTCATACACTGCTGGTGGGAGTACAGACTGGTACAGCCACTATGGGAAACAGCATGGAGACTCCTCAAAAAATTAAGAATAGAACTACCATATGATCCAGCTATTCCACTGCTGGTTATTTATCCAAAGAACACGAAAACATCAATATGTAAAGATACATGCACCCCTGTGTTCATTACAGCATTGTTCACAATAGCCAAGACTTGGAAGCAACCTAAGTACCCATCAGGGGACTAATGGATAAAGAAGATGTGGTATATATACACAATGGAATACTACTCAGTCATAAGAAATGATGAAATCCAGTCATTTGTGACAACACGGATGGACACTGAGGGTATTATGCTAAGCGAAATAAGTCAGAGGGAGAAGGCCAAATCTGTATGATCTCTTTGATAAGTGGAAGAGAAAAACAACAACAAACAAACACATAGAGACAGAGGTTGAATTGGTGGTTATCAGAGGAGAAGGGGGGGAAGGAGGAAGGCAAAAGGGATGACTAGGCACATGCGTGTGGTGATGGACTGTAATTAGTATTTGGATGGTGAACGTGATGTAATCCATGCAGAAATAGAAGTATAATGACGTACACCTGAAATTTATACAATGTTATAAACCAATGTTACTGCAATAAAAAAGTAAATTTTAAAAAAAGAAGAAGCTACTGGGAAAAACAGGCAAGCAATGATGAGACACAAGCCTTGACTAGCTTCCACATCTCTCTTTTTACCCACTGAAACCAACCTATCCTTAGGGGTTCAGTGACAGCCTCCTTGATTCTTACTACTGGAAGAGAATTTACTCTCCTACGAACTTCTATAGATTTTGATGTATACTTCCAAACCTGGACATTTTTGAGCATGAAGGAGAAGACAATAAATAATTATGCTAGAACAACAGTTATAAACCAGGACTTTACTTGGCAAACCAGGACATAGGATTACCTCCTATATGCTGTTTGCAGGCACTTACACTGCCTTGATGCAGTGGTTTGGAATATGGGTTTCTTCCTCTCCTCACCCTCTTCCTCCACTTCTGCCACAAGAACATATACACCAGAGAGCGTCTGATAGACAGAGGCTGGCCTTACATACCTTGTATCCTCTACAGTGCTTTGCACTCAGAAGAGCTCAGTAGATATTTAGTAAATGAACAAAATAGTTAATTAATTTTTAGCAATGATCTCAATAGTTCTATGTTTAAGATAGTTATTTACCCCTCTAATATTTTTTTCTCCTTTACTTAGTATATACTATATCAGAGATTGTCATTATATGCAAAATATATAAAGTAATACAATATCACAAAGGTTACAAATGAAAATCAGCTTTGGTATATTGTAGTAATATTGGATATATATAACAAATATTTAAATGGATGTGTATTACATCCATAACAGCACATGCACTGCTTCTTTATTACTTATAAAGAAATAAATATAGATATGTGTAGGTATATATCTACACCTATGTAGTATATATATATAGATATGTATATGTATAGATATGTATATACATAAACATTTCCAAGGTATGAGAGTCCATAAATTGTTTTTTGACTATTTAGAACTTAAAGGTTATGTAATACTCACCTCATTCTTTGCTATGGTGGAACCATTGAGCTTGCCATTTTAAATTTATTCCTTTAAAATGAATTATGGCTTCTGGACCTTGTTTTCTCTTTAACATTACTTAGCCTGATTCTTATCTGCATTATTAATGTTCATCTTTCATCAAGGATGACGAAGAAATGTCTTGTTCAGCAGTATTTCTTGCAGTTATAGAAAACACAAATTTCTGAAGGAAAATAGCTTGTGCCTTTGATCCACCTCAGTCATAAGTGCAGCCATTTGCCCTACCTTAGGGAAAATGTCTTTTGAATTATACTGACTGATAACCTGAAATAGGCACAGTGCTAGAGCAAAAGGTAGTAAATACAAGACTATGATTGTATAAATATGTACGGAGGTGGATAATGGGATTTATGGAGAACGGTTAAAGTTACAGAAATATTTCTTCCAGAGACAAGGGGAGGGAGGAAGAACTTCCTTCAAATACAGCAGAGGTTGTCCTATTTGTCACATATTATGATTTGCTAAAATAAAATTCATTAGGTAGTTAATTGCATGAAATTTCATAAAACTAGCCAGGTATATCTTAGGACTTTATGATACTCCCCTTTCCCCACAACAAAACCTAGGAACTTCCATGGCATTCTCCCTGGACTATGCCTTAAATGTCCAAATCAATTCAAAGATAACTTCAATACAGTGGGCTCCAAGGCTCTGGGCCTATTATATAACCTCTCTTACCTCTCCACAATCTTAGAGCATTTTTTTTTTTTAACTCATCTAATTCTAAAAACCAACACGGGAAATAGCTAAAAACACAGTTCCAAGTCTTACCTCAAATTAAATCAGAATCCCCAGAAAAGGGCTTGAAAATGTCTATTGAGTTATACTGTTAGAATGAGATAGGAGGAAGCTATAGTAAGCTCCCCAGGAGAGTTTTATGATCAGCAAGTCTGAGAAAACCTGGCTTAGTGGTAGGTAGTCTGGTGAGGTTCACAGCTTTCAGGGACTCATCATCAGTTGATTAGAGTACTTAATAAAATACTTAAGAGTCAGAATGTGCTGGCACCAACTAGCACCCCCAAGTTACAGTTTGATTCAGTATGATACTACATTGTGCCCAAAGACTTCCCGGCAATATGGGCTGAATGAACAAAACAAAATAGCTTAAACTTCAGCATACATGATTTAGATTTACTAAAAGAAAACAAGTTCTAACATCAGGGACACAATTAGCTCATCCAGACTTTTGTAAAAGTTAGGGTAAAGTCCCCTTTTCTCCTTTGGGGGAAAAAAACCTTTGCACTGACAAAGGATTCAGCAAGGGGAACGTGGGCTGGATTTCAGCTAGCTCCTTTGTGTGGGACAATTTGAGCAACTGGTGGTAGTTCATTGACATAAACTCCCAATACCAAGAGAGATCACAGAGGAAAGATTAACTTCTAGGCCAATGATCATTCTAAAATTTTAAGGCTATGGAACCCTTTTTACCACTCAAATAGTATCTTATAATAAACATGAGAATTTAAAAGTTATGAGAGGGAATGGGACCAGTACCCACAGGTCTTTGCAAACTTCATTGAAGTTTGCTATTGTTTTTTTGTTGACCTGTAAAAATATTACATGTCTATTATTTAAGAAAATTCTAAAACAATACAGAAAGGTATGAAATATTATTTTCCTACTCTCCTCTCAGAACAGTTTCTTGAGTAGCTGTCCAGGCATTGTTTTATACTTATGCAAATGTATTCTTTATTTGTTATTATAAACAATATATTTTTATGTTGTTCTGCAACTTGGCCTTTCAATTAATATATCTTGGATACATTTCCATTTGGCACATATAAATCTGCCTCATTCTTTTTAAATTGTGCATAGTGTTCCATTCTAAAGATGTAATTAACCAGTCTCTTACTGATGGACGTTTAGATTTTTCCAGTTTTGCTTTATAGCTAGTAAGCCTGTAATGACTATTTTGTTTCTGCATTTTTGTGAAATCTATGAGTACTTCTCCTGGATAAATTCCTAAACTGGATTTTCTATGTCAAAGATATTCACATTTTCCATTTATATACTAGACAGTTGGATTAGGTGTAGATGCTTCTCCTTGAATCAGGGGCCATCAAAGGATACTCTTTAATTTTTCATCTCCCAACATCTCTTCTAGGACAAATAGTTCTACAACCATAACATCTGTAAGGGCAGGAACCATGCCCATCTTACATGGTATAGAGAAATGCCTGCACTGTTCTTTTAAAAAGTTAAGTAAATTAACAACCCACCAGCTTGAATAGATATTGCAAACTGAAAACATCCTTCACAATATCCCCAAATTTACGATCAAAACATAAAGCCAATAATGCATATTTTTGCAGTGAACCCAACACAAAGCAGCATGCACAGCAATGTCATCTTTCGAATAGTGGGAGTTGCATGATATCACATTGTTATTCAAAAAAGTGGCTGACTTGAGAATGAAAAAGGAGAGTTATAACACATACTGTTAGTCCATTTGATGCTATTCAATTCCTACATGCCCCATGACTGATAAATAATGTAATTTAAATTAATTATCTATGAAAAATTATACTTAAAAGAAGCTATCTCATTCAGCAATATAGTTTCTATTTTAAAATATTGAAAAAGATTATATTTATTTCTAAAATAGATGTTGTCTCTATTTTTTTATTACAGTAGCAAAAGAATTATTGTAACAAAATCAAGACTACAAAGTTTATACAGTAGAAAATAAGAAGCCCAAAGACGAACATTGCTAAAATTTGGTTTAATATTTTTTCACTGAGTTATTACTACATGTAAAATTATATCAAAAACATTTACTTAACCTCTCATACTTCCTAAGCTACTGTTTCTTAATCACTGTTCCAGAAAACCAAAAATACTGTTCTAATAAAATCTGTAACACCTTGAGCTCATCGTTTAACTTTCCTGAACATTGGATTCTCATTTACGAAATGAAGGGTTTGGAAGACATAAATTTTCAAGGTCCATTCTAGTTTCAAAACATTATTTTGCTGAGAATAAAACCAATTTCTGGTAGCATAAAACAACAAACTACTGTAATTAACATGGTGACTCAAGTAAATCTTAGTTTTCTAGGCTTTTAAGACAATATACAAAAGATTTCTGGTGAGAAGGGATAGCTGCTGCCTACACACTGATTTTGGTATAATAATTATTTGGGGGGAAAAGGTACCAATATTACAAAAGTCACCCATTACTTAAGAATCTGTGGAAGATGATTTTCTTTCTGCTCTCTCAGGCTGTGTTTCATCAGGGAGCTCACATCCCAGTCTCTAATGCGTTTCTAAAAGAGAACCTAACTCTGGATTACCCTGCCAAATATCCTTGATATTGTCTGAACTACTATTTGGAAATGAATTAGTGGATTTTAGAGCCTGTTATATTCGGGTACACATCTTGAGAGGGTCTCCTAAACCAACAGTTTGAGGATCAAGTTCTGTCTAGACCAAAGCTAATTTAGTCTCGGAAGCCATTAAGTTTTTTGGCCTTAAACTTCATTGCTGTGCCCCACCCACTGGACTATATACAACTATGAACTTCAACTATAAAGAAACTATGACTTTCTAAAGTGTCCTTACTGTTGACAACCCAAAGTGGTATAATCACACACAAACTTCTTATGCTAGACTAACATCAGCTATTAATACAGAATCCAGATTGTTCTCTGTATCCATTATGACACTCTAATGATGAAGCAAGTTTGGTCAATAAATATTCTTAATACCATATTTTAGAATTTTTACTAAAGCAGTGGTTCTCAAAGGATGGTCCCCAGCATCACTTGGAAGTGTGTTAGAAATTCACATTTTTGGCTGCCCACCCCCTAATGAACTAGAACCTCTGCAGGTGGCAGCCCAGAAATCTGTGTTTTAACAAGCCCTCCAAGTGATTCTGATGCATGCTCAAGTTTGAGAACCTTGCTCTAAAGCTCTAAAGCATTCCTTGTCTTATGCATGGGGAAATAACGTTCCGCGGTAGCCAAAAATGCACACACTATTAAAAACATATACATATTTGTATACTATATTTAGAATAATCACCAAAGACAATTTTCACTATTTTTTTTAGTGGGTTTGAAACTCGGTCCCCAAATTCCCATGTGCAAGAAATTTCTATTTCTTCTTCTTTTAAATATAATAAAATTTAAAGCTGAGCATCAGTCCCATTGGATTACCAGGAAATTAATTCTCACTCAGCATTACAACACCCTTCACTCCCTGGCTTCAACCAGAACCCAAGAGGCTTATATACATATGGTGTTCAGAAAATGGGAGATGTTTCTTGACCCTCCCATCCATCATAGCCTCTGATGATATCATTATTGTCCAAACTAAGTGGCTCCCTGAGGTCAGTATCCTGGACTCAGCTCTATTGGACACACCAGGCAACAATTTATCTGAGGTTTCACCTCTTTCTGGGTGCACTGTCACAGATCAGGGGTGGATCCCTAAAAATTACAGGATTCTATTGGTTCCTGTTTCTGGAACGTGCTCCTTCCTCTCTTGCCTCAGACACACTTCTCTGGCTCCTCCTACTCACCAAGAAACCCAGACTCATTTCTTTCATAAACTTAGTCTTTTACAAAAGATTCAAAAAGCTTCTAAAATATAATTTCCTGAGATGATGAAAATGTCCTCTATCTGTGCTGTCCAATACAGTAACCACTAGCCACATTTAGCTATTGAGCATTTGAAGTGTGGCTAGTGCAATTGATGAATTTAATTTTTTATTTTAATTAATTGTAATGTAAATTTAGACAGCCTTATGTGGCTAATGACTACTTTATTGGGCAGCAGAGTTCTAAAGGCCTTTGTTTCCACTCCGCTACAAAAATATTCATGGCCTAGATATCTACATGAATCAAGGAAAATGGAACACATGGAGAGCATGACAAAATAACATCTCAAAAGAGTTCTCTGGTGATGAGTATAGAAGTGTTCATTATACTGTTCAACTTTTCATATGTTTGAAAACTCTCAAAATAAAAACGTAGGGAAAAAATATACTGCCACAAATTAAAGCCCAGTTTTAAATGGATTTATGAGCAGGGATCCTAAGCAGTGAGCCCCAGCTGTTTTAATTCAGCCAATTCTGACAAGTGATGAGAATGACAAGGCTGATGAGGAGGACGCAGTGAATGAGAAACCAGGAGCTGGATGTGCAAAGAAAAAACCTGGATACTTTGGGGTGAGAACAAAAAATCTCCTCAGCTGCCAGAGGGAAACAAGCTCTGCCTCCAGGCATTACTCTGAATGGGAAAGGTCCTCTTTCAGTAGGAGATGGAGCCTTCAGGGTGGAGGGAAGTTCAGTTGTGTCAGTGTGAAGTGATACTTTGATGAACTTCTGGCCTCATTTCTTATAGAAAAAGAAATCAACCTGGCAGAATGAGAGGTATTTAGGGCAAGCACATTGGAAGCGGCAATTCAAGTAGAGCAGAGGTGTCACACAGTGGCTATTAATACACAGATGCTGAAATGGATGCAGGGAAGGACAGATGGATGGAAAAAGCAGAGAAAGAAAGGTCACTCAGAAAGATTATATCTGACATATCTGAAGATCACACTAGAGCATAACATCCTGCATAACCTTAAGTCTACTAGGCCTGGAGTCCCTGTCCCCTCCGTTATTTTTGCAAACTCAACATTTTACACTAATGTGTGTTGCCTCTAAGGAGTGGTGATGACTACTTGGAAACTGACATAAACCAAGTTATCAAGAATCAGACACCTAGAAAGCTAAAGCCTGATTTTTCTCAACTGTAAGGTAAAAATTAGAACAGAGCTTCGGTTATCTCACGTCCAGAAATAAGAGTTTCTAGGAAGTGTGCACCATGAACTTGATGTTGGGTAAGATCGTTCAGATGTGACCTGGGGCCTAAGTGAGTAAAATCTAAAATAATGAACTGCCTACCCTAACGTCACACCAGGCAGAGGGGGGAGTTATCACTATTCTTTGTACATCATTTTACTTCTATTTCTGCATAGATTACATCATGCTCACCATCCAAATACTAATTACAGTCCATCACCACACACATGTGCCTAATCACCCCTTTCACCCTCCTCCCTCCTCCCTTCCTGTCTGGTAGCAACCAATCCAATGTCTGTCTCTATGTGTTTGTTATTTTTATCTTCTACTTATGTGCAAGATCATACAGCTTTTGACCTTCTCTCTCTTAGTTATTTCACTTAGCATAATACCTTCAATGTCCACCCATGTTGTCACAAATGGCTGGATTTCACTATTTCCTATGGCTGAGTAGTATTCCATTGTGTGTATATACCACATCTTCTTTATCCATCAACCCTTGATGGGCATTTACCTTGCTTCCAAGTCTTGGCTATCGTGAACAATGCTGCAATGAACACAGGGGTGCAAGTTTCTTTATGTATTGGTGTTTTTGTGTTCTTTGGATAAATACCCAGCAGTAGAAGAGCTGGATCATATGGTAGTTCTACTCTTAATTTTTTGAGGACTCTCCATACTGTCTTCCATAGTGGCTGCACCAGTTTGCACTCCCACCAACAGTGTATGAGAGTTCTCTTCTCTCCACATCTTTTCCAACACTTGTTTCCTGTCTTGTTAACTATAGCCATTCTGACGGGTGTGAGGTGATATCTCATTGTAGTTTTGATTTGCATTTCCCTGATAGTTAATAATGTTGAACATCTTTTCATGTGCCTGTTGGCCATCTTTATATCTTCTTTGGAGAAATGTCTGTTCAGGTCTTTTGTCCATTTTTTAATTGGGTTGTTAGTTTTTTTGTTGTTGAGATGTATGAGTTCTTTATATATTTTGGAGATTAACCCCTTATCAGATATATGGTTTGCAAGTATCTTCTCTCAATTTATAGGTTGTCTTTTGTTTTGTTGATGGTTTCCTTTGCTGTGTAGAAGCTTTTTAGTTTGATGTAGTTCCATTTGTTAATTTTTTTCTTTCGTTTCCATTGCATGGTCAGACACAGTACTTGAAAATATGTTGCTAAGACCAATGTTGAAGAGCGTACTCCCTATGTTTTCTTCTAGACGTTTCATGGTTTCAGGTCTTACATTCAAGTCTTTAATACATTTTGAGTTAATTTTTGTGTATGGTGTAAGATAATATCTACTTTCATTTTTTTGCATGTGGCTGTCCACTTTTCCCCACACCATTTGTTGAAGAGACTTTCCTTTCTCCAATGTATGCCATACATACAATGGAGAAAGGAAAGTCCCTTGTTGAAAATTAGCTGTCCATAGATGTGTGGGTTTATTCCTGGGCTCTCGATTCTATTCCATTGATCTGTGTGTCTGTTTTTGTGCCAGCATCATGCTGTTTTGGTTACTATAGCTTAGTAGTATATTTTGAAATCAGGGAGTGTGATTCCTTCAGCCTTGTTCTTTTTCCTCAGTATTCCTTTATCTATTCAGTGTCTTTTGTTGTTCCATATAAATTTTAGGATTCTTTGTTCTATTTCTGTGAAAAATGTTGTTGGAACTTTGAGAGAGATTGCATTGAATCTATAGATTGCTTTAGGAAGGGTGGACATTTTAACTATGTTAATTCTTCCAATCCAAGAGCCTGGAATAGCTTTCCATTTCTTTGTGTCTTCTTCAACTTCTTTCAAAAATGTTCTATAGTTTTTAGTATACAGATCTTTCACTTCTTTGGTTAAGCTTATTCCTAGGTATTTTATTCTTTTTGTTGCAATTGTAAATGAGATAGTATTCTTAATTTCTCTTTCTGCTATTTCATTATTAGTGTATAGAAATGCAACTGATTTTTGTATGTTGATTTTGTATCCTGCAACTTTACCATATTCATTTATTATTTCTAGAAGTTTTTTGGTGGATTCCTTAGGGTTTTCTATACATAAAATATATATTTTTTCAATGTGTTTAATGTGTGGTCTAGTGTGTTGTTTAAGGCCAACGTTTCTTTGTTGATCTTCTGTTTGGATGATATATCAATTAGTGTAAGTGGAGTGTTAAAGTCCCCTACTATTATTGTGTTACTATCTATTTCTCCTTTTATGTCTGTTAATAATTGCTTTATATATTTAGGTGCTTCTATTTTAGGTGCATAGATATCTACCAGTGTTATATCCTCTTGTTGGATTGTTCCCTTGATCATTATGTAGTGCCCTTCTTTGTCTCTTGTTACAGTTTTTGTTCTAAAGTCTATTTTGTCTGATATGAGTATTGCTACCCCAGCTTTCTTTTCATTGTCATTTTAATGGAGTATCTTTTTCTATCCCTTCACTTTCAGTTTGTGAATGTCTTTAGGTCTGAATTGTGTCTCTTATATGCAGCATATATATGGGTCTTGTCTTTTTATCCAATCAGCCATCCTATGCCTTTTGATTGGAGCATTTAGTCCATCGACATTTAAAGTAGCTATTGATATGTACGTACTTACTGCCATATTTTCACTTTTTTTCTTGGTGTTTTAGTAGTTCCTCTTTGTTCCTTTCTTCTTCTCTTGCTCTCTTCCCCTGTGGTTTGATGGCTTTCTTTGGTATTATGTTTGGGTTCCTTCTTTCTTAGTTTTTTGTGTATTTATTATAGGTTTCTGGTTTGTGATTACCATGAGGTTCATATACAATAACCTATGTATATAGCAATTTATATTGAGTTAATGGTCTCTTTAGTTTGACTTCTATCTTAAAGCTCTACTCTTTTAGTCCCCTCCTCTCACATTTTATGTTTTTGATATCATATCTATCTTTTTTGTGTCACTATTCTTTGTTTTTATTCTATCAACCAGAAAATGATTCTTTAAAGGAGTAGAAGGAAAGGCAGATGGAATCTTGTCAAGATGTTCTGTATATCACAGTTGTAAACATTTAAATAATTCATTATTCCTATTTCAAAACAACAGACTTTTTTGAAATGTATTTTTCTGTCTTCTCGCTCCTACTTTTGCATAGATGAAATGTCAAGATATAGCCAAAAAAGAGAGAGAAAAAAATAACTCTCCTAGTAAGTCTCTGTCATGGTATTTGAGCAGAAAAATTCATTACATCTGATAGTTCAGGTGAGTAAGAAGCAAATTTCCTGTTTTCAAAAGCTCTTAGCCATCAGATATCTGAATCGCTCAGTATTTTTAAAGAAAAACAAACTATCCTACAATGGTCTAAAAGAAATCAGTTTTAGTAACTGAGTGGAAGGATTCCCTGGACTATAAAGTGATGTGAATTTATAATCCCTAAACCTGCGCAGAGACCACTCAGTTGAGTCTTCTGTTTACTTGCACTTCCTAAAACAGCTATTAAAGCTGTCAGTACTTGTAATTTGTTCCTTTCCTTTTGTGAATGTCTGTTCAATGTCTGTCTATCTTTACTAGACTTTAGACTCTAAGAGAGGAGGAACAAGAATTCTCTTTTCCGCCATAAGCATTCATTAAACGTTTGATGAATGAATGATTAAACAGCACATTGTTAGAACTTAGATCTCTTCTTCAACTTTCTCCAAAGTGTCATTTAGCAAAAGAAATGTGAAAAGGAAGTGACTGACCATTATCATCTTCTCCCTAACTTAAATGAATAAAATTGTAGAATTTTAAAGGGATGGGTTATGACAACCGTCTTATTTTTTGCATCAGCAGACACCACACTTCACACATGATTCAAAAGTACAGTAGTTTTTGTGCTGTGTTATTTGGAAAAGAAAAGAGCACCAGATAGCATATGGAAGGCCAAATCCTAACCTCAGAGAGGTAAGATGGCTTGCTCCATAGTCAAACAGCTCATTAGTTAAGGAGCTTTCCTTTAATGTGCCTTGAAATTTTCCTGTAAAGGTGCTATGAACTTTTACAGTGCTTTTCAAATTTTGAAGTACTTTCACATAATCTCATTTAGTCTATTAATTGACAAAGCAAATAATACAATCCCATTTCCAATTACCCATTACAAACATATCAACTAAAGCAGAGAAAAGTTAATGACTTGCACGAAGTTGCAAAATTATTAAGAGACAGAACCTTAACTCAAATTCAGCAATTTTGACTTCAGTTAACCTCTAACTTTTCCATGATGTTGCCTCTGAGACTGAACTGTGTGCTAGTTTACTTGGATTGCAAACATTTTTAACCTCTATCCCTCCTATTTCAACCTCATAATAGTAGCTTTAAGAAGAAAAGAAAAGACAGACACTTCATTTTATCATTATTCAAAACTGCTTTGAAGGCTAGATTGGGAGTAGAAAACTCTGGGACCTTGGGTAGATTATTTTATATCTTTGAGCTTCATTTTACTCCTTTGAAAAATAAAGAAAGAAGTTGGACAATAGTCTCCAAAGTTCTTTCCAGCTCCCAGATTTAATGATGACATTATCTGTCTTATTTTTTGTCTACTTAATTTTACTGTTGTCTTCACTAAAACCATCTATTCTTCCTAAGTGCTTTCCTTTAACTTCTTAAATATGTGATGAAGTAATAGAGATACAAGTAAATAAGTGTAAGAACTGGAGAGAAGAAAGCCAAACAGACTCAACTGAAGGGCCCCAACAGTCCTATAAGATTTACTAAATGCTTATGGAATCAATACTGTATTCTGTGTTTGGAGTACTTGGAAGTACAAATAATTATAGGTTAAAGTTATTCAATGTTTACCATATACCTAATACTGATGTGTCCATTAAATATTAATTCATTTAATCTTCTTAATAACTTGGAGGTATTAGTCTCACTTTACAGCTGAAGCACAGAGAGTTTAAGTAATTTTTTTCCATTGAGCAAGTAGTGAATGGTGTTACCAGAATTTGATTGCAGACGACCTATCTCCAGGGACCAAGCTTTTACCACTTACACTAGATTGGGTGAATTTAAGGTGCTCACCACTTAGCAGAGAAGATTAAACAAACAAACAAAAAATACACCATAACACAAAGAATACACAAGTGCAGAAAGTCTTACAGAGCACTACGTGTTTAACGGAAATTATTGGTAATAGAATGCCTATTATGTGTCAAGAACTTTTCATATGTCTGTTAGGTGTTAGTTTCTTTAGTAAATAAGGAAAATGAGGCTCAGGAAATTACTTCCCCAAGTCACAAAAGTAAATAGCATAATAGTAGCTCCATCTCAGGTCTGAGAGACCATATTCTTTCCAGGACACCACGCAATCTCTGACATCCAGCCAGTTATGGCGATCCCTAAAAGCTTCATTGAGAATGAGATCGGAGATGAACTCTGAAGAAAGAGTAGATTTTCTCAGATGAAGAAAGAGCTCAGAGCAAAGCAAGAGAAAGCGTTCCTAGAAGAAGGAATGGTTGTCCCGTCTGCTTGAAATAAAAGCCCTGTGAAGTGGGAGGTGGGAGATAAGGCTTGAAAAGACACTGAGATAAAGGGTCTTAGATTTCAGACTCAAAAGTTGGTAGGCAAAAGTGAGCCAATGAAAATGTTTGAGCTAGGGAACACATCAGTTTTTCAAGGAAGACAGAGTTTTTCACCACCTGAGAGCCGAAACAAATTTCTCACATGAGACCTTATGCAGGGAATATCAAGTTACCAGGGATGTCAAAGCAAATTCCCATAGTTTTAATTCAATAAACACTCATGAAATGCTAGGCATGGTGTTTTGTGCTAAATAATTTTACCATAGAACAAAATTTGAAGGAAATTCGATAAAGGGCTAAATTAATATGGTCCAAGTGTGCAGCTTTCCGAGGGTCTGCCAGCCCAAATTTAGACTTAGAAGATCTCAGAAAGGTAGCTTGATCATCTGTTCCTTTAACCATGATCCTTAGATATTTTCTTCCAGGTGAACTTTTCACTTGTAACCAAAAGCATACAGTTCAAGATTACCTACTTTGATGAGCAGTCTGTGGTATTCTCTGACGCATACCAAGTGCAGATTAATCCACATGCTTTGAAAATCAGACCAGAAGATATTACCAGTTGTCCAGCACCACAAACGTTTAGCTTGACTATGAATGTTGGAAACAAAAAAACAATCTTCATTAAAACAATATGTGCCTCTTCGGGTGAAATGTTCTTTAAAGGTAAACCAATGAGAAATATCACCTAGACTTGAAACCTGGGATAGTAGCCACCCTTTCTGTCAAGATCGTCATTATCTAACCTACTGGCATGGGAAGAAGTCAATGCTCACTGACTCCTCAACAAATTTAAAATCTGATTAAGGCAACTTTGAATCATATCAACTAAGGTAAGATAATTAACAGCATCAAAATTTGGAATCTATGTAAAACATTCTACAAAGATCAGTTAAACCTCAAACCACTATTTTAAGAATATCTTTAAGCAGGAATAGGAAATCTCTTATTCCATTATGTTTCAATTTAATTCTCTTAAGAAATCTACGAGCAGCTGACAGAGTTGCCTGATAGGTACAAACACCACAGTTTGCATAAGGATTAATTTTATTGTCACTTTAAAATCAGCAGTATCATTAAAGAAAAAGAAACACTGAAAAAATAAGTTCCTCTCATTATCAGGACGGGTAAAAAAGGACTAATTTAATATGCATTCTAACAAACACGGGACTGCAGCAACGCCTGCAAAGCAGGTGAGCCCAAGGAGCTCATCCCCTTTCTAAGAACTTGTGATTTTTCTGCGCCACCTTGTGGCCATAATACAACTACTACACGTAAAAGTAAAAGGTTTTTCTCTGCGCTGGTCAGGTCTTCAAACAGCCGCATTGCGGGAATCTGTCTCTACACAAACCTGAAGAAAATGGTGCCTTTTGTTGTAGCCAGTGATGGGAAAGACTGCCTTTTTTCCTACTTCCTCTCTCATTTCCTCTGTTCCTTAATTCCACATCCTCGGGCCCGCCCACCCACTGTCCTCCAGGGGCAGTTTCCCTGTTCCACCTCCTCCGCCCTCCCCACCATCCGGTCGCGCCCGGGTCCCAATCCGCAGCCTTCCTCCGGGTCCCCGCCCGCGCCTCCTCCCGCAATCCCTGCAGCGAGGGCCCGCCCTCTCCCGCCTGCAGCCAATGGCGGCGCGGCCCCGGCCCGCCCCGTCCCTCCCGCCGCGTTCTGGAGCGCGAGCGGGGTCGGGGCCTCCTCGGCGGAGCCCTGAACCCCTGGCTCTACAGCTGGGCTGCGGCGGGCGCACGCCCTGGAGGCCCGCGGCCCAGCCCCGGGGGAGCCATGGACTCGCAGGCGCTGAAGGTGAGCGGGCGGGGCCTGGACTAGGGTTGCTTTGGCGGGCGGCGAGGGACTGGGGGGCGTGGAGGGAGCGCGGGCCGACTTCGCGAGGCCGTTACTACCCCGCTGTGCCTTTGCTGCCCTGGTTCTCTGGAGGCCCCCGTCCGGCCGGGTGGGCCTGGAGCCCGCATCACCTGGTCTCCCTCCGGGGCCCTGCTTTGGGATCTTGACCTTCCCCGCGCGCTGCTTCCCGAATTGCCGTTAGTGTGCTCGTCCCACCCTAGGTGTTGTGTTCACTTTACTTTTGTATCCTGTTTGCTCGGAAAGCTTGGTCAACGCAGGACACCTACTGCTCTTCCTGGGTGCGATTTTTAAGAACTTAGAGCAAACTCGTGTCAGCTCCCCCGTTGGACGTAAAAGGAGCACAAAAAGATTACATGAAAACAATTCAAGACATAGGCTTAAAAATGGAGGAGTCTTATTTTAGGATCATGGTCTTCTCTATTTATCACTGATTCATCCATTCAGCAAATATTAAATACAGTCCACTTGAGAAATGGTGATCTGAAAACAAAGACATGAGGCTTGAAGATAAGTTTCTTTTAAGGATGATGGTCTCCTCCATTCATTTGTTCACTGATTCGCTCGTTCAGCGCGTATTGATGGAGAGCTTACTGTGTGTCCACTAGAAGCTGCAGATAGTGATGAACAGAACCGATTTTACGGCCTTCACAAATTTTACAGTCTAATGCTGGAAAAAAACCTTGATCAAATTATTCAACAAATGTTTATCGGATGCCTCTGTGACTGGCACTATTCCGAACCCTGAGGATAATATGCCCTGAAGTAAGAGAACTAAGAAGAACCCTCCCACTCTTGGAGCTTACGTTTGAGCAGGGGGATTCAGACAGGACTGTGTTAGATGGTGGTGAGTGGATGGAGGACGATTTGGCAGTGATAGGTGTGCTGGAGTGTTGTGCTTTTTTGCGTGAGTCTTTACATTATCTTCCTGTGAAGCCTTGTCACATCTCCTTAATTTTTTTTCATCATCTTAAATTTATTCTTTGTGCTGCCACCCAAACGAACTCTTTAATAAAAACACTTTCATGCTAAAACCATTATGTGGCTTCTCATCACTTTGCCTAAAGGAGCAAATCCAAGTCCTTAATATGAAGCCCTTCTAGAGCCTACCTTCCTCTCCAACCTCCTCATCTAGTAATCTCTGTCCTACTTAAGATTCTCAAACAGCGAATGGCAAACTTTCACTGTTAGGGCCAGATAGTGCATATTTTAGGCTCTGGGGGCCATAAGGTTTCTGTGGCATCTAATCTGCCATTGTAGCATGAAGGCAGCCATAGACGATACTTATGCAAATGAGCATGGCTTTGTTCCAATAAAACTTTATTTATGGTCACTGAAATTTGAATTTCATGTAATTTTCGCATGTTATGAAATAGTTTTGTTTCTTTTTCCTCAACCATTTGAAAATGTACAAACCATTCTTAGCTCGCTGGCCATACCAACACAGGCAGCAGGCCCGATATGGCCCATGGGCCATAGTTTGCCAATCCCCGTGCTAGAATATGCAGTGACTTTTGGTCCTCTCCATTCCCACCCTCCCCCTGTATTTCATTGCTGATTTCTTGTCTCTCTGTTGATGCAGTTCCGCTGCCTGGCTAACTCCTGTCCCTTCCTCAAGAATCATGAAAGGGGAATAGGAAGAGTGTGTATGTGTGTGGAGGGGGAGTGAGGAATTTGCAAATCAAGAGTCACTTCTGAAGTCCTCCCCAAGATTCTTTCCCTTAATTTTACTCTTCCATCCTCCCACACCCCACCCTTATTCTCCTGCATTCCCAAAGCAACTTATAAAGTCTTTTCTTGGATTTACAACATTGTATTTCAGTTTGTCTTTAGATTCTAGTCTCATCTGAAAAACATAAGCATTTCTGGGGCAAGAGCCGTGTCTTATTCATCTTCATATTCATGGTACTTAGCCCAGTGTCTGGCACTAGTAGGTGGTCAGTAAGTGTTTGTTGGACTGAACAACCTAACCTGAACCAAGGTGATAGAAATAAGTATGGAGTGGGAAGTAGACTAGAGAAACAGAAGAACCTACTGACTGGTTAGACTTAGGGGGACGGGGCAGATGGGAAGGGAGGATTCCATGACTCGATTTCTGGCTTAGGTGCAGGCGCAAATGGAAAGATAAATCTGAAGCTTAGATGAGAAGTCTTGGCTGGACACATGGTTTCCTATTTCATCTATATCTAGGGTTCAGAGGAACTTTTTTTCTCCAGAATAGGAGTTTTACAATATGATATAATTAATCCTCACAATGACCTGTAAATGACTAACAGCATTTTACAAATGAGCAAATTGAGGTGCTGTAAGATGGACCAAAAGTTTGAAACCAGGCCTTTTTGCCTTCTAACCCATGTCCTTTTTGTGATACCATGCTATGGCCTTTCAGGAGACTTAAAGGTGCTTAGTGACAGTAAATGCTGGACAGAAGTCAAGTAAGATGATATTAAAAGTGTCGTTAGTTGTGGCAAATCAAAAGGTCATTTGTGACCTTCGGGAAGGGGCACTGGAAGAAAACTGCACTTTCATGAGATGTGCTGTAGGGTCTTAGAGCTGGAGTACGTATCACGCTTTCAAGAAATGTGGCTGAGAAGGGAACTAGAGAGCAGTAACCACGAGGGGGGAAGCAAAGTAAAAGTTACAGAGGATGTTTGCCTAACTCTGTTCTAGAGAAACATGTGGGCCCTCCAGAAACAAGATTCTATGAGAAAGAGCTGTCTAGTTGCTTTTATATGTTGATCCTGTCAATCAGTGCATCATCCATATTTCTCACTCCTGCTGAACCAGCTGTAGAGTCAGAGTCCATAGGTATGGCGTGGCCCAGATTGGTTTATGGAGGTGAATCAGGTGGATCGCAGGTATGGTGAATGTGGCTTCCCTCTTTGATTAGGGTAGTAACTAAGCCTTAGGTATGATCCTGAGAAAAATGGTGTGAAGCATAGACCCAATTAATCAGAACTTAGTATCTCCTGATAGTTTTCTGCCTTGTAAATCTAAATAATATAATTTTGAAGAAAGCTTAAAGATAATAATTTCCCTTAAAATTGTTTAGATTGTTTGTTCTTACTGACAACTGTTTGTTGTAGAACTCAGATAAAAAACAAGATAACATTTGACAATAAATTGCTGAGTTTGGGGGCGTGCCCTATGGCTTAGTGGTTAAGGTTGGTGCACTCCACTTCGGCAGCCCAGGTTTGGTCCCAGGCATGGACCTACACCACTTGTCGGTGGCCATGCTCTGGCGGTGACACACATACAAAATAGAGGAAAATTGGCACAGATGTTAGGGTGAATCTTCCTCAGCAAAAAAAGAAAATTGCTAAGTTTAATTTGTCATTACTTTGTAATGCCATAAAAACCAAATATATATTCTAAAAAGAAGCAAGATTTTTTAAAAGTCTTGTCCTTTTTTTCTTATTCCTTTGTTTGTTTATTTTCTTGCTTTCTAAAACCTTTAAGAAAATGTGGGCAAGGAAAGAGGTGAAAGTAGCCTGATTTCAGTATCATTAAAAATTTAGAAAAAAAGATTGAAATTATTAGAAGACATTGAGTTTTGTGTTCATTGTGTTCTGTATTCCTTATTACGTGCTAGCCTTTAACAATATTTTGAGGAACTTGGAAGAAAAAGAATCACATTATTTAAGGTTTAGATTATTCAAGATTTTAGATTAATATCTGCTTAGAGTATTTCAGAGCACCAGAATCTTTTTTTAATGTTTAGTCCTTCTGTCCTTTTAGACTTTGATTAATTACTATTGTCAAGAGAGATATTTCCATCATGTGTTACTTGTTGCCAGTGAAGGAATGAAGAGATATGGTAATGACCCAGTCTTCAGGTTTTATCATGCCTATGGTACATTGATGGAAGGTATGTGCTGATTATTAAATATGTTCCATAAGTTCTAAATTCGTTTTTTGTACTAAGAATGATTTTTCACTTTATAATTTTGATTTTCAGGTAAAACTCAAGAAGCTCTTCGAGAATTTGAGGCTATTAAAAATAAACAAGATGTATCACTTTGTTCTCTAATTGCACTGATATACGCCCATAAAATGAGTCCTAATCCAGGTATAGTATTTGAGTACAATGCTTAGGATAATTTCTCCTACTACTCAGTTTGTTTTTATTTTTCTCAGTTATCTTAGCATTCAGTCCAATCACACTGTATTATCTATTGTCTATAGATACTATTTATATCATATTTGTTTTATCTTCCTGACAAGATTATAAATTCATCAAGCACAATGAATCTATGTCTTATATTACTTTCATATTCTTTACATCCTATGGCAGAAGTTTCACTAGTATATAGGGATTGTCTGAATTAATGTATAAATGTATATTAGCAATTGTTAAACAACTAAAGAAGGACAGCCCAAAACAGGTATATACATAAATTGCTCTGCAGCAGCCAACTTTACAACTTGTTATGTGCAAATACATTGCTATATGCAGTTTATCTCTTCTACTGTATCTTAAGCTTCTTAAAGCTTTTACATCCCCCAAGGGAGCTAGCTCTTGGAAGATACTCAGTAGATTTTTATCCAGTAGGAGGTTGGGAAATATGACTAAATTATTAAAGGAATGTTATGCATAAACCAGCAATTGAAGTTGTGTGAACTGTCTTAATATATAGTGTATCTTAATGGCTGTGGCAGAAGAATATCAGAGTTATAGGTAATAAAGAAGAAATAGGATTGTATTCTTCCATATATATCCAGTAACAGCTAATAGCATTGTAAATATAGAGCTTGTTTCAAATAGACAGTAACCAAATGTCATAGAATGGTTTTTTAAACATTAGAAAACAGTTTTTTCTTAAGCAAAGTATGACATACCTCCTTCACTCCACATATACATATCAATAAAAAGTTATTTAAAGCATAAATATGTTTAGTAAGTAAACAAATCTAATAGATGCTTACTTTCTGCAAGAGACTGTGTCAGATACTGTTAGAAGATATAAAAGAATTGTAAGAAGTGATTCGTGACATCTAGTTTATAATCTAAGTGAGAAAACAAAGTGTAAAAACCATAAAGATTAAATTCTAATGTTACTACTAAATAAGATGATAAGAAATAAATGAGCCCACAATTCATTGAAAATGGTGTGTACTATTAATCCATAGGAGTAGGCTGGGAAGGCTTTGTGGAAGATGAGGACTTTGTCTAGTCTTTGAAGAGCAGGTAGGATTTGAATATAAAGCTTACTTGTCAAACAGAAGAAATCAATGGGCAAATACATGGAAATGGTTCAGATTGAGGCTTTTCTATGGATCCCCTTTCTCTATGCTCCGGCAAGAGTGTGTTTATCTGGAGCAGAGAATTTGCATAGGAGAGCTGTAGTGGGTAAGTCTAAAAAAAAATGCAATTAGTACAAAATATTTTCTTTCTAGAGTCAAATTTTCACTTCATTGATTATTCTCAAGAGTATTGGTTCTGTTGGGAAATGTGATTTCCAGGACGCTAAAAAGATGGAGGTAGAAATATTGTTTAGAGGCACCTGCATACTGACTCTGCTTTCCGCCGTAGATGATGCTCAGTGAGCTTGAGCTCAGCAGGGTCCCGATGTCTGTCGGTATTGCCTAGGAAAGGCCTAGGTTGTTAGTGTACATTCTTCCCGCATGCTGGCGTAAGCCCTGATTATAAAAGGGCTGTGATGCAGTAAGAACTTGAGCTGATATCTGGCAACAGCCAGCTTTGTGCACAGTGTCACAGCTAACTCATCCCGCATTAAAAACTTGACAGAAATCTGGGCAGGAACGTACAATGCCTGCTCCTCCCCTGATAAGTTCTGTTTCTGTATCTTGACTACTTAATGAAAATGTCTGAAGGTGTTCAAGTGGGTGGTTGGGGACAGGGCAGAAGGGATCTTTTTGCCAAGCGATCGGTAGCCCCCCAGAAACAATTTTGTTTTCTAAACTTACAAAGTTGTACCCTGGTTATTCCACATTTAAATTTAGATTTGTATCATAAGAGTTAAAGACTCAGATACCTTGGAGCATTTACAGAAGGGTAGAGTCTATTTGAATCACAGCCTTCAACTTCGACGTTTCTTCTTCCTTATTGCATAACTGATCCTGATTCTGATTTGATCCAGGATTTGGATCTAATTGACATTTGTGTCCTAGCACATACTCATCTATAATGGATTTAATAGAAGTGATTAGAGTTACTAGAAGGAGACCATCTGTTTAAGGGAGCAATCTGGCAGTTAGTACTAACCTATGTAGGTAACAGTAATTATACTACCTTTTCACTGGCCTGTGACAGTAGTTGGCATGTTTATGTATTTTAAAATTGGATTAGGCAGTCAGGTAGTTTGAGTACTAGTCCAGAATCTGTCCCTAATAGTTGTATCATTTTAGAATCGTTACTAATTTTTCAGGTCTTATTATTAAAAAATACTTGCATATATATCCTTTATGTCTTGGGAACAACATAAAATGTAGAGCTGTAGTGTGCATCGCAGCGGTTGTTAACTACCTGTGGCTGTTGAGCACTTGAAATGTGCCTAGTTTGAGGAACTGAATTTTAAATTTAATTTGATTCTAATTAATTTACTTTTAAATTTAAAACTGATACTTGATTCAGTCATTAGAAAACTTATGTCTGGAGCAATGAGTATATGAATCTGCTTTTTCAACTATGAATTTTATGAAATCTGAGTACAAATCAAGTATTTCTGAAGAAAATTTAGTATCTTAATTGAGACGTGTTTTGTGTAAAACACATACCAGATTTGAAAGATTTAGTAAGAAGGAAAAAAAGCGAAGCATCTCATTAATAATTTTCATGTCAATTATGTGTTGAAATGATAATTTGGATATGTTAAGTTAAATGAAATATATTATTAATTTTACTTGTTTCTTTTTACTTCTTTGATGTGGCTACTCGGAAATTTTGTTACATTGTTGGCTTTTATTTTATTTCTATTAGAGCTGCTATCGGGAGAAGAACTATATTCTCTGCTCTGTTCATCATCTGACTATTGTAAACACTTGATCTAGAATTTAATTTTCATTTAATGTCTTTTTGCCCTCCCAGATAGAGAAGCTATTCTGGAATCAGATGCCAAAGTGAAAGAACAACGTAAAGGAGCTGGACCACAAGCTTTGTACCATGCAGGCTTATTTTTATGGCACGTTGGTCACCACGATAAGGCGAGAGAATATATTGACAGAATGATCAAAATGTCAAATGGTAGTAAAGAGGTAGCTGGTGTTCTTACTTTTAAATAGTAACATTAAAGGAAACTTATGTTGTTTATATATTCAGTAGTATCTACTGTTTAAATCTTTGTTATTGCCACCTCTAGTCTCACTTTATAAGTAGCAGCTTTATTTTAGTATTTTATTATTTTGTAAAATTGTGGTTCTCTGAGGTTGCTTATTTTTATGCTATTTATTAACTCTTGGAAAGATCCCTCCCTGGTTCCTTCCCTTCCTTCCTTCTTTGTCTCTCTCCTTGCTTCCCTGCCTTTGTCCTTATTGAACTGCTCTAGATACACGGCACTATTATTTGCATTGTTAATAATACAAAGGTAAGCAATATATAAACTTCACCTTCATGAATGGATCATCTAGTAGTAGCATAGAGCACATACCCAGCTAATATTGTCAGAAAATTTGCAAATGGTATGAGAGAAGTATGATGAAAGTGCGCAGGAAAGTAATAGTTAACATTTCTTGCTCACTTGCTTTGTGCTAGGCACTATTTTAAATACTTAAGGAGTGATCACATTTATAAGTTAGGAGAATGAAGAAGAATTTCTTGAAGGAAGTAGCATTTAAGCTAAACCCTGAAGGATGGCTGCTGTTTCCACGAGCAAAGATTATGGAAAAGCAAAGTAGATACTCCCAAGGTGGGAAATAAGATGGAAATGAGAGAAACGAGGAGACGTATTGGTCCTGGGTATAGTGAAAAGCTCGTGTTTGACAGGAACACAGGGTACATAAATGAAGAGGTTGGAAGAAAAGCTCGGAGATGTGGGTTGGGGTACATTGAAGAATCATGGCTAGGTACAAACATTTGTATCTAATTTGATAGGCAATGAGAGGTCATTGGAGGTTTTTAATCATGGTAGTGGTATTATTGTGTTGCAAATTCAGAAGATTAATTTAACAGTGGTTTATAGGATGGACTGACCTGGGGAGAAACTAAAATGTAGCCAAAAAAGGTAGTACTTTCCGCAGAAGATTTCGAGGGCCTACACTATAATATTGTAAGTGGGTACTAGTTTGAGAATTATTAAATACCCATGAGACTTGTCAACTGATTACAAAGAGTAGAGGAAAGGTATGGAAGTGTCAGATATCAGGATGTCTCTGAGGTTTTAAGCCTGGACAATTCAGAGACCAGTTAACATGAATAGAAAATACTTTGGGAGGCGAAGGTAGTACTGGAGGAAGGTGATGTATTTGGCTTAGGACATGTTGTATTTCAGGTCCTGGCAGAACAGTGAGATAGAGATATTAGGTGAGCTTTTGGAAAAAGAAGAAAAAGATTTGGAAGAGGTAATAGACTAGAAATAAAGGTTGGAAATTATCCACACAGAGGCAATAGTTGAAGTGATTCAAGTAAGGACCCTGATCTAGTGAGTAGAAGTAGCTTTGTTTTAGTGTTCTTATCTGCCTTTTCAGGTGAAATACAGGGGGGTAAATATCTTAGTTAAAAATTTTTAAGTTTATGAATTAACCTAGAAATTTTTTGACAGAAGAGCAGATTTTACAAGTTTTATCTGACATTAAAAAGAAAAATAATCAACCTATATCCATCTTATTTCCAATTCTATAAACCTTACAGCCCGTTGGCTCACTGATATTTCTGAAAGTAAACATCCATGACTTCTTCAGTTTTTGATTTCAGAGGCCATTTATCCATTCATTTAAAACTCACTGGACTAGTCTCAGAGATTAAGGAGATAGTTGTCAAATTATCTTAATCTTTAATGTACGTGAAGCAAGCCACTTCTGTTTTTCTGTCTTAGTTCATATGGTCTGTTTGCCCAAAAAGAGGTAGCAAATTCTTATTTATATATTGAATTACATGTTTTACAATTATTAATAATAATTTACTAGCAAAGTCTCAGATAAGAATATTGGTTAGCATTAATGGAATATTTAACAAGCTTCTTAATATTAATATTGAGCACAGTTGCAATCTTAAAGGCTGAAATTCATAATAAACTGTTATTTCCAAGACTCTAGACTGGCAAGGGTTTGAAAATGATTTTACTGCACAGATTTTATTGTTTCGTAACATTATTTAATAGAGTACTTTTTATTACTAATTGGAAAAAAAATGACATTAGATTTACCTCTTTCATCAACATTTATTTCTTTCATTTCCAAAGAAATGGAAGTATGATTAGAGTTATTCATTTTGCAGGGACAGGTTTTGAGAGCATGGCTTGATATCACAAGAGGAAAAGAACCTTATACTAAAAAAGCACTAAGGTATTTTGAAGAAGGATTACAAGATGGAAATGACATTTTTGCTCTGCTGGGTAAGGTGAGTTGGAGTTAGAGTAAATAAATCATGTTTTCAGATTTATTCATAATATTTTGGAAACCCAGCAAAGCTAAGTACTCAAAAAAGATAATTTTCATGTTACTTTTATCAATTCTTAACTGTAGGAGGGTCTTGCATTTGTGTAGGACAATGAACAGTAAAAGAAATGTATTCTATACCAAATTCCTGAATCCTGGATAGGTAGTGGTATTGTTTCATACGTTATTTACACACCAAACATTTATTGTGTGTCTGATAAATCCAAGGCATCACTCTAAGATACTAGGGATTCGCTGAGCAAAATAAAACCTCTTGCTTTTGTGGAGCTTCTATTCTACTGGTGGAGGCAGACAATAAAAAATAAGTGAATTATGTAGTATGTTAGAAGGTGACAAATGCATTGGAAAAAAAAATCAGGGAAAGGGGGAGAAGTGAGCTGGGGTATGAATTTGCGATTTTAAATGATGTGGTCAGAGGAAGTGACATGTGAGCAAAGCCTTATAGGAGATAAGGGTTAAAGCCTTTCTGGGTGAAAGCATTACAAGTAGAGCAGATAACAAGTTGAGATACCTTAAGCCATGTTCAAGGCATTGTAAGGAAGCCAGGAGACTAAAGCAGAATGAAGAAGAGAGAAGTGAAGGCTAAAGGGAAAGAATGTGGACATGTGGGGATGGGGAGAGACCGGGCTGATTCTATGAAGCCTTTGGATTTTACTTTGAATCAGATAGATAGGCATCCGATGAAAAGAGAAATAACACAATCTTACTTACGTTGTGAGGGATGAGCAATTGACAGAGTCATTAGAAATCGTTGGTGGGTTGAAATATTTAATTTGGACACTTTTGTTTCTTTGATGCCTTCTGAACACCTTAAAATTTTTTTTTTAATTTTTGATTCAGCAAAAAGAAATTTTATATGTTAGGAAAAAGTCTATTAGATAAGCAGTAGTTTGGGGAGATTAAAAAAAAGAAAGAGGAGAGGAGTAGTGTCTTGGCTATTGTTAACGCATATCACTGTTGATAATTTCTGTGGATAGTGAGCCTGTTCAGATTTTTGCCACCACTACGTCTAATATTCAGGCTGGTTGGACTTCAGTTTGACCTACTGGTACTGCTAGAGCAATTGAGCATTTAGCAAGTCTTTAAAAAAAGTTTTTCTTGATCATTTCTATACCTACACTTTTCTAAAGAAAAGCTGATTGATAATCTTCTAAGGTAGGGCTATTTAAGGTGTTAACATAAGCAGCTTAGGAGGGATTTACCTTTTTCCTCCTATACTTAAAGTTGGTGTAAATTCTTTTTCTGATATAACCATTCCAATTATGTATTTATTTTTCGGTTAATTCAACAGGAAGTTTGCATTAGTCTGATTCCAGCTGGGAATGGTATGAACCAAATACACAGCAAATTTAGTTTCACTTGGGTATGCTGCATTCACATGGGAGGTGAAAATCTAAGGCAGTATTAAATGTGGACACATGTAAGGTCTTTTAGCATAATTTGGTTATTTTACATTACCAACTATTTAGGTATATGTAATATGAAAAATTATCTACATTCATGTTTTTCTATTATAGTCAACTATTGAGAAATTTATTTTGACATAGTCAGTGGTATCTCTGAGTGGTTCATACTTTCCTTTAATTATATGGGAATATAATCTCAAACTGATTTTAGGAATATATTGCTGTTCTACTGTACATCTATTGAGACTGGATACTCATTTTGAACAGAGATATTCCAGGACTAGATTTATTCCTAAAGGAGATCCAGAAGCAAATTTTTAAAAATCTAATATGTAATAAACATGCCTCATTATCTGTTCTTAAAGCACCAAATATATTTATAGCTTTATTTTTTCTGGCTTTGGAAGTAATACATGGACATTGTAAAAAATTTTTTCAGAATACAGTAATATCTGAATTAAAAGTAAATATCACTATTAGAGACAACCAGTTAAACTATTATATTATAAATGGTATATCTTCATGTCAGTAAATATAAATCTACAAATCTTCATAATTACTTTTAATAGCCACCTAAATTTTTTAAAATAGATATGCTATAATTAAATCCTGTATAGACATTTTGGGTTATTTTTATTTTTTCTATTATAAAATAATTCTGCCATAAAAATAATCTCTATGCTTCTTTGTGATCTTATCCAACTATGTTTTTAAGATAATTCCTAGAAGTAAAAATGTTGAGGTAGAGGGAGTTTTTTGACCTTTATTTTGCTTATTCTTTAAAATCTTATCTTCTTGAGCCTGAAAGTAATTTTTTTTTAAGTCTCGTAGTTTTAGATGCTATTTGCAAATATCCAGGAAATATTTTAAAAAGCTAATTTTTCTCTTCTAAATGGAAACATTCTTTATATTGTTTCTAAAAACATTTTTTAATAATTTTATCCTGTAATCATATTTCTCATTTATTTAAAAGAGAATTTTAAAACAAAATCACTTATATAAAATATTTTTTCATTCTGTGATGTTTTAAAATTTTGTTTTGATAAAAACATTTTTTCATATTATTAAAGTGATAACTATTACTTTAAGTCAGAAAACAAAAATAGAAAATGTTAAACACTAATATTCTACCTATTTTGGGATAACTATTGTGAGAACCTTGGTATATGTGATTGCAGTTTTGATGTCACTTTTTTTCTCCCATTAGGCACAATGCCTTGAGATGCGCCAGAATTATTCAGGTGCTCTGGAGACTGTGAACCAGATAATCATGAAATTTCCAAGTTTCCTTCCTGCTTTTATAAAGAAAATGAAACTACAACTAGCCTTACAGGATTGGGACCAGACAGTTGAGACAGCACACAGGTTGAGTAAAAAAGACAACACAAATATCTTTGGATCTGGTTATAATTTTGAGAAAAAAGAAAATCTGTGTGAATATTTTTATTGTAAGATTTTTTAAAATTTGATTTTTCTGAACAATATAGAATTGAGGAAAAACTTAGCATTGCATTGTTTTTAAAAACTAAGTTTATTGATTTACATAAATATCTGAGTACCTGTTTTAGGACAGACAGTCTTTTGTGCCAACATACAAATACCCCTGCCCTCATGAAGTTTATATTCAAATGAGAGGAACCATATAATAAGCAGAACAAATAAGAAATTAGGTAGTGTGCTGGAAAGTTTTAAGTGCTATGGACAGAAGATAAAGCAGGAAAGTGAAATAGGGAGTTGGGGGAGGGGGTTCAGTTTTATGAGATGGTCAGGGAAGGCCTCACTGAGAAGATGGCATTTGAGCAAAGGGAGCAAACCATGCAGATGTCTGGGAGAAGACTTGGCAGTAATTGCCAAAAAAAAAAAATTGAACATAAATCTAAGCAAGCCTCTAGATCCACTACCAATTTATAAGAAATACAGAGAATAAGCAACAAGTCATACAGTATATGGCAGACAATCAAGGTCTTTGCACTAGGCTCTTTACATCTTGCAACTCTCCCGTTTTCTAAAATCTCATGACATTGGTATCCAGCGGATAGAAGGGGAGAGTGTGGAGGAGTCATTCCACTTTTCTTAAAAGCCAAGGTCCAGAAATGGCATATATTGCTTCATCTCGCACTGACCACATCTAACTGCAAAGACGACTAGGAAATGTTCGCTAGCTGTGTGCCCAAGCAAATAAGTGGAGAATGGATTTGAGGAGACATTGCAGTCTTTCCTCAGGCTTACACATTTGAAATTTTGATAGACGCTGCCAAATTGTTCTCCTAAGAAGTTATACTCCCATGAATAGTCTATTGAATGCCCCCTCCCTGTATCCTCACCAATTCTAGCTATTATCAGTGTGGTGGTTTTGTGGGGTTTTTTTAAACAATCTGGTAGAGTCAGAAGAGTACCTCATTTTTATTTTCATTTCCTTGAACATGTTGATATTGAGCATCTTTTTTTATGCTAAAAGCTATTTTTTTTTTCTGTATATTGACTGATCCTTCTTTTTCTTTTTGATATCTTTTGGTGCAAGTTCTCCATCATGTTTCTTTTCTGATAGTTTTCTTGGCTCTTCTTTTGCAGTTGACTGTCAGAATTAACTTATTAAGTTAACAAAGAAAGCTTATAAGATTTTGGTTTGAATTGCATTAAATCTATAGATTATTTGGGGAGAATTTTTTTGAACCCCAAATGATTGTTATCATCAGGCAGCTATGGGTGCCTAGCAAACAACTACAAATCCCAGGAGATGAGAATAAGCACTCATTTCTCACTTTTGTGTGGGTCATCTAGGGTCGGCTGATCTAGGGCAGCTTGGATGGGTCTCCGCTTCAAATTTCAGCTCCAGCTGGGTAGGCATGGCACCTTGTTGCAGTTTGAGCTCTGGTCAGCTCTAGAGTGTTCTTCCCTGGGCTCAAGCCAAAGAACAGCAGCTACCCAGAGGAAACTCTTCTTCTCATGGTGACAGCAGAGATGCAAGAGGACAAGCAGAAATATGCAATGCCTCCGAAACTTAGGCATGGCCCGCTGCCACTGCTGCCCACATTCCATTGGCCAATATAAGAAAAATGTCCCAGTCCATCATAGTCAAGGAGCAGTAACATAAAATTGAGCTTTTGTAGGGGTAACTGCTCAGTTACATGGCAGAAGGCATGTCAAGGAGGGTGGAAAAACTGGAGCTAATGACTCAGTGAACCACACTATTCCTGATAGGAAACCTAGTGTGTTACCTCATTTGTTCAGTTCCTTTTGTCCTTGAGTAGGAATTTTTATAGCTTTTGCATGTTTTTTACTGAGTTTATATCTTTTTGCAGGGGGAGGGGGAGCTGTTCTTATTAATAGGATATTTTTCCATAATATTTTCTAATTTGTTTTTATCACGTAGGAATCTATTTTAATGTGAATTACATTAACAGATTTTATTATTATTATTATTTAACCCATCTTTGCATTCCTGGAATTCTTGTAATAAATCTGCCTGGTCAAGGTGAATTATTCTTTAAAATACTGTTGTGTATGGTTAGCTAATACTTTATTTAGGATTGCCAAAGGATTTAATGAGACTGTTACAATCTACTCATATCTTTTTTAAACATATTAAAAACTAAGATTCAGAGGGTTTTTTTTAGTTTAAGTCATGAGGTTGACAGTTTTCATAAAGGAGGTATTATTTTACTAATTAGAATTGCTTATTTTGACAGTGAACTTAGATCAGCAAACCAACTTTTCAAGCTTTTGAATAAAAGAAAATACATAAGTTTATTTCAACATTAAGTGAAATGTTTTTCTGCAGGTTAATGCTTCAAGATAATCAAAATGTGGAAGCACTAAGAATGCTGGCTCTTTACTATTTGTGTAGGGAGGGGGATATAGATAAGGTAAGTTTCTATTTAAGATAAGTACTATTTAAGTTTCCCGTATTAAAAATATGTGTCGTCACACATATGTGATATACTTTAGAGCCTTGAAGTGCTTCTTTAGAATGTTTGTCATGGTAGTTTTTAGTTGATTCCTAGAAATACATTTTAACAAAGAGGTGAACTTCTTAAATCAATTAGTAAAACAAAAACATTATATAGTTAAAATTACCCTTGAAAAATCCCTTAGATTATTATTACAGTTTATGTGGTTTTCTATATGTAACTTCTGTGCAATACTATATATGATTAATGTAACCGGTGATAGTGGGTATGGAAGAGTACATAGGCAAAATATAATTCATAGTATTTTTACAATTTATTTGAGTTCACATAGGTTAAATGGGCTTAGGATGAAATCCCATTGGACCTTATAATAAGGTGCATGTTTCCCCCGTAGTGAGCACATTGACTGTATACTGGATTATGGAGTGCCAAAATCCAGTCTGAAGAAAATGCTATTATAAAAGGAGTAGATTTGGATTGTGTTTAATCTAGTTAAATTGGTTAATGTGATGGTACCTAGTAAGTATTTCAGTAAATACCAGAAGAATCTTAGTAGGGGCAGCTCTTCAGTAAATTTTCCAGGCATTGAAATTACTTATATTGAGTATCTTAATGAGTTTTCTATTCTAGAGAATATTTTAAATATAAACCAGGCTATATGGGTAATCCAAGGTCTGATCTCATAATATTAATGTTTATGAATATGTTATTCATACCTCATGTGTGTCATGAATTAATTATTGGAGAGGGAGCTTGGCATGTATAGTTAGTTGAATATCATGGGTATCTTTACCTACTCAAAGGTTTCCATTCAATAGCAAATATTAAAGAAACACATCCTAAAACTCAATTCTTTATTGGTAATTATTGAGCTTTTTAAAAGAACTTTTAATATATCTTGCAACATATAAGATTTCATTGGAAGAGGGAGAATTTGTAAAAGCAAAGACCTTTTAAAATGTTAATAATAATATTTATTAGTCTATATGCCTGTATTATGTTCTTTCTTTTCTTAGTTTTTTTAAAAAATGGATACTTTTGTTGTAGGCTGCCACCAAGCTGGAAAACTTGGGAAATGCACTGGATACCACGGAGCCACAGAACGCTCAACTTTTCTATACGATCACAGTAGCCTTCAGCAGAACTGTAAGAGTGCCTACTGTGTACCGGAGCTCTGTTATCTGTAGCGGGGAATATAAAATAAGTCACGAAGATTGAAGCACCAAAGAGCATTGGCCTGGAGTAAAAATACAATATATATCTAAATATGTGATACATTCCAAAGAAAGGCAGTTCAGAGGAGATACTGTTTCCAACTATAAGAAGCCATCAGGGAGGCTTCATGGAGGAAGTGCCACTTGTTGAGCCTTTAAGGATGAGGAAGTGCCTTCCAGGCAAAGGAAAGAGAAAGTGGTTTGTTTTCATCAAAGCATAGGATTTATGACTAGAGTTGTTCTTCGTTTTGTTTTATTTTTAAAAACTATTTGTAAAAAAATTTTAAAGTGGATAATAGACTATTTTGGTGGGGAATATGCTTGGTATCTTATTTTTTTTACAATAGTAAAGAATTGTTTTTATTAGAAGCACCCAATAAAGAGAAGGTAATCAGGAATGGAACAGAAAAATACAGCAGACTCTTTTTTTTTCAATTTTTTTACTTTGTCATGTTTCGATGTCTTGAACTATTACAAAATAATAAAAATAAAAACAATGAAAAATTGCAATACCTCTTGTTCCAATATTAACAGTGTGCTGGATTATATAGTACAGATTCTTTTGAATTTAACTTGCTACCTTCATATATCATGTGAAGACTCAGTTCTTCCACCATTTTTTACCACTTGACCTAGAAAACCATCATCATACTTAAATTAGATTTGGCTTTATGCTGATCCAAAGCAAATGTAGAGACAGATATAAGCATGTATGCTGATATTTTGTGGCAATATGAGTTGTAATTTTATAAAATTATTTTTTAAATCACATAACAAACACAACACCCAGGAGAGCTCGAGTACCCAAGAGAATAGTCACAGTTTACGAAACTCTAATCTAGAGTTACCTGAAGAGGGTTGATACAGCCCCAACCTGATGCTCATCCCAAGTACAGTCTCACAATTTGCTGGGACACAAATACGAGGAATTAAATGCAATTAAGAGACCCAGAATTGCCTAGATTACCAACATTTTTAGATTAAATCTGGTTTAGAGGAACATAGGTTAGTATAATACACCATTGACATTCAGTTACTTACACTGAAAGCAATGACGAATGTATAGTCAGGATGACAGCCTGGGGAAGAAGAAATCCAATGACAGTGGGCCACCTGAACATGTGACTCATGTATTTATCCTAATTGCCATATTTACAATCGGGAATGGAATAGAAAAATGCAGCAGAATCTTGAAATCAATACCTCGAATGAGAGGATTAAAAAGTTACTTAATTAAACTAGAAAAAAAATAAGGACAAGGATAGATATAAGTAAGTAAAATATGTAGTAAATATAAAGTTAAAAGAAAAAATCAAGGATATTAATTGTTAAAGGAATAAGCTGAATTCTCGTATTTAAAAGCAAAGATTGTCAGACTGTGAAATTTAGAGGAAAAAAAATCCCTGCTATTAAAGTTAAGGAGAGTATTTACCTTTTTCATTTACATATTTCCAGACATACTATTTTGATTGGTTTACAAAAATTCAAACAGTTTAGTAAGTATTTTACTCTTAAAAGTTGTTGTCTTCAAAAGTCATATACTTATTCTAACAGCACGGCCATTTCTTGAAATATTTTTGAAGCTTTTTTCAAGAAGGTTCTAAGGCATGATCTTTTTAAAATATTCTCATTGGTCGCACATAAGTCTTTAGGGGAAAGCAGATCTTTGTCTTTGCTTTTGATTCAATTTAAAAAGTATATACAACTTTTAAGTAATGATTTTCCTGTCTAGTTTGTAAAACAATCATGAGACAGTTTGAAAATAGAGTTCTAAAAAATGTGCTTGTGCAGCAACCTCATTAGAAGTATTCTTTTCAAGATAGCTACTTTTTAAAAGCACTACTCATTAGGATATTTAAGTTCTGATATGATATAAACTCTTGCTGTACTGTCTAGATAGTAAATAGAGAAGTTTTATTTTTCCTTGGTTAGTAAATAATTTTATCTTTTTTTCTTCATTCTGCTTCTAGTCTTAAATTTTCTTTCTCTTTTTAGTGTGGACGTAGTAAACTCATTCTTCAAAAAATTCAAACACTACTAGAAAGAGCTTTTAATTTAACCCCTCAGCAATCAGAATTTGCTACAGAACTTGGATATCAAATGATTTTACAAGGAAAAGTTAAAGAGGCATTGAAGTGGTATAAGACTGCCATGACGCTTAATGAAACTAGTGTCTCCGCACTGATTGGTATGACAACTATTTCTATAAAAGTTCCTCATATAGATGCAAATGATAATTGCTTTTACTACCTGCCATTAAAGAAGGAAAAATGTATTTTGTGGTTTCCTGAAATTAAACTGTTCTCCACTGTCTATAACAGAAAACATCATGCATTTTTAAAAATAAAATTTTTACTTCTTAAATAATATCTTGAGAGAATAGATTTTTATGAGATAGTTCCTTTAAATTGTGAATTTTTTAGTAACTGGTTTTATATGGGTACAAAGTAACCCATTTTATTTTCTTTCACCCTTTTCTTTTTCTTTCTGTTTTTTTTAATCTAAAACTTTAATGTATTAAGGGAAAAAAAAAACCCTGTTTTATTAATATTGTTTGTGTTAGCTTGAAGTGTGGATGTCTGAAATGATGTGGACTTTGACTGTTTTTGTCCTGTTTGCTTTTAGGATTTATCCGATGTCAGTTAATAGAAGGGCAATTACAGGATGCAGATCAGCAGCTAGAATTCCTTAGTGAAATTCAGCAGTCTATTGGAAAATCTGCGGTATAGTATTTTATTTTATCAGATGGTAGATCCCAGTGACTGTTTCTAAAATATGAAATTTTAAATGTCTTATTATTTAGTAATGGCTTTAAAGGACTAATGTACATTAATTTTAATATGTAATCACATTTATTAATTTACCTCCATGCAAAATTGGACTCTAAATATTCTTTCACAAGATTCTAAAGATCCCTCCAAGCTCATACTTAAATTTGAACAAATACTGCACATAAACAGCACTTCATATACATTTGAAATCTAAGTAGAAATAAATGGCTTTATAACTGAATGGAGTAATTTATGAAAACTACTTATTTTCCAGGAATTAACCTATTTACATGCAATTCTCGCTATGAAAAAAAACAAACGACAAGAAGAAGTTATTAGTTTGTTAAATGATGTCCTGGACACTCATTTTTCACAGTTAGAAGATTTGCCTCTTGGCATACAGTATTTTGAGAAGTTAAATCCTGATTTCTTGCTAGAAATTATTACAGAATATCTGAATTTCTGTCCAATGCAGGTAAGTAATTCTGGGACTTCTTTTCAAGGATACATTTACATGACGTTTTGTAAAAGGTGCTAATAAATTATTTTCCACATGTTAGACTATGTCGGCCTCTTAAAATTTGTATCTATATTAGTTGGAATAGTTTTTAATCAGAATATTTATAATAATGACTGCTATCAACTAATAAATGTATTGGTTTACAAATATTTGTTTGTAATTCATAAAATCTTAAAATTTTGAGTTTAGGAGAACTATTAGAAGTCATCTAATTCACACACCCACCTTATATTTGAATGTACTCTTATTATATCCTCATTAAGTGCCCATCCCATTTCTAGATGCGGTTCTTGTTGTATAACTATGATTATTAGACTGTATTTCCTATATTAAGTCAGACTTTGCTCTGTGTTAACAAGTTCACCGATTTATTGGTCCTGCCTCTGTCCTCTGAAGTGACATGGAGCAAGTCCAGTTACTTAGTCTAAGCAAGGACCGTTCCTCACTCTTTTTATAAAACAGACTTTCAGATTTTAGAAATTAGTCTTCATGTTCCCCTCTACAATTCCAGGTTTTCAATTGTTTCTTTCTTATATGACAAGTTTGAGAACCCTGCTTGTGACCCTGAGGATATCCTTTTTTCTGTCCATGCTTCTCATTCAGCTCTCTATTCCATATATGGATTTGGCCTGCAAGACCTACTAGATTAGATCCTTCTCCTCGCTAATTCTGGATGTCCATCCAGCTTTCTTTTTGTAAATCATATTACATTATTGACCTCTACTGAATTAACAGTTAACTAAAGTCCTTAGATCTGTTATTCACTGTACTTTTAGACTCTACATTTATCCCTATGAAATTTTGTCTGCTCAGATTCATCCCATAATTCCAGATTACCATATCTTTTTGGATCCTAATTGTCATCTATTTTATATGGATCTTGATTGTCATAGATCATCTGCCTTATCTAGGTCTGAGTAGAACTGAGGATGGAATCCTCTGTTGTATTATCAGAGAGTTCATTCCAAATTGATATGGATCCATTATCAACACTCTTTTTTTATAGACAGTAAGCAGATGACTTACCTTTATTATACTCAACTCACAATTCAACACAGGGATGTTGTGACGGGCACTGTCAAATACTTTATTGATAAAAGCATAGTTCTTAGCCTTCTCCTGATCTACAGCTTCATTAACCTGTGTTAACAAGGAAATGAGAATAGTGACCTTTCCTTAGGGAAGTCGTGCTGCTTTTTATTGATCATCAAGTCCTTTTCCAGACTGTCATAATCTATTTTTTTTAACTAACCCCTGTGGAGTCACACCTGAGATTGATCTCAGTCTCCCAAGTCATGATCTGTTGTCAGTTGCTTAGAGTGGGAATGCATTCTTCAGTTCTCAGGCAGTATTCAGAATTCATTCAACAGATGGTTGTCGAGAGCCCAGCTCTCTGGAGCTGAGGAAATAGTTGTTTAGAAACAAACTACAACCCTTGCCCTCTTGAAGCGTGTATACCAACAGGAGGAGATGGATAATATAATCAAGTCAATTATGTAGTATGTTAGAAGATCACAGAAGAAAATAACAGAACAGGATGGGAAGGTAATTTTAGGTAAGGTGGTCTGGGTAGGCCTCCTTAAGATGGTAACATTTGAACAAAAACTTGAAAGAGTCATATGGAAATATGGTATTGAGTGTTTTAGGCAAAGGAGCAGTTGTGTAGTGGCCCAAAGGGACAAGGAGATGAGTGTGGCAGGGATGGAGTGAAGAGGAGGGGAGTAGTCAGAGAGAGGTCATCACATGGGAGACCAGTTGTTGTAACTTCTCTGGCTTCATTTCTGAGTACAATGGGGAGCCACAGAGGGTTTCCACTGTGGTTCGATTCAACATTTTAGAAGGATGTTTCTGGCAGCAGTGCTGAGAGTAAACTGTAGTTGGAGTAAGAAATGATGTAGTAGATGGGTCCCTAGGCTAGGGGCATCCTATTTTTCCATAATATAACCTTTATCAGCATGATAGAACCTAATTAGCATTTGTAATGCTGTTTTCATGGGGAAATATCAGAAAGGCATACTTGTCTCTCCAGCCTTTTTCTACTTCTTTATATATATCATTTTTTTTTCACTCAAACAGATGTTATCTTAGAAATTTTTCAGGTAAAAGTCCTGTTTTTTTCTATGATTCACTCTGAAACTACAGTAAAAATGATGGTTGTTCTCAATAACTAATTCTTAGCAATTGGCAAAGAACTTTATCAGAACCTCACCATATCACCCATACTTTCATTATTTTAAGTTATGCTGAGAAAATAAATATGTGTTAAGAATTTACTCTGTATCCATTACTATGTGAAGTGTAAAATTCTGATCCTCCCTTAGTCCTATAAAGGGGCAAAACTAAATATGAAACTATTATAAACTGTTTAAGATATAGAATGCTAAATTTTATTGCAATAATAATTTACAGTCTTTAATAAGTGCTGTAGAAATTTTAAGAAGTTGAAGTATTCTAGGCATCAGTGGTTATATTCTGAAAATCCTTTTGAGCACACATCTTTTTGTGCCTCAACATAGAAGATGTGACTTTCTTGTCAGTATCAATGGCTCGTTGTAGGAGTGATCGTCAGTAAGAGACCACACTCCAGTGAAGAATGTGTGGGGGGGATGTAGGGTGGGGGTATGGGGAGGACCATCCTTCAGATAAAAGAAACAGCGTTAGTAGGGCAAAGTAGAGAGAAGGAATATTTTGAAATTTAAATTCTAATATCACATTTCTAGGTTGTGAGTGGATAACCACTGGATGAAGATTGGTTGAGTAGACAGCCATTAAAAGAATAAACAAATGGTCTAGTACTGCTTTAGTTATCATATTCACTATTAATAAAAGGAAAAAGAAATTGAGGGTCTACAACATGCCAGGCAGAAAAGTGGGGAATGTGAAGGTATGAGACATTTGGTGTCATATACATAAGTGTGTTCTACCCTCTGATTTCTACTAGGAAATCAAAATCTGAATTCTCTAAAAACTGACCTTACAATATTCTAGGGGTAGAGCAAATTATTGAACTGAGTAAATCACAAGGCAGGTTTAGAATTAGAACTCAGATTGCCTTGACTCTCAATTCCAGCAAGAAACTCTACCTCTTTGTTATCTTTGAGCAGATATATTTCCTTGATAAAGTTTTTAAGCAGATATGCTCCTTTCATATGTTTTCAAATTAGTAAGTGTATAATAATTTCATAATTATTTTGCTGAACAAAAGCCATTATTTACATAGTCTGTTCATAGATCCCAGGGAGATAAATTAGTATTAGTCCAGTCATAGTAAAGATATTGGGCAATAAATGGAATAAGAAAAATTTTAGAAAAATATATGGTTTTGCTATTCACATTACAATTAATGTGAGTTTGTTTTTAGCTAAATACCATTATAACCTTATAAAATGTTTTGCTCATTTGTTTGTTTAGCCTGCAGTTCCTGGGCAACCTCTTTCTCCACTTCTCAGACGTTGTATCTCAATTCTGGAGACTATAGTAAGAAGTGTACCAGGTCTTCTGCAAGCTATCTTCCTAATAGCAAAAGTGAAATATTTGTCAGGTAAAGTACACCACTTAAAATAACCTTTGTATTTTGATGTTGATAAAAACAAGTATAAACTAAGCACTCCACATATCTATGGAGAATAGTCACATAAAATGCACATTTTACATGTGCACAGATCAGTAATTTTTATCCAAAATAAAATTGCATAATTTTCTTTACTGTTTAATTCCTTAAAAATTACTATAAACTTCTGTGGTTCTAGTGAATTACTGGGAACATACAGTCCTGCCACCTAAAAAAAAGTTCATCTGATGGTCCTGGGGTTTGGCAATAATAATTTGGTCTTTAATTCAGAGTTGTTGACTCATTGACATAACCAAACATGATATTTATCAGGTTTCAGGCCCTTATGAAATCTATTGATTAATTTGTATTTAGTTTCTGTGATTGGTTATGTATAGCTAAAAAAAATATCCTCACTTATAACCTTAGCTTTTTAGGATACAAACATATGTATGACTAAATATATAAAAATAGATAATCATATGGTGCGTATACATCTACCTTTGCTGGCTCAACACTATGGAAAGGAAATAAGATTGTGAAGTCCTAAAGGGCAGAAACCAACTTAAAGGTATTCTCATAAACAGTTATTTCTTATACATAATGGAAAGAGTTAAGAGATTGACTTTATCACTTTTTTGAATCTCAGTTTTAATTGTTCAATAAAAAGAACTAGATGATCTCAAAAGCTTGTTTCACCTCTAAAATACTCTAGTTGTAAGAAGTGACTGTATAATACCTTCTTCTGATTGAGTTCCACCACTGAGCCACATGATATTTCTACTTTCTTCCCAACTGGAACGGGTATCACCTACTCGGTAATCAAACTGGGACTTTGAGTTATGTGATTAATTTATTAAACATACATTATTTATTTTGAAATTTGATATAAATCATTCTCAATATAGTAATACTTAATTGCCAAAGTCTCTAGGAATGAACATCTGGTATATTAACCCCATTTTTAAAAAAAAGCAGCCCAAAATAATTTGAAATAATGCTGGCACATGTCTAAATAGCAGTATTCTTGCTAAATTGCCAACTGCAGTGACTTCCAACAGCAACTACTTGGAGTCGGGCCAAACCTCAGAGGTTAAGGGCACAATCCTCCATCAGACTGCCCTCACTTTAGACACCAGCCACAAGTTTGGGGGTTCCCAGGGCCACTGGCACTTCTGACTAGCTGGCTATAAATTTGAAGGTTTCTATGACCCCTCTCAGGTTTGATAATTCACTAGAAGAACTCATAGAACTCAGGAAAGCACTATACTTACAATTAGAATTTTATTACAGCAAAGGATATTAATCCAAACCAGCAAAAGGAAGAGGATATGCACAGGGTGAGGTCTGAGAGGGTCCAAGGTGTGAAGCTTTTATTGTATTCTCCCTCTGGAGTCAGAGCACATTAACTTTTTGACACATCACTGTGTGACAATGCCTGTAGAACATTAGCAACCAGGAACCTCACCGAAGGTTCAGTGTCCAGAGTTTTTATTAGAGCTTCATTACATAGGCATGGGTTGAATCACTGGCCGTGTGATTGAACTCCATCTCCAGCTCCCCTCCCCCCATGTCAGGCTGATGTCACATGACTCAAAGCCCCACCCTCCCATCATGTGGTTGGTCTTTCTGGCATGGCCAGCCCCCCATCCTGAGTCATGTCGTTAGCATAATCTGTCAAGGCCCACCACGGATAACAAAGACACTACTATCACTTGGGAAATTCTAAGATTTAGAGACCCCTTCCCAGGAACCTGGGAAAAAGGCCAGCCAAATTCTTTATTATGCAAATCTCCAGGACGGAAATGTCTCCTTTTTCCCTCAAGAGAAATTGATAAGAATAGATAAGAATGTGATGTCAGTGTGATCTTTGTTTATATGGTCTATTTTTCCCAACAATGCTGACCCATTTCTCCATTTTTAAATACTTAGTGGCCTTCTGAGGCTAACTCCACACATCCTTCCCCCTTATCTTTAAAAGAAACAAAAAAGATTCTGATCACAATTATTCATACAGTCATCATTATCTGCGGTTTATTTGCAAACCCTGATTCTTTTCTATGTTACTTTCTTCCCTTAGTAATAACCTCTTTTTTTAAGTTATCTCCTTAACCTCTTTGTTAAAAGAATATGGAGGTGGTAATTTGCATGCAAATTTATTATGCTTAACCTTCCCATTTCTTTTTTTTGTCTGCACAGTTCTGAGTGTTAGATTGCATCACAATGAAAAAGAATCCATTATTTACAGTATTATGCTTGATGGTTAATTGACAGATTTTGACACTATATTTAACAGATTGTTATGCTACCTCAGCCAAATTTTTGTCCATTAATCCCCTGTCTCTAAGAAGAATGTGTTCTGTTTAAATGGATTTCTGTTATAAGTAGGTTGAGCCTTGGGGAACTGGAAGCCCTGACTGTAAGACTTATTTTATCTGTTCAGGGGTCAGGTAAGCTTAAGGGGAGTAATTGAATCGAAAATAATTTAAAATCTCTTCTTCCCTCATTCTCCTAGCAAAGTTGCATAGGGACTTGTCCTAGCTATACCTACTTAAGGCCAATTTATGAGATGGCTAAATGCAGATCAGGGTGAGTTACAGCATGAGAAACTTCTAGCACCTAGTCTATGCTGTTGTTTCTCTGAAGAGCCTCTTCCTACCCCATCTACCAGCCAAAGATAGATTCTACTATTCCACTCACGTTAATGTTGATCATTTCCTTCTATTTTAAGACTCCCAGATGTGCAATATGTGTGTTTCCAAAACATTTGATATTTCAGTTGGTATTTAAAGGCATTTTAAATCTATAACTCGTATTTCTAAATCTCTGGAATATATCCTTATGCCTTTTTTGTTATTTTATGTACAGTAATAAAATTTCTGGCCAAGAATGATTACTAGAGTAAATTCTCATTGTTATTGTGACACTATCACATTCTAGCTGTTTATCCATGTTTTACGTAACTTATTTTGAATGAATGAAATGAAATTGTAAATAAAAAAGTTTTTTAACAAGGAAAATAAATAAAGGTACCTTTATGGGCCTCTCAGTAGCAGTTGTGATTGATTCTTATCTTTTCACACACTTTTCGTGGTTTGCTCCTTACGACCAAGGAGTGGCTGTCTTACAAGTACATTCTTTCATGCAGACTAAAAGGAAGCTAACTAGTGGAGGTAGAGATTAAACCATGGCCTTATGAACTTTATGACTTTAAGTTCAAACACTAGAACTATCCCTAGACTAAATACTTCTCTCTCAGATCTCCATCTCTAATCATTTGAATTATAATTGTGCTTGTTTCCCTCACTAGGTGATATTGAAGCAGCTTATAATAACCTGCAGCATTGCCTAGAACACGATCCTTCTTATGCAGATGCTCATCTCCTGATGGCTCAGGTCTATCTGTCTCAGGAAAAATTCAAATCGTGTTCTCAGTCTCTTGAACTGTGTCTGAGCTATAATTTCAAGGTATGTATTCCAGACTCGAGGGGATAAGACACATCACCCTCCTTGAACCTTTAGCAGATGGTTACATAGTCAACGATTTTGTATGTTAGCCTGTGACATTTTGCTAATAAATGCATTCTTTTTTTTTTTTTGTGGGGAAGACCAGCCCTGAGCTGACATCTATTGCCAATCTTCCCCTTTTTGCTGAGGAAGACTGGCCCTGGGCTAACATCCGTGCCCATCTTCCTCTACTTTGTATGGGACGCCGCCGCGACATGGCTGACAAGCAGTGCGTCGGCGGGTGCCAGGGATCCGAACTCGCGAACCCCGGGCTGCCAAGCGCGGACTAAACCGCTGCGCCACCGGGCGGCCCCAATAAATGCATTCTTTAATGGAAAAGATTTTGGACTCACAAGCATTGAGTCCAAACTATATGAACTTGGCAACAAAAGACCGAGGGTCAGTGTCTGGTCTTCCCACTTATCTCTCTCTGAACCTCAGTTTTCTTTTCTATAAAACTCATATAATAATAACCTGTGATTATAGTGAGCATCAAATGCAATAATGAATATATGTAAAAATAATTGTAAACTATAGAACATTATGATGAATACTTTTATGTATAAGGATTTTATTTTATTACCTGTTTCTTCCTTGGACCTTGGTTTTTAATAACTTTTTAAATTGATCATCAAAGAGCACTCAAACCATGTGGTTTGAGGATATGAACACACTAGATTTCTAAGATATTTGGTGTTACATCACTTATCCCTCAGCATTAGGGAAAATCCTTGGTCAGGTGTCCCTGAACTACTTGGAGTCGTGGAGGAGCTCCTCAAACTTTCGCTTTGGTTCATAGGGTCTTGAGCCCTATTATGTGAGAACCCTTCAGTGGAGAATTGAATTTCTGGCAAGATTTGCATAAGATAACACCTATTTCTTAGGACACTGGCTCTCAGGATTGGTGGCGCCTCATACCCTAGGTGCTGGTGCCCCACCTCAGTGAATCAAAATCTCTGAGAGAAGAGCATAAGCAAGTATTTACACAAAGCCCACAGGTAACCAAGGCTTAGAACCACAGCCTTAAGGAGGACTGTAGCCATCCTAGACATTAGATGGCTGCCACGTCACCTCATTCTGGACTGTCTCTTTCCCTCTGACTCTTCCTTCTTCATTCATTTGTCATTCTCTTATTTTTTTGTATACACTGTTGATCGCCAAAATAAAGGCAGAATCTTCATTACTACATGTTTCAGAGTAGTATAAAAGTGTTAAACCAATATTTAATTAAAGTGTCCTGAAAGTTTTAATCTTAAAAAACAAAAGAAAGGAAAAAAACTGTTTCTAGAAATCTAATAACTTTGTATTAGTACTAGAAGCCCCAGATAAATTCCTTTCCTGAAAACTCAAATAATTTCTTAAAATGTATTTATAAACTTTGTTTGCATTTCCTCATCTATCATGGTAGAAATGCTTAATCCACTTGTTTGTCATCCAAGAGGATACTAGATAGTGGCAGGTTCCCTGAATTTGATTTCATATGATAAATGATCAGAAAGTTAATAAGAGGACAGAAATAGACCTCATATATACAATCACAGATAGACTGTCCTCAAAGATTCTATTATTTTAATGTTTGGTGGATTGTAAATTGTGTGTTGATGTTGTAAGCACTCCAAAGAAGTATTTCTGAATGTTATTTTTTCAGGTGAGAGAATATCCTTTATATCATTTGATAAAAGCTCAGTCACAAAAGAAAATGGGAGAAATAGCAGAAGCAATTAAAACTCTGCATATGGCAATGAGTTTACCAGGAATGAGGAGAATTGGGGCTTCCTCGAAATCAAAATGCAGAAAAACTGAAGTTGATGCAAGCCACCGTTTATCAATCTTTCTTGAGTTGGTAGAAGTTCACCGCTTAAATGGAGAACAGGTAGGTCAAGTTTTAATTCAGTGCCTCGGATCTGAACTTTGTTATTCAAGTGTATATATTAGTAAGAAATGAAAAAGCTAAAATTATTTCCCTGATCAAGTGGTACAGTTGAGAAAATTTATTTCTCATTACTTTGCACCAAATCATGTACTTTCTGCAGGCACCTGAAGTTAAACATAGTTTGCACCTGGATGACTTTAAGTAGCAGTGTACTTATATTGGCTACTATGAAATGTTATAAATAATAATATAATGTAACATGATGTACCATGAAATGTATTAATATAATGTACATAATATATGATTACCTTGGCTACCATGAAAGGTAATAATATAATATGATTCTGTGAATTCCTAAAAGGATTCACACACGCACACACACTCACACACACAAATACCGCTGGAATAAAATGAAAGTACCAACCTGAAATTCTAATAGTTGAGAAAACAAAAGAACCACTTGATGAATACAGCTTTGGAAAACTCATAGGACAATCATAAAATCAAATACTGTAAAAAATAATACAGATAGAAAGAAAGGAAGCATGTAATTCTGGGAGAATTAAAGCCTTGTAGAAAATGAGGAACTTAACGTCATTTATATGTTTCTTTGGTTGCAGCAGCTGCTAATCAGTTATTTTCATATTTTAGTGGAAATGGAGAAGGCTGTGTCTAGATACTTACCAAATCTCAAAGAATTTCTGTTTCACTAATAAATTAACAAAATACATTTAATAAGAAGAACCGATTCTACCATAGATAATTTTAAGATGCACTATTTTTTCGCATTTTAATGTTGCTGAAATCAGAATGTCTTATCTCTAGAGTTGAGGTACATTAGATTCATTGAGGTACAGATCTGGAAATGAGGTAATATGTTCACCTGAGGTATAACAAAAATGATGTCCTAGCAGAGGGAATAAAGTAATCTGCTACTTAATGAAGAGCCATTGAGTTCAGTGGGTGACGGTGGACTGGACCCCATCAAGGAGGCAGTAATGACCATGGCTAAGAATTTAGGCTTTGGAGTCAGGCTGCCTGAGTTTGAATTCTGGTTCTAGCATTTTTATACTTCTTAACTCTCTAAATCTCAATTTCCTTACTGCAAGATGGGGGTAATAATAGTAACTGCTTTACAGGGTTTTTGTGAAAATTAAATGGGTTAATACAATGCTGGGTGCAAAGTAAATGCTTATTAAATTATAGGAGCAGCAACTCTTGTGTAGCAACTGCTGTTGCCCTAGTTATGAAAACACTTTTCAGCTAACAAGTATTTATAACGTCATCTGAATTTGGTCTTTGAGTTTAGCTTTAAATTTTTGTACTTTTCAAAAATCCATCAATTATTTCATGAATATCACATCTGTAGTAGCATTTTTTGTTCATTCTGTTTTAGTAAAAAATCCTTGCTTCTGGTGTAATTTGTTGAATATTTTGAATGTTATTTTAATTTCATCTTTACAGCATGAAGCAGCAAAAGTTTTACAAGATGCCATCCATGAATTTTCTGGGACATCTGAAGAATTGCGTGTTACTATTGCTAATGCAGACCTAGCTCTGGCCCAGGGAGATGTTGAGCGGGCTTTAAGCATGCTTCGGAATGTTACCACTGAACAGCCATATTTCATAGAGGCCAAAGAAAAAATGGCAGATATATATCTGAAGCACAGAAAAGAGAAAATGTTATATATCACTTGTTATAGGTAAATGGTTATTTCAACCCGTTATATTTTGACATATTTACCTCCAAAAATCAATCCCCAAATTTATTTTTGTCTTCTTTTTAACTACTTTACAGATACTTTATAGATCCTTTTTTTAATAGGTTCTTGCTTCCTTCTCCTACTACCAACCACAATCATTCTAACCAAGTTACTCACTCTCCCTAAAACATAAATCAGAGTAATCATGATTATTTCAAACCACGGCTTACTCTAGTTTCTCAGCTCTCCTCCCTCATTAGATGTTATTTCTAGACCCTGAATCTTCCTGTTTGGGAAAGGAAAGAACAACAATTACACGTATTCTAACAGCTTAAGAAAATTCTGTAATGTAACAACAATTCAGGGGATTGATGGTCATATTTAATATTCAATATAATATAGCAAAAGAAAATTATGGCTTATTACACACCACACTAAGGTATGGATTGCAGATTTTCCTTGGTGAAAGGGCAGGAGCTTTAAAAGTTACGTCTGTCATACACTGATTCTCTTAGGAGTTACTGGGATACACAACACACACACACGCACACGCATACACACACGTTGTTCTTACTCTTCTCCCCAAACAAAAAGATAAACATACAGCACACACTCCATGGAAGAGAAAATTAATGTTTTTATCTCTTGAGAATATAGTATAATGTTGATGAATTAAGTCCTGTTAGTTCATGTATATTATGTAAATATCAAACCTCAGAAGCTGCTCAGATTCTGTGTAGGTGCTGAGTGATTCAAAGAAACTGCGTAGCACCCCTGTACAGATGGGTGAACTGGAGTTCCTAGATCATATTTTCTATGATGTTCCCAAAAGATCAGCACTAACTATCATCTCTAATGATATGAAAGTATTTTAAATAGGGTCGATTTGTTTGAATGCACTATAATATAGTAGTTAAAGACATAGGTTTTTGTTTCAGGCAGATCTGACACATTAGCTGTAGACCCTTAGTGTCATCCGTAAAATTGGATTAATAATTATCTTTTTCATATAGAGGTTTTGGACCAGTTAAATGAGATACTGTACATTTAAGACTCACAGTATTATTTGAGCAACTTTGGTGTCTTGACCTTTAGCAGTCTAAATTTTGCAGGTAAAAACTAAGCAGCAGATATTGAAGTAGAAGATTTTATATTTTTTGAGGTAACTCATTTCAGCATCTGACTTAGGAATAATGAAGCTCAAGATCATAGGAGGATGCATGCATAGGATAGTAAGTGCTTTTCCCCCCTATCATTTTTTGGTACCTTCACTCCTACATCATTTCAAAATTAAACATAAAATATGTATTTCTAGATAATGAGAGTTCATATATTTACTATCTATCTGTACACTGTTATCTGCATTTCAGAAAATGGAGCGATTTAATGAAAAGAATAGTTGATCTAGCATTAGTATTAGATCCAGCAATAGTATTTTACAATACTACACTGTTGGATATGTAGAAGGTACTCTGAAGGCTATTGGTTAATTGAGATAGATGAGCTTATCTTTTATTTCATTGGTTTAGAAGAAGATATTTGTATTCAGTATACTAAGTAGAGTTGGTCTGATTTCCAGAGAAATTGCTGGAAGAATGCCCAGCCCTCGTTCCTTTCTTCTCCTTGGTGATGCATACATGAATATTCAAGAGGTAAAGTTTCTGATGCTACTGAACTTAGATGAAAAAACAATTCTAGTATAACATTCTATTAAAAGGAATTTGGGGTGTTTTGAAGATTCACTCTGAGCTAACATCTGTGCCAGTCTTCCTCTATTTTGTATGTGGCTCTCTGCCTCAGCATGGCCGATGAGTGGTAGGTCCGTGCCCGGGATCTGAACCCACGAACCTGGGCCGCCAAAGTAGAGCATGCTGAACTTAACCTCTGCACCATGGGACTGGCCCGGGAATTTGGTTTTTTAATAATGTTTGCTTAATATTTGAAGATCCAATCATCACAATAAAAAGGATTCAACCATTACAATAAAAAAGTTGGTATTTTTTTAAAATTGGCATCCAGTGATTCAGCACTATCATTATTTGAAACAGAGATGATATCAGAAGCAAGTTAAGAGTCTCCTTTAAGGATGAAGGATGAAGAGAGCTGCTGTCTAAGATGGTGTTTTCCTTGAGGGGATGCAGTCCTCTGATTCTGTATCTGGCTTTTATGATGACTGCCAGAAATGAAAAGTCAAGGAGCTGTCTCTTAGTTCGCACATTTTTATTTATGAAGACAAGGGCACAGTTAATGTGGGTGGGATTATACTAGTTAGTTACACCTATACTAGTGACTGTCACTTCTCTGAAATTATTAAGTTTTCAAGACTTAAATATGTACTTTAGTAGTCTTACTAAGTATCCCAGTGAAGAACTTAATTATAGAAATGTTGCAATTTAGTGGGATCCATCTAAGCTGTTTGTTTATTGTTTATTTTTTTATCTGCCAACATGAGCCTGAAGAAGCCATCATAGCCTATGAGCAAGCATTGAGTCAGAATCCAAAAGACGGAACACTGGCAAGCAAAATTGGGAAAGCGCTGGTCAAAACTCACAACTATTCAAAGGTAAATATCATAGTGTAAATGTCTCTGTTGGATCCCATTTCTCAAACCCTGCTCTGTGAGAGGTCTTCGGTGAGCACTGTTTGTGTCTTGATGGTTTATAAACATCAGAGCTGTGTTCACAAACTGGAATTTGTGTTAAAGGCTTTCTCAATGTCTCAGAGTCTTCATCGCTGCATTTTGCGAGGATTGTTGGGATCCTAAAGGTTACTTCAGGCTTCATCTTGCACCTAAATCCTTGCCACCAAATCAGTTACAATAAATTGGCTGTTGTTACATCTCTTTCTATATGACAAAGTGTAATAGATGTCCTTTCTGTTGAACCAGTTTTGATAAGCCATGTGCTTTGAGCTTTTTTTTTTTTTCTAGTAAAGATAATGGATTTTCCTTTAGTTGTTATATTCTAGCCCTATTCCTGGTAACTCTTGAACACATATATATACACACACAACAGCTTGCAGAGTATTTGCATTCAATAAAATTCGCTGGCCTCTGGGTTAAAACTGGTAAAAAAAATTTCACCAAGCTCTTTTCTTTAGCTCCTTATCCTTAGAAATGCTAGTTGGCCAGTGTGATGTTTTGATTCTCTAAGAAAAATGGCATACTTAACTGACAGTGCATGTATGTGCCTAAGCTGCTTCTGGGTTATTTCCAGTTGTGTATATGCTTTGTCTGTAATGTGTAAAGCATCTCTGCTTGAGTGCCATTTTCATTGCCTTTTTTTCTCTTAACTGAAATGGATTTTTTTTTTTAGGCAATCACTTATTATGAAGCCGCTCTGAAAAGTGGACAACAAAATTATCTTTGCTATGACCTGGCCGAGCTTTTATTAAAATTGAAATGGTATGACAAAGCAGAAAAAGTTCTTCAGCATGCTCTAGCTCATGAGCCTGGTATGAAAGTCTTTCTGATTTGAAAAACGTATCCCTGATATACTCGATCTATTTTATTTTTATATATGTGTATTTGTATTCTCAGTATTTTTATATGTGAGGTTGGGTATGTCTTTTATCAGAATGTCACTCTACTAAAATAAGATATTTGAAAAATCTAATAACAAATTTATGAAACAGTCAATTGTGTTGTATAAAGATACTTTGCTTTCCAAAATGATGTAAAGGAAGTTTTTTTTAATTGCAACTATGTCTGGCGTTTAAACAGGTACACGTTTTTTGTAATCTTGACTCTTTAAGTTTTTTTTAAAAATTCACTATAAAAGACTATAATGTGTAAGTCTCCAGTTTCTTCTGTGAATTCTACTTGCCCTGTTCTCAAACTACCTTTCTAGAGGTAATCATTTTTGCATTTTAGTGTAAATGTTATGTGTATGTAAATACATAAATGTAATATGCAAAATTTTCCCTTTCAAAATGTATTCTTCTTCCCATTCTGCAATTTTTTTCACATACAATATGTCCCAAATATAGTTTGATGTCAGGACATTCATATCATTCTATCTACTGGCATCATAATATTTCATAACTCCATGCATTATTTCACTTTCCCCCAATTATTGGGCATTTAATTTGTTTTCTATTCTTTTGATATTATAAAGCATGTTACACTGAATGTCCTTGTATCTCACTCATTGGTATATTTCTTAAGAGCCAGATGCTAAGTGAAAGGGTATATGTATTTAAAATTGAATTGGATAGTATCAAATTGCCTTTGTACAAATTTACTTTTTAAAGATCTTTATTTTTAAATAAATCTAGTGCTTGCTCATTGCCAAAATTTAAAGATTACAGAAGTGAATGGAAGTCATGTCCTCTCCCACTCTCCAGAGAAAAACCACATTTAACAACTTGTGTTATCATGCTCATCAGTCTCCGCACCCCATCTCTCTTTCCCACACAGTTACACATCACTGCTTTTCTACCAGAATGGGATCATATTATATCTATAGGTCTGCAGTATGCACTTTTCATTTAATGGCTTCTCTCCCTCTTGGCAAATATAGCTCTTTATTTTTTTAGCATAGGTAGCGTATTCTACTGTATGTCGATTCATAATTTGTTTGATGAGTACCCTGCTGATAGACATTTGGATTGAAGAAAAGTTGGAAACAATACTGAGACAAAATCGTTGTTTATATACCACTGTGTCCTTCCTAGACTTGAATCTTGCCCCATTGTTCTTTCCTAAGGCTAAAAATGTTCCAGCATTATGTAGTATTAATCATAGGAAAGAAAAACTTTAATTTGCATTTCTTCAATAGCTGGTAATGTTACACATCATTTTATGTCTATATAGATCATATTTTCTATTAGGAATTTTTTATTCACATCTTTTGTCTTTAATCCTTTACTTATTATTCATGAATCTATTACCTATTATTCATGTTACAGATGTTTTATCCCAGGCTGTCCTTTCTTTATCAAATGTGTTTATCTTTTCTTTGATCAAATAGAATATTTAGTTATCATATATGATACCTGCCAGTCTTTTCTTTCTTTGACTTCTAAATTTTTTGTCATGCTCAGAAACAGCTTCTCTAATCCTAACATTTTAAAAATATTTCCGTATATTTTTCTAGAATTTTTGAGAACTTTAATCCATGTATTGGAATCCACATACAAATTTTACTACATAGTCTTCCAAATAGGTAGCCAATTTTATTTCAGTGCTATTTATTGAAGTGCCACCTGTATCATATAATAAACCTCTTTGTATATATGACTCTGATTCTGGGAGTCTTTGGTTGCCCTGAGTTATTTTTCTTTTCTTTTGCTAATACCATGTTCACTGTTGCTGTAAAATACATTTGGACGCATAATAAGGCAAGCCTGCTTTAAGTTTTCTAATGTTTCCAAATTGGTCTTTTTATTTAGCGTTTGGTGAAGTTGGTGCTTAAATTCTTCTAATTTTGAATGCGTTTACTATATAAAGTGTTATTTATTCCATAAAAATATCTGCATGTGTCTGTCAGACCTTGCTTGAAACACTAAAGACAGCTTTAAATGTGGATATGCATTTTTGAAAAGGCTGTAGGAGGAGAGATTCAGGTAGCATGTTCTACTTATATGTGTATAAGTATATTACGCTTATGTAGTATAAACACTTTGATTTAATAAATACTTGCTGTGCGTACCTTGTGGTGTACTTAGATACCTGTGTGTGCATTTCATTGTACATTATTTTCTTAATGCTCACATTTGTTTTTGAGGCATATATAATTTTCCCCTTTTTAAAATTAGCAATCCAAGACTTGGTTTTCTTGACAAATCCAGGTACATCTAGCTGAAAAATAGTAGCAGCTGGGTTCTAATAAACATCTTAAACTTAACATATCTAAAACTGAATTCCTGATCTGCCTCCCCATGTCTTTTCTACATGCAGCCTCCTTTACTCTTGTCCTTACCCATAGGAAATCCTCTCGACTCTGCCTTCCAAATATATTCAGAATCCTACCACGTCTCTCTGTTTCCAATTTTGCTGCCCTTGTCCAAGCCGCCGTCTTCTCTTAAGTGGATTACGGCAGTAGCCTCCCAGCTGGTCTTTCTGTTTCTGTCCTCAGCCCCACACCCCTCCACTGCCTTTCTCAACCCAGCAGCAGCATTGAGCCTTTTAAACAATGTAAGTCCAGTTATGTCTGCTCAGGCTCACTGTTGTCTCCCATTTCCTTCAGAGTTCAGCCAAAGTCTTCACGGTGGCTTACATGGTTGTTCATGTGTGTGCACCTGCTCCTCTGACCTCTCCTTCTACCGTCCTCTCACCGCTGTTACAGCCTCCTTGTTTCTTGTGCCACCCTAGAGCTTCTCTGTAAAATGGCAGTAACAAAGCTTGCCTCTCAGGTTGAGATTTTTAAAGAAACAATGTATATAAACCACTTTGAAAAGTGTGTGGCACATGTGGCATGGACCATGCACACAATAAATGGTGGAAGAAACATATTTTTGTTAATTATCTAGGGTTCTTTTATTACTCTTAGATTACAAAATAATAATACCAGTATTTAAATAGCACTTACCATGTACCAGACTTTAATTGCTTTGCGTATGTTAACTTATTTAATAACTTACTAACTTTATTTTTACAAGTCTGTGAGATAGGTACTATTATTTCACCTATTTTACAAATGAAAGGGAGGCACAGAATGTTTAAGTACCATGTTTGAAGTTAAACAGCTAGTAAGTGATGAAGCCTAGATTTGAAACCAGACTGGTTGGCATCAAAGTCAGTGCTCATAATGACTATACTTTATTGCTTATCAATTATCTATTATTTAACCAGTTATCTTCTTAATTGCATAGAGCAACCACTCTATCTTGTCTTCTAATGGCTTCAGTAAACACATTTTCATACACTTAAGAATCAAAATTGAAATTCTTATTTGTGCCGTTACATTGTTATCTCTTAATATACGTCTAAGAAAAAACTCCAGTTATTATCCAGTTCTTTAACTTTTCTTCCAGCCAGTTTTTATCCTAAATTTGGCCATTCATCACTTAGCTGACTGAAAATTTTTTAACTTTATTCACTGTTTTTCAAAACCATTCTTTCTAAAGGACCAGTTTTAAAACTGTAGAAAAATGTAAACATTTATTTAAAATGAATATTTTTTCCCAATGTATTCTATTCTTTCATAGTAAATGAACTGTCAGCTCTCATGGAGGATGGACGTTCTCAAGTTCTTCTAGCAAAAGTTTATAGTAAAATGGAAAGAATTAGCGATGCAATCACTTCCTTACAACAGGTAAACACGTTGGTGAGTGTGGTTGTGGGTGGGAGATGGGCGCAGAGGGGAATATGCCACATGTAGGAGGAAGACGATCTCTTTTGGCCCAAATGTCATAGAAAATAAGTCAAAATAGAAATAATGACTGAATGGTGAGGGATCGTACTGTTTATAAATACATTATTGGTAATTATTATAACAATTAGAGAAGTTTGATATTTTTAATTCTGTTTTACAGCTGAGGAAGCTTGGTATAATAACTTATGTGAAGTCATAGGACTAGCGTCACAGGCAGGATTTGAACTCACTTCTTTCTTCTTCCATTTCTTTACATATCTTTAATTGCTCTAATATTGTGGTTTTCGATGTGGAGGTTTTACAGACATTTCCTTAGATGTCTTCCTAAGTGGCTGATGTTTTTTGATAATTTTTCAATTTCTAGTTTGGTAAAAATTTTTTTAATAAATGACTTAAATTTTATGTAATGCATTCTGCATCTATCAAGATGGTCATGTGACTTTTCTCGTATTTTTTTTTTTCCTGTTTATGTGGTATATTAAATTCGTTGATTCTAAAATGTTAAACCGCCCTTCTATTCCTAAAATAAATGTCACTTTGTTGTGATTTTTTAAAAGATAATGCTGGAATTTAAAAATATTTGCTAGTACTTTGTTCCAGATTTGTGCATCTATGTTCATGAGAGAGACTGGTCCCTAAGACTGATGTTATTTCTTTAAAGTTCGGAACAATTCAGTATTAAAATTTAATAAATATTAAAACCACTGAAACAAAAAATTTAGTATTAAGACCGTAAAGCTTCTTTGATGGAAGATTTTTATTAGTGAATTCAATATCTTTAATAGATTTCAAACTGATAATTTTTAAATTTCTTCTTAGTTCAGATGGCTATATTTTTAAAATAATTTGTTCATTGCATTAAATTGTCAAATTTATTTACATAAATTTGTTCACTATATCTTATCTTTTGAATGTGTGCAAGTGCTGTAAAAATGTCTTCTTTATAATCCTGATATTGGTAATTTTATTTTCTTTCTATTATTAACGATCAATTATGCTAGGGGTTTATTATTTTGATGTTTTCAAAGAACCAACTTTTGCCTTTTCTGGCTTCATAAATGCTTGCTTTTTACCTCACTAATTAGTTTCTTTTACTTTGTTTGAATTTGGTGTGCTGATCTTTTTCTAGCTTATTGAAATAGTGTTAGGTAATAGATTGTTAGCCTTTGTTCTTTTCTTATTCATTTAAGGTGATAAATTTCTCCCTGAGCACTGCTTTAGCTACATTCCACAAGCTCAATATTATTCAGTTCAAATATTTCCTCATTTCCGCTTTGATCACTTTTTGACTCATGGGTTATTTAAACTGTAGTGTTCAATTTCTAAGCAGTTCCAATTTTCTTGCTATCTTTTTGAGATCAATTTCTAGTTTAATTCTGCTGTAGTCAAAGACATTTTGAATGATTCAATCCTTCGAAATTTGTGAAAGCTTGCTTTATGTCCTACATTATAATCAATTTTGGTAGAGGTTCCCATGTGGGTTTGAAATAATGTGTTTCTGGCATTACTGAGTGCTTATTAGTTCAACAGATGTCAGTTAGAGCAAGTTTGTTAATTGATTTGTCCCAGGTCTTCTCTGAGCTTGAAGTAGAACATAGAGCACCTCATTACTAATCCTATATGCTTTCCAGAATACCACACTACTTGTCATCTTTTGACCTGATTTTCACGTACCCAGCATTCTGCTAATTTATCAAATGTGGTTTTGAGCTTTAGCTAACAGTGGTTAATATATACAGACATACATACATATATACGTAAACTGTGTTTCAGCAGCAATGTCCAATAATTTTTTTGTGTGAATGAATTGAGCTTGGATTGTTAGATTTCTGTGAAACCCATCAAAGCTTACAGTTTCATTAAAATATGTAATCTTCAATAGTGTTAATATCTTATCTTTAATTGTTGGTATGTTTTATCCTTATTTTCTGAATCACATGATAGAGAATTGCACCTAACCCTAGGTTAACTACCGTTAGCTACAAGGAAAGTGTAGTTTTGGTAAATTTAGACTTGTAAAACATTTTAGGAGTGAATTAGGCTATTTCACCCCTTTATGAATAGCATTAGTCCCAGCCACCTGGTTGCGTGAGCCCCCATTTTATGTGACATACTGAACAACAGTTAAAAAAAAAAGGGCAAACAGTATACCATGGCTAGACAATGCCAACAAACTAAAATCTAGTTAGTCTTAAATTTGTATTTTATAGCATGGGGATTATTCATCTTTAATAAAATTTGACGAACTGTAAAATTCTTCCTAACTGTTATATTCTGTGCATTTTGATGTCCAAAAAGACAAAATTTCAGGTATAATTCAAACAGAAACTTTTAAGTGTAATCAAAGTCTTTGATATTTTAAATTCATTTATTCAGCAATGATTTATTGAGGTTAATTCTCCACATTATGGAATTTAGAAGTTCCATCATAGTATTTTTGCATAGTTGCTAAACATTTTTGGCAGTAACAGAATTGGTAAATTTAGGGAAATCTCAAGTCTTATTCATTTTACTTTCTAAAAATTTCAGACTTCTGAAATAACTCCACGTTTCTTCACCCCTCTCTGTCATCTTTTAGCCCCATCCATCATTATCTTTTGCCCAGACTCCTCTGGTAGGCTCCTAACTGATCCTCATTCTCTTCCAATCTTGTTTCATTCCAGTCAATTCTCCACAACACCAGGATAATCATTCTAAAAGGCAGACCTGTTCCTGTCACTCCATTGCTTGCAAACATTTATAAACAGCTTCCCATTGCTTCTAGGATTAAACATAAGTTAACAGGCTAACCTGTTGTGAATTCTCTCTATCTTTCCAGCCATTTTTCCTTCTGATTCTTTGATCAAGCAGTAGTATCCCTTGCCTTCTTTCCTTCACATGTAATTCCTAATGCCTGTATCCCATGCCATCTCTTTTCTTTCTCCCAAACTCACAAGGGTGTAGCTACCAGTCATTCTTCAAATCTCACCTGAGCTCCAAGACTGGGTTAGGTCTCCTATTATGCACTCCCATGGCAACCGATATTTCCCAATCGTAAAACTCCTCACAATTTGCGGTAATTATTTTATTGTCTATCTTCCTGCTAAAATTAGAATTTCCATGAATGTAGGCATGGTCCTATGTTTTGTGACCCTAGCAGATGCTTGCGTCGTAGCAGGTCATTTTAGTTTTCTGTGCTGCATAAGAAATCACCACAAATTTAGTTGATGTAAACAATACACACGTTTATTTTCTCACAGTTTCTGTGGGTCAAGAGTCTGGGCTTAATTTAGCTGGGTCCTCTACGAGGTGTCAGACAGTCAGGGTGTGGCCAGGGCCGGGCTGTCATCTGGAGCCTGTCTTGGGGAGGGTCCACTTCCAAGCTTCCGTAGGTGGTTAGCAGAATTCACTTCCTCAAAGCTGTGACTTAGGACTCCAGCTCTTGTTTGCTGTTGGCTGGATGCACCCTCCGGTCCCAGAGGTTGCTCAGCTCCTTGCGTGCTGGGCCAGCTAATACGGCCACTTAGCTCTTCAGAACCGTCAAGAGTGTGTTTGCTAGCAAGACAGAGTCTTGTATAATGTAATCATGGGAGAGACATCCTTCGTATTTGCCCTGTCCTATTGGTTACAAGCAAGTTACAGGTCCCTTCTACACACAAGGAGAGGCGGTTATACAAGAGAGTGAACGCCACGAGGTGGTGAGGATCAAGGGAGCCACCTTAAATTCTTGTCCACCACAATAGTGCTTGAAATTTTTGTTGAATGACTGAAAGGAAAATCATAGATTATTTTAACTCTTTAATTGCAGGTACACTTACAGGAAAAATCACTTTTTAGTATATTAACTCTTTTAATAATATAAATGAAATTTAAATAAATCAGAAATAAACTATATGCCATAAAACACTGATAGTTTTATGACTTTATAACTTTATATAGTTTTAATGAATATGTTCAGATTATGTTTGTTTTTTCTTCTTTTACTTAACATTCATTTGTATAGATTTTTCCAGTGTATCTGTGTAGCTCTGTCTTCATCATATAAAAAATAATGTGATATTCTGATTTTATTGGTATATTTTATTTTGAGGTGATTTTCAGTAAGATTTGCATACAATAACGCTATTGAAATAGAAAGGGAAAAATTAAGAAGTCTATGAAATAAGATGTTTATGTATACACTTTTTCTACCCAAGGGTTTGAGGGAATTTATAAGAATACGTATTATAAAATAGGAAGGGGGAGGAAAAAGTAAATGCGTTGACAATCAAGGTTAATATAGTCATTGTAACAGATACCTAAATGTAGCTCTGATCTTTCTGGAAACCCAGGAAAAACATAGCAAATGGTATCATTCTTCGAAAAAATTTTATTCAATATGAAAGTGTTTCTTAATGATCATTGTATATACTTACAGAAGTTGAGCATTCTTTTGTGAAATGTCTGTAATAGAAAGTGCAAAAAACTTTTGCTCAAAAAAATCCCCCCTGATTATTTACCTTTAAGAAAATGGCAAAGAATCACAATGAAAATCTAACTCATAAATGTGTTTCTCTAGGAAGCTAAGCTAATGAGGTCTGCATATTTGACTCTTTGAAGATTTAGTTGATGCAGAGATAAAACTCAGACTATCTAGAGAATGAATTGCATATCTTTTAGACATAAGGTGACCATATAATTTATCATTCCAGCCAGAAACCTTTTAAGAGGGAAAGAAGGCGATAGTAATAATTTAGCTGGTGCTTGCTTTAGTAGTACATTTACTAAAATAATTAAGCTGGCCCAACAGGTGTGAAAGGGTGCTGTCCCAGCCAGATGGAGAGATATGATCGCCCTATTTAGAACAACTGTTCAGAGTTTTTTGACTATGAGAGAGTGTGTCTGTGTGTGTGTGCACAAAACTGCGCACACAGATACGTGCATATATGTATGAAAACCAAATACACAAATGTACATATACCCCTATACTTATATAAAACACATTAATATAACCCAAATAAAAATATGCATACATATAAAACATCAGATACACAAATGTACACATATCTCTATAGTTATATAAACACAACATTAATATAACCAAAATAAAAATTTCATGAAACAGCATTAACCTTTACCACATGCTATATACACAAATATTTTCTAATCCTTTCTCCTTCATTTCCAAAAGAATGTTTATTATAATGTCCTAAATTGATATTGTGACTTGCTGTTTCAAAAAAAACTCAACTTTAAACCATCTTCATCAGATACCAGTTGTCAACCAGCATTTTGACGCAAGTCCCCAGAAGGTCTCTCTGTGTGTAGCATAATGTGTGGCAGATGGTGGGCATCTACTGTTTGTTAAGTGAATGCATGAATGCATTAGTGAATGATTATCTCTAGCTCAAAGTTAAATTTTGTTGTGAAAGCCTAAAGCATAAGAGTTCTCTGTCACTTATTAAAGGAAGGTCTCAGTGTTTCAGAAACCGACGTGTGGGTTGAAAGGCTGATATTCTACCAATTTAGCAACGTCCTGTACATTCTTATCCTGAGGAAAGCCCCTGCTTCCTTTTGGGGTGTCTCTGCATAGGGTAGGACCATATATATACACCATCGATTGATTAGCTATTTCCCCATCATTAGACATTTGGGTTGCTTCTAGATTTTTTGTTTTTGTTTTGTTGTTTCTTTGTTTGTTTTTACAACAAATTACAGAGATTGTTTTTTCTTTATAACAGATAACATGTTTCCTTTTTGCCTTCTGACCAGTGTCCTTAATACTTTCCCAAGAGTGGAGCAACTAAGTCCAACAGTCTGGTTATTTTTATCCAGTTATGTTTTGCTGGGGTGCTCCCAGAAAGATTGGACTAATTCATATGCCATCAACAATTTGTGCATGTACTTACTACCTGAAACCTGCCAATGTTTGATTTAATAATTTTTAGATACTACTTCGTTAAAGACATATTTTTAAAGTTTCATTTATTTAATTGCAGCATCTAAACGTCTTTTCCAAATATTGTTTCGTATTTGCATTTTCTCCTTAGTGAGCTTCCTGTACACATCATTATACCCGTAAGAAAGGAATCAGTAATTTTCTAGTACTTCGATTGGAAAGATACGTGCATGCTGGCTCATTTGCAAACAAGTGCATGTTTAAGACTTTGATTAAGACATTTTCTTTGGATCAGGCTTTGTTAGATCAAGGGCCAATAATGCTTAAATAAATCTGTAAAATCATGCTGTGTGTGCATTATTGGGACTTGTTTAATTTCTTTTCTATTTCTTTTTTAATTCCTTTTTATCCTTATTTTTTTCCAGGCTCGAGAATTACAAGCTCGGGTACTAAAACGTGTTCAGATGGAACAGCCAGACGCAGTTCCTACTCAGAAACATTTAGCAGCTGAAATTTGTGCAGAGATTGCAAAACATTCTGTTGCTCAGCGAGACTATGAAAAAGCAATTAAGTTTTATAGAGAGGCTCTTGTTCATTGTGAAACAGATAATAAGGTCAGTACCTTTATAAAATTTTAAGCACCTTTTATTCCAGATGTCATCTAATTTACCCAAATGTAAAATTCTTACCAGCTTATTTATAAAGAAGATTTGAAAAGAAATGTAATGAAAATACAAGTTAAAAAATTAATATTGTTTGTAGAAATCCTTCAGAATACTTACATGATACCTTAAATTGATAGTATTGGAGTCTGAAAATTATTCTGGAACAAGTAATATAAAGTATATCTGCAAGCTCTTTGTTTTTTAATATTCATCAGATGTAGGGCAAAAATAACCTTCATTAAGGCATAACCAAACAGGTACCTTGTTCAGTGGTGGCTAAAGGAGTTGGAATTCTACTTTTAAATCTGAAGCATACCTTAGAGATTATCTGCTCTGAGCTTTTTATTTTACAAATGAGAAAACAGGTATAGAGAGGCAATAGGGACGTGGCCCCGTCATGGAGAAGCTCAGCCTAGAATCTGATCTCCTGATTTAAGACCACTGTTCTTTTCCCAGTGCTTTGTGTCTCTCTACTTTTCAAGTGAGTTACCACAAATGTTTTCATTTTTTTCCAATGTCAGAGAAAAGAGAGACGAGCATGCCTATAGTTTTCCTGCCTATCACGCTTGGCATTTTTATTGCAATAACTTTTAGTCAACCAAAGTTTAATCTGTGTCCAGACATTTTCCTCATCACTTTTTATTCCAAACAGGTTCTCACTAATCTTGGCCTTTTCCTCTATAGATAATGTTGGAGCTGGCACGACTGTACCTGGCACAAGATGACCCTGATTCCTGCCTGCGGCACTGTGCTCTACTTCTCCAAAGTGACCAGGACAATGAAGCTGCCACCCTGGTTAGTCCAACAGACCTCAGTACTATAAAGGCGGTTGTGTTTTATGTTCCATGTGGAAGTTTCAGATTTTACCTGATAAAACTAATACTAGATGAGAGGCCTGGCTCATGTTGGCTTTGGGAGGAAACATTTTTAACACTGTTAGTACATTTTACCAATAAAGATAAGACTTTTTTATTTTACAAGAATGGTAAACCTAGGTCAGGCCTTTACTTGCCCTTTTGGGCCTAGTTAATTTTTCTTTATGCTTAAGAGGATGCTTAGTCAGGCAGAGTTCATGTGGTCAAGCTATAATTTGCTTAAGACTAACTTTTAAGTACTTACTCATACATGCCAGACTAATTTAAAAGTTTCAGTGGGACTTTTGGTGTTACAGAAAAAAACTTCATGTATCATTCTAAGATGACGTATTTTAAAGAGAATTTTGCTTTTCTTTCTCATTTTCACCTGGGTTGAGGTATTTGTTAGCTTTTCAAACAGCTATGTAGATGACAGTTTGTCGGGTCCATTCAAAGTTATTATTATAACTAAAAAGAAATATAAGAAGTCTTCCTTTTAAAACACATTATAAGAAAATCTCAGTATGTCTTGCTCATGTTAAATTCCTTTGAAATATTTAGGATTTAAGAGTGTTTTTTTTTTTTTTAATTTTTCTCATTGTCATTTTAGCTAAGTCCAGTGAGGCATCTTTTCTATGATAGCACATGGAGTGTGCAATTCCCTTCAAATTTCTGTTTTTAAAATAACCACTTGAAACATTTTCTGCTAAAAATATAGTTTTGCAAACAGAGCGATCTGTTTCACATGCTTGACTATCTTTTCTTACACTGATCTCAGTGCTGATCTGTTTAAGGTGTGCTTGAATTTTAAATAGCTCCTTTTTATAAACTTTGCCCTCCTTGTGTTTTTCATATGTGTTTTCATAGCATTAAATCTTGATGGGAAGAATATGCTTTGTGAAATATATGGCAATATTTTTAGAACCAACTTTTACCTTTATAGATGATGGCAGATCTCATGTTCAGAAAACAGGACTATGAACAAGCAGTGTTTCATTTACAACAACTTTTAGAACGCAAACCAGGTAAATATCCACTGATTATATTTCTTCTAATGCAATCAACTCCCTTTCTCCTCTTTTTGGCTGTTATGCTCCTTGGAAAAATCGCAATGCTTGTTGAATCCAACTCTTTGCTTATTCCACACTTGCCTTTGAGCAGCTGAAATGGCTGTTAGGAGAGTGCAACACCGTTGACTCATCTCACTTTAAATTATGACCACACACCCCAAATGGGTACCCAGATGCTGCCTGGCAGTCCTACTGTGTTTCTCTAATGAGTTCACTCACTTCAACTACCCCTCCACTTTCTCTTCTCTCCTCACACCTCCAACACCCCTGCCCCCTTCCTTGTCCTCAGCTAAAAACCTTGCCTCCTACTTCACTGAGAAAATATGACCAACTGATTGGGGACATCTCCATCCTCCTGTCACCAAGTCTGCCCACTCCCTGGCCATTGTCCTCCCCAGGTCTGTGATCCCGTCTGCAGCAAGCTTCTCCCTGTGGGCGCTGGACACCACTCCTGGCCTCCTGAAGGGCTTTACTTCTGCAGTTCTCTCTCTCTTCTGCACCATCATTTTTTTCCCAGTCAGCACACAGACGTGCTGTGACATCTCCCTGCTTTCAATACATCAGTAAATAAAAGTTCCCTTCCAATTACTGCTGCATTTCTTCATTTTCCTCTACAGCAGATACCCTATAAAGAATTTCAGTGTGTGCTGTCTTCGCTTTGTCTCCTCCACTCCTGCACTCCAGAGAAGCTGCTTCTGTAGGGTGGCCAGTGACCTCCGTGCTGCCAGATCCAGTGTTTCGTTCTCAGTTCTCTGCTTAATTGGCCTGTCATTGTATTTAGCACAGCTTATCCCACTCCATCATGAAAGACTTTCTTCACTTTTCTTCTGGGATGCTAGGCTTACCTCGTTTTTCTTCTCCCAGCTGTCCACTCCATTTCACTCTCCTTTGTGAGACCTCTCTTCTCTTTATGACCTTTAAATATCAGAATGTTCTAGACCTCAGTTCTGAAATATATTTTATGTGTTCACCCCCCTAGGTGACTTCATCCAGGCCCATGGCTTTGTGTCCCATGTATATGCTGATGTCTCCCAAACATGTATCTCCAATCTTGACTCCTGTACATCACTGCCTATTTGCGTTCCCACTCAGCCGTCCAGGAGGATCTCCAGCCTCACATGTCCAAAATAGAACACTTGATCTTTTCCTTCTCTCCACATATGCTCCTTCTCCATTTCTCATCTCAGTAAATGGCATCACCATTTACCCATTTGCTCAGGTCCCAAACCTTACAGCTACCTTTATGTCATCTTTTTCTCGTACAACATGTCCAATCTGTCAGGAAATCTCTGTTAGCTCTACCTTCAATGTATATGTGGAATCTCATCACTTTTTGCCACCTCTGCTGCTACCACTCTGGTCTCAGCCGTCATCGTGTCTCATGACTCATCTGTGTCTATTCCTTGCCTCCAAATAGTTTAGAAATGTTTTCAGCTGAAAGTAGCAGCGACCCCCCCACCAAATTCTAGTGGCCTAAATAATTATGGCTTTTGTTTTTTTCCTATGTAAAAGAAATTTAAAGGTAGATTATGCAGGAAATGGCACCGAGGTTCCAAAGTACCTTCAGGACACCTGAGTCCTTCTGTCTTCTTCTTGTATCATCGTTAGGCTAACTTCCATTCTAAGTATCACCTCGTGGTCCAGATGACCACTGCAGCTCTAGGCATTGATTTTCCAGGGCCTAGATGGGGAAGATAGGGGTGGAGGTGAGCTGAAGGGCATACTTCTCCAGTGAATCTTTTCTTTCTTTAAAAAAACCCTTTCTAGAAGCACCTCCACGGCTGCAAAAGAGGGCGGGAAATGTCATCTTTTAGCTGAACGCAGCGTCACATAGAGTAAAATCAGAATTCTGATACTGCAGAAGAAAAGGATAGTAAGATATTAGATAGGCAACAGCTCAAGCAAGTTAGTCCCTTGGGGCTTTTAAATTGCTGTTTCCTCTCCCTGGAATATGTTCCAGATATTCACGTGGCGGCTACTTCATCCCTTTCAGGGCTTTGCTCCAGTGTTGGCTTCTCCTGAGAGTGCCCTTCCTCAGCCATCTTATAGCACCTCTTATTGCTCTCCATCCTTTTACCCTGTGTTTCCTTTTTTATCGCCCTTGTAAAACAAAACAATAATTATAGAACATAAGCATCAAGTGGCCAGGACATTTGTCTTCATTGCTTTGTTTCCAGGATTTAGATTTGGTACTCAATAAATATTGGATGGAAAGAAGAGAGGGAGGAGAAAAGTTAGGAGGGGAGGTGGAGAGGGAGGGAGGAGAGGGAAACAGAAAACAGGAAGAGGAGGTGGAAACAGTAATGTGCGTTACCTATTTGTGTTACTAAAGGGAGTTTGAAATCTCAGAGGAAGTCCTAGGGCTGTCATTCAACTCCTCTAAACCCTAATACTTTCCTCTTGGGATGGCACCCCTGGTAGTCAGGCTGCCTGGTAAGGGAGGCGTGGACATGGAGATGGCTGTACTTAGGCAGGGCAACTCCAGGAACCGGCTATACTCTACATGTTGTATTTATCAATGCTTTTAATTTAAAAAAAGTTTGAACTTAGAGAACAACACAGTCTCCTTACAAATAAAATATCCCTAGTTAGAGCAAAGATTGAAAGGAAAAATCCTGTCTGTTTTTATGGTAATATCAACATTTTAATTCCTTTTTATTTTTAAAATCTTTTTAAATTTTCTCCCCCCTTTGGACTACCTCAAGCCATGTTGTTGGTTCTTACCCTGTCAGTTCCAGCTTATACTGAGAGGTTGTTTAAAAGATGGCCATGAATTACTTGAACATCTTACCTCCTCTACCCACTGAGTCCAAAATACGGGCCCAGCCCCCACCTCAGCTGCCCAAACCTTACTCTTACTTCCTTCAGGCCTAAGTCATTTTGTCCGTGCCGTTTCTGCCTTCGGTTCTAGAGTCTGTTTTGTCCTTTTCTCCTTCTCTGAACTACCGTTTAAGGTGATACACATAACATTTTCATCTTGTCTATCTCAAGCTGTTCCCATATTGCAGCATTTCCCTCTGAGTGAATGATCCGGCCTGATTTCCTTAAAAAAAAAAAAAAAAGAAAGAAAAGCCTCTTCCCTTGTGAATATTTTTAAGCCATTGATAGCAATATTGCCCTTACATGTAAGATTCAAAGAAGCCCTCATCTGTCACGTGAATTTTGTCTCACCCAAGTTACTTGGCACCAGCATTTTTCCCAAATAGACACTAGTAAAATTGGCTTAGTAGACTGGCTGCTTTGGATTGTCTGTTTATAAACAAATATAAAGTGAATAATTTATAAATTCAGTATAAGGACCTTATGTTCCAGAAATACCAAATAACATACAACCACCCTTCCAAGTCTTTGCATGTTTTTTTTCCTTTTGCCTGTAATGCACTTTGCCTTCCTTATCCTTCCTCTCTGTCTTTCCCAACACATAATCCAAAATATACTCCTCTCCGCCAAAAACAAAAACTTGCACCCCACTGCCACCACCTGCATTATAAGATGCCTTGTGTGATGCTGAGTGGGGTGATCATCTACCTTGATTGGCCCAAGACTGAAGGATCTCCTGGAATGCAGGATTTTCAATGCTAAAAGAAAGAAAGTCTCAGCAAACTGGGATGAGTTTGATCCCTAATCAAGGATCACCTCATCCAGACCTCTTTATCACTTAGTATTTTACTGAAAATATTTATACATATATTTGTTTTCTCTATTAGCCTGCAGACTCCTCAAGTTTGCAGGGATCACATCATATTCATCTTATATCCCAGCATGAGACACATTGCCAGGCATGTAGATGGTGCAAAGTAAATGTGTATTGGTTGAATGGATCAATGAATGACTGCAAAATACCAAGTCATTTAAAAATACAAAATTTTAAATAAATTTTTATTGTCTATGTGATATTTTATGTTTTTTAATCTTGCATTCTATGCTTTATTCCTACTAGGACTTTCCAAACTTATCCACAGATTTATTTTGTCAGAATTATTCTAAAACCTACTATTTATTTTATGCATGCATTACAGGTCATCTTATACTTTAATTGTATAAATTACATTTATACAATTATGCATCTTATACTTTAATTGAAGGCTGTATTTTAGCTTACTTCAGAAATGTACTATCTAATTTGACTTAACCTAGCTAGTAGAAAATTCTTCTTATAGATCTAATTACTACTCTTGACAGATTACACCTTTTCTCTCTCAAAGTCTCCCAATCATCCTGACTTCTCCCCTTCCCTCACACTAATTTGGTTAAGTCCCATTAGTTCTGTCTGCTTACTAGCTAACTCTCACACTCAGCCTATCTTCTCCTAGCCTACTGCTCTAATTAAGACCTTTACCACCTCTCTCTCGGACTAGTGCAGAGTTTCCCAACTAATCTTCCAGCCTCTAGGCTCTTGCTGCCCCATGCCATCATAGGGCTATCATATTACTTCTAAAAACCAAAAGCTATCCTTTGCTTAAAATTTAGGATGGCTTTCCAGGGTACAGTCTAAAATCATAGCATTATTTTGATAATAATATGGCCCCAGATTATCCTTCCATTCCTATTTCTTATCATTCTCCCCTACTTTAATTTCTAGTAACATCAAGCTTACCTGCACTCCCCATGCTCTGCTCTGTCTTTGCACATGCCATCTGCCTCTTGGAATGTCTTTGTCTGCCTAGCAAGACCCTCCTCCTGTCCTTCAGGTTGCTCAAAGTTCTGATCCTATGTGAAACTTCTCCTGCCTCCCCCAGGCAAAATTAGGAATTCTCTGCATTGTAAATCCATTGCACATCATTTGCCTCATCACATCACACTATAATTATTTTGATATCTTCTCACTATCCATCCATAAATATGGACTAAGTTTCTCCAAAATGTAATACATTTCAGTTTTCAGTGGATTCCTTAAGTGCAGAAATTTGCCTGCTGTCAAATTTCATAGTTAACCAAAAGATAAGTTAATGTAATTTAATCTATCAGTGGTAATTATAATTTGAACTAATAGTAAATACATTAATATTGCAAGGTGATAATTATTTAAGAAACTGGCCTCCCAAGGTTGACTTCAGATACTACTAGCAATATTATACATCACACATATTAGAAATATCATACAAAAAAATCTGACCAGAAATTTTAGCCTTCCTGCCTAATCCAATATAGTTTCTAGATTCTGTGATTTTATTGTAAGGTAGTCATCCTAGTTCTTATCAAAACTTTTGGAGTTGTCCATATTACTAATGACATTTATAGTTTTAAAGTTCTTTCATGCCTTTATTTTATCTGGCTTCCATGACGCTGAGGGTCAATAGTATAATCCTGTTTTAAGAAAATAAGCGTAGACTCAGAATTTGAATAATTAGTTTGAATTCACATAGCTAAAGGACAAGAACAGTATTTGAATCCTCTTTTTCTGAAGCCATATTCTTACCATGCTCTGCTATTTAGTGATGCCAAAAGGCAGAAGAACAAAATCTTAAGACCCATGGGTCAATGAAGGCAAGTGATGATATTGTCAACCTGGATTATTTTGACATCATGTAACAGAGTAGAGGCAAAGCATACAGAATCTCTTTTTTCTAATAATATTTTTTATTGTGGTAAAACATACACAACATAACATTTACATTTTAGCCATTTTTAGCCTAATGGCAGTTCAATGGCATTAGGTACATTCACATTGTTGTGTAACCATCACCATTATCTATCTCTGGAACATTTTCATCATTTCATACTAAAATTCTGTACCCATTAAACAGTTCCTCCCCATTTCCCCTCCCCCCATTTCATGACAACCACCATTCTACTTTCTATCTATGAATTTGATTACTCTAGGTACCTCATATAAGTGGAATCACATAGTATTTGTCCTTTTGTGTCTGGCTTATTTCACTTAGTGTAATGTCTTCAAGGTTCATCCATGTTGTAGCATGTGCCAGAATTTCCTTCCTTTTTAAGGCTGAATAATATTCTATTGTATGTATTTACTACATTTCATTTATCCATTCATCTGTTGATGGATATTTGGGTTGTTTCCACTTGTGGCTATTGTGAATACTGCTGCTGTAAACACTAGTGTACAAATATTTGTTTGAGTCCCTGCTTTCAGTTCTTTTGGGTATATACCCAGAAGTGGAAATTACTGGGTCATATGGTATCTTCTCTTTTCTTGGGATATAGAATGAGGACAAATTGCTTTAAAAAGTTTTTGTTTGTGTTTTAATTCTAATTCACCCTACAAAAGTGATCAGAATAGCTTATATAATAAGGATTTTTACAAATCCCCTGCTATGAGTCCTATGCTAACTGAAACTTGAGAACCTAAACACCTAAAAAACACAACCATAGAGAAATAAAACCAATATAATAGACTATTATGCAAGCCGTTAAAATCATGTTTTGGAGACCATTTAATGACAGTTGGGAAATGTTTACCGTATAATGTTGAATCAAAATCAAAACCCCAAGTGTGACTTCAATTTTGTATATATGTAAGCAAAGAAACATATTTATTTGCTTACATTTAAATATTTACCAAATTGTGGTCATTTCTAGCTGGTGGGAATATGAGTGATTTTTTTCCTTCTTTTATACTTTTCTGAATTTTTTCAAGTTTTCTAAAGTATCCATGCATTATTTTTTACAATCTTAAAAAAATTTATTAAGTTATTTCAAAACTTAGTATTTTAGTGGTGAGAAAGAACTAGATAGAATTGGGAGAAAAAGGTTTTCTAGGAGCCTTCCAGGAAATTATACCTGAGACCAAAGAACTAAATTAATTCTTTTCCTTAGAAGAAATTAAAATACTGGGACTAATATGTTGAGGTTATAGTATAGTAAGCTAGCGTCTAGTCTGTTAGGTACACATACATATTAAGAAAAGCCTGGAGTAAAATTTCTAATTGCACACCCCAAACATTATCATCAAAATGTACTGTTCTCACCCCCTTCCGAGCTGCAGTAAGTGGGAAAGGAGGTCTCAGAGACAGACTTGCCCTATGCAATCAAATTGATCCTCCTGAAGTTTACAGTTAGAGTTTAGATTGTCTTCGCAGAGATTTTACCAGAATGTTTTGGTCCCAGGAACAACTGAAACTTGCAGTTACAACAGATGTACACTTTTATAGATTTGGCACTGTGACCAGACCGACCCAGCCTTTATCGTTTGATAGATCATCCAGTTGTCCATACAGTCTCTTTGGGGACCTATAACCCCCGTGGCATTCCTTTGCTTATACTTAAATTGTACTTCATTTGAAGTAAACTATACTTTAATGAAGTAGGATTATAACCATGAAAGCAAAAGATAGAAAATGTTGTCCATATCTAAATATCCTTTGTTTCTAGATAATTATATGACATTATCTCGTTTAATCGATCTCCTAAGAAGATGTGGAAAACTTGAGGATGTTCCAAGATTTTTCTTAATGGCTGAGAAATGTAACTCCAGAGCAAAATTGGAACCAGGATTTCAGTACTGTAAAGGACTATATCTTTGGTAAATCTATTGGCAAATAAATCCTACATAATAGTTTTTTTTTTCTCATTGTGGGTCAAGTAGAATACGCTGTTCTTTGTATTAAAAAATATCTACATTTTAAAATATGCTAATAGTTTTATTTACCAAACAGATTGTAAACTACTTGAAGTTTGTAGTCAGCGATTGAAATAAGTGATTTTTTTTTTTAAACATCTAACAAGGTATACTGGAGAACCAAATGATGCCCTTCGACATTTTAATAAAGCTCGAAAAGATAGTGACTGGGGCCAAAATGCCCTTTATAATATGATAGAAATCTGTTTGAATCCAGATAATGAAACTATTGGAGGTGAAGTATTTGAAAATCTGGATGGAGACTTAGGGTGAGTAGTGTTTGACAAATTATCCTTTTTTTTGAAAAACTTGTTGGGGATAATAAGCAAGAATACCTTATAAAAGAGAACTAAATTCTAGGATAGCGCTAATGAAAGGTCAGGTGAATAAATCATAGCTAGAGTGACTGGTCTCTGAAACAAGCATGAAATGCTTTTAGAAGCTTTCCTAAATCAGAATAGACGCGTTATGAGGATATTCCCGTATAATTACTCTGTAGAAAATAGGATAAATGATAGAATTTGATTATTTTGGCAAAAAATTGTCCACATAATAATAGTAGCTCCTTAACAAATGGTAGTTTTATGCCTAACCCTGTGCTATATATTTTATTATCTTATTTACTCCCTACAACAGTGTTGTGAAATAAGCTCAGTCTTAACGTGTCTAATGTGATAGAGTTAGTAAATGGTGGAGGCAAGATTTGAATTGAGTTCTTCCTGGCTTACTCAAAGCTCCTGCTGTTAGCCACTGTGGTGCCCTGCTGGTAAATGGTTATATTTCTGTCAACCTGTGTTTGTTGCTTGTCCTCTCCTTAGATCTGAGCAAGTCATGGTGGAAGATGTATAAGGATATAAAGGGAATATAAGAGGTAGTTTCTACCTTCAGGAACATGTGATTTACCTAGGAGGCAAGACAGTAGTATCTGAAACCATTCAGTCTCCAACAAAACAGAAATGGGTTCAATGGATATTAAGTGTTGCAGGAATTCATAGAAATTTGCAGGTAGTGCAAAGCAGTCAGGGGAAGATGCATAGAGGAGTGGGAGAAAATTAGAACCAGATTGCTGAATGGTTTCAATGACAGATTTGAAGATTTGGATTATAGAGACCAGTGAAAGTTTTAGAGCAGGGGATAGGCATGTTTATTTTATGTTTGTTTTAGAAAGGCTAAAGTAACATTTGTATGTTATGCAAATACAGGCTATCCCCATGGAAATCTTCAGCAAGTAGTTGAAAATACAGAACTAGAACTCAGAAGGGAGGTCGCAGCTGGAGGTACAGACTTGGGAGACGTGTGCAGAGTAGAGCTGGACCATGAATGGCCTCTTTGCAAGTAGAATGTGGTGACAGAAGTCTGAGAACTAAATTTTGGGCACACTAATATTTAAGGAGACTGGAGGAGGAATGAAGGTCAGAAAAGGGCAATCAGTATGGTAGAAAGAAAACCAAAACTGTATAATGTTACAGAAGCCAAAGGAAGGGAACTTTGAAGGAGGTAGCCAACGGTATGAAATGTTTTAGAGAAGGTAAAAGTCGAAGGCCTGAGAAAAAGACCAATGGCTTTAGTGACTGGGCTTTAAGAATTTAATTTCCTTTTATTAATTGATATACATATATATATAAACATATATATGTACAGGTGTGTATAAAAAATAAGTAAATTGCTATTACATATTCAAATTGTTATTGCACTTGAAATTTACAGCCTTTTGACAGATACCTAATTTCTGAGAGTCAGATGGGCAACTGGGTGAGGGAAAATAAAGTAGACTTTATATATCTGACAAACCTAGATTCATATCTGAGGCTTACTGTTTATTAGCTGTATGACCTTTGGTGAATTACTTCACTTGTTTGAGCCATATATAAGATGGATTCAAAGTAGATTGAATGAAATAATACAGTACGTGGCACATAGTAGGTGCTTCAACAAGGTTAGTTACTTCTCACTCCCTCGTTCTTTCCTTTTATTTTCTGAATACATACACCACTTGATAATTGTATGATTGTTCTTATCCTGAATTCTAGTGTTATATTAGCTGAAATGAACACACTTTCCAGATGCAGATATTGTCCAAATTTTGTCTCCAGTCCCAGAGTGAATAGATGATTAATGGTGTTTTATTGAAGCTATATTAATTTTGTTTTTAAAAATGCATTATAACTCTGCTTTACTTTGTATTGGAAGAGAATGAGTGACATTCTTCAAAAGGAATTTAAATTTTAAATTGGTGACAAGAAACCAGTGTACCATAGAGCTCATTCTGATCTCAATGAATTTTGCTTTATGAGTAATAGACAGAGAGATTTATTTTTAATTGTGTATAGCAATTCCACTGAGAAGCAAGAGTCTGTGCAGTTAGCAGTGAGAACAGCCGAAAAACTCCTTAAAGAACTAAAACCTCAGACTGTCCAGGGTCACGTACAGCTTCGCATAATGGAAAACTATTGCCTCATGGCTACCAAACAGAAATCGAATGTTGAACAAGCGTTGAATACCTTCACCGAAGTAGCAACATCTGAGGTTAGTAGATTTTCAACTTCATATGTTATCTTTCCTTAGTATAGAAATATGTTTGTTTTGATTAGCTGTTTATTTTCTGAATATTGACTTAATTACTTATTGTTATTGAAAATTAGATACATAGTTTGGCATAATTTTACATAATGTACCTTTGTTTCCAGAAAAGTGTTCATGTTACTATTTTGATGTGTTGTGGGTATATTTATCACTATTAGAATGGTGAATTCTAGAGAAGGGAAATTCTCCAAAAAGGCGTAAAATAATTCTCAAGGGAAAAGCTTTATTTATTCTCTGGAGAATTTCTGTGTTGTAGATGTAGCCTGGATTAACTTACAAAATGAAAATAAACACCCGGCTGCCTTGATAGCTCACCTTTTCACTTATGTGAACTTGAAATTTTTCCAACTCTGGGGCTAAGTGAGATCAATACTGACAAGTTATAATTCAGTCAGGCAAACAATGATGTTCTTTTGCAACACTGAAATAACCCTCTGCAATCTTATTATTATTATTATTATTATATCAAAGGTTCTTCCTCTTTTCACCCCACTCAGACCCACCTCCCTTCTCACTCTCTGGGTGTTCTATTTTTCCTTCCCTCACACAGGTCTGTATTTCTTCAGTTACTTGATATTAAGGAACGAATTCTAGGTACCCACCCCATTAGCAGGTGGTAATAGCTAGTTGGAAACATAATCATTGGATATCATGTTCTTCTACTCACCAATGTTGTAGGCCACCAAAAACTGATAATTTTGTGTGTCTCACAGGATATACAGAATTTTGCTGTGTTTTCTTATTGTTCAGAGATCAGTGATAGCAATAAACTACCAAAAACCCTCTACAGCGACCCTTTCGCCCTGCCTCCCAGCACCCTGGAGGAGATTCAGATGCCGGGGGCTTTGGGGAACCTACAACTCCTGTTGCCATTTGGGTACAAGTATCCTAGATGGCAATTTGTACCACCGTAAGCCACCCTTGGAACAAAACAGCAAGGTAGCAAGCATCAGCAGCAGTAACATCCTAGAGCAGAGCCTTTCTGCTGACATTGAAGTAATGTTCTCAGGGGTTGTGCTCCGTTGAATTAGCTGTGTGGCAGCAGATGGATGACAGCAGCCGACTGAACGGAGACCAGAAGTAGGACTTCCATGTAGTCTAAGAAAATCTGTAAGAACGTGATGAAGCACCATTTCAAGTAAGGTGTCGTAGCCACTGAATGTTGTGAAGTAGTGTTCTCTTGTATAACATGAGAGAATTTGAACTGTGAGGTTTGAGAGAACGCCGAGAGCAGTGAGTGACATCACAGCTGTTTCCTAGAAAGACTATGACAGTTTCTTGTGTTGGTGAAACCACAGTATTTTTTATCATTCTTATATATATGATTAGTAATAGACTCTTCTCAAGTCTGTTTACTGACCATACTATCCAAAGATTGATGTATGAAGTTTCATCATAAACAATGAATTTTATCTTGCTTTTTTTTCTTTTAACTCATAGGCTGCATATATTAAATATAATGAATATTCATTCAGCAGCCAGTGGGTGCTAAGCACAGTGGGAACCACAAAGATAAACCACGTATAGTCCCTTTCTTCAAGTTTCTCATAATCTAGGGAAGATGAGACAAGCATACTGACTGTGTGCATTATTACCTTCTGTCCTAGAGTTGCAAATACAAGTGCTATAGGAAACAGTACAAGGAGAGTTGGGAGACCCTTTTGTGGAAAAGGTATGATTTAGGAAGAACCAAGATAAATTGCATTTTCACAGGGGGAGATGGGGAAAGTGCATTCTAGGTGAAGAGAGAAATATGAACAAAGGCAAGGAGGCAGGAAAGCATAGGGTACATTCACAGCAGTCGCAGCATCCAGGTTGATTGAAAAAGAGATGTGACAGGAAGTCATGGGAGGAAACGGTGGAAGATACATTAAACCCAAGCAAAGTATTTCCACTTGCTTTCATCCCATCGCCTCGAACCATAAAAGTGTGTTGTTTGTAATATAGCTATATTGTTCTTTGTGATCTAAAGTTGTTGCAGTTTAGAGTGACCAATAGTAAGAGAAAAGCTGGTGGAATGCCGCAGGATGTCTGCACCAGAAAAGACCTCATGGGTCTGACACAGCGGTTTGAACTCAGGTTTGCAGTTTTGGAAACTATTCTTCAGTTCACTCAGGAGTGATCAAGTGGTGAGGAATTGATTCATTCTAATCAAACAGAAGGTGTGTGATTTTTAAAATCAGAGAGCTTATTTTTAAATGTGTATTGTGGCTATTTTAGTGTGTGAATAGGTCTGGATGTTTTTACAGGACCCGTCTCTCCTTGGACTGTCCTAGGACCTGACAAACACATAGCTGGCCTCTAGTTTCTCTCCTCTCCAGCCCACCTGGGATGGGGTGGGGCTCAATAATTGATAATATCCCACACATGTTTTCAAAATTTACTACCAATTGGTTGGATTTGGCACTCAAAATCTTTTTTGCCATTCCTTAATTAGGAGAACACATTATATATTGGAAATTTATCGATAGGCATAAAATTAGAGCCAAGCAAGTTTTATATTCCTAAAACCTGTTTTCATCACGTTCTAATGAATTGCCCTTCTTCATTCCAGGCTTATTTCTCACTTCCAATCATGATCGGTGTCGGACATTGAACATTTCCCACCCTACTCTCCTTTTGTTCCTTATTAGTTACCCAAATTTGCTGTCTTACAGTGCACCTTTATTAGTCATGATGTTATAATTTCTAAATCACAGTTTCTCATCTTTTATTGGTATTTTAAACATAAGGCTTCCTGTTTATAAAAGCAGCACAATCCCTGTACTGAAATTTAAAAACCACCCTGGTTTTATCAGGCACATACACATTATTGCTTAGGTAAGTTGGTTTTCTGGACAGATCGCTAATGGCCTCCATTTTATACCAGTTCTCATTAGGTTGATGGTTTCACAGAGTGACATTTTCTGACTTTGAACTCTGTCTAAAAGAACACTGTATTTTATAGACACTACCAAGAAGCTGCAGACTCCAGATCTACAACCATATTTTAAGGCATGAGTTTGTCTCATATAATTTCCAAATGATTAATTAATTGCATGCCCTACTTATAACATTTCATTGGTCAAAGTTTATTGAGAGAAGAGGCTTGTGAATAAAATGAGAAGGGAGGGGAAAAGAGCAATAGAAGTCAAAATAGGTAGGAATATCATTTGCAGGTAAATCATTCTGTTCGTTATTCCTGTTTTACAGGTGAAAGAACTAAGGAGCCACAGTGCAAAGTCTGAAACATAAATGTTCAATTAGGATTACACTGAAATAGAATTTTGTTTATTTTTTCTGTTTCTATACAAAACCAAAACAATCAGTCAATCCCATTAAAGACTGAGTTGCCCTGGAATTGTGTGGTTATGGCATCTGCATGCTTACTGAATTATCTTGACCCCATGGTGCCTCACCAAGTTTCTTCATGGTGGCTTGAGGTTACCTGATGTATTAAATAATGGTTATGTCATATCAGTTATCTGCTTGGAGCCAGAAATAGAATCCCCAGGGCAGTTCTTACATTATGTAGCACTTGCTACTTTCCATGTGTTTTCCTTTTAAACATAGGATACTTATTTATGTTTGTGTAGCTGGGGATCTAAAGTTTTGTCTTCTTACAGAAGGATCATATTCCAGCACTTTTGGGAATGGCAACAGCTTATATGATCTTGAAACAGACTCCAAGAGCCAGAAACCAGCTGAAGCGGATTGCAAAAATGAACTGGAATGCTATTGATGCTGAGGACTTTGAGAAGAGTTGGCTGCTCCTTGCTGATATTTATATTCAATCAGCAAAATACGATATGGCAGAAGAACTGTTAAAACGGTGCCTGCGTCATAATCGGGTAGGGGATTGAAAAGTAAAAAGTAATTGTTAACCTTTGTTGTATAAACTTTCTATAATAGGTTATTATTGGTCCTATTCTGAGGACCATTTGGTCCATTTCTGAGGATTCTTGCGTGTTTTTTGAAAATTAAATGTTTATTCTTACCACAATCAGGAAATAAATATTAATAATAAGAAAAGAAGTCATTTGCCCTTGAAAATAAAAAAATAGAGATTTATGCAGTTTCAAGTTTCAGCTGTGTGGTATGCCCTACTTACAGAAAGTGTTTTTGGAATGTCAAGCGTTTGCCTGTGATTATTCGTCTCATCCCAGAGCTAATGAAAATTGCAGAAGAACATTAATTGCGGATATCTGTCCCTCCTATTAAGAAATACTCTTGATGAATTTACTGCAGCTGTATGTCATTTCCACATTATTAGAATCCACTACGCATAATATATTTTGTGGGGGAAAAGTCTTTTGAGCATTTAATTTGATTGGTTTAATAAAAAGTCCTTATCTTTAGGTATAAAACTGAAAATCTTATAGAATTTAAGGCTCTTTACTAACAGTGCATTTTGGTGTTTAATCACAAAAAAGGGATGTCTTAGTATAACTTTTTTTAAGTTAAGAATTTGTTACCATTTGTTGAAAAATAATTGTACCCAACTTAGAAACTTGAAGATATTTATCTATATAGATTCATATCAGTTACTTCAAAATCTTAATCACAGTAAATTTATGTTTTATTCTCTTTGAGCAAATTAGATTACAAAATGGATCATTTGTTTTTTAAAGAAGCGTGATCATCTGATACTATTAAGTTACTTTCTCTGGAACTTTAAAAGCCTAAAACATCAAGCCATTTATTAACTTACAGTTTATACATCTGATTTTAAGTTAAATTGGCCTTGAAAAACAGAGAATAGTCATTAATAGGCTTTGAAAAATCTAAACTGCCAAATAGCTGACCCTTACATGCCTAGTCTAGGATTAAGCAAGACTGCATGGGAATTAAGGTTTCGATGCAGATAGAATTTCAGTTTGCCAGCGCACTGACAGCACTACACTGCATGGTTGAACATGATGGCTGCTGTAGAGGCATTAGCCCTGGTGATTAAGCATGTCAATATTGGAAGCATGAGATTCAGGAACTAGAGCTTAGAAACCTTGAATTATATAATTAAAAAGTGGAGATCATCCAGATCTGGGGCAGGAAATGTACAAGATGACACTAGGCCATCTTGTCATACCAGATGGCAAGGAAACCATCAAAGATGATTAGAGTCACGTCAAGGACTCAGGAGATGACTTGAAGACACTCCCACTAGCCAAAGTTGGGACTCCTTAAGTATCAATAAGAATAATAACTGCAGTGAATTGAAACTCACCAAATACGTTTAAATCTATGAGTTTACAAAGATCCAAAAAAGAAAAAAAAAACTCTGATTGGTCAGCATTGAAATATGCTAGTAAACAGTTATTTCTAAAGCTGGCAAATAAAGCAAAAGAATTAAGCATTTATCTCATCTTTTCTTTATGCACCATGCTAGTGGGTAATGAAATAGTGAAAAGAAGACATTTCTCATTATAGATGTTTTCCAACTATGAATGAAGAAAGAATGATAGCATATCACCATTTTCCAACACTGATGAATTAATGAATGGGTATAACATCACAAAAAGAGAGTCAGACATTATGTGCCTCCTGTTGGAAGAACTCACCACCTATGACAGGGCCAGACCAGGGTGAGGCAAGTGAAACACTCACTTCGGCTCCAAAATTTGAAGGGGCACTTAAAATCTCAGTAATTATCTTAATCAGTTGGTGCTGCTACAACGTAACCATAGCCAGGATGGCTTATAAGCAACAGAAATTTATTTCTCACAGTTCTGGAGGCTGGAGGTCTGAGATCAAGGTGCCAGTGTGGTTGGGTTCTGGTGAGGGCCCTCCTAGTTGCAGGCTGCCAGCTTCTCATTGTATCCTCACATGGTGGAGGGCAAGAGAACTCTCTGGGGTCCCTTTTATAAGAGCACTAATCCCATTTATGAGGTCTATGCCTTTGTGACCTAATTACCTCCCAAAGACCCCACCACCTAATACCATCACATTGGAGGTTAGGATTTCAACATATGAATTTTAAGGGGACACAAACATTCAGTCCATTGTAGTAATCAAAATAAATAATAATTTAATGCAATATTTTTTTTAAAAACAAAGTATCAGAATTTTAAATAGAATCTGACAGTACTGTGCTGAGCTATATTGAAGCCTGAAGCAAAAGGGAAAATGTGTGCCCTGATCTCCATGTTTGTATGTATTTTTTAATGAGTAATGGTTTTTTAATGAAAATATTATTGATATATTTTCTTGCATTAAAATCAGATAAGTAAAATTATAATAACTTTCGTTTGGCTGTAAAGAAAATATTCAAACTTAATGTGTACTTGCTTTTCAATTTATTAAATTTTTAAAATTAATTTGACATTCTGGAAAAAATTAGCTATTAAAAAATATCTAAAAACATATATACAGGGTTGTACATTTTTTCTTTTGCCTCAGGCTCCAAAGTGGCTTGGCAGGGCATTGATCTATGAGGTAGTTTCAACTTCTTTCCCCCAAAATCTAAATCAAATCCAAACCTCTGGATCTAATTACAATTTCTGGGAAATATCAAGGACATAGGAATATATTACATAAGCACAAGAATGCACTCAACTAAATCTAGGCTGTGAGAAACTCTAGAATGAACATTCTCATTTCTGCTACATTTAACTGCAAGAAAAGAGACAGAGGGAGAGACATGAAGGAGAAACCTCTAGAGCAAAAGGAAATTGAGAAGCATTTCAACCAGTCAGGCCTTACTTGGATACTCATCCTGACAACAACAAAAAATTATATTGAGACCATTTGAAATTTGAATAGTGACTGGATATTTGGTGACGTCAAGGAGTTGTTACATTTTAGGTGTGACAAATGTTATATTTAAAGAAAGTTCTTATTTTTAAAGAGGGATACTAAAATATTTATGAATGAAATGATAGAATATCTGAAGGTTTTTTTAATCTGATAATACAGAAGGACAAATGTTTGGAGGAAAGTTGAAATGGTATTAGTTATGAGTTAATTGTTGAGGATATGAGTTCATTATACTGTTATTTTTATATCTGTATGTGTTGAAATTAATAATAAAACTTTTTTTGTAATAAAAAGTGTACATATATATGTGTAAAATACACATGCCCTTGCCTCTCACCCAAAAATCCTGATTCTGTAGGTTTGGGGTGGGGGCTTGGCATCAGAATATTTTATTAAATCCCATAGATGATTTGATTGCATAGCCAAAATTGAAAACCATTGTTTTATGTGCCATTTAAATGAGTTAATATGGTTGACCTCTATAGTCGTTAGCACCCCATAAAATCTTTGTGGTGTCGAGTTTAATCTATTGATTCATCTTCCATTTTTCTTCAGTCTTGCTGCAAAGCTTATGAATATATGGGATACATTATGGAGAAAGAGCAAGCATATACAGATGCTGCCTTCAACTATGAGATGGCATGGAAACATGGCAACCAGACAAATCCAGCAGTAGGTGAGCTTAACAAATTAGACACTAGGTTTTCACTGGAAACTTGGGTTTTATTTGTAAATCTTCATTTAAATGCATTTGACTTTCTTTTTAAGAACAAAATATACATTAAGAGCAAACTTCCTTTTTCAGTCCTTTATTCTGAAAAATAAATGTTATGTTCATAATAAATTATTAGCTACTAATAGTTATTAAGTATAATTTCCTGAGATTCAAACTTGTCCTCAGTCACCTTAGAAGAGAGCTAATCTAATCTGCCCCTTTCTCTTCCTTCACCCTCTATTTTCAAAATGGCAGTGCTGTGGGGGAAAGTGTTCCATTGTCAAGTAAATTAGAAAAATATTGATTAAATCAAGTTCTACAGGTTTCTTTACTGCAGAACTTCTCAAAGGCTTTAAACCTTAATGTATATTGTGATGGATATCACAGAGGGGACATGTGTTCCACAATAATTTGACCATGCAATGTTTTCTTTTTCTTCTCCTGAGCATCTAGAAACATCATCTTATTCCAGTGGTGGACTGTTGGTTTGAGGAATGCTAGTCTCCAATGTCCCTAAGATGGGCAGCATCCGGAATATACTTAGTGACTACCATCTCGCCACATTATTAGGGAGCTCATCCCCATGCTTCTGTTTCTTTATATTGAGCTGAAATGTGCTTCATTGAAACTGTCCTGGTCTGTTCTCTGGAGCAACCCACAGAGTCCTTCCCTCTTACACATAATGTCCCTTTGATTGCAAGCTTCTGTCATGTGTCTCCTAAGATTGCTCTTCAAGCCATCCTCAGTTACTTGTCCATTCTTCCTGAGACTTGCTTCCAAGTCTTTCACCCTCCTTGTTGCTGTCTCTTGGAAACTCTAGAATAGTGCTTTCCAAACTGTGCTTTGGAATACTTGGTGAGATATTAATAGTTATTTCTATTTTAAAAAAAAAAGGAGAGAGAGAGAGAGTGGGGCCGGCCAGGTGGTGCAGCGGTTTAGTTCGCACTTTGGTGGCGCAGGGTTCGCAGGTTTGGATTCCGGGCGCCGACCAACAACGACGTCCCATATAAAGTAGAGGAAGATGGGCACGGATGTTAGCCCAGGGCCAGTCTTCCTCAGCAAAAAGAGGAGGATTGGCAACGGATGTTAGCTCAGGGCTGGTCTTCCTCACGAAAAAAATAAATAAAATTTAAAAAAAAGAGAGTTGAGTGTGAGATTAGATTCTTTGGCCAAATAAGTTTGGAAAAGGCTATTTTATTTGTTCATGTCCCTCCTGGCCTATTGTACCAGAAACAAACAAGTTCTTAAGTATGATTTAAGAACTAATTGTATGTATAATGAAGCTATTTTTTTTTAAGCATACAGTAGTTAATTCAACCTAAGATGATATCCATCTTTTTGGCAGCCTTGTCACAGGATGGACTCTGATTTAATTTGCAGTCAGACAGGTCATCTTTACACTAACTGCTGTCAGTTCAGGACTTCCCCTATCTTGTATTTTTATGGGATCTGTTATTTTATCATACTTGTATAGAGCACAGGAACTAACGTTTGTTGATAGTATTTCTCCTTCACAAGCATGTGCATCTCACAGAATAAAGTCAGCTTGTAAAATGAAAATTCCTTAAAATCCTTAAAACATATGTAATTTCGATGCTTTATTCCACAGAAGGAATGCATTTAGACACTAAATTATTTAAATATTCTGTTCTTTGGAAGACTTCAACAAATACAGAGATTCCAACTCACTAATTCTTTCATTATGTCATCTTTGTATTTTTGGATGATTTTATCAGTTCCTCTGACTTCTCCTTAGTAAGCATTTCTCTGATGCTCTCAGTTAATTCTTTGGTTTCTTCTTTAAGATTGTCATTGCTTCCAACACCCCAAACCTGCCTGGCCAAGTTAATACAGTTGTGCACTGCATAACAACGTTTTGATCAACAATGGACTGCATATACAGTGGTGGTCCCATAAGATTAGTGCCATATAGCCTAGGTATGTAGTAGGCTGTATCATTTAGGTTTGAGTAAGTGCTCTCTATGATGTTCACACAACGATGAAATCGCCTAATAATGCATTTCTCAGAACGTATCCCCATCGTTAAGCAATGCATGACTGTAATCCATTTCACTTTTTCACTTGTCAGGAAATCCTTAAAATCATGGTTGCGTTCTTTCCATGGGATTCAGACTTGAGTATTATCACTGTAGATGGCACCAGGAAGTGAGATCCAATGAAAGAAGAGCACATTCATGTTTCTTCCTTCATGCCCATTATCAGGTTGCATGACAATCATTAGACTATTTACATTGTTCTTGTTCCCTGTCCCTCTCTCTCTTCCATTTTTTCCCTTGATTACATAGAGTTGAATTCTTAGAAGCTTGACAGGTGCAATGCAGCTGCAGTGCACATGTTCTTTGCTATTTCTAGCCCTTTATTTCCTCTCTCAAATTTTTTGAATGAGATGATCGATCCAGTTTCTTCCAACATTAAAACTTTGTTTTTCTTATTTAGTGGTTACACAGAAAAGAAAATTGCTGATATTTGTGTGGTGCTCTAAAATTTTTAAAAGCATTTCACAACAAGTATTTCTTTTGATCTTTAAAATTACACTAAGAAAGAGAAGAGTTTTTATCCACAGTTTGAGATGAGGAAACTTGAAATTGACAGCTCAAGTAACTTGCCTAAGGTCTCAATGCTAGTCAGGAAGCCAGAAAGCAAAACTTAAATTCAGAGTTTGGGGTCTAGTTTCCGTGTAAATTATGTTTGGCATGACAGCTTAAATTGTTTTCCTTTTTAAATGTCACAGATTTTATTTATTAGTCCATTTTGACATTCCTTTGTAATGATATCTAGTTTACCTCTCTGAAACTTATTTTTCATCTTGGACAGTTCTATATGCATGTGTGTGTGTGTGTGTGTGTGTGTGTGTATCAAATACTATAAATTTTAGATAATATTCCTTACTTTTTACTACCATATGATTACATTAGCCAGCAATTCTTTTCAAGCATTTGTTTGAAACTCTAAAAATTTGTTTTGGTACTTTGATTAGAGCCCAAGAGCAGCATTCAAATTTCCCTTTTTCATATTTCTAAGTGGTAAAGTAAAATATTTAATTTATTAATTGCATATTAGTTTACACTGTGTTATATCATATTTACTGAGTACACCTCCACTATTACTTTTTCTGTCTTCTACTTAGTTTGCTTACTTTTATAGCATTCTCACAGGAGAACAACAGTCACTTAAGAATGTCTTAAAACTTTCTTCTAATCGGCTCTATTTGAAATGTGACATTTCAATATCAGTAATTGTGATAATTGTTACTCATCATTGATGACTAATCCACTCTCTTATAGGCCTTTCTCCTACCTGCTCCTCTCTCTCACATTTCCTCTAGGTCTGTTTGGATCCTATGTGTCCTTCTACCACTGGCCTTCACACGTACAGTTCCCTCTGCCTAAAAGCGTTCTTGCTTCCTGCTCCCTTGGCCTAGTTTGTGCCTCATCCTTGAGATTTCAGACATTGCCTGACACCCATGCCCTCCCTAACCAGGTTTCTTTTATAGCTCTCTTGGCCTTTATTTCATAGCATTTATCTCCGTTTTGAAATTATTCATTTAATTACATAATTATTTAAATAATGTACTTTCGTTCCTAATAGAATGTAAACCTCGTGACCATAGGAACCAGTTTGCCTGATGTGTTAAGAGCCAAATAAATCTATACTCTATAAATGAATCACTGTGTTATCATTTACTGCCCTATGATGAGTTTTTACTATAATCTGAAGTAAATGAGACTTTTCTAGTGAGTTACAAAACCACATTTATGGGATGGCAGTCTTCTAACCCAACAGTATATTCACTGTGGTTCTTTTTTCCAACTCCATTTTCTTTCCTCCCTGTTCTCCTTTCCTGTCACTCCACCCTCTGTTATCTCATCCCTTCCCTCAATGGTAGTACGGTCGCCAGCCTCCATTAAGAGTTCTCTGATAAGTAAGCAAACAAAGGAGGAGGCAAGAAAGGTAATACCAGTAGTGTGCTCCATAAATAGTCCTGAATCATTATGGTTTTTTATCTTAACAGGATACAAACTGGCATTTAATTACTTAAAAGCGAAAAGATATGTGGATGCAATTGACATATGTCACCAGGTAACACTTAAATTTAGATTTCTTAAAACTTTTCAGATGCACAATTTCTTACTTTTTTTTAATCTCAAGATGTACATGAATAGAGGTAGAAGATGTAGTATTTTGGTTAAATGACTTATCAAATACATCTGGGAGAGATTATCAGTTTTCAAAGTTCAGAAAACAATAAAGTTTACTTGAACATATATGTTTTTAATTAGGGCTCAAATAAAACGTTTATATCAATTTAAAGACAGAGGCTAGAGGAGAAGCATGTTAAATAAAACTTGAAGTCAGAAGATATTTGAGGATTGTTACAGGTTCTTTAAGTCATTGTTCTGAATAGAAGTTCTTGTGCAGGTGTCTTAAGTCTGGTTACTAGAGAATTCAGATTTCTAAATTAGAGATGAAAGGTATTTCTGTAATTTAGAAGTCATTCAATTACATTTCTGTAATTGAACCCCTACTAAATGATCACTTACTAAAATGACAAATATTTAAGCTGCAGTTTTAGAATTTGCAGTTTCTTTATATATGCACTGTCCCATTGATTCTCCATGTAAGGCATTATGTTAAACATTGTTAGGAGCTCCAAGAAAAGCTCCTTAGAAAAGAATTATGTAATATCCCTTATCCCAGATAGCTGTGTCAGCATCATTACAGTAAATGCTTTGGCCTCAGTGATTGCTGTTGATTACTGAGTCTCTCTGTAAGTCAGTATTTCACATTAAGGTTCTCCACTCTTAGACTCAGTAGGCCTGGGAATTTGTATGTTGCCAAATCACTCCAGGTAAATCTGATGTGTGCTCCTGGTTAAAAATAACTCTAAGGGTTTGTTAAATATCATGCATAAATAGCTAAATTAAAAAAATATTTTAAATCATTGATCTGTAATTGTTTTCTGCAACTGATCTATTAAGGAAGTAATTATATTTGTTGTATTTTCTGCATGTAGTATTCATATTCTACTGTTTACATCTAATTACTCTTCATATAAATGAATCATCATGTCACATCTCACTGTCACCTTTAAAAAGTGTTGTTATATTTGTAATATTAATTCAGTGAAATCTCAGCCGTAATGCTCATTTCTAGTAAGTTTCGTAGCTCCCCAGTTCTCAATAATTAATTACAAATTCTTGTGCTTTTGTTTTCTTTTTGTTTTTTGTGTTTTTTTGCAGGTTCTTGAAGCACATCCAACTTATCCAAAAATCAGAAAGGATATACTTGATAAGGCCCGTACATGTTTAAGACCTTGAAAATTATTTTAATTTAGTTTGTTGGTTAAGTGGGAAATGAAAGGAATCTGAGTTTTTCTAGTTCCAAATAGGTTTGAGCTAATATTTTATAATAGAAGCATACTTTTTCTCCAGCAGAGGCTGCTGTTGTATATAAAGAAAAATGCTATGTCAGTTGGATGGTTTCTGATGGAGAATGTGAATGAGAGCTGATTTATTTGATTGACTCTCTTGATTAGGTGCAGATTTGGTGTCTCTGTGGTAAGGATTATAACCCATTTTTATAAAGAATATTTTGTTAAAATCTAGGTAATTAAGTATCCAATGTCTTTTCTAAGGAGGATTAGCTGTTTATTTCAGGAAGTATATTTAAAATGCTATTATTCTCTGTTAAAATTTTTTGTAACAATCTCTCTTGTTTCAAAGCTTTAAGTAAATTCCTTGTAAATAATTTATGAAAAAGAAAATATTTTTAATAAAGATTTTGTAAATTTATGGTTTGTATTCCTCTCGGAACTTAAAAGACATGGTAAGTTTTGCAAAATCAGGGTAAGCTCCCCATGTAGTCTGCAATGTTAATGAGTAGTATTGCAGAAAATGTGATTTTCCTAGAAAAATCTTTTTTGAAAAGTATCAAGATTGTGAGTTTCCCTTCCTTTTGTTGAACTCATTCTTCCTGCTCTCAATGCCAGTGTGATCTTGAGAAATAATTAGTACCTGAAATCAGTTTAAATTAGGTGAAACTTCATAGCAATATTTAACCTTAGCCCAAAGACTGGGTCGTTGGGTGTAACTTCAGACACTGTAACACCTGGTGGAGAAGAGTGACAAGGTAGTTTTGGTCAACAGGGACTCACAAAGTGCACCATGTGACAGCAACTGCTTACCCTTCCGTGCCTCACACCACCCTAGCAGAGCCATTCTCACCCTTTTACACTAAATTTAACCTCATCTTAATAAACTCAGTTCATAGCATTATTTTTCATTTATTGTCAACATCAGTTTCAGTTGTCTTTAAAAATACAATAAACATAGTCTTCGATTTCATTTGCATTTTCAATAAACACAGTATTTTTTAAAGTCACCTGTTGCTTTTCTTTGTGTCCTATGTTTATTTCTTTTGAGCTACATTCTTTTGTTTCTGATCATTTCTCCAGTTTTCCAAAGTCCATTTTATTCCAATTATATGTTATAAAATTCTAATCCTCCTTCTTTTTCCCCTACCTTTTATTTATGGGATTTTGTGAAAATGTTTAATAATAAGAGCATTTATGAAGTATTTCATGTCTGTTAAAATACTTTCACGTGTCTTACTACATTTGATCCTCACAACCCTATAATATAGACATTATTATCCCTGTTTTATAGTTCTGAAACTGTGACAGATAATCTGTTTCTCTGTAATTCAGGGGAAAAAATATCGCAATGTCCATTGTTAAGGACATCATATAACAGAATACTTTTAGTAGTTTCCATGAACTTGCATCATGGAATGCTAGAATCACGGAAATTGGATAAAGTGGAACATCTGTTCTCCCAGCAAGACATTTCCAAATCAGTTTTCCTATCTGTAAAATGAGGAGTTTGTTTCTTAAGCAACCACTTATTTTGCACCTGCTATTTGTTAGATACTATTCTAGGAACTTTCCTTACATTGTCTTTTAATTCTCACTTAACTCTCCCGAGAAATAATACTCTTATTTTTCAGATGAGGAAGATAAGGCTCAAACTAAATGATTTGCCTAAGGTCACAGAAAAAGTATCAGAATCTGGATTCCATACTGGCCCAGGCAACTTGAAAGTTCACACCCTATTTCTTATATTAAGATACCTTCCATAACTAAGAAAGACTGTCTATCTATAAGAAAAAATTTTCTTGTCTACACCTGACTAAAGGATAAAACTAAGTGTTCTGTCACAGAGATAGCTAAGTAGTGAGAAACAAGATGAACTGAGTGGAATGAATAGGCTTAGAAATATAGGAACTATCAAAGGGAAGTCTAAGTGAGGAGCAGGGTCCTGTAGTAGTTAGAATAAGGATTTGAAGTCAGGCCGCTTAGGTTTAAATTTTAGCTCTACCGCTTACTGCATGTTTCATCTTTCTCAATTTACATAGGCTCTCTGAGTCTCAGTTTTCTCATCCATAAAGAAGCGCATAAAGATAATAATCTGCCTCAGGTTGTTGTAGGGATTAGATGAGAGAACATACATAAAACCTATAATGAATCTGACTCAGACTCTTAATAAATAGTTATTCATCATAAGTGGAACAGGGCCACTTAGTAATTGCAAACTGAGAAGTACCTTCACGGAAGCGGAGAGAAAATGCAGTCCAAGGTGAGATGAAGAGGACAAGTAGGTTCCCCTAGAGAGCACAGCCGTACAGAATTCAGGATTCTCATTCTCTCCCTCCACCCAAACTCCGGTTTCTTCTGCTTTCCCTCCCTACCTCTCTCTCTCTTCCCTCTGCCCACCAAACATGCGTCACTCTTTACATGCATAATTTCATTTTATCCATCTTGAACGTACTTTTGCCCTACCCTCCTCCGCCTGGAATTCTCTCCCTACTCAGCCCCCCCTTACCCTCACTTCCGTTTCCAAGCTTCCCTCTCTAGGCGTATGCTTCCTTTCATTCAGGTGTCAGTTTGTTGTCAACTCCTCAGAGGCCATGTCCAGGCCCACAATCTAAAGTAGCCATCCTGTCATTCTGTATCATATCACCCTTTTTAAACTCTATTTAGCAGTTACTAATCTCTGATGTTTTTCTTGTTCACTAAGGCTTGGTTTATGACCAAGCCTTACGTGACACGCCCAAGATTGCACATCCAGGAAAGCGGGGACTCAAACTTCTCTGAACCTCTACTTGAAAGAATCAAGTTAAATGAGAGTCTGGGGCCTATACTCAGGATGGAGAGGGGAGGGACACAACATGAATGAAAGAATTTTCTGTAGATCTGCGATCTGAATACCACTTCCCTCATGGTAAGGAAGCATTTAGAAGCTTAGTGCACTTTGACCTTAGGCCAGCTACTATGGTGAACTGGGTCCCAAGAGGAAATAGCTTTCTTCCCCAGAAGTCAAGAACCTAGAGTAATTCTGGAAGGGTTTTACGCTTGGACAGCTGAGGAAGCTAGGTTGAACTTTGCACGAGGGTACAAGTAGATAATGGAAACCGAAAGGCCAATTAAGACCCTGACAGGAACTATCTTAGTTTGGGATTAGAAAGGACAAATGAAGAGCCTTAAAACAGGATCATATAACAGTGATAGTGCTGATAAAGTAGCAAATGTTTTTTGTTTCATTGTGTTACTTGTTTTTAATGAAAGATTGGGAAAGGTGCAAGGAAACCGCCACATTTTTCCACTGCTGGTAGAGTAGTGCAGCCTCTCTGAAGGGCAGTTTGGCAGTATGAATTAAGAGCTTGTCCTTTGACTGAGTAATCCCACTTAGAGAAATTTATCATGGGAGATAGAAATTTTCTGAAAGTTTTTTAGTTAAAAAAATTATAACAACAAAAAGCTTGGTTTTTTTCGGTTGTTACCAAAACATTCAAAATAAATGGTCAAATATATTAAAGTTTACCCAATAACGGAGTACAATGTAGTCATCAAAAACTTTTCAAAGATTTTTTTAGTTCATTATTTATTTTTTAAAACTTTTTTCAAAGATTTTTAACTGCTAAAATTCTCACAAAATAAGTGAAAAAGCAGGAAACAACTTCATATAGTTCCAAAAAATATATTAATAGATGCATATACACACACAAAACTAGATGAAATTAATTCAATTTTTAACAGTAATTATATCTGAGTGATGAAATATCGGAATTTTTATTTCTCTGCTGTTTTGCACCTTACCTCAATGAACATATACACTAAAAATATATACAAGGTTTTTTTTAGAGAATAGCCATCTCAAACTTGCTTTTTGCGGACGGTTTAAAGCTATTTTGCTGAGCAAAGATGAGTAGAAAAAAATAAAAGCTGACATTCTTTCAACTCTTCACACCCACACTTTACTACTAATACAAAGTGTAATCTGGTTTATTTCAACTGTCAGAGAAAAATATTCAGGAATTAGAAGATAGGAAAAGACTCTGCCAGAAAATGGTAATAGGAGTGGTAATGGTAGTAACAGGAGGACGCAGGCGTTACTAAGGGGAGATGCGAGTACCTCATGTCAAAATGAGTAAGAGCACAGCCCTGCAACTACAGAAAAAATTGAGAGCAAATCCAATTCTCTGCACTTTCAGTCCATTATTCTAGTAACAGAATTTTAATGATGATCCTACCAAGTTTGATTAGTAAGAAGCCAGTGAAATAACTGAAATCAAAGGGCCACAATGTGTGTTGTATAGAGTGTCCTGAGCAGAGGGACCCAGTGGAGGGGGGAGTAGAGCCCGCACTCCCATCTTGCATCCTGCAACTGCATCCCCTTGGAGGAAGAGGACCCCCTTTTCTAATCTGAACCAAGTTTCCTCGTAGGTTAGTGACAGCCCTGTGAATGGTAGGTGACGAACTAGAGCGTTTCCAGACATGGAAAATGTTTAAATACTGGGCTGAGGGCAAGGGAGCCATAGAGGGATGGCTACAGAGAGACATGAGAAGTTTTTTTTGTTTTTTAAGAAATGAGCACTTGAGTATCTTGCAATATTTACGGGGAAAAGCCAGTAGATATTGAAGATACAAGAAACAGAAGAGGGGAAAACCTGAATAGGAAAAGGGTGGGGTCCAGGGGGCGTTTAGAAGAATTAGAGTTCAGAGAAATGTGATTTTTGTAAAGAGAGTAAAGGAACAAAATAACTACAGAACAAGGTACTATATATAAAGGTGACCTCAGGAGCCCTTATGCTAATTGGCTCCAATAGTTAAATAATAAATAAAATGGACTTTGACCTGAGGGCAGTACCACTCCTTCATATGCATGGAATTTGGGGGCTTCTGTTTTCCTTGGGCTGTAAAGTATTTTTCACTTACTTCCAAGTTCCTGGTTGTGGTTGCTGGAAGTCTGCCTGCCAGATTAGAGGGGGGTTACTGTAACATAATAAATCACAGTTATGAGCAAAAAGTGTTACCCACTTTTTAATACTCTTCTTAAGAACCAGATGTTTTCTAGAGAAATGCTTCATTCTACAATCTGCCTTACAGTGTACATAAATGGATCTGGCACAATGCCAGTAAAAGCAATTTGATCCCATAAATGAGGAAAGCTGAGTAATGAGTGGGTTCTAAATGTCTTCCTTCCGAGTGGTATAACCTTAGAATCTATGGCAATCTTTAAACCCGGCTGTTTTCAAGTAGTGTGTATGTTATTTTTATCTTTTTTCAAACAAATTCTTTTGGCAATGTAAAAGAAACTCAGTTTTAAAAAAACATAAAGATATTTTAAGAAGGTAATTACTATTTCAGTTTCCACCAAAAGCAAACTAGTTTTATTTTTAATGGGTAAATGATGTAAGAACCTTAAAAAAAAAAAAAAACTTGAAACACTAAGAACAGAGCTGCAAAGTATCTTCACTTACAATGGGTCAGAGTAACAGATCCTTTTCATGGTTAGAGATTAAACTTTCTTTGAAAAACACACTTAATTTAAGAACATTGAAGGAAAAAAAACAGACTAAAATGCTAAACAGTTATGTAAATGTTCTTTTCGCAGTTTAAGTTAAATACTTGAAGTTACTCTAGTCAATAAATGAAAACTTCTCCCTGACATATAATTTCTTGAAAAATTTCTGGCCAATTTTTTTTACATTGACTTGAGTCACAAATTGCAGAGGACAGTTTGAGGGGGATATGGGAGTAGGGGAAAGTCCAGGATATTGAGAACACCCAAGAGCAAAGTTAAAATTATTGAACACATACCACACAAAGAGGTAAGGGGAAGAAATGGGGCTGAGATGTGTCTGCATCCTGATGTCACTTCTCTGTGCTAAGCACAAAACTCTACTGCCTCTTATGAAGTGTAATATCTTTTTGTATGTGTTGGGTTATAGTTGTTTTCATAGATTTCTTAAAATGTAAATATTCATTATTCTAGTTCCAATAAAAGTTGTTTTGTTTCCACAAAAAGAGGAAAAAAACTTATTGATTTCTTTTAACTTTTCATTTGGAAATCATTTCGAACTTACAGAAGTTGCATGAATAAGAAAAATACAAAGAGCACCCACATGCCCTTTACCCAGATACATAGTAAAATATTGCTAACATTTTACTTCATTTGCTTTATCATTTGTCCCTTCTCTATGTATATACAAATTTTTGTATATATTCACATAAATATACACACATCTCTATGTAAAATGTTTCTTATGAACAGTCTGAGAGTAATTTGCATATATCATACATGCCTCTGTACTCCTAAATACTTCGGTGGGTATTTCCTGAGAATAGGGATATTTTCCAATATAATCACAGTACAGTTATGAACCTCAGTACATTTAACATGGATACAATACTTTTAATCTACCACTCTTTACCGCCAATTGATCCAATAATGTCCTTTATGGCATCTTTTTCCTCCAGTCAAGTTCCACTCTGGGATCAGGCACCACATTTACTTGTCATGTCTCTTTCGTCTTGTTTAATCTGGAGCATTTCCACAGACTTTCTCTATCTTTAGATAGAGCCATTTTTGAAGAATACAGTCCTCCATCTCCTCCTTTTTTGGGGGAAGAGTGTTCCTCCGTTTTGGGTTTGTCTGATATTTCCTCTTGATTTGATGTGAGCTGAGCATTCCTGGCCATAATACCACATAAGTAAGGCTGTGTCCTCATGGTAATACATCTGGAAGCACACAGTGTCCATCTGCCTTCATTGGTGACAGTACTTTTGATTACTCAGTTAAATTTTTTCACTATATAGTTGTTATTTTTCCCTAACAACTAATAACCAATCAGGGAGAAGACTCTTTCAGAGCATACAAATATTGTTCTCTTCTTCAAAAATTTCCCCCAGATTAGCATGATTCTTGCCTGATCTAATCTTCACCACGATGGTTATAAAGGATGATATCCTAACGTCAGCACTTTCTCCACATCTGCCAGCCAGTCAGCTCTCAGCATTTCACTGTAAGCAAGAGCCCTCCCTTGCTTATTTATTATTATTTTTTACATTTATATATTTAATTCATCTATTATTTAATATCATACGGGTTCATGAATTCCTAGTTTTTTCAATGATTCATAACTCGTAAATGTCCTTAATTATTTTGGTGCTTAAATTGTTTCAGATTTCCCAGCAGGAGCTGCTTCAAACTGGCTCCTGTGTCCTTGTGACTGCCCCCATCATTCACTTCTTTTTTTTTTAGCACTTTCCTACTTTCGAGCATACCAAAATGTCCCAAGTTTAACCTCTAATTACCCTGCTCCAGCACCGGAATCAGCCATTTCTCCGAGGAGCCCTGGTTCCCTTTAGTGGGGAAATGGTATTAGAGATCAAGATCTTAGTTCTAAGTGTGCTCATTGCTACCAGGGCTTCTAAACCCTTTCAGCAAATAGTAAACATATGAATGTATATGTGTACATGTATATATGTGTGTATGTATATACACTTACATACATATATACATACATATGTGTGTGCATATATGTATACATGCATACACACACACACTGACACACTTTGGAAATCATAAAATGACACCAATTCCACCAATTTTAACTCACCACAGAGTTCTTTCTTGCTTTCCCCCAGTCTTCATTTGTATGTCCCTTCTTCCACAGTGAGACCCCGAATCCCAAGAACCTCAACATATTTGTTCATTTTTTCAATCCTATCAGCCATTGAAAACAGTTTCAGAATTGCTCAACACCCATAACAAAAAACAAACCTACTAAAAAGAGTTCTGGATTTGTTTGCTGTCCCCCACCTCCCACACCACCACCAATTTTGATTGATATATAAATTTACTGTGGATAAATTTAACAATCTATCTTAAAATGTTACCATAAGCATTTCCACTGGCATGAGGTATTTTAACAATCAAGCTAAGTAATTTATTGCTGACACAAGTGTATGCTCTGCTCAATAGACCCCCTTTGCAGTTTCCTTCCAAATATCCATCTGCTTGCAAAATAAATGCTATTCATCCCCACACCAACCTGTGTCGTATTCATAATGTAGTGGCAGGAAGGGGAGTAGGAGACTCAACCTTAAGCAAAATATCATGTGCTGAGGATTGAGGGTTGAGTTTTGTGTTAAAAATATGTAGTAGATCTATATTATCATAAACAGATTTTTTTGTTTGCCCTTTGCTGTGTTAGTTTACAGAGCAGTTATAAACATCTCTAAATACATAATGAGGAAAATTTTCTTCTTAGATTATTCAAAAATACAAGTTTCTGGTGTATAGTGACGAACACCATTTTTCTCTCAACCTGCTTTTTCAAATCGCTGCCTTTTCTCGTTGAGTGAATCTGGTCTTTGCTTGAAAAAATGAGATTTATTTCCCCTATTCTTTATTTTTGTATTTACATTTTATATCTATTTTCTTGAGTCCAACGGCCTCGCAAAATGGTTTTGAATAGAAGAGCTGCAGAGATGATGGGGAGGTCAGCTATGTTAATTTCAAAGCGCCCCAGTCTTCGGTGTGAGGTTGCCTAGCAACCCATCTCTCAGGCCTCCTTTGTGGATACGAGGAGAGGAAGCAATTCTTCTACACACTCTCAAGCCGAGATGGTTTTATAAAGTGAAAAACCTTTAGCAAAAGGTCCAACATAACCCCTGTCTCTCCTTTTCTGCCCGCTTTGTACACTTCACACATGATGAGAGACACAGTCCATCCTTTGACGCCTTAGATCTGAAACAAATATAAAACGGAGGTACACATGCTATGGTCAAACAGTGGAAGTGACCTGTACCTCTATGTTAAATTGAGACCCATTAATTAAACCCCTCGTCTTTCCCTTCCTTTTACACGAAAGCATACTTTCCCCTCAAGTTCTAAAAGCCAGTTATGTTAAATGAAACTGCAACTGCCTGCTGAGCATCAGTTACCATAGTGACGTGAGGCAGGAGTGGTGTTTTTCTCCTGAGGTACGGGATGGCCGAAATGCGTTCAGCCGGGGACTCAAGCAGCATGCTGACTAGGAATCAGCATCCGGGAAGAACCTGCTCTCTTCCTTTCTCCACACTAGCTTGAAAAAATAACTAACCCTTCTGCTATTCCTCCAAAGCTATTAGCGTTTTAGAACTGAACTTCAGTGGGTGGCAGAAGTGCCCTACCTTCGGGCATATAGGAGAAGGGAGAACAATGATACAGGCCAGTAAAACCCACATGAACAGCTGAGAGAGGCAGAGAAGAGCACTACAGAAGAGGCACTGCCCTATCAGACATTCTGAAAATACAAAGTGAAAGTAACAGCTAGAAAACCAAGTATTTCCACATTGTAAAAATACTTATGCAGAATTTTTGAGCCGTATATGAGCCCCTAACCTTATTTTCTAGGCAGCTGAGGCTATTCGGGAGAACGTTATGATTCAGATCGATATTATTTTATGGAGAGTCTTTATAACTAATAGTTAAATCAGGCATAAGGCAAATGCTTTATGCCCTTCTCACTTGCCTCCAGTTACGGCTGAGAGGAGAGAGGAGGGATAGCGTAGTGGGCTTTGGAGTCAGACACCTGGCTTTGTGTCCTCTGCCACTTATTAGCAGTGTGATTTGGGGCAAGTTCCTTAAGTCCTCTGAGTCCCAATTTCCTAACATTTAAAATGGGACTAAAAGGAGGATCGTTGACAGTGTGATATAAGAAAATATATGTAAAGCACCCGGTACTGATAAGGATTCAAACACTGACAGCTGTTAGTATAAATTTGGCTTAATCAATCACCCGGTGCTTATTGCACACCTGGGACATGCCCAGAATTGTGCTTGACTGTGAGAAGGATATTGAGGTCCCATCCAAAAAGAGGCCAGCCAAGTTTGGAATGTCTACTGCAGGTTATCCACCTTCTGTAGCCTTCAATTTGGTATGTCATTCTCACCAATATTCCATCATACTGACATGGCACTCCTTGTGGGTCTGTCTCCAGGATCAACTCAGAGGGAAAAGTCTCACTGCTATTTTACAGCTAAATTTTGCTTTTCTACCCAAACTGGTGTTACCAGCACCCTCAGTCACCATATTCCTCAGACTGGAGATCTGCCTCCATGGGCGGAGTTAAAATAACGTGCAACCACTTCTGAATGTACTTCCCCAAAAAGCTGCCAAACTCTTTTCATTGCCCAACTTCAGCACCGGTACAACATGGAAAGTACATGAATTCTCAAAGTGCCTATCTTGGGCTCTCTTTTCAGGCAACAGTATGCCTTTTGGTGATTTACTAACAAGTCATTGACATAATTCTTAGAAAGCATTACCTCTTAAAAATTCAGATCATTTAGTCTAACCCCTTCATTTTAGATATAAGAAATGGAGCTCAGGGACATTGACTAATTTATCCAGTTCATTTGTGTGTGTGTATATATATATATGTATATATGTATATATGATACTGTATATACATATACACATACACACATACATTCATATAAATATACACATACATAAAGTGAGAGAATAAGTTCTATAGATTTTTTCCATGTTTGTCTCCAAGTAGACTCCAAGCTCCCCATTATTATTCATGATTACAATTTGCAAGTAACAGAAACCAACATAGGATGGCCTGAGTTGTATGTAAGTTTCCAAGGAGCTCATGGAGCCTTATGAAGGTCAGCACTGGAGCTAAGGCAGGGGAAGCAACCGGAACCAGGGACTGGAATGTGAGCAGGACTCTACCCCTCTCCTCTGCTGCTTTCTGAATGTCTGTATTCGTCTATCCACCCATTCACTAATTCAAGTCATTCAACAAATACTCACTGAAGATCTATTGTGAGGGGAGACCCCCTCACACGGGGCAGACACACTCTTCTCCAGTTCTCACAGACATTTCGCTGCTCCCGTGTTCTAGCTTTAGCCACATGCAGACTGATGTGCAGCCCCTTAGTCCCGACTCCCCCAACTCTGGCGAGTAGGGGGGCCACCCAGTGAAACAGGTTGCCCAGGTCTACCTCTACGAATCAGAAGGTTGCTGGGCAGTCAGTCCCAAATGCTCCAGTACAACCAAGTTGTCTGATCCTTTTGTACCTCTCCCTCCACAGTACTCAATCCACTATCAAACAAAACAAAACAAAACAGGCACTCAGGCACTAACATAGCTGACCAGCTACATTAAAAAGCACAAATTTCAGTTAAATAATGGAGAACATTACTCAACTTTCATTGATAAAGTAATTTTCAACAAGGTAAATTATTTATTCAAAATCATAATTCTCCCATCTGTTTTCTTTCTACCAGATGTCTATAAAACCCAAACCAGGACATATCAAGGGCTGCACGACTTCAGCGTTAACTAGGGGTGTAGTGGGGCCTGTGTTGCTGAGAATCTTAATGACTTGATGGATTCCCTGGCTTGCAATTTTCCAAATCAGGGAAGAAGCTGCCACAAAGACCAGTGCTTCTCTATTGATTAGTAAGCTGTTTCAAAGAGTTATGTGGATATATAACAAGACCTTTGACCTTTATATTCCTTCCTCTGTGCAAGTGGTCCTTATATTTACCCATTATTTTATTATCATGTAAAAGAAGCCATTAAACCATTATCACAGCTCATGTGAAAGACAGGGAGATACTGGGAGGGGAACAAGTCAGGCCAGTTCAGCTCCCAAGGATTCCTTTTTATGCCCTATTAAGTGTCCAGGATTCCACCCCCATTTTCTTGAGCTCACACATGTCCTGAGGCATTGTGAGGTGCAAGTGAGTCAGACAGGAACCAAACAAACTTTAAGGAAATGGATAGGCATCATTTCTTCAGGGAGGCCCCAAACAAGATGCTAGCTGATGGAGGGAAATCTTCAGGAGAAGCAGAAGCAAGCACAGCTAACTGAGCCCTAGGGGCAGGAGATGACCATTTGGACAAAAACTAAGCCTTCTCAGTGATGACTCTGCTCCTGTGAGGTTGCTGGCAGTAGAACCATATCTTGCTGGCACACACTTGGGGCAAGAATATTATTGCAATGTTGCTTAAGGTCCCATCTGCTTAGCTATAACCACCTCCCCCTGACCCGTTTCCCTCACCCCTCTACTCAAATACATATGGTACTTTCCTCTTTTTCTTGTCTGTCCCCATGACAGAACCTCTTCCCTGCATGGAGTGAAGCCCTTCTCTCTTCTGTTTCTGTTCAAGATATTCTCTTGATGCCCCAAATTCTCTTGTTCTGGTTTCTAGGCAAAGTATTTTTGTCCTCTTTCTTATAACTAACCTTAAAAAAAAAAACCCACAAAACCTCTTCAATATTTAGCTTTTTCATAATAAACCTTGACAACAAATCAGACCCAAAATCTAACCAAGAACAAAAAAAATGTCTATTTTTACTCATATGCTGGAGGAGCTTAAACTCCAAACTCTTCGAGTGCAGCAGGAAAAGAGAAAAACAGAACAGTTGGTTCCATATTAAAATAATAGGAATGCAATATACACAATTCAAGGATTTACTGAAGAATCAGAAAAGTAAAAATTGTGCTTTAAAGAGGTCCTGGATCTTGCTGGCCTTCCTATGTCAATCATTTCTCTCCTCCTTTCACATAGATGGGCCCCGCCTGTCCTGGTCTTCCATCTGTCATCAGAAGAACATGACCATCTGGAGCCAGAACAGATCATCAATCCTTCCACATATCCAAGTTCTTTAAAAAAAACGTTTTAAAATATAATACAACTGAGAAGTCATTGTTAAACTCCTCTGCTGGTTCTATCTGATTTCTGTTAGGGATCCATTACAACTCAGAACGATGAGAGTGGTGCCATGATGTCAGGGCAAAGATGCTGCCATAGGGGGTCTGTATTAGTTTCCCATTGCTGCTGTAACAAATTACCACAAATTGAGTGGATTAAAACAGCACAAATTTATTTTCTTACACTTCTGAAGGTCAGAAGTCCAAATGGGTCTGTGGGGCTAAAATCAAGGTGGCCGCAGAGCTGTGTCCCTTCTAGAGGCTCTAGAGGAGAATCTGTTCCTTGACTTTTCCAGCTTCTAGAAGCTGCCTGCATTCTTTGGCTTATGGCCACATGACTCTGAATTCTGCTTCCATCAACACATCTCCTTCTTTGACTTTCTTGTCTCCCTCTTTCCCTAATAAGGATCCTTGTGATTATATTGGACCCACCTGGAAATGCAGTATAATCTTCCCTTCTCAAGATCCTTGACTTAATCATACCTGCAAAGTCCATTTTGCCATGCAGGTTAACATATTCATAGGTTCTTGGGATTAAGATGTAGATATCTTTGGGGGGCCATTATTCTATCTGCCACAGGGTCTGACTTAATCAGAGGCTTGCTTTTTGGAAATCAGAGAATCTGATTTCCAGTCCACTATTAGGAATATCAATCAGGAGAGTCATGGGGATTATTGGTATGGATTTGACATTTGGCTAATTTGACTAGAGTCAAAATTTGGGCCCTAGTCTACAGGGTGTTATGATGCGGAGCATTGGCTTTAAGTTAGACTAACCTGGGTTCTTATCTCTGCCACTTAGTCCCTCAGCCTCTCTGAACTTCAATTTTTACCTCTCTTCTATGAGGATGTTTTAGACTCAGAGACAGAGGCTTTCCTGCAGGAGTGCTCCCATAGCACTGGTAAGGGAGGCAGGACTGGACTGTGATGAATTCAGGAGAAAGCATTCAGCTGATCCCACAGGGACTCTGTTGCTGGGATGGCCCTTCAGCATTGTCCCCTGTAGAGCAAATGAGCCAGGCATTGGTACCACCTGCTAGGGCTGGGACTAGGGTGAGGTGAGGGAGGCACTTGCTTCAAGGAAAAAATTTAGGGGCACCAAAAAACTCAGTAACCAAGATAAATATTTTAATGCACTATTTAAAAAAATCTAAACTAATGCAAAAATCCGCAATGAACGAAATATTAAACATTTTGAATAAAGATGGAATCAGTAAGAGTGCCATGTGGAGCCATATTGGAGCTTCAGGCAAAAAAAGGAATTGGTCATTACTGATGCTGTCTTTTTTAAAAATTGTAATATTTTGATCATCAAGGATTCTTTACATTTTTGATTTTTAAAAATACTGCATTAAAATGTTATTTATCTCGGGGGCCGGCCCAGTGGCGTAGTGGTTAAGTTCGCGCGCTCTGCTTTGGTGGCCTGGGGTTCACAGGTTTGAATACCTCACGCAGACCTATGCACACCACTCATCAAGCCATGTGTGGTGGCGTCCCACATACAAAATAGAGGAAGATGGGCACAGACGTTAGATCAGGACTAATCTTCCTCAGCAAAAAGAGGAAGGTTGGCAACAGATGTTAGCTCAGGGTTAATCTTCCTCACCAAATACACACACACACACACACACACACACACACACATTATTTATCTTGATTACTGAGTTTCTTGGAACCCCCTTAAATTTAGTGCCAAGGCCAGTTCCTTACTTGCCTCACCCTCATCCTGGCCTTGGATTGTATGCTGGCTGCCCCTCCCCTCCCCCCTGAGGGGATATAATCTTAGGTCAAGGATAATTCCTGGAGAGGGGTTTAGCTGTGAGCCACCAGCAGCTAATACTCTTGGCGTCTGGAGGAAGGAATACCTTGATCCTGAATAGGGGGATGGGGCCTACCACAGCATCCACTGGTGGGAAGACAATGCCTACCTATAAGGAGATTATTTCATCATATAGTTTTTCACTCATTGGGATAGAAAGACAGTCATGAAGCACTTAAAGACTTGTGTGGCTACTAAAGCTAATTGTTTCAGGTGCCAGTGAATGTAGTCACAGCCAAGCCTTGGCCTGACCTCTTCCTTCCTTCTTCCTGACAGCCAAACATCTGAGCGAAAGGCCCAGATAATTTACTTAGACCTGAGACTGCCATTAATATTACTGTCAACATATGGCTTTGATCTATAGTTTATTAGCTCGGGTTAGAATTGCTGAGCAAATAAGCCAAAGTGAAACTTCATTTTATCCCATGCCCCATCTAGACCCTTAACCCCAGATAACCCTCTTATGCTGGTGATCACAGCCAAGTGGTGGATAGGCATAAATCTTTCACTGCTACAAAAAAAAAAATATATATATATATATATATATCTATATATATCTATATATCAAAGTGCAAGCCCTACCAAATGTGGGTTAGTGAATGCCCTTGGTGAATATAGTGTATACATACACCATGTTCTAGAAGATTGTTAACTTGGTATGAAGAAAAAATATAAATTCTTTGTCTTCATTCAAATATCAGTGATTTGCAAACAGGGGAGGGAGTTTATAACCAGGGAAGATTAATGATTCTCAAAAGGGAAAGGGGTTTACAACCCCTGGGGGTTGTACTAGAATCTCCTGAGGAAGCTGTTTAACTCTGCAGTCTCTTCTCAACTTCCCACTGGAGAGATGTTCGAGCACTTAACATGGGTTCCTACAAAAGGTTTCATGATTACTGTAGAGTATCACTGTTACTGATGGGAGAATGAAATTTACATTAGGTGTATTGAGACATAAAAGGACAAGAACCACCATTACAAGATGAAATTATTGACACATGTGCCCTGAACCAAAACAGTGGAAAGCCATTGCACAATTAACTGAAATGCATAGTGACGTTTTTGCCAAATGAAAAACATAACTGAAGCTTTTCCATGAGCCAAATTTCAACAACAGCTATTGAATGGCACTTAAAGATTGCGTCATTCACAGAAACAATCTTTTTTCAGCAGTACTGAAGAGTTTTGACTTTATGTATTAGCTGAAGGAAAAAGAAGGTACATTATTATATTTCAATAAGCTCTCTCCACATTGGGAAATGAACATTGTTGACACTCCATTTTGCTTCTTGGCTTGATCTAGTTCTCTAGCTTTTTTCTTCTTTTTTTTTAATAATGTCACCATCCTTACTAATGCAAAGCTCACATTGATTCTGATGAAAGAAGCAAAAAAATTTCTGGACGCTGTGTACTCTTCAGATAATGCACCTATACAATGAATCAGTTTCTTCTTCTAATTTTGCAGATCATTTAGCAAAGTGTAAATTGTGTAAATGCTTTTTCTTCTGTGAGCTTATTATATTTCCTCTGGAAATTTTTCTTTGAGATTTTAACATCTTCTGGGGTAGAAGGTGATATTTTATATTTACTTTTTTATTTTTCTCTGATTGCCTTTAAATCCAACAGTCACTTCTCTTTCCTCGTGATAATCATTTCTTTTATGATCTGAAAAGCACTTTGTGTTTTCTTGCTGTAATCCTAGTTGATTATACAGTATCTTCATTGTCACTCAGTGTATAAGTCTTTGAAGTTTCAGCTGCAGTGTTCAAATCATGATGAGCTTCGGTCATGGCCACTGACGGAACCTGGGGCATTTCAGCTGGTCTTCGGAACAATCTTATTTACTGCCTTTATTATAATGTTGTTGGATAGTTGTTCATCTAGATGATCTGATGGAGGTTACACTTCAGGATCACTCCGTTGGAATGCCAAAGATTTATTTTCCTCTTGTTCATTAAGGAGGAAAAAAGAAAGAAAATATAAAATGAACTGATTGAAGAGTCTGCTTGACAGTTATCTTTTTGTGAGTATTTTCCCCTCCATCCTCCCCCAGTTTAAACCAAGATAGTGTATAACTGAATGCCAACTCACGTTTCGCGTGTATTTTTTTTTTAAAGAAACTCCTCCTATACCTCAAGGGGGAGAAAATATTAATATTTTCAGAAACCTGTGAAGAACTTTGAATCCTAGAATATTAAAGGGAAGTTACAGACAAGTTAATCTTACAAGCATTAAATTGAGATAAATTACAAAATAAATTATGATAACATGGATTAATTGTTGACCTTTAAAGTGGAAAATATAAGGATGATGTTCTTCATGAATTTAATGAACTGTAGATGTTTTAATTATTGTCATATTATGCTTTAAAAGTGGCTTTCACCTGGACATTCTTAAATCAAGTTTAAAAATTATATTAAATTTTTAATTGCAATTATAGTTCTTATCATTCATATGTATATCAGAAGAAAAAAGTTAAATATACATACATTTCTTTTTGAATTTGCTATTATTGAAAAGCTTTTATAGTATCACAGAATGTATTAAGTATGGATTATTTCTGCCACAAATGGTGAACTGATTCAGTTATTTTCTATAGTTTTCTTCATTGAAAATTGTTACCTATCACTTGTTGGTGATCTTGGTCTGAATGTTACTGCTCAGAAACATGCCTGAATGCTTTGTCAGTTTTTAAGGAATGGGGTTCTTTACATATCCATTATGTAACTTTGTGATATAATCATATTTGTGGCTCAAGAGTGTAATGGAGATGTTAGATTTACAGAGAAATATTGTAGCAGTATGACATCAGGGTTGACTGCACATTATTATTTAATAATATTAAAGAAATGAAGATAGGAATTAGAAGATAATTTTCTAGCATTTTTCATTTCTTTCAGGAAAATAACCTGTGAACACCTGAAAAGGGATCTTCCATTAATACTGGTGTAAGACATTATTGGGTTAGAGTGTGATTGTAGGAGCCCAGCATATTGCAGTTAATGTTTTTTAGACCTTGTAACTGTTGCTCTTCTGTGTACCGTCTGACTGTGCTTACACACTGAGAAATACTCATGTAGGCATTCAGTTGTCCTCATGCTCTTCTGATGGTCATTTGATTGACTTGGCAGTGCACTACATGGTGCAGATCCCAGACCGCCCAACCCTTCCTCAACTCTAACAATTACACTTCTGCAAAGAGGGATGGTGGCTGATGCTTAAGGGAGACTAAGTTGAGAGAATGCAGACCAATTTGGAAATGGCTTTACCACTAAGCTTCTGTAACCAGCCTGGGTAGTCAGCTATACCTACTTTCATAGTGACCAAGCTGGGCCAACTGCTTATTATTATTATTTTTGTTTCATTCTTAAAAATGAGATAAAAATGTTTACTAGTTAAGGTTAATTTGAGGATTAAGAGATGGAAAATAGTTCTCTACTATTTACATAGTACCTACTACAAACAGGGCACTGTATTTGGTGTTTGAAAGGCTTACGTTTGCAGGTTGAAGTTCAAGTACTTCAAGCTAATAGTTTAAATCAGGAGGATTTCCAGTGAAAAGTCGGTCACTGTAATTTTGTTACAATTCTGCTGCTAAGTGTATAGACATAGCCTCATTCATGAAGCTTACTCTATGTATCTGGAGAGTACCATTCTCAAGAAGAAAAAGCCTGGGAACTTTTATTCCTATCTCTTTAGATTAAGTAATGTTTGTAACTTCCAATGCTAACTTTGGTTGTTGCTATTACTAGGACCAAATAAGATTCAGGTTTTGTTAGCCTCTAAAATTTTGTTATTAGCAGATGAGAGAAAAGAAAAAACTAACTTTGAACTTACTGGTAAAATACAGAAGCTGCTCAATAAAATAGATACTACTAAAATTCTCTCTGGTGCTTTTGGTTGATCACCTTGTAGAATGAAATGAACTATGAATCCAATGGGACCCATCTATCTATTAGTAGACATGAAAATCCTAATAAAAATCATGACAGTTTGATTTAAATATTTTTGAACAGATAGGATTCCCTACTCTGGATACCACTAAGCCTTTAGAATTTCCCTTGGGTATTTGAGTTGGATGCACATCCAGAAGGAAGGAGAAAGTAACTTTTCTATGTGGTTGTCACCAAGACCATGGATTTTTTTTTCCACAGGAGAGGATGTGACTGTGGTAGGCATGGGGATAGCCAAGGAAGGGGGAATGGCTAAAAAAAATCATGGCAGAAAAAAGTGACAGAAGACTGAGAAAGAAGATACCAATAAAAGGCAGATTGGGTTTGTAAACGTGTGGAAGTTCAGTGCTATTTGTATAATGCCAAGCCCTCATATTCCAATAGCCCTTGTAGACATTACTGTGTTAACACACAGTAAAATAATTGATGGATACCAGGAGATTCTATGCCTAAAGATATAAAGTTAATTTCTATTCACTGTACCAACTATAAAATTCTACTAAAAGTGTTTAGATTTAAAAAAGGGGAGGTGTGGGGCCAACCTGGTGGCACAGTGGTTAAGTTCACAGGCTCCACTTCAGTGGCCCAGAGTTCGGGGGTTCAGATCTCAGGTGCAGACCTATACACCACTCATCAAGCCATGCTGTGGCAGCATCCCGCATACAAAATAGAGGAAGATTGGCACAGCTGTTAGCGCAGTGACAATCCCCCTCAAGCAAAAAGAGGAAGGTTGGCCACAGATGTTAGCTCAGGGCCAATCTTCCTAACCAAAAACAAAACAAAACAAAAAAGTGGAAATGAACGAAAAAGAATTAGTCATCAGGTTAAATGATGAATCACTTATATAAATCACCCTTCTCCCAAAGTATAGATAAATGGAGAGTAATTTCTTTCTTTTTTTTTTTTTTGGTGAGGAAGATTAGCCCTGGGCTAACATCCACTGCCAATCCTCCTCTTTTTGCTGAGGAAGACTGTCCCTGGGCTAACATCCATACCCATCTTCCTCTACTTTATATGGGACACCACCACACCATGGCTTGACAAGTGGTGCCTTGGTCTGCGCCTGGGATCTGAACATGTGAATCCCGGGCCACCAGAAGCAGAGCAAGCAAACTTAACTGCTATGCCACTGGGCCAGCCCCTGGAGTAATTTCTTATTTACCTTATTTTTTCTTTTTCTTCCTTCTATCTGCTACTTTTCAAAATAGGCAAAAATCATTTTCAGCTAAATGATAACCTTTATTGTGGGACGTATGTCCTCAAATTCATAGCCAACGGTGATAAATGTATTTAAAGCAAGGACGTGTATCCTATATATTCTGTTTTGTTCATTTGGTTTGCTTTCATTTGTTTATTTATTCATTCATTCATTTATAATTTCCACCCTCCTAAGTGAGTTCTAAAACACTAGACTGAAAGTATATTCTGAATCTCATGTCCAAACAGTGTCAAATGTGTGTGATTATGTGGAGAAGGCATAAATATCAGTTATTCCTAGTCATTTTTTCCTTGTGAAATCAGATTGACCAGGATAAAAAAACAATTCCGTTGGTGTGCCCTGCTTTGTTGAGCTGTGTATCCACATGGACTTCAGTGAGCAGCTCCTACGCCCTTGGTTGGAGAATGTACGAGCAGGATGAGCTATGAAACCAGGCTGAAAGGCTCTTTCGGCTATTTATACGTGGAATAATGATCTACCACAAGATTGCTCTGCTCAAACGGAATGATTTTGTCCAACAGATTCTCTTCCATTAAGACCAGACTAATGCATGAGTTCTAACATGTTGCCAAAACATTCGTCATTGTATTTTCTCTCCGAGTACAAATCTAAGAAATTACCCATTTTATTTTTAGAAAAAAATTCCCTCTATTCTCCTCAGCATTAGAGAGTACATTATTCTGATGAGGCTCCTCTTCTCAATGAAAAGTTAGGTACTCTATTTTTTAATTCAAATATCCCAGGTCAGCATAAGCTCTTTAGCCAATAAAAATAGAGCTTCATTCCACAGCGTTTTTAGTTGTCTTTTAGGGGAACTGAAGTGCTGAGAGATGATTTATTCATACCCTTTAGTTCATAATGAACAATCATCAGTCTGGTCAAGGCCCCTCCCTTGTTTTCTTTCTTATGTTTTTTTCTTTCAATTAATTCCTGATCCCCTCCAATCCACTTTTTTCATCCCCTACAGGCAGCCATTTTAATGATTTTGATATGTTATTGAATATATAAATAACTTCGAAAAATACATGAATTGGTTATGCGTATGCATGTGTTAATTTATGCAAGTGGTATTGTACAATAGATCTCATTCTCTACCATACTTTTTATTCACTCAACACGATCTTTTTAAGATGGTGCTATATGTACTAATTAATTGCTTCTAACCACTGCATGCTATTCCATAATATGCATCTAACACATTTTGCATATCCATTCCCCTAATAATAGATCTAGTTTGACACCAGCTTCCAACTCCTACAAACTAGGTAGCTGATCCCAGTACTAAGTCTTGAGTATATACATGCTAAATTTCTCCAAATACTGCAAACTGACCTCATCAGTTCTAGATGGCCACTAACCATGTACATAGGTTCCCAAGTCTCACTAACATTTGGTATTATGGAAAGTTCTAATTTTTACCAGCCTGACGAGTATAATGGGATACCTTGCTTTGATTTGCATTTCTCTGATGACTAGTGAGGCTGAGCATTCTACTGTATACTTATTAGCTACTTGGAGTTCTAGTCTGTGAATTCCCTTTTCACATCTTTTCCCACTATTTAAATTTATTTCACTCCATAGCATATTCATTGTTTTTATTATATAAAATGACTGGAGTGAATCAGGATGGTTGCCTACATAGCATCCTTGGACTTAAAATATGGCATGAAAGTCAGAAATCATACTGTTTGGGGGAGTTTCCAGACAGTGAGAACCATTAAATATGGGTTTGAGTCACAGTTTCACAATTGAATTGCTGGGTGCCTACTTTCTCTCTGTGTGTCTACTTTCTCTCTGTGTGTCTCTGGTCTGTGCGGGTGCACATATGTGTGTAAAATGGGAAAATAATACTTGTGGCTTATTGTGAAAGGCTTAATGTTATTTAATACAAGATTATTTATATAAAGTTTGCAGTACAGTACATGGACAATTGTAGGTGCTCCATAAAAATCAGTTTCTTCCTATTCTGACATGTATATGAGGAACTCAATAAATGGAAACTCATAATATTCATGTCATCATCATTATTGTCCTTGTATCTTTAGGAGGGTTTAGGAAAAGTCTTGCTTGAAGAAGAATATGGACCATCTGTCTTCTTAAGATCTTTTCCAGTCCTATGTTTTCATATAATTCACTCATATAAATTTGCCTAAACCCTAGTAGTGTTGAGTTGTCAGATTTCTTACATTCCCTCCCAGATCAGATAAATATTTGATGCTTGCTATTTTCTTAAATTCTTATTGTAGCTCAGTAAAAAAAATAAATAATTTAAAAAATTGTTATAATTTCTTTGGATATTTTCTACGCTGGTTTTAAAATCACCAAATTAAGCCTAAAAAAATCCAGATGCTTAACTGAGGCTATCTTCCTTCCTTCCTTCTTTCCTTCCATTCATTGGGGGCTAGTTATTTTTATAGCTTCTTTATAACCCAATACCTCATATTAGTTTTCTCTTGCTGTGTAGTGAATTACCACTTACAAACTTACAAACTTAGTGGCTTAAAACAACACGCATTTACTATCTCGCAGTTTCGGTAAGTCTGGAGTCTGGGCACGGCTTAGTTGGGTCCTTTGCTTGGAGTCTCACAAGGCAGCAAGCAAGGTGTCACTGGACTGTATTCTCATCTGGAGGCTTAACAAGGGAAGAATCTGCTTCCAAGTTCCTTCAGGTTATTGGCAGAATTCATTTCCTTGCAGTTGTAGGACTGAGGGACCTGGCTTCTTGTTGGGTGTCAGCTGTGGGTTGCCCTCAGGTCCTAGCAGCCGCCCCCAGTTCCTAGAGGCCACCTGCAGCTCCTTGCCACATCAGCCTTCCCATGGCTGGCTTCACCAAGCCAGCAAGGAGAGTCTCTACAGTAGTCTGCTAGCAAGACAGAGTCGTATACAAATGTGACAATCACTAGAGTGACACCTCATTACCTTTGCCATATTCTATTGGTTAGAAGCTGGTCACAGGTCCTGGTCACATACAAGGGGACAGAATTACACAAAGGTATGAACCCCAGGGGACAGGACTCATGGGTGGCCACCTTAGTGTGAGTCTGCCACACACCTCAAACACCTCCACATGTAAATAGACACATAAAGGCAAAGACAGGGAACTCTGCTGACTCGTGTTATGCTCTGTCATACTTAGAAATCTTAAAACTTTGTAAGTTAGGTAACCAATTCTTTACATTTATTTCTATCTCTACCTCTTACTTCTTAGCACATTTTTCTTATTCCATTATTTAATCCCAGTTTCTACATAATTCCCTCCCTCAGTTTCTGCTTCCTTTCTTCTTTCCTTCTGCAAATGCTTACTTAGCCCTCTTTATGATTCCAAACACTATTTTAAGTACTGGGGATACAATGGTGTAAAGAAATACCCAGTAAGTCTTCCTCTCCACGGAGCTTACAGGTTATAGGGAACCAAAATTATAAATGACAACTCAATATAATGTCACAAATGTTATCAGAGAGAAAGCCCAAGATGATGGGCAGACATGTGGGAGGGATACCCAACCCATTCTGGAGGGGAAGGGAAAGACTTCTCAGAGGAAGTGACCACAATATTTTTAGTTAAAAACCTAGCACAGAAGTAAAATAGTAGAATGTGAAAGTCTATACTGAGGACCAAACAAGTAGAATTGCCTTTAGTTTCACCTGTCTACTTGAAATTATAGATTAAATCTCAATCAACAAGTACACAAAATTTTAGTGATGCATTAGTAAAAATGGGTCTATGAACAAACTCCTGAAAGATTATATTATAATGTCATTGAATAAAAATTATCATTAGTTATGTAAACTTGGGGAAAACTCTTTTCTTCTCTATGGTTCAGTTCTCTCATCTATAAAATGAGTTGAAATTGGTAATTTCCAGGGTATTTAACTGGTTTTAAATTCCACAATTCTATGTGTCTATAGGGTTGAGAATGGCACTATGTAAACAGGAATGATGGTGCTGGAAGACACTTCAGCTGAGATCCAAACCTGGCTCTCTCAGCCAGTTGAGGCAAGACCTCCACTAGCAAACCCTTTTTGGGCACAATCGAAAGACACCCCCCACCCTCGGTAGACTCATTACAGAAAGCTGTCCCTTCTTCAAGGCACAGAGCTTTACAAGAGTAGTGAGGGATGGATTTCAGGCCTTGGATTCCCTGTACAGAGTGAGAAAGTATATAATGGTGCTGGGTCCAGTGTTATTTCTGATCCAGCCTTGACCATTCAAGGCTCCAGCTTCACAAGAAATCAGAATGTTCTGGAAGATGATTAGGCAGTGATTTGTCCACTGTTACTACCAACCTCAGATACATGTAATTTCTGAACATTCTGATTTAGGAAATGAAGTGCTCTTGGATTTCTCTTTTTTTTTTCCTTTGAGGAAGATTGGCCCTGCGCGAACATCTGTTGCCAATCTTCCTCTTTTTCTTTTTTCTCCCCAAAGCCCCAGTACATAGTTGTATATCATAGTTGTAGAGTTGTAGCTCTCCTATGTGGGACGCTGCCTCAGCATGGCTTGATGATCGATGAGTAGGTCTGTGCCCAGGATCTGAACCAGCGAACCCTGGGCCCTCAAAGCCGAATGGGTGAACTTGACCACTATGCCACCGGCCCAGCTCCTTGGATTTCTTTTTAACGTTATTTATCTGAGCATCTAAATTATCTGAAGGCAGAATTATATGTTGGTATATAAAAGAAAAACTATTTCATTTTTTCCCTTACCCCATCTTTTCTCAGGCTCTGGTATAACTAAAGTTGACATTTGGGAAATTGCGAAATTATCAGATTCACAAGATGAATGCTACCATCTAGCAACGTAGATTTACCATTTGTCCCTTCTGGCTGACAGCTTTTGTCACAGCCCTTCCTCTGCCCCAAAACCATCAGTTGGCATCAGTTAGTCCCCTTCCCAGGACCCCAGACATCCCTGTTGGCTTCTCCCAGGGGCTTGCTCCCAACCACACATCCGTGCTTCGTCTCCCCAGGGCAGGCTGCATCACTAGTTGCCTGGTGGCTATTCAGGAGTCATCAGGGCTGTTTAAATCTCCACTGGTCTCAAAGGCCCAGTAAACGCGATCCAGCAGGTGTCTCTCCTTCCAATAATGACTCATTTAGGTTCCCAAAATGCCCTAGAAGCTAAATGCCTCCTTTGCTGCCTCACTAGCTGGCAGATGGATGGACTGTGTGTTTTGTTCAGTTTGGGCACTGAGCTGGGTAATCATAGGCTGGGTGGATCCTGAAGAGAACTAACCCGAGTCTAACAGTCCTCCCAGAATGTGACGCCCACCTCCACCATAAAACAGAGCCCAAGGAAGAGCTTTAAAATGAAATATAAGATGAGGAATATTATATATATTGAGCAATGTTTTATATGTATAAGGAATAAGAAACCACTTCTCTGACAATAGCAATTTATTGAGACTGATCTCAGAGAGATAGTCAACTTTAATTATAATTACTATCAATATCATAATAGTTCATAATATTCATATTTATTAATCATTCACTATGTGCTGGATTTTTTGCTAAGCATTTTCCTGAATTATCTAATGAAATCCTCACAATGCTAAAAAGTTGCTGCCTACTATTGTTTTATTTTAAAGGCAGTCTCCTTTGTTTTACAAATCATTCTACAACAATTAAGTAGTGAAATTGTTTAAATGACTTCCTAGAAGGTATTTAAAAATGAGATAGATGGATATTTATCGACCTGGAAAGATGTTCAAGAAATATTTTAAACTGGAAAATCAAACCAAACCAAACCAAAAGCAGTCGCAAAAAAGTTTATCTGCAAATTTGAACTTGGGCAAAAATGATCCTATTTTGGGGGCCAGCCCAGTGGCACAGAGGTTTAGTTCGCGCTTGGCAGCCCGGGGTTCACCGGTTTGGATCCCGGGTGCCTGCAGATGCACTGCCTGTCAGCCATGCTGTGGCGGCGTCCCATATAAAGTAGAGGAAGATGGGCACGGATGTTAGCTCAGGGCCAGTCTTCCTCACAAAACAACAAGAAAAAAAATGATCCTATTTTTTGGTAAAGGAAAAATGTATATCTATATCATTCTACAAAAAAAATAGATATTTACTCACAAGGAATTGTTGATTAAATTATTAATATACTTAATTCTAAAGAATGAGATGGGGACGAGAGGAAGGGATGGACCCTTCTATTTTACTTTACTCAAGTCTTTATAACTGTAATTTATTTTAACTACAAACAGTACCCTAAATTTTGTAATAGAGAACTTTTTTAAGGTAAAATTAAATGAAGAAAAGATGTCAAAGTCTCATCAGGTTCTAAGTATCTTCTTTACACTTTACTAGATGAGTGTTTCATCTAAGTTTTAAAGCATCAATATAATGACAAGCCTATAAACATTCACTATTGACTAAAGCTAAGTCAATCTAACAGAAGTAAAGAAGTCTGTATCTACTTTCTAATTGTCCTAAATAGATTGATCCAAGTAGAGTTTGCTGGCAGTTAACTAATTCCTTGTAATAATTTAATAATAATGATGATAATTACGACCAACATTTATATAGCAATTATTAGATTTGCAGATTAAAATGCATGTTCACTTCTATTTTTTTATTTGACCCTTTGAGTGTCTCTTTTATGGAGCTATTTTATGCTAATAATAATAGCAGTCATATATTGAGTGCTTGCATTCCCCTGTGCCAGGCACTGTACAAAGTACAGTGCATATGGATCGCATTTCATCCTCAAAACGACCCTCTAGATTTGGCATATATTAGGTTCAGCAACAAGTTACAGAAAATAAATAACAATAGCTCAAACAAAATAGAAATGCATTTCTTTCTTTTCTAAAAGCCTGGGCAAATGAGATAGGGCATTGTGGCCAATGATTCTGTGATCATAAGGGACACAGGCTCCTGCTTTTGCTCTGCTATCTTCAATACACAGTTTACATCTCATTGTTCAAGATGACTGCTCCAACTCCACTCATCATATCTGAATTCCAGTGTATAGGAAGGGAAAAAGGGAAGAAAAAGACCGTCCTTCTTCTTCTTTTAAGGATACTTTCTGGAAGTTGCAGACATCACTTCTATTTTTACCCCTTTGGCCAGAAATTAATCACATCAACACACCTAGCTGGAAGGGAGCCCAGAAACATAGATTTTATTTTGGGCATCTTGGTGTCTAGCTAACTTTCGGGGGGTCTTTTCTGATAAAAAGGAAGAAAGGATATTGGGGTAAAACTAACAGTCTCAGTCATACTATGCTGTCATTCTCATTCTACAAGTGAGGAAAGTGAAGAACAGAGAAGTTAATAAATATGTCCAATGTTACACAGCTTGTAAGCAATAGAGCCAAGTTTGTTTGATGCCCATGCTCTTTCCACCATGGTACACTGTGTCTTGTACTCTCAGTTAATCTATTTCTCAAGATAGTTAGAATTCAACTAATCAGATAAAAACACTTTTTAACCAAAAGGCCAACTAGCAAAGTTTTGCTTTTTGTCTGAGTATCTGTTGGCTGCATTAGTTGTTCTGCTTACCAGAAATAGATTCTCCATGAATGTTTACTTTTGGTCAATACATAGTTTAAAAGTAGGAGTTCCTAGGATGAGTTATAATATTTCCAACAAAATCTGTAAAAATGACATTCAGTCAAGAATAATAAGGAAATCCTTGGATAAAGAGAAATGACCTCCCTTATACCTATTGAGAAGACTGGCTTGGACCTCAATATTAGAAACTGTGGCATATGTAAGACTGCATTAAATCAGATAAAAGGATGGAATGACACTACTTTAATGATGATTGCAATAACAAGGTAATGCAGTTACCTAATCAAATGTTATGTGTTTATGTGTCTTAGGCTGTAACCGAAGTAAAGGAGATTTATGTCCAACTACAACTGCACTGTCCATTGGGCACTTGAAATGTGGCTAGGCCAAACTGAGAAGTGCTGTGAGTGTAAAATACACACAGAATTTTGAAGGCTTAGTACAAATATAAGAATGTAAAATAACTCATTAATAATTTTATATTGACTACATGTTGAAATGATATTTGGATTAAATAAAATATGCCACTAAATTTAATTTCACCTGTTTCCTTTTACTTTTTAAAACGTGGCTACTAGAAAATCTCACTGCTTGCATTTGAGGCTCACGCTATCATTCTTTCAGACAATGATGGTTTATACAAACAGAAGCAAAGAAGTCAAGGCCAGAGGGTCTCTACCATTGCCCAAGAGGAAAAAAAGATTCTTGCTCTGGAGTGCGTTAGATTTCCCAGTGACTAGAGAGGGGCACTCTGTTTTGGGGTAGCAATATTTCAACAGGATTTCTGAAGACTTAGTTAAAATCCCCTTGAAAACTATGCCATAACTATCCCATTCCAAAGGATTCCACCTTCAAGGAGAAGAAAAAGAAAGGAGATAGAGAGAGATGAGAGAGAGACAGAGAGAACCTTCTGATGACTAATTTGACTTCCTAGATCTTCCAATATGGGGAGGAGAGTCTGGAGTAGGAGAAAAATGCATTTCTGGTTATTGGAAAAAAATATGCTCTGGTGGAAGTAAATGCACTGATGTTGAATCAGTTATGATGGTTTTAACTGCAAAGAATAGAAAAATTGGTTTGAGCAATAGGAAAAACATATTGTCTTAACACTAAGGCTAGAGATAAGGCAGTCCCTGGGTAATCAGGCTTCTGTTTCATTTCTCTGCAGGTTTTTTGGGCTCTGCCTTACTAGGTGTGTTGGCTTTATCTTCAAATTATGTTTAATAACATAAACAAGTGGCTTCATTTCTTCTTATTATTTTGTTTAATTCTTACTACATTTTTCATCATTAAAAATTCCCCAAATATAATCACCTAAATCTTCTCACAGGTTTCTGCTGGCATTCGTTTCTTCATTTATTGAGCACCTTTCATGTGCCAGGCACGACACAGTTCTTGCTCTTATGGAGCTTGCTGTCTCTCTCATTAGATAAAATAGACAAATGCACACAAATAATAGCCCAAATTTCCTCAAAATGGTAGGGCTCTTCAATATGCTTAAAGCTACCCATGACCTAAACATACTTCTGAAAGTTCACATCTTTGAGAATCAGCAGCCAAATTGGGTGGAAGAGCCAGACTGGTCAGTCCTAGTTATTCCTGACAAGAAACTTGTATTTTTATGTTCTTTGGTGATTTAGATCCCTCTTTGATTAATGCTTGTGGAACTGTGTGGTGATTCTTGCCAAATGTCTTTATCAAAAGAAGAGATTAAGGCTTTAATTCTCCATGATTTTTTTTTTCTTTCTACCCAACAAAGGCACTAAGGGGGCTCTCTAGAGCATGACTCTAGGAGGAAGGCCAGGCTGGGCTTGGATGCCACCTGGTTTTACTGCCATGACACCACTTCCAAAACATGTCCAATGGTCCCTGAGTGGTAGGGGGGATCCAGAGGGAAATAAGTCATCCCCTGCTTTGAACTGGTGAAGCATTTTGTCTGACGCTCTCATATGCCCCTTGAGATCTCTTGCAAATTGAACCAGACAGTCCTTGGTTCAATTTCCTGACTTGGCGAATTTGGATTGTGAATCATCTCACATGCAATGATCAGGTTCCTCGTGGAAGTTCTCTCTGTAATTCTTCGTGAAGTAGGTTTTCTTTTGTTTGTTTTTTTTATTATTATTTTTTTTTTTTTACCATTTTTTAAAATTGATGTCTTAATAGTTTATAACACTGTGGGGTTTTAGTTGTACATTTTTGTTTGTCCGTCACCTTGTGGATGTAACCCTTCACCCCTTGTGCCCACCCTCCACCCCCCTTCCCCTTGGTAACCACCAATCAGTTCTCTCTGTCCGTGTGTTCACTAATATTCCATATATGAGTGAGTTCATGCAGTGTCTGTCCTTCTCTCTCTGGCTTATTTCACTTAACATAATACCCTCTAGGTCCATCCATGTTGTTGTGAATGGGACAATTGTGTCTTTTCTTATGGCTGAGTAGTATTCCATTGTATGTATATACCACATCTTCTTTAACCAATCATCAGTCGAGGGACACTTGGGTTGCTTCCACTTCTTGGCTATAGTGAATAATGCTGCAATGAACATAGGGGTGCATACGCCTCTTGTGATGGCTGATTTCATGTCCATTGGGTAGATGCCCAAGAGTGGGATTGCTGGATCATACGGTATTTCTATTTTTAATTTTTTGAGGACTCTCCATACTGTTTTCCATAGAGGCTGCACCAGTTTGCATTCCCACCAGCAGTGAATGAGGGTCCCCGTTTCTCCACAACCTCTCCAGCATTTGTTGTTATTTGTCTTTGTGATTATAGCCATTCTAACCAGTGTAAGGTGATATCTTAGTGTAGTTTTGATTTGCATTTCCCTGATGATTAGTGATGTTGAACATCTTTTCATGTGTCTCTTGGCCATCTGTATCTCTTCCTTGGAAAAATGTCTGTTCATATCCTCTGCCCATTTTTTGATGGGGTTGTTTGTTTTTTTGTTGCTCAGTTGTATGAGATCTTTATATATTACTGAGATTAATCCCTTGTCGGACAAACGATTTGCAAATATTTTCTCCCAGCTGGTGGCTTGTTTATTCATTTTGATCCTGGTTTCATTTGCCTCGTAGAAGCTCTTTAGTCTGATGAGGTCCCACTTGTTTATTTTTTCTTTTGTTTCCCTTGTCCGAGTAGACACGGAATCTGAAAGGATCCCTTTATGTCCAATGTCAATTAGTGTACTGCCTATATTTTCTTCCAGGAGTTTTATAGTTTCAGGTCTCACTTTCAGGTCCTTGATCCACTTTGAATTGATTTTTGTATATGGTGATAGGAGATGGTCTACTTTCATTCTTTTGCATGTTGCTGTCCAATTTTCCCAACACCATTTATTGAAGAGACTTCTCTCTCTCCATTGTATGTTCTTTGCTCCTTTGTCGAAGATTAGCTGTCCACAGGTGTGTGGTTTTATTTCTGGGCTTTCAATTCTGTTCCATTGATCTGTGTGTCTATTCTTGTACCAGTACCATGCTGTTTTGATTACTATAGCTTTATATTTTGACATCAGGGATTGTGATGCCTCCAGTTTTGTTCTTTTTTTTCAGAATTGCTTTAGCTATTCGGGGTCTTTTGTTGCCCCATATGAATTTCAGTAGGTTTTGTTCTATTACCATGAAGAATGACATTGGGATTCTGATTGGGATTGCATTGAATCTGTAGATTGCTTTAGGTAGAATGGACATTTTAACTATATTTATTCTTCCAATCAATGTGCATGGAATATTTTTCCATTTCCTTATGTCTTCCTCGATTTCTTTCAATAGTGTCTTATAGTTTTCATTGTATAGGTCTTTTACCTCCTTGGTTAAATTTATTCCCAGATATTTTATTCTTTTTGTTGCAATTGTAAATGGGATTGTCTTTTTGAGTTCTCTTTCTGTTGGTTCATCGTTAGTGTATAGAAATGCAATTGATTTTTGTAAGTTGATTTTATACCCTGCCACTTTACTGTAGTTGTTGATTATTTCTAGCAGTTTTCCGATGGAGCTTTTTGGGTTTTCTATGAATAAGATCATGTCATCTGCCATTAGTGAGAGTTTCACTTCTTCATTGCTTATTTGGAGTCCTTTTATTCCTTTTTCTTGCCTAATTGCTCTGGCCAGAACTTCCAGTACTATGTTGAATAAGAGCGGTGAGAGTGGGCACCCTTATCTTGTTCCTGTCCTCAAAGAAATGGCTTTCAGGTTTTCCCCGTTGAGTAGGATGTTTGCTGTGGGTTTGTCATATATGGGCCTTATTATGTTGAGGTACTTTCCTTTTATAGCCATTTTGTTGAGAGTTTTTATCATAAATGGATGCTGGATCTTGTCAAATGCCTTCTGTGCATCGATTGAGATGATCATGTGGTTTTTATTCTTCATTTTGTTAATGTGGTGTATCACGTTGATTGATTTGTGGATGTTGAACCATCCCTGTGTCCTTGGTATAAATCCCACTTGATTGTGGTGTATGATCTTTTTCATGTATTGCTGTATTCAGTTTGCCAATATTTTGTTGAGGATTTTTGCGTCTATGTTCATCAGTGATATTGGCCTGTAGTTTTCCTTTTTTGTATTGTCCTTGTCTGGCTTTGGTGTCAGGATGATGTCAGCCTCATAGAATGTGTTGGGAAGTATTCCATCTTCCTCTATTTTTTGGAATAGTTTGAGAAGGATAGGTGCTAAATCTTCTTTGAACGTTTGATAAAATTCTCCAGGGAAGCCATCTGGTCCTGGGCTTTTATTTTTGGGGGAGGTTTTTGATTACTGTTTCAATCTTTTTACTTGTGATTGGTCTGTTCAGATTCTCTATTTCTTCTTGATTCAGTTTTGGGAGGTTGTACGCTTCCAAGAATTTGTCCATTTCCTTTAGGTTGTCCAATTTGTTGGCGTAAAGTTTTTCATAGTATTCCCTAATAATCCCTTGTATTTCTGTGGTGTCTGTTGTAATTTCTCCTCTTTCATTTCTAATTTTATTTATTTGAGTCTTCTCCCTTTTTTTCTTAGTGAGTCTGGCTAAGGGTTTGTCAATTTTGTTTATCTTTTCGAAGAACCAGCTCTTTGTTTCATTGATCCTTTCTACTGTTTTTTTTGGTTTCAATTTCATTTATTTCTGCTCTGATTTTTATTATTTCCCTCCTTCTGCTGATTCGGGGCTTTGTCTGTTCTTCTTTTTATAATTCTGTTAGGTGCAATTTAAGGTTATTTATTTGGGATTTTCCCTGTTTGTTAAGGTAAGCTTGTATTGCTATGAATTTCCCTCTCAGGACCGCTTTTGCTGCACCCCATATGAGTTGGTATGGTGTATTTTCCTTTTCATTTGTCTCCAGATAGCTTTTGATTTCTCCTTTAATTTCATCAATCACCCATTGGTTGCTCAGTAGCATGTTGTTTAGTCTCCACATCTTTGTCCCTTTCCTAGTTTTTTCCTTGCAGTTGATTTCTAGTTTCACAGCATTATGATCAGAAAAGATGCTTATAATGATTTCAATCTTCTTAAATTTATAGAGGTTTGCCTTGTTTCCTAATATATGGTCTATCCTTGAGAATGTTCCATGTGCACTTGAGAAGAATGTGTACTTTGCTTTTTTGGGGTGGAGTGCTCTGTATATATCTATTAAGTCCATTGCGTCTAGTTTTTTGTTTAAGTCCATTATTTCCTTATTGACTTTTTGTCTGGATGATCTATCCATTGATGTAAGGGGGGTGTTAAGATCCCCTACTATTATTGTGTTATTGTTAATATCTCCTTTAAGGTTTTTTAGCAGTTGTTTTGTGTACTTTGGTGCTCCTGTGTTGGGTGCATAGATATTTATAAGTGTTACGTCTTCTTGGTGAAGTGTCCCTTTTATCATTATATATTGCCTTTCTTTGTCTCTCATTACCTTTTTTATCTTGAAGTCTGCTTTGTCTAAGTATGGCTACTCCTGCTTTCTTTTGTTTGCCATTAGCTTGGAGTATTGTTTTCCATCCTTTTATTTTGAGTCTGTGTTTGTCTTTAGAGCTGAGATGTGTTTCCTGGAGGCAGCAGATTGTTGGATCTTGGTTTTTAATCCATCCTGCCACTCTGTGTCTTTTGATTGGAGAATTCAATCCATTTACATTTAGAGTGATTATTGATATATGAGGGTTTAATGTTGCTATTTTATTGTTCATCTTCTGGTTCTTTTGCATTTCCTTCATTTCTTGTCCCTTGTGTTTCGGACTGCAAATTCAATTTGGTATTTCTGCATGCTCATTCTCTTGGTTTTCTCTTTATTTGTCATGTGTGGTCTCTTCTGGTTATTTGCTTAGTGGTTACCGTGAGGTTTATATAAGTGATCTCCTGGATAAGAAAGTACATTTTCAGATGCCTCCTTTTTCCTGAGGCTGGGTCGATTCAATCCCTTACCTCTTCCCCTCCTTATTTGTTATCTCTTTATTCCAGATTGTGTCATGAATGTGTGTTTCCAGTGGTGAGCTTGAATTAATTTTTGATGTTATCCAACTGTAGTTTGTTCTGGTTTAGTCTCCTTGTTTTTCTCCTTGCTGAAATCTTTGTATCCCCTTTCTCATTTGTTTTTTTTTTTCAGGCCTAAGGGCCTTCTTGAGCACTTCTTGTAGTGGGGGTCTTGTGGTGATGAACTCTCTTAGCTTTTGTTTATCAGAGAGTGTTATTATTTCTCCATCGTATTTGAAGGATATTTTTGCTGGATAAAGTATTCTTGGCTGAAGGTTTTTGTCTTTCATGATTTTGAATATATCATTCCAGTCTCTCCTAGCCTGTAGAGTTTCTGTCGAGAAATCAGCTGAGAGCCTGATGGTGTTTCCTTTGTATGTTATTTTGTTTTTTTGTTTAGCTGCCCTTAATATTATTTCCTTGTCACGGGTATTTTTCAAGTTTGCTACTATGTGGTGAGATGATTTTTTTATTCCTGTTTATATATTTAGGTGATCTATTGATTTCATTCACTCTTATTTCCCTCTTGTTCCCTAGGTTGGGGAAGTTCTCAGCTATTATTTCTTTGAACAAACTCTCTGCTCCTTCTTCTCTTTCTTCTCCTTCTGGAATACCTATTATCCTTATGTTGCTTTTCCTCATTGAGTCTGATATTTCTCGAAGAATTTCTTCATTTCTTTTTAGTCTTAGCTCTCTCTCCTTCTCTATCTGGAGCATTTCTGTGTGGCTATCCTCAATAGTGCTAATTCGTTCCTCCATATTGTCAGTTCTGCTCTTTAAAGACTCCATTTTTCCACTATCTCGTTGATTTTGTTTTTCATCTCCAATAATTCTGATTGGTTTTTCTTTATGATTTCAATCTCTTTTGTGATGAAATCCCTGAATTCGTTGATTTGTTTCTGTGTGTTCTCTTTTATTTCATTGAGTTTGTTTATGATAGCTATTTTGAATTCTCTGTCATTCAGGTTATCAAATTCTGTGCCTTCAGGGTTGGTTTCTGGGTGTTTGTAATTTTCCTTTTTGTCTGTAGCCATAACAAATTGTCACAAGGCTCCGACAGGGACAGCCTTATTTTTTCCCCTCATGATAAAGTTGGTCCTGCAGTTTCCCCATGCTGCCACTGGATGGAGACTGTGAGTGGTATGCTCTGAGCCTGCTGCAGCCCCCAGAGGGATTATGCTGAAACGCGGAGTGTGTGGAGGGAGGGGTCCTCTCTTTCTCCTGCTTGACCCAGAGTTTTCCTTTCTGGCTCTCTTAGGGTGTTTGCTACACCCCCTAAACAGTCCATCATCGCTTCCCAGTGGGGATCTCTCGACAGTCTGTGAGAGCACCTGGATGGCAATAGTTTTCCCTGCTGTGGGCCGCCCCTTCCCCCTCTGTCTGTGAGCTGCGCTGTCTTTGCCGATTGATTGGGGAGGGGGAGTACAACTTCTTACCTCTCCTCACGTCCTTTTGGGCTTCCCGCGCCTCCACCGTCCGATGTACGGCAGCAGGGGTTTCTTAGAAGTCCTCTGTAGTGTTTGATTGAGCTCCGTTGGAATGCGAATGATGTTTTTGTTGTGTCGTAGGGGGCAGAGATTCAAAGAGGGAATCTCACTCCGCCATGATGCTGACGTCACTCAGGTTTTCTTTTGTTTTAACGCCCATTTGAATCCTGTGGAAACTGAAGCTCAGAGAGTGAATGGCTCTGTAACGTCCCAGTGCAAGCTCCTTACTACAAGTATTTGGGAACCACAGTAACTCACGGCTCTGATCGCTTCTTCAAGAGGTCCAAGGACCTAAGGACTCCCTGATCATTACACAAAGAACCTTCTAAAATTTCATCAGGGAATTCAGTCAGAAGGAGGGACAGGGGCTTCCAAAAACATTAGGCAGAAACAAAAACTAAGCCCCATCTCCATTTCAATTTTCCAATTTCTCAGTGTCAGGCTGTGGATTGTCAGAGTTGGGCTCCCACTCATTTTCTGCTTTAACATTCAACAAGGAGACATGGGAGTGCTGTACCACCTAGAAGTCAGTCAGCAAATATTTGTTGAAAGAATAAATTAATGAATGAACCCAGATTTTCTCATCCTGGAGATTGCTATGAAGTTCTGTCTTCAAATATTGGTTTAATTTCAGGCCAACCCCAGGAAGAATAACCAGCTGGTGTGATATAGGGGTGCTAAAAAGGTTTCACATTTTGGGTTTTATTCTAAAACCCTTATTAAGTTTCATTACCATTTGTCCATTGCAAATAATTTTATTTCAAGACTAGCAGAAAACAAAATGTCTTTAGTGTGCCTCAATTTTACCACTACTTTTGACGAGAAAATAAGAGAGAAAACAAAATGTAGAGAGGATGACTGGCCCACTCTTAGCTGGCTCTCTTCTGGTTCGGAAGGAAGAGATTTCTTTTGATTTAAAGTAGCTCCTTGGACTCTACGCAGATGAGTGAACTATAGAAGCATTCTTCTTGGCATTCTAAGTGGAATAGGTCCTTGAACATGCTGAATCTTGGGTGGCATTCTTGAAGGCTTCAACCACTTAGTTGAATGTGTTTGTGTTACCAGAAGTGACTCAGCTTTGAACCCTTCACCAATCATGGGACTTCTCTCCTTTCGTATGCCAGGAGACCACCCCACTCCATTCCCAGCCCACTAGGCCCTTTGCCTTGACAGATGATTCTTACCTGGTGATAGAGATAGATAACTGTCCCCATTGATGCTTAATGTTTTTAGTGGTAAATTTATAACACACACACAATGTTTACAGCAGTGAATTTATAAAACACACACATACATATATGTAGGTAGATACATAGATATAGACTAAGATTGATAAATTTCTATTTTATCACTTACAACAATCCATACCCATTAACAATTTTTCCACAAGACTGTTGATCCAGAGGTAGAGTCATTACAGATAACGTGAGGGGCCTGTGGTAAGACAGGCTTTTCTTTCCTCCAAACTGCTTTCTACCACATATCCTGCCATCCTATCTCTATCTCCTTTTCTTGCTCTAAAAAGGAGAAAAACACAAAAGCTCTCCTTAGGATACTTGTCAGTGATTAAAATTCCACCATCAGAAGCATATATTTCTTCGATATGATGTGTTCTCTCTAATGATATATAGATTACCCTGGAAAGAAGTTGCAGGTTTGACCTTGTCATCTTAGCCTTTTATATTGATAGAGAAGAATGCAAAGACCATGAAGATGCTAAATAAATCCTCACAGTAGTATCAGTAGTAAATAAGACTGTAATAAGCAATTTGGAGTATCAAGGAAAACTTTTGCCTACTGAACATTATGGACAGGGTTGGCACTAAGACCTTATTTTCTGCCTCTTGCATACAGCTAGTGAGGAATATTAAGTGTTATAGAATCATGGAAAGCACTTGGAATAACACCTGGTACTATCAAACTTTGTTAAATTTTTTATTGATTCAAGTTATGTGAACTAAAATCTAATTGTTAAAGCATCCATTATCAGAATGTATTTCACAGTAAGGTTTGGGAGTCAGGAACACTAGGGTTCTTACACAGCTTTGCCACTTGTTAGTTGTATAAACCTCAACTCTCAGAGCCTTATTTTCAGTTAAAATGGATTTAAGTATACCTATCTTACAGTGTTATATATTAAGTAAGACAATGTATATTAATTATTTAGCACAATGCAAATTCATTTAAATAATAAAGAGAGTGATGATAATGACTATGATGACAATGATGATGATGTTTTATATTCAAGAAATACTAGCCCAGATTTTACCCTTTTCAGTTTCTCTATTTTTATTAAAAGAGAACCCCTTAGATCCCTCAGTAAAGACATCTATGATGTAATGGTAACAAAATTTTTGAACATTAATTTCTTTTGACTTGATTTGATAAGTACAAATCTGTACATAGTCCCAAGGCCCAAACTGTATCTAGCATTACTGATGACATTTCATACATGCTCTGAGCTCTTTTCAATATAAGCAAATTAAAGGCTACATATTGTCTTATCTATTTCCTCAGCAGTTTGTGAGCCCCTTGAGTTCCACCCTGGGTGCTTGTCTAGTCTGTGCTTTCTTCTTGACATTGACCATTTCCACAGAATCAAATAAGAGTGATTCCTTGCCCTGGTCTAAGTACACAATCACCTACTTGTTGTCTCTATCTGAATGCTCCTCCCCACCCCACCATTACTTCATCTGAGCCCTTAGCATTCAGTTCAGATATCACCCCTTCCAGGAACCCTCCCTTTCACAGTGGTTTAAGATTTCCTCTTCTGAGTGCTTCCCGTATTACATCGTATACTTTGCATAACACAACTATTTGGTGCCTCATATGATTCATATATATTTAGTGTATGATAAATAGTTAATGTCACTTGGTCCTTTCATCCCGTTCTATCTATATTCACACAAATATGCTCTACTTACCCTATCGATATTGAACATGTCTCATGGGTTATTATTTACTTAATCTATGCTTAATACAGCTTCTAAGTTGCACCCATCCTATTTGTTTTCTTGCCTTCTATAGCCTAATTATTCTAAAACAAGATAGCCAATACACATTATAGATTATGTATTTTTATCATCCAATGCCACCAATTTGAAGTATTATCTCTTTCTTCTTGAAAGAGAACTATGATCTTATATTCTTGACAGTTTACCTTTTGAACCTAGTCCAGGTATTGAGGATTTCTAGTTTAGAGGATAAACAATCTGTTCCTTTTACTCTCAAGGTGATTTACAGAAGTGAAGTTAAATGGCAACTTGGACAAGTAATTTACCCTCTCTTGGCTTCAGTTTCCTCTATAATAAAATTAGGATATTATATCAGATACATGTAAATGCTACCCTTTAAGCCCCATGAACATGAAGGTAGGTTCAAATTTTGATGGTTTAGCAGATCATACAGAATGAACATCTTCCAGCTCTAAGGACAGGAGGCAGGCAGTCGGTAAGCCAGCACCCAAAAAACCACCCTATGACAAAGAAAGAAATGCTTGCTGCCATGGAGTGTCCTCAAAATTTCAGTGCAGCAGGCCTGGTCATGCCATTTCATAAACACTTGGTAACTAGTTGACCTGCTGTGTAGGGCAACCAACCATCCTGATTTGCCGGGGATTCTCCTGGTAGTTAGCAGTGAAAGTCCCACGACCTGGGAAATCTCAATCCTAGGCAAACCAGGATGGTTTTTCATCCTATTTCTCAGCCTCTTTACGTATCAGTTTCCTCATATGTAAAGGGGAGATGTAGACACATTCATCACAACACTGTTATATGGTCTAATGGTGATAATGTTTCTAGGCCACCAATCTAGTTTTTGGTTTTATTATCTCTGGGTGAGCTTGTGCTCACTTTTACATTATTTTACTTTATCTTGTTTTTAATGGGAACACAGGTAAACTATCAGAGAATGCAAATGGTTCCTCCTAAAATTGCTGGTTTTGCTGTTTGCGTGTGTGTGTTTGATAACACACAAACGCACAGCGTTTGAGGTCCTCATAACAATGATTTTGATTACTCTATTTCAGTGGTTCTCAAAGTATGGTCCCTGGACCAGCAGTGGCATCATTACCTGAGAACTTGTTTGAAATGTAAATTCTCAGTCTCTGCTCCAGACTTACTGAATCAAAAGCTGTGGGAGTGGGGCCTAGAAATCTGTGTCTCATCCAGCCCTCCAAGTGATTCTAAGGCATGTTCCAGTTTGAAACCACTGCTCTATTTCATAGCTTACAACTGCCTAGACCACAACCGGTGGCTGAGGCCCACTTCACAAGCAGGTGATCTATTAAAACAGTGGCTGAATTATTATTATGTTGTTATTGTTTATTTTTTGCTGAGAAAGATTAGCCCTGAGCTAACATCTGTGCCAATCTTCCTCTAATTTATATGTGCGTTGCTGACACAGTGTGGCTGACCAGTGGTGTAGGTCCACGCCCACGACCTGAACCCGCGAACCTGGGCCACCAAAGCAGAATGCACCAAATATAATCATTATGTCATGTGGCCAGCCCTAGTGACTGAATTATTTTTGAGGCAGTGTAAGATTTTGAAGGGTATAAATCTTTTCTTATTTAAATATAAATCACTTAAAGGATGGATTTTCATCCTCTATGTGTTCTTACACACAGCACTTAACTGCTGAGTGTTAAAGTTCAGCCAGCACATGGTGACGACAGTAGTTTCAGTAAATATCTTCTAGGCAACATACAGTAGCTACCCATAGTTTTCTGTAATTGAATAAAATTAGAATAGGTAAAATTTCCCCTGCTAACCTAATATGATATTCATCTCAAACTTAGAGTTTTGAAACATTTCAAATAAACACAGTAAAATTTTCAGTAAGTATAGCTGAATTTGACACTTACATTCTGAATGGCTGATTTCATGGTTTACAGCTGTTTAAATTTAAGCATTTCAATTTGGATGCTTAGTTACCTTCTCCCTTGTGAGATCTCCTTGACTACTCTCTGCTTTTATCCATCCTTGTAGCAATGACATCTTTAGGGAAAGTCTAATCTCATTTTCAGTGCGGAATTAAAAAGAACAGTGAATTGTAAACAATGTCTATTGACTCGAAATAAATATGCTTTAGACAGAACGTCTCTATCAAGATGTTCAAAGTCCAAAATCCCTTTTCACAGTGTAATAGCTACACCCCAGTTTAAACAAATATACTCCTAGCAATTACCTTGTGCATCATTTAATGCTGAACTACCTGCTCCTAAAAGTCAACGCTTAATGTTTGTGGGCATCTCTTTTCAAAAGATTGTTTTAGCTTCTGAGGTTTTTCTGGTATCCTCAGCTCACTTTTTCCCCTTAATCTGAAGTACTCTTTTGAGTTTACAAAGGAATCTCTTTCTTGAAATCCTATTTCTGGCACAGATATGAATTTAGATGAATTTAGATGAGTGAGAGAACTGATGAGATGCAAAGAGAAAAAGAGTGTTATTAATCTAGGTAACAATTACACTGTGTTTGTTGTAAGTGGTTTATTATTATGCATTATCTGCAATACCTTAATACTTAGAAAAGAAGTGATTACTATGCCTTAGAGGGGCATCTCTTCTTATACCCTCCCAGGTGTGAGTCTATGACCTATTTTGAACTGAACAGAGACATAAACATTTTTAATGCCTATAGAGAATCAAACAAGGATGTTGTCTAGTAGACTTTAAAAGAATTGAGATCAGGAGGCTGTTTCTGGACAACTAATTGAAATTTACAAGTTGTATGATCTGATACTGGATGGGGTCTTTGCTCATTCCAGAGCCTATTCTCCTCCCATGTATTATTTCTCTACTGTTGCATAACTTAGTGGCATAAATCAACAGCAATCATTTATTATTATTATGACTTTTTGTGGTTTTGAAGGTTGACTGAATTCAATGAGGTAGTTGCCACTTGGGGTGTCTCATGTGGTTGCATGTGGTGATTCTAACAACTGGTACTCCTTGAGCACCTCTCTCTATCATTATAGATGATAGAAATGGTCTCTCCAGCATGACGTGCTTCAGGGAATTAAATTTCCAGCATAGCAGCTCAGGGATCCAAAGGCACACGGAGAGTTTCCAATTAGCTTTGTAGTTCCTTATTCTTAAATATGAACACACAGCCAAGGATCAGCAGGCATTGGAGGAAAGTGTCTAACACAAATGATAAAGATTAAAACAAAACAAAGCAGAAAAAAAAAAGGAACTCAGAAGAAATGGATACAATAACATATTATATAGGCTTACTATTTTCCAGTTACTGTTCTAAGTGCTTAGTATATATTAATCTCATTTTGTACCTCCCAATAACCATATACAATGAGTACTCATTATTTCTATTTTACTGAGAAAACTGATGAACAGAGGTCAGGTAACTTGCTCAAGGTCATTGGTCATAGTCATCAGCAGTACTGGCATTTGAACTGGCTGCAGAGGCTAAGCTCTTAACCATTACATGGTATACTAGAAACCATTCATGGAGCAATAGGCAAATTCTCTATATGTAATATCTTCAGAGACGAAAGTAAGTAAATTTTGCATACATGAAACAAGAAAAGAATGCTATTTAAAAGGAACATTCAGAAAAAGAAGAGTTCTTTAAAATTAAAAAGAATATAACAGTACAAATAAAACAAAAACAGAGGGATTGAAATGGAAATTTTGAGGAAATCTTTCAGAAACTCAAATAAAAAGCAAAGAGATGGAAGATAGGATAGAAAAGACAAGAAAATTAGAGGATTCATATCCAGTTAATAAGAGTTCCACAAACAAGGAAGAGAAAAAACAAAGGTGACAACATCATCAAAGAAGTAGCAGAATAAAAATGGAGCCGAAAGACACATTTTCAGATTAAAGGGACTGAAGGACTGATCAAGGGTCTAGTACAATGAATGAAGAAAGACCCAAAGCAAGGCTCATCATCAGAAAGCCAGAGATAAAGACCTTACATTTTCCAGGGAGAAAAATCAGCTCTCATAACCAGGTTTTAGTATCTGGATCAGATTCTATTGAACTTCTCAACAGTAACATGGGCCATGTTCCATTTGGAGCACTGCCTTCAACATTCTGAGGGAAGATGATTTCCAACCCCGAATTCTGTACCGTGCCAAACCACAGTCAAACCCAAGCACACAATAAAGATGTTCTCTGACGTGCAATACTTCAACACATTTACCTCTTAAGTCCCCATTTGCAATAGGCCACTGAACCATTTGCCTCTTCAAAAATGAGAGAGTGAATAAGAGAAAGGCATGAAATCCAAATTATAAGGGATAGATTACAAATGAGAAAGGACAGGAATACTCAGGTTTAAGGGCGGAGGAAATTTCCAGGACTGCAACAGAGCAGCAGGCCTGGAGCATACAAGGACAGACAGCCACAGGAAGACTGTCTCCCATGAAAAAAGTACTACTGATAGTTCACCTAATGTGTCTGATTTGCATAAGAGTTTAACAGCAGTGCCAGAAAATTGAGGGTGTGTGAATAATAACATAGGAAACGAAGGGAACAAAACAGTACAGGGCTATTTTAAAGTCCAGGGATAAGAAAAATTAATACAAGAGAAGAAATGTAAATTACAAAACATGGTGTGGTTCAGCCATGAGTGATATGCACAGTTATAGTAATATGAATATTAAATATTGACATAATCTCTAAGTATGCTATAAGTATAGTGGGAGGATGGGAAGAGGAACATGTATTTGCGGCGTGTGGTGGGAGGAATGCATCAGACCTCTTAATCTTCCTTTTTCATGCAGGGACATCAATCAGTAATAATATCTCAAATTGAAAAGTAAATTGAGCAGGTAGTAGAGAAATTTGGGGATACATATTATAAACAAATCTAGTGTTGAAAGTCCTGCTTTTGAAGTAGGGCAACGGAGCACGGGCAAGCTATTTTTATTAAAAGCTTTAAGTGGTATTTTACTTTTTTAAAGGATGCATATATACGTATTACTCTGATAAAATTAAAAGTAAATAAAATTAAAGCTCTGCTGAAACAATATTTATCAGTATCTCTCTACAGTATCTATAGTATCTGTGAATAGAAACAGAGAGCTGTTGCCTCTCTGGTGTGACTGTGGGTTTATCTGAAAACATCCTGTTGTAAGAAGCCTGAATTCCCTTTATGTAACAGATTTCTTTCCATCAAGGCATTAGAGGCCATTTTTAAATTGCTCTTGTTACCTGGAGTAGTAACACACTGAACTACCATCGGTCATTAATTTTTAAGAAGTTCATCAGATAAGTGTGCACCATTTAGGAGTGCCCTGAGGAAACGAAGTCAAAGACTAAAGCATTCAGTGGGTGTTGAGAGTGAGGAAATGATCCTTGGAGTGCCACCTGGAAGTCCTGTCTTGAAGGGACACAGCTGGACTGGAGGAAAAGAGGTCTGCAGGGGCAAAGTGGTGTCAACTGGAGAGGTTGGGCACTGAGAAGGGATGGGAAGATTGAATAATAGTATTCAGAAGGATACATTTTTCTGTTTCACAGGTGTGCCAGGAGCTTGTTTTGCAAAACTAAGAACCTCTCTGGTTTTAGCCATTTAATAAACACACTTGGATTTATATATTTATAGATGTGTAAGAAGTATCTTAATTCACTACGGAAAAATTTCAAAATAATAACTTCTATTTCTAAATGTATTTTTTCCTGGAGAATGTTTGTTAACTAGATCTAACCCAGTAGGTTCTAGTCCAAACTGAAGATGTGTGAGGGAGAAAGAAGACAATGCATTTGTTAAGTGTAGTAGGAAAAGGAGGGCTTGTTTTTACAGCCCACCAAATAATTGGGAATATTGTATCTGAAAAAGATTTAGGCAAGATCTTTTGCTACCTTGACCAATCTCCTGAGCAAAACAGTAACATTTCAGCTCATTCGAACTAAAACTTTTGGGTTTCTCTCCTTTAGATAGCTAATTGGCTCACAAGTGTCTTCTCGTGGTCACTTTAAACTGGTGACTGACTTCATGTAACAGGTACCTTATTATTATTATTATTATTTAAAATCTCCAAGCTGTACTCATTTTTTCTCCATTCTCACAGATGATTTTTTTTTCTCTGAGAGATACATCTAATATCATCTTCATCTCTTAGTCCTCCATCCCTCTTCGCCACTTCCTTTCACCCAAAGGCTCTTTCCAAATAACTTTCCTGTGAGGTAGAAACTACCCTTTAAGGATGTTAAAACCATGCTATGGGTTTTAACATTTTTGGAGGGCAAGTTGAGACTACATTTCAAACATTTGATATATCCACAGTCAGTAACTCTTAGGAATAAACCCAAAAAAGATAATCTAACAAACACACATGGATATTTCCATTAACATTGAATTGAAATTATTTAAATGTTCATTAATAGTGGATTGGTGAAATAAGTGCAATAGAATTCCTGTACTATGCAGCATTATACACAGTGAGGTGGAGATTGTCCATCTATCCATACACCTATCTAATTATCTATCTTTATACATTTTAAAGTGCGCAAGGGTATATCGTTAATTGAAAGAGTATGGTATGGCCCTATTTTTATCTTAAAAAATGTGTGTGTGTACCTAATATGTATCCATATAAATGTCTGGAAGGATGTACATGAAAAGGTTTATAGTGGTTTTCTTTGAGTGCTTAGGAATATGGGTGGATTCCTTTTCTCTTTTTTTTCACATTTTAATGAATTGTCTGATTTTGTTTTACCACAAATAGGCATTATTTTTTTAATCACAGAAAGAATAAGCAATTTTCACTTAAAAATACATACTATAAGAAATTACTCCTTGATTTAAGTTCTTTATAAGTCCTTTGTCCTTCCAGTAAAGACTTTATTCCACCCTCAATATATCTAAATTCACTATTGGGGAAAATAGCTAAACAACTTTTGAGTCATAAAACAACAGTCCTGGACGCATCTCACAATAATCGTCCCTATCTTTGAGCAAGATAATAATTAAGTTAAATACTTTTATCTATTTTCCATGGGAACATACTTAGGGACAGTGTTGGGAGTATAATTAAAAGGTCAACCATGAATCTTAAATGGGGACAGCAATGCCCTTTGGACAGAGGCAGTAACTGCTTTAATAAATTGAGTGAAGATCACTGATAAAAACATTTACTGTATGTGTATAATATAAGTCAAAATCTCACTGCTCCATTAGCAAGTTGGGAAATAAACTATGCCTACTTGTCAGGAACCATGGAAATACAATTGTGAGTTTTAAGAGTTTCCAGAGTAAAATAGAGGTCTGTGCAAAATTTTGATGATACCACACAAATATCTTCTGCTCATCAGCATAAGGGAGAATAACTTGATTAGGATAATTGACCACAAAGAAACTGGAGCCTCTAGAACAGAAAGAAAGGTTCTATTGACCTGCAAACCTCAAACCCATTGAAATGGAAATGAAGTAGATTTTCTCAGAGCTTTCAGAGCTCCCAATGTCAGTTCCTAGTTTTAACCAAATTTCCTTTCCTGGCAGTAAATATGTGTTACCTTTGTAAAAATTTCTATTTTTGTACTTGGGTTCATCATTATTGCTCTTATTACTAACGAGGACAAAGAGCTTGGTTTAGGTCCAATTTAAGGTCTGTGGAAATTAGTTTGGTTTCCTTCCAGACCAAGCCAATGAAAATAACTGGTTCCATTCATTTATTAGTCCAGATAAACAAAGCCAGTTTTATTCTGGGCATAATGCTTATCTGTGTGACTGACCTGCACTGAAGCTGAGGGAAAGACAGAAACCATGAAAGGCAGAAACTGAAAAGTTGGCCTGTTTCCCCAAGAGCTAACTGTTCCAGAGCAAAGAGAAATATTACTCAAATGAGTAAGAGTGATAGGCTTTCCGGTGTTTTTGACCTTCGAGTATAGGAAAATTAAAGCAATTTTACTGTGCAGGCTACAAGAACAATTTTTTCTTAGTTTGAACTCAGTTTAAAGATACACAGTAATGCAAATACATTGTTCACTAGGACACTGCTTCCATTTTGAAAACAATACCTCTCTCTTGCCCAAAGTGTATAAAATACATTTCCTTTTAAAACTAGAGTAAATTATCATTTATTTTTGTTTTGAGATCTTTAAATAATTCTAGTCATACTTGAGCTATTTAGAAATGCCCTTGTAATCAAACCAGGACTCGGAAATATTGGTTTATTAATGTCAAGATTGTATATTACTTAGTCCCCAACAAGCCAATATAGAATTGACAAAAATGGCTTCTCTCCATTAGTTTTATTTCTTCAATTAAATAATTTTTAGTAAAAAAACACATTAGCGTGGTAAAAAATGCAGAATACAAAGGATATGCAATGAAAAGTATGCCTGCTGCCTAGTCCAGATTCCCATCTAGAAATAATCATTATTTGTACTTTCTTGCTTATCTTTTCAGAAATTTTCTGTGCATACACAGCATTTATATGTATTAAATGAATATATAAAACAAACACAGAGATAAATATTTATATGTCTCACAAATGGGAATTTTCTTCCTTATACCTATTCTGTAGTTTTATTTTTCTCTTTCTTTATTCCTTTAGTGTTTTTTTAATTTAAAAATGTCCTAGAGATCATTTCAAATAAGCCTGTATATATCTACCTTATTCTTTCTTATATCTGCATAATATTTAATTATATAGATGTACCATAATTTATTTAATCAGTTCTCATTGAAGGACAGATGCTTCTTTCTTTTTCCTATAAATAATGGTTCAATAAACACTCAGATATATAGTCTTTCTATATGTATGTGTAAGTGTGTGTAAATAGCATAAAGTTCTAGAAGTAGAATTGCTAAGTCAAAGTCTCTACCTTATTTTAAAATCTCCCTGTTTAGTAGACTTGACAAAATTTTGTCTTTTCACCTGAATAATGAAAATATGAAAAACCAAGGAATTCACTGTATAAAACAGAAACAATGATGGGCATTGATTTAAGGTCAATAAAACACTCATTTTTGAATGTTCAGGGTCTAAAAAATCAGCATGTGAATGCTGTTAAACCAGAGAGAAAGGATCTCCTAAGCTTATGCTCCCTTAAAAACCCCCCAACTTTCAGTTCCTGAAAGAATTTGCCATCAAGTTGTGAAGAGGATGACTTGTAGAGCATTTAAGGTCTCAAAGCAATTCAATTCAGTTCTGCAAGTATTTATTGCCTTCCTACTCTTTATCAAGCCCACATGGACTGTAAAAAGAATTTTATACTGTCCATGTGCTCCAGGGACATGGGAGTAGAAGACAACTGCACAAACAAGGTGTTTAATGAAAAAGCCCTTTTTGGGCCTCATTGTAACTTGAAAAAAATCTTTTGTATATCACTTTCACATGACAAAGCTATGTCATGTAAGCAGTGATACAAGGGAAGGCACATTTCTCTAGCACAACATGGGTATCAATAAATATATTTTGAAGGAAGAAAGAATGGAGGAAGGCAAGGAAGAAGGGATGTGAATAACAGAAATAATATCCAGCATGCATCATTCAAAAAGATTTCTTACATGTCTTATTCATCTTTTTATCTCCATCAGTCAAGTGATAGCCCCAACTTCACACTTTATGACCCATCAATTTTGAATGATTTGCTTTTCTTTGCAACACACATAGCTCTCTCATGTTTCTATGCCTTTGAACACATTGTTGGTTTTGCCAGGAATGTCTTCCTTATATTAGTCCACCTAGCAATAGCCTACTTATCTTTGCATTGCTGATTCAAGGATCATTATTTTTCCTTCCACATTATTTTTCCTACCACCCGGGAAGATACACCCTCTCCTTCCCCTAGGCTCCTATCCTTATAGAGCATATCTCCACCACAGCTTTTTTTTCTTCCTGTCCTCTTGTTCTTCTGAATGATCTGTTCTTTCTTGAAATATTTATCACATACTGTCTTTATTATGCTATTTGTGAATATTACTCACAACTAGGCTGTCATTTCTTTTCTTGTCTTCTCTAAAAATACAGTTTATATTTCTCACAACTTTTAGCCCAGTGTTCTATACTTAATAAAAAAAAAAACACATACTGCCATCCAGGCAGTATGCTAATTTTATGGCTTATATTGCATCATTAAACACTTGGTAATAATAGCAAATGATCATAGGTCTCACCACGTGTAGGCACTCTTTTAAGCACTTTACATAACTATTTAATTCTCACAACAACCATGGGAGGTAGGTTTGCTATTATCATCATTTCCATTTTCAGATGTGGAAACTGAGGCACTGATAGGTTCAGTACCTTGTCTAAGTCTAATAGCTAAGCGTTGGCACCAGACACTTGGAAACACTATTTGAGCCTAACTAGAGGCTTGAACAGATGTTTACATTAACACTTGAGGCTAGGCATTACAATTCCTATTTTTAGAGAGGAAGCTCAGAGAGGCAAAATAACTTGTTCAAGGTCTCACAGGTCGCTGGCAAAGACAAGTTCAAAATTGTGTTTAACTCCAAAATCCGTATATTTTCCACTGCCTTATGCTTCAACTTGAATAAAAGTCCTATGTCGCCCTAGGGCATGACTCAAGTCTAAGTTTGTATTTTTCAGCAGTCATTTTTGCCTTCCCAGCATCCATTTCCCCCTTTTCTAGTAGCACCCTGTTATTTCTTCAAGGATCTACCCTCTCTCACTCTCAGTCTATGGAGGCAACACATGAATTGTATTGCTGTTATGTTACATGTCTTCTGCCCTGGAAGATCGGACGTCCCTTGAGAACAGAGAGAGTTTCTTCTTCTTTTTCTTCTTCCCCCCTTCCTCTTCTTCTTCATCTCTTCCTCTTCTTTTTCTTGTAGGTGAATCTCTCATGCATGGTACGTAGTAAAAGTTGAAAATATTTGTTGAATGAATGCCTTGCACATGGTACTGGCTCACCCAATATTTGTGGGATTGAAATGTTTGTTGAATAAGATGGCAAATAAAATGGGCTGCACCAAAGAGTAAGGATCTCCGTAGGCAGAGAAAGGTCAAGTACATGCCTCAGGTGTATTCTACTTCCTTGTACATTCAAAGACAGAGTATTTGAGCTCCTGGAGGTTTCTGAGGCAGTTTTCATGCGAGGGCCTATGCAGAAGACTTGAGCATAATCCAACCTGTTAGATACGAAGCAGCAATGATGCTGACAAATTCTACATCTTAGAGGTAAAAAGTCAACATTCTCCAGATAGAGGAGTAAAGGGATTATAATACCTATCTCAATGGCAAAAGGCAAGTAATCCTTATGCTATATTAGCCTAAATTTGAAGTTTCTAAACAGTAAAAAAGATTATGATGTCCACCTATCCTCCACGTTTCTGAAAGTATAGTAGTTTAAAAAAAAACCCTCTAAACCAAAGTTCTGTAAAATTTCAATTTTTTCCATTGATGATCACTTTTAGGCTTTTCAAAAAGTCTCAAATTCCTTCACAAAAATTTCTGGAGGTGTCTGCTCTGCTGTTCCCCGAGCATGCCCTTGGTTTTTCTTTGGGATAGCTGTGTGCTGCCTCTGAGAAGAATGGCAACAGTGATGCAAGCACCACCCAGTCATGAAAAGAGAACTTCTCTACTTATATCTCCCCTGGGACTGTGCAGTGACCCTAACTTGAGACTTACTGGTCTAGATAGTTTCTCTTCTTCTTATTCAATTGTGTGACATTCATTTTCCTTATGCAAAACCCATTCTTTTCCCCCATTATCCACAGCAGCATTGCCCTGAGCATTTTCTGAAGAAAATAGTCCTAACAGATGTAACGCAAAAAAGTGCTTTGTCACCCATGTATGGGACACTCCATCTTATCCATTGGGGATATCAAGATATCACACTGCCCATTATCATATAAAGATCATAATGGGGAAAAAGAGGAAAATAGTGATAATATTGCAGATCCAAACGGCTGCATTTGGATACCATAATTACTGTGGAACAAAAGAAAAGTGAAAGAGACTGGTATAAATTTAGAAGTTAGACAAGATGCAAATAATTAAAATTAACCTTCTAGGTACCACATTCTAGTCCCTGCTTTTAACTAAAGACCCTAATATTTCAATCAGTTACTCTCCAGACTGCTGAGTCTAGTTTTGGAGGGCTATATTTTTCACTGAACACAGACATAAAATTGTGAGAATTCAGAGAGGGGGTAGTATAAAAGAGGAAGTGCTTGCTAAGAGAAAATTTGGCACAGATCATCGTTACCTCCTTGCGCAGCCATTGATACTTCTCTTTTTTGTTAGTTTTGGTCTAAATTTCCCATTTTCTGTCTCTATTTACTGAAGGACAACACCGAGAAGAGCTAGGCCTGGAAAGGAAGTGGCCCAAAGGATAGTTTTAATAATGGCTAATATTTCCTAAGTGCTGACAACTCGCAGTCACTGTGCTGAGACTTGGATTATCTCATTAAATCCAGTGCCCCATGATATAGGTACTATTTTTAACCTAAGTTTACAAATGAGGAAATGGAGGCTTAGAAAGGTTAAAAAAAAAAAGCCCAAGGTCACACAACTGTGCTTTAATCACTAACCTAAAATGATAAATGAGCAACGTTTAAATGTAATCACTTGAAATGAGGCAATGGTAGAATGAAAAGGGTCTTGGTCTAGGAATAAAAAGCTCCAGACTGATGTCCTAGCTTCTCTTAAACCTTCTGAGCCTCAGTGATTCATCTGCCTAGATTATGGGATTATTGTGAAAATCAACTAAGATAATATTTAAGGAGTTTGGAAATTCACACAAACCATATAAACAATGCATTACTATATTACACATAAAGGAGAATGGATTATGAGTTAGGAAGTTCCTATCAGAGGACTGAAACTGAGGGAGATCAGACTGAATATTAGGAGGAGAAAGATGGCTATGTGGTGAAGTATATTTAGGAAGTTGGGGCAGACAGAGGAAGATGCACCAAGATCCCTTCTGGAGAGCAAAAGAGGAAGTGCTAAATGGAAGACAAGTAGGTGATGGCCAGCATGCGGATGTTAGACCAAAAAAAAGTGAGAGAAAGAGAGAGAGAGAGAGAGGAGACAGCTAAAGCCCAACCCAAAGCTACATACAGAATAGTATGAAAGAAATAAGGACGTAGATTCTTCTCTGGCTGCCAGCTTGTTAACTTCTGCTATTGTGGCTGTAGGAACAAAAGCTAACCTACTCTGAAGAAGAGAAAACTGCACCCCAACTCTTCTGCATATTTGTTTGGGGGACTCACAGGATATCTAAGTTATTTCTGTGAGCTTGGATTTTTCCTATTTTTTTTTTTCCTTTGAGAGGGGAGCTCACAAAGTTGAATTTGACATTTTTACCAAATTTCTTAGACCAGTGGTCCTCAAATTTAGTAAGCATCAGAATCCCTAGGATAGGTTTACCAGACTTAGCAATTAAAAATATAGGATACCCAGTTAAATTTAAATTTCAGATAAATAACAATTTTTTAGTATAAGTATGTCTCAAATATTGCACAGGACATACTTATACTAAAAAAATTATTCATTGTTTACCTGAAATTTAAATTTAACAGAAGTCCTGGATATTATCCAGCAACCCTACCTGGGGAGCTTGTTAAAATGCAGACTCACCAGTTCCATATTCTAATTCTGTCAGTAGGTCTGAAATGGGGCCCAGGGAGCCTCCAGATGATTTCAACGCGGCTTGTTCTTAGACAACACTTGGAGAGATACTGATTAAGTTTGGATAATGGCAACTGGGGAATGAGAGGTTTCAGGAGGCCCGGAGGACATCTTGGGGAGAGGAGGGAGGTGTGCATAGCTATGATGAGCCTAGGGGATGCTAGAAGACCAGTTCCTTGAGGGACGGCAGAGATAGGTCTGAGTGCTAGGACCCCAATGTGGAACAAGAGAAGATATTCACTGAGACCCGTTGTTGTGCCATGTAATGCTCTCAACAACCACAAGAAGAAGCTTATTATCTCCATCTCCTTAGATGAGGAAATAAAAGCTCAGGGTTAAGTAACGTGCTCAAAGTCACACAGGGAGTATTTAATGCAGTCAGGGTTTGATCTAAGATCGATTGTTTCCTAAGTCCACATTCTGAACCAGTTCTATGCAACAATAGGAGGTTTGGGCAATTTTGTCAATACAACTACTTTTTTCCCTTCACAGCCTTCTTCAAATTTCTAAGTTAACTAAAGTATAATCAGGAATGTGACAGCTGCTCTCCAGAAGTGCTCAAAGATTTCCACATTCTGATGTGTGATGGCCAAAGGGGCTGGAAGTTTGTGAAAAGCTTAAGGGTCTGAGCTGATGAAAAATATGGAGAGCTATTAAATAAGGTATTGTTTAGGAAAGCTTTTTTGTCTTCTCTAGAACAGTCAGCACTAGCCAAAACCATTCATCCTGAAGGGAAGTGTGTCAGAGGATACCCTCCTTTGGAGAATAAGCCAACAATTTTCTCACCAGGGGACCTAAGAGAGTTGAACAGGCTCTGAAGAGGATGTTGGGTGAAACCATGAAATATGGGAAAAAGGTCAATAGAGGAACTGGAGCCGGTTAGACTAGAAAGGAGACAGCTCAAAGAAGACACGGCTGCAGTTTTCTAACATCCGTAGAAAGGAAAGGCAAATGAGCAAGGACCACAGCTCGGATATCAGTTGGAAAAGGATTTTGACTCAGTAAATACATGGTAGATTGTGATAATATTCAAAGTATTTGCTGCCTTTCTTTGGAATATCTCTCTCCCTGCCTTGTCCCTCCCTGGAGGAGGACTCCACATGGCTTGCACTGGCCAACGAAATGTGGAAAATTTAGGGCCAACATGTAACTTGCCACAATCTTTTTTCCTCTCCCATGAGACCTGCAATGTCCCAGAGAGGGGCTTCTCCATTAGCCAGGGTCCCACAGGGAAATCCTTGTGGGGCAGAGACAGATGACTTGTGATAGGCATATAATGTAAGCAAGAAATGTGTGTCTTTTGTTAAAAAGTCACTGACATTTTAGGGCCTTTTGTTACTGTGGAATACCTCAGTTATGCTGAGTGACAATATGAGAAAGCACTCTCTAAAGGTTAGAGTTGTCCGAAAACGGAAAGGACTATCTGCAGAAGTGGTTAATTCCCTGGACTGGAAGTATTCAAATATAGCTATAAGACCACTTCGGAAGATATTAAAAAAAAAAAAAAAGTGAGGGGGGCAAGGAGAGGGGGATTGAAATATTGGTTAAATGGTTAAGATCTTACCCTTCTTTCCATATCTGAGATTCTATGCTACATTAATAGTGAGGCTAAAAAAAAAAAATAGTGCTGTGCAGTGCTTGCTGACTCCTAGCGACCCAATATACAGCAGAGAGGAACCCTGCCCCATCTTTTTGCACCATCCTGTCACCCTCCGGTGCTATATCAGACAATGCTCTGCTGCTATTCAAAGGGTTTTCATGGCCAAGTTTTTTGGAAGTGAGTGGCCAGGTCCTTCTTCCTAGTCAGTCTTAGTCTGGAAGCTCCGCTGAGGCCTGTCCACCATGGGTGACCTTGCTGGTATTTGAAATACTGGTGGCATAGCTTTCAGCATCACAGCAACACACAGCCACCACAGTATGGCAACCGACAGAAGGGTTCATGGTTCCCTGACCTGGAACCCACCCGGGCCGCATGAGAGCGGGGAATCGTAACAACTAGACCACCAGGACTGGCTAGTGAGGTAAAAGTAGGCACCAAATGGGCAAGGCCTTTTGCACTTTCATGCTTTAAACTCACTTCAAGAGAAGGAACACAGTAATGTCAGGGTAATTCATCTCAGTTTGTGGTTACTGAAATTTAGAGTATTAACTTATGCTTGTTTGTGAACAGGCTACTGGAATGTAACTAAAAGGAGAGTTAAATATTTTTGTAGTTTGAGATTAACCATAAAAGACCTTCAGGGGAGGATTAGAATACAAGAATAGCTAGGGAAAATGTAATTTAGTCACTCCATGAGCCTCTCCCAGAACCCTGCTAACTGTTGGGTGTACAATGCCAAGCCACATGCTTGGCCAGAGATCAGAGAAAGCAGGGACATGGAGATGGATGCTGCCATTCCCTCGACCCACAGCCCAGAGAAATACCCAGTGGGGATTCACTCCCTTCTTCTCTCCCCTTTCCTGTTTGCTCCTTTCATAACTCCACGTTTTTGTCTTTGCTTTTCTACTTTCATTCACTTCTCACTCTTAACATTGTCCCTCCTAATAATCTAATCTCTCATCATTTTATCTTCTCTCAATAATCTGATCTTGTTTCCATCTACCCATTTAGCTAAGTCACCAGTAAGAGAGCTAGGAATGAAAAAGGGTAAAACAAAGCAACGTTATAAAATGAGGGAAGCTTTCACTCACAAAATGAAGTAAGCAGCCCGTGGTGGTATATGCATGGCTTTGGGGAAAAAGAGACTTATTCCAAACTTCAGCTCCACTGTTTATGACTTGGGTGACCTTGAACAAGTTACTTAAGCTCTCAGGGTTCTCAGTTTCCTAACCCTTAAAATGAGGTCAATAACTGCCCTGCAGGGTTGTTGGGAAGATTAAATAAAATAAAACGTTATATTGCTGATACATAAGAGACACCAGGTAAAAGGCCGATATTATTATATAGATTACATAACATTTTAGTTCAGCTCAAATCTGTATTTGTAGCTTTTTCATCTCAGCTTAAATACCTTAAAAGCTGAAACCATATACTCTTGATATTTTTCAGTGTCTACAGTTTTGTTGGTCACAGGAATGTATAATAAATACTTGAAGACTTGGAACCAAAATCTACATAGATAGATCTATAAAGTATGTGTAATATTATATATATGTAATATTGTATATTACATACATATTTGTTATAGATTGAATGCTTGTGTTCCCCCCAAAATTCATATGTTGAGCCCTAATCCCTAATATGATAGTATTTGTAAGTAGGGCTTTGGGAGGTAAGTAGGTTTATATGAGGTCATGAAATGGGGCCTCCATTTTGAGATTAGTGTCCTTATAAGAAGAGAGTCTAGAGCACTTTCTCTCCACCAAGTGAGGACACGGTGAGAAGGTGGCAGGCCATCTGCAAACCAGGAAACGCACTCTCACCAGGAACTGAATCTGGTGGCACCTTGATCTTGGACTTCCAGCCTCCAAAACTATAAGAAATAACTGTCCGTTGTTTAAGCCACCCAGTCTATGATATTTTGTTATAGCAGCCTAAACTAAGACTATATATACATTACCCTCTAGTCTTGTGTAGTATCTCTCATATTAGTACAACTGAATGAAATTTGGGGATATTGCCTAAGTATATAGGATATAATCTCTTTATCTATGTATCTATTTATATATCTATATCTAATATAGGATTTGTAATATCAACAATTTTTATTATGACCTAAGTTGTATATAAGAAAGGGAATAGACACAATCCCAGTCTTTAAGAAGTTTACATTCCAAAAGAACTAAGGCATTTAGACAGACCCTTTTTGCTCCTTACAAAATATCCATTTCCCCATCTTCTTTGCTGACAGAATTTATGATTTTGTTTGAAATGTCAATGTACCCATCCCTGGGCAATGTCTCACATAGTCTAAGTCAATCATAAGACTCTTGTTTCTTGCCTTCTCAGCCTCCTTTGAAACTTGTGGTGGCCTTGAGATGTAAGGAGAAGTTGCTAAGGGGGCTTCTGGGAAAGCTTTTGCTTTTCTGACAGAAAGAGATAGAGTAGCTGGCAGCCCCTCCCTCCATCCTATCCTGGCTTCAGCATGTATGTATTGCTGACAGCCATTCTGTGACCCTGATATGACAACCAGGGGGAAGGAAAACCAATATGCTACTGACAGTGGAACAGAAAAATAGAAAGAAGTTATTGATTATATTGTTGCATAACTAAGCCAAAGGCATCAACCACCTACTTCTAGACTGGTTACATGAGAAAATAAATCTCTATCCGTTAAGTCAGGATTAGTCAGATATTTTTTTGTAAATTGCAGCCAAATACATTCTTAATATATGCCAGATAAAAGGACAATGTATATCAGAATTTCTGTGGCTGTGAAATTTCAGGACAAGTAAACAGCAGAGTGAAAGATGATTAGTATGGAAATAATGAAAAAGGGAAGGTGTTTCTGAGGACCTCTTTCTCTCATAAGAATACAACGTATTTGAGCAAATAAATTTTCATATTGCTAAGAAATGATAATCAGAGAACAGCTGTCAGTGGTGTTTTATAGGAAAACAGCATGATTTTCAATATTTAGAATACAGATTTTCGTAGTCTTACAGTGGGGTTACATCCCAACAAACCCATCACAAGTTGAAAATATCATAGGTCAAAAATGCATTTAATACACCTAACCTGCCGAACATCATAGCTTAGCCTAGTCTACCTTAAATGTGCTCAGAACACTTACATTAGTCGACAGTTTGGCAAAATCATTTAACACAAAGCTATTTTATAGTAAAGGATTGAATATCTCATGTAATTTATTGAATACTGTACTGAAAGTGGAAACAGAATGGTTGTCTGGGTGCAGAATGGCTGTGAGTGTATCGGTTACTTACCCTCGTGATCACGTGGCTGACTGGGGGCTGTGGCTCGCTGCCCAGCATCACGAGTATCCTACCGTATATCGCTAGCCTAGGGAGAAATCAAAATGCAAAATTCGAAGTATGGTTTCTAATGAATGAGTATAATTTTCACACCTTAGTAAAGCTGAAAAATCGTAAGTCAAATCATGTAAGTTGGGGACCATCTATATTCTTAAAGTAGATATAGTAGAGAACATGAAACTTTATATTTTAATCCTGAAGGGAGAAAGAAAAATATACACATTTCAAAACATAAACAAAGAATGATAGATGTATATGGCTATCTGATGATGACAAATAATTATTTTGGGGAAATTTTTTAGTGTAAATATTAGTTATGTGATGTTGGCAATTAACACATACAGTTTTACCAGCTGTCTCCACAATTGTGAATAACATGTGTTGGGACGTCTAACAGAAACTAAGAATCAGTATATTCCATTTCAATTTTTTAAAAGTTAGGCTGCAATCTGATTTCCTATTCTTAGTTAATCCTCCCTCACCACCATCACCACATTTCGGTTGGCTCCCATGCTGACTTCACTATTTTGGAGTGCTTACCTTACCATTATTTTCTACTGAGATATTATTATCTCAGGACAAATTCAGTAATCTTCTTTACTCTTTTCAGTTTCAAAAATCTCTGAGTTCTATGTTTCTAAGCCTATAAAAACTTTTAATTCAAACAAGTCTTACCATAAAAATTTTTTTCGTGAAGGTGTTTGATCACAGTTGGATAGTCAGTTTATGTACTTTTCCTGTTGACCTCTTTTTAAACTCGCTTTCCTATATTTGTAATACTCATTTGGTCATTACAAAATTTTCCAGCTCAAATAGAACCTTGTGATTTGCTATATTCAGAGGGAATCAGAGTCAAAGGCAGAAGATCCAAAAACATCCCTTCAACATATATGTCTATTTTGTCACAGTAGCAATTGTATTGTGCAACTAACCAATCTGTAAACAGTAGCCTTAGTCTTTCTGAAATTTATCCCACAGATTTCTAACGTGGAATGATATGCCTCAAATGGTCAAATAGCAATTTTAGTAGTGATTGAGGTAAATTTTGTAATCACCTTTAGTAGAAACTATTATCAAGAAAATGTTTTGCATATCTGCAAATATACTCAATGAAGTTCAGAGTCATTATGTAAGTGCTTTTTTTAAAATGGAAAAAGATCATTATATAATACTATTTTAAAATAAATTCTAATCGAAGCTGAAATTATTCTAAAACAAAATGTTTATTTAAAAAAAGTAATACAGAAAATGTAAACCAAAGCATAAAAGTTCTTCTCTACCTAGAGTCTTTGCCCTGTTTTATGCACAGTTATCACTTTCTCAGTGATAATGAATATCAGTCTCTTTCTCCTCCATCAGCCTGTAAGAGCTGTGAGGGCAGGGAATGAACTGGTCTTGTTCACCCCAGCATCTCGCACAGTGACTGGCACATACTGACCCCCCATAAATATTTGTTGAGTGAATGATATCACTTTCTGCTTCAAAACCTTCAGCAGCTTCCTTTTGTCTAATAATTTAGCACAAATTCTTCACCCCTGTATTTAGGTCTTCTTTATACATAACCTGTCTTGGCCCAGTCAGGTTGACATAGAACAAGTTATGCCTACAGCATGCCTTAAACTTTTGGCTGCAGGGCATGCTTTGTGCAAAATACTGACTTTCCACTTCACCCCTCCACCCACTCTTCTTGTCCCTCTAGCCAATAGGATTTCTTTCCTTTGTGCATTGCCACAGTATATCTCATGTGGCATTTGCCATATTTTGCTTTTGATTATATGTATTTGTGATCATGTTTTATCTCCCCATCTATATTGCAAGCTCCTTGGAGGAGAGGGATGGCTAGAGAATGAGTCCTCATGTTACTCACCATAGCATAGTGTACACACAGGCATTTCATTCAGACATACATGTATACACCTAGTGCTTGGACCATCAGAGTTCTTAGACGTAAGAAGGAAGGTACTAATGGAAAAGATTAGAATTGCATAGTGTGATTAAGGACACAAGTTTCTTTATCAGCCTGCACGGACTGAATCCTCACTCTGCTGCTTAATATCTTTGCAGCCTTGAGTAATTTACATAATCTTCTAAGCCTCAGTTTCCTCATCTGTAACATGGTAATACTATTACCTATCTCATAAGGCTTTTGTGCAAATTAAATGAAATAACACACACAAAATGCTTAGTACACGTAATAGGCACTCATTAATATCCACTCTTAATATTACTATTATTTGAGCTTAAGATGTTTGATTTTTTAATGGCTGATATGCTTGCTTTGCAATATTGGATCGTAGATTAGAAAGCATCTCTACATGGAGTAGCCCTCCAACAACAAAGCAATAACAATGCATCAACAAACCAAATAATTTAGGGCCCGTGCATATTTTGCTCAAAAATTTCAGAAAATTTCTGCAATTCTCAAATTAATTTTTAGTAGAGACCTGCAATATGTTTCTTATCATAGTATTTTAATGTCTAATAATTCCTCATTAGGTTAATAGCAACGATTTCTTATAAATAACTCTGGTTATTCATTTAGTCCTTATAAAGCATGTTAGTGAATGCACTGCCCTGTTGAAATGAACACATCATGAAATATCTAAGCCACTGTACCTTAAAAGAAGGATACAGTTTTGCAGCTTTCTGGTCCTAGTGCAGGAGACCATCAGGGGCACACACACTAATCAGTTGAGGAGGGTACCACTCAAGGAATTTTCAAGATAACATTACCATTTGCTTGATTCTAATTTAAATAATTTAGAGTTCTTATAACATTAAGAAGCCTTGAAAAATAGGATGTTTACACAAAGGGAATAAAAAAGAAACCTCTTTTTGGCATTTTACAAACTGTTCCTTTTAAAGAACAACACTTTTTTATAGGCTTGAGCTGATTAAAGAAACCTTATTAGATATAAATGAGAAGCATCTGCTTCTGGTGGTATTGTACCCAGAGGATTTTAGTTAAATAAAGTCTAAACTTTTAGAGTATTTGAAATATACTCAGTTGGGCAGTTAATGAGCCCTCTTCAACTTAAAGTGGAGAATTGTTATAAGAGAAAAAAAATGTACAAAACAAGTTATGGAGGAGACAAAAGGATATTGAAATCCTTTCCAGTGTTCCCATTCCTATGATTTTTAGGAGTTACAGCTAAAGAAGTGTGGCTTTCCCTCCAGCCCTGAAATTGGTTTCTTGCATAACACATTATTTTGAATGTCAGCAATCAGCCCTTGGACTTCTTTAGAAGACCAAAGACCAAGATTGAGAATGGCGTGAATGTCTATTTCAGTCCTAGAAATGAAGACATCAGTAGTGTAATAGAAGGCAAGTGAAAGATAAATACATTTATTTTTCCATCTGTTAAGACATAACTAAAACATTCTTCCCATTTTTTCCTTAATATTTTGTTTCCTGGCAACAAATAACAAAAATTCCCAATCAACCACATCTTTCACAATTCTTGGGTCTTTGAAAAAGCAGCACTAATACTGTTATTTAGATTTCTAGTATATAAAATTATTTTCAGAAAAGAAGTAATATATATATTAAAAAGAATAATATATATAATTATATGTGAATATACATATATAACATATATGTTATAGCTCAGTAGAGGAGCATACCATCAAAACCATAAGGATGTGTTATATAGCCACTTGGGAAAACAATTGGGCATTATCTGGTAAATTTACTGTAACCCAGAAATTTCATTCCTAGGTGTTTATCCAAGAGAAGTTTTTTCACATGCACAAGGAGGCAAGTATAAGAATGTTCTTAGCAGCACTGTTCGTAATCTTTTTCTCTCTCACACATGCACCCGGAGATGTTTCAAATGTTCACAAAAAGTAGAATGGATAAACTCAATACAGTATGAAAATTAGTTAATTACAGCTACATGCAAAAACATGTATAAATCTTGTGTACATAGTGAACAAACAAAAAATCAAGTAGCAGAATATTACACATTCAACACATTTCCATAATATATAAAGTTCAAAAATGTACAAAATTAGCCAATATTTTGTCTAGGCATACAAATGTATGTGGCACAATTCTGAAGAAAGGGAATACTTAACACAAAATTCAAAGTCGCGAAGGCATAAAACCTCAGAGGGTTGCGCAGTGGATATCAGAGTAATATTCTTTCTCTTTAAGTAGGTGGTAGGTACACAGTGGGTCATCACATTATGATTCTTTATATATTGCATGCATTTAATAAATGTTCTTTTGATACTGCTCAATATTTGGCAAAAAACAATAAAAAGCAAGGGGTGCTATATAATCATTGCCATTATGGTATTTAAGCAAAATATTTTAAAAGTAATATAATCTTTCAGTCCTTTATAACTCATCTACTTGTGTGAGGTCTAGGATATTATTTCCTGATTTCCATGAGATTATGGCAGTGCTTAATTGCCATTAAAAAAAAAGGTGGCAAAACTAGTCAGTCCAGTTCATTATGGTCTGTGATGCTACAAAAGGTCAAATTCCATAAAATAAATTGACAGGTTGTCCCAGGTCTTTCACTTCTGACAATCTTTAGAAGTGAAAAATTATTTTGAAAACTCTTTCACTAACATATTGTAAAATATATTTATGTGTGAGGATTCTTATTTTGGTCTACTTTCTCACTGAATAGTTTTATGTTACATATTTCTAGACTGATTCCTTCAATACAATCCGGACACTGCAATTCCATATATCTAGTGTGTTTGTATGCACTCTAATACAATTAAATTACAAAACTCACAATTCCATTTAGTTGTTGAATAAACTTTATTGTATCTTCTCAATTCATATTTTTGCTTCTTAAGAGATTGATTTGGTTTAGACTCATTGGTCCAAAAGTCTTTACAAGTATTTCACTTTCAACCAGAGTTTACATAGTACCTAAAAATAAGAGAGACTCTTATTTTTTATGTCAAAATATTAATTTGGAGGCATTTTATTTATATTTTTCTAGTTGTCACAAAATTATACTATTAAATATTATAAAGCTTTACTTTGGAGGATCTTGTTTTATGTTTTTAAAAATCACATAACCAGTTATTATACAATTATACCAAAATTTTAATAATCCACTTTTTAAAAATCCTTTTATATACTTAAAGTAGCCAAATGAACAACTCATGTTCCTGTTGTTAAATAGAGTCCTGTACTGAGATAGCTTTTTACCTCTTTTCGTCTTCCTGAGCTATCTAGAGATTCCTGAGATTCTCAATGTTTTGAGTTTGTAGAAAACAGTGTGTTTGCTTTTTGGTATGACATTGTTTCATAGCATCTTATATTTAAAGGAATCTTTATATGAAATAAAATTAATTTTGGTTTTAATACACTTGAAGATATTATAAAATTTATATATGAAAAAACTTAGGTTGTTTAACTTTTCTATATGTCGTCATTACACGAATGGAACAGAAACTGTAAAAATAGAAATTGTCAATGAATGCCTAAAGACAAGTTCAAGATGCCAAATCATTCACCCTTGGAATCAGGGGAAAATGATTTTATAACGTCTATGATATGAAGTAGTTTGTAGAGCATGGGGTTTTGGGTCCGCCAGACCTGCTTTCACGTTCCAGCTCTATTAACTATGCATCTTGGAACTTCTCACTGAGGTCTCCTCACCTGAAAGATTACGAAGGGGTTTTGTGGAGACTAGATAATGTAGGAATAATTCCTGGTACAAAGTTAGTTTGCGGTAATGTTCTCCCTGCCCCACATCCCAGCTCAAAGTAGGAAGTAAAATTTTCTCAGTACAAGAACATCAGGTTGTTGCAACAGATTGTAAGCAACTTCCTTATCAACCAGGGCACTTACCAGTGTTTTTTTTTTGTGACATAAACCACAGACCTCAGGATCCCTGCCCCATCGTCTCTTCCCTCACTTCATACACGTTTTCCTATCCACCATTCTCTTTTATTTGAGGGGTTTGGGACAAGAGAGAGAAATGGCTGTCTCAGAGAATGGAAAAACCTACAGTGGAGGGAGAGGATGGAACTGAAAAGGAATGTGCTACATCGTCATCATCGGAGAAATATTATGTAAGACATGTGAGCAACATAATTCCCATATGACATGGCAATGCCATCATGCAGTTTTGTAAGGTAAGAGACCAAAGGAAATCCCACTGAGGCTGAACATTCAACATAGATTTCTTTCGCTTCGATTTTGTTGTGCTTATTCCTATGGAAGGCCTGTGGTGGGTACTAGTTTCTGAAGACAAAATCAGATATATAAGGAAACAATGTAGGGGCCGGCCCAGTGGTGCAGCGGTTTAGTTCGCGCTTGGCAGCCCGGGGTTCCGGGTTCGAATCCCGGGCGCCGGCCGACGCACTGCTTGTCAGCCATGCCGTGGCGGCGTCCCATATAAAGTAGAGGAAGATGGGCACGGATGTTAGCCCAGGGCCAGTCTTCCTCAGCAAAAAGAGGAAGGTTAGCAACGGATGTTAGCTCAGGGCTGGTCTTCCCCACCAAAAAAAAAAAAAAAAAGAAACAATGTAAAATTATTTTCCTATGTCTGTACCTAAGATTAATTTCTCTTCCAAATCCCTATTACACCAGGTGGTAATAACTAACTCTCAGTAAAATCTGGAACTTCCCCTATTTCACAAGGCACGCAGCTACATCCCATAGGTCCTCGCTAGTGCAAGGTATGGGATGCGAGTCGAGGAATGTACTTGTGTGAGACAATTGGCATTAGGCCACAGCTATCCAGGCTGTCATGTGCTGATACCACATCCTGGTCCCAACGCACCTTTGGTCGTGGTCTATACAGTTTTTTTGTTTTGTTTTGTGTTTTCACACAAGGTTTAGGTTTTCCCAGTTCTCTATGCTTCATCTAAAACAAGGATTGGCAAACTTTTTCTATAAAGGGCCAGATAGTAAATGTCTTAGGCTTTGTGGACCATACAGTTTCTGTCAGAATTACTCACCTCTGCCTTTGTAGCATTAAAGCAGCCATAGAGAATAGGTAAAGGAATGACCATGCCTGTCTTCCCATAAAATTTAATTTCCCAAACATGCAGATCTAAACCATTTTCACCTACATTGAAAAACATTTTTGGAGTTCTGTGAATCTTCCTGGGGCACAAAAGGGCTGTGGGGCTGTCCAAGGCCTATCTGTCTCAGACCCCATTTAAAAATGTTTTCTGTTCTTACTCAACTTTCGGCAAGGAATAACCTTGGAGCCTTACTGCTGTCCAGCATAGGGCCTATGAGCCCAGCTTCTCTTTTGCTCTCAGAATCCCTTCACCAGTCTGGTCTTTAGGGTCAAGTTTGCATTACTGCACATCTTATTCTCCATGAATGGTGGCCCCTGTAGTTATGCAATATGTCATTCTTGTCATTCTTGTGAGGTTACAGAGCTTCTTCTTGGGCATCTGCCAATGCCCCACCCCTAGCTCACCCTGAGTCTCTTCCCTTTCCCCATTCTGCACAAATTTTATCAAGATTTGCAGGGGGAGTAGAAAACTGGCTCAGACTGAGTACATATTCTTTAAAATATATGGTTTACGGCATATGTTTTATGCAGTTATTCTAGGCTTAGAGTTTTAAAATTCCAATAAATCCAAGCTTCTGCATCTCAAAAGCTTTCTCTGTATGAACAGGGAGAGTACAAAAGGTGCACAAACATAAAAAGTGCTTATGTTCTTGTTGAGAGACCAAATTTAGATGAAATAGTTAAACAAATTTTAAAACTCCCTCCAAATGTAGTGGCTTACAACAACAAATTAATATTTCTCATGATTTTGTGGGTTGACCTGGTGGTTCTTCTGCTGGTATTTGCCTGGGCTCAGTCACAAAGTTGCATTTAGCTAGCGGTCAGCTGGGGACTGAGCTCAGCTGGAACCTGGGACATCTGGACCTCTCTCTCTACGTGGTCTTTTACTCCAAGCTTCTTCATGGCATGGCAATATTCCAAGAGAGTAAAAGAGGAGAAAAAAAGTCTCTTAAGGCCTAGCCTTGGAAGTCACATAACATCACTTCCATCATATTCTATTGGTTAGAGCAAGTTTAACCTCCAGACTCAAAGGGTGAGGAAATAGATTTCACCTGATTGGACACCAGGCTGTGTATGCTGTGCTCTGCATAGAGGCATCCTGCCAAAGGGCAAGTAGGGCTGAAATGCAGCCTGGGTTCCATTCAGCCAGCTGGATGCCCTACAATGGATTTGCATTTACTACGAGGAAGGGGTCATCCACCTGCCAAGCCATGTGTCCGTGGACTCTGCCCATTGGTGACATTTTCTAATTCACAGAAAACATTGTTTAGGCTGGATCCAGAGGCCCTGCTGGATACCATCTTACTGTGAATCAAATACACACTTGATGAAATCAAATACATCTTGATGAAGGCTAAGATCTTTACCACAGAGTTCAGGTAGTCATTCTAAAACTGTACAGAGTTTGCAGTGAGGGGAGAAGGGAAAGGGAAAGATATTGGGTGCTGTTCCTGCTTTACCTCCTCTGCTTCCTATTCACTCCCAGGAGTGAGGCCGCATTACCAGGCCTTGGGGGGGATGTGTCCCCAAAGATTCTCCTCAAGCCTCCAGAGGCTGTCCCACACAGAAGATTCCTTCATTCCTCTACTCTTCTCCTTTTTAATCATTTTTATGCCCTTTAACCCCTTTCTACAATATCTCCATCCCTACTCCCCTTTTCTCTTATCCACCAACACTTCCAATAGAAATAAACAAATTTCCTTCCCTAGCAGTGATTTTTTTGTGTGCAGCCCCAAACGTCAGCTGCACGTCAGGGACTCCTGTCCCTGAAGCTTCACAGAGGGGAGGAGTGGGCTTTGGTCTTAGACTCTGTTGACTTCCTTGGGAGTGGAGAACAGGTGCATTCTGTTTCTGTGATTAGATGTATGGAAGGAGATATGATGATGAGATTTTATCTTGGGCAGCAAATGACTTTTCTGTTAATAAATTAAAAGTCAAAGACACTGAAAAAATATAATTTTCTTCAAAATTCCCCTTCTAGTATACATGAAAAATCAATATTTCTCTCTTTAAATTAATTACAATGATGCTATTTCTTTTGGTCTAATACCTTAGGCCTATTATGCTAAAAGAGCATCCCTATATTCTGTGACCTAAGTTATTTAACAAATTATTATAACTTTTCTGGCAATAAATGATACCATGACCAGGTAGTATATCTCCACAATTCTCCCTTCACAGTATTGTAATAGAGATAGGGGGTGAGGGCCAAAGGGAGGAGGGAAGTTTACCTTATGCCACTGCACTGGAATTAAGAAATGTTAAAGTGATTTGGGCCTATCTAGGAGGCTCCCTGGGAGACTAGGGCCTTCAGCTCAGCTGGAGGGAATTTGGAGAGGCAAAGAGAGGGAAGAATGTCATATCAAAAGACACAGAATTTTAGAGGTGGGAAGCTGAGTGTGGTATGATCAAGAGAAGGTAAGAGATCTGACTTTCATAAAATAAGGGGGCATTCTACTTCCATCTTTCTAAAGTGATAAGGTTTTAACTATAATTAGCATCATTTACATAAAGGTTTGGTAACTAGAGTTAATATTCTTACAAATAGAAAATGCTAAATTGTTAACATATTTTCTATATTTTATCTTTGTGATATGATGACTCTAATGATATCATCATTGTTTAGGATCTTGGATGACTGATAAAAAGTGGCTTAATAAAAGTCAGAAGAAAATCATTGTAAATGTTTCAGCAAATAAAGTCAGTGATCACTAGATGAGAGTGTAGTCATCAGAGCACTGTTTACAATAGCAAAATTTGGAAACAATCTTCTTGTCCAATAATAAGTGACTGATTTTTCCATACAAAAAGAAACCATGCAGTAATTAAAAATAATGCCATTAAAAATAAATTTATTGACCCTCAAGAACAATACAAAAATACATTAAATCTCCAGACCAGAAGGAAAATGACAAGCATCCAGAAATCAACCTGGAAGACACGGAAATTTATAACCTAAATGACAGAGAATTCAAAATAGCTATCATAAAAAAGCTCAATGAATTACAAGAAAACATGGATAGACAATTCAAGGAAATTAGGAACTTCTTCACAAAGGAGATTGAAACCATAAAGAAAAACCAATCAGAATTGTTGGAGATGAAAAACACAATGGAGGAGATAAAGAAAAATCTGGAATCTTTAAGAACAGAGCTGACAATATGGAGGAAAGAATTAGTATTATTGAGGACAGCAATGTACAAAGGCTTCAGATGGAGGAGGAGACAGAGCTAAGACTAAAAAGAAATGAAGAAAATCTCCAGGAAATATCTGACTCAATTAAGAATTGCAACTTAAGAATCATAGGTATCCCAGAAGGAGAAGAGAGGGAAAAAGGAGCAAAGAGCTTGTTCAAAGAAATGATAGCTGAGAACTTCCCAAACCTAGAGAAGGAGCTGGAAATCCAAGTGAATGAAATCAATAGATCTCCTAAATATATCAACAAAATAAGGCCATCCCCAAGGCACATAGTAATAAAGCTGGTAAAAGTTAATGACAAAGAAAGAATATTAAAGGCAGCAAGAAAACAGAAGATAATGTACAAAGGAATTCCAATCAGGCTCTGAGCAGATTTTTCATCAGAAACTCTACACGCCAGGAGAGAGTGGAATGATATATTCAAAATTCTATAAGATAAAATCGTTCAGCCAAGAATACTCTATCCAGTGAAAATATCCTTCAGATATGATGGAGAAATAATAACTATCCTAGATAATCAAGAGTTAGGGGAGTTCATTGCCACAAGACCCCCACTGCAAGAAATGCTCAAGAAGGCCCTCATGCCTGAAAAAAGAAAAAAAAAAAAAAAAAAAGGGAGAGAGAAAGGGGATACAAAGCTTTGAGCAAGAAGAAAATAGGTAGACAAAAATCAGATAAACTGTAGCTCTCCACTAGAATAGGTAAGCAAACACTTAATTATGACATTAAATATCAAGGGAAGGAAAACAGCAAAAATAAAAATAACCTCATCACTATAAACATGAAATAACAACAGAAGATGGAATAAGTTGTCACAACAAAAACTTAGAATGGGAAGAGAAAGGGGATGGAATTGAGAAAATGGACTATCTCATCTACGAGAATTTTTATACAAACCTTATGGTAACCACTAAACTAATATTCAGAGCAGAGACACATATGATAAATAAAGAGAAAACTAAGAAAACCATCATACAGAACTACCAAACTGAATTGGTAGTTCGAATCACATGAGACAAGAAACAAAGCAAATGTAAAAGATCTGGAAAATGAGCAATAAAATAGCAATACTATGCCCGCATATATCAATAATCACTCTAAATGTAAATGTATTGAATTCTCCAATCAAAAGACACAGAGTGGCAGGATGGATTAAAAAACAAGATCCAACAATATGCTGCCTCCAGGAAACATATCTCAGCTCTAAAGACAGACACAGGCTCAGAGTAAAAGGATGGAAGACAATACTCCAAGCTAATGCCAAACCAAAAAAAAGCAAATGTGGCCATACTTATATCAGACAAAGTAGACTTCAAGATAAAAAGGGTAATGAGAGACAAAGAGGGGCAATATATAATGATAAAAGGGACACTCCACCAAGAAGACATAACACTTATAAAATATATGCACCCAACACAGGAGCACCAAAGTGCATAAAGCAACTATTAACAAACCTAAAAGGAGATACCAACAACAACACAATGATAGTAGGAGACCTGAACACCCCCCTCACATCAATAGATAGATCATCCAGACAAAATGTCAATAAGGAAATAGCAGACTTAAATGAAAAACTAGACAAGATGGACTTAATAGATATATACAGAGCAATCCATCTCAAAACAGCAGATTACACATTCTTCTCAAGTGCACATGGAACATTCTCAAGGATAGACCATATATTGGGAAACAAGGCAAGCCTCTATAAATTTAAGAAGATTGAAATTATAACAGCATCTCTTCTGACCATAAGGCTATGAATCTAGAATTGACTACAAGGAAAAAGCTGGGAAAGTGACAAAGATGTGGACACTAAACAACAAGCTACTGAACAAGCAATAGATCATTGATGAGATTAAAGGAGAAATTAAAAAATATCTAGAGACAAACGAAAATGAAAATACACCATATCAACTCATATGGGATATGGCAAAAGCAGTCCTGAGTGGGAAACTCATAGCAATACAGACCCACATCAACAAACAAGAAAAATCCCAAATAAGCAACCTTAAACTACATCTAACAGAACTAGAAAAAGAATAACAAACAAAGCCCAAAGTCAGCAGAAGGAGGAAAATAATAAAAATTAGAGCAGAAATAAATGAAATTGAAATGAAAGAAGCAGTAGAAAGGAGCAATGAAACAAAGAGTTGGTTCTTCGAGAAGATAAACAAAATTGACAAACCATTAGCTAGACTCACACACACACACACAAAAACAGAGAAGGCTCAAATAAATAGAATTAGAAATGAAAGAGGAGAAATTACAACTGATACCACAGAAATACAAAGGATTATAAGAGAATACTATGAAAAACTATATGCCAACAAATTGGACACTCTAGAAGAAATGGATAAATTCCTAGACTCATACAACCTCCCAAAACTGAATCAAGAAGAAATAGAGAACCTGAGTAGACCAATCACAAGTAAAGAGATTGAAACAGCAATCAAAAACCTCCCCAAAATGGAAAGTTCAGGACCAGATGGCTTCTCTGGAGAATTTTGCCAAACATTCAAAGTAGACTTAATACCCATCCTTCTCAAACTTTTCCAAAAAAGAGAGGAAGATGGAATACTTCCTAACACATTCTACAAGGCCAACATCAACCTGATACCAAAGCCAGACAAGGACACTACAAGAAAGGAAAACTACAGGCCGATATTGCTAATGAACATAGATGCAAAAATCTTCAACAAAATATTGGCAAACCAAATACAGCAATACATCAAAAAGATCATACACCATGACCAAGTGGGATTCATACCTGGGACACAGGGATGGTTCAACATCCACAAATCAATCAACATGATACACCACATTAACAAAACAAAGAATAAAAACCACATGATCATCTCAATTGATGCAGAGAAGGCATTTGACAAGATCCAACATTCATTTATGATAAAAAAAAAAAACTCTCAACAAAGTGAGTATAGAAGGAAAGTACCTCAACATAATAAAGGCCATATATGACAAACCCACAGTTAACATCATACTCAACAGGGAAAAACTGAAAGCCATTCCTCTAAGAGCAGGAACAAGACAAGGGTGCCCACTCTTACCACTCTTATTCAACATAGTACTGGAGGTTTTGGCCAGAGCAATTAGGCAAGATAAAGGAATAAAAGGACTCCAAACAGGCAAGGAAGAAGTGAAATTTTATTTGCAGATGACATGATTTTATATATAGAAAACCCTAAAGAATCCATTGGAAAACTATTAGAAATAATCAAAAACTACAGCAAAATTCCAGGGTATAAAATCAACTTACAAAAATCAGTTGCATTTCTGTATGCTAAGAACGAAATAACAGAAAGAGAACTTTAAAAGACAATCCCATTTACAACTGTTACAAAAACAATAAAATATCTGGGAGTAAATTTAACCAAGGAGGTGAAAGACCTATATAGTGAAAACTATAAGACGCTATTGAAAGAAATCGATGAAGACATAAAGAAATGGAAAAATATCCCATGCACATGGATTGGAAGAATAAACATACTTAAAATGTCCATACTACCTAAAGCAATCTACAGATTCAATGCAATCCCAATCAGAATCCCAATGACATTCTTCATGGAAATAGAACAAAGAATATTAAAATTCATGTGGGGCAACAAAAGACCCCAAATAGCTAAAGCAATCCTGAAAAAAAAAAGCAAAGCCGGAGGCATCACAATTCTTGACTTCAAAATATACTACAAAGCCATAGTAATCAAAACAGCATGTCACTGGCACAAAGATAGACACACAGATCTATGGAACAGAATTGAAAGCCCAGAAATAAAACCACACATCTGTGGACAACTAATCTTTGACAAAGGAACTAAGTACATACAATGGAGAAGAGAAAGTCTCTTCAATAAATGGTGCTGGGAAAATTGGACAGCCACATGCAAAAGAATGAAAGTAGACCATTTTCTGTTGCCATACATAAAAATTAACTCAAAATGGATCAAAGAGTGAGACCTGAAACTATAAAACTCCTGGAAGAAAATACAAGCAGTACGCTATTTGACATTGGTCATAAAGGGATCTTTTCGGATGCCATGTCTACTCGGATGAGTGAACCAAAAGAAAAAATAAACAAGTGGGGCTTCATCAGATTAAAGAGTTTCTACAAGGCAAATGAAACGAGGATCAAAACGAACAGACAACCCACTAGCTGTGAGAAAATATTTGTAGATCATATATCCAACAAGGGGTTAATCTCCATAATCTATAAAGAACTCACACAACAGAACAGAAAAACAAACAACCCAATCAAAAAATGGGCAGAGGATATGAACATTTTTCCAAGAAAGATATACAGATGGCCAATAGACACATGAAAAGATGTTCAGCATCACTAATCATCAAGGAAATGCAAATCAAAACTACAGTAAGATATCACCTTACACCCATTAGATTGGCCATAATCACCAAGACAAAAAACAACAAATGTTGGAGAGGTTGTGGAAAAACGGGATCCCTAATCCACTGCTGGTGGGAATGCAAATTGGTGCAACTTCTATGGAAAACTGTACAGTGATACCTCAAAAAATTAAAAATAGAAATACCTTATGATCCAGCTATCCCACTATTGGGTATCTATCCAACGAACCTGAAATCAACAATCCAAAGAGGCTTATGCACCCCTGTGTTTTATTTTTGGGCTTTCAATTCTGTTCCATAGATCTGTGTGTCTATTTTTGTACCAGTAACATGCTGTTTTGATTACTATGGCTTTGTAGTATATTTTGAAGTCAAGAATTGTGATGCCTCCAGCTTTGCTCTTTTTTTCAGGATTGTTTTAACTATTTGGGGTCTTTTGTTGCCCCACATGAATTTTAGTATTCTTTGTTCTATTTCCATGAAGAATGTCATTGGGATTCTGATTGGGATTGCACTGAATCTGTAGATTGCTTTAGGTAGTATGGACATTTTAAGTATGTTTATTCTTCATTGCAGCATTATTCACTATAGCCAAGAAGTGGAAGCAACCCAAGTGTCCCTCGACTGATGAGTGGATAAAGAAGATGTCGTATATATATATATATACAATGGAATACTACTCAGCCATAAAAAAGACAAAATTCTCACATTTGCATCAACACAGATGGACCCGGAGAGTGTTATGTTAAGTGAAATAAGCCAGAGAGAGAAAGACAAATACCACATGATTTCACTAATATGTGGGATATAAACTAACACATGGTCAGAGAAAACTGTTTGGTGGTTACCAGGGGCAAGGGGGAGGGGTGTTGGCACAAGGGGTAAAGGGAAGCGTTTATATGGTGATTGACAAATAATAATGTACAACTAAAACCTCACAATGTTATAAGCTATTAAGACATCAATTTAAAAAAAAAAAGAAAGGCACCCAGATTCAAATTAAGAAATAAATAAATTTATTGATATGGACAGATACGTTAAGTAGAAAACCCTGGCTATAAAACAAGACCCAAATATGATCTAGTTTTTATTTTAAAAACATGTCTCTGTCTCCCTCCATATCTCCCATTCCACTCCCCCAATTTTTTCAATAAAAAAGTACCTGGAAAAATATACAATAGGAAAGGGTCTGGTCGTTAGCACTTATTCATCTTCACATGAGGAATTCTGGGTGTTTCAAAACTGGTTTCTTTCAGCTTATCTGTGGTTCCTGATTTTTCTATAATGAACATGAATTGCTTTACAATTAAAAAAATCATTTTACAGAAAAAGAGAGATCAGTTTAGGAAAGAATAAGTCAAGGATACCTGGAGTACACCTCTGAGGTCAGCATAATGCAGGACTGTCACCATCTTTTCCCACAAAATATCCTTTGGTGCCACTGTCAGAATTTAGAGCTAGCTAGATTGAATATGAGCCTGACTCAGCATGGCATTTCTTTTTGCTCTTATGCTAATGCTTAAAAGCTTGAAACTCTGCACTCTATTCAATCCATTTCATCAAATATTTATCGAGCACCTACTATGTGCCAAGCATTACGTATACAAGATTAGCAAGATTAGTTCTGTTGCAATTTAAGTCAATAAGTGCCCTCAGAAATTTGTACTTCTTTGAAAGTCCCAGATGGTTGTTCTGACAGTATTTTTCAGGGGCAAAAAAAAATCATAAGCAATTCTCATACAAAACAACATGAAAGTCCATGCTAAAAATAATCTATTCATGTTTTCACTGTTGTAACTCTTGTAATATTTTAAACACCAAGTAGAATTATGCTGAACTGTTATAAAAAAATACCCGCATATTTGTGGCTCTTCACTATGATACCAGCACTATTCTCCTCTTGAATCAATACCCTTTCAATTCTTTTTGTAGAAATTATTTCAATCTGTTTAGTCTTTGAGCCAAATCTCTTAATTTGACTTTGAGATCCTGACCGGAGACTCCAGTTCCCACATGAGGCAAAATTGTTTTTAAAGGCTAAATCAGGCAGTATGTTTCAAACTAAAGTTGCTAAGCCCTGGGTAATCAACAATTAAACAGTTAACTAGCTAAAAATGTTTCAAGTTGGGCTCAGTGAATCTGAACAATTTTACTCCTTACATTATACATTATGATTAATTTTTATGAATTAAAGTTTCTATCTAGCTAAGTAATATAAATGTCTTCATCTTTGCTTTTCATTAATTATTATTTCTATATCCAGAGGTTTTTTTTTTTTTTTTCTTTTCCACGAACATTCTCTTACTGTGGAATTTACATGAATCAGAGTGTAAAGGAACACGGAGATCATCTTGTACCACTATTTTATTTTGTGGAAGAGAAAATTTAAACCCAGAATTAAAGTAACTTATAGCAGTATAAGTTGCTTTGCATAGATCCTTATGAAATATAGGTACATGATAACTGGTAGCTATTGCTACTAGAAGCTTGTCTCTCAGATTCCTAGTCCACTACTCTTACTTGCCCCAGATTATTTCTCCATAAGGTTCAATTAAGCCATTTTTTGGACTTGTACTCTGCTCAAGACACTATGCATACTGGTTTTTTCATGGTATTTAATGAATCAATTTATTCAGTTAACAAATGTTTATTGAGCACCTACTAAGTGCCAGATACTGGTCTTGGCATTAATTTAAATGGAAATGGAAAAAATTAAACAGTGAGTATTATTTTAAACCCATATAAATGAGCACTTTGTGCCTAGTCCTGTGTGTATGTGTGTGTGTACAGAGAGAGGGAGAGAGAGAGATGTTTGTCTCTCTTCTTTTCCTGTGTAAAATCTGCTCAATTTTCTATTTTAACTGCCATTATAAGCCAAATATGTACTATTAAAATAAGCTTGTTTCTGAGAAGCATGTCTATACTAAGGATCTTGGGTTTTATTTTCTGATGAAATGCTAATTTTCCCTTTATAAAACAAATTCTTTATTTCATAATTTTGAATAGGATGATACTTTCCAAAACTCTTTATCTTACTAGATTTAGGGCACTTAGGGCATTAAACATTTCAGCATAGTAATATTTTTTCTGGGCCTCCAACATTTTAATTTTATTGTTAAGTAAAAAACTTTCATTAATTTTAAGCTTTGTGTTCAGAATGAAATGAAATAGTACAGGTAATGCTGGTAGGTATGCCAGACCCAGAAATACTACTTTCCTTGTTTAAATTATCTTTCTCCACTGTAAAACTAACAGTCAGTTTTTAGTAACTCCTGATTTTTATGTTTTTTTTTCTGTTCTTTTTTCCCTCCTCATGCAGCATTTTGGTCCTGTTTGCTTGCTCTCTTTACAGGTCTGCCCTAGCTTCCCTTTTCAGCTGTTATTTGACATTACCAGTCTTGCTGTCAATGCATCTCACTCCTAGGATTCCAGATTGCTATCCTGTATCCACCTGTTCTGTCCTGCTCTGTCAGTGAAAATTGTTGTTCTTTGCCTGGTGGGACATCAAAACTCTGATAATCTTTGGCTCCTGACTTATTCAGGGATGGGTGGTGCAAGACATGAGATACAGACTTTTTGGTTATACATTTAGGATTTCTCCAAATTTCCCAAAGACTAACACTCTAATCTCCATTTAGAGGCAAATAGCAAAGAAAGTTGCAGAACCTCAAAAAAAAAAAAAAAAAAAGAGAGAATTGGGGTAGTTAGTACGTTCAGCTATGGACCCTAGGACAAATATTATCAAGTTAGTATGGTAATATATATAAGTAGCTCCTGAATTTTTGGGGGGTAGAGAGGGAGAGCTTAAAAATTCCTTGTAGGTACTGATATTAAAATGTCATAAACACAGAAAGATTCTGTGATGCTTTCAAAATAACCATAATATACAAAACAAACAAACAACTAAAGTTTTAAATCCACTTCATAGGTGTGGTATAAAATAGTACTGTGGATGCTCAAACCAATGTCAGACTAGCCATGTTCTAAAGCTACACCTGTTCATACTGTACTAACCAGTATTTCTATACCTTAATTTTAGGTCACACATAACACTAATATATAAATAAATAGGAACCATAACAATATGTGTCAAAAGGCAGGAGGAAGGCCACAGATAAACTTTATAGGAAAACCTGCCACCATGTAATTAAACATGGCACTAAAACATTTTCAGCTATTTTTGTATTTATTTTTCTATGTCCATTGGAGATAGGGCCAAAAAAATAAGTTCAAAAGAAAGTGTAAAGGTCGTTTTAAGTCCTGGTTTCGGGTGTGTCAATGTCAACAGCAGAAGGAAGGATGAAACAGAAAGTTGTAAATATCATAACAGGAAAAAAAATACTAGTTAAAAAACTTTTGTCTTAAAAACAACGGCAAAAACTACCATCTCCCTAGAGTCTGTGTTCTCACCTTCTGAATAGATGTTGAGCTTGTAAGCAAACCTACAGCAGAAGCAAGCCCTCTCCAGGAAACCACAGTGTCTTTCCAAACAAGGACAGCGGGGTTCTTTCTATTGTCTCTGCTTTCCCTCTCATCGGGGAATTAGTTTGCCTTTCGACAGCAACCCAGGAAGGGGTGGTGCCCCCAAATTAGCAGGGCTCTGCCAAATACCAGAGGCTCTTTGGAAGAGGGAGGCTCCTCCTTTGGACGTGAGGCGCCCCTACCAGAACGCGCGCTTACAGAAACGGAAACCACTAGCTGCGCTGAAGTGAGTCAAGTGATGAAATCAAGACTACATGGGAAGGAAGCTCACCCAACTGCTCACCAACCTAACTGGTGACAGAAGCTGCCGAACCCTGCACGAGGAAACTATACGAGACAACAGTTGCTGCCGTCATGAGGTGGTCGTCGGAGGCACTGGGCCCCCCAGTCTCCGGACAGCGCACCCCTTCATTTTGGCGAACCGTAGCGGAAGGGAAGTGTGGGAGGGAAATCTAGACCTTCTGGTTCCACAAGGACCCAGATTGTGTTCTGGTTACAAGGTGACCACTGCCACCAGGAAAGTGCAGGACTCGTCAAATGTAGCTTCGCGCGGAGAACCAGCCTCGCCGACCGCGGAGAGAGAAGCGGCGCGGCGGCCGCGCTGGGCCCGGACGGCGCCCCCGCCCCGCGCGCGGTCCGCAGTCCTCACCTGGAGCGCTCAGGTAGGACTTGGGCGGGGCAGGCGGCTGGCGCGCAGGCGCGGGACGGGGGCCTCGCCCCTGCCGACGTCGCAGGCTGGAGCTCACCTGGGAGACTCCGGGAGGAAGCGGAGCCTCGGTTCGGCCTCTCCTGGCAACGCAGGAGGCCCAGCAGGAAGGCAGGAGGCGGTGGCGGAGGAGGAGCTGTACTGAGCGGCAACTGTAGCGACAGCAACCGGAGCCGCCGCCGCCACCACCTGCACCTGGCGCCCGGCCCACGTCCAGCGCCGCCCGGCCGCCGCTTCCCGCCGTCCTGCCTTGCCCACCCGCCAGGTAAGCCGGCGGGCTGGCGCTCGGGCCGGGGGCGGCGGCCGGCAGCCCCTGGGCGGCGTCGGAGGGGGTGGCAGGACGGACGCGGAGGTTCACGTGGTGGCGAGAGGGGTACGGTCCGTGTGGCTGGTTAGAAGTCTCGAGAGCAGTGTTTCGGTTGCCCCTCGGGAGAGGCCGAAGGGGGCGCCCGAGGCCGGAGGGAGGGGCGCCCCGGGGGTAGCCCTGTCGCCCGCGCTGGCCCCTGTCAGTCTCTGTAGGGAGGCTCCAGAAGAGCCGGACCCGGGCTGAAGTCCTGGCGGCCCAGAGCTTGTCCCTGGGAGGGTGGCAGAGTGCGGGGTCGGAGGGGGTGGGCCGGGCGCGAGGCGGCCGCGTTTGCACTCGGGCTAACAGGTTGCCGGTGTCCTCCCGCCCCTGTGCCCGAGGGGACCGAGCCCGCGACGGGGAAGGGCATGGCTTTGCCGGGCAACTTTCCCAGCCGGACCCCAGACAGTCCCAGGCTGGAAACTGCGGCCGCCCGAGCCATTTAAATGGTTTCCGAGCGGTTTGGAAAGCGCTCTGTGGTCGGCACGCGGACATCCCTCTTTCTCTGTCTTTCTCTTTCGTCTCTACATTTTTCGGGGGCGCTCCCTAAGCCAGAGCTGCGCCCACTTTCCGGTTTAATCGAAAAGAGTTATTTTTTTCGTGGCAGGAGGAAATCCAACTGCCACTCACCAACCGCACACCATCTCGTTAAAGGACCTGTTGACTTAACGACCTGTATATCGAGGCTATGGTTTGCCTGTGGCATATGACTCAAAGGTTCAAAAAAAACTGTTTCAGGATCCTGCCACGTCTGAACCCGGGTGTGCCAGGCCCAAATTCCTTTCCTTGCCTAATTAAGCTTTTCTGAAGTCTAAGAATTGAGGGTGAAACTGGTGCTTACCTTGGACTTTTATTTCCTTCTCTCTCAAAACTCATCAAAATGCTTCTCTTCAAACTCATCAAACAGCTATTTCAGTTCTTAGAACCCCATGGAGTTACCAATTTTTCTAATTTTTAGAAAACGTTATTAAGCTAACATAACTTGCTATAGAAGTTATACTACATAATGAAGACATTTAGACTCAAATTCTATCGTTAAAAATCAGAAAGTTGCTGCATTTTAATTTGGGGATTTCTGGTTGTGGGAAAGTCGGTTGCTTCTTTTACTGTATAAATTTTTCTCTGAGTTTGTGACTAAAATACATGAGGTTAAAGTCATACCCTACAATTAGATTTCTTTAAATTTGACTTTTACTTTTAATATCTGAAGTTTAGCATACATACTACTTTAAACATGCTGAAGGATTTATTTGTACAACCATCTTTTTATATTGCTTTAACTAGCATTTTTACATAGAAATTTCTAATAATGGCAATTTCACTGCCCAGATTTGTTTAGTTCTATCTTTACTAATTTTTAAAAACATTTTAAATTGCACACTTAACATAAAATGTCTTAGGCAACACATATAGTTAAAAACCAGTGCAACTAAAGCTAAAAAATCAACCACAGCATAATGACATAATTATTAATGACATTTTCAATCAGTGCTTTCTGCTTTTCTCAAAAGAACCTCACCTGCCCTCTTAATCTTGTCTCCACACAGAAAAATAAATGTGCTAAATACTATTTAAAAATTGGATGTAGGTATTGCTTCCAGAGTTTAGAGTATTAATTCTCATTGATTATTGGGCCAGATGTTATTAGACTATCTTTATTCTTAACTCTGGGGAGAAATGTAACATGTTTGCATTAGCTAGAGTAACAGTGTGCCTCAGTTAAACTTTCCAGTAAAACAGGAAAAACAATACTTCCCTAGATTAAGATAATCAGGCCTTAAATCAGGAATCTCCCCTAGCCCTAGCGTTCTTAGGCTCCCCTTCTCACTTTGGATATCCAGTCAACCCATCCAGTTTGTGATAAACCAAAACTGACAGAGATATTCTAACTTCAGTTCACCCAGCAAGTGAGTGGTCAATATGGCATTATTATCCAGTGGCTTGACTCAAGGCTCATGTTATCTTTACTTTTCACCACCTACATTCTCACTTATCAAAGATGTTTATCTTTTTGTCTTTCATATAGTTTGTAAGGCCTTTGTCATTCCAAAATAGTCAGCTGTTCTTTGTCTACCTCTGATTTCCCCTTATTTCTACTTGTCCAGATGATGCCTCACCCAGGAGAGACGGAGGCCATCATTCTTTTCCTCTCACTGTTGATCACATGTGTATTGAAGATGCCATGTGGACTGAGATTTTTTTCAGTCCTTTCTTGGTATTTCAGAGCCGCAGTTAATTTTTTGAGTCAACATGGACAACATAATTTAGTCTTCTGATCTTTTATTGTGTTGGCTTAAAATATATTTTATGAGGCAGTGACCCAGAGTCATCCCTCCATTTGCAACATTCTAGATTTTTGGTTGGCAAGCGGACTTCAACATCAGTGTTTTTTAAACATTTTTTTGGACTGCAATCCTCAGTAAGAAATTCATTCTGTGCCTCAGCGCAGAACATTCTAGTGTGTGTGTGTATAAATGAAAGATTCACAAAACAATAACTTAACCTTACAACATGGATGTTCTCTATTATTTTATTTGAAAGAATATTGGTGTCAACACAGTGAATTGATTTTATGACCACAAATGGGCTGGAACCTATAATGAAAATAGCAGTATCCTACTGAATTTACATTTTTAGGGCTGATTTTTCTACCAGCTTACTGTGTCATACACACACATGCACACACACACTCCCAAGAAAGAAAATCAAACTGTACATTTTTTTTTTTTTTTTTTTTTGTGGGGAAGACCAGCCCTGAGCTAACATCCGTCGCCAATCCTCCCCTTTTTGCTGAGGAACACTGGCCCTGGGCTAACATCGTGCCCATCTTCCTCCACTTTATATGGGACGCCGCCACGGCATGGCTGGCAAGCAGTGCGTCGGCGGGCGCCCGGGATCCGAACTCGCGAACCCCGGGCTGCCAAGTGCGGACTAAACCGCTGCGCCACCGGGCGGCCCCTCAAACTGTACATTTTTAATATATAAAATTATATTGTAAGCCTTATTAAGCATTTATTGGAGGGCTTGAGACTCTACAACCTGGTGCTAGACTAAATCTCTCAAACATTAGGAACTGCACGAAACCTCATTGTACGTTATTGTATTTTAAATGCGTTCTCAGCATATTGTAGTATGTTTGGTGGCAGGAGAAACTGGAAAGGTTTTTCTGAGGGGATTTTGATGGTAACAATTGTCAACTGAAAGTTTGAGAGAGAAAAATAATTCTGTTCAGCTATATTCTAAATTCTAAATTTTATAGCTGAGTTATAGTGCTGGGTAGAGTCTGAAAAAAATGATTAAATAGAGGCCAGTTTATTATTCGGTTTGTAAGTCTGTTAATATTTTATGTTTTTTTTCTTTTAGTATGAAACAGATAAGAGATGAATTGTAGGACTCATACCCCTTTCACCAAGAAAAAGACTAGAGATTGAGAGATTGGGAGATGAAGAGATTAGAGTAGAACCCTAAATGACCTGTAGGGATGTAGGCTTGGAAGCTCTGATTGGATGATTAAACCTCCATAGAAGCTTTTAATTTTAACCTGCCTTCCCATTCTTGGTAGAAGGAATTTTTCTCCCCCCAAAAAAGAATATTAGTGTATTTAATATTTTGGAAATGATCAGTGCCCAAGTTGTTTCAGACATATTCAGTTCTCTGGTCCATAAAGTGTAAAAATACATTTGGTATGACATATTTTTTATTGTTATAAAATCTGAAGGAATTTTTTTCAATCACCTATCTAATTATGCATGTGGTTAGTATGACAATAATTAGTTTTATATAATTTGGGTAATTTTAACACAATTAATGTACTGCCAATAACAACATTGAATTCAAATCAATGCCAGCAATGGCAAGAGACCAAAGTGCATTAACTTATGGCAAAGCAAAGACAAGTAGTATTCTGATTTCCAGGTCATTAGTGACTATTGACAATTAGATGAAATCTCCTTGAGTCATTCTCTGAGTTGGCCTCATATTTTTTGCACTAAATAGAAAGTATTTCCCTGAGTACACCTTTTCCCTATAATTGTTTTGGTTTCAAACTGTCCAAACTAGTTTGCTCATCTATCCTCTTGCCTCCTGGACACCTTTAAGATGTCATAATTACCTGAGATTATACATGTGTAAACCAGAACCTTCATGTCATCAAAACAAAACAAAACACAACCTATTTCACTTCCTGTATTCTGTTTATAGATATTAGTACACTTACCACTTCTTATCCACAATTCCAAAACCAAAAAAAATCTCTGAAAACCAAAATTTTTTTTTGGTAACTCATTTGTCAGCAAAACTTGAACCCATTTACTGCAAAACCTGAGTGAATTGTCAGGAAGCTATTTATCATCTATCCCACTTGGTGGGATATGTCTTGCTGCAGAAATAGTACTGTGATTACATGGTACTGTCCTAGGCCCTGCTGGGGGTGCACTGTTATATTGGATATGTAAACCATGTCACCTTTCTAACATCCAAAATACCCTGAGTTTTGAAACACATTTGGCTCCAGGGATTTTGGAGAATGGGTTATGGATCTGCACCACTATCCAACTGTTAGAAATCCAGAGGTCATTTTTCACTCTCTTTTCTTAGCCTCCACAACTATCAGATTACTGAATCCCCTTGACGTTTTCCCACTTTTTTTTCCCCCACAAATTCCTCCCTGACTTCTACTGCCCTGGTTCAGGGTCTCATCAACTCTTGACTGGGGTACCACAGCCTGATATCTCAGAGAACGGTGTTATGCTCAAATCCATTATCAGCAGAACCCCAGAAGTGATGATCTCTTTACAAATGTAGACCTGAACTTCTCTCTCCTCTGCTAAAAATCTTTTAAAAACTTTCCATAGCTCCCAGCATGGGACCCATTGCCCTTAAAATGGCCCCACAGAATCTGACCCTTGGTTGACTATGGAGTTATATTCTGTAGACTAAAATTTTATATTCCAGCAACAGATTTCATTGTTTTTTTCCCCGTATGCTTTTCTTTTGTTACTCCCACTGCTGAGAGTACCTTCCCTTTTATCTTTACCTCTATAACTTTTACTGGTTCTTAAGACTCAGCTGAGGTCTTGCCTCTTTTAGGAAACTGTACCCCCCATCCACACCTTCACATGTTCCTGAGCTGGGTGAGGTGTCCTGTGCATGCTTCTATCATGTGCTTCACTTATGTGATATAATATAGTCTGCTTTTGCACCTTTCTTTGTACACACACACACACACCCACCCAAACCCTTACACCCCTTTTAGATTTTTTGCAAAGCATGTAAAATTTCTCTTTCCTCTAAGCTTATTGTGGAGTAAAAATATTGGAGTAAAAGTGGCACAGGAAGGAGACAGGCATTGGGCAACCAGTATATTTGGTTTTTTATGGGCAGCGCCTCCAGAAATTGGGGAGTAGGAAACTTGTTCCACTTGATTAGTCTATTTATTTTAAATTGCTGTTATTTCCATCTCATTCCTTTGAATTCCATGTTATTTTTGTGCCTTTTGATTCTGTTCCAAGATCTGGGTTTTACCATTTAGAAGTGAAAAGTTAACTTTGTGATTGAAAGGTCTTGTAGCTTTTGTTTCTAAATACTCTACAGTAGAGTACATTGCTTATTGGTGAGGAGTTTAGGGAGGCAGCTTTTACTTAATATAATTATATTAGACTAGCCAAAAGAAAAAAGGACAAAAAAATTCCTAGGAGACTTCCTTCTCCAAGTTCTGTCAATTTTACCTCTTAAATAAATGTTTCTCAAATCCATCTACTTCTCTCCGTTTCCTATCACTACTACCGTCTCTTGCCTGGGCTTTTGCAATGGCCTCCCTATTGTCTATCTGACTTCTTTCTGACTTTTTTCTAGGTGGTTTTCCACACTGCACCCAGAGTGATCTTTTCAAAACATTTGGTCTTGTTACTCCCTGCTTAAAGCCCTTCATTGCCTTAGGATAAGGCAAACTCCTTAATATGGCCTGAAGGCCTGGCATGATTTAGCTCCTGCCCAGCACACACCTGTCGTATCATTACTCTCTGCTCTAGTTCTACTGGCCTTTTTTTATTGCCACGTTCCTCTAGGTCTTTGCAGGTGTCAGTCTCCCTGCCTGGAACACTCTTTCCTCCTCTTTTGGCCTATTTAGCTAAAACTCATCCTGCAGATTCCAGTTTGAGCTCCCCCCTTTTCAGCACTTACTATAACTAGAATTTTTCACCAGTCTTTTTTTTTTTTCCTTCCAACCATGGGTTAAGGTGAAAACTGTAGTCTAAAGAAATAAAATCCTACTTAATACCTGGGAGTATTAACTTTTGAAAACAAAGTTTCCACACAAAGGGAGCAGACTTTAATATGTGGCTCATATTTTAAAAATTAGATTTTAGTCATTAATACCTTTACATTTTTATCAAGTAACAGTAGTTAATATTTATTGTCGTAATAAGTGTTAGTCCTTATTTACTGTTTTACTACTGAGCACTTATGTGCCAGGCATATTTTAAGCCTGATTTAATCATTTAATCTTCAAAGCAACCTTATGAGGTGCATACTATTTTTCTCCCTATTTTAGAGGTAGGAAAATTGAGAGAATAAGTAATTTGCGTCTATCTACAAGGCTAGTGAAATGTCAGAGCCAAGATTCAAATCCAAGCAGCCTGATTCCAAATCCTGGACTTCTACTTATATGCAAATATAATTAAATATGATTATTAAAAGGCTTACAACAGCAACAGCAACAAAAATCCAGTCAACTGTCATCTCCCCGACTGTGTGCCTTTCACCTGTTTAAGATGTTTCTTCTAGTGTTTACCTTTTGCAATAATATGCTTATACTGCTATTTCTTAATGTATCGATATTGGATATTATCTACTGACTTCCCAGTATGGTAGATAAATATTTAGCTCTTTCACACACATACCCTCTGCTCTCCCTTGCTCAACCTCCCAATATGATTCTTACATTCTTTTGTTTGCATTTTAGTATTTATTTATTATGATTATGTGAATACTGTTCACCACTGAGCCAACTAAGTGTGCTATGTGTATGGTTCCTTACTTGTAGATTTTTTTTAATCCTAGAGTTAATAATGAACTCTTTTTTTAAAAAAAATTGCTTAGTTTTTCCACTTATCAATTTCTAGTTCTGTGTGCTCCAACATCTTCTCAGTAAGATTTTTCCACATAGTCAAACCTATCAAATTTATTGGCCCCTTCCTCCAGCCATCTGTCCTCTTGTTTGAATTTGGACTATTGCTTTCTAAGCCTGTTCCATAGCAGTCGTTTGGGATTCTTCTCTGTTGACATTTCTGATGGAGTTTGTATTTCTTAGATATTATGACTTTTGTTCTTTATGTCCTCCCTCATTTGGATGGAACACACCCGCCAGTAGCTTCCTGAGAACTGATGGATGGAATTAAGAAATTTGAGATATTGCCTGTCAGAAAACCTTTATTCTACCTTCATATTTTCTTTTCTGATTATTACCTTTTTTAGTGGTTGCTCTATTCACATGGTCCAAAATTTTAAAAAACTAAGACGAGGTATGTGCTAATTCTTCCTTTCACTGTTGCCCTCTGACACCCAGTTTTCCTCTCTGGAGGCAACCAATGCTATCTTTTATTATATAAAAACAAAATGTATATATTTTCCCTCTTTTTGAAGTGCAGATAAATGTTGCTCTTTTTCTTTCATTTAACTATATTGTGGAGAGAATTTTATATCAGCATAAAAAGTTGCTTCTGTCTTTTTAACTTGGCATAATATTCCATCATATGATTCTATTGTAATTTATATCTAACTCCCTATTTGTAGAGTTGTAGTTTGTTTCAGCCTTTTGATATTAAAACAGTGCTTTACTGTGCAAGGTACAAGTTGTCATTTCACTTGTGTACCAGCATATCTTTGGAGTAAGTTTCTAGAAGTTATCCTCACACCTGATTGATATATTAATAGAGACTGGAATGGTGTGAGACCCTTGCAGTTTGATAATTCTGAGTCAAATGGCATAAAAGTCAAAAAAGAACACCTGGTAGTAAATATCTGATGGCAGAGGGGGCCCTTCTGAAGGAGAGTTAATAGTGCAGAGAGGGTTTCTAATGCAAATTAATGTTTTCTTTGAGCTTTTTGACCATGACCTTTATTTTTTCAGATATGACCCATCTTGTTTCTATTGTTACCTCAGAATCCTTCTCATACTCTTATCCTCTATCATCTCCTCCTTTGGCATGTTCATGGCGTCTTGCCCATTATTTTAGCTCAGGTGTACCTCTGCAGATAATCCAGAACAGAGAGCACCTCATGAGCTGGTCTTTTTCTACAAGTTAAGAACCTATCCTTTATATAGTTCCCAATTTAACAGCCTACCCAGCCTTCACATTGATTCATTTGCTGAGTTCAGCTAACTCTACCTCCTAAATCTCTTCCCAAGCCTCCACACCCCTTCTATTCATCTCTTGCGTGGATTTCTCTTAATATTCTCCTAATCGCCTCCAGCCTCCTCTCTGCCCCTCCCCTGCCAAAAGTCCATATTCAGCACAGCTTCAAAAATAATCATTCTAAACTTCAGTTCTGATTAGGTCATCACCCTGCTTAAAATCCTTCAGGGCCTTTCCCCTTTGCGTAAAGAATTAAGTACAGATCCCACAGAATTAGGTACCCTTCCCTTCCCTTTCCTATGTGGAGTTTGGCATTCAGCATAAGTCTCATAGGCCTCACTGTGTGGTAATTGTCTACATATGGTCCCTGAGGAAAATTACCCTACTTGAGGTCAACTGTTGAAAGAAGAATTAAAGGTTAGGCTGACACTGGTTTATTTCCAACTGAAACTTATATAGTCATCCCTCAGTATCCACAGGGAATTGATTCCAGGACCCCTCATGGATACCAAAATCCATAGATGCTCAAGTCGCTTATATAAAATTGTGTAGTATTTGCATATAACCTACACACATCTTCCCATATACTTTAAATCATCTCTAGATTATTTGTAATACCTAATACAATGTAAATAGTTGTTATACCATATTGTTCAGGGAATAACAACAACAAAGGAGAAAGTCTGTATATGTTCAGTATAGATGCAACCATCTTAGGCCTGTCAATCTGCAGTTAGTTGAATCCATGGATGCAGAACCCGGGGATACAGAGGGCCAACTGTATATTGAGAGTTTTTTTTCATACATTAACCATGAAGAGTGGGTAATGCGGGAATTTCAGATGGTAACTAGGTAAGTGGAGGGATACTGTATGACTCAAATTAGGCAAATATATAGCCTAATCTTAAAGACAGATATTGCCTTTATGCGTAATCTTTAAAAATTGATGTTATGGATTTCTGAAGAATTTATTTTATACCTTGACATGTGGGGATGCAGCAACTAACGGAGAAGGGAGGAAGTACAGGGAAATATTGAGATTGAAGTCTTTTGAATTTCTAGACCAGGGGTGGCAAACTACAGCCCTTGGGACAAGTTCAGACTGCTACCTATTTTTGAAAACAAAATTTTATTGGAATGCAGCTATGTCCATTCATTTATGTATTGTTTATGCCTGGTTTTGAATCACAAAAATAGAGTTGAGTAGTTGCAAAAGAGACCATATGGCCCGCACAGCAAAAAATATTTACTATTTGGCCCTTTACAGAAAGTTTGCTGACACTTTCTCTGGACAGTAATGGAAGTTGAGAAGTGGAGGATGAGTATTACTAAATGATTGTGGATAAACCTGTAGAAAGATGAATGCAAAGTGATAGCAGTTAAGCAAGCAGCCTTACTCGCTTGCTCTCCCACTCCCCTATCCCTTAATATTCTGGGGCTTCAAAAGGAGAATGAGTGGACAGAAATTGTCTACTACTTGTGCGTTTTGAACTCCTTCAAAAAAGGAATGTACAAGCTGCACACCCATCCTCCAACTGTATCCCATGACAAGACCCAGTAGACACTCCCTTCACTAAGGTATTGAGAAAAACATTAGTGAGGGAAGCCCCTGCATTGGTGAAAAAAATCTGTGGTTACTCTCCTTTGTAGGCCATTGATATCAGCTCCCGGTTTTCAAAGGAGATGATGGCATCCCATAGTATCAGAAGCTGAGTGGCAGCACTTAACCACCAGGGACAAAGTATGTACATTTATAATAATGGAAAGCAGGGACATAGATGTAATCAGAAGGCATTGGCCCACAAATGGTTTTGGTAGCTAAGGTAATGTCTTTGGTAGATTTCTAGTGGTAGTTAATGAATAAAATAGATGGGCAGTACTACAGTATCCCATTGTGTATATACCAGGAAAAACTCTAGGTCTGTTGACTTTAGTTGCCTCAGTTGAGAGTCACACCCTCTTACCCAGTTTCCCAACCTAAGTCAATTCACAGGCCCAGAACCCTTTGAATGAAGTGGAGGCCTGGTCCCCTTGAGGAAGAAAGCTGCACCAATGCCTCAAGTATACACCATATATCTTCCCCTAATGCCTTCTTCAAAGGAACCTGTAACCGTTTATTAGAGAGACTGTACTTTGGGGAAAAGGTAATACTCACGCCTTTCATACTAATTCCTGGGGACCCAAATACCATTGTGGCCCACCAGTCAAAATGGTGACTTACAGTGATCAGGTAATAGATGGAGTCTTAGCCCAAGTCTGACTCACAGTGGGCCCAGGTGGTCAGCAGATCCACCTTGTGTTTATTTTCCCAGTTCCTTAATGTATAATTGAAGTAGACATACTGGGTAACTGGCAGAATCCCTATATTGGCTCTCTAAATTGTGGATTGAGGACCTCTATGATAGGAGAGCTAAGTGGAAGACCTTAGAACTTCTCCTTCCCTCTAAGATAGTGAATCAGAAGTAATACCATATCCCTGAGGGAGTTGTTGAGATTAATGCTACCGTCAAAGATTTGAAATAAGACTTGTAATATCTATCACATCTCCATTTGGCCTGTGCAGAAGTTGGGTGGATCTTAGCGAATGACTGGACTATCATAAACTTAATTATTGGGTGATTCCAAATGTAGTTGCTGACTCAGATGTAGTATCTTTGCTTGATCAAATCAACACAGCCCTGGCATTTGGTGTGCAGCTGTTGACTTGGTTAATTGCTTTTTCTTCATACCAATTTACAAGGACCACCAAAAGCAGTTTGCTGTTATCTAGCAAGGCCAACATTGTATCTTCACAGTCTTTCTTCAGAACCCGTCAGTTCTGTGGTCTTAGAAATCTTAATCATCCTAACATTCCATAAAACATCACATTGTCAATTGTAGTGACATTGATAATATTATGTTGATTGTATCTGATGAGCAGAAAATAGCAAGTACTTTAGATTCTTAGTAAAGCATGTGGGAACCAGAAGATAGTAAATCAGCCCTACAAAAATTCAGAGGCTCTTCAGTAACATTTCTGGGCATTCACTGGTCACTGTGATCAATAGGCCTTTTTGGATTTTGGAGGCAGCATATACCACATTTGAATATATGCTCCTTCAGCCTATCTACAGAGTAACCCATAAGTCTGATAGTTTTGAATGTTGTTCAGAGCAACAAAAGGCTATGCAGCAAGTCCAGGACACAGTGCATGCTATGCTACCACTTCAACTCTATGATCTAGCAGATCCAGTGATTCTCTAAGTGTCTATATCAAATAGGGATGCTTTATGGAGCCTCTGGCAAGCACCAGTTGCAGAATCATAGTGCAGATCACTGGGAGTTTAAAGTAAATCTGTGCCTTCTTCAGAAAACTACTCACCCTTTGATAAACAGCTTTTGGCTTGCTACTGGGTAGATACTGAATGCATGACCATGGAGTGTCAGGTTACCATGTGGACTGGGCTTCTCTACATTAACTGGGTGTTATGTGACCTACCTAGTCATAAGGTTGGCCATGCACAGAAGCAGTCTGTCTTCAAGTGGAAATGCTATTTAAGAGACAGAGCTTGGACAGATCTGGAAAGTACAAGTAAGTTACAAGTACAAGCAAGTGACTCAGACTCCTTTGATACCAACTCCTGTTGTATTGCCTCCTCTCCTTCAACCCATGCCTTTGGCGGTGGGGATTTTCTTATTCTAGTTGATGGCAGAAGAAAAACTTGAAGCCTGGTTTACAGATGAGTCTGCAGGATATGCTAGTACCACCTCAGAGTGGACAGTTGCAGCACTATAGCTCCACCCAAGAATAATCATGAAGGACAGGGGAGAAAGAAAATTCTCCCAGAAGGCAGAATTTTGAACAGTAGATATGGTTGTCTACTACGTCTGGAATGAGAGATGGCCAGAAGTACAAGTCTATAATGGTTCATGAGCAGTTGCTAATGGTTTGACTGTATGGTCTGGGACTTGGAAGGAAGAGGATTGGAAGATTGATGACAAGGAAGTTTCAGGAGGAGGTATGAGGATGGACTTTAAAAAAAGGGGAGACCCTGAAGAAATCCACGTCCCATCTGAATGCCCACCATAAGACATCTATTGCTCTTAATAATCAGGTGAACAAAATGATACACTCTGTAGATGTCAGTCAGCCTCTCTTCCCAGCCACCCCAGTGTTTGTTCATTGGGCTCATGAACAATGGCCATGGTGGCAGGAATGGAGGCTATGTGTGCATGGACTAAGCAACACAGATTTCCTTTTTCTAAAGTTGACCTGGCTAACCCTACTGCTGAGTTTCTAATCTGCAGAAACCAACATTGAGTGCCTAGGGTCTCCATCCAGCCACTGGGTGGCAGGTTAATTATATCTGACTTCTCTCATCATCAAGGGAGCAGAGATCTGTCCTTATAATAGATAAATATTCTGGATATGGATTTGCCCTTCTTACTAGCACCAACATCTGTGTACTCACAGAATGCCTGAGGACAGGGTAAATACAGAGTGGGTAGTGGAAGAAGGAAGCCATAGATATCAATTATGGCCTTGTGGCCAGTTAGGTAAATAAGGATTGTAGTGGCTTTGCACATTTTCTCTTTGTTTTTATATATGTGTGTTTCTTTGTACATGCTAACAATTTTCTTCTCTCCTTCTAATTTCCTTTTGAAAAGTATTACATAGAAGTTGTTAGAGATTACATTTACAATTTAGTCTTTAGGTAACAGAACATTAGATGGGACTGTGACAGAATTTGAGAAGTCATTCACGTAGTCACAATGGATACAATGGCTGTTGGCACTCTGCACCTCCCCATTTTGAGGTCTCCTCTTCACTTGTCAGAAGGATGCTTGCATCTTGTTAGGTGGAATATAGAATTGTTTGTTATTGTACAGGAGTTCAAATGTGTGGGAAACTGGGCATATGGAAGCTGAGTAGTCAAAGGATACACTGTGTTGCTTATCAATTTATTGTGTCTCAGCTCCAAATTTATTCTATTTGCCTGCTCTGTAATAACAGAGATGGGCCCAGTAAATATTTCTTCTTTGCCGGCTGGCATGATGTTAAGCCTTGTTAGTAGAGGGCACTGGAGGGACGTTGAAGGTGGATAGGGCTTTCTTTCCTGATTCCAGGGTGGCTGACTAGCCAGACTCTTGCTAGGCCTCCTTCTTTACTCAGCACCCGCATGGTTTTCTCCAGTACTAAGCATGGCACAGCTTTCTCTAGAGTTGGCACCCCTCTACCCCCTGCACTTTCTCCAAAGCTTGACTTGGGCAGCAGTAGTATATCCTGGAGCCACAGACATCATGGACCTATTCCCCAGCCCAGGTCACCGCTCTCCACACTCTCTGTTTAGTTCTACACACGTGCACACATTGGGACCCCACAAGACCAGGTGTCTGGGGAGCTGGCTGCCCAACTTTTATCCCAGGCACCAGCCTGGAGCCATATTGGCCCAAGCTGCACATGAAAGTGCAGTAGACTCCTGCAGAGGACAGCTTCTCAACTCCAGGTTCCATCAGCACCTAGCACCCAGCAGTTTTCCTCAGCACCTAGCAAGTTCCAGGGTTCAACTCCTCTTTATGAATGGCTTCTTCCTGGACTCCAGAGGGTAGATTTCTGGCAAGTATTACCAGTGAGGCACCTGTGTGCCTTTTCCACCATCAAGGAGCTAACGCTCTGCCCTCTACGTAGATATCTCTGGATCTCAGACCTGGTGAGGGGAAAGCTCTTCCATGGGCCCTTATCTCAGCCTTAGGGGTGGTGGTTGCCCCTTATATCTACTACTCCTGTGTTTTTTAGAATTCTTTTTAATTCTTACTAGCCAATTCCCTGTTATTCCAATCCTGTCTTAACAATAGATTAAACTTTCCTTGTTCAAATCACTGTGCAGTTTCTGTCTCCTTACTAATCAAAAAGCCAGCAACTATGCTTACAAGGTAAATAGCCAGATTGACACATCTTTTAAAATGCAGTGCTTCTGCCTGGGGGAAATATCAGTTAAGTGGATAATCTGTGGAATCACTCAAATCACTTCTCAAAATCCCTCCTCTCTCTAGTATGCCATAAATAATCAATATGTATCTTTCATATGTATGTGAAATTCATTCATAGGTGCAGACATGGCAGGAGAAAGTATGTGAGCTCCCCTTCACCCCTGTGGGTGGTGTAGCTCCATTATTGTTTGTTCCAAACTGTAAAGACAGAGTTGGTTGGTCCACAAATCAAGATCCTGTCTACAACCTTTCATCTTCAAAGATAATGTTAATGGAGACATTTAACTGACTAGGGGTAGCTAAGTTGGATGTCTGACTAAGTCTTGCTTATTATTAAAACTTGTGCCTGACAGTTACTGGAGATCAACTGTGTCACTAGGCTTTTTGTCTTCTAACCTGCAGATACCTTTGTTCAGAAAGCTATTCTACTTTATGACAATTAGATGCAGGTAGTTGTCCACGGGTGGCATTTTCCAGCCACTCAGAGCAACTTTGTTTTATCTGTAGCTGGGATCTTTGAGGTATATCTGCTGCTGCCTCCTGTGAGACGGCATGTGACTGTCTCAATGCAGTTTGCTTTGCATCAGTGTTTGTCGCTTGTCATAAATCCACAAGTCACTTCCTGCTCAGAAGAATTGCTGGTAAAGATGTGAATATGCATTTGAACATAATCAAAACTAACAAACCACAGTAGCAATTCACCATGAAATTTGATTCCACCAATAAATATAAGCAAAAATGACTTCCTGCCACTCGTTTGTTCCCTAACATTTTTACCAGCAGATGAGGGGCAGTTAATAAAACTTCTACCCAAGCGCTTAAGGGTGTATTATCAGGGCAAGTTTTGTTTGGTTTTATTTTTTAATTCAGTTAGGAAATCCAGATTATACTGCATGACAAAGATTCAATATTAATTCACGATAGTGTACTTTTATTAATCTACAATCTATGCTAGGATTTGGGGATGTAATTTTGTATTTCCTTGCTTTGTGTAGTTACCCTTAACTCTTTACAGCTCACTTTAACTCAGTAGCAAGCAAGTTTCATACACCAATTAGGCTTTGAGCCAATTAAATTCACCTGGAACCAGACCTTAAATCCCTGGAGCTGTAAGGGTTTATTGTCACAAATACAGAAACAAGAACTGGAAAGAACCACTATTCTCTTATTTTATTAAATGTTGCTTTTACTTGAAGTTATGAAGTTCTGCTTTTCCTGCTTTAGAAGTGTTTTCATTGGAATTTTTAAGTTAAACAACTAATATTGACCTTAAATAAATGGACAGCCAGTTATTTCTCTAGCAAAACTAGGTTTATTTGGGATCAGCAAAGAATTGCAATTCAGAGTTTGCAACAATGGTGAGCCATCTGCAAGTCCCAAGCAGCAAGGGGAGGAGAAACTCTTTCATAGAGAGGAAGAGGAAGTTGGGAGAGCTATTGTAAACACAGCCCATTGGAAGAATCGAGAGTTCGAAGTATAGTGGCTTTTCATTGGCTGAGTTCTGACAGTCTCTCATTGGCTGAGCTCCTTGCCAGTCAACAAGAGGAAGCCTTTCTTCCTCCTGTTGGGCTCTGCTATCCACGTTGGGCCTGAGAGCTTCCACTTTTGGTCTCCTGACTCCATTTTAATGAGGTTTCTGTTTGTTAATTTCCACATTTTATCCTTTTGATCAAGATCTTTATTTGAAAGCATTGCCAATCAAGAATCAAGTTTTCCTGGTTTCAGCAGCCTTTTGTCCCTCAGTGTCAGGAAAGAATGTTCCTGGGTGTTGTGTCCCACATTGGAGGGAAAGTGCGTAGATTGAAAACCTAGGGTGGCTACATTTGAGTAACAAGAGGGGTAGAAGGGAGAACTCTCAGACACTTTTTATCTAAAGTTCATATGTTATCAAGATCGTAGGCACTGGAGATCATCTGAAGCATTATGTCACTATCAAAGGTTTGGCAAACAAAATTCCAGCAGGCCTGGTTTGGACATCTTGTGAAAGCCATCTCACTGAATGTTATCTGCTTCAATTTGGGGAAATTTTTACCTTCAGGTCACCAGATGATGTGCAGGTCCAGTCAGGGTTTGGTGCTTTCTTTAGGTGTGTTACATGAATCCAAGAGTCTATTCCTGGGAGTTTGGTGGAGCAAGGGTTAGTTAGCAGTGTCTGATAGGAGCTTTCCAGTGAAGTTGAAAAGAGTCCTTCTGGAAGTGTCTTTTCCAAAAGATGAAATCTCCAGGTTGCAAAGTGTGTTGTTGAAGGTTTCTGTCTCCTGAGAGCACTCTGTGAAAAGATTGCTCTACCAAAACATGGTTATTTTTAATAGAAGCAATTAGGCCTTTGCAATATTGGAGAGTATCTCCTTTTATCACTTGTGGGTCAAGAGAGGCAGAAGCTAAGTGCATTGGGCATCCTATGACTATCTTAAAGGGTGAGAGTTGAAGAGTTCCAAAGGGGGTGGATCTGAGACTTAGGACCAATAGCAGTGCTTTTGGCCAAGGTATTTGGAGGGTCTCTACAAGTTTTGGGTCTTAATGCATTAGTGCATTTGACTAAACCAGATGATTGAGCGTGGTAAACACAGTAAAAGTGTTACAGAACCAGCCAAACAGTGCAGACTTGTTGAAGTACCTGACCAATAAAATGAGTTCCTTGATCAGTATGAAGCTTGAGAGGAGTTCCTGAGGCAGGGATAATCCTTTCTAAAAGGACTTTAGCCACAGAAGAAGCAGTAGCCTGTCTGTGAGAGAAGGCTTTAGTCCAATGAGAAAATGTACAGACCATGACTAAAACATATTTATATCCATGAGATGGGGAAAGTTGTATGAAATCCATTTGCCAAAGCTCGAATGGTCCATTAGGCAGTTTAAAATGTCCGGGAGCAGTATGAACAGACTTCTCTAGGTTGTATTTTGGACAAGTGGAACAAGTGAGGTAGGCACTTTTTGTGGCATTGTTAATATTTCCCCACCAATGTTGATTCGTGAATGCTATCATTTTGTCAGTGGGCCAATGGGTTAATGCATGTACAGTGATTAGGAGTGGAAATTTTAGTCTCTGGTAAGACTGGGTTGTTATTTGGTCCAAACCAGAGCTTCCTCTTTTTGTCAAACAAACAATTGTTGAATTTCCAATCTTGTTTTCCCTTTGTCTGAGGCCAATTGTTGGGCTTCTTTGGCCAGTTTTTCTAAGTTATCATTTGGGACAATATCCCTTTGGACCATAACAGAAGTAGGGCTGTTGCTGCTGTATTTAAGGGCTGGATTCCTTGTGGAAATGTCAGCAAGGTGATTTCCTTTAGCTTCCAAAGAGTCAAGTTTAGAATGCCCCGGAATCTTTATAATAGCTAAAGTTGCAGATAAAAGTATAGCATCCAGTAATTCCTGAACATAGGGGCCATTTTTCATTTCCACTGGAAATAAGGAAGCCATGTTGCTTCCACAACATTCCAAAATCATGAGCTACTCTGAAAGCATATCAGTATAAATATTGGTAGTTTTACCATTGACTAAAGTACAAGCCCAGGTAAGAGTGTATAATTTAGGCTGTTGGGTTGAAGTGGCCATAGGGAAAGGTGCTGCCTCAGTGTTATCAAAAGGAGTTGCAATAGGACACCCAGCACAATATTTGCCGTTGTCACCTTTTAAATAAGAGCCATCAGTGAACCCTGAGAAGTTAGTGTTATGGAAAGGAATTTCCTGCAGATCATCACAAGGGGTCAGGAGGTGATCCCTCAGCATTAAGCAGTCATGAGGGACTTCATTGGTAACAGAGGGAAGAAGAGTGGCAGAGTTAAGGTTATTATAATGTAAAAGAGTTATGAGACACAGTTAACAAAAGGATTTCATAGGAGGTGAGGTGGCTGACTAAAAAAATGTTGAGTGTGATGAGAATTCAGGAGGGCTTCCATGAGATATAAAAATGGTTAAAGGAGATCCCACAATGATTTTCTTAGTGGCCTTAACCAAAACGGTAATGGCAGTAATTGCTCTAAGGCAAGGAGGGTATCCCTGTGCCACAGGGTCCAGTTGCTGCTATAATACCCTGTGAGTTGATGGTGGTCCCCATGTTTTTGGGTGAATACACCAAGGGCATTCCCTTCCTTTTCATAAACAAAAAGGAAAGGGGGGATCTGATAATTGGAATGTCCAAGGGCAAGAGGGTTCATCAAACTCTCCTTTAAGGCCTTAAAGTCTATGTTGTCCTCTTCTTCCCATTAAATTGGGTTGGGGTTGTTGTTCTTTAGTAAAACAAATAGAGGTTTGGCCATAAGAGAGAAACTTGGAATCCAGTTTGGTTCATAATTAACTACCCTGAGAAAATCTCACAGTTGATGCTTAGTTTGGGGTTTGGGGAAACTTAGGACACCATGAAGCCTATCTGGATGTAGGTGTAGTGCTTGTTCTGATATCAGATGCCCTAAATACTGAACCTGGGTTTGGGCAAAATGCAATTTTTCCTTGGCAACTTTATGTCCCTTTAAAGCTAAAAGCTTTAGCAAGTGGATGCTGTTTTCCTGTGAGGAGGCGGCTTGGGAAGGAGAGCAAAGAAGCAAATCTTCCACATACTGCAGCAAAGTAGAACCCTAGGGAACTTTATATCATCCAGATCAGCCTTCAGGATTTGTGAGAAATAAGAAGGTCTCTCAATAAAACCCCGGGGCATTACTGTCCCGGTGAATTGTTTTCCTTCCCAAATGAAGGCAAGAATGTATTGACTAGCTTCATCAACTGGAATGCTCAATAATGCACTACATAAATCAATTACCCTAAAGAATTTGCTTCTTTAGGGCTTCTTTAGTGGCAATGGATGTGAGTAGCGTATGAGGGTTAAGAACAACAGGGTGTTGAGGGATAGCCAGTGTTGTTTATTGCTCAGATGTCCTGGATAAATCTCCATCCTTGGCCCTTGGGTTTTCTTATGGGTCAAATAGGATTATTACAAGGACTAGTACAAAGGATAATGAGACCTTGAACCTTGTAATCTTCTATTATGGGCTTTGTACCTTCAAGGGCTTCTTATTGGATATTGATTAATTCTGGGGAGAGATTTTGAGGGAGCTATTGGAGTCTTGATAGGAAGTGAGCTGTGAATTTTACCACTATCAGTTGGTTTTGCCCATAAGGGGGTTTTGTTAGCTGATTCAATAGGGGCAAATGATCAGTGTTTTTGGAATCAGCTTTAGTACTGTCAGAGATTCAGCAAATAAAAGATGTGAAAGGGTCATTTTATTCACCTGGTTGGCTGTTTTGATGGCTACTGTCAAATTCTAGAATTATTTCCCCCTTCTGGGAGAAAGAAATTCCAGCATGGTACTTTTCTAAGAAGTCTTGGCCTAATAGATGGATAGGGGCAGAGGAACTAAGGAGAAGGGTGTTTATCCCTCAAAGGGCCTAAACAGAAAGGAATAGGTTCAGAGACAGGAACCTGTTGAGATTTATTACAGATCCCCACTATTTGAACTGGTTTAGTACTCCAAGGCGGGGTCTACTTTATAGTAGTGGGGTTGAGCACCGAGAGTGTGGCTTCATTGTCAATTAGAATAGAAGACATTCATCTCCAATATGGAGAAATATTTCTCTGAGCCAGTTAAGAGGAAGGACTGGGGAGAGCCCTTGTAGTTCCTTGGAGCCCCGTCATTGAGAATTTGGAGGACATTGGAAAGGCTGATTAGAGGACTGAAGGTACTTGAAACATTTAAATTTGTAACAAACTCTTCCAATGTCCTGGCTCTTTACAATAATTGCAGAAACTAGGAAGTTTTTGGTTTTGTTTAGGCGCCTTCATTTGTTGGAGTTGAAGATTAATAATTTTAGCAGTCTTTCTTTTAGGTGACTCATCTGGAGTGTGAGAGAGTTGGTTTGCCAGATTAGCTAAATCTGGAGTAGACATAGCCTCCCATTCCATCTTGGTCCTTTTTACTATAAGCAAAAGGTCCTCATTCAGTCCATTAATAAAAATAGAGTTTAAAGCTACCCAGATCAAATCAACATTTGGAGGAAAACCAGAATTGTCTTTAAAAACAATCTAAAGTCAATTGTAATAGTCGTGAACAGGTTAATCAGATTTTTGTGTGCAAGCCTAAATTTTCTTCCAATCAACAGGCTTTGGTAAAGCTCTAGGAATTGCCCTACGAAGTTGCCTAGCAATTGCCTGAGCCCGATCAAAAAACAGGTCAGTGGGTAGGTCTCCCAGTTGTAATCCTAGATATTTTTCAGGCAGTTTTCATTCAATGCTGGGCCTAGACTTCACTGACAAGCATATGAACTATCTGATATATGTCAGAGAAACCAGGATTGATAAGTTTGAATGACTATATTACATTCCTCAGCAAATCTGTGAGGATCTTCGATTGCTTTGGGAAAATATTTTACTGTGGCTTATAGTTCAGCTTTAGTCCAGGGACTATAAGAAGTTAAGGGTTTAGCCTTTGGACCCTCTGATGGCTTAATTTTAAAGGACAGGTTCTGGTAGGTTCAGAGGAAGAGGGGAGTGAGGAAAGGTTCAGGGAAAAGAGGAAGTTCGGCAAGCAAGTTAGTATGAGGCATCTGAGGGTATAGAGGAGGTGTAGGTGTTATAGAGAGGAAGGAGGAAGATAGTGCCAGAGGAGAGGAACATGAGGTTTCAGAAACCATTTTATCTTTCTTTAATTGTTTATTCATTTCAGTTAATCTTAAAATCTTATTTTGCAAAGAGGCAATTTTAGACTCCTAGTAACATTTGGAAACCTCAAAATACCAGCTGAAATAAGATTTCCATTCAGTTTTTGAAATCTCAGAGCTATGGTTGTCCAATTTGGTTTTAAGAAAACTAAGGAGTCCATAAATTCCCCACAATGGCCATTGGTGTTCTAAACTACTTTTGGTTAAACTGGTCTATTTAGTTAGAAATACATGTGAGGAAGTACTGAGTCTTTTAAATATAAAATTGGCCAGGATACCTATGGGGAGGGGCACCCTCAAAATATTTAGATAACTGGGATCCTATTTTTAGAGGTTTTTCTCTAGAGCAAAGGAATAATTCTCAAACAGTCTATAGGCCAAATACCAGCTAGTTCTAATAGAGGCAGTCCAATTTCAGTAAGGTGGACTGAAGGTTGAACAGCACAGTTCCACTGTAACAGGCCAATTCCAAAGGGAACTGGATCGAAGATTGATCAGTGCAGTTCCAATGGAACAGCCTGCTCCTAAGGCAGTCAGGCGGAAGTGCCAGCCCAGTTCCAAGTAGGAATGATCTGGTTCCAAAGGTATCAGACTGAAAGCTTAGCATGTGCTGGTAGAAACAGCCTGATTTCAAAAGAATCAGGCTGAAGTGTCAACTGAGTACTCACGGACAAAGGAGGCCTTAACCAGAAGAGGATGAAGCCTTAAAATAGATCTTGAATAAAGCCTGGAGAGCCTCAAATGCAAAAAGGGTGGAAGCTTGAATCCAGGAGAAAAGACTTTTCTTCAAACTCCAGGGTTGGCAAGAAACGCAGCGAGCTCAATGGGCTCTGTTGTGGTGCCCCACCTGTTTGCTCATCAGCCTTGGAGTTGCCAGGGGTCTTCTCGGGAACCTTATACAGACCACAAAAATGTTGATCTTAAACAAATAGACAGCCAGTTGTTTCTTCAGCAAAAATAGGTTTATTCAGGATCAGCAAAGAATTGCACTTTGGGGTCTGCAACAGTGGCAAGCCACATGCAAGTCCCAAACAGCAAGGGGAGGAGAAACTGTTTTATAGAGGGGAAGACAAAGTTGGGAGGGTTATTGTAAGCAGAGTTCATTGGAGGAGTTGAGAGTTTGAAGTATAGTGGATTTTTGTTGGCTGAGTTGTGACAGACTCTCATTGCCTGAGCTTCTTGCCAGTCAAGAAGAGGAAGTCTTTCTTCTTCCTGTTTGGCTCTGCTGTTCACATAGGGCATGGGAGCTCCCCCTTTTGGCCTCCTTACTCCATTTTAATGAGGTTTCTCTTTTTATTAATTTCCATACTAACATTCTTGCAATATGTGCTTTTTCACCTGTAGGGGCAACCATCACTATAAAGATGCATTTTATCTTGATATTTCCCCATCTTAATTTGCATTTAAACAACACCCCCAGATGATTCATTGTCACATTAAAGTTTTAGAAGCCATAGTCTAGACAACTGGAAGCCACAGTTTTATAGTTAGATTATTTTTATTTGTGAGATTTCAGTTCTTTCTGTTCAGACGGAAGCATATTTTTACCCTTGAGAATAATCCATTGATTTTAACCCAGTCTCACAGACTGTTAGAATTGTGCATATTGTTTTAACCTTTCAAAGTATCACTGTGGATATTTATATTTATTATTAATGCTTTTTGTAATGACTTCATATATACTAGGATGTAGATTAATATTATTTAAGACTAGAAGGTCTCTGAATTCTTTTCTAACCTTAGAAATTTATAAGGATTTAGAATTTAGAAGATCTCTGAATTTTCATTTTCTTTCATAGTATTCCCTTCCCTTTTTCTGTGAATGTGATCTTTTATAATTAGCAAATGAGGATTTTGGATAGGTGTGTTTAAAGGTTTTAGAAAGAGTACAAGAAGAATGAACCTTCTTCTGCTAATCATTTCTAATGTGTGAATGTAACTTCTTATATCCTGAGTTTGTTGTGCTGATTTTTTTTTTCAATTCTCAAACTTATGAATCCAATTGGAAGTTGATTCTGGGAGAGATTTATTTTGTTTCATTGGCTGTTTTCACATAGGTCGTCAAATTTGGCAAGTAGCATAGTCTAGGAACATGGCATTATTCCCAGGAATAGAAATTAAGAATCCTGGTTTCATTTTATTCATTTGTTGTGTATCTTTTGGATTATATGTTTTATTGTTCAGAGTCTTAGATTTTTCATTTTTGGCATGGGAATAAAATATTTTAAAAATTATTTTACAACATCATAATTTGAAGTAAAACCTCAGTGCCTCATTTATATCAGCATTAATTCCTGAGCCATTTCAGGAAACTTTGGGTAATTGTTGCTTTGGATCTTATCTTATCTCTCCATATCAAAATAACTTTTGCTCAATTTTTATCAAGAGTCTACTTTGAAAAACCTGTCTTTGGAGTATTAGAAATTAATAATGTGATTGCCTTTGGATAGATGCAGTCCTTTCCTTGTCAGGTGCTAGTTTTGATTTGCCCAAAGTCTTGTGACCTAGACCAGTGATTCTTAACCTTTGCTGCCCTTTAGAGTTGTCTAGAGAGTATAAAATAACTACAAAAGCAGGGCCTAGGCCCCACCCCTAAAACAGTTAAATCAAACTAGAGGTGGAGCCTAAGGCACTGCATTTTTAAAGAGCTTTCCACTAATGTGTATCCAGAGTTGAGAACCACTGATGGAGATGCTTAATGTTGAGTGTAATTTATCATTAATGGAAGCCTGATATTGTACATTAGCAGCAAAGAATAGAAAAGTCATATAAAATCCCTGGGGGATCTATGTTGAACTCTTCAAGTATCAGCAATCAATAAAAGAAGACTGTTCTCTTCAGAAATAATCTGAAAAGAGCAAAGCATCCTGTCCCTACTTTAGTAGACTCTGCCACTAAAAGGTCTCAATAATCTTGTGTTGTCAAGATCTACAATCTCATCCTTAATCTTTATTTCCAAAAACATGCTCTGAAAACAGTTGTTTTTTTTTTTAACTCATTTGTTCAGAAAACCTCACTTGAGGTGATATGAAGCTATTAGTAGTTTTTTTTCCCTAGGTTTTTCCTTATCTCCTTACATTTAGGATATCAATTCTTGACTCTTAGTAACCTTATTTCAAATAACTTCAGTTAAAAGCTCAGGATTTTACATCAGACCTGAGTTTGAAGAGTTGGGGAAATGCTGCTCTTCCACTTAAGCTGAATGACCTTGGCCAAGCTGCTTAATCTATTTGACTCTCAGTGTTTATCAGTAAAATGGGAATAACATAAACTTCACAAGATTATTGGAAGACTAGAAGAGAATTTTTGCAGTAAGTGTTAAGGTATCAGGGACCTAATCAACATTTAACAGAACTATACCGAACCTCTTAATCTCAAATTTGTGTGCCCAATGGGCAATAGGCCAATCACTGAGACATCTGTCCTTAGAGATGGAGAAAGGTTTATTTGAACTGGCCAAAATGAGAAGGCAGGAGGATAGGTTCTCTCAAATCTGCCTTCCCAAATGAAGAAAGCAGGGGGTCTTTATAGAGCTGAGAGGCTTGGGAGGAGGAGTTTTGGAAAAACAAAGAGGAAATCCATGTTCCTTTCACTCCAGAAAAGCCCTTGGGCAATCAGACTTCTGGGTGTCAGTGGCAGCTGGGGGCTGGTTATCTGGTGACCGTAACTTCCTTAAAGGCATTCTTTTTCTTCTGCAAAACAAGCTTATAAATCTTTGTGACCCTTGAGGCATCCCTCAGGTTAAACAAGAAAACAGAAAATTAACAAGATTAACTTCTTTTCATCTATGTCTGTGTTGGGAACAAGGTCAAGGGGTAATCGTGTTCTTATTGAATATTTACAGTAACCCTCAGGTACCCGGCTTCGCTATTGTTTTTATTATTTCTAGTAATTAATGAAATCTTGGTCTTCCTTACCTTTTCCAGTCAACAAACATTTATTGGGTGCACCCTATGTCACCAACATTGTGGTAAGTGCCAGACAAACAACCATGAATAAGGGAAACACTATCCATCTACTTCATGAGCTTTCCTTGACTCTTTCATTAAAGACATCCTAAACTAAAACCTACTCATTGAGTGACTTCCTCAGATCCTCAGATAGATAAACATACACATTAAATGATAGGATTATTGCCCTATTGATGAAGAAAACTCCTGTAGTTTATAATTTATTACTAAAAAAGGGCTCTCTTCTAACTGCCTCATTAATTCCATCCTTCTTTCTAATTCCTCAGCCTACCTACAAATATGATTTCTGGCATAAAATGTTTTGGGAAAAGCCATCACTACTGTAGAAGGATCTAGTTCTATCATCTCTCTCTACTCTGTGCTTTCGTAGGACTCTTTCTTATTGTATGTTATGTTAAAACCTCCTAAGAAGACCAGCTCATTCCTTTTCAAATTCATAATCTAGCCTGCCTACTAATGGTTGCTGAAGAAATCTAGTATTGCTGAATAGCACTGAAGAAGGGGATTTTTGGTGGTTAAGTTCATTTATATCTATTTATTTATTGTCAAGCTGTGGTTAGAGAAAGGTGATCAGGTTGTATTTTATAGGTTAGGGACCATTATCCTGTGAAACTCCAACATTTTGCCCATCCTTATCTTCCTGGAACCTCTTAGATCAGGTTGTTACCTGTTAGTCTGAAAGCGCCCTGGATCCCAAGCCCAAGGATCTTGGATTGGGTTCTCTCCCAAAGTTCATTTCTGTTTTTGCACTAAAGCCCAATGGACCAACTCTAGTGAAGTTTACTTATAAAGATCAACTAACTGTAAAACAATGAACATCTCTCAAGGATAAGATGCAGATTGTAAAATCTACATTCTCTTGACATGGATACTTTATCAATCTATTTTCCCTTAACTCTCCTTTGTTTTGTTTTCTTATTTCCCCTGGTCTTTCTTTCTAGTTTCTCCATTTTCCTCCCACCCTTTAAGTGTAGGTAGTTCCCTGGTCTCTTTATATATTGTAGGTGAACTCTTCTGTACCCCAAGACTGACTCTCAAATTTTCATCTCTAGTACAGAGCTTTCCCCTGATTTTCAGTCCCATATATCTTTTTGCTCATGGGAACCCGCCTTGGAAGTCGTACCAGTATCTCAGATTTGTCATGTTCCACATTGAACAAATTATCCCTCTAGTTCCCACTCCAAGTCTGTCCTTCCATATTCCTGCTTTTGTTAATGTCATCACTTCACCCATTCACCTTCCATTCTTCCCTTTCTCTCAGCAAGTCCTATTTGAGTCCACTTCCTGGACTCTCTTAACTCGGTCCTCCCCATCCTTCCTGCTCCTCTCATCTCTTGGGTATCCATCACCTTTACTGGTACTGAGGAACCTGATTTTTCTAAAACATAAGTATGATTATGAGCCTTCCTTAAAATCATTCAATTCTTTCCATTCTATCCATTCAGGACAAAATTGGTAGATTCCAAATTCACTTTGTGAACTTGTCTTTAACTGACCTCCCAGCCTCACCTCCTGCCATTTCCTACCTGTACCTTCTACTTCTGCTGTACTCAAGGATTGGCCATGTCTTTTCTTGCTTTTATGCCTTTGCATCTGCCATTTCCTCTCTTTCCCCTCTCATCTGCCTGCCTAAAAATTGCTTATTTTTCAAGATTCTACTCAACGATGGTGTCATCTCTGGAAAATTTTTCCTAACGTTTCTCCTTCTCTTCTTTGTGGCTTTCATAGTCTCCCATCATAGCACACATCGTCACACTGCTTTGTGGTTGCCTGTTGATGTGCTGTATTTCATACTAGTCTCTGCTCCTTGAAGCCATAGCTTTAACCTTGTAGCCATAGCTTAGCTCAACATTTGACACATAAGAAATTACACAACCACAATTGTGTGATTCTGAAACTCCTTATGTCTTCAAACAATGTAAGAAGCTTAAGAGGTCATCTTTATCATTACATGAGGCTCTTAAGGTAACCAAAACTCAGAAATATTGGAATCTCATTTTTGTGGGCAATATACATCATAATTGAGGTATCTTTTGGAGCCAAAGTGTCCATTCCATACCACAAAAAATATAGAGCAATCCAATTAGAAATAGTGTATAGAAGTAAGTATTCAAATTCTGTCTATTTTGTTTATTCAGCTTAAAGTTTCTTGCTAAGGGCTAGAGAATCCATCTTAGAATTTGATTTTCTTATTTTAAATTTAGTGATAACTTGGGGCCAGCCTGGTGGTTTAGTGGTTAAGTTCACACTCTCCGCTTCTGCCCGGGGGTTGCGGGCCGGATCCCAGGCACGGACCAATGCACTGCTTGTCAAATCATGCTTTGGTGGCGTCCCATATAAAGTAGAGGAAGATGGGGCACAGATGTTAGCCCAGGGCCAATCTTCCTCACCAAAAAGAAGAGGATTGTCCACAGATGTTAGCTCAGGGCTGGTCTTCCTCACAAAAAAAAAAAAAAGAAAAAAAATTTAGTGATAACTTTGGAATAGAAGCTGAATAAAGTGTCAAATTAATTTTCACTTCTATAAATGGCATTTTCCTTAAAATATGTTTAGGATTTAGGGAGGACAGGCATTTTTCATGCCCCTTTGCCCTTGCAAATTACTTGACTGACTATAATGGTGCGTAGTATGTAATCATGTACTGAAACCCTTTCTCATTACATTTTTCTTAAGCATCATGAAGAAAATCAACCTTCACCATGATTCAGGCTGTCATCAATGTCCTCTTTTTCTTTTGTTCCTGGTGGCCCATATTAGGGCGTAGTAAACATGTTGCTCTGTTCTTAGGATCAACTGCAAGCAGTATTTTATCAAACCAAATACTGCTTTTATAATTCAGTGATCTCTATTGCCTCTTTAAAGACACTTCAAGTAAAGCTTACTGTCGTTTTCTTTTCTTTTCTTTTTTTTTTTTTTTTTTTTTGGTGAGGAGGATTGTCGCTGAGCGAACATCTGTGCCAGTCTTCCTCTATTTTTTGTATGTGGAATACCACCACACCGTGGCTTGATGAGCAGTGTGTAGCTCTGCACCCGGGATCTGAACCTGTGATGCCTGGGCCACCGAAGTGGAGTGTGTGAACTTAACCGCTATGCCACTGGGCTGGCCCCTGTCATTTTCTTTTTGCTATTAGATTTTGTATTGGTGTGAGCTACTGAAAAGTAGCTGTTATATAACAACACATTCGAGGCTCTTACTTTTCTAGTCTTTATTGGTTTTGTCAGGATTTACAAGTACTGTCAGGTAAGCAAATTTGGGTGAATGCCAGTTTACTTGTTGGTGAAGCTGCTTTATAATCTTAATTGGTTTAGTTGGAGTGGAAGTTCATAGGTTGAGGGCAAACTTCATAAAATAAAAGGTACTATTTTAGATACATGCCTGACACTACCTGTCAGTATACCTTTGCTTTATTATGGATTTTCTCTTTCTTTATAATTAGTTTAAAGAAATCCTTTGGCTCCTTGGTTATTGAGTTGATATATATTTTTAATGCAAAATATATTTATAAAAATAATTTATGCATATCATCTAGTAGATATTAGCCAGAGTTAACAAAGAATGTATTTTCTACTAGAGAGAAAGCTCTAGTATTTTATAGCCCCAATAGCATGTAGTTAATTATAGCAACTGTGTTCTTCCAAAAGTGCAATTTTCCTGAGGGCAAGATATCTTTGTATTCTTATTAACCATGAGTGTATGTTGTTTACAGCTTATGTTAAGTTGTTGGCTGAATGAATGAATTGAACCATGCCTATAGGAATGAATAGCTACTGATGCTGTCTATCATTTCTGTTTATAGGTATTACAATTTAAGGAAAACTTCTTGCCAGCAAATCTATGATAAAAAATATAAGTAACAGAGGAAACTATAACTGTTATTTGTCAAGTGACAAGCTTTTAATGTTAGAATGGCTCACCTAAAGCGACTAGTAAAATTACATCTTAAAAGACATTACCATAAAAAGTTCTGGAAACTTGGTGCAGTGATTTTTTTCTTTATAATATTTTTGATTTTAATGCAAAGAGAAGTAAGTGTTCAGTATTCCAAAGAGGAATCAAGGATGGAAAGAAACATGAAAAACAAAAACAAGGTGTTTGATTTAATGCTGGAAGCTGTAAACAATATTAAAGACGCAATGCCAAAAATGCAAATAGGAGCACCTGTCAGGCAAAACATTGATGCTGGTGAGAGACCCTGTTTGCAAGGATATTATACAGCAGCAGAATTGAAACCCGTTCTTGACCGCCCACCTCAGGATTCTAATGCACCTGGTGCTTCTGGAAAAGCATTCAAGACAACCAATTTAAGTGTTGAAGAGCAGAAGGAAAAAGAACATGGAGAAGCAAAACACTGTTTTAATGCTTTTGCAAGTGACAGGATTTCTTTACACCGAGATCTTGGACCAGACACTCGACCTCCTGAGTATGTTGAAGGATATTCACTGTTTACTGTTTATCACTGGGGTTTGCAGGGGAGGGGCATTAGCTAAGGTAGTTGCTTGTTCTTCAGTCACTCTGATGCAAAAAATCAGCAAGTACCATTTACTTAATCTGTTTGAATTATTTTTGCTTATGATTATTGAGGCTAGATATCCGTATCTATGTTTGGTGAGGCATTACACACATGAAAAATTATTATTGTAGAAATTAGAAAACAATTCTAGATCTGACCTCTATAGAGCCATAAGGAAATCCTTTATTCTTTAATACTTTAGTTTTCTCATCTATTAAGGAGGAAATATAGGGCAGTTTTTACAGGAATTGTGGGAGGTGGAGGAGTTGTTTCTGTTCCTCGGTGTATTGCTATAGAATAGAAATGTTTTAAAATGTGCCAAGGTTTTGGAGCTTTTAGATAACAATATTTTATGAACTAAGTCACAGACTTTGTGGCTACTTCCAATGCTATAATTATATTTCAGAGTGCCCTGTGTTTTGTAACTTTTCTTTTAAGGGACAATATTGTTATAATTACTAATTCAGCTAAGATTCTCTAGTGTTTTGTTGAGTAAATTCTCATATTATAGAGTTGTCTCCCTTTAGCTTCTGAGAGGCCAACCCTGCTTTTTATTGACACTTTGTTGGCATATTTGTCTCAAGTATACAGTATTTTGACTGAGATTTCCCCCTAGATTCTCCTGTGCTGTTTCTTTGTCCTTAGTTGATCATTTTAAATGGCTAAAGTGAATTCTAGTGCTTTCAAACCGTCTGTACATTTGTTCACAGTGCAAGATAGACAAACTAAGCAAACACTGCCTACAGATTTTGCTTTCTGGTTGTAATAGAATTACATTTGGAAGTGAACCTGAAGAAGAGTACTTAAGTAGACAAATCTATTGCTTCACTCATATTTTTTCTAGATTTATAATCATAAATACCTTCTCCAACTATGAGTCCCTCATATTGAAGTTGTGTAGCTTCCTGTCCTCTATTCTAATCTGTTATTCAGGGTTAAGTTGCTCATAATTTTAAGTGAATGTGTGAAGAAATAAATGAATCTCTATAAAATATTCTAGCTATTATGACAGGACACAGTATAATTCTTTTTTTATGTTAATAGGTTAAAATGCAATATTACTCTACTGATTTTGGGGAGAGATCTTGACTGGAAAGCAATCCACATCACAATTCAAGACATGACTATCAATTCTTGGACATGACTATCAAAGGCTGCTCAAGATAAGCCTTTTTTCCCCAATATAGCATTGAAAAGCTGCAATAACATTCAATAATGTGAATCATTAAATAAATAAAAAACAACTAAGCACATAAGGAACCTTTTGTGGATAGGAATAGATACCTAGAAGTGTGAAGAGGTGGTGAAGATTTAGTACTTGCTTACTTTAAATTTAACCTGAATCAGCAAGGAACATACTTTCTGAAGAATGGCTAATCTTTCCCATGCTCATTAGAGATTCAGATCCAGTTTCTCCCAAAGCCAGATGGTCATGTGACTGATAATTTAAGCACATTTCTATATGCCAAAATTTTAAGATGGTTTGACTGGGAATATGCCGTCACTTTGACAGTTGTTTTAATTTCACTACTTTAAATGACATGTAAAACGAATTATAAACCATAAGTTTACCATTCAAAATAAATGGGGTTTATGAAATCGTATTGTGAAATTTTATCATTTGCATTAATAATATAACATGACACTTTTACTTGATATTAGTAGTTATCAGTTATGCAAATAAATCCTAGCTTAAACTGAGGGAAAGTCTTGCAAGATTAAAATAACATTCTATTAGTGTGAATTTTTGTAAAGTTTTATACGTTAATTCTTCAAAACCTTTTTGTAATTCATGATTAATATTATATTAATTAGTCACACAGTAAATGTAGGGAAAATTTTTTTTAAATCCAAAAACTCCTCCCCGAAATACTTACAGGACAACAAATCATAAGATTTCTTTTTTTCTTAAAGAAGAAAATACTATATAGTATGAAGTTTTTTATAATTTTTACGTATAGTTTATGTTGGTTTATAAACCTTTATGTCTTAACAATAGAAGCTTATATTTAGTTATTTGTTTCTGTGTAATAGTGAGTCAAGAGTATACATGAATAGGTACTTTGTGTTTGGACTTTATTTTTAATTAGTAGTTTACCCAAAATTCATTTTAGAATAAATCATTTGCTTTCATCCACCAGTGAGGATGAATGTGATTATTTGCTTCTGACTACACATGTATATTACACTTGGAAATCGGGAAGACACTAGAGAACAAAGTCACCTTCACCGAGAACCTTTCTCTCCCTTTTCTACTCATTGGTGTTCACACCCTTTCTTAGTACTTTATCCCCAATCTAATTCCTTTTTATCACTACAAATATGCCACCCTAAAGACCTCCTCTCAGAAAAGGATCTGAAACACATTCATATTGAAGTATGGCTATAAAAGTAATTAATGAGAGAGTTTGTAGGATATCTTTCTTTAGGATGGCTTTCCCAGGCTTCTAGTACCATACTGGGAGCTCTGGTATCCCCATTGGCACTGGCAGAGCAACTGAAGTGTGCTGAGCTCTTATCTCCATGAGTGAGTAATTTAATTCCTTATCTGTGGGTTTGAACAGCACTATTTGATTGTTCACACACTGTATTTATAGTGCCTGTTGGCTGTGTGGGAGGATTTCATTTAGTCTCCTGTCTAAAATTGTACAACCATTTATGGTTTTTGTGTGAACTTAAAGATAGTTATTTTATTTATTTATCTTTACCATGGACCACACGTTTTATGTCCCAGGTTCACTCTGTTTGGTCTTAGAGTGTTTTGAAGCCCTCTCCTGTATATTATTTCATTTGATCCTCACCTGAACTCAGCAGGTGAGGGACTGTGGTCATCTCCGTTCTCAAAGGCTGGAGACTGTACAGATCCACCCACATCCCAGCAACTTCATATGAAGATTATTTTCTTTGAGGGAGACATTGTTATAAAAATGAATTCAAGATCAATTTATAACTAGTGTTTTTAGCTAACGGGTAATACCACTAATCAGTCAAAAACTACTTCAGGTCTCTCTCCTTGTCCCTGTCAATGTTCTATATGGCTACAGGAGCTCAAGACTTTTAACATGGATTTAGGAATTTTATTTTAAATTTCTAAATGTTTTTTAAAAAGGAAATTTTAAAATGCAAAGTAGATTGGATTGTTGGAGCAAAATCTTTAACATAGCATGGCATAAAGTATATGGTAGGTACTTAATAAATTTTTGCTGAATAATAAACATCATAAGAAAATAAGTTTTATAGTGAGCTATTTTTTCCCTTTTGATTCAAGTATAGATTAAGTAAATTGATTAAATAAACTTGGAAAATATTACTTAGGAAAGTATCTGATTTAAGATAATCTCTACAAAGATGAATATTTAATAGAGTTGCACTATTTAAAAATTGCAAATAATAAGAAAAATGGTGATTTCTACAAAGAAGGAGAAAAACTTGGTCTTTATTTGAGCAGTTACAAGTATTTGCCATTTTTACAGTTTATCTCCTTTGTAGGTTATTTTTCTTGTTTAAATTGTTATTTGTAGTTAAAATTATATTGTTGAGAAAGCTTGCAATAGCATGTTTTAATCCTTGACATGTAGTCTATATCAGTGGACGTGATCTCAAGTGAGTGGTCTGGTTGTAAAAAGTTTTGTTTTGATCTATTTATATGTACATGGCATTAAAATCATCTTACATAGAAAGAAACTATCCACTGTCATTTCTATGGTGATAAAGGTTAAAAAAAATGGTAATTTTAGTAATGGTATAGCTGTGAAATAAAGTAATAAAATTCATAATTGTTCTTCTACTTCTTTGACTTCCTCTAGATGTATTGAACAGAAATTTAAGCGCTGTCCTCCCCTGCCTACCACCAGTGTCATAATAGTTTTCCATAATGAAGCGTGGTCCACGCTTCTTAGAACTGTCCACAGTGTGCTCTATTCTTCACCTGCCATACTGCTGAAGGAAATCATTTTGGTGGATGATGCTAGTGTAGATGGTAAGAAAGCAAATGCAAATTAAATTGTTTCCTGAATAAATGCATGTGGTCTTGTTCAAAGTCAATTTGATTATATGATACTCTCTGTATGCCATCAGAGCTTAAATATGATAGCTTAGATGGTGTGTATGATGGATGAACGTAGAATCCAAGGGTGTCCATATTTGAATATTTTGGACTTCAGAAATGTATAAAACACCATTATTCATAACTTTGTAGTCCTCAGTGTGAGACTTTTGTTGTAAGGCATAGTGGTTAAGAGTGCAGACTTGAGCCTTGAGTCAGGCTGCCTTAGTTTGAATCCCAGTTTTGGTCCTAACTTTACCTATGTAACTTGGGCAAGTTACTTTACCTCCTTATGCCTCAGTTTCTTTATCTGTAAAATGAGGAAAACGCCATATCTCATCAAATTTGTTGTATGATACGTCATTAGTTTATATACTACTAGAATAAAAAACCCTCACAGTCAATTAAAACTAACATGCCACTATTATAAGTATACAGTTGTACAGCTTAGAATTGAAGAAATACATAAATAGTGCATAACTCCTAGGATTATTATGAAGATTAGATGAGTGAATATAAGTAATATATTAATCAATAATATAAATGAGTAGTTAAAAATCATTAGAGTCACCACATCCTGTTTTATTTTGGTTCTTTTAAATATTGCAATATTGTTTACAAAGTTAGCCAACTTGTTTAATGCATTTCCACTTAAAATTACAGTAGTCAGTTACTAAATTACACAATTTAAATTGGAATCACAAGGCTAATATGGCAAATACTCTAATTTGCTAAATTTTCAAACATTACAAGTATTTTAAATACCAAACAGATACAGATTATTTCAGTGATCACAAAAGTTATTCCTGAATGAGCCCAAGTTTGGAGCCAGATTCCTTAAGGTCAGATTCCAGCTCTAGCACTAACTAGCTGTTTCCTCATCTGCAAAAGGGAGATTATATACTCTTGTATCAAATCGAAAGCACCATGTATTGTAAGATAAACCATTAGTTTATGTGCCATGAGAAAAGAAAAAAAAAAAAAAACACTGCCTATTAAGTGACATGTCATCAACTGTAAGATGTATCCAGACTTCAGAAATGGTAATAAGTGAATAAAGCATAAAATTATTAACCTGGTTTATTTAATTATTTCTACATACAATTGTAAACATTCCTGTGGTTTCAAAATCAAATATCCTGAGTGATTTGAGATTTTGTTCTCAAAGTAAATTAACATCTAGGTGGAATAAGTTTGCTTATCACTAGAGATTTTTGACCTAGATTTGAAACCTGTGCACCAGTTGGGGAAGTTTTATAATTCAAGTTTCCTGGATTCAAGTTACACACTATGTACATATCTCTGATTTGAATCTCCAAACTTCTTACCCAAGTTGCTTCACCACTCAGTTGTAATCAACTAATTTATTTACTGCTTGATCTGTTGTGAATTTTTTCTTATTCCTTCTGTCTAGGTGGACTGTAGTCCATGGAGTTTTAAGCGACATCTGATTAAGTTCTGCATACTTCTCATATGTTTTATCTTAAAAAACAAACCAACAAAAACTTTGCATTCTTTCTCTTTTGGTTTCTTGAACTCTCCTCTCAGACGATTTTTATTTTGTTTGATTTTCCAAGTAGTGGGGCAATAAGGGCAAAGTAAGGCTACTTCTAGTAAGCCTTCAGTTGAAGGTAACTTCTGTTATTTAATTGCATGAACAAAATTAATAGAATTAAAAGAAGTCAGAATGAAAAATGATATCCATTCATAATCTTTCTGTTTTAACCATTTTAATCTTTTCCTTTTCTCTCCTAATCACTGTCTAAATAAGCATATAATGTTTATCTAATTATGTCCATGTTGGAAATCCAGTTTTGAAATCTGACATTTCCACCTAACGTTGTTATTAGCCCTTTTCGTTTACATTCAAAACTTTATTTTTAGTGACAATGGTGGACTAGATGCATTTTATTTAACCGTTCACCTTTATTCATCCCATAGCATTACTGTACATTATACTGAAGTGAACATCCTTGTGCTTATGTTATTTTCCTTCTTTTGAATTATATCTTTTGATAAGTTAGAAGTAGGGCTGCATGATCAAAGAGTCTGAGTATTTTTTACTTCTTTATAGCAATCAACAACAGATTTGAAACGGTTTTCTTGGCGAGGGCTATCTTTGCATACTAGTGTGATTTGTCTTATTGAATCAGTCGAAGAGCTGTCTAATGAGTACCCACTGTGGAAAACGTGTCCCTGGTTGCTGTAAAGAAGCTTGTCAAGTAGAAACCAGAGTCCCTGATTTCAATTTGCTAAGGGAAAAGCAGCAAAAATATGTGGATAATCAAGTAACAAAGAGGTAGTTAAATCCCAATGATAACAAACAAAAGCTAATCAACATTTTGAGAGCATAGGCCATGTGCTAGTCCCTGTCTTAAATGCTTTATTTGTACAGTAATCTCTCATTTTATCCTTCCAACCCCTTGTGAGGGCAGGTCCTATTATCCCCATCTTATAGATAAAGAAACTGAGGTACAAAAAGGTAAAGTAACTTGTCTAACGTCACACTGCTAAAAGTAATGGTGCTATAAATTGAACCCAGGAGGTCTGATTTCTCAGCTTTGAACTCTTAACCTCACAAAAAGAGGAGTGTGGTTGGGGACTATTTAGGGGGCTGGTAAGAATTTATAGGAAGTTTGGAAGTTGTGGATAAATCAAAAATTTCTTAACACATTCAAAGAGTGGGAGGGTTTATGGAAAGAATCTGTAGTGATCCATTTAAAAAAATCGATCCTCAATAAGACCTTTGAAGTGTTTCTATTTTATAAGTTTCTCTTTTGTAAGCCTATGATTGGAACAAGTATCTGTGATTATATTTTTAAGACAATTTACAATTCTGCTTGTATTTCAGAATTAATTCTGAAGTACTTAGAAGGTGTTTAAAAAGTTAATTTATTACTCTGAGACAACAGTGTTTGGATAGATTTATTTTTCCACAAAAGTTGTTCCTGGTCTCACCTCCTTTATGAATGTGTAAGCTTTAAATAAGCAACTCTTTTATCTGCACCACTGGAAAATTGAAAAAACATATATAATCACAGATAAAGTCAAAGTCATGCGTTTGCTTCTGAAATCCCACAGAAGCAAACATCTACCCCAGGACGTTTACTGATGTTCTCAATATTCCCAAATCTTTCTGAGCCTGTGCTACGGGCCCAAGAAGGCCACTTAAAGAATTGCGTTATATACTCAACAAGGAATCAAGAATTTAATGGTGAAAAAAACAGACTTAAGAATTTGTTTGAAAATATGAACAACACTTGACTGACTTGATTAATGTGTTTTTCTTTTACCTACTTACTTAACTCTTGATTATCTTATATATATCTCATCCAAATTGGACTATTGAATATCTTAAATTATACACCTATTACTAAAATTTTGTCTTTTTTTAAACTTCATTTCTGATTTACATGCTCCTTTCTTCTTTCATATTTTTTACTGGAAAAAATTCTGTGTCAGGAGACTCCAGAGCTTTTCAAAATTTTCTGCTGACTCTTCATAGAAATATTCCCAAACTGCTGCAGCCCTGGACTTCCTACTTCCTTTTTCTTGAGATTTTGGTCTTAAATTATTTGGGTCATTGCTTAAATATCAGAGAATCTTTTTGATACCTGGCATTTTTCTAAAAATTTCCAGATTTAAATACCAATTTTAAAAATTACCAAGTATCCTTTTGGCCAAATTCAGTTTCTTTCACTTCCTTAGTCTATTTTCTCTCACCTCTAAATGACCCTTCTTAACTCCTGGGGTCTACTTCATTTGAAAACTCTCACTTCCCCCAAATACATTGTATTTATTAATATGACACATACAGTATATGTTATAATGTTATGCATTATAATAGTTTAGAAGTTAATATTTGCATATATAGATTTTTTTCCCAATAAAGAGTTAAAATAAAGATATAATTTTCATCTCAACAGAAGAATATGTGAAACTATTAAGATTACGAATGTGGAGGGATCATTGCCCTGTGCTTTCTTTATTAGCTTTCATATGTTATATATGAAAATAAACTTAGGAAGAGTTAATTCTGATTTTTTTTCTTACAGAGTACTTACATGGTAAACTAGAGGAATATATAAAACAATTTTCTATAGTAAAAATAGTCAGACAAAGAGAGAGAAAAGGTCTGATCACTGCACGGTTGCTAGGAGCAACAGTAGCAACAGCTGAAACGCTCACATTTTTAGATGCTCACTGTAAGTATATGTGTATAAACACAGTTGTAACATTTTCCCTCCCCCTCCCTCTAATTTAAAAGGTAAGGAAGACTTTTCTTTAAATGCCTAATTGCATTTTGTTTAATCTCATTTTCAACTGGTCATTAAAGCTATGACAGTCCCCGCAAATGACAGCTCTGAGTATGAACTTCCTTTCACTTCACGGAGTTCTTACCTCCTTTCTGTTTGAGGCTCCTCAAATTTAATGTCCTCCAGTCACCAGCTTCCCCAGTGAGTTATCCTTGCCTGGTATTTTTTTCAGATGCTCATTCTGTCAAAAAAAAAAAAAAAGTGTTTTTCCTTCTTATTCTTGATTCCTACACTTTAGAATTAGTGGAAGTTTTGTTTGTTTAAATTAGTCAACCCTATCATTAAACTTTGTCCTAGTACTGACACTTTTAATCTTTATATTTCGGTTTTGTTTTATTTTTCTAAGATTCGCACACTTCTTTACCAAGTTAAGGGTGCCCCTTCTTAACTTCTTCGAGTGTCACTGCCATGAACATTGGCACGTTTTGTTTGTTTTTGTTGCTGCTGGCTTTTTTTTCCTTTTTGTATTTAAATGTTTTTTTTTTTCAGTGTCAATGATTCTAGATAAAGTATTTAGAAAACATTTTTAGAGTCAATGTTTAATGTACATGTTAGGTATTACTGAAATGTCACTCACTCCCTCAAGCTCCAAATTTAGTGGATTTTACTCTTTGTATGAGTGTTTAGCTTTGAATTGGCCAGCCCCTAGGTTATATTTGACCCAACAAATGGTTTAGATTCTACGCTAATTATTACTGAAGGGCTTTTAGGTTTGCTTGAGTCTCTTTAGAGCAAACACACCCAATATTCTCTTAATACCAGGCACTTAAAAAATGAAGAGAGATCTAAGGGTAATCCGGAAGAGGTGATTTTAAAAGGAAATGGTCCATTTTCCAATATCCCCTCTCCTAGTACAAAATTACAATGATGTTAGACTGGGCGTTCTTCCCTTCCAGGCGAATGTGTCTGATGGTCTTTCTGGACCATGACTGTCAAATTCTGCTGGATGGGGAGCCCTGAGTAGGACTGCACACGCTGGCATCTCCTGGACTCTCTGTTTATTATGTGAGACAGCCTGGCCCGTGACTAGAGCCCAGACTTTTCACGGCACTCCTTTGCCCCATTTTCTGTTAGGGCTGGGGCAGTTTGAACAGTCCTTCTTCTCCAACTGCTAAAATCAGAATATTTTGACTCCTTATTTTCTCCTAAGACCCACTCAGAGAAATGAAGATTTCAATTACTGTATCTTACTCAGGGAGACAAATTTAAATCACAACACTTTTGGGGCTAGGTAGTATGGATCAACAAAAAGTTTTCTTTGATTCATGGCCCATTTTAAAGAGAAACACATCATCTGAAACTTAAATACACCCATATCATTTTGTTTCCATTCTAAGGTTAAAAAAAGATCAATCATCTATAGGGAAATTTTCCTAACTATGCTGAATCTTGCTTTACTTTTTTCATCCTACCCTCAACACAAGAAACTTTTCAGAAATCTCCCCTATATAAGTCTTCAAAACACAAATGACTTTGTTATTTTCATTTCTCTGTAAACCCTTTTCCAAAAAAAACAAAAAGAAAATACCCTAAGTGTTTTCACTGAATTAATTAAAATTGTGTTCCTTCCAGGCGAGTGTTTCTATGGTTGGTTAGAACCTTTGTTGGCCAGAATAGCGGAGAACTACACTGCCGTCGTGAGTCCAGATATTGCGTCCATAGATATGAACACGTTTGAATTCAGCAAACCTTCTCCTTATGGAAGTAACCACAACCGTGGAAATTTTGACTGGAGCCTTTCATTTGGCTGGGAATCACTTCCTGATCATGAGAGGCAAAGAAGGAAAGATGAAACCTACCCAATTAAGTAAGATGATTGCTCTCAAAGTCTCATATACAGTTCAATTATTTGAATATGTATGCACTCTGCTTTTTACAGTAATTGCCTCTAAGGCAATTCACACTAACAAAATAAAGAACACACCATTCTATATGTAGGGAACTGAAAAATCATTTATGTACTTACTTGTGAGGTTACCGAGTAGGAAGTAGAATTAAGTGAGCTCTTATGTCCTCCTCATAATCATTACTTAAGAATCTCTAAGCTTGGTTAGAAGACAATAATTTTGCTCTGCTGGGAAAGGATACTTAAAGCATTTCTCCTCCCCCCACAAAAGCTTGACTCTGAAGATAGCATTTTTAGTTTTTATCAATCTGTATGAAAGCTTTGCAATTATGATTTCTCTTTAATTTGTGAATTTAATTCAGTTGCTCTTAAAATATGTTTTTCTTGACTTTTATAACAAAGTTTGACAATGGTTATTTTTCAGAACACCCACTTTTGCAGGAGGCCTTTTTTCCATATCAAAAGAATATTTTGAATATATTGGAACTTATGATGAAGAAATGGAAATCTGGGGAGGTGAAAATATAGAAATGTCTTTCAGAGTAAGTTTATAAATATAGCACACATATTAAAGAATAAAATATATTCTTTTAATTGGCTGATGCAGATTATCATGGGTGTGTGCAGTCTTTACTTTTTGTGCTTTCTAAAATTAAATTGCTAGAAATTTTATAATAAGGATATTTCCTTTTAAAATGTAATTTAAAATATTTATTCATTGCTGCGAATCTAACAAGAGGAATCATTTAAACGCCTGTGTCCAGGCAGTAACACCAGTTAATGCCCTCGTAGCTACTGAATTCCAGCCAAGATAAATATAATTAAATCTAGTGCTTCAGGAAATGAGTTGATTACCAAGGGGGTCAGAATGGAAAAACATTTATGTATAATTGTAAAGGATATTGAACTTAATTCTTTTTCCCCTATATATATTAAAAGTTAATGTAAGAAACAAAACAAAGGCTTTGGATGATCTCCACATGTACTTATTTGATTACATTAGTTCATTTTCTGCATGACTTTCTCATTCATTTTTCATCCCTTAGGCTGGAATGTAGTGGAAAAAGATCTGAACTAGGAGTTAGAAGATTTAAGTTTTAACTCTGGCTCCATCACATAATGGCAGTTTATTACTGAGTTTTCTCATTTGTTGAAAAAAGAAAAAAGGGAGAGAATATGATCACTTGCCCTAATACTAGCACATTCTATTAGGCATGACTTCATTTTAGATTTGCTTCTTTGTGATTATTTATGGCAGAACCAATTTGATATTTAAGTGACTAGGTATTGATATCATGATTTGCCATTTTATTTAGAGTTAATGCAAATAAGCTTTTTTGACTCTATCTCTAAATAGGTATGTATGTGTTTTTATAATGACCAACTACTTCACAAGTTTAGTAGGTTGTTCTTTGGTAATAATGGCTATCTGGAATTGTTTCTTGATTACAAAATTGAATATGCAAGGGGTAAATAGAGTCTCCAAGACTGCTAGTTTATGCCATGGAAGAGAGAATCTGTTGTTCAAGTGACTATGTAAGTTGTATAAGAAGATGGAAGTCAGATGCAGAAGAGCCTTTGGTCTTCTATGTATATTGGAGAGCTTGCGTAATTGTTTGCAAGAAAAGAAATTTGGGGATTCATTTTTATGAAAGATCTGAAATGACTTTTTATTTAATTACTTTCTGAAAATATGTTCTTGTTGTCTTTAGTGTTTGTACCATTTAATAAAATCGTTCTTTATATTTAAGAACTTAAGTTGAACTGGCAGAGGACAGAGACTATTTGTGAAGTTGTAATAAATCTCTTTCCTATATTTTGGTTTTATTAATATCTTAAAGGTGAGCTTAAAAGCAACACTTTGATTTTTCTAAAATACTGTAAATTTAAACAAATATCATTAATTATCAGGTATGGCAATGTGGTGGGCAGTTGGAGATTATGCCTTGCTCTGTTGTTGGACATGTTTTTCGCAGCAAAAGCCCTCATTCCTTTCCAAAAGGCACTCAGGTGATTGCTCGCAACCAAGTTCGCCTTGCAGAAGTCTGGATGGATGAATACAAGGAAATATTTTATAGGAGAAACACAGATGCAGCAAAAATTGTTAAACAAGTAAGTTAGAGCTAAGTAATTAGGTTACAGTAAAAATTTACACCAAGTTCATGTATGCTTTTATTTATTTGAGTCATTAAAGAGTTATTTTTGAAACTCTGTGCTTTAATTCTTACAATGTATAACTTATTTATGCCGGGTTTCTCTTTTTTTAAGGAAAAATTGAGTAAACTACTTTTAAAAAAATTTAGAGGGGCCAGTCTGGTGGCGTAGCAGTTAAGTTTGTGCACTCTGCTTCTGGCAGCCCAGGGTTTCTGGGTTCCAATCCCAGGAGCGGATGGACACACTGCCTGTCAAACCATGCCGTGGTCGCGTCCCATATAAAGTAGAGGAAGATGGGCACAGATGTTAGCCCAGGGCCAGTCTTCCTCAGCAAAAAGAGGAGGATTGACAACAGATGTTAGCTCAGGGCTAACCTTCCTCACACACACACACAAAAAGGCATTCTACTTGTTTCCCTTTTAATCTGGAAGATATTTAGTTTTTGTAACTGCTGTGGTTCAGTATTTTATTCAAAATTAAGTGGAACCAATTTTCACTGGTTTTAGGTGATGTAATTAACACCTACATCAAGGTGCTAAGTGGCTTTTTGAACTGGAAATGGAGACAGTGTCAGAATCTGGCAGGAGAATGAACCAGGAGTTATCAAGTCTTTTTCATTTCAAGTTCTGGTTCCACTACTCACTGGAGGGGTTACCTTGGCAATGCGCCTTGAGACTGTAAAATGGGGATGGCACTTTGTAGAGTGGCTGGGAGTGAGAGGTTGGCCGGACATGGGGTGTGTACTCAGCCAAGTTTCTTCTCTCTCCTTCTCTGTCTTGAGAGGTGAAATACTTGCCTATCTCCCAGAGTAGCTGTGAAATAAGGAAATAACTGCTAACAAATGTACGACACTGTTGTTGCTATTGACTTGTCATAGATAAAAGCTCTGCAGAATCATGATGCCTAATACATTAGATCTGGGTTCCAGCTGTTTTAATATTGGGTGTGGTAAATGAACTAGGCAGTGTAAGAACATACTTCAGTGAATGGCACCCAACTCTTTGTAAGAAACAGTGCTGATTTGTGGGTATGGGTATGTACTGGGATTAAAGGGCATCAACATTTGGACTGTCATAAAGAAAGATCTAGTAACCTCTTTCCACCTTTTCTTCTCTCTCCAGTGTCTCCCTGTAACCTGTCAGTAGTATGCAAAGTCAGGTCACTGCTGGGTTAGATCTCTGTTTTTACCCAAGGCCACCAAGACAAGTTGGGCAGGTGGTGTCCTGCACAAGGGTACTTAGCTAAGCAGGCAAGTGGGTGCTAAATACAGCTTATGCTCTCTTGTCACCCACGAAGGGGCCAGTGAGCCAGCAAACCCTTGTTTTTACCACAGGGCAAATTGATCTAGGTGGTAAAATGCTTAAGCTGGCCAGAAGTCTTTTACAGTTTCAGACTTTTTGCTAAAACACCTTGGTTCAAGACATTGAAGTTGGCAGAGAAAATATTTTTCTTAACTGAATTGATAAGCTTGAGTGTTTACTTTTTCATAGATTCAGGTACCAAATGTAATATAATTTTTCTTTTAAATTTTGCCTGTAGACCAAATACCTTTTCAGTTTAATAGTGCTCTTTAAAAAAAAAATTGTGAAATAAAATGCAATTAATTAAAAACTTGCCTTTTTCTGCTTATACATTATTACTGTTAGGATATCACTGGGGATACTATTAGGAGTAAGCAACACCCTTAAAACTAAAAAAGTTATTCCCAACTGTTGTTGGGAAAAAAAAAAAACAAACAAACTGTTTTGTGGTCTTGACTAGAGAAAAGATATAAATTACATTATGTGTTAGCACTGTTTCTCTATACCTGCTTTCTCACATCTCACTTTACAGATCACTCTTGGGTATAAAATTGGGATCAGTTTTGGATGTTGCCACTACAATTTCTTTGCCCACAGCATTTTGCTGGAGATCTTTGTCCTGTGGGGGAGATTTGTGGCAAAAAGGAAGAAAAAAGTAGCACTATGTCAGCCCCACAGTGGTACCTGGTTCTCTGTACAGCCGGAAACAAGCAGCAGGCATCCTTGCTGCCTGAATGAGTGGTGAATGCAGTTAAATTGCATCTAGCATTTTGGCCTAGAATATTTTTTTTTAATCCCTAAATAAAAATACAAATAGTAGCATCCGAAGTACTTTATCAATGCTGTTTTGATTAAGCATTCCCTTCACTTCTCATCTTTCTCCAGAAATCATTTGGTGATCTTTCAAAAAGATTTGAAATAAAGCACCGCCTTCAATGTAAAAATTTTACATGGTATCTGAACAATATTTATCCAGAAGTATATGTGCCAGACCTTAATCCTGTTATATCTGGATATGTGAGTATTTTCCTGTTCCTTTGTACTTGGTATAGTCCTTACCACCAACATTTATGTGGTTCAGGGAAAATTGCTGAAATACTTTCTGGTTTATTGCTTTTGAGATTTTACATTATTGTTAACAGTACTTCCTGAAATTAATTGCAAAAATATATACCACATAGATTTGAAAATTTATTTTTATAACTTGAAAATTTTCCTTTAGATTAAACGCTCTGGTCATCCTCTATGTCTGGATGTTGGAGAAAATAATCAAGGAGGCAAACCGTTAATTTTGTATACGTGTCATGGACTTGGGGGAAACCAGGTGAGCACTGCACTAAAAATCCTCCCTCCTCATTAGCACCTACAAACACCAGTGAGTTGTTACGTGTTTTCCAGAAGTCCTCAATCAGTTTTATATTCAGGTCAACTGGTCTGTGAAATGTTTTTAGATTAAGTTTGTCAATTAATATTGAAGTTGCAGAGCACTTTATTTTGATTTTCTTTCTGGCTCTGAAAACAGTTTGAACTTACCCATTCAATAATAGAAAGGCAAATGAGAAAGTAATAGAATAATGCTATTTGAAATAAAAAACAGGATCTCCTATGCGGATCTTTGATGTTGCATGACTACTGGCATGGTTATTTTGCAGATTTTTACATAAAGGCTATATTTAACTGGATTCAGTAGCAAATGACATCAAGTGCTAATACCAAAAGAGCAGCAGTATAAGTTATTTTTGTAGACCATGATATTGTTTCAATATGTTCTAAAAAAATGGATGTTCTTGATTCTCCTTGATTGATGACCTTTCTGCTTGTTATACACTCTGTTTTACTTACTAAGACTCAAATGTGAAATGTCACTGACTATTTGGCCTACTATGGGTAGAGAACATATTAAAATATTGTTTCTAGTTTTTTGCTGCCTTTCCTTACCTTTTACAAGTTAACTCCTGGAAGGATTAAACTTTTTCTCTCATTTGTTCATTCAGCAAATTCACTGAGAGACCCCTGCGTGCCAGGTACTCTGCTGGGTTCAAGCAATTTAGATTCTAGCTCCTTCAGGAAATCTGCATTTCAAAACCAGAGATTAGGGACTGGCCCGGTGGCATAGTGGTTAAGTTTGCGCTCTCCACTTTGGCGGCCCAGGGTTCACAGGTTCGGATCCTGGGCACGGATCTGTGCACCGCTTGTCAAGCCATGCTGTGGCGGAGTCCCACATATAAAGTAGAGGAAGATGGGCATGGATGTTAGCCCAGGGCCAATCTTCCTCAGCAAGAAGAGGAGGATTGGCAATGGATGTTAGTTCAGGGCTAAGCTTCCTCACCAAAAATAAAATTAAAACAAACAAACAAAAAGACCTGAGGTTACGGTCAGGATGTCTGTGATAAAGCATTCACAGTGCTCTGTGGGTATGGAGGAGGTCATGTGAGTTAGACTGGCTGCCCATACATTTTCCTGGGAAAGATGACATTTGGAAACATTTTTTGAAAGATATATAGGAGTTAGTGAGGTGGCTGGTGGGAATGAGAATGGAGTGAGAAAAGTGTGAAGAAAGGTATACTAAGGAGAGGAGCTGGTATGTCTTTTTTCTGGAATTTCGAGGTATTTTGGTGTAGAGTGCAAGATGTGTGTGGAGGATTTTCACACTATTAAATACTCATGATGACCTATTTTAACAGGATGGGACTTTGATGATGTCAGTTTTAAGAAGAAAGGGTCAGTTTATCTCCTGGCCCATGCTCTTCCATGTTTCTTCCTACTCATCAGTTTCAGCTCTATCTAGTTCTAATCCTTACTCACTAAAACCTATCAGTGTACTGAGGGTAGATGACGCAGATGCCCAGAAGCCTTAGCTAATGAGCAGGATCCATTGCTGCATGGTTAAGGTGTCATTCTGAAATGAGATGGAGATACACACACACAGATATACATGCATGCATATATACCTATATCTATTTACATATATATCTATGTATATATGTGTGTTTATGTGTATACTTATATATGCATATTTAAAAATTTTTCTAATTGCATAAATAATAGTATTCTTTTGGAAATAACACTGGACTATGCTAGTAAAAATTAAGGTTTTGAGCAATGAGAAATATTTCCTCATTTGTAAAAATCTTATCACTAAATATAAATACTTATAATTTTCTCTCAGACTTCCTCTAACATTACATGTATTTTATCAAAAAAGTTGAAGATATATTTTATACATTTTGTCTGTTTTTCTCTTTTCATTGCCATAAAGATATTTTTATAGTTTTGTCTCTAATTTTTAAAGTATAAATGGAATACATCTGTCTTTTAGAAATTTGGGGATGGAGAAATAATTCACATATTTTTTTCCACAAATATTTGTCTAGAGCCTATAATGTAACTTGCACTGTTATAGGAGTGAAAGAGGCGAAGTCCCTATCTCGTAAAGCTTGTGTTCTAGAAGGAAAGAAAAGAAATAAATATGTAACTCTGGGTATGAAGACAAATAAAGCAGCGTAGGGGGATAATGTGTGTGTGGAGGTGGGGGTTGTTTTCAATATTCAGGAAGACCTTTTTGTGGTCTTAGAGTGGAGGCCTGAAGGAGTTAGGAGAGGAACTGTGTTCCAGGAGGAGAACATCCTGGCAGGGGGAGTGCATGGCCAGAGGCCCAGTGGCAGGTCAGTGGAGCAAGCGGAAAGCCAGTGTGGCTGGAGGTGAGTGAGCAGGAAGAAAGGAGTGGGAAATGAGTTCAGAGACATCAATAAGGGGCCTGGTCATATAAGGCTTTGCAGACCTCGTTAAGGAATGTGGATTTAATTCTGAGTGTGACAGAAGCCATCTAAGGGTTTTGAGCAGGAGAATAATATTTTCTGGTTTATATTTTAAGAAGATGACTCTGGCTTCTATCACTGTAACTTAGCCATTGATTTTATTTCGGTTTCCTTTAAATTTTATTTTCAATCAAGCATTTCTTTTAAACTACTTTGAGAATTTTAGTTCCTTGAGTGCTCAAAGTTTTTGAGATATCATCTAATTTGATCATTTCCTCATGCTCCTTTCTACTGTTTTGAACAAATAATGATATTTTTATAACATAAAGCTTGATTGTACCAGTTTGTGTATAATGCCAGGTAAAAATAAATATTTTGATTATGTGACTAAATTGACATATACTGGTGCAATACAATTTAAGTTAGTATGGCTTTGTGACACTTAATGCTTTGGTTCTTCCACTTTCTCTTCCAGGGTATTTGTCCTGGTTCTAAGTTGTAAGTCTCTCCAGTGTTCTCAGCTAGCTAATTATGTACTCTTTGGTTGCCTAAGTATCTTCAGCTGTTTTCCATTCCTTATAAATTCCCTTTAATGATTTTTTTAATAATATGAGTGAAGTAAAATACTGGACAGCCTTTCTTATCATCTTTGAGATCCCAAAGTTTATCTTTCTTAAAGAAGTCTAGCCAGAGTGCTATTTTCATGATCTAAACCCATTTTCTTTCAATGTCTCCATCTGAAGAAATACCAGTTATAAAAATAACTGATATTATATTTGTGGAAGGAGATAAATTAAGCATGAGACTAAGACCAGGGGAACTCGAGTAATTCAGCTAATGTTTGTGGAGTGCCTACTCTAATACACGTAAATGGTTTAGAACAGTCCCTGCCTAGCGCATAAGAAGGGCTCAATAAATATTGGTGCTGAGACTAGTATTTCGTTGTTGACAATCAATTTTGTTCACTTACTTTATCTTTGGATTGTGAACATTATGAAATATTTGATTTTTAGTAGAAATTATTACTAGATACACTGCCTGACTTTGTTCTATGGGGAAGTCAGCTACACACACAATGTGAATAGAGCTCTACAAAGGTTATCTCTGATGGACTGTAGGAACCCTGAAAAGGGTATAATTTTGTGCAGTATGACAAATTCAGGGAAAACTAAAGAGGAAGGTAATATTTGAATTGGCTTTTGGAGGATGAAAAGGAGTTAGCTAGGCAGAGAAGAATCCAGAAGGATATTCTAGGCAGAGCACAGTAAAGCCAAGTCTTAGAGTTATGGATACATGTGTTCTGCATTGGTAGAATTGTGTGAAAGGAGCCTAGTATATAATTGAGGCAATAGTTGATGTAAGATTGAAAATAGAAGATTTCATGTACCAGTTAAGGAGTGTGGGCTTTATCTTAGCAATAGCCGTGAGTCACTTAAGAAGAGGAGGTAGGGAATCAAACCAGTGTTATAAAAGACTAACTGGCAGCAGAGTGGATTGGATTATAAGAGCAGAAATTGGAGGTAGCTGGAGATGTTGCAGTAGAGATTTTGAGTGCCTGAACAAGAGAGAGAAGCATCAATAATAGTAACAATAGCTAAAATGTATGAAATGCTTTCCATGTACCAGTTATTGTTCTCAGTGTCACACATGTATTAACCCATTTATCCTCATAACTGTATGGGGTAGAAGCTATTAAATTACCCATTTTACAAGCAAGAAAACTGAGACATGGAGAGTACTCCATGTAAATGTTCCTAGTTTAAATGAAAATGCTATTAATTTAGATGAATAAGAGAGAAAGAATACTTGTGGGGAGAACGAGGCAGTTAATGTGTTTGCTAAAAGTTTCCAGGCCTTTTTCTGTGGTGTACAGGTCCTAGCTTCCATCCTAAGTGAGAACTTCCAATTTCTGATATGGGAAGCAAGATAATACCTTCTTAATTAAGTAACTATGTGCTGGTTGATAGGCTGGAGAAAGGGTATAGTAATCGTCCATCATAAAAACTCAGCTTAATTTCTGATACCTATTTGTATTGTATTATTTTGTTGAAGTACAGATGACTTCATTATTCAGTTAGTTGCTGATTTTTTTCTTATTGGACCATTATTTTGCAACTGAGGATATAGGATGCTTTTGTCAGTAACAGCATTTTTCCTTTTACAGTACTTTGAATACTCTGCTCAACATGAAATTCGGCATAACATCCAGAAGGAATTATGTCTTCATGCTGCTCAAGGTCTTGTTCAGCTGAAGGCATGTACCTACAAAGGTCACAAAACAGTTGCCACTGGAGAACAGATATGGGAGATCCAGAAGGTACCTCAGTACAATTAATTCGCCTCTTTATATAATTATTTTGATTAGCTCTAATTGCTTATCTGGGAAAATGCATGAAACGTAGTATATTAACATTATCTATCAGAATTTTTCTGTCTTTGTTAACTTTGTTATTATGTATGTCTACCCATGTGATAAGAGAGAATATATCTGTGAATTAAGTAACTCTTATGAATGAAATAATGGTAAAGTTGCTTAGTTAAATCATGGTTTATGCAGATCAGCACTTCTGTGAATAATTAATAATAGTTGCCCGTATTTGTCTTTTTAGAGTTTCTTATAATGCTGGCAGAGAGGAAAAAAATAATTATTTCTTACCTAAAGTGATTCTTTCCTCCCTGTTTTAGTACTTTTTAATTAACCTAGAATTGAGAAAATACATGAAAGGTCTTGTCTGTTTTTAAACATATGTTTTAAGGCTTAGCTGGAACATAGCAATTTTTACCTGAAAATTGTTTTGTGCAATGCTAGAAGACTATAAGACTGACTTTTATAAGTTATGATTTTTTAAAGAGTTTGTCACTTATAGATATATCAGTGGAATGTTTCCTGTTTGAAAACTTGATTCAGACCTTGCTCTGTATACCTCTCTTCATTTATGTAATATGTTCTGTGAATTGAACAGTAGTGGCATAAATGGTGTTGTTTACCAGAAACTGACAAGATTTTTTCAAACATAGTTGATCTTAGAAAGATTAAAAATTTGGTATGCAGTTCTCCCTTTAGCTTCGATGAGACTATGAAGTAGTTTTCATATTTATCAGTTGACAGTGAGTCTTGAAACTTAATGTCTGTTTTTTTTCCCTTTTATTCTAGGATCAACTTCTATATAATCCATTCTTAAAAATGTGCCTTTCAGCAAGTGGAGAGCATCCAAGCTTAGTGTCATGCAATCCATCAGATCCACTCCAAAAATGGATTTTTAGCCAAAATGATTAAGTGTTCCTTAAAATTAAGGAGTTGTAAAAGGAGATATTCTTTCTCATAAAACTGTGACTAGGCATACACTGTAGTTTTTGAAAATTATGCAAAAGCAGCTAATTGTAACTTATTCCAAGTGCATTTTTCTTATTTATATCTTAAAATGTCTATGTAGCACTGCTACAGAAATCCCTTAAGTTTCCGTTTCAAAGCACAATAGCTAGTAATACCAAAGACTATTTTGAAATATCCAGATGTAGGGGAAGAGATGTTTACAGTATGATGAAAATAATTTTCCAAGGAAACTGATATTTGTGTGTTTTGTACACTTGAGGATATGCATAGCTACATTCACACACTGACAATTTAAAATACTTCTAGTTTTTGGGGGGGAGGAAGAAAGATTTGATACTGTATTTTTTTAACTACATAGAAGTGGATCAATGAAGGTCAAACATTGGCCTTTGTGTACAAACCAGGAAATTTTTATAGATCTAGAATTTATTATATAAAAATTCAGGTAAACTTTTTTTGCCTTTTGTTTACTTATCTATTAAGTGTTTCCTTAAACGTGAAATTAGATGAATAAGGAGAAGAATATTTTTAACCCTTCAATTTCTTGGCAAATTTTACAATATTTTTTAGTCTGAAGCCCACTTGACTTCAAGCACTTAAGCCTTCCTTAAAAGACATTTCTTAAATAACTATACTGTGTGTTTTCCCGAAGCAATTAAAAAAAATTTGTAAGTTACTATCTGTTGAAAAGTTGTCTTTTTCCTTTCTCCTAGTCTTTTTTCTTGCCAGAATTCACCAATCTTGAATGTTTGTGAAATTGAATTTCAAATGCAGAATATTTGACTCATTTAAAGCTAAATTTTTTTGTTACTGATTCTATTATAGATTGTCTTTGTAATGATTTTTTTTCATCAAAAAAATATTTCTTGTTTCTGTCTATTTGGAAAACACAATAAAACAAATCCTTTTCACTACTGGGATTATTTAAGTTTTTTTCTTTTTTGGATAAAATATATAATTGATAATAGGTGGGTGAAGAATGAATTTTGTATACTGAATTTCTAAGCACTGATTGTAGAGCCATCAGATGTTTCTTAAGGAAAACTCAAACATTTGATAGTAGTGACATAAAAAATGGAGACTGGAGAAGATTCTATGTTAGATATTTAGAAAATTTTGTAATAATTTCTGATAACTTTCCTTGACATCTGATAGGGTAATTTTTTAAAGACGTGATGCTTACTTAGGAGATTTAACACTTTTTTCTTTTTGGTCATTTTATATATAGGTCTCTTGTATTCTTATTTAAGAAGTAAAGTATATTGGCTTCTTACTTTATTCTGGCAGAGCCTCAATTGTACGAAAAGAAAATATTTTTAAATTATTGGTCCCATCTCATTGTGACTTTGAACTTGTATTTAAAAACCTGCATTCTTTAATTTATTACAATGCCAACTTTTATTTCAATTGAACTAACATTTATTGTGTTTCTAACTTTGTGCCAGAAGTTATGGTAAACAGAGTAAGACTTATATTGCCTTTGAGCTGAGATCTTACAGAGTAGAAAGAGAAATAATTTTAAAATAGCATAGTGAGTGACATTCTGATGTTATATTTTATGATGCAGATGACCGCTCACTATTCATAGTTAATATTTCTTTAATAGGTAAAGATATTTCTTTATTACTGTAGCTCATACTGATATGTATTGTGAAATATACACTAGTGCCCACTTACATGTACAATTTCTGTTTCTCAATTTGTTACTCTAGAGTGAACATCTGGGAGCAAATACTGCTCTTGGAGTTTGTTATATCTCACAAAACAAAACAAATTTTCAAAGATATTTTATAAATGAACTTAAGCGTATATTTTTTTTTAAAAAAAGACAAATCTGAGTGCCCTTTGTGTATTAGTCATGTGTTGTCATGTCAACATCCAACCAAAATCTATTTAGATTAGGTTGATTTAATTATGGCTGTGTTAAATGCATTCACAGGAAGAGTCCTTCTTACCTGACTTGGGAGCCTCAGGCTGTTGCTCAAGTGTCATGTAACTTCGTTTCATTAGGGATTTGTCCTTCCGGGTGAGGGTAGTGTCTTTGAAAAGTCTGAGTTTTGAAACAATGCTGACAGGAAGTTATGGAGCCTGGTTGCTGTCCATCTGAGAGATTTGAATGCACTCAGGTGTGAATTTGTGAAACTCTTGTTCGGTTTGAAGCTACCATGGCAAACGGTTTAGTTGCTGCAGAAAATCTGGCATGTTGCCTTCATTCCAGAGGACCAAGTCCCAAGAACTCTAGATTGGTAAGCTGCACTGCCAAATCTGCCAGAGTCAACCTGATGGGTAGGCTCACTGAAAACTGGGACATGACCACACAATTAACCATAGGAGAAAATAAGCAATACACTGAAATTGCCTATTGTAGAATCAATGATGCTGAACTTCTAGGTAGCCATATTGCCAGAGAATTGGCCTTACTGTTGATAGACAATTTAATTAAATAATATATAAACCATCAAAATATCAGTGCAAAAAATAGGGAGCTGCTATTTCTGAGAAAATGTGAATGCTTTGGGAAAACTTGAAAAAGTCAAATTCTTAAAAAAAATGCTGCTAAGTTATGCACATATAAGAACTGTAAAGGATAGGGAAAACAAAAATAGGAAGGTTCTGCACTCAAATTGTTTCACAGTTGACTTTAAAGAATGCAAAATGAAGCATCTTCAGATGATGCACTTTTAGTGTGGTTTGTGCAGGAAAGATGTTGCATAATTCTCATAAACCAATTCATACTCAAATAAAAGGCCTAGCCTTACACGAAATATTTGTGAAGGAATTAATATGCATATAAATATAGGAGTGTCTGTGTGTGTTTTAAGTTAAAAATATTTGATATGTATCTTTTTTATGGCTTACTATTTTAACTACCTTTTTCAAATCATCAATCAACTATCAGCCCAATTGCTTTGGAGAAGAGTTTTCTTTTGCACACATATATAGTCACTATTGCTGTTTAATCTTCAGCTCTAGTCTTTAACAATATTTAGGAAATATCTTTTGTATTTTTGTAATTGTAGTAGGCATCAGGGACTAATGATACACAAAATGGGCCCTATCTTCAAGAAGTTTACAGTCCAGTAATGTGGTTATCAGTGAGGTATCATAACAATGATATTTTGGAAAGAAATAGTCCATAATGGAGTCAACACCTTCAGCCTCTGGTGAGTCCATTGCCAGGACCTAGAAGAGAATACAGAGGTGCCTGTATTTTAGAGGTAAATAACTAGAGTAATGCTTCTTAAACTTTATTGTGCACACATAGGGATCTTATTAAAATGCAGTTTCTGATTCATTAAGTTTGGGTTAGATCCTTTGATTTTGTATTTCTGATAAGCTCTTATGATGCCAAGGCAGCTGGTACTAGAACCACACTTTGAATAGGAAGACTGCCCATTGAACCAATGCTTAGAGTGTTTTGAGACTACCGTGATGACTTCTATCATGCTTCACATCCCTGATTACTTCAGACACTGCCATGAGTCTATGCGCTGTTGTCCATTATTGCTATTATGGTTCCCTGGAAACTCCTACATCCTTTGTACATCCCTAAGTTGATCAATTTCCCCACCCCCCCATCATCTTATACTCTACCAGCTTCTGCTGCTGTTCTTTGATCAGAAAATTCCATCATATCGACAACCTGATCTCTGAAAATTCTATTAATTGTCTTACGTTAACTGAAATTGGACATCTGAGGATACTTCTTCCTATTTCAGTGAGGTCTATTGTTTTTTTTTGTTATCTACCATTCCTCTTGTGTTTCAAGGTGAGGATTTGGAGTAGGTATGTCCTTTCTTCAAAAATGCCCCAGGAAGCCCATGCCATGTGGATATATTATCCTCCACCCCTTCTTGCTGCTATCAGCTACGAATCTATAGGTTATTTCTCTCAATCCATTCCCTCCATTCATTGATACTTTAGTTCTTGTTTGACTTTCTTTGTACTCCTACTTCCATCATCCTCATGAGTGACTTCAGTATTCATGCAGATGCCTCTGGCATCCGTTACTTGACCACCATATTTCCTTCCATCAGCCACACTCTCCCTTATCATCACTAGTAACCGTTTCTTCTCTGACAGCTTAATCACTCAGAAACTCTCTTGACTGCCACGTCCTGTCCTTCTAGCTCGTTTATACTAGTTCTTCCTCTTAAAAAACCTTTTCCTACCTCTTTGAGACCTTCAAACCATAGACCTTGGTACTTTTTCACTATCATTCTCCTCTAGTCCACACTTGTCTCCTGATCCAGAATGGTTTCAATATTTCATCATTATAATAATTCTCACTATCAACTCACATACCCTTTTCTCCATCATGCTTACTGGAAACTTATTTTACAAAGTATTTGCATCCTTTACCTGTGCACCCAAACAGTTGTCATCCTGGGGTGACACCTTCACCATCATTCTAGAGATAAGCCTTTACCTCTCTCTCTCTCATGTTGGGTCTCCAGTCTTGTGGATTCTATGCCTTCCTCTTTCTTAGTTTACTTCCTCATTTTGGAGGAGTGCATGATGCAGTAACTTTCTAGGGAAGAGTTCAAGATGCATACATTTTTTTGAGAGCTTTATATCTGAAAATACCTTTATTCTACACTCACAATGAATAAGTTTGGCTGAGTGTAGATTTCTTGGTTGGAAATCATTTTTTTAAATTAGTATTTCAAAGGTGTTGCTCCGTTTTCTTCTAAATTTCAGTATTGAAAAGTCCAATGCATTTTTGATTCTTGGATTCTTTGTTAGTGGTCTTATTTTTTTCTCGGGAAACTTAGAGATCTCCTATTTGTTCTAATATTCTGGAACTTCACAGTGTTATATAGCTATACATTTTGCTGGGCTTTTTAAATACTCATGTATTTCAATTTTGAGAAATTTTCCAAATATTTCTTAATTTTATCTCTTTTGTATTCTTAGTTTCTTTCTGGAAGTCTTATTATATCAGACCCCTAATATATTGCTCTTCCAATATATTTGGAAGGACACTTTTTTCACTTGTATTCCACATCTTTGCCTATTCTATTTTCTAGGAGATATTCTTGATGTATTCTTCTAAGCCTTTTATTGAGTTTTTAAATTTCTATCATTTATAATTTCCAAGAGCACATCCTGTTCTCTGAATGCTTCTTGTATACTTGTTATTTTGTATTCTGTTATCTTGTATTCTGTTGTTTTATGAATGTGATTTTTCTTTTATCTTGCTAAGTTTATTAATAGTAGTTTTTAAAGTTTTCATCTACTTGCATAGACTGTTTCCTCTGAGCTGCATTTTTTATTTTCCTGTTGGTTTTACTCTGCATTTTGTAATACTTTCCCCAAATGTCTGGTGAAACTTGTCTGTTTATCTTTAACAGTGGACCACTGAATGCTTACTAGAAAGCTCTGTAGTATGGAGAGGACTTGTTGACTGTGGTCTTTCCTATAGGAAACTGTGACATGTTTCCCTTGTATGGGGAAACAAAATGGCTGGTTAGATCCACAGAGAAGAATCTTTCAGTCACCTTCCTGAAGGGTGAAAACCTAACTGCCATTGGGAGAAGAGGGCTGGGGATGTATTTTCAATATCAGATTCCTATCCTCAAACGTGCTTGGTGTTCCCTGTTCTAGAGACCCTCTCTATTTTACCCTCTCTGGTGAGTGAATCTCTAGGCTTCTACTTGGGTGTGGGAAAGGATCTAAAGGTCTAACTAACTGGCAAATAGACTTGTAGCTAGTCCTCCTCTCCTGACTCCATTTTCTCCCTCACTTCCAGAGGCACTTGGTACCACCAGTTCTTGATCCTTTCAGGGGTCTTGCAGTGCAGAATGGGTTGATTACTGCTCTGCTTTCTCCGCTGCTAGCTTTGGATTAATCTTTCTCCATTCTGTTGACATTCATTATTAATTGACTTACATTCCAAACACCAAAATTTTGTCAGTGAGCCTCTCCTACTCTTTCTCTCTATGGATTTATGATTTTTCTCTATATCTTTATTGTCATTTTCATGAGATTTTGGAAGGAACCACAATAAAATGAGGGCTGAATCTGGTATTCTTAATGAAAAACCTCCATTTATTCTTCAATGACCTCCAGTCTATCTTTTGTCACTAACAATTTCCAAGTCGCCAAATCCATTATCTCTTTTTCTGTCCTTAAATATCTAAGCTCTGCAGCATTTGAAATGATTGACTACAACCTCATTTTTGAAACTCCCTCCTTTCTGGGCTTCTATGGCACTACAAGCTTCTGTCTCCAGTCCTACTGCCCTTCTCCAACCCATCCTATCTCACACAAACTAAGATGATCTCTTAACTAATTCCCCTAATTTTTTGTCATTCTTCTAGCTGATTTTTTTCACAGTAACAAAGTTTGCTTTTTAAATAAAAAACACATTGCTCCTCTGCTTTTGTCATTTTCCAAGGGCTTCTATGTTCTTAGAATAAAATCTATACTCCTGACCACAGCCTACAGGGTTGACCTATAGGTGTGACCCAGTTCTATCTATTTCTCCTGCCTCATCTGGGACCACTTTTCCTCTGGCTCCTTGTGCTCCAGACACAGCAGTAGTCTCTTCTGTTTGTCTCATGTTGAGCTCGTTCTTGCGTCAGAGCCTATGTTTTCTTTGTCTGGATGCTCTTCGTAACAATACCTTTTACATGTTTCAGGTCTCAGCACCCTTTATGAAGTAACTCAGTCACTACTGCATCACCCTGTTTATTTCCTTCATTACATTTACCACTACCTGAAATCATTATCTTACTTTGTGTGTGAACTTGTCTTTTGTCTCCACTAAAATGTCAGCGTCATGAAGGCAAGGTAAGAAGCAATGAAATACATGTCACATTGCAAATGAGGTAATTCAGTAATTCTTCCACATTAAACAACTCTGTAATTTTCAAGAAATACTTGTATTAAACACAGAATGGGTGCCAATGGCAAACGGCTATGAGCATATAAATGGAAAATGAGGAGGAAAAATAGGTAAAAAAGAACAACAACAAAGAGGGATTTTGCTTGGACTGATGAAAATAGAGCCAAATTAAAAAAAAAAATCTTGATAGGAAAAATTACCTGAGTCTATACATTATTTCTTCAAAAGATATTTTGCGGAGAACATAAATTTATTTATAAAATTCTGTGATACAAGAATAACAGAACCAAACAATAAAGGTACTGTAAACAGTAAGTCTATGAAACCCATTACCTAAAGAATTTATGTGGGTGAAAATTTTTAGGAAATATAAAGTAGACTCAGCAGAATTAATGACTGATAAATTCACAATTGATAAGAAAAAGTAGGATGTGTAGCAAGTCCCCAAGCTTTTAGAGTGACAAGGAAGATGACAGCATCTCCCCAAATATATCCCTGAATATTACATTAATCACAGACAAAATACTTCCTTGAATGTTAGTTATGAGAGTGTTTGTTTCTACTTAACAATTTCTTAATTTTAAGGTATTCCTTTAGAATCTCAGCCATCCACTGTGTAAATTATTATGGGAGGAAGCTAATTTTTTTCTAGTGGAAATTTTGAAAATGTTTCTCCATTTAAAACATAACATTAATTGTGAAAAATATTTTTCTTTGAAAATATGAATGGAATTCAGGGCGTTAAATAAAAGTTACATTCAGTAACTTATTTTTTTAAAAAAGACCAAATAACTTCTATTTATTTGTGAAATCCTTGTTAACTGGAAGGATCATTATTTCTGTTATTCTGTATTAGAGTGCTTTTATTATTTTATTTTTCCATCAGAGTTCTTATTGCCAGAAATAGAAATTAACTCTGGATGATTTGGGGGAAAAAGGAATTTGCTGAAAGGGTATTGAGTAGTTCACAGAATCATTTGGAACACTGGAGAAAAGTCTAGAAAAATGGGCAGGATAAAGCAAAGTGAACAGCTTTGAAGATAAAATTATGCTGCAGAACATGTCTGGTGAGGATACTGTTTCCACTGCCACCAAACACCAGATGACTGGTTTGTACCTCTCATTCCCCTGGCATTGGCAATGCCCACTGCTGACGCTGGCTACTGGATGACCCCCCCCCCCCCCCCCCCCGCTATAGCTGTGACTGGATCCTCGAAGTTCCTGCCGCTGCTGCTGCCAGAATGAATTCCCACTGCCTGCTTCTTTTCTCACCAGCTCCCAAGTCAATATCCGGGTTGGCTACAGACTGACTGAGCCTGTTCATGTGCCCTGTCCTCAAGGAAATGGCGCCAATGAAAACGACTATCTGGCTTTGGGGCTTCTGCTGCGGAAGGCAGAAATTTAATAGGAATAGGAAGGCAGTTCAGATGTCAGGCAGCTAAAATAAAATGACAAATGACTTTGGTATAACTTCTGGGATTAGTAAACTATAACATGATTTGCAGTCTTTCCTCACTCTCTTATCCTTTAAAGTGTAAAGCAAACATTTAAATTACTATACATATAATATGTATGAAAATGCTTCCACTTAATCATATTGTGAGCACTCTCTCCCTGTCACTTATTTTGTTTCTCAGGTCAAAGATATTTTTTATTTCTGAACTGTGTAAAGTTAGATATTATATTCATAATTTGTTTTCTCCCAGCAGCAATTTTTAGTTTGTTTTATAAAGTTATTTTTTAATCGGGATATAATTTATGTACAATAAGATACACAGATCTTAAGGGTTCAGTTTGAGGAGTTCTGACTTATACGTGTCCTTGTAACCACCACCCAAAACAAGATTTAGAATATTTCCATCACACCAGAAAGTGCCCTGTATCTCCTTCCACCCAAACTTTCAACCCAACCTTCTGATTTCTATCAGCATGAATTAATTTTTCTTTCACATAAATGGAATCATACATTGTAAATTCTTTTGTGTCTGTTCTTTGTTGTTCATCATAATGTTTTTGAGATTCATCCATGAAGTTTTGTGAATCTGTACAATTGCCTTTTAATTGCTGAGGAATATTCCATGTATGGATACACTACAATTTGTGAATCCATCTTCCATTGAAGAACATTTGAGTTGTTTTAAGTTTTTGGCTATTTTGAACAAGAGTGCTATGAACATTCATATACAAGTCTTTCTGTGAATGTAAGGTTTTCTTCTTTTAGACAGACACCTAGAAATGGATTCGTGGATTTAATATATGTTTAACTTTAAAAGATACTGCCAAATAATTTTCTTAAATGGCTATAATATTTCATATGGCCACCAGGAGTGTATAATAGTTCCCAGTGGCTCCATATCCTTGCCAACATTTGGTATTTTCAGTCTTTTTGATTTTAGGCATTCTGGTGAATTTGGAATGGTATCTTATGGTGTACTGTTAGTTTTTATTTCTCTGATGAGTAATAATCTTGAACACCTTTTCACGTCCATACTGGACAGTCATATATCTTTTTTGTAAAGTGTTTTAAGTCTTTTATGCATCTTTATTGGGGAGATTTTTTATTAGGAGATCTTTATATATTATGAATACAAGTCCTTTGTTAGACGTATATATTTTCTAAAGCTTGACTGGCTATTTTCTTAATGATGTGTTTTAATGTACAGAGCTTCTTATCTTTGGTGAAGTCAAATTTATCACATTTTCTTTTATGTTGAGTGCTTTTTATGTTGTAAGAAATCTTTGCCTGCTCCAAGAGTGTGAAGACATATTTTTATGTTTCTTCTAGACACTTATTTTTCTAGCTTTTATTTTAGGTGAATGATTCATCTTGAAGTAATTTTATATATGGAGAGACATAAGAGGTTGAGATTTATTTGTTTAATTTTCCATACAAATATCTAGTTCTAATACCATTTGTAAACTTTCTTTCCCAAAAGAATTGCATTGATGCCCTTATTGAAAATCAGTGGACTCTGTGTGTGTGTCTACTTCTAGGCTCTCTATTCTATTTTATCTATCTACATGTCCTTCCTTATGGCAATACCACACTGTCTTGATTACTGTAGTTCTATAGTAGATTCTGAAATCCTGTAGAAGAAGTTGCCCAATTTATTATTCTTTTTCAAGATTGTTTTGACTATTCTAGATTCTTTGCATTTGATCTTATATCCTGTGTTTTATTTGCATTATCTTGTATCCTGCAAACTTGTGAAACTTATTTATTAGTTCTAATAGTTTATTAGTGCCATCTCTGAATATAAATAGTTTTACTTCTTTCTTTCCAATCTTTATGCCTTTTGTTTCCTTCCTGTGTAGTTGGTCTGGCTAGGACCTCCAATTCAATGTCCTTTTTATATTCTGAAAGATTTAATTTGCCAGTATTTTGTTAGGGATTTTGTATCTGTGCTCATGAAAGATACTGGTTTAGAATTTTCATGTAATGTCTTTGTCAGATTTTGTTATCTTGGTTATGCTGGTCTCATAAAACTATTTGGGAAGTTGTTCCCTCCTTTATTTTCTGAAAGATAATGTGTGATATAAATATTATTTCTTCCTCAAATGATAGGATTTACCAGAGAAGCCATCTTGGCCTGGGCTTCCTTTTTTTTTTTTTTTTTCTGACCCACTTCACCCATTTCACCCCCCCCCAAACCCCCGCTTCTGGCAACAACCACTGTGTCTATGAGCTTGTTTAGCATTTTGTTTGTTTGTTTAGATTCTACATATAAATGAGATCATACAGTGTTTGTCTTTGTCTGACATTTCACTTAGTGTAGTGCCCTCAAGGTCCATCCAAGTTGACGCAAATGGCAGGATTTCCTTTTTTATGGCCAAATAATATTCCATTGCATTATATACCACATTTTCTTTAGCCATTTATTTGTTGGTGGACACTTAGGTTGTTTCCATTTCGTGATGGTTGTAAATAATGCTGCAATGAACATGGGGGTTCAGATATCTTTTTGAGATAGTGATTTTGTTTATTTTGGTATATATCCAGAAATGGAATTGCTGGGTGATATGGTAATTCTCTTTTGAATTTTTTGAGGAACCTCCATTATTTTCCATCGTAGCTATACTAGTTTACATTCCCACCAACAGTGCACAAGGGTTCCATTTACTCCACATTCCTTGCCTTTTTTGTCTTTTTTGATGATAGCCATTCTAACAGGTGTGAGGTGATATCTCATTGTCCTTTTGATTTGCATTTCCCTGATGATTAGTGATGTCGAGCACCTTTTCACTTACCTGTTGACCATTTGTATATCTTCTTTGGAAAAATGTCTGTTCAGTTCCACTGTCCATTTTTAAATTGGATTGTTTAGGGTTTCTTTTGCTATTGAGTTGTAAGAATTCTTTATATATTTTGGATATTAACCCCCCTCTTCTTTATGGGAGGATTAATGTAGTGTTCTTTAAGTATTTTAATTTTTCTTGAATCAATTTTGCTAAGTTATATTTTTTAAGGAATTTGTTTATATTATTTAAATTGCAAATTTGTTGATATAAATTTGTCTAAAATATCCCCTTATCATTCTTTTAATATCTGTAGGAGTGTTAGTGGTGTGTCTCTTTTATGCCTGGTATTGGTAATTTCAACTTTTTTTCTTTCTCTTTCTTTCGATTAGTTTTGCTCTATGTTTATCAATTTTATTAATTTATTTCAAAGAACCAAGTTTTGGTTGTTGAGTTTCTTCATTTTTCTCTTTTCTGTTTCATGGATTCCTACTCTTATTTATTTACTATTATTTTCTTTCTTCTACTTACTTTGGCTTTACTATGTTCTCTCTCTCTTTCCTTTTTTTTCAAGCTTTTTCAAGTGGAGGCTTGGGGCCCGCCTGGTGGTATGGCAGTTAAGTTTGCGCCCTCTTCTTGGGCGGCCCGGGGTTTGCAGGTTCAGATCCTGGGCGCTGACAGACGCACTGCTTGTCAAGCCATGCTGTGGTGGCGGCCCATATAAAATAGAGGAAGATGGGCACAGATATTAGCCCAGGTCCAGTCTTCTTCAGCAAAAAAGAGGAGGATTGGCAACGGATGTTAGCTCAGGGTTAGTCTTGCTCACACACACACACACACAAAATTAAGTGGAAGCTTTAATAATTGATCTTAAACCTTTCTTCTTGTTCAAAGCTATAGATTTCCCTCTCATACTTTAACTTCATCCTACAAATTAGGATGTGTTGTGTTTTCATTATCACTCAGTTCAAATTATTTTCCAATTTCCCTCGTGATTTCTTTTTTGACCCATGGGTTCTTTATAAGTGTGTTGTTTAATTTCCAAATATTTGGGGATATTCTAAATATCTTATTATTATTGAATTCTAGTTTAATTCTATTGTTATCAGACACCATACTCTGTATAATTTCAACCCTGTGAAATTTATTGAGACATTTTATGGCCTAGAATATGATCTGTCTTGGTCAATGTTCCATGTGCTCTTGAAAATAATGTAGAGTTCTATAATATTGATTAGGTTAAGTTAGTTAATGTTACTCAAATCTGCTATAGCATTACTGATTTTGTTTTTTGGTCCACTTTTTTCTTGTGTCCATTTTACTGTTAATCAAATGAATTCTTTATTTTGGATACTGGATTTTTCATTTTTAACATTTCCATTTGGATCTTTGTAAAGTTTCCATTCTTCTCTTGAATTTCCCAATTGTTCATGCATGTTGTCCACCTTTTTCACATATTTTTGTAGCTGTTTTAAAGTCCCTATCTGTTATTTCCAACATCCATCCACTCTCTGTGTCTGCTTCTATTGGCTATAGATAAGATCTTTCTGCTTCTTTATCTTTCTTTTTATTTTTATATTTTATGTTGGACATTGTATATGAAAGAACAGTAGAGCCTGAAGTAATTAATATTTACCTACAGAAAAGGGCATGTTCCTTCTGTCTAACTGCCAGAGTTGGAGACTGGTCCAATCTAATCTGTTGTTAATTGCATCTGAGTTTTGTTACGACTTTAATAGGATTCAGTTCATTACTGTCTAAAAATATCTTGAGGACAGGATTAGGGTCTTCCCTTTAGCAGAGCTTAAGGTTTTAGCATCAGTGAGATTTTGGAGACCTCTATATACTTTATGGTATACTTTATACTTTATACCCACTTTTCAAATCATGACAGAGCTCTCTCTCCCCACTTTATAGCCTGGCTGTCCAACTCTTTGGATTGCTGGGAGTTATAGTTTCTCTCTAGCATGGTCCCCCTTTTCTTCAACTTGGGATACTTCTCTTTGGCCTGCACCCAGTTTTCAATTGGTAGCTGGTGAAGGCCTACTGCACCTCAGAGGGACTTCTCTCAGCTTGCTTGCACCACTACCAAACTTATACTTGAGAAGGCTTCAGGATGTCTCGATCAGCTCTATTGCTCTCACTCCAATCTTTGGTAGATTGCTGCCAAGCACTTGGGGAAGCACCTTACTCCTTGGGGTGGGAGGTATATTTCTCAGCTCTCCTTCATGCCCCCAGTCTTTATTAGGCCACCCAGCAGCAACTTTTTAGATCTGAAGTACTGGTTTTGTTTCAATACATTATTTTACTAAGAACCTCAAATTCTTCAAATTCTTCACTTTCTATCCATGTCAATTATTCTTTTCTACCAGTCTCTTGGGAGATGGAAAGACCCCTGTTTGAATGAAAGAACAGGTGTTTTCTGTCATGTTAAAAAGCAAAAATTAATATTTTTACATTTTTGTTGTACATACTAGGCAACTTTTCTACTGCTTTTTAAAAAAATCACATCAGTTTTAAAGTGCTATGAATCTTTGATCTTTGGAAACTTGCAGAGGCTAATTTTTACATTTTCTTTTCATAACCTATTTTTATAAGATTCCTTAATTGAACACATTTTCATCTATTTCTGTTGGAGATAATAGAGAAGAAAAATGTTTAAGAAATATCTCATTCTAGTGCTTATTTCTTGAACTGTACTTTTTATTATGTGCTTTCTTATATGTTAAACTGCTTTTGACTAATAACTTGCAGACTTGGTCACAACATTTACCCACTTAAAAGCATATAGTGGGGGCTGGCCCAGAGGCGTAGCAGTTGGGTTTGGGCACTCAGCTTCGGCAGCCTGGGGTTCAGGGGTTCGGATCCTGGGCATGGACCTATGCACTGCTTATCAAGCCATGCTGCAGTGGCGGCCCACATAAAGTAGAGGAAGCTGGGCACGGATGTTAGCCCAGGGCCAGTCTTCCTCAGCAAAAAGAGGAGGATTGGCAATGGATGTTAGCTCAGGGCTGGTCTTCCTCACACACACACACAAAAACCCTGTAGTGGCTCCTGCTCTTTCAGATAATGCCCAAAGACCCAATGTAGAATATAAAGATTTTCGTGATTTGACCCCAAATTATATTTTCAGGCATTTTTTCCCCTTACTGTCTTTCTTCTAGCCACATAGATCCAATGCACTGACCTCATTATTCCCTGAAAATGCCATTCATCTTTATACTACCATATTTGCCTCTTGTCTCTTCACTACCTTCCTTTAGTGTTTGAAATCTATGTTAGTCTTTTAGACCATTTTAATTATCTTTTGTGTGAAACTTTTTTTTCTAGGCATTGTTTACATTCTTAATCACAACATAAAATGAGATAAATTATTACATTTTTACAAATTCTTGGGCTCCCAATATTTAGTATGTAGTGCTTGGCCTCTCTAAAGCCTGTCAATAAACATTTGTTGCATGGAAATGTACACATACACACTAAAAAAACTTGTTTTTTCTGAATCATTTTGAGATTGAGTTGTAGACATGATATCTCATGATCCTTAAATGCTCCACAGTATATTTCACACAAAGACATTCTCCCACGTACTAATAATACAATCATCCAAAACCAGATAATCAATATCAATACTACATACCATCTAATCCATTCCAAAGACCTCATTCAAATAGCCTTAACTATTCCAATAATATCTCTTTTTCCTTCCTGATCCAGGACCCAATCCAGGATTATGCATTGCATTTAGTTCTTATATTTCTTTCGTCTCCTTCAATCTCGAGCAGCTCCTCAGTCTTTGCCTGACTTTTATGTCGTTCACAGTTTTAGAGTATAAAGAATGTCAGTTAGCCTAGAGCCATATAATATTTCCTCATGTCCAAACTCAGGCCATTCATTCTTATTAGGAATGGCATAGAAATGATATTATTATACTTGTAGTATTACATCAGAAGTCCTTCAGTGTTGAGCCTTCCTACCACTGGAGATGTTAACCTTGATAACCTGTTCAAGTTGGTATCTGACGGATTCCTGCACTGTAGACCACCATTTTCCCCTTAGTAAGTAGTAAGTATTTTGTTAAGAGATATTCCAAGACTATGCAAACACATAATTCTCTATCAACCTCCTACCCATTGGCTTTAGCATCCACGATGGCTCCTACCCGATTCAACTTCCGCTCTGATGTGTGTCATCATTCCTTCTACATTAATTTGTTGGCATTATACTGCAAGGAAAAGCTTTCCCTTCTTATTCATTCATTTACTCTGGCCTGATGGTTTCCTACTTCATTCAATGGGTTATAATCTGATTACTATTATTCATTTTCATGCTCCAATTGTCACAAATTTGGCCATGAAGCCTCTTCAAGCTAATTCCTAAGAGGTTTTTTAACATGTTCCCATCATTCTTTGAGTACTTCTGTACTTGCTGACTCATTTTGTATTTTCCCTGTTCCAACCTTGGAATCAACCATTTCTTAATGGAACCTGGTTCCTTTTTGTGGAGACATTTAGAAATCAAGGTCTGGGTGCTCAGTGTGCTCATTACTGCTAGGGTATCATTGCTTCTAGACCCTCTTGGCAGACAGAGATATGTTTATATGTCTATATCTATATTATCTAATTATATATCTGTACACATCTTTATTACTGTGTATCTACATACCTATCTATCATCTCTCAATTGCAATCCAGTACCTTAGCCTTTTCCATTTCCATCTATATAAATCCCTTCTCTGACAGTGAGAAATCTGGCTCCCATTATCTTCAATCTATTTACTTATTTGCTCAATCCCCCTGCATGTAACCAATCTCGCAAAAATGCCATCAGCTTTCAGGCCACCGTCATCATGGCCTTAGCAGTGCCATTTCCTCCTTGTTGTTCTAACTGCCTCAGCCGCCAGCCATCTCCAAGAGAAGGGAAAGGAAAAGGAGAGAAGGGAAGAGTGGAGGAGAAGAGGAAACAACCTCTTGTTATTTATAAACACTTCTTAAAGTAGAGAAAAAAATATTTGAATGCATTTTAAAAAGCACAAGTCATAAGGAGCATTTTGATAGCTTTGTGAAGATTCTGTATATTAAAAAATTGGGGAAACATTTGCAACATGTATATCAGTTTCCTATTGCTGCTATAACAAATTACCATAAACTTGGTGGTTTAAAACAACACAAATTTATTACCTTACATTTCTGGAGATCAGAAGTCCAAAATGGATCTCACTGGGCAAAAAATCAAGCTGTTGACAGAGCATTGTTCCTTCTGGAAGCTCTAGGGGAGAATCTATTTTTTTGCCTTTTTCAGCCTCTAGAGGCCACCCACATTCTTTGGCTTGTGGCTCCATCCCTCCATCAGCAAAGTGTAGCATCTTCAAATCTCTCTCTGACTCTGATCCCTCCTGTGTCTCTCTCTTCCACTTTTAAGAACACTTATGATTATGTTGAGTTCACTGGGTAATCCAGGATAATCTCCCTATTTTAAGGTCAGTTGACCAGCAACCTTAGTTCCGTTGGCAACCTCAATTCCTTTTCGACGTATAACATATTCAGAGGTTCTAGGGATTAGGATGTAAACATTTTTGGGAAGCCATTATTCTGCCTACCACAGTGTAAGACAGACAAATGTTGACATCTTTAATTATATAAATAACTCTTTACAAAACAATAAGAATAATAATGCTCTAACAGAAAACGAAGCAAAGAATATTCACAAGTAATTAATAAAAGAAAAAGTAGAAATGGCTCAAAACTTTTAAAAGTTTTAATCACTCTAGTAATTAAAGAAATGCAAATTAGAGAAAATATAGAAGACAAGGTTTCACTAATCAAATTGGCAGAGTTTTTTTTTTTTCCATAATTATGCTCAGTGTTGGTGAAGACTGAGAGAAAAGGACATTCACACATTGCTGGTGGGAACTGAAATTGGCATAACCTTTCTGGATGGCAGTTCAGCATTATGCATCAATGGCCTTAAAATTGTGCAGACCATTTGACTCAGCAATTCTGTTTCTAGACATTTATCCTAGGATAAAAAGAAAGATATTAGTAACATTTTAGCATAAGTGTATTCATCAGTTTTGTTTTATGAAAGATTGGAAAAATATAATCACTTATGGGAAGGGGATTGCTTGAATAAATTTTGATATATCTATATTATGAAATAGTATATTTATATATGTTTCATATATAAAATATATACATGGTATAAGAATAGTGAAAATATTCACGTCTTTAAAAATCATGGCTAGACCCTTCACCTATCCAATCCCTCCTCATAGAACACCCACTTTTCTGAATTTTGTGTTCATTTTCCTTTGTTTTTTATTATGATTTTACTACACACATAGATTCATATCCAGGCATTAAACTTTATTGCTTTAGAGGTGTATTTATTGAGATGGGAAGACATTTAGGATATAGTGAATGAAAAAAATCTGATTTAAAAACATCATGTTCAGGATGACCCCGTTTTTTGTGAAAAAGATATATTAAATCTGGAAGGATAGACAGTATTGTAACATGGTTAATTCTGGGTGGTGGGGTAATATCTGATCATTTTGATATCTTCTTTTTACCAATTTTTAATTTATAGCTTAGTTAAAACAGTAAAGGTGCTTGTCATCGCAGAAAGCTTTAGTTAGAAAAGATTATTTAAAAGGTAGTAGCATTCTTAATGTTTTGTTTACCTGCTCTTCACCTCCTAATTATAAAAGTAAAAACAACTTCCAGTTGTGTTTTAAAAAGTAGAAAGAGGGGCTGGCCTGGTGGTGTAGTGGTCAAGTTCACACGCTCCACTTCGCCGGCCTGGGCTTCCCGGGCTCAGATCTCGGGATCCGACCCTACACGAATCTTGGGCATGGACCTACCCAACGCTCATCAAGCCATGGTGTGGCAGCGTCCCACATACAAAATAGAAGATTGGGAACAGATGTTAGCTCAGAGACAATCTTCCTCACCAAAAAAAAAAAAGTAGAAAGAGATGATTAACTCACATTTTTATGTATTTACTACAATGCACCCGTGTTTGGTTTTAGGCACAAATGAAAGTGAAAAATATTTTTGGTAACACCTTATTTTGTGTGCATCACTGGAAAGCTCCCCTCATCTGTGCAAATGATACAGCAACAGAAATATCTGCACGAGATGTGACATGCCTGAAGCAAGGAGAACGCAAGGAGAATTCACAGAAGCACATTAACAGAAGACATACTCAAAATTCCTCATTCCTTATAGGGTCAGGGTGGCAAGACTGCATATTCTGCCTTATGCTTTTATTTTATTTTATTTTGTGAGGAAGACCAGCCCTGAGCTAACATCCGTTGCCAATCCTCCTCTTTTTGCTGAGGAAGACTGGCCCTGGGCTAACATCCGTGCCCATCTTCCTCTACTGTATATGGGACGCCACCACAGCATGGCTGACAAGCAGTGTGTCAGCTGGCAACCGGGATCCGTACCTGCAAACCCTGGGCTGCCAAAGTGCGACCTAAACCACTGCGCCACCTGGCCGGCCCCTGCCTTATACTTTTAAATCTTTGTGTTTAATTTCAATGAGGTTTGTACACATTTATAAGTTAAACATTAGCTGACTTATTAAAATGAATAAGATATAATCTATTCCCTCAAGGAGCACCCAGTTGTCCCATGAGGAAGTGGAACAACTGAACAGATGATTACAGTTAGGGTAAGAATCAGGGATAGAGGTTAGCACAGAGTGCAAAGGGAGTTAAAGGGGTGACCCTGCACACAATGTGGGTGTATGGGTATGTGAGTGTCAGGGAAGTTTTACAAGAAGACAGGATGGTGAGCTGTACTTTGAAGGACAACTTAGAGTTAACCAGGGTGATTGCCCTTTAGCTTCCTACCAGTAGTCTGGAGTTTATTGTTTGCATAAGATAAAAGAGGGTGACCTTTCACCTACTCTTGAGAGCAGGAAGTGGGCCCTGGTAGTCTTAGAAGTAGAGAAGGAAGAGCTGGCCCCTCCCATGACCTTATGGCTGCCGGACCTCTAGATCCAGACTCACACCCCGGATGCCCTAGCTTTGGCAGTGCCACCTTCCTGATCTATTTCTTTCTGATTCCCTTTCAATGATTTTTGTAAACTTCCAGGGAAACGGAAGCCATGCCGTGATGGAGAGCCTCTGTCAGCTTATTTTCTTCTAGGAGATGTCCTCTCTCAGTGGATATTGATCTCTTTCTTACACAGATAGGCTTGTGATCGCTACTGAGTTTTTAACAACTAAACGATGTATTGTTAGAGAGATCACAGCTAGTAAGACTCTAAAGAATAACAAAAGTCTGGATTAACACAAAAGTTAGGATAGTGGTTACCTTGGAATGTGGAAGGACAGGGATGTGATTGCGGGGGGACACACGAGGACTGTCTAAGGTGCATTCTGTTTCTTAAGGTGGGTGCACAAATGTTTATTATTATTCATGAAAATGAAGATTTATATTTTATACAGCCTTAGGGATATATATGAAGCATTTCATAATTAGAAGAAGAAAAGGTTAGGTGAAGAAGGCAGGAGTGTGAGGATGATGAAGAGGTAAGCTAGGGAGGGTGCAGAGGTGGGCATACACATCACAAGGATGGTTTGCTTTGTTCACCATTATTTTGTTTTTATTTTCTCTAAAATGGCCTTGTCTCTAATCTGTCACAGAATATTAATGATAAATATTTGTTTATCTGTATGAGAGGTTTTACTAAGTAAAATGCTTTGTGAATCAGATGTGGAACTTAAAATACTTGAGAAGGGCCTACCGGATATGAAGGCTGAATAGCCAAAGTAATGAGCATTGAACAAATGCAGCATAAAAGGATTTGTGTTATGTTCCAACCAAAGAGCAAACGCATTTACTGGAGTTATAAGGGAACCACGGGAATTGTGTGTTTATATAAAGTAGAGTTCAAAGGGAGTTGCCACTATTTCAGTTAGGAGAGGATTTGTGGAGGAGGCAGGATTGCTGGAGCCATTTCATAGAAGCAGGAGAGTTTGAAATGGAGGGAAGAAAATATTTCAGGCTTTGAATTATTTGTGGTCCTGTTGCTATTTTGACTATTATGGAGCAGGAGCGGCCTGCATGGTGATCACCCCAGGCCTGCAGTGAATTGTCTAGGAATGCTCCACTGCGGCTTTCACCTCCTCCCTGGCAGTCCTTTCCTCAAACCACAAAACCCAAATGAATGTGTTTTTCTTCTAAATGGGGATGGCTTTGAATGTGAAACCAAAATTTTTGGTTTAAGAAGAGTCAACATTTTGATGGCATTTATATTTCTGGTCTTTATTTTTCAAATGTAGCAGCAAAGATAAACTACCCTCCTCCATCTGTGCTTACGTCTTTCTATAATTAACTGAAAAGTGGACCTCACGGTGTTCATCGTGTTCATCACCCATTCTTGTCTGCTTGTTGCTCACTGTTAGATCTGTTTCTCTCAACAACTGAAATGTGCCCGCCCTTTGGCATTCAAATTCACTTCATGATGGGAGAAGAAAAAAGTTGCCAAAGACCTTATGAGTCAATTTTCGGGAAAAATAATTTCAGCATCCTCTCACCTAACTGTTTTCTACTTCCTTTTTTATGCTCTTATCGCTTTTCATTGTCCTTCCTCCTCCACGTCCCAAAGTTCTCTTGTTCTTCTACCCTCCATCTAGCAAAAGGCTCCAGATTTGGAAAGACTCTGATAAGCTCATCCAAGAGAAGACTTGATATAATATATCACTCCCACTCCATGGTCCGTCGCAGGAAATTTTGCCATCACCATCTAAAGGATGAAAGCTGTAATTATAAAAAGAAGTTTAAACTGTTGCTTAAAATTGGCCCTAATGAAGTCAGGTTATTTATTTTTGATAGAAATTTTATCCAATCATCAAAGAGGTAAAATGGAATTATTTTATATTTTCTATGTAGAAAATGACATTTCAAAATCTCATTTGAAGAGTGCATGCAACTGAAAAAATTCAAGAAAAAAATATTTCAGAGGCATGTTAGTTAATTAACAAAACTATCGTTATTTTTATTGATTTGGTAACATTTATGATATTTGTCAGCTTTTAAAAATCTGTTTATTCATTGAGATTTAAATTTTCATTATAAAAATATCTACCTTTGCTCATAATCTTATGTTTTATTTTCATAACAAGAAACCTCCAAATTGTAAAAGCTTCAGCCTCCACAACACTTGGATCTGCCCTTGGTGCTCAAGAAAATAAACAATTGCAAATGTGAAAGACAAACAATAAATGAAAGCAGCTTGTTTCCATGTCCACAAAGGAAGATGAAATGCAGCTTCTCTTATGCTGTATCTATGATGTTTCGGGTTCTGCTTTTTAACCCGTCTTTTTATATTTCCTGCTATTGCTTAGAACCATTTTTCTAAATAGTCAAGTTCATGTTACACTTAATCGTTTCGGAACATCAGCCACCCTCTAATTCAGAACTGTGCTTTTTGATTTACTGGAAACCCGCCCAGTGGGCATTGCCGTTGTGTACCCATTTGATATACTGCTTCCATGAACTGATGTTTAATAAATATTTAATAGGGTGTGTTCAGCTAAATTAGGTCAGCTGCTAAGGTGGGAGGGAACCGTATTTTTTTAATATGGGAGCAGCTTTGCATGTCAAAAGGCATTAGAAAGCAAAGGCTCTGACAGGTTAGACCAGAGTTCCTGCCCTCATTTTTTCAGGGGACTACAGAAGCTGCTCCAGATTCCTGAGGAGTTCCAGTCAATAGAAGCTGAGTCTAAGGTTGATCTGAAAGCCCAGAGAGAGCGATATCATGACCCTCCAGCCTGTGTGCTTCAGGGGGTTTGAACACTCACCCAGGCAGCAGAGTGGATCCAAATCACTGTGGAATATTAAAGCGTTTAGTGGTGAAGGGGCATCGTTTCTGCAGTTTACACTCAAATGATTCAGGAGGAAAAACATTTGAGAGAGAAGACAAAGATGGTAAAATTTAACATTTGGGGGATCTGAGTGAAATGTATATGGGAATTTTCTGTAGCAATCCTGAAACTTTTCTGTAAGTCATTACGTTAAAATAAAAAGTTAAAAGAAAGTGACAAGTACAATAAACTAAAAACAGAACAATACAATAACAAAATAACTGTAGATCTGTATTTTGACTCTACTCTTTTCCATAGTATAATGAAAACACTGTGACACAAACCATTTAAATAAAGGATTGGGTCTATCGCTCTTTACCTGCTGTATTACTGAAAGCTGGGTGTTATTGAGATTTTTTGTAACAAATTATTTTACATGTCCCCCCATTTAAAAGACTTGGGAATGTCTGTGAATTAAAGGAATTTGAGTCTTGTAGGACTTGATAGACAATTTCAAATTTGAAACAACATAGATACCAGAAGCAATAGGCTCTTGAGTTTTTTACAAAGTGGGATAAAGTTAGAGGCCCTGGCTTTCTTGCCTACAGCCTGATTTCATTGTTGTTATTGTTGTTTCTCACTTTTTTATATTGCCTAAAAATAAGATAAGTCCCATTGAGATGGTAAAGCGTTGTGAAAGAGATCAATGCTTTCCTCCTAAACTTAGCTGAGATTTTCACACTGTATTGGAGGAATAAGGGATTTATTTGCTAAGTAGAGGAGAGCTTTGATTGGGGTGGGGCCAGCCTACCTGTGGTAGAACTATGAGAGCACTACAGGCCAGAGGAGAGGGGTGCGGAAAAGACAATGAAAGACGCAAAATTGTTTCCTTATGGTAGACCCTGCATTCAGAAAAGAAGAAGAAACACATTTGCCCTTTGTTTCCTCTTTTCTCACCTCTTTGTGCCTTCTTCCTTCCTTCTCTCCATGACCCTCTATTTCCAAAACTTAAGATAGGTCTATTTGAATGGTTCTTCTGCTATGTTATTTCAAATAGATGTTTAATAGCTGCAAAAATCTAAAAATGTATTACCATTTGCACCATTTACTACATCTCCTAAAAGATATTTATGTGGTTCAAAGCAACTAATTTAGAGGTAACTGAGAAACAAAGATTGTAAAGTAAGAAACGCATTATGCATTTTTGTTTCTGAATCAAAACAACTTTGCACATATTCAATTGGGTACAGCTATAGAAGAGGAAACCTGGTCTTGGCTGGAAAATTGGGAGTCTTATGTTTCATGTCCCATATTCAATAGCATCTGATTGTATTCCCAGCAAATCTTTGCCTTCCCAGCGCTTGATCCAATAGGTCTTTAGCAGCCCATTCTCGCCGTTCTGACAAAAGTTCCAATTAAATTATTTAGTATCCTTTCTATCCCAGAAGTCAAGCCAGCTGCATTCTGACTATCTTTAGTGTTCAACTTTGAGTTTTTTAAGTCTTTCTGGGAAAGAAATAAAAGATATAGCATCAATTCTTTATACCTGGCCAATCACTAAGATCCTTAAGGAGCTTATTAAGACACAGATCTCCAGATTCCCACCTGGAGGTCTGGTGCTGATTCCAGAATCTGTGTTCTCAGATAACATCTCCTCATCTAGCTAAGTTTGGGAAACAATGCCAATGGGAAAGAGGAAATTGGAAAGTCTCCCAAATGGTACTGAATCCCCAAGTCATTCATGCAGGAGACAGCTTCATTAACTAGTATCCACATAGATGATGAGCCTTAGTGTGTTTTCCCCAATGTCCTTTTTTTAGGTAATCTTTTACCTAATTTCTCTCCCTCCCACCCACCCCCAACAACATTGTAGGTGAAGCAAACATTTAAAGGGAGGAAAAACAGCTAACGTTTATTGATCACCCATTACAGGAAATGTGGCACTAGATACAGTATTGTTTTTAATCCTCAAAACACTTCTATAAGATCTATCTCCATTTTCCCAATGATGGGAGAGGGACTCAGGTAAGTTGAACATCTTGGTCAAGGTTCTCCTGATGGTGGGTGACAGAGCTAGGATTTGAATTTAGATATGTGTCTACCAGGTAAGTGCTGCTAAAATGCTATTTTCTGTGGCGCAGCATACTTTCAGACCCTGTCTTTTCTATCTGTGGTAGCAATAAGGCTATTATGCAAATGATAAGCTTGAGTCTATGCAAGAACTGAGCATGAAATATTCATTATGCTTTATTTACTACAGCACGAAGAATAAAGACATCTAACAGGGTTTTTTTCTGATTAACCTTAAACTAGTTTACCACATTTATTAAGTTAAATTAGTTCCTAGAATCTAAAAATCCTTCTGATAATTACTACTGAATATGAGTATGCTTGTAGTTTGCCAGATTTTCTTAAAAACACAAAACAGAATAAAACAAAGAAGCCACCTAGGTGATCTGATGCTGGAGGACCTGGCAATCCCTCTAGCTATGTAAGAACTTTCCTTCTTCCTTTGACCCATCTTCCTGAGGAGTAAGACCTCTGGAAATCGAACCTCAGCTCCAGTCTTCTCTGTGACAGGCATTTTGTCTGCATTTGTCAAACAATCATAACAGGGAATGCCTTGGCCTCATGGAATTTACATTCCCAAAGGAAAGAGAGAATCAACAAACAGATAAGAAATATCCAATAATGAACATCATGAAAAATCTGAAACAAGGTAACAGGGTAATGCAATTAGCAAGTAACTGAGTGCCACAGATTGGATGGTCAAGTACGGACTCTCAGAGATCTGAGTGGCAAGAAGGAGGCAGCCATTCAGCCATTCATCCAAACTTCTTCGGACCTGGAAGGGTGGTCTCTCCACACATTTCCTGTTGAAATCCTAGTTTGATTGCTGTGAGGGAGGGGATGCTATAGTGGGACTGATGACCTGAAATACACAAATCTATGAAAAGGGGAAAGATTCTGGCTAATGCCTAGGAGGTGTACCCCATTTTCTGGATTGTTACATTAATTTAAAAGGCTGTGCTCTCTACAATACAAAAGACAAATAACTCAATTAAAAAACAGGCAAAGGATTCAATAGATGTTTCTCTAAAGAAGATATACAAGTGGTCAAAAAGCACATGAGAAGATGTTCAACATCATTATTCATTGGGGAAACGCAAATCAAAACTGCAATGAGATACCACTGCACACCCACTATGACGGCTATGATTAAAATAAAAAAAGGAAAATAACAAGTGTTGGGAAGGTTGTGGAGAAATTGGAATCCTCATATACTGCTGGCAGGAATGTAAAATGGTGTAGTCACTGAAACAGTGGGAAACAGTTTGGCAGTACTTCCAAAAGTTGTACATAGGTTATGATACGATCTGACAATTCTACTCCTAGGTATATACCCAACAGAATTGAAAACATATTCTCACACACACAAAAAACTGGTGCATAAATGTTCACAGCAACGTTATTCATATTAGCTAAAAAGTGGAAACAACCCAAATATCTATCAACCAATGAATGGATTAAAAAATGTGAAATATCCATACAATTGAATATTATTCAACCATAGAAAGGAATGAGATTCTGATACATTCTACAACATGGATAAACCTTGAAAACATTGTTTAGTAAAAGAAGCCCGCCACAAAAGACCACGTATTGATGATTTAATTTACATGAAATAGGCAAATCCAAAGAAAAAGAGAATTGATTAGTGGTTGCCAGGGAGTAGGGTTGGGGGAAGGGAGATGGGGAGTGTCTATTAATAGTTAAAGGGTTTCTTTTGGGGGTAATGAAAATGTTCTGGAATTAGATAGTGGTGATGGTTGAACAACTCTGTAAATATACTAAAAATGACTTTAAAATGGTGAATTTTATGGTATGTGAATTATATCTCAATAAGAAATATGCTTTAAAAGTCTGTTACTCCACTGAGATGTAAATTTTGAGGTTGTCATCTGCAAATCAAGTAACTGAGAAGATTTTAATTGTTGAACAAGGAAGATATCTATCTACACTAACAAAACCAGTACATCAAGTTCATCATTAAAAAGTTGTTGAAATAGGGTGAACATAATTCATAAAGAGGTAGAACTTGAAAATTCAGGCAGTTCATTTGGATTAAAGGTCTTTCGTCATCCATTCCTGCCTCAGTGTTACTTTACTGAGTATTGACAAGCTCCAGAGCTAATCAGATCATCACACTGAGGGATAAATAGACTGACTGGGGATTCTGCATCACAATCTCTAAAGAGTACCTGTACTGACACCACAAGAGTTCAGAGGTCAGTGCTCATCTGATGCTGGATAGCTCAGGAAGAGGCAGGACTTGACCTTGAATGAAACTTATCATTCAAGAATGTAAGGACTTAAGGAAGAGGGAAGTATATATGCCAAGGTAGTGAAATAGGAATTATGTGCCTTATTCAGTGGGATAACATATATCTACTAGTTTGCTTATCCATAAGAGTAAAAGGATAACATGAGAAAGATTGGACTAGATTGAGGAGGACACCTGGAATGCCAAGATAAAGAGAGAGAAGCAAACTAAGAGAATTTCACTTTTGTCCGGGACTCTCCCTAAGTCCTTGAGTGAACTTGGATAATTTACTACACTCTTTGTGTTCAAGGTTCCTTTTCTATAATGGGAGGTATTGTTGAAGTTGATTTCTATGGAAAGTGTTTTATTTGGATTAATGCTGTATTTCATTCACCACTGTATTAGTTTCCTATTATTGCTGTAACAAATTACCTCAAACAGTGGCTTAAAACAACATCAATTTATTATTTGACAGTTCTAGAAGTCAGAAGCCTAAAATCAAGATGCTGGTAGAGCAGTATTCCTTCTGGAGGCTTCAGAAGAAAATCTGGGAATTTGTTTCCTTGCCTTTTCTAGCTTCTAGAGGCTGTCTATATTCCTTGGCTCATGGCTCCTTCCTCCATTTTCAAAGCGCATCACTCCTACTGCTGCTCCCATTGTCACATCTCCTTTTTTTGACTTTGACCCTCTTGCCTCCCTCTTATAAGGGCCCTTGTGATTACATTGGGCTTACCTGGATAACTAGGATAATCCTCCCATCTCAAGATCCTTAACTTAATCACATTTGCAAAGTCCCTTTTCTCATTTAAGCTAACTTATTCACAGATTCTGAGGATTACAATGTGGACATCTTTGGGGGACAATTATTCAGTCTACTACAATCACCTATAACAGATTTACTAGAATCCTTAAAATATACAGATTTTGAATGGATCCCATTCTAAACCTCCGGGAACAGGGTCCAGGAATATACATTTTAAACAAACTTCTCCAAGTTTGAGAATCACTGCTGTGAGAAAAGCCATGCCACTCAAGCTTTTTGAGGATGAGTGAAATTGGTAAAACAGTATTTTAACATAAACTTTGAGCTCTAAAAAATCATGTAAGAGTTAAGCTGTGTTGAGGGCTACTAAATTTTTAGTCTACAATTGCTTTTTTTATAAGAGAAGATTCTGCATATAATTTGGATCAAAAAAGAAAAACAAAAGGCAGATGGTTTAGGAGTGAGAATGTAGGCAAGCCTGCTTTTCTAGTCGATGAACTATCCTAGTTATTAAACTCCTTTGCTCCTTATGGGAGTCTTGCTTTAGAATACCTACTTTCCTCCTGTGTTACCTGCCAGCAGGGAAGCCTTTTGAACCCTGTTGCAACCTGACTGTGGACATGCACTGCTGTCTATGCACACGGAAAGGAATTCAGAACAAAGTTGGCAAGTCCTTTCTTCTCCCATCAGATAATTATTTTTTGCACTACTTTCCTTCCAGTTTTGCATGTGGCAGAGGCTTCTGAGCCCTAAGGCTCAGAATGAAAAATTCCTCCTGTACCATGGTTAGTCAGTCTTCAGGAGGAGAGACTTGTTTGGATGAGGTGGCTTCCTCCTCTCAACTTGGCAGTTTCCCTCACACGAGTTCACAAAATTAAACATCGACCAAGACGCCAAGAAGTTTTCTCCTGGAGGCAGGTCCATGAAGTTCTAGTAGGTGGTTCAACAGAGCCAGCAACTTCCGTATCTGGTATGTCAGCCCCGCCTGCACATTGGAATCACTTGAGAGTCTTAAACTATCCTTGAGCCCCATTCCTAGAGATATTGATTTAATTGGTTTGAGAAGGATCCCTGGCATGAGTATTTTTAAAAACTCTCCAAATAATTCTAATGTGAAGCCAGGACTGAAAGTCACTGAATTAGGGCATCTTAGAGGGGTCCAGGTTAGGAAGTATATAAAAGTTACAGTCATTTTCATGTTTTTTAAAGTGGAGAATATTTAAGAATTCAATTTTTGGTTATATGCAAAGCTCATTCAATATGTTTAAATACGTGACACTCACTTTAGTGGTAATTGAGAGTTAGAAGGGATTTTAGAAATATTCTTTATTTAGTGGATTTAGTAGAAAGAACTTGGGCTGGGAAGACAGACTTGGGTTTGAACGACTTTTGGTTCTTCCAATTAGTAGCTGGGAAATCCTAACCACTTAACCCTCCTAAACGTCAGTTTTCCTCCTCTGTATAATGTGCATAACAATCCCTAATTTATGGATTTGTTAAAAGGAATGACTGAGACTTAAATAAAGCCTCTGTCATATTAGTAAATACACAGGAAATATTATTATTCCCCTTTTCATACAGAGGAGGAATTTTAGGCAAAAAACCCTCTGTTGCATGTCTTCTCTGAGGAATGCAGTTAACTAGCATAAAACCTGGGACTAGAACTGATGACTTCTACTCAGGATCTGGTTCTTTTGCAGAATCACACTAATGTGGCTAATGTATTATTTAGAAACAGTAACACCTTTCCCCTTAAAGATTTGCTTCTAGGTGATTATTACCTATAATGGCCCAAATCATCGTGCCTCCTTTTCCTTCTCTTTCTTTAGCTGCATTGTTCAATTTACAAGAGGAGGTTAGTGCAGCACAAGGCATACCTTATGCATCAACAACAATAATATGCATTAGAGCAGATCATAAACACGTTACTTTAAATGAGAAGAAGCCACAGAGTTTGGTTCCTCCCTGGCCAGCTGTAGGTGGTACCACTCTCTGGGCTTGAATGTGATTCTAGAACCGTGCTGTTCAATACAGTAGTCCTAGCCACATGGGGCTGTTTAAATTAAAATTAAAGTGAACTAAAATTAAATAAAGTTAAAAATTTAGTTACTCAGTTGTACTGGCCACACTTCAAGTGCTAAGTAGCCACATGTAGCCAGTGGCTACTGTGTTAAGCAGCACAAATATGGAACATTTCCATAATCACAGAAAGTTCTGTTGGGCAGCACTGTGTTAGAGGACCTATTTGCTTCTTTGAGTGTTCCATTGTATCTAAATTTGTGAATTGCTCTGTTAATGACTGTCAATTTTATACTATAAAATGGGGAAAAGGGTGGGGTATGATATGAAAATAAGCTGAGAGGAAAGGTACAGGAAGAAAGAGAAAATAGAGTTTGTCAGTCTGAACTGACATCTGGCTATTGACAGTTCAGGCAAGAACAAACTGTCTCTTAAGTTAGTAAGAAGAAACACCCTGGCTGAAGAGTTCATTATGCTGACATCTGAAAGGCTGGGGACGGTACACTGTCTGACACAAAGATCTGGCAGCCAACACGCCTACTGGGCTCCCAGTGGGTTCCCGCTGGCAGCTGTCACCACGGCAACGTTCAAGATTGAAGCTGGAGCCCTGAAACAGCTACTCTCACTCCATTGCCCCACTCCTCACAGCCATCCTGAGTGCCCTAACTACAGTCTAATCAATCACTGTGAAATCCCCAGAGAGCTCAATTTAAGCACAATTTATTGCAGTAAAAAGTAAGACTTGGAAAGAAGTTCAGACATTAAACCTAATCAACAAATATAATATCAGGCCTCTTTCTATTACTAAAAAATCACAATATAAATTTCATTGTATCCTGTTGCTGTATTTGAGTCTCAGCTAAGAAGCACTGTCCTCTTTCCTGCATTAAGATAAAGTTCCTCATTTCGTGTGAGTGTGGTAGATACTAGTGCTGTGCGCCAATGTTTCTGTTCTCTTTTCAAGCACTTAGTAGGACGTCTTTACCCAACCCCCTTTTTTTCTGTGAAAGATTAAAGTATTTTTGTTGGGAATCAATTAAGACAAAAGGAAGCAAAATGCAATTCTATTTCTGTCCATCCAATTTATTTTGGCTAATGCAATGGTAGTGGAAGTGACACATGTGTTTTCCAGCTAGAAACTTTTACGAAGCAGTGCGTGATTAGCCACATTCTCTCCCCCTGCCTGCAATGTTTCAGAGGTGGATTCTCCATCAGTCGCAATACCTGAGTGAGGACAAGTTGGAGCAGAGCATCTCATCCATTTAAGACGGACCTGAAGTGAGACCAGGCTTTAAACCATTGAGATTTAGAGGCTTGTTTACCTCTAACCATAGCAAAATTTAGAAAATCTCTTGACTAACACAATGGATATACTAAAATAAAAATAAAAGAGTGAAAAATCTGATGGGAATGAACAATTTTAATACAAAGTGTTAATTTCAAGAGTATCCTATCAATTGCAGAATCAGCTTAAATAAAAAAATCAGTTTACTAGTGTGACTTTTTCCATGCCAATATCATTTGTCTTGGAAGACAGATTTATTAGTCTTGGCTTAGATTAAAGCAAAAAATTAACCTTATACTAGTGACTGAGTTGGTCTTCTCAGACTTCTTGATGGCAAAATGCACATAAAAATGTTTGATGATCCCTATGTATAGATATTAAAAACATTTTTAAAATAAAATATTCCAGTCCTTATATTTAAATAAATAGCCACATACATAGCCTGTGGGAAAGGTGAGTGATATATACTTAGTACGTTATTTGACATTTTTAAGATTATTTTGGGGGGAGTCCTGGGAAACAATTTAGAAGACATCTATTTTATCTTTATTATTTTAGATACAATGGTTTAACTTTCCTAGTTCATCCATGTTTCCGCATAGTTGATTCTGAACAACTTATGGATGTTACAAATGTCAAGTAGATTTTAAAGTATTATTTGCCACAATTAAAGGTATATTCCAAACCATAAAACAAAAGAGAAGTTCAAGATTGCTTTGAACAATGACAGCCTCCTTATTGTAAGCATATAGTCTCCCCCAAAATGTAGCTCATTTACATATATCAATCCTGGTGTGTGTGTCTCATCCATCACCTCAAATAGTTTTTGAAATTAGATGTGATATAAAAGTTGAAAAAAATTGAAACATTTAAAGCAGTCATATTATTTTATAATCACAAATCCTAACATTGGACTCTTTAAACATCCACTGAGGATAAGTAAAATAAAAATCAAAAAATAATTCTAGTGGATTTAATAAATGCCATGGCTGCGATTTCCCTTCCTTTACTTTGATGTTCAGAAAATAAAATCTACGTTAACAACTTGTTTTTTTAAGTGCAGGAAACGTAGAAGTTAAGTAGGATGCCTCAGTGGTATGTCCTCCCACTTCTCTTCAGGATCTAGGACATTCCGCCAGTTGGCCAGTAAGGGGAGCCATCGCAAAGTAATTACAGATACATTTACATGATAACCTTTCCTCATAGAATTCAAGTTAGTGAGGGTTTTTCTAATGTACATCTTGCTCTTCAGTGAATTTTCTAGGTCATCACTGACCATGCTTTGTCTGTATACTCTCAGGCTGCCATAGCAGCAGGCCACCAGGTAGTAAATGCTGTGGAAAAGCTCAGATGCTGTGCTGTTTTTTTGGAATCCTTCTTTCCCCAAGTCCCATGCTGTTAGAAAAAGCTTCTATTACATAGGATCCAGGCCAAAGACTCTGATCTGAGTCCTGCTGCTGCCTTAATGTCTGCCCCTACTCAGGTCTCTTTATTAACTCCTCTCACCCTTCCAATAATAAATGTAAATTACATGTTGCTTTCAAGTCCATCTACCCACTTCTTTAAGAAAAAGCCACTGTTCCCATGCACCTGGAGCTAATTCTCACTTCTTGCATCGTATCCACTGAGCCAACCTCCTGCCCTGCCGCCTCCTCTGACTCCCTGAGATGCCATTTTACCTCTTCTGGAGGCCTGAGCTGATGTGTTTTCAGGCTGGCCCAAAATGAGAGAATTCAAGCATTGAGTTTTCCTAGATACTGTCTTTCTCTGCATTGTTTCAGATACCTAAAGAGATGAGGACAAGCGTTTGAGAGTGGCACCTAGCCAAGCATAGTTGTTTCAAGAAAAGTCAATAATGCATATTACAAACATGTTTTGGTGACCCAACACAGCCTCTCAGCTATAGGTCTCCCCTAGAAAAGTGAGGCAATTATCTCAATCAGTCAAGTGAAAAGGTCCATTTATGCTTCAATTCTCTGGCTAATTCAGGCAAAAGTAAAATTTTCATCTGAATGATCTCAGTAATTGGCTTGCTGCTTTGCTTTACCAGTGAAAACTTGACAAAGAAGCAGAGGCTGTTCCATACTGACAGGGTGGTGGTAATCATAGAGAACTTGTGCATAAAAAACGTCTATGAGAAAGCACATTAGCGGAGACTTTGTTGAGAAATTTCAACAAAGATAGCTCATAATCACAGATTATTAGGTGAACCTTAGAATTCAGTCTTTCTTTCCTTTCCTTGTCCACCCATCACTCCTCCTTTAGTGTTTCCAGTCTACAGCAAATGTTCCACTAGGTGCAAATCAAGAAATCTATTATCCTCGACTTCCTCCTCTCCCTTCATCTTCATTCAGTCTTTTACATATCTTTTGAACTTGTCGCCCCTCTATGTTCCCACAGCCATTGTCTTAGTTCAGGCAACCACTGGTACTTTGCTTGAGCATTCACTCATTTGGTAGATATTTACTGAGGCTCTTCCATGTGCAGATACAATGTCAGGTACTGCAAATACAATGATAAGCAAGACAGACATGGTTCCATTAATTACGACTACTCTTGACTGGTCTCTCTGCTGCTTATCTTGTACATGTCCCCTAATCCATTCTACCTTGCTGTCAGACTTACTTTCTATTTATTTATTTATTTTCCTTTTTTTGTGAGGAAGACCAGCACTGAGCTAACATCCGTTGCTAATCTTCCTCTTTTTGCTGAGGAAGACTGGCCCTGGGCTAACATCCATGCCCATCTTCTTCCACTTTATATGGGACGCGCCACAGCATGGCTGACAAGTAGTGTGTTGGCGGGCGACTGACATCCGGACCCGGGAACCCTGGGCTGCCAAAGCGTGAACTAAACTGCTGCGCCACCAGGCCAGCCCCAGACTTACCTTTTTAAAACTCCAAGCTCGTTGCCACTGCTTAATAGCCAAAGCTCTAAGTATGACATACAAGGACCTTGATGATTTAGCATTGACTACATATTCATTCTCCCTTTTTGCCACTCTCTGTGGTCTTATATTTGGTGAATCTGAACTTTACGCAGTTGCCCTCCTTTGTTGTCGTCCTTAGTCCCTTTACAATTCTGATCATTCCCCTCTGAACACATTCCGGGAAGTGGATATTCCTCATAAACTGCAGAAATTAGAATTGAACTCAGCATTCCATGTGGGATATATCAGTAAGGACAAATTTTGTCCTGGTAAGTATATGTGTTCATTTTTTAAACCTAAGTTCAAAATTTTACATCTATTTCATAGCTGTTACATGTCTTTACTTCTTTTGATGTGATGGACGTGGAGATATACCACCCAAATTCATATCAGGGATGACTTGTTATGTCTCTTTCAGGGATGGCCTCTGCTGCAGAGAGATGCCTTGCTCAAAAGCATGACCTACCTGGGGTACTCACATCCAATGACTGGTCGTGGTGGGGCTATAAAGACCTGACATTTGTGGCTCACTCAGGGACAACTTCAATGGGCCATGTTGGCTCTGGAACCCTCTGTGAGTTGGGCTGAGGCTTTGTCGGACCTGTATCACAGTTCAACTTATCCCTCTGTTCAATTGCTTCCTCCTCCTTGCTTTCACAGGTGTTGATACCTAATAAATATCCTGCATATCAATCTCCATTTTAAAGTCTGCTTCTAGAAAACCCAGTCTGACATTCAGTACTAGGAATCGTCCAAAAAAGCAGTTAATAAGATGGAATTTTGGAGCTGCACTTGCCAGTTGGCTAGTAATGTGGAGCCCACCACTGATGGTATATGGAACACAGACATTTCCTGGCCCAACATGGCAGGCCAATGGGGATGACAGAACTCTGAAACAATAGAGGACAGGTGGTGGCACGTAATTGCTAAAGGTCAGGAGGATGAAATTATAATAAGCAGCAGAGTCAGAGTGGCAGCCAAGGGGTCCTGACCCACAGACAGTTATGGAAGTGGTCAATAGAAACTGGTATATCTAGAGACAAAATAGATGGGCAGCCAACACGGTACTTCTCAGTTTATACCATTACATGAAGTTAGGATGGATGACCAGGAGCATGAAGGTAGTCACCCCAATAAAATATAATATCTATTGCCCACTTTCCAGACATGAGTTAGTTTTCAGACCCTAGATCCATTGACCCCAGAGGAGACCAGGTCCCTAGGAGGAAGGACACACCTATATCATACAAGTATACTTGGTAATGATTTCCTCCAGTCCTCCCAAAAAGGGACCTACAACAATTTACATGTATGACTGTGCACCAGGAAGAGGGAAATTACCCAAACATTTAGAGAACTGTTTGACAATGGATTAGGCTTGACAATGACCTGGGGAAGTGAAGCTTCACCATGAGTCCCCTGTTCAAGATAACCAGGTAATAAACAGAGTCCTGGTCGAGGTCTGGCTGATGGTAAATCCACTAGGTCTATAGACCCACCCAGTGGTCACTTCCCTGTCTCCAAGTACATAATTGGGACTGGCATATTCAGCATACATGCTCTCTCCACACTGGACCTTTGGCTTGTAGGATAAAGGCAATAATAGTGGGGAAGCCCAAGAGTAAGTCTCTGAAACTACGAGTGCCTACTCCCCCCAGTCAAGGTGAAATAAAAAGCAAGTTTGCATTCCAGGGAGGATGGTGGAAATTAGTAGTACCTTTACGGACCCAAAAGATACAGGAGTGGTGGTCTCCATCATATCCCCATCTAAGTCACCTTAGCGCAGTGAGTAGCCCCTGCAGAATGCAGATGGATTCTGGAGAATGAGAGTAGATTACTGCAAATTCAACCAAGTGGCAGCCTCAATTGCATTTGCTATGTCAGATGTAGTACCTTTGCTAGAGGAGGCTAACCAACCTCAGGTCTATGGATGAGGCCATTGACTTGGCAAATGTATTCTTTTCTATTTCAATTAGAAAAGTGGATCCAAAATTGTTTGCATTCACATGAATGGGCAACAATATATATTTACTTTTGTACTCTGTCATAATATAGCACAGAGATCTTGACTCTCTAGACATCCCACAGAATACCACTCCATTTATGATATTATGCTAATCAGGGTAGACGAGCAATAAGTTGCCAGCATGCTGGAGCCGTGGTAAAATACATGTACTCTGGAGGGTGGGAGATAAACCCTTTGAAGATTCAAGAGCCTGCCACATACTTTAGGGGTCCTGTGGTCTGGGGCATTCTAGGACATCTCCTTCACAATAAAGATAAATTACTGCATGTTGCACCTCCCACCAGGAGGAAGGAAGCACGAAACCTGATAAGCCTCTTCAGGTTCTGGATGCGGCATATTCCACATCAGGACTACCACTCTGACCATAAACTGGGCAGTGTAAAAGAGTGCCAGCTTTGAGTGGGCCACAGAACAGAAAAGGTCTGTGTAGCAGGTCTTGGTTGCAGTGCACAAAGCCCTTCTGCTTGGCCCATATGACCTGCAGACACCACAGCATTAGAGGTACCGGTGGTGGCAATAGATACAGTGTGGAGGCTAAGTTGTAGAACAACAACTTAGGCGCTGAGATCCAGCATTGCCATTTGTAGCAGTCATTTATATGCCTTTTGAAAAACAACTCCTGATATATTACTGAGGCCTTGTAGAGACTGAGTGCCTGGCTTTGGGATGCCAAGTGACCATGCCTCTGGAACCTTGTATCATGAGCTGCGTTCTAACAAAGCCACTAAGTCAAAGGATAAGACAGGACTAGCAGTAATCCATTGTAAGATAGACGTAGAAACACTGGGATCGAGCATGAACAGGACTAGAAGGCACAAGGAAGTTGCATGAAAGATAGCCCTGTCTTCCATGTCATCCACCACGGTTGTACCAGCATCTCTTCCTCAGCTCTTCCCTCACTCCATACGGAGGATTCCTTATGATCAACTAATGGAGGAGGAAAAAGCTTGAATTTTGTTTGGTAAGTGGATGCAATGCAAGCCGAAAATGGATGGCAGCTGCTCTGCAGCCTCACTCAGGGGTAGCTTTGAAAGACAGGGGCTAGGGAAAACCTTTAAAATGGGCAGAGCATTGGTCGTTCTCTTTGTGTGGAAGACGTGGCTTTGTTAGATTATATATGGACTCATGGGCAGAGGTGAGTGGCCTGGCTGACTAGTCAGGGGCCTAAAAGGAGAGAGATTAGAAGACCGGGGAAAAGGAGATCTGGGGTGGGATCATGTGGCTAGACATGTGGGAGTGGTCACACAGTGTGAAGATCTAAGCATCAGCACACGTTAACATATACCAGAGAGCATTCACCACAGAGGGAGCCCCAACAACAGTATGGCCCTGTGCTGTCCAGTGTTGTATCCACTAGCTATGTTTGGCTAGTCCCAATGAAACGTACTGCAAGTGTAAAATACACATTGGCTTTCAAAGACTTAGTATTACCAAAAAAAATGTAGAATATTAGTGATGATTTTTATGTTGATCACATGTTGAAATTAAAATATTTTTATATATTAAGTAAAATATATTGCTAAAATTAATTTTATCCATTTTTAAAAAATATTTTTAATGTGGCTACTAGAAAATGTAATATTACATATGCAGCTCACCCTTGTGGCTAACATTATATTTATTTTGAATAGTATTGATACAGACAGAATAACTTGGCCAGTTGACAGCAGCCAGCCTTAGCCACTGACTACCCCAGTGATGCCATGATAGACACATGAATGGGGTGGCAGAGGGAGACATGAAGGTTATCCTTGGGCCCAGGAGGATAGCCTTCCATTTACCAAGGTTGGTGAAGCTACCTCTGCTGCCGAATGTACAGACTGCCAGCAGCAGAGACTGATGCTGAGCCCTCCATATGGCACTGTTCTTCTGGAGTCTCACCAGGCACTTGCTGGCGGATTGACTACACTGAAATTCTTCCATCCTGGAAGGACCAGAGGTTGGTTTCTTAATATATATATATTTCAAGTCTGATTTTGCCTTAGCTGCAGGGCTTACGGTGTATTTGATCTACCCATGTGAGATCCCACATAACATTATGTCAGAGCAGGTGAACTAACTTACATGAAAGTAGGTATGGGAGTGGGCCCATGACCGTGAGATCCACAGGTCACATCACAGACTCAGAAGCTGCTAGGCTGATGGAGGGTTGACTGGCCTGCTGCAGGTGCAGTTGGAGTGCACATGTGGAGATGATACTCTGCAGGATGGGGTACCATGCTCCAGGATGCAGTATAGACATTGGATCAAAAACCTTTATATAATATTATGTCCCCAACAGGAAGAACACATGAGTCCAAGAACCCATGTGTTCCTTCCATGGGGTGAAAGCAGGAGTGACCCCATTTAACATGTCTTACTGGGGGAAATTGTGCTTCCTATCCCACAACTCTATAGGCTCTGCCGGGTTAAAGGTCCTAGTTCCCAAAAGGACACACTTTTATCAGGTGACTAAAAAGTCCCATAGAACTTAAGCTACTGCTGCTATCTGGGCATTTGGGGCAGGGAGAAGAGTCAGCATGTTGGTAGAGGTAATTAACCTTGATCATCAAGAAGAGACAGGTCTACTGTTATACAATGGGAGCAAGAAGGAATATCCACTTAGATGCCTCTTGGGTCTGGGTCATACTACAAAGTGAGCCACCGAGACTAGCAGAAGTAGCAACAGCTACGAGGAAGATTTTTACTCAGCATTCCCATCTTCCCAGACTGCCTGTGTACTGTAACCACACTGACTCCACACTGCTGAAGCTGAGGAGAATGTAGAATTTATAGGGAAGGAGGGAGATGATGAGTATCAGTTGTGGTTCTAAGACCAGCTGGGATGGCAGGGGCTGTAGTTTATTCTACTAACCAGGCTCTTCTAAGTTTTCCAGAATCCTGGAGGACCTGCTCCCTGAAATTGAAATGAAGAAGAAGATCTGAGGGGTGGACTGTGGAAGACACAGAGCTGTGCCACCTCCAAGGGTTCCCCTTCAAGGAAGGACTTTCCCAGCTTCTGAGAGGGCTGTCAGCAAACAGCCTCCAGCCTCCAGCTCTTTTCAGGGGTTTCCTCTACTACAGAGTGCCAACTCGCCCAGACCCCTCCCTTCCTAGAGTGGATTACATCCAGTGACTGACTGTGAAGTGGCTATATAGGCCCAGTCATATTCAGCCCACCAGGCTCAGAGGAGCCCTTTATGCTCCAGAGCTCCCAGGTGGGGATGGCCTGGCTGGGGAAACACTCATTCACTCCAACTCTCACATCTTTATCTAAGCTCTAGACTCATATTTCCGTCTGTCCATTTGTTATTTTCATTGAGTATTCCAGGATCAATTCAATGTCCAAAATGAACACGTCTTCCTCCGTAAAGCATCCTAATTTCTGTTAATAACGTATCTATTCTCTTAAGTCCTTCCCCATACTCCACCTACGGTATTTTAAGTTCACAGTCTTATTGTTACTCTTAATCTCTCACACCTAAGCAGATCTTCAAATAACTGACCTTTTCTTTGCCAAAATCAGCTAGACTCCTCTCCTCACTCGTCTGAAGGGACCTGCCTGTCTTGTTCACTGCTGCCCCCTTGTTCTCTAGCACAGTGTCCTAAACAGAGTAGGTCCTCAATAATTATTTTTTGAATGAATAGTGATTGCAACAGCTACGAGGAAGATTTTTACTCAGCATTCCCATCTTCCCAGACCACCTGTGTACTGTAACCACACTGACTCCACACTGCTAACCATCACTCTTATTTGGTTGAACTTCCTCTTCCAATACCTTCAGGAATTCACTATTTCCCTAAGGATACAAGTCAGACTCTTTGGACTGGTCTTTAGAGCTTTGAAATAGCTGAATCGATTCTCATCTGATCGCTCATTTGTTCCTGAAGATGAATCATCTGCTCTTAGCAATGTCTTTCTGCCCTGCACAGAAGAGGTGACTTGGTTCTGATTCAGCCTTTCCTCAAGCTGTTCCATAATGTGGAATATGGAATGTCCCCTACCAGCTGAAATTCTCCCTCCCCTTGAATCTGACACTTCCACCCATTCAGCCAGCTATCGTTCCGTCATGTGAACTCCTGTGAATGCACCACTCATTTTTGTACTGCACTTGTATCAGTTAGCATGTTTTAAATATCTACTATGTTCCAGGCACTAAGCTGGATGCCGCAGATATGGAGAGTAACAAGACACATTTTCTGTTCCCAGGGAGTCCTGTAGAGGGAGTAGATACACAAACAAGTGAGTACAGTAAGCTCTAACACATGTCTGCACTGGCCATAAAAGAGCATATAATAAATTTCCAGGAGAATCAGAAGGGCAACAAAGAGGAAGAGATATTTGAGTTTTCTCTTGAAAAATAAGTAGATGGTCATTAGAATTGTGCTGTCAGAATGGGGTTGTGGGGTGTATATTCTGGGCACAAGGAACAAGCTGAACAGAGGCAGGGGAAGATGGAGTAGCTGGAGAAGTCTAAGCAGTCTGTCTTGTGGGCCAGGGAGGACATGGGAGGCACAGAAAGTTTGATGAGCAAAAGGGCTGGAGAGTTTTGCTGTACCGGGATCTGAGGTGATCTTGTGGGGCATTCCAAAGAGTCTGGATTTTATCTTGTTGTCAATGAGGAAGGAACACCACAGAAGATTTTTTAAGTAAGTGAGCAACACCACCAAATTTGAGTTTGGGATGATCACACAATCACATATTATATTTAACTTTCGAAAATATAGATCCAGTGTCTAGATGTAAGAAAACAAATCGTTTGCATATAATAGGAGATGAGGAAGGATCCGTTTTCTTTTTTCTTTATTCTACTGTCAATAAAAGTAAGTTTGCTTACCTTAAGTCAGCATTATGAAATAGATAGGCATATATATGTACCTGTGTGTACACATATATTCTAAACACCAAATCACACAGATTCTGCTTTAAGCAAAGCAAACCAAAATACTACTAAACAGGTGAATTACAAGATACTACTTACAAAGGTTGGATTTGTCTTTGTAAAAATATCCTCCCAAATGTCATTTGAATAGGGAGTTCCTCTCTGGCCCTCATGGTTGTTTACACATCATTAATTGATGAAGGGATTGAATAGTTGAGGACGAAAAATGTTAAGCATCTTCACTTAGAGATCAATCATAACAAAGTTAACACATCTTTGAGATGATAATGTAATGAGGCATTTCACAGGACCCAGCTTCACACGCAACTTGTCAAGAATGTATCTGTTACACAGAGGGAGGGAGGTATGTTTGCCTTGTGCTGTGACAGCTCAGGATGTAAGAACAAAGGATTTACTTAAAATACAACAAAAATGCAACAGTAGATACAACTTAGAAACCGGTTTTACTCTGCTGCAAACAAATGGACAAGATATTGTACAATATATAATAAAAAGTACAGCATAATACAAGTGCCACTAATAAAAGAAACTTAAGGATGACTTAAAAATGCTTATTTGTAATATATATATATATATATATACACACTGCAATAAAAAGCCACAATAAATACACAAATTTCCATGTCATTCATAATAAATACTGAAAATATAAATACAGAAGACTACAGCTAATATGAATAAATTATTACAACATAAGGTCCAGGTTAAGTTCTGTTGAATATTATTGTAGCTTATTTTATATACCCTTTGGCATCTTTGATGTTATAACTTATACACAAGAGAAATCAATCTAGAAATTGTGTGACATACAACATGACGTCTTAGTGTAAAATGATTGTGAGTATGAACTGTAGTTTGATTTTCTTTCCTTTCAAACTTTCTAAGTGATTAGATTGAACATAACAGTAATAAAATATCTATTGAAATTGAGTAAAAGTAATAACAGAAATCCTCAAAAAGATAAAACCAGTCACAATGTAAAAAAAATGTTCCAGTGAGTTTATCTCACTGAGTTTTAAATTACTTTTTTTTTTGTCAGCAAAAGAAACGAAAAACAAAACCAAAAAAACAAATACTCTCAAAAGACTTCCCTTGTGTAAAGACCATTCCCAATGTCTGAACGTTTCAACATAGACTGAAGGATAACACCCAAGTGCTTTGGATCATTTGATCTACCATTACATTCAGCTCGCTAGATTTCACCAAAATTTGCAAATGTACCAAATTTCTATGGCAGCTGGAAAGTGGAGACACAATTGATGTCTAGGACTATGATCAAGATAAAGATACTGCAAAAGGTGACATTTGTCTATGCAACCAATTATACAAATATATTTTAAATGGGGAAAATGTATTTTTGACTAATGTCAAATGACCTTTTCCTATCAAATTGATATACCCTGTGACATTGAGGGAAACACATTGAAATAACAAAGTGCCATTTTCTGCATTAACAGGCATTAACCAGTACATATGTATTAATAGTTCTATCTTAAGAGGCTATTACACCAGAAATGCAATAAACTAAAATGAAAGCAGATCAACTTTACTAAGACACAATAAAGGCTGAGGTTCTTAGAAACAGAGTTGTAATCTACAGGTTTTTAATTTTTTTAAAACTATTTCTGTACTGTAAATGTCTAGCGTTTATTTTACATCAAACACTTTTGAAACATGTTTCACAAACTACGCCTCAGACTTAATTTCCATAGAGGTGCCTAGAGTCAATTTAAAACATGGGCCAAATGATTCAACATTCTTTACATAAGCATTCTATAGCTTTTTTTCTTTTAAAGCAAAAAAAGGGTTATTTCCCCTAGTGTTATTTGTGGGGAGCAACCACACTGATGTGGCTGTCATTTCACAAGAGCATCCGAATTGGGGAGATAAGCAGCTGTACTGAGATTGAAAAAAATCCCATGGAGAAAGGAAACTGACGTCGGGGGTGCTCCCCATCTTCCGGTTAGGTCTGACTCTGAGTTGGAAGCAACTCTGAGCAAGCAGAAAATGCTCTGAAAGCCGCAGAGCGGGCTTGGATCAAGTGATGTAATCAGAAAAAAATCACCAGCCTCCTGGACTCCTCCCTTCATTTTCAGGCCTTGTCAAGATGACAAATTTTTAAATCATTTTGCTGATCCCTGAGAAGGCAAGCAGCCATTGTTTAAATACCATGGGGACAAAGGCTGGGATCAAATGGTGGCTGAGTAATTCTCTGGAGTCATTTTACTCCACATCAGACTCTTCACAACCAGTCACATCTTCCCCAGAAGGAGCGGAAAAACTTGAGATTCTCATTTGTCACTTTAGGGTAAAGAAAGATTAATGAGAAGGTACTGATTTAGAAGCAAGAAGGTAGAACATGCTCACTTTTTGTCATCGTAACTTCTCAGAAAATTGAGCAGTTTAAAAGTTGAGTCACTTGATCCTGCTGATGTTTGTCACTGGGGATCTGAAACAGTCACTTTTCCTGACATCACCTCTTGACATCACAGTGATGGTAAAACAAAAATACGAAAACGAAAACAACTATAGCCACATTTGTCGAGAACAGGTCATGTTACTGAGCATTGTATCAATATCCAAATCTTTATTTTTAAAAATCTGATTTCTTATGGAATCATCAAACGTAATAATCATCAAAGGTAGGGGAAACCCAACTTTCTTTGAGTCCCCCAGGACAATGGCCCAAATCACCACAACTGTTGCCAGGTGCCTAGCTCACAAAGACTGGCAGAGATATTTTCTTATTGTGAGAAAAACTTAAGAGAACTGGATTGTGTTGCCGAGGAAACCACCTTCCCCAGAGATGTTAAGAATAGATGGGTATCTAGCCTGTTGGGCATGCCTGAGTGACAGTCCTCCCTGGAGGTAGATGGATGAGCCAGATGACCTCTGGAGATCTCTTCTAGTCTCAGGACTATAAAATTTGAAGAATACTTTCCATTATTCACACACAGTTGGCCATTTTATCTTTGAAAAGATTAAACTATTCTGAGACACCCATTTGGCATGACTAGTGCCTAATGAATCAAGATTCATACAGTAACCTTTGGCAGTGGACTTTGCCGACTAATAAATTTAAAACATCAAGTTTGGATATCATTTGGGTATCATTAAACCATCCAAGGATCAACACTAAACAACAACAACAAAAAACTAATCTCGGGCAATTTATTTATTTCCTAGGTTTAGATATTTAGGATTTTCCTCTTTAGGGGAATTCAGATTTGGATTTTATTTCATTTCTTCCTTGTCTCTTGTATTTAAGTAAAATTTCAAAATGTTACCTGGATCTTTGAATTTGTTTTGAAGATGAGTGGCTTTATTTACGGCTAAGGAGAAAAGCTTGGTGGCCAAGATAAAAAGGAGGAGCAAAACAAAATTGGATAAATTATGCTACAACGTTAGAAATGTCTCATTTTTTATAAGTTCCCTATGTAGAGACAACAGCAAAACCACATTAGGAGGCCACATCCCCTGACAAGAAGGTTTCTGGTCTTACCCAGCATGGCAGTAGGACTGGATGAGGATCTCTCGTGATGGAAGCTTCTAGATAATTTTTAAAGAGCTATTTTCGTACTCAATTTCCTTCCAAATACTCATTAATAAATAACTTTTAAGATACTCCTAAGCCAGATAAAAATATTGAGAGAAAGTCAAAAGAGAAAGGACAGGGTTACCTAACAAAGAAGCTATTCCAAAATTACAACTGAAACCATCCAAGCAGGTCACATAAATTAACTTAGACAAAGGACAGGCTAATTTCTACCATAAATTTGTCTTCTCCTAAATCCTTCTAATCGACATACATTATCTTAAAAATATTTAAATGGCCTCACGCATGTCACTAAAATGAGAGTTATTGAACTGACTTGACTATCACCATGGTAACGGTAATGCCAAGAAAGGAATGACATCATTAGCATGTTGAAGACAAACATTGTTCAAAACAAATTCTATCATATTCCTTTGAAACCTTAGTTCTGCCAGACACTTTTATGAGATGAAATAAAATGACACACTAGAGTTGGCTTTTCTTGAATTACAAGCAAGTATAAAGTATCAAATAAAAAGCAATTACCCTGTGTAGTGATATATTTACCACAAGTGAAAGAAAGTAGTCAACAATGTGACTTAAATCTTTGAAATTACTTCATTTTCCATGAATGTAACAAGTACCTGTATTTACTACAATTCCAGGCTATATGTTAATTAGATTACAAAAACTGCATATAGAAAATGAACCGGTTTAGGCTTTGAATCTGGTTGTATACACTGCTTCCCATCATTGTCTGAATCGCTACTGTCAGGATACAAAACCCAAAGCATTACATTTACTATCCAGACAGCATGAAGTTAGACTAACTCCAGGACTGCTCACCAGGTAAAACCCAGGTCATATCAAGCTTTTGAGTTTGAATCTCCGATAAGAAAGAAAAAGAAATATCTGCATTGGTTAGGACGGGGGTTGTGGGGAGCATATCTCATGGTCTAGCTTGAAAGCTATGAGAGGAGTTGAAGTAAAACTTAGAAGTGACTGTTTTAAAGAGTCACAGTGAATATACGGATTTGGCAGATAAAATAGTAGAGAGCTCTTTTATTTCCACGTTCATTACTTTTGACAACAGTCTATCATTTTAATATAAAATGTGTTTAAATCTCAAAAATAGCTTCTTTAGCATGTTGTAGCTCTGTTTTATTTTTTTAAAGCCTCAAGTGATCTGTAGATAGTAAGATGTAATTGATGTGGATGGTGGGCAGATGTGAGCACCAACTGGGTTGTGAGGGTGTCCGCATTGTAACTGCCCCTTCTAGGTTTTGGGCTGCCATTTGTGAATCTAGTTATTCTAGGACAATAAAATTCTAGTTTTTCAGCTCTGCTGAAACTTAATGGTTCTTAGGAGACACCACCGCTTATTAAGCTTTATTTCATCCTCACCCCACCTGACACTCCCATAATTCTAGTAAGTTTTCAAATTGCTGATATTCAGTTAAATTAACTCAATTAAATTCTTTAATGCCACAGAACACATCTGATGAACTGTGCTATTTGTGCAAAGCTGTGGCATTTGGCTTAAACATTTAAGTTACTTGAGCACAAGTTAGCAGATCTCAGAAAGAATACTGTAATCTGTAGTCACAAATTTGTGTTAGAGCTAAGAGTGATTAAGGCTTTAAACTTTTGGTGTTGGTTGTGGTAAGGATACATAGACAGTTCCAGTTTCAAATTACAGCCAAGTCTTGCGTTTGAAAGCAGGAAGATACTTCCCATTTAAGGTTGGTATTTTATACATTGACTTCAGTAATGACACTCTCAACTCTGTAAGAGAATAAAGAGCAGATGCCATTTTAAAGAGAAAGATTAAATCATATTTGGAGAAATGGAAGGCTTCGTGGCATCTTTTAAAAAGGCAATCTCCATCCTCCTTCTGAGGATGTCAATTTTCCACCTGCTAACTCGATGGTTTGTAACTCCATCTAAAAGTGAGGGGGCCAAATGGCCTCTCTGTTTTCTACAGGTTGCAAGGTAATGCCTTTGGAACTCGGAACTAAGGTTTTGCTATTTTGATAGGCTGTTGATAAATAGAAGTAAGAGTGATTGTGTTCCACATTGTTGTTTCAAAAGTTTCCTGAAATGTTTCCTGGGTTATGCAGGAGTCAACCTGCCTTTGAAACTGTCTGGTAGGAGTTTGCTTGTATAAGTTTAGCATCACTTATACAGGTCAAACACTGAAGATGCAGTTAGCTGAACATCTCTTTTTCATTCAGTCCAGTTCTTCTAGCTGAGTCCAGAATGAATTCACAAATTTCAGATAGGGGGAGAGGGAAGGAGGATCTAGAGAGTTCCATTAATTTTGGAAAAAGAATATCCTTTTAGTTGCAGTTTGCATATAATTAGTCAATAATTGATGTCATTTTTCTAATATCAATTTATAAAATCACAAATTAAAGGGATTATAATGAGGCTTGATTGATTATTTCATGCCACTCTTCATCATCACCATAATCCCTTAGAATTTGTAGTGTTTCCCCACTCTTTTTATCATGTAGGACAGTTCTTCTAACATAGTAGGTGTTCAGCAAATTTTTGTTGAAAGTATTGATACTTAATAAGTTCTAAATATCATGATGAAATAGTTATAAATTTGTACAGCAATGTCAGAAGTGTAATCAAAGAACCACTGACATATCAATTTATGGGAAATAAATCATGATATATTTTCCTTTTTAATGATAACCAAATCAGAATTTTGCCTAGAAGTCATCTGTTAGAGTGTAAAATTTTAAAGAATATAATCGTTTATAATCTCTTTGTTTATTAATTTGCGGCCAGTGTTTCTGTAACTCATAGTTTTTTCTTCTGGGGGGATATTGCTGGGGCATATATGATTGTGAGGATTTTATCACTCTAATAAATATAACTTCACATTTTACACGTGGCTGGCACACTGGGAAAAATATAGTATCACCACAAAGAAAAGATCGGCTTTCAAAAAGTAACTATACTATTCAATTAACCAAAAGACATGAGACAAATGGATTTTACTTAGGTCTTAATAATCAATGATCTAAGAGACGGAGAAAAAACTTAAGTAAATCTCTTTCATTGACTTCCTTCTCTCAAAGGAAACCTAGAATGACAGAGAAAATGCAAGCTGTTTCAGCCACTTGACTTGCAAATCAATTTGGCCTAGAGTATAACTGGGAATTAAGCCCCAGTAGAAGGTATAGGGCTGGTGCTAAAACAACAGGCACCTTGCAAGGCAAGAAGCTTTGCCATTGACAGTGAATGACTAAAAAGCTGTGTGTCAGAAAAGACTATAATTTGGTTAGATGTACTATGGGGGCAATAGAACAGCTGCAGGTCAGGTTATTGTGTCTTGGCATAAAGATCTTAAATATCCCAACTGGCTGCATCTAGCTTGATCCCCATTTTAAAAAGCTTAGAAAAACTGTAGCTGCTTTCCTGGCATGTGGGCAGTTTTTGTTGAATAAAGGGCTATTAATGGAAAAAAAAAAAGTCAGATGGAACACTGTGTCTTTCAGCCTTTCTGGGAAAGGAAGTAACAATGAAAATGATTCCATCACTAGTACTACTTGCAACTTTGACCCAATATTTTCAACTATTTCTGTAAAAATTATCCTCTTTTCTAGAACACATTTTTAGATCATAAAACCCAACCAGATTCTAGGGTGGGAAAATTTCAGCACTCATTGGACACTGCCTAAAATCTGTCATTCTCCAGTGTGTGGTATGCATCTATTTTGTGTGTGTGTGTGTGTGTTGTGGGGGGAAGTAGGGGTGTTTTAATAGGTAATCTGTGTGTGTAGATTGTGGGAGATGTTTAGGGGTTAGGTTATGCATACGAAAATTTGGAATGGAAGAGGTCATATTCGGAAGGTTAATCCTTCTGTGTAGCAGCGGCTTTCAACCCCAATTGGACAGATCAGGGAAAAAGATCTGTTTTTTTTTCTGCCTGTTTCTAGGTTAAGTATTCTTTTGGAAATGAAGCTACAAAACAGAGATCCAGCCAAACATAAACGAGTAGGAGTCAACCTTCTTGTGAAACTAAAGCTGAACTAAATTAAATATCTATCGTTTCAGAAACTGGACTGACATTCTACCCTTCAACTCTGCCCCAGCCAGTCTCCTCTCCCCGACTCTGCCACACTCTGTGTTTCAAGAATAAGCTGAGTGCTTCACATGTAAATACTTCAAGGGCTTGTAATAGTCCAGCAAATATGGCACACATGATTCTTTCACGTGCTTGAATGAAGGAACAATAGCCTCTTGTCATTTTCTCTTTGGGCCTCTGCTCTTTAGATTGTATTGGTAGGGAAAAAAAATTTGGAGATCAAGCACTAAAAACTAGCTTTGTAGACAACATGGGATATACTACTGAGATTTGAGCAAAACCCCAATCTGGTTAGCCCAAAGGGCTTATCATTCAAAAAGAACATCCCTGCCCTCATTACTACTACCTCCATAAGGACAAACCCAAAGCTCCTTTAATGTTAATATTAATGGTTATATATTTGGCCCAGTGGTAGGGTAGAGAAGGGGCAGGGACCAACTGCACAGTGGAAGAGCTGCCAAGTAAACATGTTTTCCCCAGATCAAGTTTTAGTAGAAACTTTTCCATTGGAGGACTTACTCTAGATTGAAGATTTTTAAGTTCAGTTGAATAAAATAGTATTTTTAAAGGAATTGAGGTCTACAATATAGTTATATCCATATTTCTAAACATCCAAGGCTAAAAGACATAAAAAAGAAGTAGCGACGCAGTCACTGAATAGCAAGGCATGTCCACATTTCAAAGAGGCATAAAGTGTGAAATGACATAACAGTAGAAGGTCAAAAATGTGTAACAGATGTAGCATAGTCATATTGCATTGAAAAAAAGGTAGAACACACTATTTAGTCACCTAAATTAATTTACAGGAAAACGGGATCTTAGAAGTCCTCCGACGAACCAAGTGCAGAGAATCTAAAGGTGGGGAGTGCATGTTTTATTTCTATCTGTCCCCTTTGATAAGAGAACGTGAGGTAATTAGAAAGTATTCAACGCATTCTGGATGGTTCTGCTAATTGTCCCAGGCAAGAAAAATCAAAATGCTTCAGAAAAGTAAGGCCTAGCTGAGTATTTGGGTAGAGGCCCCCCTTCAATCAGCTAGTCACTAAATGGAAATCTCATTATACACTCATTTTGTAGAGATGGATTGATCACGCTGTAGAAAAGGCTGGTTGCTGAGGATGTTTTCTTCCACGTTTCCTCAGCCTCCTCTGCTTTTACCGAGTTAGGTCTTCAGAGTGGCAAAGGAAAATAGGTCATTTTTCCTTCGTAAAGTATCATTGGATGATTCCTCTATATTAATTATATGAACCTCATAATAGTTACAGATTTTAAAAAAAAATTTTAATTTTTCATCTCAAAGAGTTCTCAGTCCCCACCCCTCACAAGGTACCATGAAGGGGCACTAAAGTGCATTTTGATGTAGGGGAGTAGAGTTTAAAGGTGCTGTCCAAGCTAAGAACCATGATGATGCTGTTTAAAAAAGAAAGGCAATTCCTTCTACCTCCATCTCTGGAGTCAACTGAGGGAGGGCAATGAACTAGACCCTCACCAGAGGATTGTCCTAACTCTTCACTTTAGAGAAAACTGTGTAAGGACCTGCACATATAGACTCATTTATTTGTCCAAAATAGCAAAAATAGGCCTATTTCACCGTTAAGAAAGTATTTGCAAATCTGATCAGTCATGATCATAAAAACGTGAATGGATTCCAGATGCAATCCATGTGGGCATGCTCGGTGGTACTAACTATGCATCTTCAGCTTAAAAGAACATGCTGCTGTTCATTTTCATCAAAACATGACTTCTAACTACCATAAATAAAATACACATGAAACGATTAAATCTTTTTCTTACAATAATTACTTTTACATTAAAAAGTCACCATCATCTTCAGATATATCGAAAATTAGGACTCTAAATCTTATTATATCCCGGTCTTAGTTAACAATCTTGCACAGGCCCGATAATCCAAAACTTGGAGCTCTGATCTACACAGCTTGGCAGGTTTCACACAGTTTGACAGGTAGGCAACTGTGAGATATGCTTTTTTAAAATTAGCATTTTCTATCAAAACAGTCTGAAATCTTTTAAAATCCTCATAGAGACTGTATTTGTGCAATGCCACAGTCACATAGCTAGAAAGGAGAAAACAAAATACAGTCTGGAAGATTCACCACAGTCCAAGTTTTCTTGGTCCTCGGTTTAAACAACCATGAGCCCAGGAAATCCAATTAAATACAGAGCTTTAAATAGAAGAGTTGGTCCTAGAAGAACTTAAGCTACTAAACAGGGACGGTCTCAACCACGGGTGATTTGATGCACTCTTCGTGCAATCTGCTCTTTTCTGCAAGGCTCAAAGAATTTTCAGCAGGATGCTCTGAAATGTGACTGTCACCATTCAATGTAGGGACAAACCCTTCCTGGGAGGGGCCTTTCAAGTATGAGTGAAATTCCACTTGCGGATGATTAGACCTGTGTTCGGGATATAAGCTATTGCAGGGCACACCGCTGTCATTTTCTGAAGAGGAGCAGCAAACGATGACCGAGGGGTTGGCAGCTGGGTAGTGGGAGGTGCTGTAGGCTTCTTCTGCTTGTCGGGCATAGTCGACGAACTGCTCCGGGGTCATGGTGTAAGGCACCAGCGAGAGGGTACCGTTTTTGACAGTATCTCTTTCAGAATAGTTCTCAGAGATCTGGTTAGGAGTTCCTGGAATGTGGCTATCTATTTGGTAATACAGAGTTGAAGAGTTGGCATAAAAAGAAGCATTTTTCGTGTGGCTTTCATGAACGGCAGCGCCATCAGAATAACAAAGGACGGAAGGAAGAGGGACGACTTCAGCATGGGTACCCAAACCATCCACGAAGCTGTCCCCTTTCTCATCATCGTCATCCTCTTCCTCCTCCTCCTCTTCCTCTTCCTCTTCCTCCTCCTCATCTGACTCACTAGGTGCCAAGCTTTGCGTGCTAGAATCAGTGACTCCGCTGCAGAAGCTGCTCCCATCCTCCTCCTCTTCCTCCTCCTCCCCTTGGCAGTCTAATTCCTCAGCGGACTGCAGGTGCAGCACTGCAGCCTGCGGTTCAGTTTCAATCTCAAAATTGTCTGCAATAGAATATTCTACAGAGTGAGCGACAGGGCCCATGGAACTACTGTGAGCGCTTATCTCACCGTGGCAGCCGTTCAGCGTGGGGATTTGCTGCTCCCGGTTTTTCTCCAGTTCAAGTTTCATTATTGTGTGCAAAAAGTGAGTCCGGACACGGATAGGATTAAATTCAATTCTACCTGCTGTGTTACTACATCCTTCTTTAGTGCAGCCACATGGGAAAGACATTCGATCCACCTTGGAAGGAAGAACACAGATTAGCCCCATGGAACTCCTACAAACCAAATGAAAATCCAGTATCTTTCCGCAACCCCTGTGACTCTGGGATTACTTAATTCCACTTACGCCAGAACAAATGACTGTCAAATTGCAAATAGAAATGAAAAGGGGAAGTAAAGGCTTAAAACATAAGATTTCACCTAGTTTTAAAACCTATAATCAAAATAAAAGTGAGTTATGGTTATAAGTGTATATTTTTAGTTCATTGACCCCTCCTGTGCTTTCTTTACTTCTTACTCCATTCTCCCTTTTCCCCTTCTCTCCATTCCACTCATTTTGCTCCCATTTTTTCAATGCTTCTATCCTTTCCCCAAGCTCCCTTTGATTCCACCGCATGTCAGTCCTCATGCCCAATTTTAAACAAAGAAATTTACTGCCCTCATCTCCACTTGTTATTTTTAATCTAAATTATATGACATTTCCCATTCTAGCCATGCCTTTTTTTCCCTGCTTATTATAAAATGAACTTCTCTGCACAAGGAGTCCAGATTGACACCACATAGTATCATGCAGCCTGATAATTCACTTTCATGGGTTTACTTTCTCATTCTTTTGGATCCTTGGTACATGGTGTATGTATGTGTACTGCAGGGCTGTGATGGGTGTGCACATTCATGCTTGTGACTGGTGGACTCATGTGTTTAGCTCCTGGCTCCCTTCATCCCCTCCCCACTCCATCAGATTACAAGCTTTTTGAGGGAAGGGGATGTTCATTTACTCAATATCCCAAGATTATCCAAGTGATTGGACCCTGTAGATAGAGTTATTGGGTTCAGCAAGAGTCACTGGACTGAGCTCTTGACTCAGGTGATAAGTGGAATTCTGGGCAATCAAAGCATATTCTTAAGATATTTGCTAATCGTTTCAGACTCCATCAATTAACCTGTGTGCAGACCAGAGCACAGGCAACCAGCAAGAACTTGCTTTGCTTGTCACCTTATCCAAGTGTGGGAAATTTCCTGTGCTACAAGGAGAAGTAGATTGTAGCACAGTCATCCTGGTCCCAACAAAAAGCAGTAGCAGATGTCAGAGCCAGAATCTATAGCTCTTTTCCTACTCATGAATCCCTTTTCTGTGAATCCTCAAGCAACTGTTCAGCTGATGAGAACTGTCTTCTCCTTTTGCCTGCCTGAGGGACTCTTGTCATTGAAAAAGCCCAGTTTCCTCATAAAATAACACCTAACTAATCACGGAGTACCAGTGATATAGATGGATGGAGACCTGAGAATCTTCGGGTCCAGGGGTTGGTAAACTTTTTTTGCAAAAGGCCAAAGAGTAAATGTTTTAGGCTTTTGGGGCCTTACAGCCTCTGTGGCAACTACTTAATTCTGCTGTAGAAGAATGAAAGCAGTCATAGACAACATGTAAACACACAAACAAAAACATTCTGTGCCTCAATAAAACTTTATTTACAAAAACAGCTGACAGGCTAGGTTTGGCCTGTGAGCAATAGTTTGCCAACCTCTGATCTGGTCCAGCCCATTTATTTTAGAGATGTGGAAACTGAGCCCAGAAAGTTTATCTGACTTGCCAATTTTACATAGCTGGCAAAAAGCAGAGCCAGGAGTAGAACTCAGTTTTCTTAAGTCCCAGTATAGTAATTTTTCCCATAGTCTATACCATCTCTAACCAATCATCATTTTATGACCCATGGATGGATCAGAAAATACAAACTCAGATACTAGGGATGTCATGATCTCCCTGAATGCTTGTACAAAGCCAAAATAAGCTAGTATAATAAACAAATCCAAGAGGAAATAATTTCAATTACTCAGCTGTAGCTTGGGTTGCCTTTCACATTATATCTTATATGTACAAGCATATTATGTACACCCATAAATGTCCTTGACTTAGTATTTCTCTCTTCTTGAATCATGTGTCTTGCCTGGCCCCCAAGTTTCCTTCTGCACGTGGGAAACTTCATCATATGTAAGACAGTTGCCTCTTTAGGGGGTGGTGTATAGTGTCCTGTCTTTAGAGTCCCTGAAATCCCAATCCTTACCTGACACTTAATGCCTGCCAGGCTGCAAGTACACGTTTCTGGATCACAGAACACTCGGCAGTCACAGCCACAGTCCTCTCGCGATAGGCGGATGGCTCGCAGCTCATGCTTTTCTTCCACATCAATTTTTTTCACTCCAGACGCCCGCAGTAGCGCTCTCCGTTTTTTGGTTGGCAGGGGTTGTAGAAAGAAGTACTCATCTACCTCTGTGTTGTCTAAATCAATATCATCGTCAGAAATGTCGTCCACTGTAAGAGTGCTAGCTTCTTCAGATTCCACTGTGCCATTCTTAGTCATCTAGAAATACAAAGCAGCAAGGAAGAGGCTTAGCATGGGCGGGGTCTAAAAGCCCTACTTTCACACTTGGTAGGAATGAAACTACTATATAACATCATGTCCCCAGAATCAATGTGTTTGTGGATCAAATCATTTCCTTTTATTTTTCTCTTTAGAAAAGTCACAGGGGGGAAAATGAGGCATCAAAATGAGAGGCTTTTAAATGTCCTGGTAACAGAAGATTGTTAATTGGAACTCTAACCTCCAGAGGTTAGGAGCTATAGTTGTTAGAGCTTTTAGCCAGGGCCATGTGAAAGAGACCAAAGGTTACAGAGGCCCGTCAGTGATGGCTATCTTCAGACTCAGTTCGTGATGGGCAGCTCTGATGCTGGAATAAATGTGCCATTGTTCAGAGGTGACGGCATCTTAGCAGAAGCCGTTGCCACCTAAATCAGCAAACATGTTGTCCCTGAAATAACGACCCTGTCTTGGGCTCCAGCAAAACCATGGACTAGGAAATAAAGTTATGCTGCACTGTGCTATTGGGATTACAAACACGGTTAGCCTACAGAACATTCCAAGAATGAGGGCTTGATATGAAGAAATCAGTCAGGTCAGTGTGCTCTCAGTAAGACAAAGAGCAGAGGGCAGTGCTGGTAGGCTCTCGCCAACGGACAACTGAACAGTACACTCAGCCCTCAGAGGAGTTCACGTGAACATGTGCCCAAAGCAATACCTTCTGCATAATAGCTCGTGTGGACAACTTTGTCTCATATACCCGCAACTATTCTGCTTCTATTTATATTTCTTTTCTAAATTAACTTCATCCATCAGTAAACCCCGAATCAGTATTTCACTTCTTACTTAGACCACCACATATTATGTTTCCTTAATAAAAAAGCATTTAGAAAGAGATGCTTTCTCTGAATATGAGCAAGAAATGTATTCTGAGGAGCAGCACAGGAATAAATGCAGAAACTCCATAAGAGATTATTCAAGAAAGTCCTAAATACAGAAGCCATTCTGATTCTTTAATTTTTCCATGTGCTACATCATAAACTTCATTAATTGTAATTATTACCATTCTTTTTGATCTTAACAATGGTTCAGTCATTACACAGTTAAAATATTCTGGTGCCATCAGGCGTCATTCTCTCATCTTTAGAGGGAAAAGACCAACATTTAGATAAGAATATTTATTATTGACTAAAAAATCTCAAACCAGACAACTCTGAATGTATTGAAAAAACAAATAGAAGACTTGTCTTTGCCCTCAAGCAGAGGAAACAACAGAGTAACAAGTGTATAGTAAATATATTACAAAGGGTCTCTGTAATGCACTTTCAAAAGCAACTAAATTATATTTTGTGAATATTTCGGAGCTTAAATCTGTGTTCTTGCAAAGACAGGCATTCCATTTTACTGGATTTCCTTTCTTGGTGTGATCTGCAGTGTTTCCTTTCTTGGCGTTTCTCTATAAATACGTACTGGGTAAGCTGCTCATGTTCCTGTGATGCCCACTACTAGGATGTTACTTTGATTGGTTGCTGTTATCATTTTCGTTAATTCTTATTTGCTAACAGAAGCATCTTTCTATCTGTAAAGATAGGATTTTCTAAGGAATTCAAGTGTGTAACTGCCTCACGTATACTCAATCCTCTGTGATTGGTAAAGCTGCATTAATAAATAGAATTACCTTTCCCATCCTGTCACCTCTGTGGCATTCAGATTTGTTTTCATTAATGCTTGGCCTGCCTAAGTGAACTTCATCAAGCTTCTGAGTCCACAGCACATGCAGAACATCCAGGACTTGGTTAGCAGGATTCATTTCAATAGTTCCTTCCTATATCTCTCTGTTCTATAATACTTATCCTCCTTTGTGTAAGTGGTAACACCACAAAAATAACAAAAAAATCGCCTGTTTTATATTATAGGTTTTGATTTTTTAAAAAATAATGGTTGCTATCATATCAATGAAAATGTTTAGGGCAATGTGAATAACTAATTGGCATCTAAGAATTAAATAACACCCAACTCCATCTCCCATAAACTACAGATGATGCTTACTCCAAATATAAGTGCTCTTAGAAATAGAATCTGCATCTCTTATTCCCACATACAAATTACAGTAAACAATTTCATTTCAAAATAAAAATTCTAAGAATCTAAAAGTCCTTCACACTGAGCTACATACTGTTTTCACTCTTGTTCAAAAAGGCACAGGGGCCCTGATCTAGATTTTCAAAATCTCACATTAACATTGAAGTGATCTGGCTAGGTTTTATCCTTGTCTCTCCAATATCCTCTCTGCTATTTCTGATGAAGACTGGAAATATTCTAGTTCATCAATTGACTTATCTTCCCCTAATATAGTTTCTGGTTTGGTATGTAGCCATTGAAAAATATTATTCTCTGCTATCCCCTCGGAAGTCCTTCCCCAGTCTATGCCCATTTCCTCCTTTGAAACCCAGGCCAAACCTACTGAGTTTAAATATGCTTTAATATCAGAGTATTTCATAGGTTATTTTCAAATGCATCTTCTCATGTTAGAGCAAAAGGGAAAAAAGTCAATGAGCTCCCTATTTCTGTCCACAACTCAGGTCTATTATGCTCTCAAGAGCTAGTGCAAAGAAACCAGGGAGTCTCTCAAGATCACTTCATATACTTTTGCTGACTCCTTTACTCCATGACCCATCTTTACAAGAATGTTCATTTTGTATATATTTTTTCTCTTTTTTCCCCCAACTTTATAGAGATACAATAGACATATAACACTGTGTGGGTTTAAGGTGTACAATGTGTTGATTTGATACACTTATATATTGCATAATGATTACCACTGTAGCATCAGCTAACACCTCCATCACATCACATCATTTCATTTCTTTTTTGTGGTGAGAACATTTCAGATCTACTCTTTCAAGTATACAATACAGTATTGTCAGTTACAATCACCATGTTCTACATTAGGTCTCCAGAACTTATTCATCTTATGATTGGAAGTTGGTACCCTTTGACCAACATCTCCCCATTTACCCCACTCTCCAGCACCTGGGAACTGCCATTCTACTCTCTGTTTCTATGAGTTGCGCTTCCTAGATTCCACATATAAGTAATATCATACAGTATTTGTCTTTCTCCGACTTATTTCACTTAGCATAAGGCCCTCAAAGTCCATCCATGTTGTCACAAATGGCAGGATATCCTTCTTTCTCATGGCTGAACAGTATTTTATTGTATATATATATAAAATAATATATATATATATATAAAACAGACATTTTTCTCTTGACATGAGTATTACCTTTAAATGTCTTTTTCACATCTCAGAATAGATTCATTGACTCTTCAGACTTTAGTTTATCAGATGCAGCCTCTTTATATGACACATGATGAGGTCCAGATTAATTTGGACCTCTGCAAAACATGCTTATAAAACCTAATTCCCTGACCTCTGTTTTAGTATGCTTTCCCCATATCTCACAGATAGATTCCAAGTTTCCGATAGTACATAATGCAGTGCTGGGACTCCAACATAGAATTAAACACAATGTTTCTAAAAGCTATTCTGTTTATAAAATAAATGCATGCAAAGTAATCAGGACATTCAAAGGAACACTATCTGTTGAGATAGACTCCTTAGAAGGCAATCCAGATCTTGGACCGTTTCTAGTTCTGTGATCTCTCCCCAAAATAACATTGCCTTCCCAAGAACTCAAAGAAAGCTTGCCAAAAATGTGGCTTAAGGAGACCACCAAATAATCCTAACCCTCAAACCTGCTTCTGTTTCTGTGCCCATGTGTGTGTAAAAAAAAGAGAATCGGAGGTGGGGGTGAAAGAGAGGTGGGAGAAACAATATTAATGACAACAGTTTTTTAATCTGTGTGCCCGGCATTGTTCTAAACACTTTATCTGCATTAACTTATTTAGCATCACAAAAATCTCATAAGGTAAATATTATCATTATCTCCATTTAATTGATGAGGAAACTGAGGCACGGGAGTGCTAAATATCTTGCCCAAGATCGCAAGTAGTGAGGCTGTGCACCAAGTCACAATCTTAGATATTTGACTCTACAGCTTGTGCTCTTAACTGCCGTGATAATTACATATATACATTGTTTTATATTTAATATATATTGAATAGTCTTTTGTGCTTATTTTGTATTAGGCATTAGGTGTGTCAATGCACAAGACATAGGTCTTGATCTCAAAGGATTGGAGTAAAGAGATGAGGAATCTAGTAACTTTAATCCAGTTCATAAGGATTTCCTAGCTGAAGGTGAACACAGGGCATGAGAGAATGTAGGAGGGGCACCTAGAGGTGGGGCCGGCAGTGGGATGAGGAGGGAAGACTTTCATATCTAAGCTTAACTCTGAAGATGGAGAGCAGTTAGATGAATAAGTGGAGGCAGAATGCATTCCACACTGAGCAACAATAGTTTCAAAGGCTTGAGATGGGACCGAGCGTGATGCTTTCATTGGCTTGCAAATTATCCAGATGACTGGACTTGTATGGGATCCCTTCCTGTCTTGGTCCATAAACAAAGGAAAAAAAGTAAATAAATAGCAGGCCTTTAGAGAGTAGCTCCTCTGTTCCCCTGCCGTAGTCACCTTAGAGGTGATAAGTAATGTCTTTTTCTGTGTGTGAGGAAGACCAGCCCCAAGCTAACATCAGTTGCCAATCCTCCTCTTTTTTTTTTTTTTTCTGAGGAAGGCTGGCCCTGGGCTAACATCCGTGCCCATCTTCCTCCACTTTTTTATATGGGACGCCACCACAGCACAGCTTGACAAGCAGTGCCTCTGTCCGTGCCCGGGATCCGAACCCATGAAACGCCAGGCTGCCGAAGTGGAGCGTGTGAACTTAACCGGTATGCCACCGGGCCGGCCCCTGATAAATAATGTCTTAAGTCATGATTTGATCTAATGATCTTTATCTTATTTTATATTTATCCTACATCTGTGTGCATTTATTTATATTATATTGGAAGGATGTCAAGGCCAAGGACTCTGGGGTGTGTGTGTGTGTGTGTGTGTTTGTTTTGTTCCAATGATGATACTTAAGACGAAACTTAGTTCTTGAGCCACTGTGTAAACTTGTCCAGACTCATTCTACAAATGACTATAACTTTTTTTAAATAGATGGAATTTAAACATCTTAATTTTGCAAATTTGTCTGATTTGTACAAGCAAACTGTTTCCAAAGCCCAGTAAAGTAAAACCTTTGCCCATCTAAATGCACTTGAGGTATGGGACACACTACTGCCAGAATCAGTGGAGTGATCTCAGACTGCTTTGGGTCAAGTACAGGGGGGCTTAAACAGAAATCAGCATTCAATCTTTTTTTTTTTTTGCCATATCAAGGAATGGATGAATTCCACTATAAATCCAATGAGATTAAAAAACTGAAAAAAACTAATTAATGCAAAATGATTATGGAGAGGTAAACAATACTGAAAATGTGGACTGACTTAAATGCTCAAAACAAAACCCCACAAAAATAGAAACACTTCTTTTCAGCAGTTAAAAGGCGTTCTTAGTAATAAAATCTCCTGGTTATTAAGAAGTTATTAACACATGTAAAATTAACAGTGGAAATAAGAATGTGAAAAATAATTCAATTCCACAAACACTGATTACTGCCTGTTATGAGAGTGATGATGTTGAGAATGATCCAAGCTACCATATATTGAAAAGCAGTCATTGAGCTCCATACTGTATATAAATTATCTCACCTAGTTTGCACAATAATCTAATGAAGTAAGTATTTGTTATAGTTGAGAAAATTGGAGACTTGAGAAGATAATTTGCCAAAATGCAGCTACATAGTTAATTAGTAACTGTACTGAGAATCAAATTCAGGTCTATTTGACCTCAAAGCTTAAGCCAGGCTCATAGACCAGTTTAGAGGAAAAATTCTTAGAGTAATAGTAGAAAACTATATGGAAGAAAAAAAAAGATATGGTTGCAGCCACACTTCAAGAGCTGATCTCAGTGCTGTGGGGCAGGAGACAAAGGAGCAGGACAACCTCCCTGAGAATTAGCTCATTCAGAAATGAAAAATATGATTCAGACACAGAGAATAAGAGCTCAGAAAAGAAGAAAGCAGGAAACAAGTTGAAGATACGACAACCTCACCAGTTAGCATTTCCTGTGGGTACCTATTTTGTGGGCATGAGGAGGTGGCCTTTCTAATGAAGATGCTGGCAGAAGCTGGTACAAGTGGTAGCTACCACTGTTGAACTAACGTGTTACTCTTGATTTTCTCAGCTGACTTTTAACTCATTTTCCCTTGCCTGAATTTAATCAGCATAGTATGCTGCCTCATTGTGTAATAATATATTAGTTTTGGTGACTGGTTTCATGTATATCTCCCTCATCATAATGTGAACACATTGAGAACAAAGATCATGTCTGTCTTGCTCATCACTGTATCCCCAGAAACTTGTTAATTGCAGCTCCATAGTAATTGATTAATAAATATTTTTTGAATGAATGAATGAATATTCTTAATCAATATGGTATATTGCCAGTTACTGTACTAGATATCAGGGTTTACAGATATATGACAATTCTCCCATCTAAGGAGCTTCCAGCATGCTGGGGAGATAACCATGTAATAAATATGATCTAGTGTGGTAAGTGCAACAAAATATAAGCGCAAGTTATAGAAGTAACAGGGAGGAGGAAATGATGGACAAAAAAAAAAAAAAAAATGGAAGGGTAGAGACACAAGGCAGAGTTATTTACTTCCTATTCAATCTGATAGTCTCTATCAAGGAGAAAATCTTCAAACCAGAAATGGGAGAAGAGATATGTTAGGAGGGACTTAATGTAAAAAAAGAAGTGGGGAGACAGTGAAAGAGTATTGAATTATTTTATGTAAGAATCCCTAGTCCAGACAATTTATCCTTTTGAGCAATAAAAAAGCTTGAAGTTATGACTGCTCAGTCTAATATCTGTGAAGAGTCATGGGAAAAGGAATTAAAAGATGATCAAAATGGGAGTGAATTGTTAAAAAAAAAAAGCTAATTCTAGGTAATATTCTAGAAAGGATTATTTAAACAGGTGGTCTCTACATGTGAAGAAAGAGAGCAGCGACTCCTAGAGTATTGCTTGGGCTCACTAAAGAGAGAATGTCTATTTGTCAACTTAAACTCCATGCAGAACCTCATGGACATACGAAATGTCCATATAAAATAGATAAAAGTGGGAATGAGGTGCAGAGAGCCCTGACCCCATGGAACACAACTGGGAGACCACTGATCTAGTCCTGAGATTTTTGAACAAGATTTCTTATGTTCTTTACATAGAAACATGGAAGAATGGAAAGTGAGCTGATGAAGAGTGTGGTTAGATACATGAATTTTTAGTTATTTGAACAGTTGAAAATCTCTCCAAGAACAGTGCTGCTCGGCTCTTTTGCACCACCAATAAGGCTGGGAACTAGGGATGTGGCACATATACATCCTATCAGTAGCAGTGGTCCACCCTGGTAATGAGTTTTAATGGAGGTCATGGTGGGACGGTGGAGGGGAAGCTCCCCCTTTTCCTCTTGAGGATCACTACTCTGAGAAGATATCCTGAAGCTGGCCCTGTCTTGTTAAATTTAGTTTTTAAATCATGTCTTGGATGAAGACCTAAAAGGCAGGCTTATCACATCTGCAGATGACAAGATCAGTTTATTCAGATTAAAAACAAAACTTTATTGATCACTCTCTGTATGCCATGTCCAGTGCTAAAGAGGATTCTTGCCCTGGAGATGTTATAAAGCTTTGATTTATATAATGATGCAGACCTGACTTACCTAGGTTTTGTTTGTTTGCTTGCTTGTGTTTTTTTTTTTTTTTTTTTGGTTGTTGTTCTTGTTGTTTTACTTACTACCAGCTTAATGTGAACAAACAAATAGATCAAGGTCCAGAAAGCTACTGCAATTTTAGTGTATACCCATGGATAGAGCATCCACATCTTGGGAAGGGATAATGTAACATGTTCCTATATATTGGACAGATCCTATTTGGAGTACCAAGTCCAGATCAAGTGCCATATTTTGAGGTGGATGTTTAATAAGCAGCATTATATCCAGAAGAAGGTGACCAGGGAGATATATTGTCTGAAAACCACGCCCTAGGAGGATTATTGAAAGGAACTAGGGATGTTTAATCCTATAGAACAGAAACACAGGGAATCCATATAACCTATTGCCAAATGTTTGCATATTCATCAACACTGCTTTCAAACACTTGGAGTTTGGAGACTAGGGACCAGACTGATTCTGTGAGCCTAAAGGGCAGAAGTGGGGTCAAAAAGTATAATTAGATGGTAGCAGCTTGGTCAATGTAAAGAAGACCTTTCTAATGATTCAAGCTGCATAAATGGAATGGGCTATATCAAAAAGCAGTGTGCTCTGTGTCACTAGAGATGTGCAATGAGAGGCTGGATATACAAATATGTATTTGTATATCTAAATACATATCAGATATGTATTTGATAGAAGGAATTCCTGGTTTCACGGTATGAGTTGGATAAATGACCTATACACTAAGGTCTCTGGCAAACTAAAGGAAAACATTCATATTATTTTGATATTCAGTCAAATTTTGCAGTATAATTCTTTGGCTTATTAGCTCTTAATTGCAGGTGGCAAATTGGAACCAATTTAATTATGCCCTCAAAGAAGCAGGATGTTTGGTTATTTTGTCAGCCTATAAGAATTTCAACAACCTGAATTTACAGTGAGTCTTTGGCTTACATGTCACCACAAGGGCACCAGAAAGGATGATAATATCAACATATAAGACATAGAAACTTTTCATATATTCCTTTATCCTCCCTTCTGGTTTAGACCAACATTGCTCCTTTTCGTAGCAGCTAATAAGCCATGAATCCAACAGTGTGCTGGTAAATATTTAACAACTAGGTCTCTGAAAAAAAAAAGGTTCTAATTTGTTGTGTTTGTTAAGTCCCAAAGTGTAAATACCCCCATCATGGTCGATTTCAAGTTGCCATTGGGAAGAGATGTGCAATTCACTTTAGTGAGCAACTGTTGTGAGCTGGCTTTAGCACACCACTGGATGCCCCCCTTATTTTAACCAGGAGAATCAGTTCAATTGACTTCTCCTAAACTAGAAGATCAATGTTTACTGTACAGGAAGAATGTAAAGATCTGATTGCATATGCTTAAATGTGCCATTAAGGTTAAAATACCAGTGATATTTTGAAAGAACTTATTCTTAAATATATTGCATTTGCCCAGATCTGAAGCCTAGGCCTTCAGTCTTCATCACTTTGGTTAGGCGTATTGTAACCAAACAGGTTATGCATACGACATGGCGGGTATTTGGGACATCAAAGTTTTCCATTGGTGGTGGAGCAGGCCTCCACTTAGTGATGCATTCTGGAAGCACTGGCACTAAGTATTCTCTTGAGTAATCTCTGCAGAGTTCAACAGAAACATTCTGTAGGGATAAGTGGAGTTAAAAAATACTGTGACCAGCAGACTCTGACCCATCTAATAAAGAACTGTAGTATGAGGAAACAGTTAAAAACACATCCAAAAATTTGGAAACTACGGGTTAGAGATAATAGCCTGTGTCAACCATCTCTCACAAGCCCCGAATCTCTTATATCTCCTAGAACACTTAGGATCTTTATCTGGAGGTTGGTTAAATCACAAGACTGTTGAAGGGATACAAGGGGCAGGGCTAGAGGTGAAGGTGGAGAATTATAATGTTGCATGGGTAAGTCACTAAATGAATAAAGCACAGTCATAAATATAAGATTTGGGGTGAAGAAGATTTAGATAGAGATTTTTAAAAGGTTGATCATTAAAGGAAGAGTTACCATTTACCAACTCTTTCTTTTAGAGGAAAGAGAGAAAACAACCAAGCATTACTTGAGAGACACATGACTCAAAAATTGAGAAAATTTCATAACCCTGGAAAGCAATTGGAAATGGTACCAGAATGGAGATAGACCTTTGATCTCAGAAAGGTGAGGAAGAACAACTAAGATTGAAAAAACATTGAGAAAGAGAGGCCAGTCAAAGCTGTGAAAGCTAAATTAGATTTCCTACATCAAGGTAGTAGAATACAGTAAGATATAAGCCAGAGGCAATTGGAATGCCAAGGCTCTTTGAAACATACAAATGGCTGCCTAATGCATTTTACAGATACTTGTGAAATGGAAATAAAGGCTAATGCAATTGTTCAACAACGTGGTGCAGATGATGAAATCTAAGCACTCAATTTGGGAAAGAGTATAGTATTAAGATGACTACATTGATTACTGTGAAGAGTATGACATGTTTGAATGGGCTTGACAGAGAAATAGGATTGTGCTCTGTAATTTAGAAATCTAAAGCTAGTTATTTCTTCTAGGAACATGTATTTTATTCAATCAGCTTTCTCTATTAATTGTTTTTAGATAATGTTTGGAACACCAACACCACTAACAAAAAAGACACATTTGAACCCCCAAAACGGAATTGGATTTGTTCTACAAATCTAATTGTATACATTATTTCTCAATATATCTGACTCATACGTTGATTGAGATGAATTGCTAAATAAGAAGGAACTTTACAATAAAAAAGTAAATTTGTATTCTTATTTTGTTTCCAAAATATTTATTATAAGGAAACATCAAGAAGTTTGTGTCTGTATGTTTCTTTTTACTAATCTTTCACTATTAAGGCCTCACTGGAGGAGATGACATTGTTTAGGTGGGTTCTCTATTGGGAACCCAGAGAGACATCCTGGAAAGATGTGGAGGCACAGGGGAAAGAGAAACTTCTCCTTACTATTCTGGGGCTGTTGTTTCTCAAACAAGTAGGAAGGAAACTTCCCAGTTCCAAGTCCAATGAGTTTCTCATGACATTTTATCTGGTCTCCATACTGAGGGCTTTGAAAAATGTTTGACAATGAGGGTTTTGGAAAGTGTTTGTCTTGTCAAGCACTGCCTTCTCTCTTCCTACTCAATAGACAGTTCACTGCCATTCATAGAGGACCGCCTCCAGGCAAAACCAAGGTGGCAAAGTTTGTCTTGAACAATCCTTGCTTTCCTCTTTGGACCCTTCTCTGGGGCAGTAACTCTCTTGCTGCCTCAGTTAAAATAATGGAATCAATTTAGCTACATTTATTTTGTTACTTACCTCACAGATATTTATATTTCAAAATAAATGTTACATTAAAAGTGAAATTTCAAGTATCAGAGTGAAATTTTTGGATAGGTAATGTTTTTGGATAGCTAATTTTAGATTTTGGATAGTTAAACCTTAGACAAGTACAGTCAACGATATTTTAAAAATCATAAAAGTTAATACACTAGAGGAATTACAATTAAAATAAACAAGCTTTCCTCCATTAATTCTCCTCAGATTTTTTTAGCAAACTGGTCCACATTGCTGTGATCTTTTATTAGTTTCATGCGACATGTGTTTCTGAGTTTCTGAATACTTGCAGTACAGTAAGGCTAAGATCACCTTAGAATCCCATTTTATTTTTGTTTGGCATTGGATTTGGAAGGAGCAAGGTTATCCAAATGCCTTTTGTTTACATCTTCACCAAAAGGGAAACCTGCATGTTTTCATTCATCAATGACAAACCAAGACAAAACACCCATCTGGATGATTGCCTCTGCAACTTCCAACACTAAGCACAATGAAAAAAATGAATCAATAATAAAATGCTCTTTTTGTTTCTTTTCTTCTTCAGCTTATTATTTAAAAAAGCATAAAAGTAGCTGAATACAAATGATAGTATGAGAATATATCACTGCCTGATATGGAGGAAGGTTCCTGTAGGCATGTAGCTCCCCCTAAGATTCATCACATGCACTATGTGCTTCAAAGTTCACCATAATAAATCTTTTGGTTCTCAGATAGAATTATAGTCTCCCAGCTGTTAAAAATCACTGCACACAGTACCAAACCCCGGAAAGGGACAACTCCCTATAGGTACAGAGATTGTCTTTCCCTATGCCTATAGGGGATAATCAATTAATTCTAGCATAGGAGGTAACAAGAGACTATAACCAGTTTTCTATGAGTGAGCCAGCTATTTAACATCTTTGTGCTTCTTTTTCTTCAGTTGTACACATGGTCTCATAATTCACCTATTCTGCTGCGTCTTTGTTAGGATTAAATTAAATAATGTTTATAAAATGCCTGGCAAATAAAAATCACTTAATGAATGGCATCCATTACTATTGTTCTGCCTGTATTTGAATTGGAGAATGACTTCACTCTTTGGGTAGGGGGTAGAGTTGGTTTGTAGTGTGTTAGAAGGAGAGATGGTGGATTTCAGAAGCAAATCTGAGAATTATTGTTAAATTAAGCACATGGAAAGCAATCATGAAAAACAACAACAATAATAATAGATTGCTACCAAAAAATCTTAAAGGACTTGCAATGAAATCTGTAAAAAATCCACCAAAGGAAACATGAGACATGCTCTAGGCTAGGTTGTGCTTAATTTAAGCAACTGCCTTCTTGTGCAACTGGGAATAATGTACATACATAAATTGCAAAATACATAAAAACAAGGTGTTTTGAAACACATCACAGCTCTGCCTCCTGACTTTATACTGGAAACTAAAAGTACAGGTAACACAGGTGTGCTTAGGGTGTTTCAGTTATTTAGTGAATGACCCTTTATGTTAAGTACCCTGGATTACCTAAGAAAGATTTCCTTTATCATTAGATAATGATGGGAGAGCATTTTCCATATATGGTAGGTTGATGAATCAATAAAAATATAAAGAGTGTCTCTGATCGATGAAAGAAGTTTCTGAGCTGTGCTTCTCTCCACTTGATCTCTAATGTGACACAACAATAGGTATCCCCACCTGGACATCTCCCTGATATCTCTTTAATAACTCAAAAGACTCTCAAAATCATTATGTCCAAAAATGATCTCATTATCTACCTTTCTCCCCACCCAGCCCCAACCTACTCCTCTTTGTGGATTCCTTGTCAAATCCTCATCATAGAGAAAGGTACTATCACCCACAACCTGTTCAGTTTTGCAAGCCAGAAATTTGGGAGTCATTCTGGACAGTCCCCCTCTTTTCCTTTCAAATCCAATCTGTCATCAAGGACTGTTGATTTTACTTCCTAAATTTCTCCTTCTGTCTATCTCTTTTCATCTCCCTTACCATCAGTCTAAACTAACCTTCTATCATCTCTCTCCTGGACTATTGTAACAGCCTCTTAACTGGTCTGACTCCACATGCCCCCCCTAAAATGGCTGCCCTTACCCCAAAACTCTTCTCATGTCATAGCACGAATTAGATCATATTATCCTGCCACCCTAACCCCGTGCTTAAAACTCTTGGATGACTTCCGACAGCCTTAGGATGAAGAGGAAAAAAATGCCTTAACATGAACCTACAAAGCCCAGCCCCACCTCCTTCATATTACTCTACTCCTTTTGTCTCTGCCCCAGCCACACTATAGTGCCTTTGTGTGCTCACTGTGCTTGCTCCTGCCACAAGGCAACTCTGGCTCTTCCTGCTGCCTGAACCATTCTTACCAACCCTTTTCACCTGGTTATCTGTTCAGATTTCAGTTCCATCATCGCTTCCCTGAGGAAACCTTCCTTGATCTCCCGACGACATCAATTCCCTCTTACATCCTTTCATAGCTCCTTGCAACTCTCCTTCACGGCACTTAATGAAGCTGTAATTTTATTTTGTCTACATGATTAATACTTTTCTTTCCTACTAATATAGGAGTTCCAGGAAAGAAGGGACCACATTGATTTTTGATACCAGTTAGCCCCAGTCCAAGCACAGGGTCTACAACCTAGCAATACTCAATAATAAATATTTATAGAATGAATAAATAAACAATGCCAGGTAAGTTTTCCACATTGCTTTCAATAAAGAGATTATACCGTTTTTGCTTTAAAAAAAAGAAAGCCTCAGGGGGCCGGCCTGGTAGTGGAGCAGTTAAGTTCGTGGGCTCCGCTTCGGGGGCCCGGGGTTCGCGGGTTTGGATCCCCGGGGCAGACAGACGCACCGCTTGTGAAGCCACGCCGTGGCGGCGTCCCACATAAAGTAGAGGAAGATGGGCACGGATGTTAGCCCAGGGCCAGTCTTCCTCAGCAAAAAAAGAGGAGGATTGGCAACGGATGTTAGCTCAGGGCTGGTCTTCCTCCCGCGCACACACACACAAAGCCTCAGCCTCAGTTGTGTAAAATGCCCAGTTTGGTCTGTGAATATAGATATGAAAATGGTTAACTCAACCAAATGAAGGTAAGAATATGAGGTTTTGCAAAAAGTGAGTTTCTAATGTTTGTTACCTTTAGTTTTAAAGAGTTCAGTTTTTCCTCCCTGAGGTGTTCTCTCAACATCTCCCGGTGGAGCCTCTCCTGCTCTCTCGCAAATTCGCCAAGAGTGTACTGGCGCACGCTGTTATGGCGGCTGGACATGCCCAGGGTGCTGCCCCCTTGACTGGGCACGCTCGTGAAGCCTTGCCTCCTGGTGAAGTAGTACACGGTGACACAACTAAAGTGCACATTCTTTGTCCTCAGCCGCTTCTCCCTTTTGAGGATGGAGGACGCTGAAAGAGAAAGAAGCAATTCAGTGAACACCTAGGACAGCAGTTTTCAGATGAGGCGAAGAACTGGAAAATGCCACTTGATGATCTTGAATCTATGATCAACCCTTTTTGGCTAGGAGACACTAAAAATGTTATATCCCAGAGTTGGTACAGATTTCTGTTTCCTTTTTTAAATTTTCTTCTAGCTGTGGTGGAGTAAACTTTTAAGTTCTTCTATAATGGTAGCCTAAGCAAACTTTCAGGAAAGTTGCCAATAGTCTGCGAATCACTGGCAGAATTTAATTTCTCATTTCCCCTAACCTCTTAAGTCTTGGTTTTATGATTTTCACATGAGTGTTATCACATTATAACCAGAAAAGACACATATTACAAAACCTTATATTTTGGATCTTATTTTGATATGGAAGGTGCTTGGCATGAAAAAAGTGTTTATTTTCAAATTTTAGAAAATTCCAAAAAGCAAGAAAAATTCATGAGAAAGGCTCACTGGCACCATTTAGATATTTTTACAATCTAAATCTAACAAGATTTCATTTCATAAAACCTCACTAAATAGCATTAAAGGCAATGGAATTTTAATCCAAGTATATATTGAGAAAATTGAAAATGTCATGAGATACATCAGAACCTTTATTATTAGTTACAGGGACATCGAGATGCACAGGGCATGATGGAGGGTTGAGGTACGCACTGTAGTTGAGAGAAAGAGAGTCACACATTATAATCATGAACTTTTGGAGTTGGAAGGGATGCTAGACATTATCTAGCCCAGTCCTTTTATTTTATAGTGAAATAACCCAGGCTTGCAGAATTTGAGTGATTTCTTTGAATGTAGATAGTTAACGGCAAAGCTAAACTTACACCTGAAAACTCCCAATCTGGTGCCATATTATACGACACTTCTCCATTGGGGAAGGAAAGATACACTGAATTGAGGAGAAATATATAGAATCATGCTGTTATGGGGTTGAACTGTGTTCATATTACCCATCTCCATTTGGAAGAAACCAAGTCACCAAAGGTTAAATAACACAGCCAAGGTCATACAACTAGTGGTGAAATAGGGACTCATTATTCCAGAGCCCAGGCTTTTAACCAACACACCACAGCAAAGAGCTGAGGCTACTCAAAGGGAGTGGAACAAGGCTGAGATTTAGTGTCACACTACTTCATGGAGATGTCAACTGTGGCTGGATTTCCATTTCCAGTGATGAGATACTTAGACAAAACGAACAGACTCAGAAGATTACCGAGTAAGAGAAGTATGACATTTGGGCAAGAATGTAGCTTTCCCAACTTTCTCTCCTCTCTACTGTTTTACTTCTCCGAAAGAGATTGCCAGAAAGCAAATATTTTCAATCATGTACGTAATTTTCCCATTTATTTATGTATACGTTCATGGCAACATACTTGTACTCCCGGCAGCAGAGACAATTTTCAACTTTGATTTAAAAGCTCTGATCTACTTCATAAGCGCATGTTTAAATCATCCTAAAACAGAGAAGAATTTGTCAAAATGCAAAAGATCACCATAGGAAGCAAAATTCAACAATCTGCCCGGTAATCTGCTGCCCTGACGACCTCATCCGTCACCACTGTACGGCAGGCTGGAGACTGGTTTTGGGTGATAACTTTCAACCTTTTCCATTCTTGCTATCAAAACAATGATGCCCTTAAGACATTATCTTTCAAGGCCATAAATTTACAGATAAGAGAAAAAGATTTTAATGTATTAATTTAAAATAATTATTATAAACTCCTCAGATGATTTTATTACTGATTTTTTAGATAATTCATGGTACTCTAGACAAATTCCCTTTTGAAAAATTTATTTAGATCTTGTACCTGTATTTTTAGATTATAAGAAGAAGAATTCTACTTTCTGGATGAATCAATTGCACCACCCTTTCCAAAAAAGCCAAATTACCCTTTCCCCAAAGACAGAGTTCAGAGATGATTTCCTGAGGCTTTGAGGATGACAATAGTGGGCGAGAGTGGGGGCCCTTCACCTGGGCTCCTTTTCTTTTTCTTTTCTTTTTTTTGGGAGGAAGATTAGCCTTGAGCTAATATCCGTCACCAATCCTCCTCTTTTTGCTAAGGAAGATTGGCCCTGGGCTAACATCCGTGCCCATCTTCCTCTACTTTATATGGGACACCACCACAGCATGGCTTGATGAGGGGTGCATCGGTCTGTGCCCGGGATCCGAACCTGTGAACCCTGGGCCATCAAAGTGGAACATGCAAACTTATTTGCTACACCACTGGGCCGGCCCCTTCACCTGGGCTCTTGGCATTGCTAACATCGTCAAAGTGTGCTGGGACTAGTGCTGCTTCCTATCCACTAGGGTTTATGATTCAAATGTGCTTATGCTTGTTTTCACATTTGCACATTATAAATAGCACTGTAAAAACAATGATCAAAAAGCCTATGGAATATATTTAAAAGGAAAGCTTTGAAATACTATACAGTCAGCCTTATGGGGGATATTATAAGTGTGGCTTTCCTGCACTTAGGAGCCACCCACGTCTCCTGATGATTAAACTGGAGGACTAGAATGGGCCTTTATGGGCTATCTCCTGCCCCTAGGCCCCAATTTGACTAACATCACAAAATGAAGTCATAAAAAAAGAGTCTGTGTCTTCTAGCCTGGGAAAAACAGACTAAATTCACTCAGCACATCTGCCTTAGGGAATCTGAAACCTCCCTGATATACCTTCCTAGTAATTTGTGCCCTTTGCAGAATGATTGAACTCTACTTTGTGTCTCTACATAGTATTCACTTTACTACTTGTGAGGTCAAGACCAAGAAAAGAGGGAGGAGAAGGTGGCTTTCATTGCTGCTTTGAAAAATAATTAGTCTGTTTTCGTACACAATAGTAATTTTTTGGTGTCTTTCAGCTCCTTTTCTCTTATCTCATTCACATTTACCACCCTGAGCAGAAGTGTCTAAATGCAACAATACTTTGTATACTGCCCAGGTCATAGCTCTTGGGAACACAATTATGTTTAGCACATCAGAGCATACTGGTGTTACTGGAAAGTGATCACAAATTAGGGAGATAATACTGATCTTTGTAAATTAAAGGAACAAATAGCACAGAGTGACTATTAACTATCTGCAGAAACTAACTATCTTAAAAAATGCTTTAAAAATGAATGGAGAAGAGAATTGGGAAATTGACTAATTTACAATGCTAGGGTAAGAATGTAAGTAGATAAAATAATCTGTACCATAAATTATATAAAGATTTCATGAAGAGAATGGATTAAAAATGGAAGCCGAAACTAAGAATTGGACAGTGTGTTTCTAGGACCATCCCAGGGAGTCAGTGCTCTGAATAGACAAATATTCTGAATATTCTTATCCCATAGAGAAGATGAGTATATCGAGGTATCAAAGTTGAATCACATTAGGCTCTTAAGAAAATTCAACCAGCTTTGCTCCATTTCCACACTCCTAAACCAACCTGTTCTTACAGATTGGAATACACTTTCAAATCAACAAAACTATCTGGTTGACTTGTCAATTTTATTTCTCGCTAAAAATAATCACATTTGCTTTCAGATTTATACTCCAGCTATTTGCGAATGTGGTTAGTGAGCGTATGTCATTCCATCTGAGACGGCCTTCTCTGCATGCACAGATACCATCATGTATCTGGGCCTGTAAAATTGAATACCAGATTCTGGACCATTGATTCCACCATAGTGCAGCCACTTTGGAGCTAATGCTCGAGCAGTGAGCTGGTCACCCTCTTAAGGTACACTTGTTCTTTTTAGTGTCAACAACTTTCAGCAAAGCCCTGGTATAGCCGGAAAGGCAGAAAGTAGTAAACAGAGCTATGTATTTTGGCACTAAATTTGGCATATGGTCCAGTCTGATATTAAACAAGGGGTAAATTGTGGAAAATAGTAATTCTACCATTTGGATCTAAATTCAATAGTACGCTTCTCTCTCCTATGCGTTACACTCAAAAGGAAAATACTGGATGATTTATGTCTATATTTTGAGTTTATTTTTCATTTATTTGGGGGAAATTTAGTATAAGCAAAGTGAGATCGCTGAAGTTCATTTGTTTATCTTGGTAAATCCTGGGCAATAAAAACTTGCGTTTTTAAATCATACAGACCGAACTAATCCAGGGCTCAGAATGTGTGCATGTTGCGTCTTACCTTCTGAAAAACAAATTAAGATCAAATCAGTTATAAAGTTATGAAGCCTAGCTTACAAACGGAAAATCCAGTTTCATCAGAAAATATTTTGTATAGAAATCAGCGTAACAGCTTGCATATTAAATCAATTTCCAATAGTTAAAGTTATTGAGATTAAAAAAATATGTCCTTAATCTTTACAAGTGACTTCTGCAAATCTCCTGTGATCATATTCTCACATCTTCTCCAGCTTGACTTGATTGTCAAGGTTGGCCCCTCTTGATCAGGGAGTAGTTCCTTTGAAAATGAAGCCGAGTTTGTGGTCAAAAGCAATCCTTCCTTGTTCTAACTGCCCATCTTATTCCTTTAAGCTACATCCTTAACTTTCCCTGATACACTTGCCACAGTCAGGTCTTTCATTGTTTTGCTCAGGTAAGGTATTTAGGATGACAGTAAATTATCCAAGTGGGAGAAACTCCAAAAGACTGATAATAAGGAAATATCTCGGAGCATGGGTGGATGAGAGGCAAAGTGAAAGTAAAGACTAATTGGGGATATTTTCTTTCCAACCATGAACAAAATCCAAATTAGCTTAAGTATGTAATGTAAAGTGATCTATTACCTATGGCCAAATCAATGTTACGTTATTTTATACTCAGTATGTCACTTGAAACTCAGTTCTGAATGGTAAAAAACACAAAAAAACAAAAGAAAGAGACTCTCCCAAACACTGGACATGTCATAGGCAATATTGAGGTATACCCAATATTTTGGAATTGAAGTGCTTTGCACTTCCGAAAAGGTAATCAGAACTGAGACAGAGTCGGTAAATGTAAGAAAATGTCAGAATCCATCAAATAGACAGCAAATCAGGGGCCCTTTTTTTTTTCCTGAGCTTTTACTCCTGCCCTTATCATTATGAAAGTAGCATTCAAAAACAAAAATCAAGGAAAAGCAGCTCCCACTTACAGTGGTGCTCATGATGTCAAATCCAGGTTTGTAACTGGGTTCCCATAGTGTGAATGACAGCTCTAAATACTTTGAAAATTGTAGCACATCTCTCTCTCCAGCTCCTAAATGCCACTCTTCCCCATCTCAAACCAACCAACCAACTTATGTATTAGTAAAGCAGCAAATAGACTGGATCATATAAAATATGATAAACATACATACGATCAGTTATCATTGTGATTTCAGTCCTTCTGTAGAGGAGGAATAGGTTTATAATTCAAAGACAAGGTTAGGTAGTTTAACCATTTAACCATAAGCATTTTCCATTCTAATATTAAGTCAAAAATATTCACCGAGGATTGCCCTTGAGACTAATAACGTTTTTCGTGCATTGCAGCTTCTGAGTGAAATAATTGAAGATAAGATCCTTTTGTTTAAATCACTTCTTTACAAAAACAAAACAAAATAAAACAAATCCTCTCATATAAGACTATTTGAGTAATTATTCTATCAAGATATGTACAAATACTGCATATGCATTTAAGCAAAAAAAAATATTAGTAAGAATAGAAATAATATAAAAAGATGACCCCAGAGGCTGGATGACTAAAGCTTTGTTTTGGATCATGAACATGCATGTCACGTCGTCATCCATTCAGTCTGTCGGCTACGTCTACACAAGCAAGCGAGAGATCTGCGTGGAGGGAACCAGCTCTCTCCTGAGTCTTTCCTGACAGCTACAGGCCAGGATGCTCAGCACACTGCAAGCTGAATCTGACATTATAGTGGTAATCATCTATTTGCAATTCTCAGCTTGGAAAAAAAATAAGGTTTATGGCCGAAATTTTTGACGTAAATTCAGAAAGCTGCATATAAAAATTGTGTAAACTTTGACCTTCCAGCTTTGATGTCATAAATAATTAAAATGATTAACTCACAAAGAGTGGTCATTTTGGGGAACTAGCTATATTTCATCCACAAATTTCTTTTTATTAAAGATGCCCCCTGCAGTTTCCCTCTAATTCTTGTGAGTAATCTAAAAAAAAAAAGGGAAGGGTTATTTTGTTCTCATACTTGTTAAGACAAAAGGAACAAATACTATATTTTACAATTATAAACTTGAAATTAAAGAACTGAAAGAGCAAAAATTTTAAAAAGAAATCATATTCTCTTTCATATATAATCTTAGTATATAACTGACTTAGCGCTGACCCTCTCCTGCTTACAGTAGACTGATGTCCCACTGAAAATGTGATATGACTGCAGAATGCCCCAGCCATCAACAGAAAATGCAATTAACATTGGGGATGGTGAATTGTTAAACTAAAACAAATTTAGATTAAACCATAGATTAAAAGAGTACCACTAACTGAGTGATCTACTGATTTTCATGCTAATTTTCCTTTTTTATCAATTCATCCATCAAATTTATAGTTCTAGGCATCATGAATTTTGGCATTCCAGTTCTGTGTTTGACATGCAGTCTTCCTGCTGGTTCAATTTTGTCTTTATATGATACATCACTTAAATAAAGTTTGTATTAAAATCCTGGAGCAAAATATTCGAAACACAATGTAATATTAAAGTGTTTTTCTAAATCTAGGCCCTGCATTCTGCTCAGTTCTGCCCAAAGCAGACTGGAAGTTGGGATTTTTTTTTCCTTCTTCCATATATTCCAATAATGTCATAGCCATATGACATCATTATTGGTAAGAACAATTTTAGGGAATTTTGATCATTATCAGCCCTTTTCTCTTTTCACACTATGTATATTTCTTTAGATATGAAAATTTTCCAAGGAATTTTTGAGATTTCTACAGAGCCAATGTTAACATTTACATGAAAAAATACATTATTATTGAAGTATTTACTTGCTTTCTCATTTTTAAAGAATGCTTCTTTATTGTAAACACATCATATTACTAACGAATTAGAGAAAATATTATCCTATTCTGATACCTAGAAAATAATAAATTGCTAGATAATGTAATCAATTAAAAATCTGAATTCTCATACTTGCTAAGATCCATTATATAGATTACATTAATGAGCATCTGCTTTTCTCAGTTCCTCCATTAATATTTGCAGAATTATGTTTATCTACCTCACAGGAATATTATCAGAAATAATTACCTTTGTAAAAAGCCTTAAGAATCACAGACGGAAAGCATTACATATGCAGAGTACTATCTCGGTGATGCTGTTAAACCAAATAAAAAACGTGTTCCCTTATTATCAGTGAGAAAATAAGTACCACCTACTTCCCAGCTTGTTTCCTTAATCTCTCATATGTGCAATTAAACCCTAAAACTTCTTGCTTAAGAAACACATTTCACTGCTACTAAAGTAACAGCTATTTCCAAAATACATAAACCCACATTCTCATTTTATTAAAATCTCAACGTGGATACCATCTTAAGAACATACCGTTTCTTATTGGGAAAAAAGGTAGTCGTTACTAAACATAAATAATCGCAGTTCTGGCTGCAGTCCAAGGTGTAAGCACTTTCCTCTGCTGTCTCAGCAATTCTCCTGATGTCAAAGACACATTAAAATAAATGGGAACCACATGGCTCCGCAGCAGAATACCGGGCTCTTACAACCGTGAGGGCAACGCAATTGATTACCACCATCGGAGAAATATTTTGGGGACGTGGAATATCTCAATGCAAAATAAAGCTGCATGAGGCAGGCCATTTGATTAAAATTCTCACACAATGACAGAAGGAGACATTTGCTGTTCTTCGGCTCCACTAGTCTGTTTTGCTGCTTTTCACATTTTCTCAATACCATCCTGAGCCTCTCCCGTTAGAAGGATTGAACAGCACTTTCCACCTGCTCAATGACTTTCCCACACGGCATTTCATCTGGTCCAACAATATAGCCCCATCAAGCCTAATATATCATGATAATCTAGGTCAGAACACCAGTTAACCACAAGAACAAAATTCAAAATCCTCAGCAACAAGAGCAGTGAAACTCTTCTAAGATCAAGTCATTCTGGAGAGCAACACCGGGTCAAAGATTATACACTTGAACTTTGAACTTTGCCAGGAAGGATGAAATCTGGAAGTATGAATTCTTTTTTATCCTTCAGCCTAAAAGCCTTTACTATATTTATCCCAAATAAAAATCCAAATCACTGAAAAACATAAAAGGAAGAAATCCATCGATGCTGTATTACTGGCTCCATATGTCAGAAATTCTAAATTTAAAAAGAGATCCAGGGCTGCAGAGTTGGGATTAAAACAGAGGTTGGGAAGGCAGCTGGGAGAGGGGCAGCTGGGGTGACGGAAGTACCTTCTGTTTCCTGGCTGTCAGTGAGTGATTTGGGAGGGTTGTAAACATCAAAAACAAAAAGAAAAGCTTTTAACTATGATTTTTCTATAAACACACGTATCTTTTTGGTTGAGCATATGTTTTAAGTTTTCATAGTCCCCTCATTGTCTGTTTTAACACCTTTTAAAGCTATGAATAAAGGAATTGCTTAAGCACAATGTCCAGCATAGAATTACCATCCAATATCTACCAGAAAAATAAAATTGAGAATCAACTTAAATGTCTACTTCAGGAAGCCCTTCATAGAACCCCTAGGATGAGGTGAGTGCCCTTTCTGCATGTTTCCAGACCATCCCTGCCATGGTACTGATAACATGAGTGTGTATCTCTTTAACTCATGGTTAAGACCTAGAGGACGAAGATTGCATCTTACTCCCTGGGGAACCCTCAGCACACAGCACACTGCTGGGCACCTAGGACTCACTTGATAATTAACTAAATTAGATGAATGAATAACTAAACTATGGGCTAAATACATATTTACATTTCCAAAATTTTTTTCCTTAATTTTAAACGTAAGGTGACATTTGACAGTTTTTCTCTGAAGCCTGGTGGTCAACATGTCTTCCTCCCTCACTTATTTCTAGTCCCTTTACTTTCCCAGGGTACTTTTCAATGAAAAAAAATGATGTATTGAAGAGAGGACACATCGTGCTCATGGCCTGAGGGAACACATAACTTTCGCATCTGAAACCATTGGAAATATGTTCTATTTGACATATCAGAAGATCTAACATAACCAACCAACCCTGGCGCCATAATAAACCTCTAAACAATCCATTAATAATGAGCTTGTAAACCCAACTCTAAAAAGCAAATAGCTGGTATGAGAAAGAGTTACCTGAATATTAGAAAGTGATTTTGAAAGAGAAATCCTGCTGATAAAATATCACTAATTGGTACTGACCTCCAGCAAAAACATGACTGAAATTCCTGCCTTTAGCAGTCTATTAGAGACAGATCTAAAAAATGATTCTCTCTCTTAGTATTTAAATTGTCATCTTTGCCTTAGAGCAGTGACTGTTCTGTAAAAATAAAATCATGTTGCTCAAGATTTATTAATTTCCTATGAAATTTGATAATATACAGGCAGGTTCTGAGAAAGGTAATTGTTCTCTTTTTGGTGGTAGTGGTGACGAGACACAAATAAAAGGCCTAGTTGATGACATCCTGAGACAAACAGCAGAAATAACCAAGGACGATTTCAAATTTTTATTAAAATGTAAAAGCAAGACAACTGAAACAACATGAGCTGGAATATAAGTTGAATGAGGGCAGAGATTTGTCATGTCTGGGACTGATTTTACCTTAAAGCTAAAAAGTTATTCTGTTAATGTTTCACAGATGGGGGCAAAAGATATGAGACTCCTGGGTCAGAAACAAACTACTTTATTATTCACAGCACAGTAAGCAGCGTGAGCATCATGGTTTTTTTTTTTTTTTTTTTTTTTTGAGAGGAAGACCAGCCCTGAGCTAGCATTCATTGCCTATCCTCCTCTTTTTTGCTGAGGAAGACTGGCCCTGGGCTAACATCCGTGACCATCTTCCTCTACTTTATATGGGACGCTGCCACGGCATGGCTTGACAAACGGTGCGTCAGTATGCACCCAGGATTCGGGCCTGCGAACCCTGGGCCACCGAAGTGGAGCTTGTGAACTTAACTGCTGCACTACCAGGCCAGCCCCAAGCATCATGTTTTTATTGGTACTCCTTGTCCCCCAGTTCTATAAGGGCAATGTGGAGGGGCCAAATAAATCCTACACACACAGTAGGTTTGCACTGTACCAAAGGCATGATGAGCTTGAGAACCCACTGTTTTTTAGCAAGCAATAAGCAAGCCTGCTCTTTGTCCCAGAAAGAGACATTACCTCCTCTCTCAAGGTTGCTTGCTACAAACACAATGCTGAGAAATGGCCAGGTGAAGAAGGGTCAGGGCAGCGCACTCTCGGCATCCTCAGAAAGACATGTAGGAATGCACAAACCCACGGAGGAGGATCTCCCAACAGAATTTTTATTTGTTTTGTTCATTTGTATATCCCAAGCACATGGAATAGTATCTGGCATATAGTAGATATTCAATAAATAGTTGTTTAGTGAATGAGTGGGATTTATTGATAAGTTTCTACTCTATTTAAACACCATAATTCTTGTAAAATGATCATTTCACAAGCATGCATACTGTAACTCTCACTTAATAGGTGAAAGCAATATTCAAAACACATAAAGAAACAAATTTTCCCTGCAAAGAGTCTATGAAATAAAGAGTTTCCTGAAGAATGCTTAAAGAGGTATTTTTATTCCTGTGAGGTATAGCATTTCTCCTCTAGGTCTCTTCAGAGCTCACCTAGATTTCCCTTTGCAAGCATTGTGCCAGAAAGACAATCAGTCCAAAGATCTTTGGAATGATTTTGGCAGCTCCCAGGAATGGTATCAACTACAGCTTTGCTATCACGTCTATGGGGCACATAGGGGAATATATATTCCAATAGAGAGAGACCAAGTCACTCACCATAAGGACTCTTAGACTATATACACATATATGTGTATATTCTCAGATACCTCCTGTATGCATAGAAACAGTCCCAAGGGATCTATGTTTGCCATTTTCAATGCTACTCTTATGATATATGGGTTATTTGTTACAAGAAATCTTTTTTCGAAAGCCAAATATAACCTCAGGTTTGGACTGTATAAGAGACAAAGAAAGGTATAAAGTGGTTTCTTTTCCTCCTACATTTTAGTAGTTTATATTCTTTGGGATGGAAGAGAAAAAAAATGAGCAGAATAATGAGTATACTGCATTTTATAAAAGCAGGATTTAACCTCTTCTATCTTTAAAAAGCATTACTTCTCAACAATTTTTCTTTCTTTCATCATCTGGAGCAAATTCAAATTCCAAACCTTGGTTCTTAGTGTTCTCTATTAACCCGCTCCTCTAACCTCCCTTCTCATGTACATACGATCTTCACTGTCTTTACATCTGATTTATAAGTGACTCACATGAGCAAAAGATTCATCTCTGACCCCTGCCAGAGCCCAATTCACTCACTGAAAGGGCTCTTAGACTTTAGAGTTGGAAAAAGGAAAAAAGTGAGAAGCAGAATCAATTTAAGGTAGACCCTGCCTTGGCCCCCAGACATCTGGCCTTTGATGAAAGATTCAGTAGGGATAACACAGGATGTTTTTTGAGTATGTGAATAATCCTGGGAGAATTAAGGGACTATTATTGCTCCCAGATGGTATTGGATATAACTACTTTCCTTCAATAGAAGTTACCCCTTTTTCTTTAGTAAGTCATTGGAATTAAGAAAGACTGGAGGAGGCCATAGGTAGCTTTGAGAAAAGAACTCTATAGGGAGGGGAGGCCTGGGTGCAACAATCCAGGCTGCCCCAGGGGCAGCTCAGGGATATTGGGGAAAGACAAATAAGGACTTGGTGAACCATTGCTGTGGCCTAGTTTAAAAGTGCAGGCAATCTATTACTACAATAATACATTTCTATAATTTATACATAAAATAAGGATATTGGTATGCATGACAATTTTAATGATGGAGTGTTGTAATCACAAAAGTTTGGAAACCTACTAGTACACAAGAGGTGAAACTGTGTAAAAGACAAACCTGGATCATTTTAAAGTGTTGCCTCTATTAGTGAAGTTTTACTGGGTGCCAAGGACCTTTCTCAGTGCTTTATAGGTATCAACTCATTGAATCTTCACAACAATACGATCATGGCTTGAGCAGGTAGAACTGTATCAATTTTATAAATGAAACTAAGGTCCAGAGAGGTGAGGTAATTTACCAAAACCTCACAGCTGGTAGCAGAGCAGCCTGATCCGAATGCAGTGAGTGTCAATTCATAGCTCAAGCTGTTAATCTTAACAATATACTGCCTCCCTTTCTTAGTTCTGGAATGGACTAATGCTCTTTCTTCTTCCTTCTTATATTCCATGAACACCTGCTCCCAGGACTGAGACAAAATCTAGAAATATGGCAACAATAATCTAGCTGTATTATTGAGAAAGCAGGAAGAGAGAAAGCAAGTTGCCTGTGTCTTAGAAGCAGTTAGAAGCATCACAGGTAGTAAACTATTGTAAGCCTCCACTGTTTTATTACCAGACCACTGGTGGCCTGGAGCTATAAATCCTAATGACAGAATTTGAAGTCAGACACACCAGTAGGTTCACTGCCACCTTACATCTGTTACTTAACCCATTTCCTTATTTGGAATCTTCTAGGGCTTTGGGATGAAATAGAGGCTATAAACACGAACTCTGGAGTCAAAGCACTTAGTTCAAATCCTGACTCTGCCATTTCCTTGCTGTGTGACCTTGGACAAGTTACTTACTCTCTCTATGCCTCATGTACAAAATGGTCTTAATAATAATACCTACTACATAGTGTTGTTACAAGAATTAAATAAATTGATATTTGTAGAGCATTAAACAATGCTTGGTGCACAGTAAGTACTATATAAGTGTTTGTTAAATAAAAATTAAAAAATCAATAAACCATATAATTTGAATTCACATAAATCATTTATATAAAGGAGTAGAGTGTATGAAATAGAGCAATCAATATGTGTTAACTGTTTATTGGCTGAGACTAGTCCCATATGACAAGGGTTTTACAATGAAAATGCTTCATTCTGTACTTTAAATGAACAGTATTCTGGACTTTAAATACATTTTTTTTTGTTCTTGCATTCATTTTTGGTCATTTTGGACATTGAGTATCTGACATATATATCTGACAGATAACTGACATACATATATTGGAATTATGCAAAATCCTAGAGTTATAACTGTGAATAAGAGACAAAATGTACCCCAAAGAGACATTTAGTTCAAGAAAGATATTTTAATCTTAATTTTGTGTAGGAGAAAATGGAGGCTCAGAGCCGGCGCCATCCAAGGACAGAAGTTGGTAAATGAGACTCACATTCAACTCTGTCCGGCTTCATGCCGGTGCCCCTTGCATTTCTCTGTCTGCTGTTTCTTCTCAAGGTTAGCACATTGGCTTTGCCATTCTCAGTTTTGCTCTTTCTTTCCTGTGGGTATGGCAACTCCTGTCTATATGTCAAAACTACAGGATTTAAAGGACATTTTTCTTTTTACTTGTTCCCTTGAAAATGAATTGATTTATACTTATCCATCCATTCATTCACTTCTTTATTCACCCATATTTATCACCTTTCACCTGTGGCCAGATCACTACAATATGAAGATACAGTTAATCCTCATTTTCATGTTTGTGAATTCACCTACTCACTAAAAGTTACTTGTAACCCAAAATCAATATGCGTGGCATTTTCACGGTCATTCATGGTCATGCCTAAGGCAGTGAAAAATCCGAGTTGCCTTGATCCCAGCTGAGGCCCAGCAAGGTGACTGCCTGCCTTCTTGTCTTAGCTCCCCCAGTGTGAACAGGCATCCTCTATGTGGCATGTTTAGTGCCAAATTATTTGCACTTTTGTGCTTTTTGTTGATCATTTTACTGTTCAAAATGGCCCCAAAGTGTAGTGCTGAAGTGCTGTCTAGTGTTCTGAAGTGCAAGAAGGTCGTGATGTGCCTTATGGAGAAGATACGTGTGTTAGATAAGCTTCTTTTGGACCTGAATCACAGTGCTGTTGGCCATGAGTTTAATGTTAATCAAGCAACAATATATATCAAATAAGGTGTCTTTAAACAGAAACACATTAAACAAGGTATGTATTGATGGTTGGATGAAAATGTTATGACCAGAGGCTCCCAGAAACTTAACCTTGTGTTTCTCCTAGGAGCAGCAGTTCAGTATTTGCTAATTTAGTGTTTGCTGAATCTTTATAGAACATAACTACCATGAATAATGAGAATCAGCTGGACTTTTCCTCTGTTCATGGGCCATTTTTCAAACAACTGATTGAAGAACAAAGCTCATAAATAAAAAATGTGACAAAAATGATATTCAAATGTTTAAAATATAAAAAGTGTTCAACCTCACTAATAATCAAATAAATAAAAATCAAAACAATAACAAAGTATAATTTTCTCCCATCTAATCAGCAAATAATACAAAATTACAATAATCTTAAGTTGTGGCACTGGTACAGAGATGAGTACTATTCTATACTACTGCTTGGTACACAAATTATTACATTTTCTGAAAGCAATTTCTCATTGTATACCAAGAACCTTAGAAAATATTCATCTTTTTTCAGTAAAAATAATTCTGAATCTAGGAATCAACCTTAAAGACATAATCTGAAATTCAGAAAATTATTTATATCCAAACATGTTCACTATTAAGTTATGCATAATAATGACAAATTGAAAACCACAATTGCTCAACAACTGTAGAAATGGTTCTAAAATGAGGCTTTATGTATATGGAGAGATATTTTTGTAGCCAATAAAATTAATAAGATTTTGTAGATGTTTTAACAATACTAGAAAATGCCTAACATAGTGTTCAGTGAAAAAAAGAGCAGATTAGAAAAAAATGTTTAACAATGTGTAGCAACTATATAATAACACACACAACAAATACTGAGACAATACACCATAGTGCTAATATTGGTTGTCTCAGGGTGATAGGATTATAGTTTTTTTAAAAATCTGTTTCCTTACACTGTTTTGAACTTTCTGACTTTTATACAATGAACATCACGAAAAGCAGAAAACTTAGAAAGACTATAAAGTCTCCATTTTGTACTTCAAGAAATACTTCTATAGTTTTCTGGACATAAGACAATAAAATTGTTTAATACAATCATGAAGTGGCATTACTATAAATGAGTCATCCTATATCCTAGCACTTATGACCATATGTTTCACATTTTCAGAATTCCATTAAACATAAGCACAAGTACTTATTCATAGAATTCCATAAAGCATGTTTAAGAGCATAAACCACTCCATAATGGTTATGAATGTGTCATTCCTTGCCTGTCCCATCACAACCAGCTGCAAATATTAATTCCACCTAATTCTGAGCCAGTGAGAAAGAGCCTGGAAATACATTAATAGCTCCATCTCCATTAGCATGCCAGGTGTACAATTAGTCTGTTTTTCCTCTCGGGGCATACCTGCATCCACCAGATAATAGCATTTCTGCCAAATCTCTCTATAAAGACCCAGACAGTTCAATGCAGCCTCATTCTTGGTTCTGGATTCACATTCCATTTCCCTGTTAGAACTCAAGCTTTCCTCGTGAGAGCCCTTGTCTTGTTTAGCTCTTTTCTCCTACTCAGGACTTGGCCTTGTTCCTTTTATTCTAAGCTATTTTATGAGTTCTTGCTATAGCCTTGTTGAATTAACCTAGAATCATAGCTCTGTGACCTGCCTCTTTCCTTGATCCAGCAATACCTTTTGCCATACTTGTTCCTGACATATCAGACATTTTAGCTAAAAACAAAACACAAACAAGCAAAAAAACCCTGGCCTAGATCAGAACCAAGTATGCCATCATACTGCAGTATTGTGAATAAGACTGCTGGTTATCTTACATAGAGGTCAACCCTACCATCCACTGACTGCCCTTAGTCCCAATCCACCAGTCATAAACCAAATCTCTGTGTGCTCTGCTCCAGCACTGGTAAAAACCAAAAGAATTTTTAGCCAATGAGCCAACTGATGCTTAATACACTAATAATTTTTAAAAATATTAAAAGTGTAGCAGCATTAGCATGACGGAATATTGGAATGGGTGTAAAAATAGCCAGAGTCGAAGTTTTGCTAAAATTTAAATATGCATGTGGCTTACATATACAAATATCATATGTGCACGTTTTTACAGTCATACACCCATTTATGACAAGTATATCTGCTTGATTTGCTAATTTAGTTCTAGTGACGCCAAGGTCATACATGGTAATAGTGATCACCTGTCCTGTCTTGCACATCAGGGCTGTTAGTTATGAGAACTAAATGGGAGACATAGATTTGAATAACACAAATATATCAACATTACTGGGAAAGCATCTCAAGACACGTCTTATTGATGGAGTTAGAACAGTTATCCTCATACACTGATATCTAAAAACACACAGATTGTCTTCCTATGTTATTCACTCCTTCAAAGAATTCCTCCCCTATATGCTCCTAATTTATCCATTCATTCATGCACCCAGTTATGCACGCATGCATTCATATTTATTCATTACTAAGTAAATATATATTAAGCACCTATAACCCAGGCAATTTCTAAGCAGCTTCCGCGTAAATTGCCAATCTGCTTACATATGAGTTTGTCACTGGCCACAGCTGATAAAAACAAGAAAATTTACTCGACTTAAGGAAAGACATTATTTCTCTTAAATGTCGATAGGAATTGCATTAAAACAGTGTTGTGTTTACATAGATTGAGGAAACTCGGTTACAATAAACAGGTTTCTTTACCCTTGGGTCTTCTACTCTGCATGCTGTGTTTGGATATATGAGTTTGGGAGCAGAAGCTGGAAGGAATTAAAGGGCTTTGCATAATGGAAGAAGATGACTTACAGCTCTCAGAGGAGCAATTCAGGAGGAAAAAAGAGAATGGGCATGGAGTGAGGAAGAGTAGAGCCAGGGAGGCACAGGAAGGTTGCATGTTTTGTTGTGCAATGACAACCTACGACTCTGAAATAGTCTTCTTTTTTCTTTTTTTTTGTGAGGAAGATTAGCGCTGAGCTAACATCCATCGCCAATTCTCCCCTTTTTGTTGAGGAAAATTGGCCCTGGGCTAACATCTGTGCCCATCTTCCTCTACTTCATATGGGACGCCACCACAGCATGGCTTGACAAGCGGGGTGCATCGGTCTGCGCCCGGGATCCAAGCCTGTGAACCCCGGGCTGCTGAAGCAGAGCATGTGAACTTAACCGCTACGCCACCAGGCTGGCCCCTCAAATAGATTTTCAATTGTACAGAATTGTCTAAGTCTGGTCTGCAATCCTGGTGAGCTGAATTGAACCAAGACCACAATACCTAGATACCTACTGTCATCTAGCAAAGTCTAGACCAGCCTAGACTAGCCTTACTGTTAGGTAAGATACTATGTGTAGACAAGACAATATTGTCTCATCAGTAAATAATATAATAAACAAGATTAGGGATTCAAACTAGGTATTTGTCCTGTGTGTGAACATTCTATGAGGCCATGTTCCTACCTGAGCACAACTTACTCACCTGCTCTCTCTCACTTGCTCTGTTTCTTTCTGCCTCACCAAATGCCAACCTCACTATTAAAACAGCTGATTATCCAGAGAGTGAAGTCTCAGATAATGCCTCTGAGAATCAGGGTAAGGGTTTCTGAAGACTTGGGAATTTAAAGTTTCTATTCAAAATTCCTCTTTTCCTGGGAGGAAAATAGAGGCAGGCTTTTGTCAACCAAGATGAATCAAATTGTTCCATGTGGTGCTGGGGTACATTTTTGATACGGAGAGAAAAGAATAAGAGTTTTTCCAGGTTCTGCCCACTCATCTTCACTGTGATCACAGTAAGCTTTTTAAACCGAAAGGAGGAGGATGACCTCCCAGGCACCCCAGGAGCCCAGCCTGGCCACATTGCTTTGGCAGCTCTCCCACTCATCAGAAATGCTGCCACCGGGCTTCTCAGTGTGTACAGTAATTCACAGGGGGAGAGCAATCAGCTCGCTCTGCTGAGAACACCAAGACAGGAGCTCCAGGCAGCTCCTCCCCCGGCTCCAGCTTGAGTGCTGGCACAGCTCTCCTCAGGATGCACTGGCTGAATCCAACAGCCTGCTGGGCCTAGAACACATGGGGACTGTAAGCACTCCGGGCATACCAAGACGAACAACACATGGTGCCTTCCTGGACGAGATTACAATATAGTAAAGAACACAGAATCACATGAAATAGCAAGGCAGCCCTACCAGTGTCAGAATGGCTTTCCTCCACAGGTTGTATTAGTGTACTTTCCACACCCTAGAGTGCAATTATTGTCACCTAACAGGTAAGTCTCTTCATGGTGTTGTGAGCAAGGAGTATCTTCACTGGCCTTTATATTCTCAGACCTAGCACAAGGCTTGCTCATTTCCTTGTGTAATCCAGGTCTCCACACACATGCCTTTTCCTTGGAGATGCCTTCTCTAACCTCCCAGTCTAGAAGAGCCACCCATCCATCATTCTCCATTTCCTTGTCCTCCTTTATTTTTTGTCAGAGTCTATAGCACTGCCTGATGTTACGTATTTGTTTATTACCCATCTTGATCATCAGAATATAAGCTTCGTAAGAACAGGACCTCTGTCAGTCTTGTTCACTACTATATCCTCAGTGCCTAGAGCATTGCAGAATAGGTACTCAATTCATATTTTACAAATAATACTTTACAACAGATAAATATTTGTAGAAGGAATGAATTGCTTTCATATTGTAACAGATATAGGCAGTGCTATGAAAACTCAATAAAGAAATTAATCTTGGCTACTGAAGGATCAGGAAAGGTTTTGTGAAGCAGGGCTTTGAAAGTGTGGGCAGCATTTCAATAGTTCTGAAAAGTAACCCCAAGGTTGTAAGGGGCAGAACACATTCAGGGAGCCATGAATAGTGGATGGTTGCAGAGGAGGTTCTATTTCTACTTCAGTTACTAGTGAAATTTAACAGATATTTATTGAGCACCTACTCTGTGTCAGGCGTTATTCTCAGCACCGAGGAAATGAACAAAGGAGTAAGACACAAGACCTAGTGTTCAACATGAGCTAGGCGAATAGGCTAGCTTGGTTTTAAGCTTAAATCTTGTGATCAGGAGACTACATATTATTCTATACTCAGTGGGGAGTCTTGGAAAGCTTGTGAGCTGGGGGATTGAAGTTATTATGTGGAAAACAAAGAAAGGCATTAGAGTGGTGAATAAAGCAAGACTAAAGAAGCCGCAATTCTCAGAAGAGATTGCGTTCTTTTTGTAATAAAGAAATATCTAAATATTTCCCATGCAGGTTCATAAGAAACCCTAGAAAAATAACAAGATTAAAATATTACTGATGCCAGAATTTGAGGTTTCATGATAGGCCATTAAAGATAGAGACTCAAAACCTGCTGACTCCAGGAGGTTAATGTTCCATATTCCAATATAGTTACAGGTGATTTAAGTGATAGAAAGAAACAATAAAAGACAGTCCTGGCTGCCTTCCTTTTGACAATATTGTTGCATCATCAGCCCTTTGAAGTCGGGCATCCCTAGGTTTCAATCATTTGAAATGGTACTATCAGATAACGATCGGGATGAATGCATTAAGAGACATTAAGCAAGCTTAACCCTGTAATCAGCGTCTGGCTTGCTCAGGTGGTCCTTTTTCTAAGTTTAAGGCGACAGGAACATTTGCATTAAGTATGACATGAAAAAACGTTCACGCATTACAGAATACATCAAAAAAGGGAAGGAAACTAACATTTTTCACATGTCTACCATAGTGCTAAGTATTTTCCAGGTTTTATCTCATTAATTCTTGGCACAGCCCTACAAATGAGATAAAGGGTTTCTATTTTGCACATAGGAAATGGAAACTGACAGCTGGTAGGTCGCTTAGTCCATGTTGTTCAATTAAACTTTAGAGTGCAAAGTTCTGATGAAAACAGTAGCAAAATAAAGACATGGGTGAATCATGGGGTATGCCATAATTATACTTATTAGAAATATCCCATAAAGAAATATTTTTTTAATCCAAGTTTTTTAATGAATCAAAATGAAGTATTCTGATGGAGAATTCATTAGAACATAAATGGTTTAGATTTGTTGATTTCTAGATTTAGATTTTAAAAATATAAATGGAAGTCTCTAAAGTCCCATTGCAGGGATAGACTTTTGTTAATGAAGAGATAGAGAACAACATTTGGTTTCTCTTATTTCACTTTTTTTTTTCTTGATAGGATGACAGATTTGTGACACTGATAAGAAAATAAAAAGAACATTTTCTCATTAAATTCAGAATTAATACCTAGGCTGTATTCTAAGCACTCATAAAATACTTAATGGTTTTTTATTACCGTTGGTGTGATGATGGTCATATTTCATTATCATTTCTAGGCCTGGCCATGCAGCACAGAAATTGTGAAAATACTAGAAGCAAATCTTGAGTCAATGCTTTAAATGCCAATACTGTTTGAACCTATCTCTTTGAAATAGGTTCATACATATTTTATTGCAGGGGTCATACTTTTCCTGTAAGGGGCCAGATAGTAAACATTTTGGTTTCGTGGGTCATTTGGTCTCTTGCAACTATTCACTTCTGCCATTACAGTGCAAAAGCAGCCACAGACAAATATGCAGTATGTAAATGAATGAGTGGTGGTATTCCAATAAAATTTTACTTATAAAAATTGGTGACAGGATGGGTTTGGCCTGCAATGGCTGCAGTTTTGCTGAACTCTGATTTATAAAATAGATTTTTGCAATGAAAACATCATTTAAACACAATGACATATTCTGACTGTCTAATTACTGATTTGTGTAACTTACCTGTTTCCATCTCTGCCCCTTCTGTTAGACTGAGGTCTTTTGGGGCATGAAGCATCTTTCTTTTCCTTAATATCACTAATACATTAAGGGCAGGAGAGCTGGGGGTTGCCAAGGGTTCCTATAAGGGCATCCATAACGGGTTACAGAATATCATTAGAATAAATGAAAGAAATATGCCAGTAAAACTGGATTTCCACAAGAGACTGGCAACTTGTAAATTGGTCTCATTCCTATCAAACAGCTCCCATGAGTGAGAACATAAAAAAACCTTCACCAACACCTCTCGACTCTGTTGAGGATATGCATGGCGAGGACACCAAGCTGCTCCATGCAATGACAGGCAGAACGGCATCCCTGCACATCTGCTGCCCCCAGCCCTTGTCTGTTGCCTGAAGTCGCAGTCTCTGGGAGCTGAAATTCTGAAAGTGCATGATGCATAACTGCTGTTTACCAGGAACATGTGATTTATTTTATCATTTAAATTTAAAACCCCCTTATATGCCTCCTCAGAAGTTATCTGGTTCAGAAAACTGCAATAGCAAGGCAATTGTGATGAAGTTATAATGTTACATAACGTTTAGTGCAGATAATAAATCTCTCATTGTGAACATAATGAAAAAGGTATACAAATAATTGAAAACCCTGACCCTAATAAGGAAATGTTGAACAAATAATTAGCCTCCTCGGGGGCATTCACATGTCCCAGTACGTCCCTGGGTAGGATTTTAATAAATGTTTGTTGAATGAATGAGGGCAATAGGTCTTTGCTCCACTTGCTCTGGAGAATTGAAGAGCTGACTTTGAACATGTTGAATATAAGCAATTTTATGATACGAAAAATAAAAGGATTTCTGATATAATTCCCACTAGAGGATAGCTGTACAAGGTCACTGTTTCCTAAAATGGTGTTGAAATTCATGATGAGTGAGAGATAGGTCCATGTACAGAGGATAAAGTGTCTACTTCTCCTTCCACCTGGCATCTGGGAGAGAAAGATGCAGTGCAAGAGCGGTTTGGGAGAGGATTCTGGACACGAGGCTGGAGAAGTTGGTGTCCAGTTGAAAAGACAAAGCCGCATCAGAGGCTCTCGATGGGTACCCAAAATGTGTCCACCACCCACTGCAGTTAATACCCTGCGGGGTGGAGACACAAACAGGAAAAAATATGATGAATTTCAAAGTTACGACTAAGGAAGAGGCATTACAAATGGGTAAAGTGGGAAAGGCAGTAAAGCAGGGCGAATAAACATTTGGAAAAAAGGCAGTCAGATGAAGGTGCAGAAGAAATAAAAATCGCAATTCTAAATGCTGCCTTTGTAGAAAACAAAAAGACCAATTCAAAATACATATGCATGATTAGGATTAATACATTGTTCACTAAGAACACTAGAATTTAATTTTTCAGGCAGAAAGGGAGACAAAAAGGAGCTTTTTTATTTCTTCAAAAATCAAAGAACAGGCACTCTTCTTGGATGGCTCACCCCAGGTCTTATATTAGTCTACCTACAGATATGATGATTAAGCTTTTGTACAGTCTGTTGAGTCTTTGAAAGAAAGCTTGTTTTAAACAATCAAATCCATCTGATGACAAAAGAAAAGCCTGCAACCTTTCTTTTAAATGGTTGAGATCGGAACCACAGGAAATCAGCTTGGAGCCCTCTAGATCTGAGAGAAGGAACTGTCTGCTGAATGCAGCAGGCAGGGCATCCAGGAATAAAAGAGGGAATCCATGAAAGGTAGAGTGAAAAACGAAGATAAATAATGATGAAAACTTTCAAAGGGAAGAAAGAGAGGGTGATCGAATAGGATTAATACTGGGCTGCTGCTTCAGGTTTTCACAAAAATAGTAATTTGATGGTTCTGGAGTTTAATGTTTACTAATTTGATTTCTGAATTAAATATGTCTAGAGATATCTTCATTTCTCACTTGGTAGAATATTTCATGAGTGATCTTGAATATTTCATGAGTGATCTTGGTGGGAGAAGATTACACTCTGCCTCTGATTTTGCCCTCTCTCCTGTCTTGACAAGTAACCAAATGATGTTGGACAAGTCACATACCTGCGACGCTTTAGCCACTTCACAGAGATAGGGAGATATAAACACACTCCTGAATTCATAGTATTTTAAAGAAAAATCATGAGAGCTTTACCTGTGTGAATGAGATGCATGAACCAGGGAATGAGAAAGCATAGCTACCACAAGTGAAATGGATGTGGGAGAGTTCCAGGGCCACAGAATCTGCTGCTGGTGCATTTATTTAATGAGGCAGGGGAAGGCAAATAGTGAGTGCACATGGTAGTCCTCTTTCCATCCCTGGAACCTGAAGCATGAAGGAGGGAGGAATATGACGAGAACAACTTGGTGAGAGCCCGAAGAAGCAGAGCATAGACTAATCCTCCTGAGCCGGATGAGTATCCAATATGAAAATGTTCTCAAACTTTAGTGTGTATCAGAATCATCTAGAGTCAGTATTGAGCTGAGAAACATTTAACAAATGGCTCTGAAGATAAAAACTCTGATTTGTACTGTCTGCCAGTTTCCATGGTGTAAATATTCTCAACATGGCCAATTTCAACCTACCAATGTAGCATCACTGAACACGGAATTAGAGAAAGAGATGCTAAGGCGCCTGTACCAGCTGGCTCCAATATGCCACCACCTGGGGGGCAGATTGCTGGGCCTCACCCCAGTGTTTCTGATTCAGTAGTTCCCACATGATGCGGATGCTTGGGGATCCCACTTTGAGAACCACTGGTCTATGAAGAGAAACTTTGGAGATAGTAAGCAGAGAAAGAAATTGAAAAGTGGTGGCACACTGATAAACAAGAGGACAAGAGAAGTAGAAATGGGGGGAAGGGCATAAAATGGTGTATCAAGAATCGAGTAGATCTGAAAGAAGAGTATGTCTGTGGTTGGGGGTGGGGAAATATCTGGAGCATGTCCCCCGGGGTTGATTTGTAACGCAAATCTACTAAATAAGAATAGGAGTGACCACCTGGAAATAGAGTATAAGGCTTATTTATAAAATGCTACTGGAGTAATATCATTTTGTAGCTTGAACCATTTTGAGGCAATTTCACTGAATAGGCTAAAGCTAAAAACTACCCATTTTCTTCAGGAATTCAGTAATGGCTAAAAAAGAGTTTGTTTATTTCAGCAAGCATTGTGAGGCATTAACAGCTCCAGTACAATTCATTGGGCCATGTGTAGTAGGGCACTGGAGACCGAAGGGGTTTACAGAAGAAACGGTCCAAGCAGCAGCTCTCTGTTCACTGGCTGTGTACTGGGGGGAAGTTGCACAACCTCTCCAATTAATGTTTTTCATCAATGAAAAAACAGAAGTCACGCCCTGACCATGTTGCTGGATGGTGAGATCAAAAAAAGGCATTTGTCCAATTGCATTTACTAATGGGTGGGGGCAGTATTTGTAAAAAGTAAGGCGCAAGGTCTTGTGAAAAGAGGAAGAAAGTATTACTTACTGGACAGAGTTTTCTTTTAGGGAGAAAGTGGTTGTAACTCATAGAGAAGGGCACCAAAAACATGGTTTGCATGTGGTTTAAGCAATCAGTGCAAGGTGAAGGGAGAAGAGGGATTTCAAAGAGGTGAGAATATTAGTGCATTATTTTAAAAGAGACAGAAAAGGCTATTTTGGGCAGACTGCCACAAATCATTTCTCAGCAAAGACAGGCTATGCCTGCTTCAAGGGCCCAGGATGAAAGAGAAAAGAACTCGAGAAAGCTACATGTGGCTATAATAGAAAGAGGAGCCAGTGCAAGAGAGCTTGCAGGAGAAATGGTGAAGGATTTCAGGTGATGGAAAGAAAAACAAACTAGCCCAGCATGGACAATAGAGAAATCAAGAAAATAGCAGGAAAATTATTGCTGAAGGGAGAGAGGGGTGGGCTTGTGTCAGAGGTAAAGGTCTTCTCAGGCCAGGAGTAGAAGGAGAATAATGAGGGGGGACATCAAGCCCAGTTCAATGGCTCCCACAAGCTCTCAACGTAGTCAGATATTGCACGGGAAGAAGACTCATTAACAGAAGATCTGAGAGAACCAGCAGGGGCTAAGAGAGTACAGTGAAATAGGAGATGAAGGAGTTCAAAGGAGGTCACAAGGAACTAACCTTCTCTAAAGTGCACAAAAGCACAAAGCCAGAATAAGCAACAAGTATCACAAGAGAAAAAAGGAGGCCAGCGACACAGGTTACATGACGGTGAAGGAAATGCAACCAGAGAAAAGAAAACAGAATCTGTTCATTGTGTTCATGGGGAAATGGGATGTAACTGAGGAAGTGGAAAACTAGAGGCAGGAATGGGGATTTTCTCTGATTTGGAGATGAATATAAGTAACTTGATCCTTATATTAAAAAGCATGGAAGAATCAAGAGCTTTCACCTATGGGAGAGATTGGTCCACACTGCAGTGGTCACTTGGCCACCCAGTGCAGTGGAGAGAGCAGGGGCAGTGAAAGGTGGCAGAACATGAAGGTGACAGCAGCAGGCACCCTGGGCTGACTTGTTTGGAGGGTGGTGAAGGGAACTGCACATCATAGCAATGAGGCAAAAAGTAAGTTTTCAGATGTGTTCAGCTCTCATATGTTCTTTGGACAAGGAAATATTGTGTCAGCAATACATGGAAACTTTGAAAGGGGAAAGAAAACATTTATGTACCTGAAATATCCTAATCCATATATACTGTAAGGATTAACTTAATCATTACAAGATTTTGAGTGAGTTACTATTAAATTCAGCCTTGGGCCTTTGCACTTTTCCTTTTGCCTGGAATATTCTTATCCCAGATATCCATGTGGCTCCCTCCCTTAATTACTTTGAGTCTCTGCTTAAGTTTCACCCTCTTGGAAAAGCCTTTTCTTACCCTCCTTTCTTTCACTCTCTCTCTTCCTTGTTTTATTTTTCTTAGAGCACTTACAACTACATGATGTGTATATTTGCTATCTGTCTCCCCACTAAAATGTTGGTTCCTGGGGAGCAGGGTGGTATCAGTCTTATTCACTGCCATACCCTAAGTGCCTAGAGCTGTGGCTGGCACACAGGAGGTGCTTGGTAAATCTTTACTGAATGAAAGAATGGCTCACTGGTCCCATTTTGCAGGTGAGAAAATTAACTCAGACGTTCAGTGACTTGACACAATCAAAATGATGGGAGTCAGGACTTGAAATTGGATCTTTTGGACCGTCACATCGTTTCAATTATTCTGCATGACCTCTCTAAAAACATGACAAATGTGTCTGAAGGGCAGTGTGACATAGTATTGGCTTCAGAGTCAGAAGGGATTTCAATCCTGGCTCAGCCACTAGTTAGTTTTCCACCTTCTTCAGGCTTTTTAACTCTCTATACCGGTTTCCTCTTTGTAAAATGAGAATATCTACCTCACTGGGTTGTGGAGATTACCAAGTATAACATCTGGCACCTAAGTGATTCCTAGTGAATGGTAGGTGAGACTACTGGAGTAGACAGAATAAATAAAGGAATGAGGTGTTAGGAAGGAGACGGAAATAGGGAGAGGCAGGGGAAGGAAAGGTGAGAACCTCAGTGTATTTGGCTTTCCTGAAGGCTGGAGGATGAACAGGAGGCTTCTTGGTTAAAGGGAGAAAACCCAGGCAGCTTTTGTGAAGAGGGAGGACCTGTAAGGGGAAATTTATGAGGCACCAATTTAACAATGGACAAGAGCAGCTAGCCAGCAAGGGACTCTACAGGTACCGCGGTCCTTCAAAATGGATGAAGCTTTATGAAGTTGCAGTTACGTATGGTGAATAAGTCTAGAGAGCTAATGTACAGCAAAATGACTCTAGTTAATAATACTGTATTGTAGACTAGAAATTTACTAAGAGAAATAGATTTCAGGTGCTCTCACCACACACACACACACACACACACACAACTATGTGAGGAGATGGATGTTTTAATTAGCTTGACTGTAGTAATCATTTAACTATGTATATGTATATCAAATATCACATATATCTTAAATATATACATTTTTATAAAAAATGTAAAAAGAAATGTGTATCTTGATCCTTCATGGTAAAATGAAGAAAATCAAGGTTAAATTATATAACCTAAACTATACAACCTTAATTATATAAATTAAATATATCCTACATTGAACTGTACACTTTAAAAATGATTTTATTTTACGTGCATTTCACCTCAATGAAAAAAATACAAGGAGAAAAAAAATGGATGAGCCCATAGAACATTTGTAGTAATTTAAATCCCAGAAAGTGAGGAAACTGTGAGCTTACATCAAAGAAGAAAAAAAAAAAAAAAAGACTGACTTTGGAGAACATTTCAGAAAGAAGAAAGGACTGGCCTGATGGAAGCCCTCTGTGGTGATTCTACAGAGCAGGCACGGAGGCCTTTGTTCATTTCCTCAGGAAGTCCTGTGGAATGAGGGTGGAGCACATATATTCAGAATCCAAACGCTGGGCCTGAGTTTCGATAAAGATTATTTTACCCTTTAGCTTCTGAATATATATGGAAAAGCTTAAAATAAATTAAAATATTTATTTAATAAAAGTCCTTTATTAAAAAGCCAAAATTAGGGGTTGGCCAGGTGGCATAGTGGTTAAGTTTGCATGCTCTGCTTCGGCGGCCCGGGGTTCGCAGGTTCGGATCCCAGGCATGGACAGATGCACCGCTTGTCAAGCCATGCTGTGGTGGCATCCCATATAAAATAGAGGAAGATGGGCATGGATGTTAGCCCGGGGCCAGTCTTCCTCAGCAAAAAGAGGAGGATTGGCAATGGATATTAGCTCAGGGCTAATCTTCCTCATACACACACACATCAAAAGCCAAAATTATGTAAAATAAGGACAATTTTCCTTCTTTCCCCACAAAATTCCAGGATTGTTTTCCTGAATCTTCTTTAGAGACCAGGAGGAAGGAAGACACAAGGTAACTGAGGTACAATAACAGTGCGGGGTAGCTGAGTCTCTTGTTATTGTTTGTAAGGGTTGGGGGGTGGCAAGAGGAAGCTCCAGAGAAGGATGAATGAAGCTTACAGACTTCCTGTGCTGCTGCAAGAGAAGCCAGAGAAAAGGCAGACAAGGAGACGATTGATTTTGCACAGACAGGAGACTAGCAAGAGTCACCTCACTTGAGATTGCTCTAAAAGAGAAGAGAAAAGAGCTAGAAAAAGTAATGGCAGGAGACAAAATGCTTAGACACTAACCACTTAGAAGTGGACTCCATGTCTCAGGAGTGGGAAAGAGACAATCAGTGATTGCACACCATCAAAACATTTGATGGCTGAAGACTCTACCACATAGGGACGTCAAATTACCAATAATGGTAAATTAGTACAAAAGTCTGATTATATCAAAAGGCCTGGTATGGATACGCTTCAGAAAGGTGAAATACAAATGGATTTAAAGACAGGAGGTGTGGGTTGGAGAAGAAGAAAGTGGGATGTATGAGCGTAGACTGGCAGAGAGACTGGCAGTTCTTTCTCCAACATCTTGACTTCTTTAGTGATATCATTTTAAGCTGGTCACCCAGCCTCCATGGCAGTTAAGTGGGGTCATGAAGGGACTAGATTCTGACCAGTAGGTATGAGTATAAATAGTATGTGTAACTTCTGAGTCTTGTATTTAAAAGAAGTGTCTTTTCCACCATTTCTTTCTTGCTCCCTACCCACTGGCAGGAATGTGAACATGGTGGCAGGAGACCAAAAAGCCAGCCTTAAACACAAGATGGAAATTGTGTGTTAAGTATGGTAGATCAACAGGATAGAAGTAACCCAAGTTCCCAAAACAAGGGAGCTGCCATATAGCAGTGGGCTGCTTATGATTAGATCCTTATGTTTAGGTAGAAATAAGTTACATAACAAGCTTAAGTTACATTATTGTTTTGTTGAAGTTCTATTATCAGCTTAAACCTAAGCTATATTCTCTAATGTAGCTAAAGCTACTGTTATTTGGTTATAGCAGCCAAACTAATACATAGACACCAAAGAAAAAGCTATTTAAACATATTCTTCTTTTTAATATATTATTATTTAAAAGGACATATTTTGACTCTTGCAAAAATGTACAGATCCAGAACTAACCAGTCAAGAGATCTATAAAGCTGAGAGAGAATTAGGGAGGCTTAACTGGATAATAACATGATGGGAAATACACCTATGAAAGAAGGAAAATGGGCTGCTAGAATTAAAAATATTTATTTGCAAGGAAGAAGAACTTTTTGAATTTAACTTGAGACATACTCTTTTCTGACTGCCACAGTAACTTTAGAAATTACTTTTTTAATGTGGAAAATATAGCGGAAATATAATAAGATTCCTATAAGAAAGGAGACATTTCAATAGAATAGAAAGACCAGCACAAAGAGGGCAGTTCTGCTTGCCTTTCAAAATTTGTAAGAGTAGGGGAATGTGTTAAAGATCTGAAGAAAATTCTCTAAGTGGTAAAGCTGAAGGCTCTGAAGAGCAAAATAAACACTCCTGCCTGTAGAAACATTTAATAGCACACATAGGCAGGAATATCAAGTGGGAAGTCAAAATAACAAGAGGCAAGGAATAAATGAGGCCCAGGCAATAGGAGAAGCAAGATAAAGCATGTGTGTGAAGTGTGTGCATGTAGAAATATGTGTGTTTGTGTGTGTGTACATGTACACTCAGGTATGAAGACTAAATTGTAGTGAGATTGTTTAAAATAGATTTATTTTTTTCCAATGGTACCAACTGTATCAAGAACCAGAAAAGATAGGGGCTGGCCTGCTGGCGTAGTGGTTAAGTTCGCGCTCCACTTTGGCGGCCCGGGGTTTGCAGGTTCAGGTCCCGGGCGCAGACAGATGCACCGCTTGTCAGCCATGCTGTGGTGGTGTCCCATATAAAGTGGAGGAAGATGGGCATGGATGTTAGCTCAGGGCCAGTCTTCCTCAGCAAAAAAGAGGAAGATTGGCAACGGATGTTAGCTCAGGGCTAGTCTTCCTCACACACACACAAAAAGAACAAGAAAAGATAGAGAGGGACAATGATGAAACCTTGTACTAAATTCTCTTTAATGCAGAAATATTATTATTTGCAATGAATAAAAACAAAACTGCTCAAACATCCCCTCATCTGAAAAACCTTCTTGGTTCATACCCCTTTTAAACAGTAATATTCTGGCTCTGTGCTGCCTCACACATTATTCCTTATTTCTACTGACTCATTTTATGTTCTACTGAAAATTGTTTGCATCTTCTTCTCCCATCAGTAAAACTAGGAGTTCCTTGAGGGCCAGACCATGTTTTATTTCTTTGTGTCTTCCATCTTAACATACCAAATGAGAGAACACTTGAGGAAAATTGTGCCTACCGGGAGTAAAGTGAGATGAAAAGCCAGAAAAGAAAGCCAGAGTTGGCATCAATGGTATTTCAAAAAAAGGATCAAAAGAGGCAAGCAGAACACAAATAATAATATTTTGGTAGGACGCCTGCAGTAAAAGCTGCCAAGAACAGTTGTGGTCGGACAAGATTCAGCATAACACCCAGGACTACAATGATCCAAGACTGCTTACCAAGAACTGGTATTTGTTTAGTTTGGCTTCTGATTCCTAGCTTAAGATGTATCATATGGTGACGATACCCTATGTTCTTTTACAATGGGGAAAGAAATTAAAATAAGGTAAGAGAAACAAGGTTACATATGTGGCAGTCATTTCTCTCCTACAGGGGAAATTTGAAGAAAAGCAGACTAGAAAGAGGAAATAAAAGCAGACTATATCTATATTTATATAGCTATATCATTATATAGCTATATGTATATATGTATCATTATATAGCTATATAGATCATATGTATATATATAGCACACATGCACACATATATATGAAAGAAAAGATAAAATTGGAGGATGGTAAACAAAGCTTGAGGCCATTTAATCTATAGCCAACTTCGACAGTTTGGTAGTAGGAAAGAATTATAATGTAATATTCTTCAGATGAACTTCATCTATGAAAATATATGATTATCCATTGAATGAGGAGGCACCTTACAATTACGAAATGTAAGACATCAGCTGTTGCATTAATGAACTACCAATATTAATACTACCCACGATGGGCTTACATTAGAGAATGTAATGGAAAGTCAGTCTCAATTTATCAAGGGTGTACTTGCAATATTTTGCAAATTCTATGGCAATATTTAAATGAAAGCTTCTCTATTTAACCTTCTATACAATTCTTAAACAAAATAAACATTTATGTAGTGTTGATTTGAGCAAAATAATCCATTTGGAAGTGACAGAGACATCTATGAGACATTAATAAATGCTGAATGGTCTACCTTATCAACCCCGTTGGACATATCTTTATTTCTGAATAAATCCTATTTTAGTATCAAGAGCAATGGCTTTTCAATGTTTTCAAGACTGAGGCTCCCTTTTAATCTCAAAATTACCATTTCCCACATTATCTTTTAATTGGGAAATATGTGGAAAATAAACCACGTTGGACTTGTAATTATTTTAAGTGAATATGTTTTATTTAACTATAACAGCATCTGCATAGATTTCCCCCAAAAATAGAAAATTAAAAATATTTATTCACTATACAGATGATGTTTCATTTTTTCTTTCTTTCTTTTTTTTAAACAGTAGATGATCAGATAACTTAGTTTTTGGAAGGTTTATATAGACATAAGCTCCAACTGACTCAAATTGACCAAAAAGAAAAACTATAAAAATTTAAAATGCTTATATGCTTTATCCTGTAACAGTTTTAGAAAACCATGTAGTAACTACAAAGCTGCCTTTAATTTTACTTTTGAAAAATTTTGCAATTAAATATTTTTACTTATGTGATATGTAAAAATCCCTAAAAATAAGACAAGAAAAATGTTGCATTTCCTTCGGGTGCCCATTTCAGATATATGTCCTTTATCTGAGAATTTTGCTTCGATTTTTAAGCCTTACTCTTACTAAGAGTCTATTCCTTGAACCAGAGTAACAAGTTTAACCTAATTAATAATTAAATGAATGACTTCACTAGTAAGTTTGAAAGAACTCTTTAAACTCTTTATCCTTGGAATTCCTAAGTTCTTCCAACTTAGGTGGTATATAAACAATTCAGTGTCTTTATCTGATTGAGCTAATAGGGAAATACCCCAGGTCAAAATGACCTATACTAGGATATTTGCCAGTGAATAAACTCGAGGATATCAGGCAAGAATTTCTGAGCCTCCAACTCTTCTCTTTTTGATAATGCTTTACATTGTGTGTGTAGAACTTTACAATAGACATATTCTCTCTTGATTGATTTTGCCAGCAGCTATGAGGTACAATATGGGGGGGAAAGTCACGTGTGGCCCCCAAGCACTCAGCTCACCGAGAAGCACCCTTTGCTCCCTAGGCTCACTACCAATGTAAGGAAGTATTCTGTGGTAGGAAAAGGAGTCAAAGTGATTCTATAGTTGTAATCGTCAGATTGCGTGAATTTGACTCAAAAAGAGTTTAGGTAAGAAGAAAAAATACTTTGTGATCTTTAATTTCACAACTCAAGAAATGGAAAATTAGGACGTAGAAGAGGGGATTTTCCTATAACAAATCCCTCATCTACTTTGCATTCTTCTAGGAACAATTTTGGGTAAAATTATAAATTAGAAGAGATTTGGCTTCAGTTCCTTTTTTTGTTGCTCTTTCTCTTGATTTAATTGTGATTATTCTACATTTCAGATGTGCAGACTACTGGGGCTCCCACACCTTCTATTGGAAACAGTCACTCACACTACCTTGGGTGTGACTGATAGCTTTACGACTCTAAGGCCCTACTTTTAACCATAAGAAAGAATGGGAAGGGTGGGTCTAAGTGAAAAGGAATGTGTTCCCAACATGTTACAGCAGTTTTGAACAGCCTCCTAAACTCACACCACATAAATCACAACATTCATAAGGATAATCCAGCATAATCCTGCTCTATACTTCTTTTTCCAACCTTTAATATATTACCAAACCATTCTTTAAGCCCCACTCAAAATTTGGTTCTCCTAATAAACCCTCTATCATTAATTTCAGAGCATTTCTTATTCCGGTGAAGGCTATTATTTCTAGTACTCCATAATCCTTCTACATATATAATTTGCTCTGTTTGGGCTGTGGACAGGGGGAAGAGGTGAACAGATAGCAAAGATTTCCGAACGCTGGCTATACAATTATATGAAATAGTGTAATTTGTGTAAATGTCCATTTGTTTAGTTCTTGGTTCATACTGTCTTCCTGCTACTATTGCTCCTCAACAGCAAAGTGCCTAACTTTGTGAATTTCATAGAGTTCAATTAAATGACAGTACTAGCCAGGTGTTAGTAAATATCACCTAATGCTGATAACAACAACAGCTACGTTAATAAGATCATATACTTCAGTTTCCAAGAAGGAAAAAGACACTCATAGTTTTTCAAGCAGCTGCTTGAAGACAGCACAGCAAAAATATCTGCCACCACAGTGTTGAAAAGTCCCAGACGGAATATTTTTGTTGGTATATTGTATGTGACTATGACCTGTGTACACAGATCATGGAACACCACACATTGAACTGTGTTTTTCTGTCTCTGTGATACATTTTCATTTAGTAATTTATCCTCTAGCCAGTTCCTATAGTACTGAAGAATGGACACGGTAGCTATCGGGTCACAGTTAGGGCTAGCCTGTGTCAACGGAAGAGAATGAAGGTGATCCAGCAGTCAGTCTAGGATTGAGCCTGATATTCACACTCAGATCCTACTAACTGAGCTAACTGACCACCAATCAGACAAAAGCTTACAGAAAAAAAGACTGGAAATAGTTGAGAAACATAAGAGAAAAGCTGGATTTTTAAAAAAAATATTTAAATAAAAAAATGTCTAAAAATCATCACCCAAATTCTTTTTTCATTTCATTATAATGAATGGCATGTAATTCTTTTTTCCCCCAAATTCTCACAGTGTTAAGAATTTGTAATGAGTTAATATTTATGAAAATTAACAAAATATCATTTTATCAGTTAAGAAACACTAAAATTTCATACCCAGGGCCTTCAAAAGAATAAAAGAAAAGTGCAGAAAACTTTAAAAACTCAAAAAGCTTGTGGGTTTAAAAATAATCATAGAGCCAATCCAGTAGTATTCTGGTAAATGTTTAACAACTGGCTCCCCACAAAAATGCATACATTTACTACATTTTATTTATATAAAGAATGCATAGCCCACAATTTACAAATAATAATAAAACAGAAATGCTCTTTATTATAATTCCACTTAATCAATTGATTCTCAGAGAATCAATTGTTAATTGATTTTTGCCTAATTTTTGTATCCATTGCCAACTTCTAGTTGCAATTGACAGATGAGTGTAGTTTGGATATGAACATTGGTTGACATTTTCATTTAAGTAAATGAGTAAAAGAAAAATGAAACATCGAAACATGTTGAAACTTCACTCATTCATCAATGCCTTGAATGACTTTGCTAAGTAGGATAATAATTTTTGACTACTAGAAGAATATTTATGCATAATGTAAAAGCTACAGAAATGACTAATTTTAAGTTTAACTTGTGTTATTCACACTATTTCTATTGTATTCTTAAGTCTACACAATCTACAAAACAATAAATTGATAGCCCTGATGTGTGGTGTTTGCCAATGTCTATAGTGTAAATACCCCCACTACGGCTGATAAATTAAAGTTAATATAAATTTTTATGGAAGTAATGACTCAAAGTACAAAGTAAACATACAGGCAAAAATAAAAGAACTATTTGATATGTGTAAAACAAAATTTTTAGAATTTCACTGTTTTGATGGTCATAACTGATATTTTCACTCACATGTCCTTAAACCTTTGGAAAAATGAATGTAGGTCATATAGTATTCTTATACACACTCCTCTACACGTGCATAGGATGATTATTCAGGAATTAAGGCAAATGATTTTGCTACTCTGTACAAAATACAATTTTGAAAATTGGAGAACTAATTGTTTACCAAGAATAACCACAAAAATAATGTTTAAAAAAAAATCTTCACATATGGCAAACAGCATTTAATACTTTGGCAAGCATCTTGTGGTTTTGTAAATATTATCTAAACAATATATAAAGTTAATCTTTATAAAAAGAGTTAAAGGCAAGAGCAAATATGTTAAATTATAAATGTTTTTACTTTTTAGGCAATACCAAAAAAAGCTGCACAATGACGACTTTAATTAAATCATTTGATGATATTATTTTATAGTTAGAAAATAAAATCACATCCATCTAGAGTTCTGCCATGTTAAACTCAAACCTAGATTATGAACTGCACATCAGAGAAGAAAAAGGTTTCATTGAGCAGGTCCTTTGAGGCTTCCATAGAAAGGCATATGGTTAAGAATTCAAAGACTGGAGTGAGGCTGGCCAGGGCTTGAACCTGGTTCTGCCACTTAGTAACAGCAGGACCCTGGAAAAGTCACTAACCTTCTCTGAACTCCAGTTTTATCATCTGTAAAATCAGGTTTAAAAGTAATACCCATTTCCTAGGATTGCTGTGAGAATTAAATGTGTTAATGCATGTAAAGTGTCGTAGTAAATATTTTTTAAAACCTCACATTCCTTTTACCATTTGAAAAGAAACCCACCCTTCTCATGAGGTTGCGATCGATTCTGTCTCTTAACTAGAAAGTAAGAGATGCTAAGTGGAACAGTAGCAACTGGCTTTGTAATACATATTCCCACTTATCGCCCATTTACTTGCTGTCTGTGCCACATGCCGGAGCCAAGCACAGGCCTCCACCCGCAATGCTTTTCCTGCTTGCTACTCCTTTTCCTTTGTTAATCCAATATTCTGCGTATGTAAGTATACATTTCAGTCCAATGGACTGCATTATCTTCTCTCTCCCTCCCCCCTTCCCTCCCTCTCTTTGACTTTTCAGCCTCAAGTTACTATCCATTTCTTCTAGTAAACTGCCCTTGATAAATGCCATAGAAAAATTCCCAGAAATACCTGTGCCAACACTTATTTCTCTGTCCTGGTATTTACACAAAAATCATGCTTTATTGATGTTCTGATTATGCCTAGAGTTCAGGAGAATAAGTCCAAAAGACATCAACCGCTTGCTGTGACTATTTCCCATAAATCCTGTCTTGGAGTGCACTCATAAAAGCTCTAACATGTTTCCATTAAGATGGTCTACAAGAGAGCTCTGCAAATGGCTGATGCTAATGAGCCCATAGATATTTTTAAAGCTTGATGCGGTCAATCAAAGGAGGCAGCTGCCAAGACAGCCCCGTCTCTGCAGCTCTGAAGCACTTCCTGCAGGGAAGCGGGCCTGGCTGGAAGGTGCCACAATGCCCAGTCTTACCCCCTTAGTCATAACAATGTCAGCAATTCTTCTTCCCTGCTCCTTTTACTCTGGAAAGGAAATACCACTCAGAAAAAGACTAAGTGGTTCAGCTTCAGAAAAATCTAAGAGGATGAAGTTCTGACTATCAGCCATGGCATTTAAATGCAGTTTATGATACCAATACAAAAAGCTGTATGTATGAAGGAGTTAGTAAGCAAATACGGCTAATTCACTTTGAACCCAACCCATGTAAAATTTATTGAGCTTCTCTCATTTAAAATGGAACCCATGCACTATTTTATTAATTCGCAGTAGACTTGACTATATTTTCTGAATTGGATGCAAACTCTTAGGAGATATTTTCAAAAGGCTGAAAAGTGATGCTAGAATGAGAAAGATTGATAATGCTGTTTTCAACAATAATTATGGGAAACAATAAAACATAATGGTATAAAAGTACAGGATCCAGAGCCAGACTGATGTAAGATCAAAAACTGGCCCCACTACTTATTAGCTTTGTGATTCTGGGCAACTGCTTAAATTCAGCATCAGATGCTTCAGAGGTTGTGCTAATTAAGTAAGATTATGCACATAAAATGCATTCCTTTGCATTGAATATTTAACAAAAGTTCAATAAATGACAGTTATTACTGCTATGATTATTATTCTGAACCCTCATGATTTTTAGGACTAATGCTGGCAAGATTGGAAAGAGTATACTCTGGAAATTCTTATTACCGTAGCTGCTGTGATTGAATTTCATGATGTTCCCCGAATAATGTTCCACCACCTAGACCAGGAGTAGCAAACAGGTAGTCTGCTACTTGTTAACCAAGTAGTTAAACTGAATATAGCCTCAAGAAGAATTTCATTGGGTTAGATAGGTTGATTATTATTATTATTAGTCTTCAGTATGAAGCCTTTTAGAAAGGTGTACTCTAGTTCCACCACGCCCTCTTGTCATACACCTGGATACTTTCTCACAGTTATAAGACTTGCCTGGATCTGAAGATACCTGGGTTTTTTCCAGGTTCTAGATCTTTTCCAGCTTCTCTCTCCACTCTGTCAAAAACATAACTATCGTATGCCTCTTTTCTCTGGAGACCTACGCTCTGTATAAGGAGTTTCCCAGAATAGCTATTGGTAAAATTTGTCTTGTTCCTCATTAGAAACATCATCATCACCATCATCATCACCATCATCATCATCATAGCTAACACATTTTGGGCACTTACTAAATATCAAGTACAATGTAAAGCATTTTGCTTGTGTTTGTTCATTTAAGCCACCACCAAAATTATAATGTAGGTACTATATTTTTAACGTTATTTCTAGATGAGGAAACCAAATGTCAGAGCTATTATATTACTTGCCTCTGAGTAGACAGTCTTTGATGAGAATCTAGGCAATTTGAGTCCAGACATTACATTTTTAACTACTAGATAGACTGCCACCTATATGTGGATTTTAACAGTCATCACAAAGGGATTACATTAATGGTGGGAATTTCAGTCATGTGATAGAAGATATTTTAGGACAGATATAGCCTCTTAAAATATACTGCCTAAATGCCTATACATCCTGTTGACAAGGAGGGTTGACCTCACCAATATTAAAACACAATTAGCACATAAATGAGACAAATGTAGATATTTAGTTTTATAAATAAAATTTCATGATCTCAAATGACTGTGCATTTTTAACATGTTCCAGATAAATCCTTCCTTCTATTTCTTCATTCTTTTGTGATTTTCTTTAGAAATTTTCAGTTAGACTATTCCTTTGTGGTAATAAGATGTTCCACAGTGGACATGTACACATTTTAGCTAAAGACAGCTTTAAAGCTAATTTTTTTTTTTTTTTTTTTTTTTTTTTTGTGAGGAAGACCAGCCCTGAGCTAACATCCGTCGCCAATCCTCCCCTTTTTTTTGCTGAGGAAGACTGGCCCTGGGCTAACATCTGTGCCCATCTTCCTCCACTTTATATGGGACGCCGCCACGGCATGGCTGGCAGGCAGTGCGTCGGCAGGCGCCCGGGATCCGAACTCGCGAACCCCGGGTTGCCAAGCGCGGACTAAACCGCTGCGCCACCGGGCGGCCCCAAAGCTAATTTTTAAAAATTATTAAGTATATGAATATTCTATTTATTTCTCCAATTTTCCACTGTCAATGGACTAACATACACAACTTCTTACTCCAACCGTCATCACTTATTTTACTCAATCCTATATTATTAAACTGTTTTGTTACAGTTCCAAGGTACTATACTTTGAGTGCATTATCTATTTACCCAAGGAATCCCTAAACAAAATCAATTAAAATAATTGAAATGATTTTCCTTTTTCTTGGTGGAATCTATAAGCTAAAAGCACCAGATGAGATATTCTATTGGACTTATATAAGTACGCTAATGACATGCAAGCATAAACACTGAAGACACAAAGATGTCCTCAAATATGATACTATAAATAACTCAAGCAAAAAGGACTATCAGAGGCATGTTATATTTGGAGGGAAGAAAGATTACCTCAATCTTATGCAAATTATAGTACCTTGAACCTCAATCTATTCTCACATTTTCCAAATGAAAAGACAGGATAAATGATTTAACCACAGTTAGAACTACTTGTAACAGAACTAAAACTAGAGTGAAGATCTTCTTGCTCCTTAATCGTGGCTTTTTCAATGAAAACAAACTGAACGAATTTGCAGTCCAGTCTCATTCTTACAGATTCAACTGATGTACTAGGAAAAGGAAAATCATAGCAAACTTATTTTCTTTCACAATAGCTCCCAAACACAAGCAACTACTTCACTGATGATCAACTGAAGGAACAATATTCTATTTTAGCACCATAGTGGGAAAAAAAGGTTATGTGGGACTTACTGTATATACAGTGTATTGTGTATTTTATAAGCACAAGAAGCAATTTCCAATGGTGATTTTTCTAGATGTCACTGTGGAGCCTAGAGCCTAACACCTGGGGAAGATATGGGTTCCTACATTTTAGGACTTAGGCAATGAATGTGTGTGAGGGGATTTCAGGAAAACATTTGACAATGTCATCTGGCTAACGCTGTGGACAAGATGAAGGCTCTGAAGGAATATATTAAATTCAGTTCTACTTAATGACCAAATTTGGCCTGGAAGTTTCTAATGTGCCACAGGGCTTTTCTGCTTTTCCCTATTAGGAATACAATGGTAAACAAAACAGATACACAAAAGTAAACAAATATAATATAAATAGCTGCAAACTGTGGTAGATACTATAAAGGAGAAAAAAAGAGTGCCAAGAAAGAAAATAATGAGGATGGGGATGGGGGGGGGGTGATCCACAGACTTTCATCCCAAGTGAAAGGTATGTAAAAATTGTTAAAAATTATAAAACATTTCAAAACTCCAGAAAATAACATGTACTTACCACCCATATTTAATGGATGTTAATATTTACCATATTTACTTCAGATTGCTCCTTTTAAAATATAAATAAATGTGAGAAAGTACGGCTAAAGCGCTCCCACCCATTCTTATACCCTTCATCTCTAGAGGTACCAATCCTCACATTGTTGTGTATTATCCCTTCCAACGTCTGTTTTACTTCCATAAAACGTAGCACTGTTCCATGTGTTTTAATTTTGTAATTGCTATCATACTATAGAGTTTTGCAATTTGTGTATCTCACTCAACAGTATGTACATATAAACCTGGCTATTCAACCCAATCTGTTATTATGAACAAACTATAGCTTATCTAGTCCTATACTGATGGATAGTTAGTTTTTCTTTTAACTTTTCACTACTGGTTTCCTAGGTGATTTAACCATCTGATGGTTCAATGCCAGCCCAACATTATACGAGTTTCTGCTTCAGCATCTGCTTGTCAATGCATGATATTGTCAAACTTTAAAATTTTGTCAATCTGATAATATAACGTGTAAAACGTGTCTTCTTTCAATTTTAAATTTTCCTAATTCCTCACAGAGTGGCACATCTGTTCATAATTGTATTAGCCTTTTTATTCTGTGTATTATGTGTTCATATTCTATGGGTATTTTTTTTCTTGCATTAGCTCTTCCTTATTTTTGTATGAGTTCTCCCTATATTCAAATATGAATTCCTTGTCAGTTAATGAACTGCAAATATCTTCTTCCAGTCTGTTGTTCATCTTTTCTCTTTCTTAATGGCACATTTGGTTATATAAATGAGTTTAATTTAGTGTACTCAAATATATCATATTTTCTTATACTTTGTGCTTTTTGCATCATACCCTGACATAAAGATATTTTCCTGTATTTTTTTCTACAAGTTTTATAGTTTTGATTTTTTTTTTTTTTTTTTTTTTTACATTTAGCTATTTAGTTCATCGGGAAATTATTTTCATGTATGGTATGAAGTAGGGTCTAATTTTATCTTTTTCAATGTGGCTGGCCAGTTGTTAAAAGGACATTTGTTGGAACAGTCCCTCCTTTTCCAACTCATTTGCGATGTCTCCTCTGTCACATACCAAGTTGCTATTTAAATGTGGGTCTGTTTCTAAGCTATTTGTTCCACGTGCAGTTCCTCCCTGTCTGAGCTAATTCTATTAGTTTTAACTATTATAGCATTTTAAGTATTGAAATCTGTTCGGGTAAACACACTCTCCTCTCTCTTTACTCTTTTTCAAAATTGTACAGATCAATTTTTTAGCCCTTGACCTTTCCACAGAAATTTTGGAATAAGCTGGACCTACCTATATTTTTTAATGTATTAAATTAAACATTTAATTACATAAAAGTGTGGAAAGTAGCACAGTAAACCCCAAGCTTCAATTTTTTTTCAATGTCATTTCATCTATCTCTCTTTTTTTTCTGGGTTATTTGAAAGCAACTTCAAGTTATCTATCATTTTTCCTGTAAAAACTTCCGTACATATCTCTAAGAGATGATGACTTTGGACCTGCATACTTTGGACAAGGTGATCAGGGATGCTCTACTAGAGAGCTGATATTTAAGTTGCAACATGAAATATACAGAGTCAGTCACGGGAAGACTGTTCCAGGCAGGATCTTAGGGAGAAAAAGGTTTGTTATGTTCAAAGAACTGAGCAAAGATCATTGTAGCTGGAGTTTGGAGATGGAGGGAAGACAGGAGAGGAGGTTGGGAGAAGAGCAAACGCTCTATCATCTGGAGCTGTACAGGGTTTTGGAGGCCATGGTAATAAGTACAACCGAAAGCAAGTCAAGGATTTAAGCAGGAAAGTGATGTGATCCATTATACTCCTGCATAGAGAAGAGGCTGAGCTCTGACCAGAGAAGAAGCAGAGAGAGCAGCTGGAAGGTTCCTGCAGCAGTCCAGGAGAGAGAGAAAAGTCATATGGACTTGGGAGGTACAACACAAATGGAGACAAGTGGACAGATTTGAGTCATACTTATAAAACCTGTGACTGTGCGAGGAAAAGCAACTAAGAAGACAAACATAGAATTTTAAAAAATCTCAGGAGGTTGAAATAAAGACATAAATCTAATAAGTTTCCATTTATTAAGGCTAAATGTAAGGTTCTGATCCTGAATTTAAACCAAACCAAACAACAAGTAAATGAGCAGTACTTATATAATGTTAGTGATCTGACTTTTTTTCCTAGCTGATTCAAAGGATGGTGAAGGTGAAAGCAACCTGGATTCCCTCAAGTGTGTTGTACAGCTACTGCATAAATAGCTGCACAGCATCCAATTAAACAGTGATGTTTCTGCCTGGGAAAGCTATATATAAGCAAATGAAAATGGAAAGGTACATGTTAGGAATACATAATTACAGTGGGACCCTATTTAAAACACAGTTCACCATTACATGTATTCGGATATAATAACCAACAAATCAGGATTCTGATATATCACAATGACACACAACAAAATCATAAATTACAGAGTTAGCTTGTAAATTGGTATTTATTTCCAGTAATGTCCATGCCATTATGAAGTCCTACAATAAACATCTTTTATTTATTTATTTTTTACTTTATATGGTTTAGTTGTACTAAAAAAAGACAACTCTTTACAAAGCTAAGTGTAATTTATCAAGTATGCAACAGTAATTGAACCAGCATAATTTATCAAGTATTCAACAGTAATTGAACCAGCCATCAGTCTTAAGTCCTGAGAAGAATACACACTTAAGCTCTATAAATCTACAGAAAAGATAAGGTGTGTGCACAAATAGCTACAACGGAAAATAGACTATTGTTAAGTATTGGTGAACTGCTAAAGTGCTGTTAGACTGTAAGTTTCTACAGAAACTGGATCATGTCTCATTTGCTTTTATATTTCCAGCTCCTATACTAGTGCAGTGAAGGCCAAATAGTAAATGATTAAGTGTCCATTCATTCATCCAATTACACAGGTATTTATTAAATGCTTATTGGTGCTAGGCATACAAGGACCTAGTTCCTGCCTTTAATAAGCTTACACACATTCCTTCAAACCTCATTTTGAGTGCTCTGCTTAAAGGTAGAAGGTAAGGATATGCGGATAAAGACAAATATGAAGGATGAGAAGGCAAGGAGATCTGCTGTAGATGAGGTAGGAGGTGGAGTGACTTGAGGAGTCTGGTAAACATTCACTGCTTTGAGATGGAAGAGAAAATCAGAGCGACTGTGGGCACCTAGCAGGATGGCTGTTTGGCAATCATGAGGAGCTGAGTTTGAAAAAACAGTTTTGTCATTTTCTCCAAAACTACTTTGAAATTTTCAGATGTTTTGAATAAAAAGGAATATGGAGTGAAGGATAGGAGAAGAAAATGGTTGAGTCCTGAGCAAATGGTAAAGGGAGGAAAGATATGTAAAGACAAGTGGTGGGTGCTATGTTGGGGAAAACAAGAGGATGAGGTAAAAAGTGGGTAGGGGGTGGAAGGAAGTAGAAGGAGAAAGGGTTGTGGTCTGAGTTTGGAACAGTGAAATTTGATATTTCTGAGGTAAAAATATTCTGGGTGAGGCTGTGACATAAGCAGCTAAATGGAGTGGAGGTAAGGGACATGAATGGAATAGAAGTGAAGACTCCAGGATAGAGGTGGTCAAGAAAATATGAGGCCAATGGTTCAATGAGCCATCACATGGCTTACTGATGTGGTTTGGTGGAAAATACTGGGATGGAAGGAAGATAGAAAACCACTGCCAGAGTTTTGAATGTTAGTAAAATACCAAGAGATTCAGGCAAAGACGATGAGGAGAATGGGAGATTTGGTAAAGTTTTCTTGGAGAAAGAAGTATTTGATATGAACCTTGTAGCAGGTATAGAACTTCACAGTCAAAGACTGAGAGGTAGAGAAGGCATTTCAGCCTGAAGGATGGTCTAAGTAAGGTCAGAAGAGGCAGCAATGTTAACTGTTTCTGACTCATCATACTGGATCTCTCAGATCTCTCAGATGAAATGATCTGAAAACAATTCCATTGTATCAGTCAATGGGCTTTATAGTACATTCAAGTGAGCATTTTCTAAATGGACCACTAGCTCATATCTATTTCCCTCCACTCATAATTATCCCAACTACTTAATTCCCATATCTCCAACAAACTAGACTTACCACCTAATGATTCAACTGTTCCACACCTGGTGTTCAATATGGACATGACCTAGTATAGTAGATCTGCAACTGGTTCCAGGTTTTATCCCACAAGCCCAGGCTAATTGGTTATGCAGACAGTCTGGGGCTCTCTTAATTTAACAGTAGCTTTTCAGAGGTGTCTTGACCTATGCTACTTATCTCCTCCTACTTGGTCTTGGCTCTAACATAAGATGGTATTTTGATCCTTGTTCTTAGAATCATATTATCACAGAGTAGAAAGGAGCTTTTGAGGGTCATGTGGTCCTACCTTCTGCTCCATCAAAGATGTTCCCTAAAACTTCCATGTTCAGTTTCTGCCTGAAAACTCTCCATTGTTTAAAAAATTATTGATTCAGGGGTAGATTGTTAATTTGTCTTTGCTATAGTAAGTTCTCACATTAATACCACAATGCTGGGTAGACTTGATCTGTCACTATATTTCCAAGTTGTATTTACTACTTGTAGTCTATCATTTTGTAGTCTATCATTTCAGACATGTCTGAAATCACCTACCATAGAACCTTACCATAAGGTATACGACATTCGTTGAAAACAAATCTAAATCTTCAATGCATTCAGTTAAAGAGAATAGATATGTTTCAGTCATACTTCTAGTACAAAGTTTCATGTCAAAATCTTTTGATTTTCTTTTGATTCTTTGTCTCTAATCTCATTATGAAATGTGCACTCAGTGGGGGGGAAATGACACTGGAGAGAGACTGACTTGGGTGCACATGGTAGCATATGTATTCAGAGAGAAAAGGGAGAGAAGGAAAGAAGGAAGAAAGGAGGGAGGGAGGGAAACATACATTATAACCTCAGCTCTTGGGTAAATTATGAACACTTCTCTGAATTTTATTCTCTACTTTTATAAAATGGATACAATAATGGCTCCTAATCACACAACAATTTTTGGATAGCAAATGAACTCAAGAATGTGAAAGTGTTTGGTCAATGACAAAATCTTATCCCTGTGTAAGACATCCACTACCTGCTTTCATGTGCAATTTAGAATATCTGTTCTTTTACCTCTTGATATTTTCACTTCCTAAATACTGTACATTTGTTTGAAGAAACGTTCTTTTTCAAGAAAAATAATGTGTTCCTTTTGGGGGGATGTTTCATCACACAGCTTCTCATTACTTGTGTGAAGTGCCAAGAACCTTGAGAGGGCAGAAAAAGAATCATTCCTCTCTAGCTTCTCTGTAGCTCTCCTTTTGACAGTGCTCAAGTACGGGCTGATTGGCTATAGAGCCACAGGGATTTGATAAAACAAAGCGTTCCACAGCAATACAGAATCCAGCTGCTTCTATCCCAAGGGAAGTACAAGATATGACCTTGGTAGATAGCTGGTAAATATGCTAGTTGCCTAGCGAAACTGACAAGTCCAAGAAAAAAAGCATACTGTCTTTACTGATTTATATTTTGAAGCTTTTCTTATCATAATGTGATGTGCTACAAATTGAATATTTTTACATAAATCTTACAATAGCATGGAATATTCTACTACCATAGCTGCTGGCATGTACCAAAAAATCTTATCAATTCCTCCATTTGTAATGATAACAAAATGCTATGTTACACAATATGTTAGTGCTTATAAAGCACTGAGTACATGGGATATTTTAAATTTGAAAGATGAGCTCATGATGAGTGAGACTTAAATAACCGTATTTTAAAAAATCTCAATGTAAAACTAAATTTGGTTTCCTAATGCTACACAAATTTGATAGTCAAAAATCCTTCTTTACTCTAAGACAAGTAACCATTTTTATTTTTGAAAGTAGGAAAATAAAGAAATAAGATTCATTAATAATAACATTTCCAAAAGTTTATGTCCATAGATTCACATGTAGATAATACCACTGTAGAGAAGTACATACTTTAATCTGGATGAAAAAATAAAACATTTTCTAAAAATTTGTGCATCAACTTGTGGACTAGCAAATACTCTGAAAACCATTTCCAGAAACAAGAAACCTTTTAACCACTCCTCTCACATTGGTTAACATGCTCAGATCTTTTATAGAGTAAATATTCTAGGTAGAATTTTTGTCATTTGATTCTTTGTTTTTCTCCTCCCACTTTTTCTCCCTCTCTATAATGTGAATATGATGAACTAAGCAGACTATTAAATGAAAAGGGCACTTTTAACTAAATCAATCATTTAATTGTCTTTAAAAATCATGAAAAGTCTCTGCCAGATTTCATTTAATACAAAGTTAAATCAGCAATTTAATAAACTAACCATTGTCAACTACCACTGATGATAAATGATGAGCTGAAACATTTCAATAACTTCTTGGACATCATAAAATATGTCTATTTTCTTCAATGGAAAAATAATTTCTGTTGGACATAACTCATCAAAAAGTCTTATTAGTTGGCTGAAGTATTGCCTAATTTAGCTGATCAGGCCATTTCAATCTGCTGTTTGCATATATAAACACAGTCTAAATGATAGTTGTCGTTTTAGTTTAAATTTAAAATTTATTTGTTATGGGACACAGATAATATTAACAAAAATAAAAATTAACAAATATGCAAGTTCATCCACCATTCTAATACCTCAACAAATCAAGTCATTTTCAGTTTGTTGGGCACTTTACCATTCTTTGCTCTTATGCATACATAGGCTTTCCCTGACAGTATAGGTAAAATTTTGTGTTCTGCTTTTCTTAACATTACCTCATAAGCATTTTACATATTGCCATCAAGTCTTCATAACTCTCATGAAAGTAAATTAACTGTATAAGTTACCATAACTTAATGGATCATTTCCCCACTTAGACATGTTACTTTCCTCTTCCCCACTCCCAATCCCTGTTTCTGGCATTATCATCAACAACCAGCATTTTTATTTAGGCAGTTTCTCCATTGTTTTTGATGGTTTCCTCTTCAGATAAGTTCTCTGAAGTACAGACTTATAAATATGAATATTGGTACAGCTTTTATATTTCTAAAGTGTTTTCTAAATTTCACCACCATTAACAGCCATGCGTGTACCTACAATTTGCACTGTGACCATCACCAGCACTTAGACATTCAGATTTCTTCACTGAAGAGGGAGGAGCACTAATTACATGGAGATGAAACTTCCCATGATGAAACTAATGACATCTCATTAGTATTGTTTTAGTCTGCTTTAAAATATTTGCTAATCATATTTCCTATTATGTAGGTGATTTTTGGGGTTGTGTGTCTTAGTATTTATTTCAAAAATTTACATGTGTTTTTTATACTCCACCTGGAAAATAACCCTATACCATATTAACTGTAAATATTTTTTTCCAATATAGATTGTTTTACTTTTACTTTGGGCTTTGTTTTTTTCTTTTTTGGTAAGTTTAATATTTTTATATTATTAAATATGTTAAACATTTTGAAATGTGACTTTTTTCTGTTACTTCAAAGCTCAGATAACAATCCTACCAAATGTCTGACAAATACAATACTTCCCCTTGAAATCAAATGCAAAACTTGATTTGATCTTTAAAAAAAATATTTATCTATTTAATCCATCTGAAATGTATTTTGGCACATGCTGTGAGATGCGGATCTAAATGACTTCTTTTTCAATCTTGCTAATACCACAACCATCCATTCAATACTCCTTCCCTTTCCATTGTTCTATAATGCTCTGTTCTTATATGTATTAAATTCTAGTATACAACATGTTGAGATTTTCTGTACTTTCCTAGATCTATCACAGAACCAAAAAGTTAAATTACATCATTTTCTATTATTTGATATCTGGAATGGGTTTTCAACATTTATGGCTTCTTTTAAAAAATATCCCTTTATTATCATCAGTTTATTTTTTCCAAAAAGATTTTTATCATTCTATCATCTTCTTAGGAAATCCAATTGAGCATTTTATTGAGATTATACCCTTATACTTATAAATTAATGTGGAAAGCTTTAATAGTTTAATCTTTATATCCAGAAACATAACCTGTCTCTTCACTAATTCAAGTTTTCTTTTATAACTCATAATAAATAACATTTTAAAGATATGTGCAATAATTAAGGGGTAGAATGAAACTATGAAAAAGGTGAAGAGACTGGAGTGGGACAGGTATACATATCTAGGCTCATATCCTGTGTGACCTTGGGCAAGATACTTAGCCTCTCTGAGCCTTAGTTATTTCCTCTGTGAATTGAAGGTAGTGATACTTCCAGGATTGCTATAAAGAGTAGGGATAACACATATTGGAGCACAGCATGTATCTAATAAATGTTAGCTATGATAATTTTTAATATAACATGTGCTTAGTACTTGACATTTTACAAAGTTCTTTCATGTGTATTATCTCACTTCTCTGTTGGATTGTCGCAAAACCCTGTTAGATGATGATGATGATGTTGTCATATTAAGACCAAATAGGTAAACATATATCTTCTCTTGATCAAAGGCACAAACTCATTTCATATCATCGTGATATATGTAAATGTATTTGTAGATCATCTACATCACACAATAATCTTGTCCCTGAATATCATATGATTTTTTTCTGCTATAATTGTAATTGCCCTTTCATTATATTTTCTATTAGTTTTGCTTGCTTAAAGGAATGCTGTTGATTTTAGTATGTTTATTTCATGTTCAAAAGTTTTACTGAGTTCCTTATTACCTCTTAAAACATGGTTAATTCTTCTGGTTTTCTGGGTTGTCACATTTCCAAAATAAATTTTATGTCATAGAATCATATATTAATAAAATCAGCTATTTAATTGAAAAATGGAAAAACTAAAACTAGTTTTATCATGATATCATGATATAGTAAAATCTTCCTGTTGGAAACATAAATTCAAGAAGATCATGTAGCTGTTACCAGTCAGTGTCCTTTAGTTTGTAGATTGTATTCCCTTAAGCATTGTTCTCATCAGTCTTTCAGACCTCACAATACCTTGTCTGACAGGAAGGGGCTGATGTTACAGTGTGGCAGAAAAAGGAATCAAAGAGAAAGCATACAGCTTTTTTTTTTCTTGAGGGCTTTAAATATCATCCTTGGGGATGAGAGAACAAAGAGATAAGTGGGGAAGAGGTATAAGCTGCACGTACTTGCACACTTGGGAGAGTTTTGCTGCTTTTTCATCTCTTCTTAATGTGTGGCTGGCGAAGTTCTTTCTTATCATTACCTAGACCTTCCACTCCCAAATACATTCTTTTTCTTTGCTCCCAGAATATCATTTCAGCTATACGAGGATAAATTTTTTTGTGCCTGGACTTGCCTTTCCCCATCTACTCCTTGGAAAAGTAATAACAATAAAATGTCATTTTTTCATTGAATCAGTTGGTTAACGTGATCAAATAATCCACTGCCAAAAGCAATCTAAATAAAAGAATCCACTGAGTTGCTTCAAAAATATTTCATTTTTACTTAATCACGTTTTGTTTTTAAATCAATTGTAAACAAAAAACAGAGATAACTAGCAATAAAGGTTTAAAAAAATGACCAAGATAATACAATTATTTTCACTGTAGAACCAGGCAATCAGCTTCAGGTATGCTTTCCGTACTCACGGGGAAAATGATTAGAAGTGGATGGATTGACACTGTCCCCACTGTCAGCACTTTCACTGCTGGAAACTTCATCATCTGATTCCCGCACAGACGAGCAGGGTGAGGAGCCGTCAACTTCTTCAAACTTCCTCTTTAAAATTCCACTCATAGCTGCAGCGCTGTCACATGTACCTGTACCAGGAACAGGAGCAATGAAGCATTGAAATATTTGACCGCTGAATGTGTAGCCAAGGTCTCTGGAGTCATTTTTATGTGACTTTTTATACATGAGGAACATTGAAAGGATCACTAAGCGGTTTTTTAAAATATTTTCATATTAACTAAAAATGAAATTAAATTAAATACAAGCATTTGACAATTTGGTTACCAAAATGTATCAATTTTTTTAGGCACAGTTCATTTTAATGTAATACCTCTATTCTTTTCTGCTGGCAAATTAAGAAAATCCACATGAGTGCATAAAAGTCTGTACCGAAAATAAATGCCAATGTCCCCCAAAGTCCTAAATGATTACTACCTTATATAAAATTCATCTGGAAGATTCACAGATAAGCATGCAAAAACTTCATACTCAAGTTCTAAAATGCAAGAAACCTTATTAGCTGAGCACAACAAAGCATTTGAAATCAGTTCTAAATTGTAGGTAGTTTCCATTTCAATATTGCAATAAGATGAAGTGTGTCCCCATGATCCCTGATTGCTGAAGATGTTGCCACTCTTTCAGAAACTTCCTAAGGCTCTTTACCTGGGAGATTGCACTGAGTAGGAAGGATGAAAGGTGGGGAGTGGTCATGGTTTCTCCTAAATCCTTTCTCTAGAATTAAGGGGCTTTCCCCTCTCCTTGGGCTGCTCTTTCTCCACCTTCCCCATTTACTTTGACATATGCACAGGTAGCTAAAGGGCACAAACTTCCCTTGCAGTGTAAGGATATTTTCAGGAATAAGCTATATATAAATTGGCTTAGATATATGTACATGGTCTTACATTGCTATATTAGGTTAACTTAGCTGGAAGCATTATTACTAAGTCAATTCCACACATTCCATCTTCTATCTCATTTATGTCAGCTGATTTTAACTCTCACTTGAGTTCTTGAAACCATTCTATCCTTTTCCTGCCAGAGTGTAGCCCTCAGTCCTGTTGATCAGGAGAAATCAAGACCCTTAAAACTATACTGATGTCCACTTAGTTACATTATCCAGGTACTGCCTTCAGAAATCTCTGAAATCACGCCTTCTCTGTGCAGATCACAGAGCAAGCAGCCCGCCCAGATCCCCTTAGCTGGGCCAGCTCTCCAAAGTCTAATTCAGTTTTCAAAGTGGGCTACTTGGATTAGCAGCATCAGCATCACCTGGGAGGGAAGTTGTTGGAAATGCCAATTCTCAGGCTTCACTCCAGATCTACTGAATTAGAAACTCCCAGGGGAAGGGCCTAGCACTCTGTGCTTTATCAAACCCTCCAGGTGATTCTGATGCATACTCAAATTGGAGGACCGCTTGTGTAATTTCTAGTCTGTTCGCCAGCAGCTCCCTCCTTGGACTTTTCCTTCCTTGAGTGTGTCCACACACCAGCCCTATAGAGTCATATAACTCAGCACTCAATTCTTAGTTAAAATCTCTTTGGCTATCCCTGGTGTGTTTTCTAGTAAAATTAAGTACAGTATTAGATGTTTCATAAGTACTTATTAATTTCAGTTTACTCTACTCATCTAAGCACATGTTGAGTAACTGGTATGTATATGCTTGACTCCTTGGGTGGAGTAGCAGATACAAAAGGGAATGAACATGTTACTTCCCCTCAAGGAGCAAACATCCACCATGCTGGGCTCCATTGAATTGAGAATACTCCCAAAATTCATGTTCTACTGTCTTGTTTTACTAATCCATGTCTTTTGCATGACTTATATTAACAGTGGAGACAACTGATAGCAACAATAAAACATTGCATGGTCCACTCTTTTGAGAATAAATCTCTATTCTGACTCTGATTTTACCACTACTCAGATTAGCATATTATTTTCTCCATCTTAAAGAGTGTGAAATGCAGAAGATGTTCATGTATATCTGAGCAGGGAAAAGAGAAAAAAAGATATTTTAAGTAAAGTTCTTGAAATAAAAGTAGGACAGGATATAAATTTTAAAATGGTTCACTTCAAACAAGATGCGAAGTGATTCATGGGGGAGAGACTCCAAGACACAAAGTAACACAAGATGGAAACCCAGCCTTAAAAAGTACCTTTTTATAATAAGATATCATAATGGGAACAGTTAAAAACCATGTCCTTCAGCTCTATTTCCCCAACCCTTCTCCCCCAGCTTTCTTAGGAAAGGAAGATTTCTCAAGAACCAAGGACACTCAATTGGGCCACAGAGAGCCATGTTCCAACATGGCGAAAGGTGGTACTTGGTACTCTTCTCTTTCTGTCTCACTTTCTCAAAAATGAGAAGGAAAAATTTTGGAGGGATGACAAGGGAACTGAAAAGTCTCTTTTTCCCTTTGTTATTACATTTGGGACTGGCAGGACTTGAAGCAATGGAGTTGAAGGTTGGATACAATTTCTGTCTACATTTTGGAACTGAAAGAGCCTGAGCTAGACCCAGGTCAAAGGGAACAAGGGACTAACCACTTAGGGTGGGATTAGTATCTAAGCTGGACACTAAAAATTCAAACAATTACAGGGGGGCACAACTTTAACATACACCCATGAAACTGTTTAAATGCTAAATTCCTTGTGCAGCAACCAAGCAGAACACCTGTCTAGTTTTACTGCCTTTAAAAAAATATTTTGTGAGTGTAAAAAGATGTCATAACAAATTACGAAGGCCAAACGACCCGTTGTTTACCAGTATGTAACCCTTGATCTAGACCTGATAGTGGAATGGTAAAGGGAGCATGTGCTTTTTTTCCTACATCATCTACACTATCTCGCAAGGAAAGAAAAGAATAGAAGAATATAGGGAGGAGGCCCTGTTAATAAAGAAGTTGTATATACTTGGTTTGCTTGTATCCTGTATTGGTTCTCCCAGAATTTGAGGATGACAATATGTGGCTAGCTAGGTGCAGATGCAAGTAAGTAGAATGAATGCCTGCCCTACGGCTGCCAGAGCTCCTTAAATATCCACTTATATTTTTGTTCCTAAAGATGAGGCATAATTAAGTTTGGTAGATACGAAGCCAGTGAAAAAGTGGTCAACATTTCAAACTGACTTTATATAGCATCAAAGCCCAAAGAACAAAAGATAAAGCTGGATAGGCATTAATTTAGTCTAAATCTGAGAAGCTGAAAATCTAAGCCTCGATAATAACCACTATAACACAGCAACCGTTTTCCAATTCATGAAACACATGCTAGTCAAGGGCATCACCATTTCTCACTTGGACTAGGACAAGAGCCTCTGAATTACTCTCTCCCATCCACTATAATTTGCTTTCAAAGTGTTTTCCAGGTTGCAGGCAGAATGATAAATTTAAAATGCAAATCTGATCATGTCAGTCTATAGCTTAAAACTCTTAAGTAGCTTTGGATTGCCTCAGGATAAAGTTCAAAATCCTCAAAATGGCTTATAAAGTCCTTAACAATCTACTTTGGCTAACCTCTTCGTCTTCATTTTGAGCCACTGGCCTTGTTGTCAGTATTTCAGCCCTAATAATCTTTTGGTTTCTCCAACTTGCCATTTCCCCCTGGCCTCTAGGCCTGTTGATATACTGTTCCTTCTGATCTACTTTTTAATTTCTTTTCCCATAGCACTTACCACCTTCCAAATCCATATTATTTATTCCTGTATTTCTGTTTATTACTTATTGTTTTCATCCCCTGCTAAAAGATACAAGGGCAGAGATCTTTGTTTTCTTTACTGATGTTCCAAGGGTCTAGAACAAACATTACCTTACATATAGTAGGTGCTCAATAAATATTTGTTTGACGAATGAATAAAACCCTTCCATTACAATACTTTAATTACTTTATCAGTGTCTGTTTTCTCTGCTCGACTGAAAGCTCCATGAAGCAGAAATCCCGTTCATCTCATTCACCACTCTATCCTGACTAACAAAATATCTGGCATATCTGATTAAATGAGAATCAAAATGAGAGATAAAATTGACCTCAAAATGTCATACAATTTTTTGCTTGCAAGCAACCCAAAAGCCAATTCTAGCTAACTTAAGCACAGAGACATCTGTTGGAAAAATACTGAACTAGTTCATGCAATCTAAGATAGAGCTGAAATCCAAAATTGAGGAAATGGAGGAATAAGGACAGATTCTAGGATTACAGCTGCAGAAATTCCTTGATGTTTTTTCTAGAGCACCACTGTTACCAGATTTAAGCCCAGAAACTTAACTATGTCTTGCATAGTTTTAATGCTCTAAGGGGTGAGCAACTTTTTGGCCTATCATGGGTCAGGCGCTGGCCCCTTGACCATTCAACTACATGGCCAGTAGGCAGGAAGCCACCCAATTAGGTACTACCCCAGAGAATCTCATCCAGAGGCTTCAATAAGTTCAACTGCATTTCAAAGCCAATATTCTCTTCTTGTCTAACACAAGAGATTCATCTTTTTCTTCATTTATTAATATAGTCCATGAATTCACCATTTGGTCAGCTTCTCAGCTTGGGATTCCTCTTTCCCTGCATCCACATGCCCTTTCTATTGTCAAATTTAATTAAGAACTGCTTTATTTTAAAACCCCAATAAACATCTTGTGATCTCAGATATCTGTCATTCTTGATTAACATACACTATTTATGTATTTTATATTTGTATTAGATGTAATCATTGCTCAGAAGTCTCTGAGCACATTTAATGAAAAAAATAGTAGAAAAATATAAATGTTTCCATCTTTCTCCTAAAAAAACTGACAAATGACACTAGCTGTTCTAGGATTATAAGTACAATTATTTTATTTAATATATTTCTGGCCTATTGTGAAAGGAAAGAGAATAATTTTTCCCTCAAAGGGAAAAATATCGAAAGCTAGAGGACGCAGAGTGAAGATAAATGGGAGAGTTTGGCTAAGGATGCCAAATAAGAAGTGAGATAAAAATGTATATTTTAATGCCTTTGGAAGAATGGCTGATGCTAAACTTTGGGTATTTGTTGGAATCTTGTTCATATCACCTCTTTTGACAGGCTAAAAATTTCACAGCTTTCATAGGTAATTCAACGACTTCTTACTATCCCATTTATATTCATATAATGTTTAATCCTTTTTTCTTCTTACATTCTGTCTCTATTTCCTAATGCTTTGCTATATGTTGTAAGGAAGTGACCACGGAAAATATGCCTTAAGAATATCATTAACCCCCCAATTATGAGTAGCAAGCTACCTGATTTGCAGAAGAACCACTTTAGCATTGCCAGATTTAGCAAATCAAAATATAGGACACTCAGTTAAATTTGAATTTTAGATAAACAAATGACATTTGGGATATACTTTTACTTATTTTTTGTTGTTTATCTGAAATTCAAATTTAACTGGGCATCCTGCATTTCCCCGACAACCCTAACTGGTGCTCTTGGCTTTTGACAAGAAATAAATGACTTGTGAAATCAACAAAAACATCTACATAAGAAAAGTCATCTACCAACTGGAACTACCATACATGAATATTCCTGTCCTTTACCAATCAGATGAAACCCAGTGAATAAAACATGTAAGGGCATTAGGATGAATCACAAATTTATCAACAACTGGAAAAAGGTGAGAAGTGGGTGGTGGTTAATAGGTTAAGGGCATGCACAGCCTATCACTGATGCACGAAATGAATTTAAAAGGAAGTAACTCTGTCAATGCAAGAATTTCCTTATATAGTAATGAGGGGGTCTTTTTAGTGAGATGTTGGCTCTTCCCTGGCCTGATGAAAGCAAGGGTGGTGAGCTGTGAGTTCCTGGTTCATTTGACCTGGTAGGTCCTTATTCCATGGAGGCTGCTTAGACCAACCAGGAGCCTTATGTGGTTCTCTCTCAGGAACAGAGGTAGGCATCTAGAGCCCCTCTGTTCACTTTTACGTGGGAGCTTGGGTTTATCCTTGGCATTGCTTCCTTGCTAGCTTTGTATTTAATCAAAGTGAGAGTAACCTTTAAATGCGAGGGCCAATAACAAAGACCCTTCTGCCTTGGTGATGTAGCATACATCAAGGGGGCATGTTAAACAACTTGCATTACAATATGACATGAAGGACATTTCCTCATGATTTGTCAAATAAATCATTTATTTTATGTCCTCATCAAATTCCTCCAGCAAGCACAAAAAGCTAAGAAATTATGATAAAGTTCTAGTCCAACAACTTTGATAAGGTAAGTCTGCTTGCTTCAATGAGCAATGGGCCCTAAGCCCAGGAAACACCAGTGTCAGGACTAAGTTGCATAGAACAAGAAGCTTATTCTTCTTTAATTTCACTCAGAATGGAAAGCAATTTGATATTTCTTCTGGTTGCTTCACCAAATTCAAATGATGAGATGAGAGGCGTTACAAACAGGTTGATGAAAATACTGGTGTGTGGCTCATCTGTGATAGCGGGTGGGCAAGGCTTAGCTGGCAAAAGCATGGTTATTCACAATGTCACACTTCATCAACCAGATTGTCTACTGGGCCAGAGAGAGGATGAAGAGGACAGTTGCTCAATTGATGGTGTATAGGTTTTATTCCAATATTTAATATGGGAGCGCTTAGCTAAAAGACCACCATACTGTGTTATTTTTATTCTTTGGTGTGATATCTTTAGTTATCCAGATGAGTTTCTAAATATTGGGATACAATTTTAACTGTTAGTTTATATTAAATTCTTTTCATCCTCAATTTTTTTAAACAATGATTTTGAGTAATCTGTGATGTTCTGCCCTGACACTGAACTACTAATGCCCTTACACTATCATGTTAATCACACACTGACTACAGGCTAAAGTTTCTTCTAAATAAGATAATCATTATTTTAAGAAGTTGGCATCAGATTTTAATGCCTTGCACACTTAGCACTCCACATGTTCTCGGAATGTTTATGCATTTTTCTTAAAAAAAGGGGATATCTTCTTTCACAATACGAGGGCCATTTCTGCTTTAACCCATTTGGCATGAAATTAACATATCTGCGGCCAAGAGGAAAGGGATTTGGCAATGATCTCACAAGGTAAAATCCTGCAAGGTGTTTCCATGGGGCACCACCAATGTGAAAAATGCTGCTGGTGGCTTGCCAATGTGAGAAATGCAAGGCAGCCAAATACACCTCTTGTCCAGGTGTCTGCTTAAGCCAAGAACCCTGGAAGCACTCCTGTCTAATGAATATTTTTGTTGGAGAAATGATTGTAGGGTTCCCCAATTATGTATGAATCCCTTGTGTCAGGGTTGCCTGTGACCTTGAGTTACAGTCTGAGTTACTTTATGTACTTTGGATTTCAACATTTTTGCAGCTTGATGATTGATTTGCGGTTTGAGAATTTGATGACAGAAATGAATGCTTTCCCCAGAAAAAAAGTGCACGTAAGCACAAATGCATGCCATCTATCCATGGACTCTCCAGTTAACAACCTCTGCTCTGGTGATTTAGACCATTTCCCCAGCTATGGTGGATATCCAGAACTTGGAGAAATGATTCATTGTGAACACATTAATTCAAAGAAGTTTGAGAATCTGTTGCTTCCTATTCCCTTTACCATCGGGGTCATCCACTTCCTAGGGCAGGATTCTTTCCAGCTCCCTCAGTTTCTTCTGCCATGTATACCAAAGGGCCTACTGCATCTGCTGGGGACATTTGCTACCAATTTCAAGGGTTCTTTTCTTCAGCGCTTTCTTGGCTACGACATACTACTCTAAAACAACCACCAAAAACTGGCCTCATCTGTAACTTTGTGGCTTGGTGAATCCTTGACTAGAATTGTCCTAGGTTGAGCTACACTTTCCCAAACACAGTGTCTGTCTCTTCTAAAAGGTCGTTAGACTGGCTGTTCCATTTATAATAACACCAGTCAGCATTTAGTGAGCACCTACTATGAACCAGATACTTTGGACCTATTCTCTGTAATCTTATCCCAAACCCTGAGAGGTAGTTTTAACAAAAGAAACCGAGTTTCAGAAATCTAGATCATTTACCCAAGAGGCCTGACCCAAACTTGCTCCAAGAAATATTCCCTGACCAGCACCTCACTGGGTTAAGCGACCTAGATGCATTTATCAGTACTTATTACACTGTATTACAATTGCTGGTTTACCTGACATTTTCTCACACTTGTCTGTAAGGTTCCTCATGGACGGAATATGTACTCCAGTGCCTGCTCAGTAAATGAATGGTCATCAATTTGGAGTCTAATCCTGGATTAGTGACTAATAAGTGGCCTAATTTTCAGTAAGAGGATTACCTCTCTGGGTCTCAGTTTCCACTTCTATCAAAATAAGGGGCAGGGCACAACTAGTAAGAATAGGCTCTAATGCAACGCAGCCCCTACTACCTGGAAGTAAATGATAAAAGCCGTGGCCTCCATCAAAGTCTGGTGCCTCTAATTGTCCATCCCCTCTTCCCTCACTGTGAGCGAACTGCAGTTGCTAAGTTGATTTATGCCCTGCTGATAAAGGGAAGGGTGGCCACTCCACTTACCAATGGTAAAGGGGTTCACTATGACTCTCTCTGGCTGGGGGCTCCTCAAGAAGCTTTCCATGTTGCCTGCCCTTGGAATTAGTATCCATCTAAGACAGCCAGAACTTGGTTTTTAATGCCTCTTAACCCTAAACATTGATTACTACTTGTATTTGACAACAGGCTATAATAGAATGCATATGGGCTGGGAGTCAAAAGTCCTTCCCTAAAGTTAACTTTCAGGATGCTCTTTTAGTTAGCAAGAGCAGAGGAAACCAACCAAGAACAAGATAAGGTTTTTAGAACTGTGGAAAATTGATCAAGTGCCTGTTGTAAGCCTATTTTTCCTACTCTTACAACAAAAATATCAATGAAAAATTTATTTTATATGCTTGCTATTAAGACTAAAGAACAGTACTTAGCCTAATTTCTCTAATGACTGGCAATATTTACCACATTAAGGAAAAAGAAGATCACGAAGACATGGAAGAATTTAGAATTATTACTGAAGCACTGGAAGATAACATTTTTTTTCTCTTTAGCACTTAAGAAGTTTCCCTTTAGTCTTTTAGAAAGTTTCTGATTAAATAATAAAGTAGACTAGCCAGTGTAGATCAAAAGGATATTTAAGAGAGATGATATTTTTTTCCTTCAGAAGAATCATCAGAATAGTCTGAAGGGAAAGGAACTTTGAAAGCCATTTCCCTCATAAAGTACTCTAAAGAGGACGTCAGAATAAAATATGGCCAAGCTTCTGGACCATATCCATCCAAGAGCTGGGATCCTGCCAATGATACTGTGCAGAAAATAAAGGAGATTTTAAAGATTAGAATAAGTAGAAACAAATACTTTGGATGGTCTTTAAAATGAATCACCACCTTAGGCAAGATATAGATTTTTACTATCTAAGACAGAGAACAGTAGTTATTCAACCCGCAGGTGACATTGCATTAAGCAACAATTAGTAAAAATACATAGACTGTAAGGTTAAATACCCGGATTTTGAAGTCTCAGTGAATGTTCTACCTGCACAAATTAAAACTGGTTCACAACAGAAATAAGTCACACCAAACTCATACAATCTTTTAAAAGCTGGAAACCCACTATTTAGAAAAGTTTCACCATTCAGACAAATTCACGAAAGCAGAGAGTTATATTCCTCCCCACCAATTTATCCAGTACTTGTTACCAACGTATATTATCAAAAAGTACTTTTAGGTATGTTACTATTAAAATAACTTTTGAGTAAAAAAAATGTAGATATATTTTCTAAATTACTCTTGAAAAACTTTATGAGTAAATCAATTGCTGCAATATTTTGAAATATCATGATACAGAGGAAGTTTAAAATAGCAACAAATATGTGACCAGGAGATTGTTTCATAATTCAGATAAATTAGCGCTTTTAAGTCATTAGGTAGAATAAGACTCTTTATGCTCCATAACGGCATTGATTCCACAAACATTTCTTGGGTACCTAATATGTGCCAGGCTCTCTCTGTAATTGAAAAGTCCATAGTCTACGGATGAGATAGGACCTCTGGATGCAGCACAGATGAATAACTAATGTCTTAATTGTACAAAGTCAACATGGAAATGGAAAAATAGTAGAGCAAAGGCACAAAGATGAAAAAGTTAAAAGCAATAAAGGATATAAAATAAGAGTGCTCAGAAAAGTACCTATTGCCCTATCACATCTGAGGATTTTGTGGAGATTGTGCTTCAAGTTGGACAGATTCAAGGTATCTATGAAGCCACATACAGTTTGAACCTTGATGACTATGGTGATTGCCTTCTCTACTTGCCCCATCTGAACAGAAGGTATCAGTGCTCAGTACTACTCCCTCAGTATGATCTCCAATAAACTCCTTGTGGATTTCTATTTTGGGAAGACACTGCTTGTCCTTATCTGTTAAAATCTAAGATGTTTCATCAAGATTGTCTGTAACTACAGACTTAAGCTGAACTTGCCTTGTCAGCACCAGGAAATCAACTCCTATGGGTTGAAAAATAGTAATAGCTATTATTTATAATGCTCTTATTATGTGCCAGGCATGCATCATGCCATTTCATTTTCATAAAAACCCTTTGGTATAGACATGATTATCCCCACTTTGCAGATGAAGAAGATGAAGCTTATAGATTTCAAGTACTATGTCCAAGGCCACATGGATTGTAAGTGGCAGAATATGTCTTAGAAGTGACACCAGGTTTAGAACTTGAATCTAAGCTCCAAAACACTATCTCATTCAGCCTCTTCACACACAATGACATAGCCTTGAACTTACATACCCAATAAACTACACAAGAAAAGCACTTTCCTATCAAGAAAATAATATACAATATTTTCTTGTTTTTTTTTTCAGTTGTTCATAAATTGCCTTAAATTTACAAGGTTTTATTGTATTGAACAAAGCTATCCAGGTTTGTTGAAGTAGTTCTCAGGCCTTTTAAAATGGTAATGGGCAAAAGAGGACCAGAATATTAAGATTTCTCCAATACTTTGGAAAAGTTCTTATTCTTACAGAGTATCTTTTGACACTAAGTTCATGGAACCAACATTCCTTCAGATCCTCAAAGGAGTGTATGAGAACACTATTAGAGGGTATGGTGTTAGCTACCTTGTATATCTTAACACATACATTGTATTAGTGAATTTTCAGAGAAATGGGGATTGATGGCTCAGTTGTCTTCCTTTCCTTGGATGTGATTGGCGGGAATGTAAGGTGTGCACATGTGCACGCATGCACAGACACACACACACAACTAAATGCATTTCTAAATGAATATGTGGATTCATAAGCTTGCACGGAGATAAAGGATTGCCCAAGTGACGACTCTTCCTAGCTAGCATGGTGGTGGGAGGTGGTGAATGTCAAAGCCCCAAGGATTTAAGAATGAAATAGACCACAACTCCTGAAATTGGCAAGAATAGGTATATGACACCAACGATTAGTCAAACGCCACAAAAAAATTGGTCTGTGTGTTTTCTTTGTTGTACCAGTTAGAGATGCCTCATTTCCTATTAGACAAAATAATTTCAAATTCCTGTTGATGGTTTAACATAAGAGTCTCATTGTAGCAACAAGAACAATTCCTCATTTATCTAGAGTTCAAGCATGATTTTCAGTATTCTGACCATAATAAAAATTAAGATAAATTTTGCTTATTTTCTATGTTCCTACACTCAATAATATACTATGTATATGCATGTGTCAGAAGTTCAGTACATAGGAGAAGTATGGAGGGATGTTCATCTTTCTCCCTTTGCCCACCAAAGTCTAAATGATTTAGAATTTAATGTAAAACACAGTGCATAAACTTGATTTTTGATTTGCTCTCAGAAAGGGAGCAATTATTAACTCTACTAAAAAATAAAAAATATTAACATGAAAAAGGAGACAGTAAAATTATAAAAAGCATATAGATTATATACAAAAAGCATATAATAGCAACACCATTTGATGTTGGGGACCGGTTGGAGAACAGTTTCATCTTTTGCAATAAGTCAATGTAATGTTGGGAATAATGATGCTTATGCCATGAAGGAAAGCCTAAACTGATTTCCACTTTGCTCAACAAGGCAGAATGATACGTATTATATTTTGCTTCCATAAAAGCAAAAAAAAAATAAAAAATAAAAAAAAACTGGCCGTAAAAGTTATAAACTTTACCTATTTGGAAAACTGGTTTATTTAGTACAGATTACTTTCCAACTGTTCTAGACAAAGGATTACTATAACATTGCTATGTGTCTAATAATATGAAATAAAAATAAGATCTTTAAAATCATTTTACTTTTTAAAATTTTTATAAGTATATGTACAATGGTACTTATATTTTTCAATAAAATTGATCAATTCTATGTAAATTCCAGAATAGGTGATAAAAAATGCAATCATTTGTTTTGATTGTTTCTTAAGAAATGCCAAATTAAAATAAAGAAAGAAAGGTGATTGTTTTGAACCAGAAATTCAGGACAGGTGCGTGATAATGCAACTTAAAACCTACACATGTGATTTGTAGATTTTAGACTACGTTCCACACTGCTAGACTGAGTATAACGTTTGCCCTAAAATCTTTTCCAAGCTTACAATATGGTCTCTAGTTTCAAGTGATGACAAAGACAGACTGGTAATCAGAAAGCAGGAAATTCATTTTTGAAAAATCCTTCAAGATTCCTTTGAAGTCTGATATAACATCATTTCTTCAAGAACACTAACTGCATATCCTTCAATGATTTGTTTTTATATTGCTATTTACTCTTTTACTTTCCAAATTTGATTTGAATTGCATTTACACAAATACATTTTTCTATATACATTTAAATATCCAGACCATGAACTTACTATGCATATGCTGCTGAGATCTGTATGGAAGTTGCATGGCTCAAGCGAATGCAAAAAAGACTTCAAAGTTTTGAGTGAATTTGCATAGAGACATAAATTATCCAGGATATTCAAAGCCATAAATTTGCTGCAGGACATATATAGCTCTCTTGCGGCTCACGGAAGCACAACAATTCTCTTTATTTCACATTTGTCTATTATCATGTTTTCTCCAAGAATCTTCACAGGCTCTCCCTCTTTGCTTGCACTGTTTTTATTTCTATATTCAGAAGGCGCTAACTAGTAGCAGTTGCATTTACAAAGTTAATAGTTTTGGACTGCCTAAATGAATTTTAAACTGGGTTCTTTCCTCTTTCCTGTTCTCTCCTAGAACACACAGAGAGGTTAGTAGACACAAACTATGGGTGCAATCTGAGTAAAAAGTAAGAGAAAAAAATTTTTTCAAATTATTGGATTAAATACGGTTGACCATAAAGATTTTATTTGGCTGTTTTAAATATATATTATATATAATGCAATATATACATATATAAAATGTATGTATACATGTATATTTCATAATAAATTTCATATATATAAGTATATGTTAATATATAAAAATTTGTTGTTTGGACCAGAGAGAAGTATATTTCATTCAACATAAGAAGGAAACTGTTTAAAATATACCCCCTTTAGCTGCAGTCATTACTGGAAGTTTCAAAAGAGAGAGAGTTTAGAAGAAAATGGCAGTTTGTATTTTTAAAAAACTCACCCAAAAACATGAATTTCTTTTCCTAAATTAATCTCAAGATCCTGGATAAATGTCATAATGTCCCCATAGAGTGATAAATGGTGAGAATCTGGCCCTGAATGCCTACTACAGAGTGATTTCATAAATATTTGAAATAATTGTCCTTCACTGTTTAAAATAGCCATCCTCCTGTTTTGGTCCGCCCTCCACCCACTCCACCCCTCATTTTTTAAATAAAAGATATTGTTGCCAAACTACCAAGTCTTAATCATTATAATAAAATTAACACCCTCTTTTCAGTGCAAAGACAGTCATTAAGTTTATCTAAACAGCTACTAGCTCTTTGTATGTAAGCTTCATAAAACTAAGTTTTAAATATCTTATGCAAGTATAAATGCATAAAGCGGTAATTTCATGACTAAACATTATTTCCCCTCTTCATCTTTCCAACACACCTTCATACACATACAACCTGTGATATAAACAGATGCACACTTGATGCAAATTAAAATAACATCTTTCCCATCAGCATTGTAACTGCTGAATTGATATATCTAAAATTTTTAATGATGTGGATAAACATAGTCTGATCATGCTGTTTTAAGTTTATTTAAAAATATGTTTTGGAAATAAAAAAGCAATATGAACAATAAAAGTGAGTACACATTTGTTTGGCACAGGTCAGACTTTACTATGATGTAATCATACATTTTACAAAAGTATGATATTTAGTACATGGAAAAAGAAGACTTTTGTCCTGCCTGTGACATTTATGAGGATCACTGTACAATCCAGACTTAAATGAAAGGAAAAGTCATAGGAAGTTGAACATGTTGAGTTCAAAATAGCATTGTCTAAAAAGTCCCCCAAATTAATAACAATTAGGAAAATTAAAGAAACATTTAAAGGACGTAACTCAAAAATAAGAAGTTATTTCTCTGCTAAGGTGTTTAGCAATAAAACATGGAATGAAAACTTTCAAAACCAGAACCCTCTCTTAAAATGAAATGAAAATATAACTTATTAGAACTGTCCTTATGATGTTGTGTGAGATACGAACAAAAGAACTCCATTATTTAATTCCAGATACCTCATACGAATCCTAGGCTAGGAACCCAGTTCTCATTTAAAATATAATTCTTAATAATGTGAAAATCCTCTAAAAGTTGTAAGTCCTGATATTTATCTGAAATTTTCAACCCAGATATCTCTCTGCAATCAAAAACTTTCCAAAAAAATGCAATTATTTAGAAGCCCAAACCCAATTTTTTTTCTCACACGAAATTATTCCATTGGAACAAAACATTGAGAAAAAAACATTAAGGGGATTTAATAAACTAGTTAAGGCAAGCTGAAAAACGAGAACACCCTGCCAATTTCCACAATGAATTAACAGCCAATCCTCATCAGTGTCTTTTATGGAAATAAAATCAGGCGCATCATGAAATCTGTCACCGTACCTGCGTGCACTTAACGACTAGGCTCACACGCTGTAAAATCTTCGCTCTGAGAAATAAGGCACACTTCATTTAACTGCTGCAAAACACTGCTGCAGAGGAGCCCAGTGCATTTTTTTTCCGGGCAACTGATCCAGCTTTCCACCAGCCCTGTGACCTTTGAACTCCCTTCTGCCCCCCCCCCCCCTTCTGCAGTCAAAGCCTCAGAGCTGGTCTCATTTGCATAAGGCTCAGGCAGCCCTCCAGCAGCTGAAACGGAATGCTGGGTAAGGAATTGTGGAACCGCAGTTTTGCCAGAATACCTGAATCACCGGAGAGCCGGAATACGCGATGGGGGGGGTGGGCGCGGATTTCACTGGGCTGTCCGCATCACAGCCCCCCATGTCTGTTAATGGATAAGTGTTTTTAACTCTTTGTTTTAGAGTCCCACTCCCCCCCCCCCCCAGAAGCTGTCAGCAGCGACTATGGTAACCAAGGAAACCCAAATAGTCAAATACTTCATTTAAATACATGTTGAAGGCCAATTTAAAATTTTCATTAACTTCTCTTGTTTTTGAAACATAGCTATTTTTTTTCCATTGGAATACATATTGCACGTGTAATCAGGGATATAGGGTATTTCTTTTTGTTGTGGTTTAAACAGCATCTTACAGGCATAAATTTATTTTAGTCACTATACAAATACATGAAGTCACTATAATTCTATAAAATGTTAAATGTGTCCTGGTGTCTTAAAGACGATCATCCTAAATGGTGTCCAAGAAATTAATTGTAAAGCATTTAGGTCCCAGGATGCCTTTAAAACAATACAGCAGTAAAAATGTAGAGCAAAGTTAAACTATGTATTTAAATCTAAAGATTCATGTAGCAGTAATGCTTGTCTGTCTTTGGCAAAGATGTTCAATGTTGTGCTATTATTTGCTAGAGTTATTTCTTCCCTTGTCTTCCTACACACAGCAATCTCTCCATTTAAAACATAAACTTGTCTGTTGCTCATAAACCTAAGAAGTGGTTCTGTATCTATTTTCTAGATACAGAAGGTCATGTGTGTACATATTTTTATAAATACACATGAAGGCACATATTCTTTTCTAAATGGTAAGTCAATGGAAATATGCATCACCACATAATTAATCCATTCTTCTTTTTAAAATTAAGCTAATTTGTTTTTCTCCATTAGTGAGTGAATAATATCTATGAAATAAGAGGTTTTATGCAATAATATTTTCCATCTATCAAAAGAAATATAACATGAAAAATAAAAGGCACACAACAGATTAATATAGATATATATTACTATAGTTAAATATAAATGCATTGTTCTGGAAGCTGGTATTATTAACATTTTAAAATTTTCTCATTAAAAAATTTTTTTTATTTAAATAATTACATATTCCAAACCTTCCTTTTGTAGTATACCAAAAGACATCAATAAATTTTGAATGATATATTACCCAATTTATAAAACATGTAAACTATTGCAATACAGGATTTTTTAATACTGAAAAAATAAATTTGAAGCTTTTTATTTGAGCTACTTACTAGTAGTATTCTGCTTTATATTATTTCTGCATATAAAGAAGATTAGAAATTATTAGATGAATTTTTCTTGCCCATAAATTTTTAAATAGGACAAATAACTTTTCAGTTTACTATAATCATGTAAACCCTTCTCTATCACATCTGACTACATCAACAACTGAATTGCATTGGGGCAATTCAAGTGCATCCTTCATATTACACACTGCAAATATCTTGCAAAGTTTTTGTTTAAGGCAAAACACACATCAGCCTATCCTAATTTAAATCCAAACACAAGGAAGTCTTGGGGTAATTTATAAAATCACTGACCTGTTCAAATAGCTGTAGTCTTAGTCCTTGCACTCTTTATTCATTAGAATCCAAAATAAATTGATTTTCATTTTATAATGTGTGTCAGCATCACCGAAGGCACTGTTCTTCCTGGTTCAGCGGAATCTTCTTAAATTTGCCAGCCCTGTGTTTTATTGATGGTACCGTATGCTTTATTGTTCAGCGACAAGAGCTTCACTCTGCACAAAGACTCATTACCTACTGCTTGCTGCACAGCATCAGCCTCACTGAGGCTGCCTATATGTGATCACATGGGAGTTTTGTCTGAGAAAGCCAGGCATGCCACTGACTTCACTGTGTCTGTGGATATTTTTATCAGCTGAGGTCTGCGAGGAGGAAGGAATAACAGATTATGAAGCTGCTCTAAGTCATTAATGCAGCACAACTTATGGAAATCCCTTCACAAGATTTTTTTTTTATTATTATAGAAAACGTTTGAGCAGACATTCAAAAGAAGTTAACTAGATTTTATTTTAATAAGAGGCTGAATAATAATTTAAGGAAGGGGAACTAGCAAAAAGCCATTTCCTACCTTCTGCTTTCTGAAAGTACTTTTGTACATATGTTATAAAGAGCCTTGCTCAACTGAATAATTTGACAGTATGTTTTAACCTTTAGAGTGCTGGTGTTTCTCTTTCTTGGACGTTATTTTCTAAAAGGATAAGTGGCTGTTTCCTTCAAAATCTGCTCAATGAAAATCTCAATCACTAATACATACTATATATGAATAAAAATAAAGATATTCTAATTACTTTTGATAAAGTAGATGAGAGGGTGAGTCTTTTATTGATGTATATAAATGAGGCAGATGATTAATTTATCTTCTCAAAAGATGACACATTCCTAGTACAGCTGACTTAAAAGAACAATGAAGATTTCAATTTAAAGATCTAAAGGACATGTGGCTTATATTAATTCTTAAAATTGCAGTAACTTATTTCAGACAGCTTCCCTCAATAAAGCATATGCTTTACCTTATCTGATTTCAGTGTTAACAAGTAGTTTCAAGATGACTACTCAACATTTACAGGGATTTTCTGATGTATAGATATCAAATTAATATATATACACATATATGTATATGTGCACACAACCTGACTGTATATGTGTATATATGTGCACACACATATACAGTCAGGTTATCTTTCTAAAATATTTTTTAAAATAACTACCTAAAATTATTTCTCAAAATTTGAAAATGGATTGTGGACTTCCAAATGAAAAAGCTGTTTAGTTATTGGAATTTGATGAAAAAAATTGATTTCTTATCTCTTGAATAATCTATCTAAATTGAATTGGCAATTGAAAGCTTGTTGCTTGTTAATGTCAGTGGAAATCTTATGACAAATACATGCAAAGTGCAACAAAGAGCACAGAAGGAAAAGTCAGAAACACAGTAAATGAAGATCAGAAAATAAATTTTCTGTATAGTTATATATACAGTACATTTTAATAGTGTTTGTAAATAATATAGTAATCTTAAAAATAGTCAATATATGCCTATTTAAGCTTTCCATTAAAAGTAAGTATTTTCTGGAAATAATTATAACAAAAATTTTCTGTGTCAGTAGAAATTTTAAAAAATAATTTTAAGACAGAATAAGCAAGTGGGGCTAAATAGTCCAGTCTCTAGAGATTTAACATCGGTCTTTATAATATTTTTTGTAGGGTTGACATTGATTTAGAACGTTTCATGTCATAAATAAAAGTCTTTTGGTGGATTTTTCTTAACACTGAAAAAACATTCAGATATGTTGTAAATGCCACCATGTTAATGCGTTTGCTCCAAAATGCTCATGTTCATTTTTTCTTCTGAATACCAGAGCTATGCTAAAGCTACAAAACCTTGGGGCATTAAAAGAAAAAGGAAAACACAGTGTTCCTGGGTTATGTGTACCTCTGAGTTCTTAAAGATAGGTACATTCTAGCTAATATCTTTGATGATGTCATCATTTTAATGTACAAGGAAATAAACAAAAGGCAGCCATTTTTCTCTTACTGCATCACTTCAAAAACAGTGAAATAAAATGGTTGCCAAATGGAAGGAAAGAATCAGCAGAAAACGAAGTTACTTCCAAATTCTTGGGAGAAGGAGGGGGAAGTGGTGTGAAATTGGAAATAAAAACCACATATATGCAAATTTTGTATGAATGTATGTAAAGAAATAATTTACAATAAGAAAGAACTATAAATAAATACAAGGAATACAGAAATAGATAGCAACTAAAACAAATTACCAGTAGAATAATGAGTCTCCAATGGAAAGACTGGAGTCTATAAACTTAATGTATTAAATGTAAGGACCTATTAAATTCATTAATATTGAAAAAGGTATTTAAAGGTGGACAACAGAGCTAGAAAGATCTAGAAGGAGACAGAATGATCATGAAATAGTAGTAATCTTCCCAAGACAATCTCCTATTGTCTTAAACAACCTTGGTGAGTTATTTTAGCACCTTATGCCTTAGTTTTCAAGTCTGCAAAACAAAAACAGAAAAGTCTTTGGAAAGCACGTCATGGAAATATACAGCAATATTTTTATACTACAATCCCTGAAGTGGCTTTAACCAAGCATTGTCAACTAATATCTGTAAAATGAGAAGAGATGATGTAAAATCCAAATGATTGTTTAAAAGAATTTTAAAACACATTATTCTAATAGCAGAGACAAACAAATGTAGTAAGTAGATAGGACTTTTGGAAACAAGAGGTGATTTTTTTCTAATGCATGCAGAAAAAAAATTAATTTAGTTAGTAATTTGAAACAAATCTCATAAAATTTCCTCAGGATTAAAACAAATTACAAAATATACCCATCCTTCCAATGAAAATTCTGGAACTCTCTGTCAGCAGCATGACAAGAGAATTGCAGCAGAGTTTCTGATTCTCACATTACACAATGAACAATGGTGCCTCTGCTTATATAATAGTTTCATCAGCCAAGAGTTCTTTAAATTTGAAATTAGCAGAGAAACACCAGATCATAGCTTAAAGAAGCAAATTCCATCCAAGATTTTTAAAAAAATGTTTTAATTTACTTTGTAATATTAAAAGCTTTGAATTGAAAAAAATATTTTCATTCTTACTATTGACTCTTATTAGCTTGGTTTTCCCCTAATGACAAAGAGGCATCATAGAATAATTTTGTATACTCCCCTTTTCTACAAAATAACTAAAGCTTGTCAGAAGTAATCCAAAATGTTTGCTATCCAGCTCATGCAGTAATTTGAGCATAGACATGCTAAATGGATGATCCCTTGAACATTCTACTGCATGAAGGAAGATGGAGAAGATTTACTGATACCATCACCTGTGTTTCCTGGAACTGTATTAATGGGCATGTATACTAGTACCTCCTGTTGGATTTACCTTTGAGCAGGCTGGATTTTCTTGCTACATTTCCTCCTCCTTTACAACACATTCAGAGAAGTCCATAAGTTGGCCATGTCTGCCTCAAAATCCAGGACTAATTCAACTCAATTCAATTCAACAAACATTTATTGAGAGGTTACCATGTACCAAGCTCTGAAACGGTTGCTAGGAATATAAAAATGAAATATACACCATTTCTGAGAAGATTATAGTCTCTCTAACTAAAAAAAACAAAAAATTGCTGAGCATATTATGGGAGGCTGGTAAAGTAGGAACATGTTTTTTTAAGTTTGAATATTTTATTGACTTAACATGCATTTCATGTACAATCAATACAATTTCTTTATTTTCAACATTGTTTCCTAAAATCAGAAAGTCACTATTGTAATTAAAAACCATTTATTAAATGTCAAATATATTTATGATAGCTGCAAATTCTGTGCTATCCTTCTCATCAAAAGATTGAGTCTAATTTCCCTTGCCTTTATTCTAAGGTAGTCTTAATGATTTGCTTCACCAACAGAGGCTACAGAAGTGATGTTCCAGAAATTCCAAGGCTAGGTCCTAAGAAACTTTCCACTTGAGCCACTTGGAACACTCTCTCCAGTAGCCTTGAGCTGCCATGTTAGAGGAGTGACTACCCCGGGGCTGTCATGTTGGAGAAGCCATATATAGGCACTCTGGTCAACAGTCCCACAACTGAGTCCAGCATTCTAGCCATCCCTGATGCCTGGAACATCTGTAAAGCCATCTTGGGCCCTCGAAATCCACCCACCCACCAACTGGACACCACAAAGTGATAAGAATCGCTTAGCTGAGCTTTTCTCAAATTCCTGTCCTATAGAATTCATAAGATATAACAAAATGATTGCTGTTTTAAGCCACAATGTATTGTGGTGGTTACTCAGCAATTGATAACTGGAACATATTTACATGTGTATGACAGAGGCAACATAATAAACCTAAAAGTACATGAAAGGGCAGTCTGATATACATAGTCAATGAAGTCACTGAATTTCATTCAACGAAATGGATGCATTTAATGGATGCATTAAAAGAAAATACAACTTAGGAGGGGGCGAAAAGAAAAGCAAAAATTTCAGGGAGTGTCCAAAGCAAATGCAGACTGAGTTATCTGAGAAGACTGTATGGCAGGAATGGGGTTTCTGAACTAATAGGAAAGAGACTGCATAACTAGCTGGGAGAAAAGGGAATTCCTGGCTGCAAAATGAAACTTTGGGAAAAGCCAGAAACAAAGGCAAGAACTTTACTAACTATAATGAGAGGAACTTTGAGGAAATTTGGGTGACAGAAGATTTAGGCATGTATTGTGAAGCTGAAGGAGAAAGAGGAAATCTGGGGCTCCTTCTTGGAGTGCTCTGAAGCTTGAGGTGAGGAGATTCTTGAAACGTAGAAATTGTTGTGAAATCACCAAGGCATCAGAAAAGAGGTCTGGTCAAAATGATGAATAAAAAAGACAACTTTGACAGTTGAGGAGTGGCTAGACTGGTGGAGCGCTGAGACAGAAGCAGGGAGTCTGATGAAGAGGAGTTGGAAAGAAATGGTGAGGGCCTGAACTAAAGGTAGAAACTGAGGAATGAGGAGAAAGGAATTCGTCATGAAAGAAGGAATATTTAAAATTGGTTGGATAAGCTGGTCTCCGATCTCATTTACAGTTCTGTGATCTCATCTGGTTCTATGATTCAGCTACCAATTAGATCTGACAAGTAGAAAGCAATACACTAGTTTTGTTAGACAGATTCAGTAATTTCCTAGGTATTTTGATTTGTATTGGCCTCGGTTTGTCAATTTTCAAATATTGTGAAAAATTATTATCAAATATTGTTAATGTTGTGTTCGGGAGGCTGCAAAAACTGCAAAACAACAGGACCTTCCTTAAATATAGTATATAGTGGAGAGTATTTATATTTCTTTCTTGTGTTTGATTTCTAAATTAGGAAAAAATGTAGGGAAAAGACAAATATGTCTTAGTTCTGCAAAGATTAAAGAACAGCTAATTTTGGATAATGCAAACTAGGACTTAAAACACACACACACACACACACACACACACACACACACCATTACCTATTAAAGTAAACAAGCCTATTGGAGTTTTATCCATTTGATTCTTCATTCTGTCCAGATTAGACTACCAAAGTAGCAGATGTTAAGTTAAGCGGCAAGTGAATGGCCACTAAGAATGATGCAGGTTAAATGTTAGGAATAGCGCTGTAATTGCTGCTACTGCAGACACAATATGTACATAAATCATTCGAACATGGCTGTAAAGAAGTCTTTATGAAAAGCGGCCCAGAGAAGAAAGTATCCAGATTTTCCCCCACCCTTCCGTCTCTTTATCACCACAAAGGCATTAGAAAAACAGCATTTATCAAGAGAAAAGAGTAAATGAAGCAAACCTCCTCTCTGAGAACACAATGGATGCATTTATTTCTTAGTGATCATCAAAGTTGATTATAATGATTTCTTCTCATGCTGAATTAGATGTCTAACCTGGGACAAAATATGGAGTATAACAGCATATGCAAAAATCAAACATAATCTGACCAAGTAAAAAAAACAAAAGAATAATTTAATAGGACCAGTGGCTTTTCCATGTCAGGAGGAAGTTGCACCATAATTAAAAGGGCTATGACGCTGCTTTTGGAGTCAAGGCACAAGAAAAAGACTTTCCTATATTATAGTTCACCAACATAAGTCTAGAAATACTTGGCTAATAGATTGAATCTACTTTGATTTGTATAACAGAGATATACAGAAACAGCTATGGCATATTATGGCATATTTACCTGAGTTTATTCATTCATTCATTCACTCATACATTTATTCATTCTACATTCACTGAGTACTATATGTTCAGAACCTGGGTCAGTGCTCTGATAGGTTAAAGAGATGAATAAGTCACAGTCTGCAAGCTAAGTGGCTACCTCATCTAGAGGTAGAGACAGATAGAAAGAGGTAGCAACAGCATAATGGGATAAGTTCTAAAATAGAAGAATATATAAGAACATAAAGACAGGAGTGAACAACATTATTTAAAAATAGCTGATAGTGAGCAAGCACTTAAGACTGAAGTACTTTACTTTACATACATTAATTAACTCATATAATCACTGCAACATGCCTATGAGGTAACTACTTTTACCATTTCCTTTCCATAGATGAGACAAATGAAGCACAGACTGGTTAAGTGACTTGCCAACATGACAGAGTCAGTATCCAAACCCAGGTAGTGGCTCTACTGGGAACATGTTACTTAAGGTAGTCGTGGTGGGCTTCACAGAAGAGGTGACATGGAAAATAAATCTTAAGGGATGAGTAGGAGTTCTTTTGTAATAAGGCAGAAGGGCTAGAATATGTACAGATTCTGAGGCATGACTAATGTATGTGTGAAGGAAACTAAAACTTTCACTGTGAAAATAGTAAGGTTATTTGATCTCGAGGGGACTGTGCATTTGTAATACTGGGATGGTTGGAACTCATCTAGAATCAGTTTGTACTCATAGGGGGTGTTTAAGTGGCTTGATTGCAACTGTGTTTTATTAGGTAACTCTGGAGACTGAACTGGAGAGAGGGCCTGGAAGAAGGAAAACCAAATGAGGCTGCTGAAAATCCCAGAAAAAGGTATACAGCTCTGAATGAAGACAGTGGCAGCCCTGGGGATGGAGAGGAAACACACTGAGGAAGTACATCAACAAATATTTAGGCTGGGAGTGAGGGAGAACCCTGAATCCAGGATTTTTAATTTGGGAGACAGCATGGATGATGACACCTTTAACCAAGGATAGAAATGTAAGAGGGAGCTAAGATATGGAGCCATTCAGTGGTAAATACTGAATGCCTACCATGCACCAGGCAAGAGTATAGGTTCTAAGGATACAAAGATGCCATCTTGGCCTGTGAGTGCTCAGTGCCTAGGAGAGGAGCTCATAGACAAAATCTATTACCCAGATACACAATTCCCTCCATCACAGCTAACTTTTAAGAGTATAGAATTTCTCTCAGAGGCCTAATTAAAGGTTAAGAAAGAACAAAGAGTGACTACCTTTTTTCACAATAAGACTTCAGATCTGGAATACCATCAATTGAATTTAATTGTGGTGCTCATATAAGAAAACTATATAAAGGTGTTCTATGCAGATTAAAAATCATGATCTGGATCACAAAATCCACCTCCATGCTTTCTATTAATCATACAACGTGAAGAAAATACAAGAAATATTAAATTTCTCCTTTAGGCAAATGTTTTAATGAGCTTAATCCCATGGCTTGCTATTAATGCTAGTGACTGGCTTCCTTGAAATGAGGTATGCATTTTCTTTCTTGTTCATACAGTCAGCTTCCTATTTAGTATTCATTATTCATGTCTATTTTTATCAAAGAGCACCATTGCATGAAACCATGATTCAAGCATGTTTGGCTGTAATTTTTATCCACGGAGGGAAGGAAATTATACACTCTTATTGTACTGGTGGTATGTGATTGTTCTGTGCACATGTGATCATAGTGCATACGTGTCCCTTCACATTAGAAGGTGGTGCTATTTAATTCAGATGGTCAGGCCAAGGGACAGAGATTCCTTTCACACCTGTTTCAGTTTAGAACATCAACATGCCACTGAAGAAAAACCATTAGCCTTGTAAACAAACTAGTGAAAACAAGTTTTGATCACAGTCTCAATAAAGTCTACCTACATATTCTAAGAATTTCTTATGTGAATAGCAAACCATGTAGGATCAAGAACAGAAAGAAGAGTAAACACATTTTTATCTGAATATGATGACCCCTGGTAACTTTAGCAGACAACTATGGAAACTACAGCAATTGCTACTCTTTGGAGGCCATAGCACGATTTGGATGTTTGCCTCTTTAATTACTGACAGTTATCTACAGAACATGCAATTATGATGGCTGAGCTAAAATTGGGCATTATATTGCTACTGTTTCCTGGCCATTCACAGTGAAGTGACTTTAATGTTGTCTACATATGTTGCTTGTGTTGTATTTAAGCAGTATTTCTTTGACCTAGAAAGCCTATGACTACATTGCTCCATTTCCCCATTACTCTAATTTATTACATTCTATGGCCACCATGGAACCAGGAAGCAGCAATAAATTCATAGTTTAATGGACTACAAGAAGAATGGTGCTTTTAAATACAAAGATATTTCAAGAAGCCACACTTATACTAAACTTGAAATCACCTAAATATACTTAATACATATTTATCCACATAGTAGAATATCAGACAGCCATTAAAGTTAGAATCATTATGACTATAGAAAAACGATAGAAATGTTTACAAAATAATAATTAGTGAAAAATTTACCATAAATATAAATAAATATGATTACAACTAAGATGTATAGAAGAAGACTGGAGAGAATTTAAAGGAATTAAGGGATTATGTGTGAGTATAAAGCAATATACATATTGTGATCTCAATATTTTAAATAAATAAGCACAAGATAACTGGAAAATAGAACCAAAATCATAACAATAGTCTCCTGGATGTTAGGTAATAGGTGATTTTGATTTTCGATTTTGGCTCTTTTTATATTTTACAAGTGTTCTGTTTCCTGTTACTAATACAACGTAAAGTTTAATAATATTAGAATGTTATTATATCGAAAGTAATTATGCTAAAATTAATTTAATAATAAGAAAAGCATTTAAAAATAAGAATGCTGTTCAAATAATTTCAACTGCTGTAAGTTTAAGCTTTTAGATGTCAAGGAAATGGAACTCTGCCTCCACATTCCACCCTTAGGCTGGATTTGACGCTGATACTAGGTTCCCTAAAGATGTGATAGCTTTTCATTGATAAACAGATTCCTTTTCAACATTTTCTTCAAGCAACCACACACCATGCTGCTTTCCTAAATTCACTTTTGAGGTGCTACAAGGAGATTCCTATATCTACTCTCACCTTTTTGCTAAGTGGCAATGGACCAAAAGGGGTGACTGGAGGTGGCACAATAAGGTGTCAGTGAGTAACACTACTCTGACCCAGCTGCTGAGCTCTATATTATGATAATTTATTTTACCTGCCTGGAGGGGAGAGATTATATTTTCACAAAAAAATGGTAAATCCATTAGAGGGATGTGATACACATTTAAATTGGAGGAAGATCTTGAGAATTCAAAAAAAAAAAAATCTGTAGCTGGGCATTATGTAGTTCCAGCTGAAATTTAACAGCAGAAAAATTGGAAAGCCTGGGATGAAAGCATGTAATTGGGAAAATACTAGTATCTTCATACTAAGTCTTCCTTATGCTCAGAGGGTGCCTGTGATGCAAAAATCCAACAGCAGAACTCTTGCTATCCCAGAGACACGATGCTGAAGGCTTCTGAAGCTAAACATACTATCAGTGGGTTTGTTATGGTTATTAATTGTATACTGAAAAAGAACCAATCATAACACAGTTGGAGAATGTTTCCCAGGCAACAATTTGAGGGGCAACTTTTAATCTGTATTGACCAATAAGTCTTTGACTATAAACAGGAGAGTCTGAGATAGAAGCCCATTCTCAGTTCATAGCACAGTATTAACTGTAAGATGGTCCTCTGATTTCTTACGCACTCTTCTTCCCTTCACTGGGTGAACTCTTGCTCCCTCTTTAAGACTCAGCTCAAAAGTCTACCTCAAATGCCTCTCATTAAAATCTATCTCCATATCCTTTGTACATGAGGAGAAAAGGTCATTCCTTTCTCTCTCTTCCATGTTTCTTTGTTTATTACTCTACCATACACTTTATAACATCATACTGTTGTAATGTGTTTGCATATCTAGAAAGTTACCAATAAAGTGAGATCTCAAAGATAAAGCCTCTGCCTTATTTATATTTATATCCTTAGAGCCTACCACAAGTCTTTCATATTAGACATGCTCGGTGCTATTGAACAAGTTCTTGCAAAAATGTTTTTAAAATACAGACATAAAGTGTACACAAGCTTTTAGATAGCTGTCTTCGGAACGTCTGATAATGCTGGTAACATGCAGGTTGTTATTCAGAGGACAGAATTATTGTTTAACACCAGCTTCCAGTTTGTGTTTTTTGAGCTCATCTAAATAAAAAACAGACAAAGCTGGAGATATTGAACACACTTCCTCCCCCCATTCCCCACACCAGGGTTATGAGATTTGGATCAGACAGGATATCTTGCAATTTTTCTCTTCTTGTAGCCGTTCCACAGCTGGTAACACATTTTCAGCCTTGTTAAAAATTTCTCCAACTGATAAAACTTCTTGGGCCTTTTTCTCAAGTACCAATAATCATTACTACCCCCTTGCCAATAATTTTTCTCTCTTCCCTCTTTTTCCTTCAAATTCAGAAAAGATGTGCTTCAACTGTTTCAATATCCAAGAGCAGTCCCCGTGATTTTGCATATACTTATTTATGTAACACAGTCTCTTTGAAGCCACAGGTAGATTTCTTTCAGAGTGCAGACACTTGCACATCAAGGGGTGTTCGGGCTTTGCTAGTGGGCCCTCACAGACATTTTCACATTTTGGATCAACATATCTGCCAATATCTAAGCCATTTTAAGAATACTATTACTGTCAATTCATGGCATGTGTTAAATAAAACTATGTAAGATGTCCATGTGTTAATAAAAAGAAGGGCTTTTTCTTTATATTCATTCAACATTAATTTCACTGGACTTTAATAGTCATTAACATAAGAAATACTTATTGAGACATTGATTGATAATGGGAACCCCCTTCCCCTCTCCATCAAATCTACAACAGATGGACCAGACAGAAAAAGGGTTTACAAAGTAGAACTTCCTTACTAAGATTTTGTCTATCACAACTGTCTATTCTTTCCTCCCGAGGCAAGGAACATTTGTGCTGTGGAAAATAGTAAGATTTCAGTTTAGTTGTGGAGAATTTCACGCCACAAAAGAGATGATAATGTGGCCTGTATTGCAACAATTTTAACAATGGCATTAAATTCCAGGAAGAGAGAGTAAATGTAATTTTATAATATTGCAGGAAGAATAAAATCCAAATGAACAATCCATTTTTGGATTTAGTGAATATATTGCCAAAATTGAAATGACTTTTTGTAGAATATCAAGAACACAGAATAAACAGAAGAATTATTACTGAGTTTGAAAAGTAAGAAATTATTCTTGGAGGGGAAGACAAAAGATCTCAACCATTCTCCCTGTATGAGTCCAATTTCAAATGGCCTTTTAGGGGGGTTGTGCTGCCTAACTTGAATTTATTCAACCTTTTGATGGACTTGAATTTTCTCCTGAGATGTTTTAAACATTTTCTTTCATCCTTAAGTAGCCATTCAAGGTAGAAGGACCACTCGTAACTTTATTCCGTTTTACTGACGGGAAAAGTAAGATATAAATCTTTCAAGCAACCACTTTCTTAGCTTAGACTAATGCTCTTTTCACTCAAGTGCTCTGGCTTTTTATTATTAACTGCAGAAATGTATTTGACAAGTGCTAGTCTTTAGTAACTAATATAAGGAATTAAAGTACTTCCTTTTATATGTTAGATAAATGGATAGTGTTTAAAGGGATGTTTCCTGGCCCTAAATGCACTGTGTGAAAGTGGAGAGCTATAACTAAATATAAAAATAATAGCAATTTTTGTCTCGAATGTCTAAGCTTCAGTGAGTCAAATCACATCATGAACACTAGTGAAACAAACAGTTTAGAGATTAAAGACCAATCACTAATGGAGTAGTTGTACAAGCCAAGTACATAAAGGGAAAACGTCTGGTTCAACATACGGACCTACATTTCATATCTGATCGAGTAGTTAAATTACACATAGATATTTTGAGCTCTGCTTTTAGATAGTACTTTATCACCTGATCACTGTGTTGCATTCCTTCTTGTCAAAAATGGAATGATTTGAATAACTCAAGCTTAGTTTGGTAGCAAATGCTGCAACGTGGCAGTCAGGCTTCCGGTGGTTTGGGTGGACACTGAGAGAAGAGATGGGAAGGCTGTGGGGCATGGATGGAATCACTTGGTGAGAACCGAATGGCTTAAGGGTAGAGAGAAAAGATAGCATAAAGCTTGGGTTGGCTATAGAATAACATGATAGAAAAGGATGCAGGAAAAGAGACGGATAGAGAAGGATGGTTCACAAGTAGTTATGAAAAGTGCGATTGAGGTGAGTGCTAACAAGGGGTTGTAACTACCCGATTCTCTTACTACACAGGTCAGTACCATAGGTCCTTTTCAAATAAGATTCACAGAAGTCACTGAGCAATTTCCTCTGCTTCTAGGAGTATATCTATTCTATTTAAAATTGATATTCCCATTTAAAAATATTTTTAGGAAAGAAGTCCATTCATTTCACCATTTAACAAGGGGGAGATTTCCAGGTAAAATAATAAAAGGGTTTGTGAGCTTCCTAAGAAAAGTAATAGGACCTACCTGTAACCTTTTGTCCTTGGATTAAGGATGAATAAAAAATGGTCTGTTAGTTTTTAAAAAGTATTACATACAGAGTAATTCCATAATATGGGACAGATAGGAGACTAGGAAGATGACTTAAAATGTAAATTTAATATTTTTCCTATTTGCTTATAAATCTCTTAATTTAGTTATACTCCCTTAAATTCGAACGTGTCAAAGCTAAACGGTGACAAGAGAACCTGGTTTTCCTCATTAGTACAACAATTAGTTCTATTACACATCCTTTTTCTTTACCTGTGGATGACTCTGAGATTCACTGCAAAGAATAGTCTGCTAATAAATTATGTTTTATTCATTTTTTTTAATTGTCAGCTTCCCAACATTTATCTTGGCCAAATGCATTTAAATGTTGGTCAGTTAGAAAACCTAAGATAAGATACTTAGTAAAAAGCATGTTCAGCTGACGACCATATTCTGTTTCTCCTAGCCTTTACCTATGAGGAGTTGAATACCCTTTAGAACAAGTGACCTTAAAGGTACACCTCCATCAGCAGAGATCAACAGTTGACAGACTGTATTTTTATTTCTCTCACGTTCACAGACCAAGCCCTGTTTGTTTCTGGTACCAGACTGATTTATTAAAGAAAGTGACAAAAAGCCAAAATTTTTTATATGTTGAAAAATAATGCAATCAGAAAGAAGAAACTAAAACTCCTGTATTCCAATTCCCATACGAATTGATTAACAGGCAAAATATTTTGCTTTTTTTTTTTCTTTCCACATTTTCTTCTTTCTCTCTCTCTTTCTCCCTCAACAGCTTCCGACACATCACTTTACTGTAAGTTTGTGCTGTACTATAGATGAGTTAGACAAATTTGTAGATTAGAGGCTGCGGCACAGAAGTATGAAAATGTGCCTAGTTACCATTATGTTGCACGTATAGATACGTTCTCTGTCATTGGGCACTACAACGCTATCATCAGTCACTTTAGAGTATTCCCTTCAGCAGTCTATGCCTAACTAAAAGATTATTGATAAGGATAATCATGCCAAGACGAATATCATTATAGGTCATTACATGTATAGCTCCCTTTGTAGATGCAAAGATTTATTGGGGGGGACTAAAGAACATTAGATAACTGAATGCTTGCAAAATTAATTTTGACATTCACAATAGATTGAGTAATAAGTAAAAATCACTGACACTTTCACTTACATGCTATTTTTTTTAATTTGCTGCTTATTTATTTATTGAGATATAATTGACATATGACAATGTGTAAATTTGAGGTGTACAACATGTTGGTTTGATATATTTAAATATTGTGATATGATTCCACTGTCATGTTGTTACTTTTTAAGTAAACAAGAGAGATCTGGTGATTTGGGTGACTGAGGTGAATATATGTATTTTCATGTAAATATACATGTATGTGTGTGTGTGCATGTATATTTAAGCCATGATAAAAGTGAACTTCAAGCTGGTCATCTGGACTGTTCTTGTGCTTTCAGACAACTCTTCATTAGCAATTACAAATTTAAATACTTTTCAGGTTCAGGCTGGCAATATATTTGTATGAGCAGGTGTAAGACAGTAGAAACTGTGACAATGGCGGTGAATAAGTAGTGTATACCCAAGGGTGTTAAAATTCAAACTCTTAACACCGGCTAAATAAAATAACTAAGTGTTGCCAAATATCCTACTCTATAATAACTTTTCACCCTTAACTTTTCAACTCATCTTGTGGTTCTTCTTTTCTTTTCCATTGTTAGTAGCTTAAAACAATCTATATTAATACTTTATATTTGTATATTATTTATTCTCAAAACCCCTTAGTGATTTACAGAACTATACAGGCTAAGAAAAGGGAAAAACAGGCCAATTTTAATAAGAATATTAACTCTCTCTGACTACATTGACTCCATTTAGTGAACTGAAAATTAACTAAATAAGAAGCCACCTTCCATTTTCTCACACCTCTAAACATAACATCAAACTTCAATAAATGTGGGCCCAGAGAGTAAGAGAATTAAATGCAAGGCCCTAAGGGCAGAGGTTTCTAGGAATGTGCTTATAATAGAGTTTCACCTGGGATTCAATTAAATATTTAGTGAAAGTGGCTGAAAGAAAGGCACTGTGCTGAAAGCTGTAGGGGAGACAGAGACGAATACGACACAGTTTTTGTCCTCTAGAACGTCGTGATCAATGGCAGCCAACACATTCAACTTAGAGTGTGGGGCGTATGTGGTGGTGGGGGGGAGCTCCCTCCTCTTTCTCCTCCAGCTACAAACCTGTTTACATTTGCACAATCCTATCACTCTTTCCCCTAGTTTCATAGGATGAGGTATCCTTTTTCCTATTTGAGGCCAGAACCTCTACATATGCTCTTGATCCCATCTTCTTCCACTCTCTTCTCAGAAATTACACTATAAATCATTAGTCAACAAGTTCTTTCTGTAATAGGCCACATAGTAAATATTTTAGGCTTTTGAGAGACATATGGTCGCTGTCATAAGTAGTCAGCTCTGTTGTTGGAATGGGAAAGCAGCTGCAGACAACATGTAAACAAATGGATGTGTCTGTGTTGCAATAAAACTTTATATATAGACATGGAAATTTGAATTCCACAAAACTCTTGTGTGTCATGAAATGTTCTTTTTATTTTCATTCTTTCAATCATTTGAAAATGTGAAACCATTCTTTGTTTGAGGGCCATATAAAAAGAGGTAGTGGGCAAATTTGGCTCTCAGCCATAGTTTGCTGACTTCTGCTATAAACCATTGCCATTCTTGCACATCTTCAAGCCTTCCCTCTCTACTTTCTTCCCCTAAGCATATAATCACACTAAGGAGAATATTAAAAGTATTTAGCAATGACTCTGGGCACTAACTAATGACTCTGGATTCTGACCAATTGGAATAGATAAACCAGCCAATCAGATCTGGTATCAGCTATAAATAACTAGTGATAATCTTGGTGTGCACTGGTTAAATATCAGCCCAGATCACACCTCACCTCATTTGAAAAAAAAAAAAAACAAACAAAGCTCTTCTTGCACTGCCATCTTCCCTCCTTTTTATATCCAATATTTTTGAAAATTATTCTAATTTGTCATCTCTCATGCATTCTTCAGTAAGGCATCTGCTCCCACCATTCCTTTAAAACTGATCTTTCCAGAAGAAACTTCCCCATTCTTATTTTTTCTGCCTTTTTAAAAATCATCTATTTATGTCATTTGCATTAAATTCCCTTAGTCATCTTCCACCTCTCTGACTTTTGATTCTTGATTGCTATGGCAGGTTCCTCTTCATCCAACCATCTTTCCTGCAACCATTCCCACTTGGTATTCCCCAGAGTTCTCAACTGACTGCTTCCTGTTCCCTGTTCTTCTTGCCTTGGCGTCTGATCTACTCTCAGGATTTGATTTTCACTTTTATGCAGATGACCTTCATGTCTATGCCTCCAACCTTGACATCTCTCTGGACCTTCAGATTCATTTCACCACTTGGATTTCCTTGAGGCATCTCAAAGTCAGTGTATCAAACAATGACCCTGTAGTCATTTCCACCAGACACGCTTCTCTCGCATCCCATATGTTAGTCCAGCAACATCACCCCTGCTGCTGATGTCGAGAAACATGGAATCATCCTCAATGCTTTCCTGCCCTTATTCCTAGTTCTACTTAATTAGGAACTAAGAATCACTGACTTTTCCTACAAATGTTTCTTCACTCTGCTTCTTCAGCGGCATCCCTACTACTGTTGTCTTAGTCCTGGCCTTCTGGACAATTGCACTAGTCTAGTCACTGGTCTCCCTCTTCACACTACCACTACGCAGGCAATTTAAAATACAAATGTAATCAGTGAACTCCCCTGCTAAACTACTGAGTGACTCAGTATCAGGATACTTAGCATGACACCAAGACCCTCCACCAGACTCTGCTTCCGGCTTCAGCCTTATCTTCTAAGTGTTGTTTTTTTCTATTCCCCAGTAATAGGGACCTGAATATAAAATACAAGTATATACCTCTATGTCTTTGCACATGCTACCCCTATCACGTAAAATATCTCCTCTTTTCTTCATCTGGCTAGTGCCTACTCATCTATTAAGATTCAGCCTCTGAATTCATAAACCTGGTCTAAGAGCCTCTCTTCATTGTTTCCATCTTATTTATCAAATTGTATTGAAAGTACAACTTTTTTCTTCTGTAACCATCCCCGCTTCGCCATGAATAAGCCAGAGATGCTTAGTCATCGCCACTCCAGCTCCTACTCGAGTATCTAGTAAACAGGCATAGGTACAGAGTACTTAGCAAGCCAGGGGAGTCAGACTGTCCGGGTTCCATTCCCAGCAGCACAGCTCACTTGCTCTATGGTTCTGGACTTCTACTTTCCAAGCCTTACCTTTAAAATGGAAACCCAATTCATTCATGAAAAAATGCCTATTGAACATATACTGTGTTTCAGGCATTCTTCTAGGCACAGAAAAAATTCCTCACCCTCAAGGAACTTTCATTCTAGTGGAAGCATGGGAAGAAGGAGGCAAAGAAAATAAATAGGTAAAAAGAAAATAACTAAATAAAATATTTAGTGTATCATATAGTGGTAAGTGCATAGGGGACAAGGGGTGAAGTGTTGGGACACAGGAGGTGGTTGGCAAGTTTTAAATAGAGTGATTAGGGAAGGCATCACTAAGTGATATTTGAGCAAAGACTGAAGGAGGTGAGGAAGTGAGCCATAAGAATATCTGGGGTGAACAGAATTCCAGAAAAAAGAAATAGCACATGAAGGATCTGGCATGTTCAAGGAACAACGAGGAGGCGAGAGTGTTGGAGAAGAGTGAGCAAGGGAAGGAACAAGGCAGAGACAAGGTCAGAGATGTGGGTGAGGTGGTCAGGAGGTCAGAAGAGCAGCAAATGGTGTTATCATTCTCAAATGTTGGAAGGACTTTGACTTTTACTCTCAGTGAACTAGAGAGTCACTGGATGGTCTTGAGCAGAGTAGTGAATGATCTGAATAAGGTTAAAGATGACTGGTTGCTGTGTTAAAAATACACTGTAGGAGAGCAAGGGTAGAAAGAGGGGCTAGTTAGGAGGCTGTTAAAATATAGTTATGGGTCACTTAACATTCTCAGAAATGCCTTGTTAGGCGATTTCGTTGTTATGCAAACATCACAGAGTGTACTTACACAAACCTATATGGTGTAGCCTACTACACACCTAGGCTATATGGTACTAATCTTATGGGACCACCATTGTATATGCAGTCCAGTGTTGACCAAAATGTCATTATGCAGCACATACCTGTAATCCAGATGAAAGATGATGGTAGCTTGAATCAGGTGAGGGTGGTTAAACATGCTTTACTTTGAATATAGTTTGGAATTGAGTCAAAAGGGTTTGCTGGATGTTGGGTGAGGGAAAAGAGAGGAGACAAATCTTGACTCCAAGTATTCTCATTGTGCAATGAGGAGGGCATTAGCACTTTGTGCTGGGAAAGCCTGCAAAGTTTTTCAAGGGATGCATTAAGAACAGGAGTTCAGGAGAGTTCAAATTAATTTTGAGACGTCTATTATATATTCAAGTGAAGATGTCAAATAGGTAGTTATGTCTATCTATCTATCTACCTATCTATCTATATGAGTTGAAGTTCATGGAAAGATTTTAAGCTAACGATAAAAATTTTCCAGTGAACAAATAATATTTAAAACCTCTAGACTGTAGATAGAGAAGGGAAGCAGTCTGAAGACTGAGTGCTGTGCACTCCAATGTTCAGTGACTGGGGAAATCAGGAAGAACCAGCAAAGGAAACTGAGAGGAGGTAGCAAACATGGTAAGAGGAAAACCAGAAGAGTGTGGTTTCCTGGCAGCAAAGCAAAGAAAGTGTAAAAAAAAAAAAAAAAAAAAAAAAAAAAAATAGGGCAACCTGCAGGAGGGAGTGATCAGCTCTCTCAAAAGCTATTGATGGGTCAAGTAACTGGAAGGCTGAGAATTTACAATTATATTTAGAAACACGGAGGGCACAGTGACCTTGACAAGTAGTTTTGATGAAATGGTAGAGGCAATGCCTGACCTGAGAGTGTAAATAGCTTTCTTAAGGAGTTTTGCTAAGTGTGTGGGTAGAAATGGACCAGTAGATGGGAGATGATGTGAGAGAAAAGAGACTTTTCATTTTTAAAGAAAAAAATATATCCTTATATGCTGACAGAAGAGATATAATAGAGACAGATATTGATGATATAGGAGAGAGGGGTATCTACGGAAGCAACACCTTTGGGTAGGCAACGAGGAATGAGATTTAGTGCAGAAGTGGAGTATCTGGCCTTAGATAGGAACATAAACAGTTCATCCATAATGACAAATAGAAGGTAGAGATATGGGGGAGAGCCTATGAAAGTTCTCTTTGCTATTTTCTCCGTGAAATAGGAAACAAGATATAAGCTGATCATAAGGGTGGTGAAGGGAAGTGTTAGAGCTTTGTTGTAGGAAAAGAAAGAATGTCTTCTGGATAGTGAGGGACTGAGTGGACCTGGGAAATGAGATAGGATTAATGGCTACCACCAAGGCTCAGCTGAAATTAGTGGTTATGAATTTGAACAGAAATAAATCAGAATAGTTGTGCAATTTTCTCCAACCATGTTCAGCTGGAAATAGGTGTGAAATAGGCAGAGTGTTAGATTGAATCTGGGCTGGGGTCATGCCAGGCACGTACTATAAAGCAGGAGAGATGAGCAAAGGTTGTTGAGGGTAAATTTAAGGAAGTGATCATAATAATGAGCCAGGGAATCCAGTTTATTTTAGGAAGAAAGGAAGACATGAGTGAAAAGGTGGTGGGATCAATGCATGGTAGGACTCGGTGGGGTTGAAGAATCATAGGAATCAGATTACTAGAAGGAGAGAGTTAGAAAGATAGGAGGTAGTAGTTGGAGATTGAGGTCATGGAAGCCTTGCAAATATTGGTTATAAAAAGTTGTACGGTGTGTATGTAGGAGGAAAGTGAAAAATAACACTATTGGAGAAGGTAGCCACAAAACTACCACTGGAAGTCTCATCTACAGGGACATTGATATAACCAAGAATTATGATGGCGAGATGTTAAAGAGGGTAATAGTGAGACAAGAGCAAAAATCTTCATGGAAAGAGGGTGTGATGTGGGGTCTGTAGATGACTGTATAGGAAGATAATGATAGTTCATACCTTTCAGGTTGCTGAGGATTAAAGATATGAATATAAAGTGATTACCGGAGTACTAGTTCATGGCGAACTCAATAAATATTAACTTTTATTACCCTACTGCATCCATTGCTGACAACGATGTTGCCAATACCAAAGCATATAACACCTTAATACTGACTGATGGAGGATGAGTTTTGGCTGGAATGGATGGTTGGTTTTCTCTCCGGATTACTGATCAAGATGGCTGCAGGAGTCTGAAGGGGGTGGGCTTAAGAGTACCAGGAAGAAGAATTCCTATGATGAGACAATTTTAGTATACAATACACTTATATTATTCAGGAATTCCATAACATTATAATTTACCTATTTGTAGAAAAACTGGTAGCTTTTTTTGGTGGGGGGGAAGATCAGCCCTGAGCTAACATCTGTTGCTAATCCTCCTCTTTTTGCTGAGGAAGACTGGCTCTGGACTAACATCTGTGCCCACCCTCCTCCACTTTATACGGGATGCCACTACAGCATGGCTGACAAGCAGTGCATTGGGGGGCGCCCGGGATCTGAACCCGCGAACCCCGGGCTGCCAAGCGCAAACTAAACCACTGAGCCACTGGGCCGGCCCCGCTAGCTTTTTCTTTTAATTATATTTCCACTTGAGCCACTCTGCCCAACATGCTTATAAATGAAAGATGTAGGGGAAGAAAATTGATCAGAGATTTTATGTCAGAACACTGGCCTTCCCAGCTATGTGAGTTCTCAATATTTTGGAGGATAGTATTCTTCATAAAGTCTTCATAAACCAAGGATGTGAGCTCTCTTGTTGATCTACCATCCTGTCGTGAGAATTAACAGGCTAGATTCTTCATTGAAAATAAATATGAATGCTTTTTCACACTTTTCAAATTTATTGAATTTCTGTTTTTCTTTAGCAACTCTTAAAATGTTCTGCAAAGATTTCCTTCTATGTATCTGGCTCATTTGAGAACAGGTTGACATTACAGCCTAAACTTGCATGGAGTTCTGAGCTGTTCTTTTTGGAATAATCTACATATTTCTGTTTTGCTACCAGATCCAGAGTGGTAACCTAATATTTTATGATACAGCCATTGAGTTTGCAAATCAATACTTTAGTGAACATAATTTTTACTTTGTTATGAAGTGCTATCATTTAGATTCCTCTGGGAATACAACTTTGTTCTGCTCCCAGCTCTCTATTTTAGCAATGAACAGCTAGAATTAGAAAGAAACAGCTATTATCAAGATCTGCAGGGGCTTTTGAAACTGACTTTTGCCATTGCTGGATACCTGTGAGAGTTTTGTTTCTGTTTGGGTTTTTTTGGTGAGGAAGATTAGCCCTGAGCTAACATCCATTGCTAATCCTCGTCTTTTTGCTGAGGAAGACTGGCCCTGGGCTAACATCCATGCCCATCTTCCTCTACTTTATATGTGGGACGCCACCACAGCATGGCTTGACAAGCAGGGTGTCAGTCCGCACCCAGGATCAAAAACTGCAAACCCTAGGCCGCCAAAGCAGAGCACACAAACTTAACCACTATGCCATCAGGCTGGCCCTCTGTGAGAGTTTTTAATGTGTTAATTTCTTCATCTCCACTTGTGATTTAGCACTTAGGGACAACAGAGAAAGAGAGAGATGAGTGGCAGACCAACAGAAAGCAGGAGTTCCCACTATTCACTTGGGTATTGGGAGAGACTAAATGATTTTTTGGGGAAATAGATAAAGCGCTATGGAAATAAGGTGTGAAGGATACTTCATTTTCTCTTAGTGGGAACTTTTTAAATGTCTGTTTCAACATTCGTTTATAGAGTTCACGTTGGGGTGGGGAGTACACATAACAGTGTGTCTATCCTAGGGCTCTGAGTGGAGATGGAATGACTGGGGGTATTATTCTGATCTAGCAAGTGTGAAGCACAAGCTTCAACACTCCATGTGGGAATGACCTTGGAATTACATTTAATGCTCAGGCAGATTTGGAATCAAAGAATGAAGCATAAGAAGGGACTATGAAAACTGTCTAGCTCTAGAAGCAGACGATAGATAAAGGTAAGAGAAGGTGGATTTGAGAGAACAATCCCAGAGGCGAAAGAAAATAAATCTTCAGGAGATGAGGTGGAGAAAGGGAGATTATGTGATAAAACTAAAAATGGAGAGAAACTGTGTTTAAGGAAAAGCTGACCACTGTTATTCTATCAGGCAGCTGTTCTTGTCAGAGCCCTGAATCCAGTGCAGAACAACTTATGAGAAAACATTGCTCACCTGCAGAGTGATGGTGGCCTCCTAAGACATAGCCAGTGAGCACGAGCTGGAGATGGAAAAAGTAGGCCAGCAGGGAATGGGAAAGATTCAGAGCAGGTTGGACCAAATTTCTTCTGTGAAAATTTATCTACATTAGTTTAAATATAGAAACTTAAAAGAATTTGTGCCTTGACAGTGTTCTAGAAAACAAGGATGGATGAATCTTCATTGCTACTCAGCAAATGAAGACTTTTTTGGTTTGTTCTGTTGTCAACAGGAATAATGTAAGCACGTTTTAGTTCACATTTATGTGAAACATAGAGCAAGGTAGAACAGATAGAATTTATTTGTCCCAGGAAGACAATGACTCTTAGCTAATTCTAAACTGTTGGCACTTAATTGAGCTGTTAATACCATTCCCACTCTATTCAGAATAATTGTCCACTCTGTTCCCCTTGATTTTCCTTTCTCCCACAGGACCACATCATAATTCATCCACAGGCTCACTGATATATTGAATTGCTCTCTAAAATAAGGCCTTATTTACAATAATATTCTACAATATCAAAGTAACATTTTCCTTCTTTCAGTTGGCTTCCATTTCTTTCTTTCTCTCTTTTCTTTTTTTGTTCATGCATTGCCAGTGACATCTGAAAATTTGGTGGATTTTTATGGTGGCCTTTGTTTTTGCCCTCAAATCATTAACAGTGATCAGCTGGTCTAGGAAGAATGTTTATCATTTTACTACATCTTGAATTCTTTGCTAAGGCGAGGGTTATTTAGCCAAATCTTAGGATGTTCAAGGTCCTACACATATAATAGCAATTTAATTGCTAAAGTCTTGATATGTTTCCCAGTCTAAAATGTTATACGATTCTCCAGTGAAGAGGGACAGACTACAGAAAACCATGGGCTGGGCTGATCATTTTTTGCCCTCTGCACATTTCCAAGGTCATTTTGATGATTATCTCTAGACGTCAATACAAATGTGAAAGGACACATCATTTGTACCATATGGACTACAGAAAGACAGAAAGCTCCTTTAGGCTGCCATAACAATGAATCTTCATTGTACTCTAGTGCCTGTGTGGCCTTACAGGGGGGGTTAATGGGTAGAAAAACTACAGTCTCTATCTCCTTGTCATGCTAGACTGTGTCATATTTCCCACCCCTTCATTCTTCCCAGTTTGAGCGCTAGTGAAGAGATGTGTCTTCCTGCAATTTTGTGAAGATTTAAATGGAATAACACAGAAGAAAAATGTTAACAGCTCATTGAGAACAATAATGTTATAAGTAATTGAGAGCGACCACATTTAAGCTTAATTAAAGTTGAATAAGTAACTGGGGTATATTGAATAAGTAACTAGGGTATATTTCCTAAGCCAATCAAAAAATTGACTGAACCCCAGTGCTTTCTATAACAGCCTAGTTTCATAAGCAGACAGTTACTATTAACTTGGATTAATTGACTATAAGTATACACTTTCAAATTGGTCTCTTAAATTTACATTTATTACCCTGACTTTCAACTCTTTCAGTTAAATGAATAGATTTTGGTTGTGAATCTTGGAAAAGGTATCATATTTTCACACTGAAAAAATGACAACCATTTCTGGTCCTTACCAGATTCAATAGGGTTCTGAGGTGTAGACTTCAAAACAGTGTAGTCTCTATTAGCACAGATTACAAATAGAATAATCTTTACAATATGAAACATCAGCTCAAAATTATTTCTTCAAGGCTTTTCAGGCAATTTCAATATAGCTAAGAGTAGATTAGGTAGTCACATTCAAAGAATTCAAAAATTCAAAAGTAGTTTCTCTTAAGTAAGCCATAAAACATTTACTATTTAAAAAAAAATCAGACATTACCTCAGAAAAACAATTGAAAAAAAAAGTTAAAAGGATAGAAAAGTACGGAGTGGTAAAATATTTTTAAAAGTTAATCCCCATTTTATTTAGATTGGAATAGAAATTCCTAAAGGAACAGTTCTGAAAAATGCCACAAATATGGATAGTATTAATTTTTGCCATAATTCTGGTTAAACCTTCCATTTAAAGACTATCCTGTCAACAACAGATTCTTCACGGAAATATTGTGATATGATGATTAAATTTGCCCCTTTAATGTCACTAAAAAAAAAATTGAGGCTACTGGTAGGTTTCATGTGCTTCCTCATGTTTACACTTCTCCTAATTTTTAGGACATAATGATTTCCAAACAATTCAGACTCCCTTTGCTTGAAAATAATAAACGTTATGGCCTAGTGAAGCTCTTATGTTTTATGTCACAACACTTAAAAAGAAAACTTGTTTGTCATCTTTGTGATAAGACCAAGATTTTTGGTTATAAATAAATCAGGTAAAAACAACATTATTTTCTGTATAATCTAGCTATAAGATAAATATAATTATATGGAGTAGTTTGGACAATCAAATTCAAATCATATTTATTGGGCACTTTCCCATGTCAGGCAGAATTGCCATTTAATCCTCAGAGTATCTAGGAAAGGTATGTGTTATTAACCCCATTTTACAGCTGAGGAGGAGTGAAGTAGTTTTTAATGTCAGACTATTAGTGAACGGCAGAAATGGAAATCCAATCACGTCTTCAAATCCCAAGGCTATGTTTTATCCATGATACTTCAAGAAAAGTAAAAGTTCTGTGATTAATTATTACCAGAGTATATTTTGAGGGAATTTCCACTTCACTATTGCTTAAGCAAGCCTTCTACATGGGTCTGAATGCCAAAATAATAAGGAAGTTTTTGAGGAAGTAATTTAGCAAACCAAAAAATTAGCTTGTGCAGGGGCAGGATAGAGCAGAAACTTTTAAGTCCACATCATACTTTTTTATATATTTGCGTGGTTTACTATGAGGCATTGTTTTCAGAATAAGAACAAAATAAATTAAAATCTAAAATAATACTTAGGTTTCAAAACAATGTCTATGATCTGTCGTCACTTTTGTAAAATGGTATGCTACAAAATCATGTAAAGTATACATATGTACCCAAATGTTAATAGTGGGCACCTCTAGGTAGTCATTCTAAGTGATTTTAACTTTTTCTTAACAGTGTTCTTAATAGTTTTTTAAAAGAGTTCTTTGCACACCTGGATCTTTTCTTTCTTATCATTATCATGATTTACTTTTACAGTCAAGAAAAAATATCCAAGAAAAGAAATACTTTCCATTTTGAAAATAATGACCTGTACATATTCTGTTATTTCCTGGATGGAGTCTGGGTACCATCTGGAATATTTCAATAAAAACCTAAAAGGAGAACTCATTGAGAAACTGGGCATATTGTGAATTCTATGCAGATACTTAATAGAAAAAAGAAATACCAACCACCAATATACATATGAAAAGATGTTCAACCTCTCTAATAATCAGGGAAATGCAAATTAAAACTCAGAGATACCAATAAAACACACACATGCCAGACTGGCAAATTTTAAGACCGATAATATCCAGTGTTGGCAAAGGGCTGTGATGGCAGGCTTTTCCCTATATCGTTGGGGAACAGCTTTTTGTGCAGTAATTTGGCATTATCTGTCAAAATTTTTGAATGCACAAACCTTTTGACCAGCAATTCTACATCTAGGAACATATTCTCTGGAAATACATAGGTGGTTATTGTAGCACTATTTGTAATAGTGAAAATTTGAAAAGAATTTCAAATGTCTTTCCATATGGAAATAGTTGAATAACGACACATTCATAGTATGGGATGCACTGCAGATGTAAAAATTAGTGCAGTTCATCATAATGTTCCAAAGCAGAGAACACCGAGACAACATTTTTTACTGTACACAGAAAAAGCCTTGAAAGGAGGCACAGTCAGAATTGACTGTGCTCACCAATTAGGAGGGAAGTAAATTAGAGGGAGGTATAGAGGAAATTTTCACTTTTAACTTAATATATTTAATATTATTTGAAAAGATTTTTACATGCTTACTAAGGTACTTCAAATTTTAAAAAATCAGAACATAGCTAAAATTGACTTAAACTCTGTACTTTTCTCTAAGTCAGTAGGAATTCCATCTTTGAAAAAGGCACAAGTAATTTATTTTCTGCTTTGTAATGCTTTCCAGGGTCCCAAATTACAGATGGGTTTCAATACTGTAAGCTCCTTCTTTTCCGCCACCTCCCCCTGGGTAATAAAGATAGGTATCTATCATAAAAGCAATCCAGCTACACATTATGTTATTTGAGAGAAATTCTCTCAACTCATTCAAATGTGCTTCTACGTTTCTTAAAGGCTATTAATTAAAGATACTCTTTAAGCCAAGATAAAACTTCTATCAAACAGTTGTGAATTTATGTGTTGAAGAAACTGCTTAGAATGAATCTGATTCAAAGAAAACATTGCACTAGGTTTTGGGGTAATATTTGTGTGCAGGGTACTGGTATTGCAGAAGACAGAGAGATTTGTGAAGTAGGGGATTGAGTGGAAAGAGCAGAGAGTCAGACAGACCCAGCACGAGGCCAGGTCTTTCATTTCACATCATGATTTCAGGCAGGATACTTAACATCCCTGAACCTCAGTTTCCTCATCTACAAAATAGTATTTAATTACAATATCTTACTACATAAATGCAAATCTTACCACATTATTGGCATCCAATACATATTATTTTTATTTTGGTTTAGAATTATACAGTATTTAACAAATCACCCAAGGAAGACTATTTTTCAAATATTGCGTTTCACTTGAAATCACCAATTATAGATTCTTGGATCCATTTATCTCTTTAAGATTAATAATGTTCATTCTTTAATTTAAAAAGTAATATATGTTAATTATGCTAAATTTAAGAAATACAAATAAAAGAGAAGAAAAGAAAATATCCCCTTCACCTAATCAGTCAATTAGAAAATATTTATTAAGTACCTATTTAACGTGCCAGGACCCATCGTAGGCACATAGGGTAGAAAAGACAGACATGGTCCCCAACCTCATGGCCCCTGGTTAAGAATTCATAACCTAGAAAGAAGTGACAATAACCCCAGATACCTGTCCACCTCCACCCTGAATCTTGTACTCTTTGAACTATTTATAATGATCCTGTCATTCTACCGTGTCAAAGTATATTAAAATTTCTCCAATATGCTCCTTTTCCTTATGCACTGGATCTCATCCCATCTTGACTGCTCAAGGACACTGAGACAGCTATTCTTTCCTTCTCCCACGTCATTAATTTTTCACTCTCCACTCGATTATTCTCACATAAACATGCTGAATCTCTCCCATTTTAAAAAATTACAATCTTCTCCTGACACCACTTCCCCTCCAGTTACTGCCCCCTTCCTTTGCTCCCCTTTTTGGCAAAACTCCTTGAAATAATTGTCTACATACACTCCACATCTTCTTCACCCATTCTCTCGTAAACCCACTTAAATCAGGCTTTAATCTCACTGGCCCACTAAAACTGCTCTCATCAAGGCCATCAGTGGTCTCGATGATGTTACATGCAAGACTAATTCTCAATCCAGCTTTTACTTGGCCCATGAGAAGCAGCTGGCACAACAAATCACTTCCTTCTCATTGATGCACATTCTTCACTGTGGCCCACGGCACCACATCTTTTGGGTTTCCTCCTCCTACTTCACTGATTGGTCCTTCTCAGTCTCCTTTGCTGGTCTTCCTCTTCTCCCCAACCTCTTAATTAAATTGGACAGGGTCAGGTCTGAATTCTTGGCCCTTCTCTCTATTTACATTTACTGCCTTTGTGATCTCATGCTCTCTTGTGGTTTTACTTATCATCCATATTCTGAAGATTTGCGAACCTATACAGTCTATCCAAACTGTTCTCCTGAACTCCATGCCCCAACATCTGTCTCTTAAATATTTCCACTTAAATATACAATGGATATTTTAAACTTACCATATCCTCACCTGAACTTCTGATTTTCCACTCAATCCTGCTATCCATGGTCTTCTCCATCTCTACTGATCATATTTTGATCCCAGTTTCTCCATTATCCTGTCTCTTCTCTTTTTCTAGCACCTTACAACCTGTCAATAAATCCCATTGGAACTACCTTCAAAACATATCCAAAATTAGACCACTTCTTCAACCTTCACTGCTATCACCCTGGTCCAAGCCTCTTAAGAGGTTTCCCTTCTTCTGCCTTTTTTCTCTTTTACAGTCAATTTTTAACATAGCAGTCTGGCAGATCCTTTTAAATATCTAAGTCAGATCATGTCACCCTCTTCTCAAAACCCTCCAAAGTCTTCTCCATTTACTCAGAGTAATAAAGTCTTTCATTGGCCAAAAGGGCCTATATAAAGAGGCCCCTTTTACTTCTCTGACTTTGTCACCTACAACTCTTTCCTTAGTTATTCTTCTTAATCATTTCTGCCACCGATGGCCTCATTGCTCTACTTTGAAATGGAAGCTCCCTCCCACCTGAGGGCCTCTGTTCTGGTCATCCCCTCTGCCTGGAACACTATTGCCACAGGTAACCCCTAGCTACCTCCTCCTCTTCTTTCAATTTTTTCCTCCTCTCAGTAAAGCCCTACTTTATTTAATACTACAATCTGCCCCCTACTCTTTACTTCAGATCCCACTTTCCCAGTTCTACTTTTCTTTTTTTCCATATCACTTTCTAACATACTACATGATATTCTAAATATTTTATATATACAGAATATATATTATTTTATATTATATGCATATATGATCTATATAATATATAAACATAACATAATATTACATTAATTGCTAACTGTCTACCTTCCTTCCCTAGAAAGTAAGCACCTGGAGGGCAGGTATCTTGATCTCTTGTTTATTGATGTGTTCAAGGCCCGGGAATAGTACGTTGCACACAGCAGAAGTGCAATCAATATATATTGAATGAATGATTTAAAACCACTAATTTCCTTGCAACTTCAAAATAAGCTAAATCCTACTATTTTAATCAACTCCTACCTTCATCAGGAGAACACCAACACAATCCTGAATAGGAAGAAAATAACTGTGTGCAATGACTGAGAAGCCTCCTCACCTCCCCCAGGAAGATCAGCTCTTTTTTTTTTTAATAGATAGAAAAGAATATATTTGACTTTTTCAAGCTGTAAGTAAATGATATGGGAGATATGGTAACAATCACATATCCAGTTTCAAATTCTGATTAAGATACAATTTAAATGTTCACAAGATCTTAGATAAATCATTTCAACTGATTCTTATTTCTATCTTTACTAGCTAAGTGTGCTTTTAAGATACATGCCTTTTGCTACAAGCATTTTCTTCTATTAATTAAAAAAAAAGCAGAGCGATTAGACAAACATTCCATTTATAAAATGGATAACAAACATAAGAATCCAGGAAGACCTTAGAGACAAGAAGAGTCATAGCTCTGCTGCCCAGGTAGATGTCTGCCATAATTAAGGAAGATGGATGAGCCAACCTGGTCTAGTAAAGGCAGAAGAAAATCCCAAGGCCTCAAATTAAATGTGAGTCAATTGATGTTCCAGCCATCCCAGGAAGCCAGATAACTGTCACCCTCAGTCTACTCAGGAGAAGACACAGTCACACAACATATTTCAAGTGCTAATAAGAGCCAACCAGCTGTTTGATCTGTTTTAGAGTAGTCTGAGAGTCCACTGCTGTCTAGTAAAGCACAGATTCTTGGTAAACTCAGAAAAATATCATTCAAATTTACTCCCGGATAATCCATAAAAACCTGTCACCAGAGATCTTAAAGAGTAAGAATATTCCTGAGTAATCATGTCTATTCCAAAGGAAAAATCAATCTACCACTGAGAGAAAATATTACAATCATTTGCAACTAGAAATGCAAGATAAATGTCCATTGATTTGGCATTTCTTATTAAAAGTCTTAAAATTCATTTCTAGGAATTTATGCAGAGAAAACAATCATATATGTATTTAAAGATTTAACTCTAAGGATCACTATGAATAGCCCGAAAATATAAGCAACCTCACTGTTTAGAAACAGAGGATTTACAATTTGATACAAGTACACAGTGTAATATTACTCAGCCATTAAAAGTATGAGGTCATTGAATACTTGCCGATGCAAGAAGAGGTTCATAACATATTGTCAACTGAAAAAAGCAGTTAATGTTACATTATTAATTCTTTGAGTCTGTTTAAATATTAAATGTTTACATATATGCTTACACACATAAACACATGTATCTCACTATATATATTTAACAACATATATCTCATATATGTATTTTACATATATTATACATATATTCACTAATGCTGTAGAATCAACACCATTGATAATAGTGTAATAGAGAGTTTTAAAAGATTCATGAGTCCTAGGAAATTATACGCAAAAATTTGTGCATATAGGCTTTTATTTATTTTTTCCAGACAGCTTTATCTAATTCTCAAAGGCTTGGTTCTTAACACTTTTACTTTCTCCATGCCATTCACTCGCATAGAATGATCCCATCAGTGACATTCTGCACTAGGCAAACTAATTTTCCAAAGAGAGTAGAATGTCAGGAGTGTTAGGATGAAGTACCAAACATTTTGGAAGGGAATGGGTGATTTGAAAAATAGTCTCTGAAAACTCTACTGGCTGCTCCAAGGCTACAATAGCTGTATTTGGAAACCACAAGCAAGAACACTGCACTAGTGAACAGATTTCCAAGCTCTAGACCTGGCCAAGACTTTGGACAAATCACATGACCATACAAAGTCTCAGTTTGCTCATTAGTAAGAAGGCAATTTTGCCCTCTATCTATGTGACCTGCTTTTATGACACTATATAAACACTTTGAAAAATATAAAATTTGTAGATTGACTCTATACTTCACTACCTTGGCAAATACGAGCATTCACCCTAAACCTGGGGTGATTGGAGACGTGTGCCTTCATTGAGCGCACAACGGAAGGGAGGGAGACAACTGCTTAGGCTATGACCCACACTCTTAGATAGAAAGAGCTGTGGAGGGGTAGAGATCTATAGTGAGGACATGAGAGTTCAGCAGACATTGCATCTAGATTTGTGGTCTCTATAGGCATAGATGATCTAATTCACCTTTGTATGCCATGGTGTGTGTCAACGGGGCTGAATGCCCTGCAGTGCTCTAGACGTGTAGGGGGAAGAATCTGCTATAAAATGGGCAGAAAACATTGATGCGAGGTACCACCCATTACGTAGTAGGCAGACTTCCAATTTCAGGTCATCCTGAAGTAGCTAAAGACAGAGGAGAGAAGCCTTAAGGCAATCAAGGTCCTATAGGATAGTCTCTATAGTGCTCATGAGTCACTGAGAACTCAAATTCTAGAAGCTATGTGAAAAGCCATCCAGTAGAGAATAAGGCAAAAGGGCTCTTTCTGTATAAACTTCTATCTTCTCCAATATTTGAGCTACATAATAAGCAAAAATCTGATAGCCCTTCCTCACTGTCTAAAAAAATCCATTTGGTAGTGAAGATGTGATTACCTAACAAGTAATGAGGTAGAGAGAAGCCAGAAGCTCCAGACAGGGATTGAGCTAAAATCTGAACTCTGAACAGTAACTGACCCTTCAGATGGTTATTTAAGTAAAAGAGGTTGATTGTTTGATGGAATATAAAATACTGACTCTAAACTCAAGAAGTCAGGGCAATATAAGATGTTATAATGTAACATTTTCTTTGGAAAGACATACTTTTCAGAGAAAATCTTGCCATATAAAAATATTTGATTTTTAAAAATATATGCAAAATGTTCCTGTAACATTATTTCTAGATGCATAAATTACACAAATTATCCAGAAACTATGTTAAAGATAAATATAGAAGAACAACCGAACTACCAACCATAGAAATGGATTGTCCCTTCCAGGCAGGGCCAGGCAGCTGAGTTTGCCCTGTAAATTACTAGAATCCAGAGTTCGGGCTTTAGCGATTTGGACGAAGTAGGTAATTCAGAATGCAGCCAGAATCCTGTAGGGACAAGCCAGCAGGGTTTTCTGTGGAAAACAAAGAACTGGTGCAATAAAACTGGAAATATCAATGAGGTGTCTTGTGGAATAGAGGGGGAAAGTCTGCATGTGTCTCCAGGGTGTAGTGAGCAGAGAATGGGGAGAAGAAACTGATTTAATTCACAGTTAAGCATTCGAAGGAGATAAAGAAGAGAATGTCTTGCCCAGCAGTAGAGCAAAGGACAAGATCATAGGTATTAATTATGTTTCCCAAGGAATTAAGATAATTTTAAAGGCAAAGATGAAGATTTTCTCGGTATTGGGTAAAAGACTTCCAAATAGAAGATGAGATAAGCTTTACAAACTGTGTCTCAGAGAGAATATCAACTTATCCCATATTGTTTACATTAGTGGAAATGTTAAACACTGGGCTACAAACTAAAATTAAAACACTACCAGTACACTGAATTTAACAAAGACAGGGAGTAATTTGCCAAGGCAAGCCACTGAAGCAAATAATATAAACAAGTTCAACAGCCTATTCAATGTATTTTAGAGCAAAAAGAGAGGAAGAACTGGTTGCTTGCCAACACCTTGCCTCAGCGAGACAATGCACTCTGCTCTCCAGGAATAGTAAGAGGTTAGAGGTTTGGGCTGGAGAGTATCGTAATTCACATTGTTTTATTGGGGTTGGACTACAGGTCAATTACTTCTGGCATTTCATCATTTGAGTTTATTGGCATATTACCAGCAAATCTGGAGATCTCCATGTCTAAGGATTAGGCTCTACCTGTAGATTTATTGATTTCCAGCACCTCTAGTTTTAAGTCAAGAAAGTTTCTTACAATTTGCTTCAGCATAGTCACTAACAGACATTCATAACCAAGAATCAGTCTCACATAAAAACAAAAAAATCCCAGGCACATATTAAATTAATTTTTAAAATTTATGCCATTTTTATACCAATAATTACTTCTGTGACTATGTATTTCTTTCTTATTGTTGAACATATCTCTAGCAGACAACAGTTGGAGTGTAATGTAAATCTGCATTAGTTCAAGCAAGAAGGTCATATAAAGAAAGTTGTGGAAAAGAAATTTAAAAACCCTCATCAAAATGCATTGATTAAACATCTTGTTATACATTAGCTCTGCAAGTCACATTGTAAATTATAGACTAGAACAAAGCCTTTGTCCTCTTGGAGTTCTTAATCAAAGACATCTAGAAGGAGCTAGGTAAAAATGTTTAAAATACACATGCATTAGGGGAAAATAATCAAATATTGGACAAATAGGTGAGGCTTTTATATAACGTCAGGTGAAACATCAGCTTACTTAGGAGTGAGGGAACGAGTGTGCACATGATTAGGAAGAAAATCAAGTAGGTTAGTCACGAAAATTCAGTGTCCTAGTTGAGCAGGGTGAAGGAAAAAGGGAATTATTGTCTATTCCTGCTTCTCTATCAGAGGAGGCATTTTGGACTTAACATGAAACTAGAGTAAAAACAGTGCATATTGATCTGTTGGTTTTACTGAAAATACTTAGAGAAAATCGTTTAACCAGTCAAAACATCCTATTGTATAATAATAAATGTAAATATACCATGGAGTTGAATGCAAAGAGTTGCATGAATTTTACAGAGAAAGGACAAGACTCAAGGAAAATTTAAGCCTGTCAAGGGTGCTTAAACAACACCTCACATTCTCAACCCACTATCCCACTGTAGTTCATGTTTGCTATAGTAGTTCATCATTAAGAATATTTCTTCACCGGATGTAGGAAAAACCCTAAATATATTTGGGGTGATTTTAAAGTAAGAAGTGATAAAAATGTTATACCTAGCAGTTTTTGCTATTGGAGAATCTGCTGAGGCAGGTACCTAGCAATGGCGATAGATGCCAGATCCTTCGTAAAGGAAGAGTGTGTCCCTAAATAGTATTCACAAAGTATTGTCACATTCCAGAAAATATGTCAACTCAATACAAAGAGAAACCATTTCATTATTCTTTACTTAAGGGGAGGGTAGTACTTCAACTGAAGCAAAGGAATAGAATATCTATTTCTAGTCCTGGAGACGATTATGAAAAAAATGGGAGAAATGTCAAGGCAAGAAACTAAGGAAGATGTCACTGGAAATGTCAATGATACATTTCAAAAGCGACTCCACAAAATGGCTTTTTAAGGCCATATGGAAATAATGCAAGAGTAGACATGCCCCCACTTCCCCAAAAGTTATGGAGGAAGACATAGACTGGAAGTGGGGGCAGTAGGTCAGTCATACAGAACACAGAGACAACTACTTTATGAAGGGTATGGGAAAGTAGAGGCAGCTAATATAATCTTCAAAGAAGTGAGAACACTAGTGAGAGGGATAAAGGTATCACTGGAATTTAGAATCCCAGAGCCTCCCAGAGCCTCAAAATGGCCTGTCCCACTTTTCTCCTACTGGTTTGGGGAAAATAGCATAATTAGAGGCAAGATGGTATACAATGATAATCATAATAAGAGAAATTACACAATGCACCATGGGAATTCCAAATAGGGAGAGCTTAATTAACTAGATTTCTCTCAAGGGTATTTGTATTTATAGACATTCCCATAGTATAGAATGAAAGACTTTGCCCCTTTGAGTAATTGTAGCCAGTACTGGACTGCTGGGGGACACTGCTGGAGCAGCAGTATCTCACTAATAATCCTCAAGACAAAGGCAGCCTCTGTCCTCTTCCTTTATCACAAACACTCTGGTTTTGGTTTTCTTACCAAAACCTCAGAAGCCAAAGGGAAAAAAGCTCCAGTTTCCTCAAGGCAGAAGCTATTTCTTCTGCATTTTGGATTCTCAGGGCCTGCACATACGGCAGATAATAAATGTTTTCTGAATTGAACAAGTCAAAAAGAAACATGGAAGGCAAGCAGCAGTTCTAGGTCATAAATTTAATTAAGGTGAGGGAAGCAAACTCTAAGATCAATAAGAAGAGAAGAAAACAGAAAGAGGAGGGTGGAGAAAGGGAAAAGCAAGAGGAAAGAAGTGAGGAAACATTAAGAGGACACAGAAAAGATAGTTCTGAGTGAGTAATATAATGATCTTTCTTTGAGGTTCCATAAATGAAATTTAAAAAATATTGTGAGGGGCCGGCCCGGTGGCGCAGCGGTTTAGTCCGCGCTTGGCAGCCCGGGGCTCGCTGGTTCGGATCCCGGGCGCCCGCCGACGCACTGCCTGTCAGCCATGCCGTGGCGGCGTCCCATATAAACTAGAGGAAGATGGGCACGGATGTTAGCCCAGGGCCAGTCTTCCTCAGCAAAAAGAGGAGGATTGGCAACGGATGTTAGCTCAGGGCTGGTCTTCCTCACCAAAAAAAAAAAAATATTGTGAGTTCCCTGAGAGGAGATGTTACCATCTGAATAACTGCTAATAATTCATAACAAATGAGTTTAAAGTCAGTAATAATTTTTCTCTCTTATTTACACTTATAATAGTGACAGAGGATATTAATTGATAATAAAGACTCTTTCAGCTACTCATAATACAACACTGATGTGATAGAGCAGGTAAATATCATTCATTATATATCTAGGATCCAGAGATATTCTCATTGGAATACTCAAGGCAAAGTTTCTAGTGTTAAGGGCCTTTGGGTTCCCTCTTGTTCCATCTCTGAATATCTTTACCACATGGCCAAGAAATCCCTAAAGCTCAATATTCACAATATCAGGATACATAAACCCACAGGCACTCAGTAAGGAGCTTCTTTGTCCATTTGCCACAAACACGAAAAAGCAGCGTGGAGTTGAATGTGTCAGTAACAGTCGGGTTTGTTATCCACCATCCTCTCCTGACATTTGAAGAAGTTGATTTATTTTCTGTCCTGGGCAGCAGAAACAATAAAATGATGTGAAAAATAGAGATCTGGACTGCTGTGGATGGTTCTTTTGGAGAGTCCATTGAGATAGAGGAAAGGGAGGCAGAGTTTCCTGTCTGATTGTTTGTTTTACCTATCCTGTTTTCAATTTCCCTTTGGGGGCTACCGTACATCTGATATATTTGGAAACAAGGGCTGTACCCAGTGCAACACATGGTCTTGTAGCAGACCTTAATTAATACAGATTAATTACTATTAATGCATATTATTTATTCATCTATTTATGTGGGAACACAATGTAAAATCTTGTTCTCCTGCAATATAATATTTAATGTGTCCAATAACTGACACACATGAAAGAACTACATATAGTGGATCATGATTAAATATCACCTTTGGAAAGATGAGCAGATTCTGCCAAAATCTATGTCTGTACCAGTGTCTCTGCAGCAGAGTCAGAGCTCAAACAATCTTACGCACATTTCTGTTCATTATATTGAATCGAAGGGCTGGACACATGTAGAACAGTATGCGTTCTAGAAATTCTAAGAATAATTTCATAAACGCGAGGTCAATAAACACCCAGAAAAATACAGAAGTCTTAAAGACAGTTATTATCTATTTGTCACCTGACAGAATCAATACTTTACATGAGAAAGCATGGTCTTCATGTGGTCATTGGATATTGGCATATTCATTGACACTGAACCATATTCAGCTGAAATTTATGGAGACATTGTGGAAATCTTAGTCAATTGACTCAGGGAAGAAGTAAAAAGCACACCCAGATGCACTTTGAAGAAACCTGTTTAAGCATGATTCATAATAAATTGATGAACAAGAGTAATTTGAGGTCAAATGAATCTGCATTTTAAAACTTTGAGGGTACCTGTCCCAAATTAACCTTAAAACAACAACAAACTTGCTACCATTTGACAAGCAACTAGAATATCTAGCACTCTATTTAAGCTGACAAATATTCAGAAAGGCTGTGCTGATATATTTGGTTAAGATTTAATTAAAATGAATTCTGGAAGCATATTATTGGCACACAAATGTGTCTACACCTTGAAGTTCAAAACCAAATTGTCTTTTCTGTCTCTAGTGTTAACCTAAGAAAATCATTTTAAAGTAAAACCAGGGATCTATGGAGAAGTGCACCTTTGATTTTACATGCAAACTTTTGTGTGCATTTTTCTGAGGAGAGGAGTTGTAGTTTCATGGGAAACAGAAACTTTCAAACGTTACCAATTCTGGTGATGTCTAGAATGACTAAATATACCATTAAATCAACTGTGTAAATGTATATCATTCTGTCAACTTCTCATGTGGGTTTTATAACATCAGCCTCACCACACTTAATTCAATGCCTTTCATCTAGTAAGTTCTCGGTAAATGTTTGCTACTGATAATGATGACAATAGTCCAAGCCATGATCTCATTTTCCAGACTGTGATTCCCTCTTTATTTTCAAGTTCCTCTCTAGGCCAGCAAGGTTTTAATTCTCTCTCATCATGGCAATAAACCTGTCATTGTGATCAGGTCAGACATAAAATTTTCCAAGGCTAGCACACAAATTCCTTCTCCTGCATGCAAGCTTGCCTCATTCTTGATCCTATCATTGACGACAGGAAGGTCATCTCGTATATCATCTGTCCATTTGTAGACCAAATGGTCTACAAGGACAGGGCATCTAAATTTTACCAAGTTTATTTTGCAAACCAATGCTAGTTTATGATTAAGGTAGAGATGACAAATTTTTCTTCTCAATAGCAGGAGGAATATGCTTTTTCTTTTCTTCCAAAACAGGTCATTACAGAATTTTAAAATATGAGTCAAGAAGAGCTATCTAAAGCATTTAGAATAGACCTGCTCCCAGGCATAAAATTTTCATGAAGCTCCAAACATGTTTCTCTTATCATGTCTGTGAAAAATATGTACCATAATATTTGTGTTTTCTTCTTCCTAAGAATGAGTTAGATTTTAATACTTTGACCCATATCTCTAGAAATGCATCTTCTACATTTAAATAAGAAAATAAAAAGTAATGAAAAGCTGGTAAACATAACCCAATGTGTGTTTACAATTTGAACCATATTATATACCATTATTCGTACTGTATCAAAAGCCAATCTGTGCCTTAGGTAGAAATATAGGAAAAGGATTTCTTATCTGTTAATTTTTTTTATAGTTTTCCAGTGTTTTGGATGTCTATAATTTAGCTTTTTATTATGTGTCATATATGCTAGCTCTAATAATTTAAGTGTTACAGAAATATGAGTTTAGAATACATGAAACCCACCATAATCTCACCCCATCAAGGATAGCCACCATTACCAGTTTGGTATACATTAGCAATATACTAATGTAGCATTATTTTAATAATATGAGATAATTATTCACAGAAACGTGAAAATATTTTGCCACTTTCTTTTTATACTTAATAATATTCCCTTCATGCCTCTTCATGTCAGTATATATTAGAAGTACCTCATTCTTTTATTAAAGAACTATATAATATTTCATTATATGGATTTACTATAATTTATTAAACTAATACCTTATTGACAGGTATTTGGAAGGTTTCCCTCTTCATCAATATATCAGTGAACAATCCTTTATGCACCTATATGAATGTTTCTGTAGAATAATTTCAGAGAGATAGAAGATTCAAAAGAAGTAGTGTTTTAGTAAATATTGCCACCCTCAAAAGCATTGCAAAGAATCTACATCTGCCAACAGTATATAAGAAAATCTGTTCTGTGTACTTGTCAATGCTTTTTAAATGTTGCAATAACAACTTTTTAAAGCTGGGGTTACAAACTCAGAATACTGCAGGTCCAGGCAGATAACAAAATATGTGAAACAGCACAGAGTAAGAAAATGGGAAGTAGTGGAAATTCAGCAAACTTAATGAAAAAAAACCCCGACTATGATGGCCAAACAAAATATATCTTCAGTTCTCAGGCTGCCAATGTTTAGCCTTTGTCTTCATGGAATTCACCTAGTCTTGATTCTTTAATTTTAAAGCACAGATCTTCCTTTACTAGAGAAAGCAGTACAATTTTTTTTCAGTGGATACATCTTATTTTTACCTTATTTTCTTTCTTTATATATTTTTTTCACTTTTACAGTTATGAGAAGAATTCATTCTCTCCTAGATTTAGGGTTCATTGTATGTTGCATTGATTTTATCAACACAAATCTTCTATAATAGATACATTGAAAACAATAAAAAATATTGTCTTATACGTTGCCCAATCATAAACACAATTTTCTAACTCTTGTCAAACTGGTATAAAGCCTTCAAACTTAAGTATAAGATTATTTTAATACTCTTATTATTCACATATCAGTAATAGAAGAAAAGAAATGAAAACACATTACTTATTCTAAATATAAGCAATATCCCGCTGAGATTTATATTTAACCTATGAAAACATCCTTGAGAAGAAAAAAGAAAACCCATTATTTTAGCTTGACAAAAAACAGAAGAGGAAAATTCTAGTTTCCTTTTGATAACAGTGGTTATCTGGTGGTCTGTGAGAAAGGGTGAAGGCCACGGAGAAAATTGGTTCCGCTTTCAGTTTTCTAGTCCCACTGCATCAATAAACCTCTGGAAGTTTCCATACAGAGCACACAATGTGAGCATGAGGTAGCTTGGCCTCTTTTAGCTCTTTCTTATGCCCTTTGACCTTATGAGATTGTCAAGTAGAGATGGCTCAGGGAGGAATTCCCATCACTACAAGGTGCATCGGAAAATAGCTTTCAAAGCAGAATAGTTCCTCAATCAGTCTGAGATAAGGGTGAGGATGATTAAGAAAGAGAGTTTGGAAATGAGTCACTCATGTTATTCTAATTGCACTTGGTATTTTTGGCTGTTATTTATGCCATATTTCTTTCTTTAGAGACCTAAAACATAAAATACCTAGAGATAAAATAAAGCATAACATTGTAGTCAGTTTTTTCAACACTTCTAATTATATTTAACAAAAAGATAAAGCCACCACCTCTAATGGATATAAAATAAATAGTTATATGACATTGAAAACTGGAAATCCAACCTGTTTTGAAGACAATTCCTTAAATGTTTATATTCAAAATGTATCATATTATCCTATTTTGAAAAATCATTTTGAAGAATAAAAGAACTTTAAGACTGAGGGATTTTTTTCAGATGTTCGAAATAGGCTCCATCTGTTAGTTTTATTTTTTCTTAATATGAGGTCATATGAAAAATATATCATACCATATATTCATTTCTTTTGATTCTTAAAGGTATTCATGAGTGAAATAAAAAAACATTGTTTCAGGAAATGTATGCCTTAGAGTAGGACAGAATTGTCCAAGAGTAACACAAATTTTTAGGTGCTTATTTTTGGCTTCATGTTAAAAGTCCAAAGAAACCACTAAATTAGAATCAGCCCTGCTTAAAATAAAGGAGGGACAGGAAAACAAAGAGCTATAATATTTTATAAGAAAAAAAATCCAAGAGAGCCTCCTAATTCATCATGTTCATAAAGATTTTTTAAAAAACTAATTAGAAGAAAAATTCCATTCCAACATTTGATGCAATATTTAGATATATACTTTCGACTTTACCCTGAAACAACACCAAAACACAGCTTGTAAGTATTTTATTCATTCGTGTGTCCATTTTTTCTTATATAAACCATAAAGATGACTTTCCTTTACATTTTTCCTACATTCTTTATCTGGAATTATAGATAACTCAAACTATAATTTTATTAAAATCAGCAGGGGCATTCACTATAAGATAATCACACTTATTTGAATGGAATCCTTCTCTCTGGCTTAGACTTCTGGCCCTTCTATCAGATTAGTATTGGAACTAATTGGCAGATATTCCAGTGCATATAAAAACACTACATAAATTGGGCAGCTCCTTGTAAAGGGAATTGTTAAAGGACTTTTGAGTTCTGAACTTGTAGAATTGGGGTCAGAGAACGTACTATATCTTGAAAATTTCATTTGCTTTGAAAATGTATATTCCCTTTTATAAATCCTCACAGATCTTCCAGTGTATGACAATGTTGCATTTTTAGCTACCTTTCGGAAACTATTAGCTTGCATCTGTTAAAACTTTGTGCTAAATCTGTTCCTCATGATTTTGCAATTATGAAAGTTACTGTAATATGGATTTTTTTTCTCTATGGCTTTCTGTTTTTTCTTTCTCAAATACTCTCTCTCATACACATCAAGTTTAGTAAATGAGAGAAAGAAAATTTTCCACCTTAATCCAAATTTTTAGTCACTTCACAACTAACTTGATAAACGTGGACAGGAGTTGGTTAAAATTTTCATTTCAGTTAAGTTCGACAGAGAGTCCCTATGTGCCCACACTTTGCTATATGCTCTGGATAAATAAGGCTTATTCCTTGCCCTTGTGAAGCTTCAGAGTGATGGTCTTCAAGCATTTTAAATCATCCCCACCAGTTAAAAAAAAAAAGTTTCTGCATGCACTCCACTCCTATATATGTATTTATATATAATATAATGTATTATTGTACAAATATAATTAAGTATATGAATACTTAAACATAGAAGTTAGAAATGATGAAGAAACATAAAGATAAATACTAATATTTTTACTTTGCTTCAGAAAAAATCTTCTTGCTCACCCCACAGGTTATGTGCATTATACTTTGGAGCTCGCTAGTCTTGAGGAGAGGATAACACGTAAATAGATCATTTGAATAAAGTGATCAATTAGCTGATGGACAGTAAACATAAGGTTCTAGAACATGGAAAGAGCTCAGAATTTCTGGAGGAGGAGTCACTAGGTCTAAGCCTTTCAGTATAAAAGAAAAGGGAGGAGGGGGTGAAAACAAGAGCATCCCAACCAGAAGCAGCAGCTATGTAAAGGCACAAAGGTATGAAAGCAAGGGGGTAGCTATAAAAGTGTTCAGGACTGATGAAATGTGAAACCAAGGTTGAGCATGGTGAGCGAAGATGCTGAAGAATGCAGAAGGTAGGTAATTGAGACAAGTAGCTTGGATCTTACAAATCTCTGAAGAAAAAGTGGTAAATCTTTGACGAAATTGAAGAGGGTGAATGAAGGCCATGGTCAGATATTTGTTTTAGATGGGGCCTCCAAGCAGCTGTATTGAGAATGGATTTGAAGGGACACGAATGGAATCAGAGAAACTCATCAGTAGGCGATCACTTTATCCAGGTGAGAGATGAAGAGCAACTGAATTAAAGTGGTGGTAGTGACAACGCAGCTCTCAGGAGGAGATGAGAAGTAGCATGAGGAAAAAACTCAGAATTTGGTCATGGTTTTCTGGAAGTGACTGGTGAGTGAGAAGGAATAATCTTAGTTACTTTGCAGCTTCCTGACTTAGATGACCGGCTACTTGTAACTGAGATGGTGAACACAGTAGCAGGAAAAGATTTGGGGAAGGGAGGAAATGAGCCGATTTTTTTTTAACTTAAGATTTATGTGAAAATTATGAACACTTAGAAATGAATAAAGAAAAAAGAAAGACTCACTTGTCATTCTACTTTTGAAAGGAAATCTTTGTATTTCAAATACTATCAATAATATCTACATTATTATAATATATTTGTACATATTTCAGTTGAATTTCTCTCAGTCTTTTATTTATGTTAATGCTCTTTTTATATATTTAACTTATATTATCTCCTTTTCATAGACTTTTTCATGTCTATTTTTCTCATCTAACATACTCAGTATTTTTCATGTCATTAAAATTTCTTGCAAATGAAATTTTACAATTTCTGCATAATATTATATCTTTTGGGTGTAACAATTTTTAAAACAATTCTAATACAGGACACGTCTGTTATTTTTAATATTTCACACAATTATATATAATGCTATAATATATTTCCTTCTGTCTGGAAATCTATTGTTTGTTTAAGATAAGAAAGCATAAACATATGAGTTTCTTGACACATTTTGCTATTAGCATATTTCCATCAACAGTATATGGCAGGGAAACAGATATGCAATAAAACATCTTGGCTAATTTGATAGACATAAAATTAAAATATTTGATTCCCATTTCTTTGAGTACTGTTGAAGTTAAAGTTTTTTTATACATTTATTAGCTATTTATATTTCTCTTTTATGCAAGTCATTTTCATTTCTTTTAGCCCATTTTTTCTACTGGGATCTTATTGATGTTCTTATTAATTTGTGGATGTCCTTAAATAATAAGGCTAATCACCCTTCACTGTTATGAATGAAATAAATAACGTTTTAAGTAGTTGGCTGTTTATCTTTTCATGTAGTTTATAATTTTTTATCTCTTTGTAGTCCATATTTTAAATTATCTTTTTTTATAATAATAATATGTGTTTTTAGGAAATTTGGAGACTACTGAAAAACACCAAAAGGACAATAAAATAAATCTATACCTAACCACCCAGACATAACCACTTTGATTATATGTATGTGTGTGTATGTGCATATGTACATGCACACATGCATTTATACAATCATCCTTTCCTCCGTACATATACATCATTTAAGAGCATAAGTGGCACCATACTGTGAAAGCCTATTTTTTCATTTTTTGGTATATTTCAGATAGGTCTCCAAGAATAAAATATGCTGTGAAAACACCTTTACTTTAATCATCTCAGGATATTACTTTGCGTGGATGTTTAATAATTTATTGAATTAGTTCATTATTTTCAGATATGCAGATGTTTCCCATTTTCATTATTTTAAATATTATCTCAATAAACATCTTAGTATACATAGCTTTGTGTTCTTAATTGATTATTTCATTAAGATTTTTAAAAATTTGGAATCAAAGAGTATGCAAAGAGTAAGGTTATTTGATACATGACAAATGGCCATCTAGAAAAGTTGATCCAATTTACCTGCCCATCCCTGTAGTATGATACAGTTCATTTCTCCACATCTTCACCAACATTAAGCATATTTATGATAATAATTCACATCTGCATGTTTACAATGTGCCAGACTTTATATCTACTTAATTGATAAAATGTCTGAACATTAGAAAGTTTAAACAGTTTGTCTAAATCCTCACAGATAAGTGGAGAATAAACTCTAAGTTCAGTCTGACCTTAAAAATGATGCTGTCAATATGCTATATTATTTCCCAAAGTTTTATATGTTTATATGACCATTGCATATCAAACATCTTTGATTACTAGTTATGTTGAACATTTTCTTTTTAAGTTTAGAGATCACCAGAACTTCTTTTGTAAAAAGTTCCCACAAGGCTATGCCAATTATCTTAATGAAGTTTATATTTTCTTAGTGTTATCTAACAATTCTCTAGATTTTAGTCATATGGCCCATCTGTATCTTACATTATGCAGTGAATATTTTTTCAAGTGTCTTTTTAAATTTAGGTTGAATTTAGAGCATTTTATAATATACATCAATGAACTTTCCAATCAAAAATCTCAGGAAGATTTTTTGTAGATATCAACAAGATAATTCTAAAATTTATAGGGCAAGATAAAGGAATTAGAACACAAAAGCAATTCTGAAAAAGAAGATGCACACTATCTGATCTCAAGACTCACTATAAAGCTACAGTAATCAAGACAGCATGATAAGGGGAAAAAGTATAAATACATACATCAGTGGAACAGAATAGAGAGGCCAGAACTAGACCCATACAAATATAATTGATTTTTGACAACAATGCAGAGTCAATTTAATGGAGAAAAGATAGTCTTTAAAAAAAGGTGATGGAACAGTAGGATGTCTGAATGCAAAATATTGAACCTCAATCTCTTACCTTATACAAAAACTTACTCAAAATTGATCATATATCTAAATGTAAAACATGAAATTATAAAACATTTAGAAGAAAAATAGGTGAAAATCTTTCTGACCTTGGATTAGGCAAAGATCTCTTAGATACAACACCAAAACCATAATCCATAAAAGAAAAAAATTAGTAAATGACTTCATCAAAGTTAAAAACTCTTACTCTGTGGAAATCAGTCAAGAATATGAAAAAAAACCACAAAAGGAGAAAAGTATTTGCAAATTGCGCATCTCCCAAAGATTTTTATCCAGGATTTTTATAAAGAACTCTCAAAATCCAACAATAGAAAACAACTCAATAAAAAATTGGGCAAAATAAAATATACCTAGAACTCTTAAAACTCAACAAAGAGAAAAAAAAAACTACTAAAAATGGGCCAAAGACCTGAACAGATACCTCACCAAAGAAGATATATAAATGACAAATATGCATCTGAAAAGGTGTTTCACATCATATGTCATTAGGGAAATGCAAATTAAAACAATGAAATACTACTACACTCCTGTTAGAATGGCCACAATCCAGAATACTGACAGCACCAAATGCTGGAGAGAATGTGGAGCAAGAGGAACTCTCATTCATTGCTTGGGGGAATGCAAAATGGTACAGCCACTCTGGAAGACAGTTTGGTGGTTTCTTACAAAACTAAACATACTCGTACCATGTGACTTAGCAATGGTGCTCCTTGGTACTTACCCAAAGGAGTTGAAAACTTATGTCTATGCAAAAATCTGCACAAGAATATTTATAGAAGCTTTATTCATAATTGCCAAAACTTAGAAGCAACCAAGATGTCCTTCAGTAGGTGAATGGATAAATAAAGTGTGGTACATCCAGACAATGGAATATTTTTCAGTGCTAAAAAAAAAAGAGCTATCAAGCTACAATGCATATTACTTAAATGCATATTACTAAGTGAAAGAAGCCAATCTGAGAAAGCTGCATACTATATGATTCCAACTATATGATATTCTGGAAAAGGCAAAACTATGGAGTCAGTAAAAAGACCAGTGGCTGCCAGAGGTTGGGTGGTGGGGAAAAGGGATGAATAGGTGGAACACAAAAGATTTTTAGGGTAGTGAAAATACTCTGTATGATACTACAATAATGTATACACATCATAATACATTTGTCCAAACCCATAGAATGTACCACACCAAGAATGAAACCTGATGTAAACTATGGACTTTGAGTGATAATGATGTGTCAATATAGGTTCACCAGTTGTAACAAATGTACCACTCTGGTGGGGGCTATTGATAATGGGGGAAGCTATGCATGTATAGGGGCAGCGAATACATGGGAAGTCTCTGTACCTTTCTCTCAATTTTACTGTGAACCTAAAACTTCACGAAAAAAATAAAATCCTTAAAAAAGACGAAATGTTTGAACTAACACTTCATGAAAGTATATTTTAGATGGTGAATAAGCACAAGAAAAGATGCCCTACATTATTATTCATTAAAGACATGCAAATTAAAAACCACAATGACTATTAGAATGGCTAAAATAAAATAAAAACTGACAATACCAAATGCTGGTGAAGGTGTGGAGGACATTGCTGGTGGAAATGCAAGATGGTATAAGCCCTTTTGGAAACCAGTTTTGTAGTGTCTTAGAAAATTAAACATATACTTCACATGTGACACACAATCCCACTATGACATTTACCCATGATAAGTGAAAACTTAATAGTCCCACAAAAATTTTTACTAGGATGCTTATAGCAGCTTTATTCAAAACATCAAAAACTAAACAACCCAAATGTCCTTCAATGGGTGAATGGATAACCAAACTGGTACATTTTGTGTACTACTTAGCACATCATGCTACTTAGCGATTATAAGGAACAAGCTACTGATACCTGCAACAGCAGGAATGAATCTCAAATGCATTATATTAAGTGTAAGAGGCCAGATGCAAAAGATTCCATTCTGTGTGTTTCCATTGATAGGATATTCTGGAAAAGTCTATAGTGACCTAAAGTAGTTCAGTTGCCAGGGACTGAGGTGGGGAGAAGTTGACAAAGGGCAGCTCAAGGGAATTTGGGGTGTGATGGAACTGTTCTCTATCTTGATTGCGGTGAAGGTTACCCAACTATGCTGTTGTCAAATCTCACAGAACTGTGCAGCAAGAAGAGTGAATTTTATTGTTTATAAATATAAAAATGAATAAATGGCTTCATTTTTCTTCTTTCTTACAGTCCTTAAATGCCTTCCTAAACCAAAGGCACATAAGTACTTGTAAACTATTGAATTTATTCAATGTTCAATAATATTTTAAAATTGTTTTTAATATTTAAAGTAATTTAAAATATTTTACAATAATATTTTTAATCTTTATCTACAATTTACTTTAATATTGTGTGATGTATAGGTTACACCTTATTTTTACCCCAAGTAAAGAATTGTTCTAGTACTTTCTACTCAGTAAGCCATTGTTCTGCCCTGCTCTCCCCTCATTTGAAATGCCTTCTTCTTCAGACACATATTAATTATGTGTACTTGAGGGTTGTTAACAGCCTTTGATTGGAGGGCCTCCCTATTGACTTATGATTATTTCTTTGTCACGTTTTATGATTGCATGTATATAGTGTCTGTTTTTGGACTTCCTATTTCATCCCATTGCCTGATGGTTTGTTTTTGTGTTTGTACTAGTTAGGCATTGATATCCTGTAGACATGTGTGCATAATATGTAATTCCACAGCTTAATCGAAGGAAAGGGTTGGAGTCATTGCCATCCATGTCATTAATAAAGTCATAAGAGCGGCTTTGCTTGATCAGGAAAAGCAGGGAGGATAGACAAGCAATAAGCTGAAGATAGATCTCTAGGGAGCAGTCATTTAAGCAAGAGTAAAATATCAAGAACTTTTGTGGGCATGTTGTTTGGCCTCTACAGTGTTTATTGTTTTCAATTAGCTGACTTCACTCATTTATATTACCTATGGCCACCTATTAGTATTTGAGTTTGTGATTCATAACTTTGTGAAAGAAGAAACTGTGAAAGGGGCTTTTATAAAGGGGTCTACAAGGTGGGAGGCAATCCAAGAGGGAGGGGTGTCACAATACCCCAGGGATGGAAAAAAGAAAAATGAAGTTAGCAGTATCAAATACCCCTCAGAGAGCCAGTCAAGATAAGGGCAGCAGGTCATCTGGGCCTTTAGAGAGAGCATGCTCTGTTAAATGGGGTTAGAAATCAGACCGCACTGTGCTGAGGAGTGACTGAATCTTCGAAATTGGAGACAATGAATATAGACTGCTGCTATGGAGAGTTTGAATGACTTGGGGAGGAGAGAAATTGGATGGCAGTGGCGGTGAAATATAGTGAAGAGAGAGGTCAGTTTGTTTTTGTTTGTTGATTTACTTTTTTGGATAGAAGTTTGAAGAACGTGTATAGGTTGAAGGAAAAGGGCCAGCAAACAAGCAGAAGCTGAAGATAAAGGACAAAAAGGAAATAACTAATGGCAAAAGCCTCAGCATCAGTGATAGGGAATAAAATCAAATACAGGCTTTGCCGTGAATGGCAGGAAGGACTCCTGATCCTTTAACGTTGGAGGAAAGAAAGTAAGAGTGTTGATAGATTTAGCTATTTGATGCTGGAGGGAATTGCAAGGATGCGCAAGTAGTTTCCACACAATGACCTCAATTTTCTTGTTAAAAGAGCAGGTACACTGAGAGTGCAGAGGAGAGATTGTATGGCTTGAGTGGGGTGATAAACTTTTGAAATAGTGGCTGACCACAGTCAGAGTGAAAGGATTAGTGAACACGATTGCAGGGCTACCTCAGATTAGAAAACCATACATCTGCAGAGTGGTATAACTTGCTCCTGCAGCACTCATGTCCCCGGGTGTGAGAAAAGAGAAGATTTGCTACAGTTCAGATTCAAGGTCGCATGTATGGTGTGAGAAAAGACAGGCCATAGAAATGTACAGGGTAAGCTGCTGGTGTCCAAGCTAAATTCCAAGCAAGACGTGGAGACATGGAAAGATTCAAGTCTCATTGGATTCCAAGAAAAAGAAGTGAGAGGAAAAGGGTTTATTTCACTTGTAATCTAACATCACTCCTGATGTTAATTAATAACATTAACCTTATACTTTTACCTTAATTTTCCATTTCCCTAAATTTTCTCACTTATTTTATATTTGCTCATTATTTCGTAAGACGTGTTTTAGATACAAGGCCAGGTATAAGCAAATCAAAGGAAACTAAAAACATACAGAGGGTCAAACAGAGGTGAGTTTCACTCTAACTAGGGAGGCTGGAATTTGAAGTGTCTCAGATGGATTTTAATTGAGAACAAAATCTGTAGGTGGTTAGGAGGTTTTGTGGTTGATATGGAATGAACATTTATTGAGGTTGTGGAGGTTAGGGTTTGATCAGCGGTTCTCGTCTTGGAATAATTTTGTCCCAAGGGGACATTGCGCAATGACTGGAGACATTTTTGGTTTTCACAACTGGGGGATGAAATACTACTGGCATGTCAGTAGTGCCAGGGATGTTGCTAAATATCCTACAATGCACAGGACAGCCCTCACAACAAAGAATTATCTGATCAAAATGTCAATAGTGCTGAAGTTGAGAAATCTGGAATTAGATAAATTATTTATTAGAATGATGGAAGGATGAGAATGGTAGGAAATCATCTGGAGAACCAGTGAAAGGTGGAGAAGGAGAAACCACCCAGAGAATGAGCATGCCAGGTGATGTGAGATTCAAAGATGTACATTTGTAGGTAGTGGTTTGTGAGAGGATGGAAGAGTCATTGTTTGGAAAAATCCATGGGAAACTGGATTTGTGGTATAAATTTGCAAATGATTCCTGGGTTTAAGGTTTGTAAAGCAAATACAGAGAGGATTAAACCAAGGTAATTTAAGGGAAGCACATGCTATTTTCTACTTGCTTTTGAAAAGTCATATTTCAGTTACCCTTAAGCAAGAGTTTCTAGTTCTTTCCTTCAAAGTTTCCAGATGAAAGCAACAAAGGTTAACATTGGATTGGAAAGAATCTATCTCTGACATAATGACATTACATGAGAAGTCTTTGTTTTCCCTGTAACCTTCCACCAGCCTGTGCATCTCTCATTTTTTATTTCCTTTTGGTTTTCCCAAAACAGACAATACCAGTTGCCTCTTTTTGGTCAGCCTCATAGAGCTGACCATCTCTTTTTGTCTACAACACAACATGCAATAAATACTCTCTACTTTGGATTAATTAAGATAATTGTTTAGAGAACAATCGTGATCTTTACTTTGTAGTTTTTTCTATACTCTAATACTGGACATTTATTTCCTTTAGATGATATACTGTTTATAATACCTACCTTTTGGAAGATTGAAGGAGTTGCAACATTTAATAGGTTTTGAGACCTCCCCATCCACATTGTGTTTATTTGGATGGCTAGATATTCCTTTTATATAGACTTATTAACAATGAAAAAGAACTGATTTAATTACTTTTTTGCATATTAAATTGGCTAAACCTTTCAATTCTATCCAGTAAAGTCAAGAATGAATGACTTTTACGATACTGTCAATTTATGTGATGGGTTCTTCTATAGTTTAGATGCGTTGCAAAAAATGGGCAGGTTTATCTGAGCCATAAATACCTCCAGACTCCTGTGCTCAGCACTCAGCATTTCATAGAAAAATTCCAACCGGATTATCATCAGAAGAAACCTAATGACTCTTTTGTTGATGATTACAAATAGATTATATCTCCTAATAAATCAAATGTACAAAGGAAGAATATGTCCTTTAAAAAGATGTGTACTATGTGAATAAAGTGGTATTTAAACAATTCCATTCTGTTTTCAATCCCAATACTCACTGCTCTCCTAAAATGATGATAAGACATGATAACACAACAAAAAGAAAATTATATAGAACCTTCCAGCACCATGTATCATCTATATATATTGTCACAGAAACCCTTAACTACTTTAGGTTTATATTTAGTCAATTCAAAAAAAATATTTCCCCCATACACAGATGAATAGTTATAGTCTTTACCCCTTCAGCAAGTGAATGGACTAATCCATGTTCAACTGTATATTTCTTTATTGCAAACATTTTGACAATATTTCATGTACATGTGGTAAATGTATTATCATTTTTAAAAATATGTCTTTTCTTTTCAGTGAAATTGAGCAAAACACATACTAGTTATTTTATATACATTAACAACACTTACCTTAACAAATGATGATTTAGAAAACTTACTAGCAGGTGTTATATTTCATCACACTTGTTTTTAGTTGGCACTATGCAAGCAAAAGTGATATCTATCTCTTTTGTGTAAATTATGCAGTACTAAGTCATTAGATTTATTTAAAAATTCCTCCCTTGGGCCAGCCCCAGTGGCCTAGTGGTTAAGTTTGCTGTGCTCCACTTTGGTGGCCTGGGTTCAGTTTCCAGGCGCGGACCTACACACGCATCAGTGGCCATATTGTGATAGTGGCTCACATACAAAATAGAGGAAGATTGGCCACAGATGTTAGCTCAGTGTGAATCTTCCTCAGCAGAAAAAGAAAGAGGATGATTGGCAACAGATGCTAGCTCAGGGTGAATCTTTCTCAGCAAAAAAAAAAAAGAATTTCACCCCTCCTTATATTCTATATTCCCTTTCCTGGTTTCTTTTCTCTATACCACTCTCACCATCTAACATAATATATAATTAACTTTATTTTGTACTGCTTATATATTTCCACCTTCTAGAATGTAATTTTCACTAGGGGTGCAAGGATATCGGTGTATTTATTCACTGCTGTTGCCCACATGCACATAGTAGGCATTTGATAAATATTTGTTGAATGATTGTGGTTGTTATATAAATTCATTTAACCACTTGTCTAATGGCATAATTAAGGAAGGAGTGTCTTCACTGGCTTTTCAAAAAAGAAGTTTACTATTTTTAACTACTTGACTTCCTTTAACTTCTTAAGATATCACCTTTTTAAAAGCTTTTCGTGGGAAGCACGGTGCTGTGCCATTCCATTTCTCTTGACTCCCACTCCATTGCAAATCTCTTTCCTTATCCAGCTACTATTTGCAAATAGATCCCTTAGGGGTTTTTAGCATTCAATTCCTTTCAAACTACATGTCTTTCTAGGTCATTGGGGGAAATGATTTAATTCTCTGGTGAGCTTAATAAATGTACTGGATGCACTGGAATAAAAAAAAAGACAAGTAGGCAATGCTCACTTCTGTTCTTTCCATAGGTATTTGCATAACTATTTTCTACAACATTAAATTTGCAGTTGTGGCAAAAAACAGACTTTTCTTTTTTAGAATCTCATATTACTTACTTGTACTTGAAGAGCTACTTCAATAAAAGGTCAGTTGGGTATGGGTTATAATGGAGCCACACTTCCATTGGTATAAACTCTCAGTGTTCTAAGCTAATAAAAGCCATCTTGTGAAAATATGAATAATCCTCAAATAATTCCCATTGCACTTTAGAATTCATTACATGAATTTAAATCTAGTTTGTCATTTTAATTATGTGTTGTTTGCATTAATGATAAAATTAATTTCTGAGTAACATATTGGTTAGGCAATTCTTGAGAACAGGAACCATATCTTACTCATTTTGAAACAACTAAGACACTTAGCCCATTGCCTTGTATATAATAAGTTCTAAACAAATTTTGAATGAATATATCCTGGGATGAGTGAGGAAAAGATGTAGGTATTGAAGACAAGCCTGACCAAGGCAATCAAAATGAAAGATCGTTAATACTGTTTCATTTAAAATTGTGAATATTTGATATTGAGTCCCACGATATAAAGAAGTCAGAAATCATCCACTTTCTCAAACTATCCCATTAGAATGAACTCTTTTAACCTAGATTACAATTCAAACTTCAAAATGAATATTTTATATTAGTTTATTGTTATAATAAGCTGTTTAATAAACATAGGTTTATATTGCTTTTCTTCTCCAGACTTATGACTCTAAACAACTTAGAAAAGGTCCTCAAATATCCTTTTGCTCATTTATATTAATTGTCATTTTAATGGGATTCAAAGAATTTTAGGATTGCTAATCAGCTATCCTTCTAAATTATGTATGTTTATTTGTGTATGTTGTAGCCAAAGATACAAAAGAAATAAAAAATTTGCTGAATACGTACAGATTCCTTAACAAATCAGAAATAAAATTTTATAGGGATGCCTAATATTTATTTATTTTTATGTTAACAGTTCTACCCTTTAGAAAAGTGAAGCAAATTTTAATAACCAGTGGTTCTCTACTAAAACAATATTTTCTTTTCACCATCCCCAATTGGACTAAATAATACATTTCTGGCATAAGTGAATTTTTAAAAATCTTGAAGACATCTTGTTAAAAATATGTGTTTTAAGTCAAAACATTTTTCGTTATTATCCAATTACATGTTAGCAATAACAACTTGGAACAGTTACACAATTATATCTCAGATCTGTAAAAACATGAAAATAATAATGTATGAACTGCTAACCTTGAGATTTCATGAACTCCAGTATCTTCCTGAAGACTCTATGCCTCTGAAAACATCTTTTCAGTCTGTTGATATCTCTTTATTTTTTCCTTAAAAAGAAAATATGTTTCAATATGTTACGTAAGGTTATATTTTCAAAGAGTAAAACTAACTACAAAATGTAAATATAATGTGACACAGAGGAAAACCAATAGGAATCTTGGAATATAAATAAGACATTAAATATAGAATTGAATGATTATACTGTATATAATTTAGTGTAGAAAGAATATCCATTCTAGAAGAATGTAGCAAATTTCTAATTATTCATACACACTTTTATTCATTTATTTACCTGTTATTAATCAATAAATATTACTATGGACAAGAAGTTAAAGGCATTCCATCTTGTTAGTCAGCATTAACTATTTAAATAGCTATTTATTAACTTTCTATTTAAATAACTTTCTAGTTTCCAGGAGATTCCTACATTCAAGACACACAAAAATCCAGGAAAATCAACCAAAATGTTGCAGCTAGATAGTTTGTGAAAATCACAATGAATATTTACTATGTTTTTTGATTTGCTTAAAGGAAACTATTTAATTCTAGAATTAACTCCAACATTTATATATACACTCAGGTTTTAAGATAACTTATGCTCTAAGAAGATAATTTAAACAAAACATTCCTTAAAATAACATGCTTTAAGAAAAATCTTGTTTTTAAAATTATAACACCATAATTCAAAATGATTAGTGCAATAATTTAAAGAGGTAGTAATTACATGGCAGTAATTACATGCTTTTATTTTCTCAGACTAAAATGTTTATAATCATTTTTTCTAAAGAATTAATGAACTTTCCATGCTAACATGTTAAGGTAAATCATTATATCCACATACAAATGTAAAACTTTCCTAAAATACGACGTTCAGAAACTTGCGAAGTGTGGTTCATTTATTGTGTTTCCACAAGAGCTAGAAATGAACTATCACTGATTGTAGCCAACAATAGCTAGAGTAGAAATACTAAAAATGGGTTACTTGAATGAAGAAATAGCCTGAACAAGCAGTTTATGCTGATGTTGTTCAAATAAGCTTAAAAAATCAAAAATCTTTAAGAAAAAAATTGTCTCAAGGAAGACTGTATCTCCCGGAGCCTCCTTCTCCCTTTAAACTTTGTGTGTCTACATGGATATGCATGGATACGTGGATTTAGAACACACTAGACTATCTGTGGTACTCAGAACAGTAGCACAGTGTTATCAAACCGTGGTTAGAATTATAGAGCTAACAGAGGTTACTGAGTCCAGTTTGGTTTTGAGGAAGCCCAGATTCAGCAGAAGAACTTGAAATTTTAGAAAGATTGATTCAAAATTTATTTGTAAGTATAATTTCAAATATCTTAAAACTCTGTTGAGAACATTGTACATGCAAGTGATGACATACTAAAGGCCACTGAAGCCATAACTTGCAACACCTGTTGCACACACTTTGAGGAATATTTCAGAATATAACTTTTTCTGTCTTCTCTATTAATGATACATATCTTGAGATTGCAAGTTAAGCAATTAAAAACCAACAAGCAAGCATGCTAACATATATCTGCCTGTTTGTAAAGTGCCCACTGAATACAGACTTTAAAAAATTATTTGCAATTAAAGCAAAATACTAAAACATAAATTAGATGCTGAGTTGAATATGTCTATAAATGTCATTCATAATCTCAACTCAAATTTTCTTGTTAATGAAAATGAATTCCATATTATTTAAATGTCATTTTTCCTACTGAGGTATCATTTAAGATTTTATCCTAAAAACGAAATAAGTTTTTGCTGCTAAAAAGAGTGGGGAAACTGCTATCTAGTTCAGTCTCTTTATTTTACAGATAAGAAAACTGACTACTATTCATTTGTGACACGTAGCTAAATCTAAAGGAAAAAATTAAGTATTTTTTACTATCAATTGTTAAAATTAAAAACATAATTGTATTTTTAGATATTTAGTCTAAATGTCTAAAAGTAGTCTATTGAGAAAAGCAAAAGTATTGAGAAATCTAGTGATCTAAATTTACATACTTGTAATTAACCCTTAATTTAGACACAGGCCAAGGGACCCTTGGCGATGAAAGGAACTCAGTCGCTGACCTGTTTGAAGGTAAAGGATATAAAAATACATTTGATGGTCAGGATTGACCCTAACAGAGGCCATTCGAGCTCCTGGGGGGCAGTCCATCAAAAAGGAACAAGAATTCTGGAAGAAGAATTAATAGTCAATGCAATATTCAATGCAAAGTTCCAAGTATTGGGGATCTCAGGATCAGTGTCAGTTCTGGACACAATGTGCAGAAGTCAATGCTGGAGACCATTCCAACTCAGCACCTTGGTTCTGTGGATGTGACCTGGGCACATTGGCTGTGTACGACTGTGTAAGGAAGTGTGTGTTCACACATGTGAGAGAGAGAATTGAAAGAGTTGTGGTGCTAAGATCTATAAATCAATAGTATTCAGTCAGAGACCCAGGCAACTTTGTAGAGGAATAATCCCTAGATAACATACCTCAGGAAGATCTAGGGGCTGCTATTCTTCCTTTGCAAGCCCTCTGTGCACATCAGTAATGATCTACAGAAGATCAGTGAGAATTGCCATTTTCCTGGAATCCTGTGTCTATGACGTGATCACGACCTGAGTTGGATATCCTCAGCATAGCCTGTTATACCACTACTTGAGTGGGATCCTGGTCCTATGGGTGGCCTGAGCAGTGACAAATGACATCTGCAACTGATTTGTGGATAAATATAACCATTCCAGGTACCACAAAAAATATTCAAGGAGGTGATATTTATAGAGACGTGGAACAAGTATACTAATGTAAATGTAACGTCATTTGTCCTCATTTGTTGTGCTCATCTAAAGAACTCCGGTTTCTGATTATGAGTTCTATGAAAAATAAAATTGACATAGGCCTTTATTATCATTTAGAAATGTGCACCTAAATGTTCAGTGCACTTATGGTTCATATCTGGTCTTTTCTAATAACCAGGATTCAACTGAGAAATTCGCCGAGAACCAGATTTTTACTTTTAGAAATTCCTGCAATATTGCAGCACTAGAGGGAAAGGTGAGCACCACCTCTCCTTGTTTCGGGCTCCTTGGCTGCCTGGTTGCCCATGGACATTACTGTAAATCATCCTACAAATCCCAGCAGCCATTCAGAGTGCCAAGGGTCAAGGACCTCTCCCATATCTGTCAACATTTTCTCTAAAGGGCACCTTTAGTAGGTCAGTGAAGCACAAAGTTCTTGTTGGCATATTTTAATCAATAGCCATGCTAGACTTCATTGAGGTCACTGACGATAACCTCTCAGTGGTAGCCTTGACTGAGCTGTAAGATCAGCTTGTGATATTTTTAATGGATGATTGAATGATTAGCTATAAGGAAATATAACTTGTTTAAATATTTTTATCTTGTTCCTGTCTTTAAAAAAAATCTTTCTTGCAAATGCTGGAGTTTTGAGAATATACCTATTCCTCCCAGAAACACAGAATTTGAGACCCCCAAGCTGATCACTTCTGCAGGCCTGGAAGCCTGGCTCATATCACAGTTTCAGTATGTCAAAAGGAAATATCAGTCTAGGAACACAAGTAAAGAAACATGAATTTGCTGTTTAGTGTTTCTAAGGTGAGGATAAAACTTGTAAGTTCAGTGCAATAGTTTAATTGCATTTGCAACTGCATCTCAAAATACAGTATTGCATAATTAATATGCCTGCAACCAGCAAAAGCATCATTATCTCTAAAGGACAGCTTCCTGACAGAAGCAAACGGCCAAGGGCAAGGGAATCTAGCAGGAAAGACCAATCTGCCATGTAAAGTTTGACCCTATTATTTTTAAGAGAATAAAACCCCACTGACAGTCATGTTGATTCTATTTAGAATTATTTCTTAAGTAACAAAACCACAATTTTGTACCTTCACACACATGCTGAAATGCAGTTATCAAAATGTATGGAGCCTTTAATCCACTCATTTACCAAACAACAAAAAATGAATTCCATTTTTTCATAACATGTGTTGAACTAAAATAAAGCAGCATCACATGACCAAGAAAGTTTCTAAAATGATGATAGCACTTAGTCATTCTATTTCAGTAAAGTGGACAAGAGTTATCAAAACAAATTAAATCAGTCCTAGTTAGGCTATTTATATATCAGGTAGTCAACATGAGATTCTTCCACTCAATCAGCTGTGCTTGAAAGTGTGCAAACAATTCTCTAAAATTGTTCAGAAAGATCTCTATTTAAAGGCATGGGAAAAGACATAACTACAATTACTGGGAATTTGCAAGAATTATAAGAGACTGTAGGTGGAAATTCAGGTAAAAATTTAAAAACCTAAGAAGTAGATAGTTTCCCAGAACTGTAAATTAGCCAGACTGGCCCAAGAAAAGGTGTCAACTTGACTAGACAGACAATCATGAAAGGAATTGAAAAGGTATTTCAAGTTCTACCATCGCAACGGCAAATAGGATCAGCAGGGTATAAGGAAGCCCTAAAGAACCTGTACAATAAAATTCTCCTAATTGTTTAGATCATACATTTCACCAATAGAAATGCTTCTGGACCTCTACACATTTTTCACTCACCCCACTCAAGTTCACACACATAGTCATGAAAAACAAGGAAAGACTGAGAAACTATCAAAGATAGGAGGAAACTAAGGAGACATGACCACTAAATTCAATATGGTATCCTTGAGTAGATCTTAGAATAGAAAAAGGACATCTGTGGATAAATTGTGAAATCTGGAAAGAGTCTGTAGTTTGGTTCATAGTACTGTACCAATGTTAAATTCTTAGTTTGGACAAGTGCACCATGGTTATGTAAGATGTTAACATTGGAAGAAGCTGAGCAAAGGATTTATGGAAACTAACTCTGTGCTATTTTTGCAACTTTCCCATAAATCTAAAATTATTCCAAAATAAAAAGGTTAGCTTAAAAAGCTTAGGAATTATTCATGTTTCTTTCTTTCTCTTGTACCCCATATCCAAACAATCAGCATCTCCTGTCAGCTCTACTTTTAAGATGTATCCTGAATCTGACCACTGCTCACAAGTCCCCTCATCTCTCACTTCCGCTCCCGGACAACAACCTCCCCCGTCTCTGCCTTCTCCATTGACGCCCCCTTGCCTATTAACACAAGTGTCAAGCTCTTTGCTGACATCTTACATTTGGTCTTCTTTCCCTCTAGAAGCCTCCTCTCACTCCAGATAGTGCATGGCCCACTCCCTCACTTCATCAAGACTCTATCAAAATAGCATCTCCTTGGAGAGGTCTTTTATGACCATCTTATTTAAAACAGCCACCCCTATTCCTATTCCCTAACCCTGCTTTATTTTTCTTCATGGTACATTTGTGACATCATCATATTATTCCTTTATTTGTTTATTATCCTTCTTGACTACTAATGTAAACATCATGAGGGCAGGGACCTTATCTTGTTAAGTGAGTAAATAAACACATATTGCTTGAGACTTATGAGGAAAAGAATAATTGTATCCAAAGCTGGTAGAAGTATGTGCTTTGCTGCCTTTTTGAAAAAGCAATATGCCAATATCTAAGTCGATGTTGCTAGTCTTAGGAATCTATCCCATAAAAAGTAAAGCACCAGTATGTAAGGACATTTTCAAAAGAACATGTATTACAGGCTTGCTCATAGTAACATAAAAACTAAGCGGAAAAAAATGAACACGTATAGGGGAATGATTGACTACAATGTGATTATATTCATCCCTTGGAATATTTTGTAGCCATTAAAAAGAATATAATAGAGCTATAACAAATAACTTGGGGAATTTCCATAAGGTATTGTTCAATGGAAAAAATTAAGATGAAGAAAAATGTGTATAATATGATCCACTCTTGACAAAAACTTTTTGTGAGAACATGTATATATGTTTATCTATGATTATATGATATTGAAAAAAAAATGAAAGGCTATAAACAAGCTCAACAAGAGTGACCTCCAGGAGCAGAGTTGTGGATGAAAGGCAAAGGGGAAGAAGAGAGAAAAGTGAACTAAAATAAAAAGAAAGAATAAAAAAGGGAGGAGGGAGAGAGAAAGAGAGAGGAAGAGGGAAGGAAGGAAGGAAGGAATTAAATTCTGTGATATATTTATCACTTCACATAAAAATTCATGTGTGTCTGCATCAAAGAGAATTACTCAGGGAAATCAATTTTGCAGCACTGAATGAATGGTTTTTGGACATTGGACCCACCACTTTTTCAAGCAGAAACCAACTTTTAAATACAAAATTGATTGCAGGTCTCCTTAATCTCATAGAGAAAACAGAGAATTGCTGCTAGAATTGATCACATTCCCAGGAAATGCATAAATTCTTACAGATGGTCCCAGGAACACAGCTAAATTGCAGACTATGTTAGTCAGTGTACTTTCATGCTCAGCCGTAGAAAATAGAAATCAAACTCAAAAAAAGAAAAAGCAATACCCACTGACAGGAATAAAAGATCTTTATAGCACTGGTTCACTCAACTTTTAGTTAACGAAGCAGCCTATGGTATCTACCTTAATTGTTACGATGGCCATTTTCCCTCGTGGAAACCATGGAGCTACTGTCCTTCAGTGTAGGAACTCCAGAATAAAGTCTTGTATGGTTGCTGGGCCGCCCTGACAACTTTCATTCTCTTAAAAAAACGAGGAACAAATCACAGACTTTCTATTATTTAAGAATATGTCCTTATCTTCTCTGCCACAAAAGATGTAAGGAGCCTCACAAATATTTCCCTGTAGAGAGTGCCCGGCAACTAGTAAGTATTTAATAAATGTTTATGTACTGTCTCTACATTTCAGAAACATCACATGTTGTGGCAGACAGAAATGAAGTATATATAATCGTGTAACTAATCTAGCCCCAAACTGGTCTGCTTGCGGTAGCAAGGAGTACACTGTGCCCATGTCAAGTATAAAGTGTGGATAAAGGAAGGAGGAACCCATTCTGGACATTATAGAAGGGAATTTTATTACAGAAGTCTATGTATAGATAGACTTCATGATAGATGACTTTATAATAAAGTGATTTTACTACAAGGTAAATACTGAATGAACCCTGAGGAAAATTTTTAAAAATTTGAGTAGAGAAATGCAGATTCAATGTAGCTCAAGAGAGAAATATTAGTGGCATGATAATGTAATGAAAAGTACTTAGGCTCTGCTGTAACAAAAAAACAAAAGTTAACATCTTTCTGATGTTTTTTCTCTCTTACCTCTGTGACTTTGGGCAAATTATACTTAACATGTTTCTTCATCTGTTAAATGGGCACATGAACTCCAATTTTCTGTTTTGTAGGGAAGATAAGCAAGGTATTTACAATAAAATGTGCCTCATAGCAGATCTTTAATATATTAATTTTCTTCACTAACCAGAAAAAAAAGGACACAATATGATAGGTTATTCATAAATTTATAAAGCAAGTGACATGAGATATTTCCACTATTCATTTATGAAGAATTTATTTGTATGGTGCTGTTTACAAAACAGTATTTAATTTAGACCTTCATGTTTATGAACTAAGGGATCAAAAAGAATCACTAATATGCTAACCATTATTATTGGTGGCCCAACATGTTTTTCTTCCTCCCATTTTTTTCTGGTAACATACTCTGCATCTCCCTTATTATCACAAGAATGGGTCAATGAATGAGATCTAGCCAACCAGAGGTCCTCATCCCTTGGCCACAGTGATTGGTTCAGTGAAAGGCATGTGACCCACATTAGGGTTATTAGTCAGGGTCCAGTTCAAAAAACAGTCAATGCTAGGTGGTCCAATGGAAGCAATTTTATATGGTGAACTAGTTATAAATGTTTTGTAAGAGCTGAGATGCCAAACAAAACAGAAAACAAAGGAAATCAGAGATTAGCAACAATAGGAAGATGCTGACACCCCTCCAGCTGGAGGCACAAAGGAAGGAGTGATGTCACCAGAGCTCAAGACCTTGTGTTGCCTGATGGGAGCTGGATCTGTGGGGAGGCTACTGCATGGAGGCCGGCATCACAAAAGCAGTGCCATTATAGCAAGGGCTGGAACCATGGAAGAGATACAGTGGCCACTGGAAATACCATCAGAGGCATGGATGAGTGGGTGGGAATACTCTGGTTTATCTCATCATCCTGCCTACCATTGCCCCATTAGTGCCTCTTATTTGCTGAATCCATCTGTAGGTCAGTAGGCAAGGCACTCAGGAAATGAAATTTTCAGAGGAAGGGCAGAGACTGGATCTGAGCACAAATGGCCACATAGTTGACACACTAAGACAATCCTCATGAAGATACTTGATATTTCACCATCTAAACTGTTGGAGCCAGGAGTGGAAGAGACTACTCTTTGCCTTCGAGAACACAGTGTGTGTCTATATGCAGGCAGATGTCTTCTACAGATCAAGTAAACCCATAATCCCATAGGCAGTAGGAGAAAATGAAACCCTCCCATAGTGAGAAGAGAGCCAAGTCACGGGGGCCGGGAGAGCACTGAGGTTGTCATTTGAGCCCCAGATTCATTTTTGCCTGATCTGACCTCACCCCTATCATTCTCAGTTACACACATTAAGATATCTCTTTTGTCGTTTAAGCTAGATTGTATAGCGCTTTTTTTCACTTGCAATTACAAGTCTTGACTACTATAACCATGACTGTTAACTGAAGATTAAAGAGGTGCAAGGACAAGTGCCAAGTATTACCAGTAAAATAAATGAAATTAAAGAATGGATATAGTAACATATTATGAGTAAGAGAAATAAAGTGAATGTGACTATGTCTTGGTTGACAATAATACTGAATGATTTTTCTCTCTCTTTTATCTTAAACAGGGAATTTAAATACAAAAAAAAAGAAGAAATCTAAAAAGGTAAATTTCTCCCAGCCTTTTAAGATAGAGTAGCCAGCCGATTTCTTTGATTCCTGCCTGGTAATCAGACTACAAAAAGAATGCAGATCAATGCCAGATGGAGGGTATCAAAACAGAAATGGGTCACAAAGAAACAAAAATGTATTTAAAGTTAATCTGCAGCTACAATACGTAGGATGACAGACAGAGCAGTTTTGTCCTCTTTTATCCTACCTCTGCAATTGAAGAGAGATTTTTTTTAATAAAGTAAGTGGATGATTTATCCTTTAACTCATTTGCAATAAAGGTAAAGGAGGCCCAATCAACCACTGAATCTATTTATTTGAAATCAGCATTAATGTTTCTAGCTTTTCCTTCTTTCACATCAAATGATATCTATATTTCATCTTTTTACTACTCTCCAATTAAGTGGGAAATAGAAAACAATGGGTTTTGCATTTAGGATAGAAATTCTTGGAATCCTAAAGGTGCTTACCAGTTTTTTAAACCAGAGTTAATTTTTCTCCATTCTACCCAATGTACCAGTTGAAAATGATATTTCTCAGCATGTTTCATGTCTATTAGTCTGGACTCCTTATCTAGCGTGTATGTTCCCTGGGACACGGGCGTGCTGTTACTCTGCCTGTACTTTGTGATGCATCTTCAGTGTAGTCTTCAACACACAGGGTGCTCCACCAATTCTCTAAGGATAGAATCTTAATAGACTTGATATATGTGAAGAATTTATATCCCTTCAGTCATGGGAGGTGCTGAGAGCAGTTTCAGCATTTAACAAATCTAATTTTAGTGGCAATCAGCGTAGATGTGTTAAACTTGACCAGATTCTCAATCTCTGTCACTTCCAGTAGTATTTTGTTTTATTCTAACTAGTACTAATGTAGATGAGGACATTAAATACAAGAACCATTTGTATTTAATGCATAAAGTTTTTTAAAAATTAAGGATTTTGAAAACATTTACAATATCTGTTCCATGGCATGGAAACAGAATGGTTATTTTTATTTTCTTGTGGATTTTACATCACATACCACAAAGTAGTGTTAACCATTCTGTCTCTGGAGGTTGAGCAGGTTTTGATTCCAGCTCCAGCATTTACATGCTGTGTGAATTTAGGCACCTGACTTATCTTTTCTGCTTCTCATTTTCCTCAACTGGAACATGGGAATAATCCCAGCAAGACCACCACCCTCACTCACCTCGTAGGTTGTCCTGGGAGGATTAAATGAGATAATGCTTCAAAAGCATTCAAAATTAAAATGAAGGACCAAACCTGCAAGGACTATTGGTAGTGCTTTTTTGCACCATTCTCTTCTCATTATCATTTGTGCGTGTGTGTGAATTTGAAATGTATTTTGAAACATATTTTATTTTATTTTTGGTAGCATTTGATCAAGATCTCCCCATTTCCTGCACCCTCCAGCCTCTGGTAACCATCCATCTACTCTGTTTCTATGAGTTTCTTTTCTTTTTTTGGTTAGATTTCACTTATAAGTGAAATCATATAGTATTTGTCTTTCTTTGTCTGACTTATCTCACTTAGCATAATGCCCTCAAGTTCCATCCATGTTGTGGCAAATGGCAGATTTCCTTTTTATTAAGGCTGAATAATATTACATTATGTATATATACCACTTTATCCATTCATCCACTGATGGACACTTAGGTTGTTTCCATGCCTTACCTATCATAAACAATGCTGCAATAAACATAGGGGTGCAGATATCTCTTTGAGATAGTGGTTTCGTTTCCTTTGGATACTTACTCAGAAGTGGGATTGCTGGATGTTATGGTAATTCTATTTTTAATTTTTTGAGGAAGTTCCATACTGTTTTTGATAGTGGCAGCACCAATTTACAGTCCCACCAACAGTGCACAAGGTTTCCCTTTTCTCCACATCCTCGCTAGCATTTATCTCTTGTTTTTTTAATAATAGCCATACTAACAAGTGAGGTGATGTCTCATTATTTTGATTTGCACTTCCTCAATGGTTAGTGATGTTGAGCACCTTTTCATGTACTTGGCCATCTGTGTATCCTTTTTGGAAAAATTCTGTTCATGTCCTTTGCCCATTTTTTTAATTGGATTGTCTGTTATTAAGCTGTGCAAGTCCCTTATATATTTTGGATATTAACATCTTATCAAATATATGGTTTGCAAATATTTTCTCCATTCGGTAAGTTGCCTCTTCATTTTGTTGATTGTTTCATTTGCTGGGCAGAAACTTCTCAGTTTGACTAGTCCCACTTGTTACTTTTTGCTTTTGTTGTTTATGCTTTTAATGTAACATCCAAAAACTCATTGCCAAGACTGATGTCAAGGAGTTTTTCTCCTTTGTTTTCCTCTAGGAGTTGTACAGTTTCTGGTCTTACGTTTGAATTCTTAATCCATTTCAAGTTAATTTTTGTGAATGGTGTAAGATAGGGGTCCAGTTTCATTCTTTTGTATGTGAATATCCAGTTCTTCCAACACCACTTATTGAAGAGACTATCCTTTCTCCACTGAATATTTTTGGCTCCCTTGTAAAATATTAGTTGACCATACACACATTGGTTTATTTTGGGGGTCTCCATTCTGTTCCACTGATTTACGTGTTCGTTTTTATGCCAATACCATATTGTTTTAATTACTATAGCTTTGTAATATAGTTTGAAATCAGGAGGAGTAATGCCTCCAGCTTTGTTCTTTCTCAGTGAAACGTATTTTTAAACGGATTTTAAAACAACCTTGAGGGCCAGCCCTGGTGGCCAAGTGATTAAGTTCAGCACACTCCACTTCGGTGGCCCAGGTTCAGTTCCTGGGTGTGGACCTATACCACTCATCTGTCAGTGACCATGCTGTGGTGGCAATTCACATACAAAAACAAAAAGAGGAAGATTGGCAGCAGATGCTAGCCCAGGGCAAATCTTTCTCAGCAAAATAAAATAATAAACAAATAACTTTGAACATTTGTAAGCATCCCGTAATGCACACACATTGCCAAACTAAACTAAATCCTCATGTGAGATTAAAGAAATTAGTTCATGAGTCAAAGGCAATAATAGTTTTATATTAGTGAAAATATTTTTCAGTTTATCATATTGACAGGTTGAAGAAAAAAGGATTATCTTGATATATACTATGAGGAATTTGATATAACTTTATATTCATTATTAATTAAAAACTCTTAATAGAAGGATACCCCCTAATGTAGGATAAAGGCTATCCTGTGTCCAAGTTACAGGTGAAACCCTGGAAGCATTTCCATTTAAAGAAAAAAAGCCTATGCCTTTCCTAGTACCAAAAATAATGTTAGAACATACATTAAAAATCCTCATTCATAATAGACAGAAAAATATTTTTAAAACTTAAGGACTCAACAAGGAAAATGCACTGCAGGAAGAAAAGCACAAAACTCTACTGTGGCTAAAATAACAGTTAAATATGGAAAGATATCTGGCATTCCTGGAATGGAAAGGCAATATCGTAAAGATGTCAATCTGCCTTGTGGCCCAAATTAACCTATAAATTTAACGTAATTCCAACAGCATAGCAGTGGTTTGTTTGGTAACTTTACACTATTCTTCTAAAATTCAGATAATAATCATGTGAGAGCAACTTACAATCTTTAAAGAGTATGGTAGTGTTTTGTGTTTCTGTTCATAGTAATGGGTTAGGAAAAACTGGGAACTCCTATGTGAGATAATAAAACTTACTAGAGTCATAATATAACACTATTTTTGGTTTAGGAATAACCATCCAAATCACGAAAAAGAAAGGAAACCACAGACACTGATCCTATTATATGTAAGAATTTAGTTCAAGATAAGAACAGAATTTGATATCAATAGGAAACATTATATTATTCAACATATTATTTTAGGAAAATTATCTTCCTATTTCACACAATATGCCAACATAATTTTCAAATGGTCTAAAGACTTAAATATATAATAAAAATTCATGAAAGTTCTAAAAGAGATTATTTGTGTGCAATTAATCTTGGGAGCAGAGAAGTTCTGCCTAAGCATTTCCTAAAGGCCAAATTCATGATATATTTGACTGCATAAACATATTTCTATGAAAAACATAAACACAGTTAAAAGACAAATGATAAAATTGAAATATATTATTGCATATGTGTTAATCAAATAATCCTTAATATTATAAAACAATAAAAGAGAAAATCATAATAACCATAATAACCAAAATAGACAATTCACACACACACACAAAGGCAAATAAATAAACACATAAATAATTATGCTTCCTAGTATTCAGAGAAATTTAAGTTAAAACACCAATGAAATATCAGTTTTTATCTACCAAATTGGCCAAGGCATATATGTATGGATGTACATAATACATATTCACACACACACATACACACACACACACACACACACACACACACAGAAAGAGAGACAGAGAGAATACCTAGTTAGTGTGGCCAAGATATTGGGGAAATAGGCCCTCAATTAATAGAAGTGGGCATATAAATCGGTAAAGCTTTCTGGAAGGCAACTAAAACGATACCCTTTGAACTATGATTTCCATCTTTAGGAATTTATTCTAAGATTTATCTATAAGCATGTCATAATATCAGTAATTATATTACTGAAAATTCTAGAAAACTATTATAATGAATGAACACAATAAGTCTTGTTAGGTTGAAATATATGAAAAGAAATTGAGAAAATATATAGATATTGTGAAATATACAGAGAACAAAAATTACCCATAATTCTACTAGACAGAGAAAACTTCTCTTAAGGTTTCCCATATTTCTATAGAAAATATGTGTTTCTCTTTTTACTTCTGAATTTTATTACATTCATATCTCATACATAAGATTTTACAAATGGGATGAAACTAACACAATTTTGCAAACTTCGTGATTAATGTGAACACATTTTTATGTCAATAGATACATTTGTTCAAATGTTTTTATTGGCCACATAGTAATCCATTGTGCAGTCTTCCATAGATTAGTTAACCAATTGCATAGCATACAGGTTCTATACAATTTTTCACCATAAGAAAAAATTCTGCAAAAATCATTTTTAAAGCTAAAATTTTTTATAGATTCAGCTTTTAAAGTAATAAATAAATGTTAAATATGTTGATTCAAAATATTTCAATGTTCTAATCTTAGAATATTGAATTCAGACTTACAAATTAAAGGTCGGTAAAACTACATAGGGAGTTTGGAGAGTGATTTCATTTATACTGGCAATATGGTATGCATAAATTAGAAACTTCATAAACATCTGATATTAAAACATGTTTTTCTTGGATCTGTACCTGTTGAAGGAGACCCTAATTATATCCAACAATCTTAATTAATTTCTATACAATTAGCCTATTTCAGTTCATTCACATCATGTTTAAGATGACAGATCATTTGATCAATTAAGTCATGCCCTTTTAGAAAAGTCATGAACATGCCAATCAAAAATAAACTTATTTAGGACCTAACACTATGAGAATCAAATGAAATAATTTGTTTAAAGCATCTGGCACAATGCCTGGCAAATAATAAAATATTCAATAAAGCTTGCTATTATGATTATCACCATTAAGCAATGTGAGGGAAATATAGGACATAGTCCTTGCCATCAAGGAGCTTAAAAGAATTGCAATCATAAATTTCAACCATTTCTATATTCTAGCTGTAAAGCTAGTGAATGCTAAAAAAGTAAGAGCTATTCTGTTGAAAACAACAATATTTATTTAGGCTGTTTATCCTTTTTGGATTCCACTCATTTTTAAAGTTTTCATCAAAACACTTGTTTATCTCATATTGAGAGGAATTTAATATATATATGCTTCTTTATTAGTGTCCACAAATTAACCTAGTCAAATTTACCCTCTAGGTTTTCTTTTTCAGTCTCTCTAGCTTTATGCATATTTTTTAAAAAATCTAGGCCAAATGTATGATATATATGTAGCCATGATCTTAGCAAAGCATTTAATTTTAGTACTGATTAACAACTACTGTAATTGCCAATCTAATCATCAACTCTTTGGGTAAGTAAAAAGTTCTTAAAATGTGTGTGTGTGTATATCTGAAAATGTATATATATCTGAAACATGTACCACTTTCTCCAAGCCAAATGATGGTTGTCATAGAAACAGCAAACAGCAGAAGTCAGATCTAACATAACAAGAAAATAATGGACATCTTTGGGGAAATCATGCAATAGAACAGGCTATGTTAGAAAAATTAACTATATTTAAAATTAATAGTCATTATTTCTTCCAAACCAAGTTCCTCAAAGATGGAATTAAATATCCCAAACTCTGGCATTGTTAAAGTATATACATTTTTTAAAAAGTAGAAGTTGTAGGCATTAGAGCAAATTTTAAGTGAACTATATTAAGTATTCTTTTACTGTGAATATTTAAAAGTAATTTTATTAGTATAAAGTTAAATATGTGCATTTTCATCTTACAGTATATCCACTAACATCATCATACAATAGTGGTATAAAAATACACAAGGCTGCATGCATTTCAGGTCTCTACAATGTCACAGTCATTAGAACCCACTATTGTATTTCAGTCAGAAATATTGAGTGCTTTTACCAATCTGTCTACCAATCTTCACCAGCTTTCACAGTGCTTTGGAAATTGTTTTAATTGTGTTTTAGGGGTCTTTTTTTTGGTCGTGTTAATTAAGACCACTGCAGATATCCCTTAAGGATCTTAAAGTGATTTAATAGTTCCTTATATAAATCAAGTTTCCTACATTTCATTCAAATTCCTAGAATTTTAAATTACATAAATCAATCTTTATTACTGCTCCATTATTATAATCTTTGTGAGATAAGAGAAAAGAAATGAAACAAATTGAGTATCCATTTCAATTGTAACTCACTACAAATACTTTCCTACTTAAAAATTAAATACCACTAAAAGGAAATGCTTTTCTAGTTTTTATGTGTTGGCTTTTGGTTGAAAATCAAATATTTATCTTTTATTATATTTATTATAAATGCTCTTTCTTCATTACATTTAAAAACTGTACTTTTAACCTTAATCAGACTCTCAAAGGAATTCAGTAAATTTGAGACATTTAACTATTCTAGTTCGTGCCAGATCATGTAGCCGAACATATAAAACATATGGTACAATTCTGTGGCTCTAAAACATTCCCAGTTTATCCCCAAATTCCTCAGACAAAAAAGTAACATTTTCAGAGTGCAAACATGTACTTTCCAGAGTGAAATGGTTAAATATTGCAGCCAATTCAGAAATAGCACCAAATGGCTCTTTTTTTTTTTAGCAGGAGTAGGTTTAATTCTTTGTTGCATTCACATGCACACAAATATACTTCCCTCAAGCTGTCAGAAAGCATCAGACTGCCTGATCTGCATGATGAATTTTAAAATCTTTTGAGAAACACAAGGACATTTGCTTCAGGCACTATAATTTCATCGTTATCATCATAAACAAGTATAAGGCCAGTCAACCTCTGGTATTCAAACTAAAGCCAAAAGATTATGGTAGTTTGAAAATGGTTAGTAGAATTTTAATCACCTAAATTCATTTGAATCCATTTTTCAAGTCCCGATATTTTGTAGTTGGGCAATCATCTGTTTATTGCCTGTGACCACTCCTAGGTGACCCCAAAATAAGGATGTGATTCTTATCAAGAGATTGACAAAATGCAAATACTCTAAGAAATATTTGTAAACAAATTACACTGTCAGATGAAAATATTCTGATCACTAATGTGAAGATGGTGTCTTTAATATTTAATAGCAACTCTAATTCTTGTACTCTTTATGCAATATAGCTACAAAACCAATTCCACCTATAGATATCCTGAGTAAATAATAGATGTGGGAAATTGGAAGAGTTTCTATGATATACTTCGGATCTCATGCTAATAGGACCTTAGCCCTTGAAAGATGTAAGAAACAGTACCATTAACATCACCAGGACTACCTTTATATGTAATTTTTTATGGTAACTAACTAGGAGTTAAAACCACAAGTGATAAATGTTTTTCTAGATTCACTATGATATCGATAGATAAAATTGTATTTGAAATTCAGCCCAATTGTGCTTTTAAGTTTAAAGCCAAATTTAAGTTACGTTTTTCAGGGCTTAAAACAAACAAGCAAATATAAAAGCCAATTCTGTACCTAGCCAGCAAAATGGAATATAATTACTCCATTCAGTCAGAAGCTGTGACTAAGTGAGTCTAATCGAAATGCAAGGTAAGTGGGTTTCTGAAGTCTTGAATTATTGAACAAGTAATGTAGGGTCCTGGAGCTCAAGGGATGGAAAGATATCATTATCTTTTTTTTCAGGGAGTCCAGGATGCCCATTCACCCCTCTGGCAAAAGTGGAATGTACAAAGGTTTTACTTTTAAAGTAAATGAAATAAACCCTCTATTTGTTAGCTGCCTTTAAAGATGCATACTGCATACTTCATCTCATCTCCTTTTCATTGTAACATTTTCACATTATCACAAGTAGCATTATGTCACCAAGACAAACCAATTTCCTTCATGTAAATGTAAAACAACATGTTTGCTGTAAGATATTTCCATCAATGTCAGTGACATACAAGGAAAGTATCAACAGTCTGCCTTGTCACTTACTTACAGCAAGGGGAAGAGAAATGGTTCTTTCACACTCAAATTGAATTCTCTGTCCACTATTTCTTTAACTCATTGAATTTATTCATAACTTCATTACTGGCACTATATTACAGCCAAGAGATATTAGCACTTTCACCAGAAATCAACTGGAAAAAAAAAGGCAACAGGAGATAAAATGCCAATTACCTTTACCAAAAGACGGACTCATTCTATTTCTAAGAGGAGCTGACACAAAAGATACAGTCATGTCCTTCACTTGATGATTTGGGTCCCTCTACTTAGTAGTCAGTGATATAAGAGACTCATCAGAAAGTGGCACTGTCTAGTAGAAAGGTAGACCCTAGGGATCTACAAAAATGTCCTCTGCCACTAGCTCACTTTTAGATTCTTGTCAAGTTACCCTCCCTGGGCCTCGGTCTCCACCTCTGTAAAATAAGGGAGTCAGCCTCGATGTTTTCAAAGGCCCTGCTAGGTCTAACATTCTTTGAATTCAAAATGAGGTTGACTCTTACTATTGTTTTTGTCTTACTCTGTTATATACAGAGCACTGGATCCTCTCCAAAAGAATTAAAATGGGTTTTCTTCCTCAATCTGCCCAACTTTATAAAATACTTAATAAGGTTTTATGTTTGAGATCAAGCTCACAGTGACAGGAAGTATCCCACAGGTCACATTTTCCATCTTTTCTTCCTTACCCCTCCTCCTCACTGTGTATTCCAAATCATGGTTCTGATCACACATTCAACTACAAGTTGTTCAATGATGCATATCACTGTTTCCTTACAGGGGAATATCAGTAACTATTTCCCTCAAAACCCTTGAAAATTTGCAAAGAAAAGTACATTAACAGCAGAGCTGGAAAAAGCTAATCAAACTTGGCAGCTGCTTTCTGTGCTAGCCTGACTTCTGTACACAATGGCTGGCTCCTCCTCCACAGACTCTCACAATGGTGATGAAACAGAAAATTTATGACCAAATATAAAAATAGTTCTCAAATAGTTTATTTTATAAAAATAAAACCACTCTCCACTCACCTTTACCCTTCCCAGGGACTGTTCAGGTGCTCATGATAAGCGCCTGACCTGTAATTTTTTAAATCCCATCTAAACCTCCAGAACATCACTTTCATCTGGAAAGCATCTTGAGCCACAATTGTTAAGACCTGATGGTGTTTAAATGAACATTATAGGTACTTTGTGAACTCACAAGCCATAGAAATCAATAGGCATCTTGCATAGAGAAGTCCTGCAATTGATTTTTTCAGGAGAGAGTCAATTTGTAACTTCTGGAGGGGCATAGACACCAGGGAGGTTGTGAGCCTGCTGGAGGTTTAAAAACAAAATCACAGGGCTGTGGAAAATGCTGCACTGCACTAGTGAGGTAGTAGCTCAAAGAAATAAGGCCTAGATTGATGATGTTTTCCAGGAGTGGCTAAAGAGAAAAAAGTTGAAAAATCCCAGGCAGCTCTTGCAGCGCTCTGGGGTTTGGAGAAGGAGAGCTCTCCAAGGTACACAGAAAAGGTACTTGATAGACTGCTCCTAAGGGTCTTGAATTGAAATGCGTACTGCTGCTTTTCTAAGGATAAGGATATCCAGTGGACTCATTCTCTCCAGTTTTTAAAAATTGTCTGAAATTATAAAAATGACATATCGCGGGGCCGGCCCGGTGGCGCAGCGGTTTAATCCGCGCTTGGCAGCCCGGGGTTCGCGAGTTCGGATCCCGGGCGCCCGCCGACGCACTGCCTGTCAGCCATGCCGTGGTGGCGTCCCATATAAAGTGGAGGAAGATGGGCACGGATGTTAGCCCAAGGCCAGTCTTCCTCAGCAAAAAGAGGAGGATTGGCGACGGATGTTAGCTCAGGGCTGGTCTTCCTCACACACACACAAAAATAATAATAACATATCGCATACTTGAAATTTGCCAAGAGAGTAGATTGCAAGTGTTCGCACCGCCACCAAAAAAAAAAAGGTACAATGTGAGGTGATGGAAATGTTAATTAGCTCGGTTGTGGTAATCATTTTACAGTGCATATGTAGATCAAAACATCATGTTGTGTACCTTAAATATATACAATTTTTATTTGTCCAAAAAAGTGTGAAAAAAAGGAATTGTCTAAAATCTATTCACTCAATAAAGAAGTCTAAGCATCTTTCAATGCTCAGCACTCTCCTAGGCACCATGGATGACAACAAGTGTGTGCCTTCCACAGGCTACAGTCACTTAGAGGAAGGGATTAAAAGGCTATAGATAAATCCCAGCAAAACTGATCCCCCCAAAACCACTGACTGACAATAACCCTACTAAGTAACTAGAGAATCTTGTTCTCAAAATAGCTATTGCTTTCTCTGTCTCCCAAGGGTCCCCTTATCTCCTCCTTACTTTTTTGTACTTTCTACAAGTTCTTAAAAAATAAGTTCTACTTTAGTCAAGAGATGAATAATACAGAGGCTAAACATTCTTATAAAATTATACCTATTTTTATTCTAAATGCTTTTAACAGTGATGAGGAAGTATTCGTGAATACCAAACAAACTTTTGAATCATTGGGGCTGAGGAGAAGAGAGTAAAAACGGAATTTTAGGGGATTACAGAGCCACACTGTATGAACTCTAGTGTGAATTTTAAAAGGCTATTTTGGTGAGTTAAAAATCCCCAAACACAAATGTCCCAGAAAAATATTGCTAGACAAAACTATTGTGGGAAAAAAACCACAAACCTCTTTTTTGTGTTGGATAGTTTTTACCCTTACTTATGGAATGTAGCTTTAAAAGGAAGTTTATACCCTTCATCCTATAAGGGGAGGGTAAAGTTGTGGGGCTTTTATTGACCTTGTTTAGTTTTGCTTTGCATGATGTTAACTCTTCTAAAAAATAGTTTGGAGATCCCTCTTCCCCTGATGACTGAGATTGAATGGACACAGAGATGTTGGAAAAGATTCACCTATTTCAAAATCTTCACATGTGCATCTGTTACAAGGAATGCAATTTGAAATGGCTAGAATTTTAAGTTAGAACATATCGCACTACGCTAAATGTGGTTCACATTAACTGCGTGAAGTATATACGTGCAGAAGGTTGCACTCACTGTAGTGCATTAACCTGGCCTTGTGTCTGAGGTTTATTGGTGTCCAAACAACTATAGAATCTCAGGGTGTTCAAGGCTTCGATTTCAGAGCAGGACTCTTTTAAAAACAAACATCATTTTCTCACCTAGGAAGTGAATGTGTTGTACTCAGCACTGTGAGTATTCCACAACTCACTGACCAGTATTAGAAGTTCTAAAGAGCTCGATCAATTAGATTTCTAAAAGATGGATCTATTTCAGAAAGCTGAAGGCACATATGAAATCATTTTCAATTTTTATCTGCTTACTTTTGATTAGACTCCTTTCTGCCTCTCAAACTCTATAGAAATGAACAGGAATATACTACTGAGACTTAATTAACCAAAATGATATCATGTTTTGCAAATAAGTCTGGTATGATGCAAAACTTGAGAGCAGATATAAGCCAGTGGATGAAGATAAAAACTCCAAGAATGGACCATCCAACACAATTTAGAGTACAACCTGAAATACAGCTTCAGGTACTCACCAGTGAAATGATTAGAAGTGGAGGGATTGACACTGTCAACACTGTCAGCACTGTCGCAGCTAAAAACTTCATCATCCGATTCCCGCACAGAGGAGCAGGGTGAGGAGCCGTCAATTTCTTCAAACTTCCCCTTTAAAATTCCCCTCATAGCTGCAGCGCTGTCACATGGACCTGTAACAAGAATGGGAACAACAGAGCAGTAAAACGTTTGACCACTGATTGCACAGTCAAGGTCTCCAAATCATTTTTGAGGGCTGTAATTTTTTGAACCACATCTACCACATTATCATATCCATGCAGAAATTACTCTTTCCATAACATTTTAAAGCACTGAAAACAATTCTACCCTGATTCATTGTTATTAGCATTCTTATTCTGACAACAGTATTTTATGAGAAAAAGCAAAAATTAAGAACGTGAAACCAGAGTGCTGCATGAAGAAATATGGTTCAGTGTTTTGAAACGTCAAAACAGGAGTCAAATACATTGATTTGATTTGTTCTAGTAAATTGTGTACTGTCATTGACAGAGCCAGAGTTCAGAACGAAATAGATCACTCACTTGCATGCTGTCATACTCCGAGCATACTGATTAGGGCATGTCTATCTTGCTTGGGATTTCTTTTTTCTCAGGTACAAAGGCATCTACTTTCCTGGGGCTCTTTGTCCGTCAATATCAAATTGGTTGCTAGGAATGAATATACCTGCAGAATTTAGATGCCTTATCATGTTTCCAGTCAATTCAGCAGAGCTACAGGGAATACTTGAGTCCTATACCAAGGAGGTTGGCTGAATAGATTTTACACAAGGTAAACCACAGTCCCTAAATCTTTTACTGGATAGAATATTAAGTCTCTTCGTTTTCTGTATCAACATGGTCAGTGAAAGCCAGTTAGAGGTAGCTGATGCATTTTTAAAAATTTGTTAGTGTCAATTTAGATGAGTCATTAAACCTCTGAAAGTAATAATTTCTTCATAGCTATAGAGTGACTCATAAGGTGATCAGTGGTCGCAAACACAGATTCCTTCAATGGCAGGCAACTTCAATGAGTCAAGAGGGTCAGCTATAACAAAATCATGAAGTCCTCTTAGTCTTCTCTTTTGTCTACTGTTACTTGTAACAAAGGTATCAAGAAATACTTCTGTACCCTAAGGAAAATGATAACATAGGAACAATAATAATTGGTGTCACATCCAGAGAGACAGTAAGTAGTAAGTAGTGTGACTGTGGTTGAACCAGAGATGCACGCCCAGGCCAAAGCAGGAAGCTGCTACTCAGGTCCAGGTCATTTCAGCCCTGGGCTTTCCCAATTTAATCTATTCTAAATCTGGCCAATGTCCCATCCACATTCAGAAGCAGTCCTTTACATGGTTAGGTTTCACATTCTCAATCCTCTTTTCCCTTATTAATTCTGTCTGTAAAATTAAAGGAGCAATTTTTAGATTACTTTGTAATTTAAAGCCCAACTTGGACTGGCTCTACAAAATAGACAAAGGGTGGTTCAGATCTGTGACTTGGAAGGATTATAGGCTAAGGAATCAAAACATTCTCTTCCCCATTAGCCCAACAATATACCTGAAGTCCCTTTGCTAGAGATACATCAGTGGGGGGAACAAACTTATTTTACAGAAGATACCTGCAGGATATATGCTACCAAGGAGAGGTGACGTCTTAAGCTATCAAACCTCAGCATAGCAGTCCTATCCATGCCCTTATGGTAGTAAGGAACAAGTCTAATTGGAGTGACTTTCTAAAAACGTAGCAACCTTGGGACTGGCCACCCTCCTTGTGCTCCTCATTGACCTCATAGTCTCCCTCAATTTTGGTAGCTACATTTCCTTAGGACATATTTGTTCCAGGTCCTTCTGCTTCCTGGCTTCCTCTGTTTCTGTATTTTCTGCTTCCTCATATCCCCAGGTGGCACATGGCTTTGGCTCCTGACAGACCCGCCTCTAACTCATTGTATCCTGAAGCCTCAATGTCGAACACCAATTGACTCAACACCAATTGACTCATTCTTTCAGCATATCTCAGTTCAGATAATTGAAAGGGAATCTGAGTATTCTCATTCAGTCATTCATGCCATTCCATAGAAAAGAATTTGTTTGTCTTCTGCCCTTTGTTTAGGGGCCATTTATTATTTATTCAGTAAACATCTATTAAGCTTCTATCATATACCAGAGATTATTTTAGATACTGGAGAATGATAAAGTAACAATACAGAAAAACAAAAATTCCTCGTTCTAATGATTCTCACTTACTGGGTGTTGTTGGGGGAAAGGAGTAGACAAATAATAAACAGATAAGTAAATTAAATATAAAATATGTCACATGGAGATCAATGCTATGGAGAAAAATAAGCAGTTAAGTTGTGTAGAGACTACAAGTTTGGCCAATAGAGAACACTCCATTTTTAATTGATTGGTGAGCTACTGTCAAGTGAGGAAGTGGCATCAAGACATGGAGGAGGTGAGGGAGCTGGCGATTTTGACATCTAGGGGATGAGCAGCCCAGGTCAAAAGAACAGAGGGGCTGGGCACAGTAGGCGATGAGGTTAGACAGATACTGGGGGCTAGCTTGTGTGGAGCCTGGGAAGACTTTGGCTATCACTCCACGTGAGATGGAAGCCACTACAGGGCTTAAGTTGTGGAGTGACAAGATCTGACATATTTTATTTTTTTTTAATTTTTTTGTGTGAGGAAGATTAGCCCTGAGCTAACATCCGTTGCCAATCCTCCTCTTTTTGCTGAGGAAGATTGACCCTGGGCTAACATCTGTGCCCATCTTCCTCTACTTTATAGGGGATACCATCACAGCGTGGCTTGACAAGCGGTGTGTCGGTCCACGCCCGGGATCCAAACCTGCGAACCCCAAAAGCAGAGCACGCAGACTCAACCACTACACCACCGGGCTGACCCCCAAGATCTAACATATTTTAAAAGGGACACTCATTAGCCTGTTATTTCATAAGGAAAAAGAGGGCCTAGGGTAAAGGAAAGGTACATTTGATGGGAGAAGGCAAAGGTCTAGAATTAAGGAAGATAGCTAAAGAGGACTTGGTGGCTCAAATGAGCAGCTCAAGTCAGAAAACCTGACCAGTTAGAGGGCTGGAGAGGTCACTAGTTTCTTTTAGGGGTAAAGAATTTAGAAAGAAGTTAGAAGGGAAGGGAAAGTCAAAGGGCTTCCCAAAGCAATGTGGTTACTTAATTTTACCTAGAACTATCTCTGTCTCTAGATTTACCAATTATTCTATGATAGTGGAGGCCATCTTACCTGCTGGGTTTCAAACAGGACCAATTCAGACACATTGTACCAGTTTGTGGTGTTGCTTTGGCAAATAAAATTAACAATAAAAAAGTAAGTTCTCCTTTATCACTCTAAAGGAATACGTCTTTAGTTTGGTAGAGAAGAGGGAATATAGGGATGGTGACCATTATTAAAGATTTACTTATTTGTGGGACAATGGAGGCAAAGAGTTAATAACTATTTTACCCACCATTCTCCCTAAAGTTACTTATTCAAGATTTTTTAAAAGTCAAATACACAACCACTACCTGCTACTGTGAGGATAATAGGAATTTGGTTCTGGGTTGACCCTGTTTGAAAGCAACGCAGTCCCCAGCTTAAAAAGTCACTTGGTGGGCCGGCCTGGTGGCACAGCGGTTTAGTTCGCGCTTGGCAGCCCGGGGTTCGCCAGTTCGGATCCCGTGTGCCCGCCGATGCACTGCTTGTTAGCCATGCCGTGGCGGGGTCCCATATAAAGTGGAGGAAGATGGGCACGGATGTTAGCCCAGGGCCAGTCTTCCTCAGCAAAAAGAGGAGGATTAGCTACAGATGTTAGCTCAGGGCTGGTCTTCCTCACAAAAAAAAAAAAAAAAAAAAAGTCACTTGGTGACCTAATGTAACCATTATTTGGTTGAAGAGACTCTCTTATCTTCAACAGACATATGGAGGTTTTAGAAGAATTGCAGAAAAGCTCCTAAGGACTTAGAGCTGTTGATGGATTTTTTAAAAAATGGTCATATACCTTAATTTATCAGTTATAGGAAACTGGAAAATTTTCCTTAACTGATATGAAATCAAGGTAAATAATTTGTATGGATTTATACTTTTAGTTCCTGGAGGCCCTAAACAATCTTGCACAAAACCATTAAAGGGAGATTGAACTGTATGATTAGATATCTGAGTAAACACAAAGAAAGTGTAGGAAAAAAATGTCCCAAAGAACAGTAGACACTTGTTGAAAGAAAGAGAGATTTATCCTACTTTGTGTTTGCCAATCTGATGTCACGATCGTGTGCTCTGGTTGTAGTACTAAAATTGTGATGTTACAATTATTTCCATGGCAACAGACAATGAGATCAGGCAGGAGAAGCTAAGTTGTGAGAGAGATTAAGATGCTATCCCCATTCAGATGTCTGTAGTTATAGGTGGGAAGGAGAATGAACAAGGGAGAACAGGGTTATTATGCATGTCCTTGATTGAATTGAATCCACATAGTCAAGTAAAAGCAATTCTAAACAATATTAAGTCACCCTATAACACCAAATGCTGTTCTGAGAGTACATGGCTGGAAGAAACTGTTAGCAGACAGAGGAAAGTACAGATGACTTGATATATTTTATATATATATATATATTTTTTTTTTTTTTTAAACTGGGGAACATTTTCCCTGAGCTAACATTTATTGTTACTCCTCCTCTTTCTTTTGTGTTTTTTTTTTTTTTGCTTGAGGAAGATTAGCTCTGAGTTAACATCTGTGCCAATCTTCCTCTATTTTATATGTGGGTCACTGCCACAGCATGGCTGACAAGTGGTATCGGTATACACCCAGGATCTGAACCCGGGAACCCAGGCCACTGAAGCAGAGTGTGCCAAACGTAAATACTACACCATAGGGCCGCCCCCTTGATTTATATTTTTAAGCACTGAAAAGATTATGATATTTGCTTTGTGTTTGTTAGAAGTCAAATGTTTTAGAATTCTACTTCAGGGTCCCCTAACAAGGTCCTGTGTTTCCTAGGTCCAAAAAATAGAGCCTTCTTAGGTTTTCTTAAACATTTAATGGGAATATTGTATGATTACAGATCGTATAACCAATAATTCCTTTTGAGAAGTATATAAAATAATATAGTTTTAATACTGCTCCTAATATTAATATTGTTAACATTTGTATAGTAGTCAAATAGTTAGATTTTGAATTAAAATATTTAAAATTACAGTTTCATACCAACCCAGAGACTCAAAAGACAAAAGAGATTATTAGTATTTGAGTAAGAGAAGAAAATAAGTTATTAATTTTTACATTAATTTATAATGCAATGAGAAATAACTGAATCAAGACAGATGGCTAAAAGAATGTAAAGGCAAAAATATAATTTGCCATTTTGAGGTCAGAACTAATATGAATGTTAGGTACACTGACCTTTTACAAATGGCAATTATTTTTCTAAAAATAATAGTTTAGAGCTTACATGGATCTCCTCCAAGAACTTAAATATTTTTTATTATTTGGCAAGTTTTGCAGAATAAAATATCCAATGACTGATTTTGTGATTATGTAACTATGATGCCAGAGAGCCCCAATATACGAACTAGTAAACCTCCACAACCATTTATGTATTTTTATGTTCCTTTTATTCCCCTCACTGCAAGGACACTTCCTATAGAGCTGCGATACGACCATGGGCTTGGGTTGATACCAGAGGTCAACTGGCAAAAATGAGAATAAGAGCGAGAACAGATGGTTGGAGCCAGAGACAGATGCAGAATAAAGGTGAATAAAAGTAAAAGTAGATTGAACAGTCTTAGGAATATTAAGGGAAAGTAGAACATGAGAGAAAGTCTGAGAGGGATGGAGGGAAATTCACAAAGGAGAAATGAACAATTTAGTGACTTGAGAGATCTGGGCATTGAGTTCTACTGAGAATTTAGCTGCAGAAGAGCAAGAGACAGAAGAAACTAGTCGCATTGTAGAGTCTATGAAGAAATGCTAGTTCCAAAAATTATGGAGTTTGGGACATCTCCCCTTGGGTTAAAAGAGAAATGGGAAGAATTGCTTTAATCTGAACCCGTGGTGATATCTGGATCCCCCAATTAAAAATACATCTGTTAATTTGAAATTTAAGATGTGAGAGGCTGGAGCTGGAAAAATCTTAGGAGAAAAAAGCAATCCGCACTGTTACCACTAATTACTTTCGCGTATAGGGAAGCAATGATGTACTGCAGTGGGATTAGACAAAGCTAATCGTTAAAATCGTGGGGAGATTTAAAAAAATGAGAGAGTCCCAGGAATCACGTGGAATCATGGTGTGATGAAAAGAGTGAAGCCAGTTGTTTGAAAACCTGGTTTCATCATTTCCTAAATAGCAGTTCTTCAACAATTTCTCTGAGACAAAGTTTTCTCACCTGTAAAATGGAGTGAATAGTAGCAACTTTATAGTGTTAGAATGTGCAGTGTAGGTGCTTTCCTAATAACTGTTAATTTCTACATCCTCCATTGGTATGTATTATGTGTTCCAGATGCCTTACATTATAGCTAAAACAAAATAAAAGCCACACTCTAAAATCTTGGCTGAGAAAGTAATTTAGCCAGTTTAGTATAAAGGAGGGCTATAAATTAGGAGTGAGGGAGCAGACTATTTGCATGTTGAGGAATTGAATGAATGGCAACAGCACAAAAGATGAGTTTAGATGATACACAGTCTTCTTTTGAGAATGCCCTTGTATTGATAGATGGGCATGACCACACAGACACTATATGTGCAATTTTCTAAACTCTAATTTCTCCACTTATAACACAAGAATGTTCCTTCTCACTTAATATTTATCAAAACCATGTTTTTGTTTCATTTGATTTTTATTTTTGTGTTTAAAACTACATAGCATTTCACTGAAAAGCTATGCCATAATATTTAACTAAAACTCTAAAGGGAGATGCTTGGTTTCTTTTTAAGTATTTCTTATTATAAATCAAGTATAATTAACATTTTCTTTCATATATCTTTCTATATATCTCTGATTATATCTTTGGGATGAATTCCTAGAAATGGAATTCTACTAAGCTTTTTCAATGCACGTTGCCAAATTACCTGGCAGAGAGGTTCTACCAATTTATGTTTCTTTAACGGTATATTGAGACTTCATTTCACCACATCCTTGCCATTACTGTGGCATTGCTAATTTTTAAAATTTCTGTGAGTTTCTCAGATACTCAATAAGAATAAGAGCTAACACACATATAGTGGTTACTTCATGCTAGGGTTGTTCTAGTATTTCACATATGTATTGGGCTGGTTCCAAGGTGGCATACAAGATTCCTCACAACCTAGTGTGCATTACTTGTATAACCCCAGGATTGCAAATATGGTGAGATATCACTTCCATGATTATGTTCACATTATATAGCAAAGGAATTTTGCATATGTAATTAAAGTCCCAAATCAGTGACCTGATACAGAGATTATCCAGGTGGGCCTGACTGAATTACATGAACCCTTTAAATCTAAAGGTCAGAAATTAAGGGTGAGAAGGATTCAGTGCAAGAGAGATTCTTTGTGGCTGACTTTGAAGACAGAAAGGGTCCTGTAACAAGGAATGTGTGCGGCCTCTAGGAGCTGAGAGCAGCTCCAGCTGCAGCAAGCAGAAAACAGGGACCTCAGTCCTATAACCACAAGGAACTGAATTCTGCCAACAAGAATGTGCTTGGAAGTAGATCTTCCCGCAGGATGACAAGACAAGAACTCAGCTGAGCTAACACCTTTGTTTTAGCCTTGTGAGACCCTGAGCAAAAACTTAGCTACATCATGCAGGACTTCTGACCTAAACTACTATATGCTAATAAAGGGCATTGTTTTAAGTTGCTAAATTACTAAGTGGTAATCTGTTACACATCAATAGAAAACTAATACAACATATATCATCTCATGTAATCTTCATTGCATACATGAGGTAGGCATTACTGTTAATACCACTGCAGCTTAAAAATTAAAGCACAGAAAAGTGAGGTGAAGAGGCCAAGATCATAAAGCTAATTAGTCTTAGAGGCAGCATTGGAAACCACACATTTTGGCTCCTGAAATCATACTTTTAATCACCACCCTTTTATTTGACACTTGATGTATGTTACTGCTTGAAATTGGTTTTCTCTGAATACTTGTGAATTGAAACTTTTTTCCTCATGTGTTTTCTTTTTATTCTTAATGGGTTTCCTTTTTAGTGTGTATGTGTTTGTCTAAGTTACTCAACATTCTTTTTCCCAGTAAAGCATAAATATTGTGTTTAGAGACATCTTATCATAGTTATAAAGAGCACACTTTAGTTTGTGATTTTTAATATTTTTACATTACTTTTACAGAAGACATAGGTCATGAACCCTCTTTATATCCAGGTTCCTTCATAGAGTTTAAATGAGAATTCTTTGGGATTTCTTCATACTGTCCATTGTGTTCTATGTTTTTTTTCTTTGTTAACAAATTGCTTTTCTTTTAAACAAATAGATCATCATAATGTTGCTGAGTCCTTACTTGGTGCTAGAAACTAAATTCTGTGACTATGTTATCTCATTTGCACTTACAATGACTGAACTTTTTATCACTGAGCAGCATGAAGCTTAGAATGTACGTAACTTACGTATTTTGGGTATAAGGCTCCACTGACAACACATATTTTGAAACATAAGTATACATGCTGCTTTGTAGAAGTTTAAAAACAAAACATGGAAAAAGAAAAAGAGAGGAAATCAAAGTTGAATACGTTACTCTTATGCAGAATGAATATGTAATTAATTGAGTAATCTTGGAAATGTTTTTATATTGGAACTACTTTTATATTTAAAAAATTATAAAAATGTAGACCCTGTTTTAACATTTGAGTTAGAGATTCTTTAAGAGGTAATTGGTATATATCTGTCTTAAAAATGATTAGTGTAGGGGCCGGCCCTGTGGCGTAATGGTTAAGTCTGGCATGCTCTGCTTCAGCAGCCTGGGGTTTGTGGGTTTGGATCCCGGGCACAGACATACACCACTCATCAAGCCATGCTATGGTATTGACTCACATACAAAATAGAGGAAGACTGGCACAGATGTTAGGTCAGGGCTAATCTTCCTCGGGCAAATAAAGGAGGAACACTGGCAACAGATGTTAGCTCAGAGAAAATCTTCCTCATTAAAAAAAAAAAAAAGATTAGTGTAGCATACACCAAACTTGATCCACAAGATTTCAATGGGTGATGTTTTATATTGGAAAGGGGGTCTATGGTCAAATAAGTCTGAAAAAATCTTAATACTATATACCTTTGTGGAGAATCTGACTGTGCATTAGCATAATAAAGGCTCTACAGAAATGGGTATTGTTTAAATTTTGTACAGATTCTTCCAAACTCATTTACCTCTAAAATATTTTTTCATGGAATAGTCAATAACCTTTCTCAGAACTAATGTCCCAATTTGGAAAATGCTTCACCAGTTTGATATTTTGAAAGTCCTACCATTGCTATTCATTAATGATTCTAGGATTTGTATTCATAATTATAAAAACATAGAAAAACACTATCTCACGCAACACTAACTTAACCAGTTGATGTCCAATGATTTAATTGCAGTTAATAAGGATAAATAGAAAAACTAGCCAATCAAAGGGAATTTCCTGGCTTTTTTTAATCCCCTAATGAGTAATAATACTTAGGAAGCCATCAGAAACCTGAGTATTATTTTGCTCCTTCCATTCTTGGCTTATAAACAGAAAAGGATGACTAGCAATAACAACTAAAATTGCACACAATTTCTTATTATGTTCCAAATTCTGTGGTGAAAAGTGTTCTACATAGATCTATCAACCTTGAAAATATCACGCAGGTTGATAACTGAATTTTGCAGAAAGGGAAACAGAGGCTCAGATAGCTTAAGTAACTTGCCCAAATTTACAGAGGCAGTAAGACGGCATGTCTGGGAGCTGAACTACAGTCTGTCTGACTGCAAAGTCCATTATGCATTCCATCAATTATTATGCTGTACTGCCTAAAGAACTAACAGTCAAGCCAAAGTTACAATACCTCATTACTCAGGGTATGCATTTCTAGAAACAGGCATGCTGACTGGCTGCCTGAATTGTCCATTTAAGGGATATATAGAGAGAGATATATATACACCACGCTACAGTCCCCATATAAATGAGCACATTTTTGGTATATTAGCAATCACTCTTTCTCTTCAGACTCTCAGACATCACATCAGGGCATGACATTCTTTTTTTCTTTTTGTTCAGTTCTACCTGGCTCTCGTAGACTCTGGAACTTCCACCAGTCCCATATTATCTGCTTACCTTTACCTTGAGACATATTAAACCCCAATAAAATGGGTATATTAACTCTCAGCACGCAACTTTGGTTTCTTTGTAGCTGATTCAGCATTGTCACTTGACAAGCATTATGGCTTAGATTTGTTCACCAGAAGACACTTTTCTGGGCAGAAAGTGGGCCCAGAGCAGAAGAAAAATATTACCGAACAATTTTAACTTTAATCAAATGTTGCCAAACAATTTTAACTCAAGAGAGTGGGGATTCATTGAATAATAGCATATGTATGAAAACAGAGATTGGCAAAAAACATATTACTATATTTTCTTACACAAACATTATTTAAAATTTATATTACGTGTTAGTATAAAATTACAATTAATTACATTAATTTATAGTTAATCCATTGATTTAATATATGATGATCTCTGTGTGTGTGTATCAGAAATAGAATAGTACTATAATGAAATAGCAAAGTACAGGGAGTCATGAAATGGGGGATGTATTCAGATGAAATCCCTGTTAAACTAGAAGAACTCAAATGGAGTTTGTACAATAAAAAGTCTGCAATACAAAATTTTGCATGGCTTAATGACACTTATGTGGCATGGATGCTGCCACACTGAAGAGCATTAACAGAGAACCACATGAAAGGAAAAGACTTTCTTAGAATGTAATGAGTGTCTGTCGTTGGGAGGGTACAAGAAAAGGGTAAGATGACTATCTGACAAGATTATTCACTTATTCAGTAAACAAAACAATTTGGGGCATATAATATGTATCATAAAGGAATACAAAGTTGTTGACACAAAGACAAAGGAAACCCTCTGCCACTGAGAATTATAATTGAGACAGTTGAATAAAGGATTATAGAGGGGTCAAAGAAGTGACTGTAATGAACACAACCAAGAAGCCAGGACAGAGGGCCCTGCCCGTAAGTTGGGTGAAGATCTCTGAATATGGAAGGTTATAATGGAGTCTCTAAGCTCAGAGTTTCCCCCCGACACTCAACCGAAGTGGACTTCAGCGGGCAGCATGGGAGAGTCCACCTGAGGCCCCTCACTGATGCAGGTATCACAGTGGCCAAACAATCTAAAATTTTAAGTACAGATTTTATGAGCTACAAGAAAGGAATTTTGAGAAGGCAAAGCAAAAAATTTTTTTAATAACTTGTGAAAACCTTCCCCAGAATCTTTCTGCCTTAATATGCTGATGACTATTATCACACTGGGTAATGATTGATGATAAATATTGATTTTCCATGGCTAGTCCTACCTGGAATAGAAAAGGAATTGAAAAATCTTTGTAAATACATTCAGGAGTCCTGTTTAGGAAATTATCAGTTTCATTTGTTAAATATAATATGATATACCCACAACATGACAGCAACTAACTGTATCAACACTTACTAGAAAACAAAACCAAAACACATTTTTGACCCTGCCAGCAAATTCACAAAGTCAAGGAGGACGCAACAGTAAGTCAAAGCAATCTGGCTCACTGGATACCAAAGGCAGGTCTAAAGTGGAGAGTTCTGTGAAACTCTAAAATTCCTGTGTTGCTATGCATTGGGGACCATTTGGCCACGCCATGCTTTTTCACCTTCTTCCAAAGCCCTCCTAAACTCTGCCTTTCTTTTATCCAGTATTTAACGCATTATGTCCAATATTTAATACTAATACATAGCATATGGTTGTTGCTATTTTACGTAAGCAAATGCTCAGTTTCCCACTAAAAAATCATTGTGGGAATCCCTCCCTGAGCCTTACTTTCTTCATAGGTAAAATGAGCAATCTAGGAAGGATTTAGCTCTACAGGCCAGTTCCATGCTTCTAGGGTAATGAAAGACTAAAATACTCAAAGAAATATATGAGAATCAAATGAGTATTTGCCAAAGGACTTTATAGTCAATATTGTTTAAAGATATAAATTTTCATAAGAACTATTTTACCTGGTGGTTGGTGGTTTTTGTTCAAAGCAATATTGTTTCAAATGTGCATGTGAGGGGGCCAGCCCGGTGAGGTAGCGGTTAAGTTCACACGCTCCGCTTCAGCGGCCTGGGGTTTTGCAGGTTCGGTTCCCGGGCGTGGACAGATGCACTGCTTGTCAAGCCATGCCGTGGCAGCGTTCCATATAAAGTGGAGGAAGAGGGGCATGGATGTTAGCCCAGGGCCAGTCTTCCTTAGACAAAAAAAAAAAGAGGAGGATTGGCAACGGATGTTAGCTCAGGGTTAGTCTTCCTCACACACACTCACAAAAAAATTAAAGAAAATGTGCATGTGAGTCAGGAGGAATATAGAAATGTGTTTGTGCACCATCCTTGGTTGTTGTCTTGGAAAATAATGTGTTGAGCTCTTGTCTAACTGAATTACAAAGACTCCTTGGAAATAAATCACACGGCTACTATCTACCTTTTTGTCATGAGACTAAAATGAGTGACAAAGTTGATCTCGTGTCAAGTGGTTTTCTTGTTAAAGTGTGATCCTTTGAATTAGCACTGACATTTATCAAAGTCATTATAATCTTGAATTAAATTCTTGAAAAGTCGTATTGAGTCTGTATTCTCAGAGCATGCATATTCAACCATTTCCAGGTCAAATTATTTAGTCTATTATAACAGCAGAGATCCAAACAATTGACTGAGAAATAGAATGATCTGCCCAACTGATTCATTGAGATATGCGAAACATCCAAATGTGATCATTAGCTTGATAATCAAATCCAGTCCTTGCTCCTTGATTTACAAAGTGGTAATTAAAGAGTAATAATGATGCTTTGGACCAACCCCCTTTCTATACCTATATAAGCCCTATATTATACTATCAGGTATTAAATTTATACTAAGTCAAAAATAACTTCTGATCAATAATGTTTTTGAGTTATGGCCTACCAGAGTACAAAAGTTAATGAGATTTCTCATTTGCTTGAATTACCGAAGCACACTCTGAACATTGTGAAACCTGACACAGGCTTTCTTGCCCTGGTATGATGTCAGTTTCTTTAAAATCACACCCTTCCATTTCCATCAATGTGGGGTTATTTGCCAAACTAGCATATTTCCATTATAGATATAGCATTGTCTACCTATATTATAGCAGTAGCTATTAATATTTCATTTTGCTGAACACATTTTTGAGACTTAAGAGACCCATGTCAACTCACCTATGAATCTGGCAAGCTACTTTCAGCAAATAAAGAAGCATGACGTAGTAAAGAGACACTACTAACAAACTTCAACAATATCTGTAGTTGAGAGTAAGCCAACACAATGCATTATTTTCAGGAACTTGAAATATACTTGATAATTTTGATTTTGCCTTACATAAGGGTTGTTTGCACAGGTTGTGCAATCCATTTACTAGCCTATCTGATTTGTTAGAGTGCCCTGTAATGTCATCTGTGTTAATGTTGAAAGTGCTTTGCTCACGTTAATTGATAAAAACAAAATACTTCCCATTATCCTAACTCTTACTGAAAAATGACATACCAAATTAATTTAACTCTAAATAATGTATTGGCTATATATTAAATATATTAAAACATTGTTTAAGCATGTGGTACTTTATTTGCTACATTGCTAACAATAAATCTAATAGACCAAGGTTAATCTTATGAAAATGAAGTGTTATATGTCACAACACTTAAATGTGTGGTAAAAGAGGAAATAAGAGTTAGGAATCTCATTTGAATTATAATAAAATAGGAAAAGTGTAACAGCTTTATGATGATTTTCCTTCTCGCCAAACAGCTGAGAGGAAAAACTTTCATAATGAGAAGGTTTTAATTTAAGAAATTACCTAGAGTAAAATATGATAGTAGTTGCGATTTTTATTTCTTGTAAAGAAAAGCCACATAAAATGAATTTTTATTTCCAAAAAAAAGCAAAAGGCTTCAAATAAAGCAAAAAGTATATATGTGTCTTTACAATGATTCCTATTAGATTTCAAATATATTCCCTTAATAATATTAAAAACAAACAGTTTTTAGGTTGTTGCAATGTGTAATTTTTTATATATGAAATAGATTACAAAGGTAAGGAAATGACTGCATTAATGAAACATGGTCTGGATATTAAGTTTAAAAATTTTTGTCTAATACATCAAAATATGTATTTAATCCTCCTCACTATCGATAGCCTGAATATATACCTCAAGCTTTTCTTTTTATGATGAAAAGGACTGCTACTTTAAAAAAATGTTTCTTAATTTATTGCCTTATTCAATATACTACTAACCACTACAAATATAAAGAGAAAAAGGAAGGAAAGTATTGTGCAAAAGGAGACAAAGTTGTGTATAGTGGTGTCTGTTAAAAACCTACATTTGAATCTTAATGTTTGCACTAAAGGGAAAACAATAGGTCTTGCTTTGCCATCGCTCACAGAGCAGCCTGACATGGTTTTCATTTGCCTTGTTTCATCCTTCACTTGGACAGGAACCTCTTAACTGTTTTCTTTCATGCTTTTTCCTCTCTCTTGCCTCCACTCCAGCATGCACGCGTGCATGCACACACACACACACACACACACACTCTCTCTCTCTCTTTCCTGTAGTCTCTGCAGTAAAAGCTACCATAGTTATCTCATGGAGACATCTCATGCAGACGTTTGCCAGTGGATGACAGGAAATGCTGACTGAGAAAGGGTTTAGCTACTTCTCATCCAAAATATATGAATCATTGAGGAAATCATAAAAAGCAGCAACAATATACTCTGGTTTTATTCAGAACCTTTCCCTTAGCAATTATTAAAAGGATGATATTTTTAGCCAAAGAAAGCAAAATGCATCTGCAGCAGCTGGTTTCCAAGGAAACAGAATAATTTAAAACCATGTGGAACTCTGCTCTCTAATTTTCATCAATTCCTCTTCATTCCTGGAGGTAGCTTTACTTGGAATTTATAATTTCCAAAAAATATAACTGCTTGTACTTATTTTCTCTAACACATTTCAGGAGGTGAATATCTGGTTTTATATATCATCTTAAATTCCAGTCTAGGGGATGGATTAATTTCTACCATCACTTTGTTTTAATAACCAAGATCAGAAGAATTCATCAATAATTAGAAACATGGCAACATTTCAGTATCATATTTTTTGAAATCCAGAAATAGTTCACAATAAACCATGCAAGAGTATTCGCTTGGGTCAATATGACACTCAAGTGTGTAAACATATCATTACCTATATTTAGTACATTTAGGAAATTTAAGGTAGTTCTCCATTCATTTAGATAATCTTTACCCAATATTCAGTAGTTTTTCTCCCCCTTGTTTTAATTTTGCAAGAACTGTTATGGTTTTGTCTGCTAATCAAAGATAAAATCCATCTCTTAAACAAGAGCAAAAAGAAGTCCAAAAAATCCTTAGAAATGATACATCTTCATTCCTATTAGTTGGTGATTCATTCAAAAGAAGTATTTTAAAAATATATGAACAAATCATGTACTCATTGAAACACTTTTATTTTATTATTATAATCAAGTATTAATTGATTGCCAATGTGCCCAAGTCATGAACAATCTTTCTAAAAAGAAGCCCAATTTTAATGAGGTTCCCCCATCCTTAGTTGACTTATAGTTATGAATTAAAAGAACTATAATATTAAATGACTTGGAGTAAAATTATATTCATATGTCTTTACTGTAAGAGTTCATTTAGTCTATATATTTAGAACTCTCCCCTATTTTCCCTCAGGGAAAATAAAAGACAATAAGCAACTGGGAAAGTAAAATCTTAACTTTCAAGCTGTTAAAAAAAAATATTGCCCTAGGAATATTACCAACAATATAAATGCAGTCATGGAATTCTTGTCTAGATATATTTGATTGATAAATAAAACTACCAATGAAACTTGCCTATTAAGATGCTATTTTTTTTATAGCAACCTTCACAAATAGGTTTCTGAGCTTTTAAAATGAAAACGGTCCCACGCATTTTGGTAAATACACACAGTTTAATTATCATATAAGCTTACAATTTATTAAATAAAATGATACAACTACTCAATAGCATGAGATTTACCAAGAGCAGTAAGTTAAATAGAAGGGCTTAAATGCACATAAATCATTCATTCTAAATTAGCGCTAAGAGTCTACAACCTCCAAAAATTATCTTTCTAAACCATTTACTGTATTGTAAATATTAGAAGACACCACAGGAAATTTCATACTGTGTATTCAGAGAAAGCTCCATTTTCTCAGGACCTGTGGAATTTAACGAGCTCGCCTCATCCTTCCTTTGATTCCCAATAACATAAGCTTGAACAAAAACAAAAAAAGACACATGATGACTCATTTTATCTATTAATTTTGCTTCAATAACACTTGCTGAGAAAGTTAACCGGGATAAGACACGCCTCTGGTGTTTTTATCAGCTAAGGATTTTGCAGAGAGAAAGAACAGCTCATTGCAAAGCTTCTTCAATAATGAAAGTGACACGCTTTCGGGAAATGACTTCAGAAAAATTTTCATATCATAAAATTGTCTCAATAGGAATTGAAAAGCATTCTCTTTTGAAGAAAAGGAATTTTTTTTCTTCTGTTTTGCTCTTACCTGTAAATATGGTTTCTTTACTTCAGCTCCGTCAGAACAGACTGAAGAGTTCACTCCCCCCTCGTCTATCCATCAGGCTGCAGCCAACCAATCAGAAGAGTCAGATCCTGGCATTCTCCGGCTCATGCTCCCTGCTCTGTTTCCATCCCTTGTTCCCTCCCACCCCCATTCTTTTAGAGGACAAATCCTTGCAGCTGGGAGAGAGGAAGGGAGTGGAGAAAAGGAATATGGAGAGGGAAGAAATAAAGAGATGAAAAACATTTCAAAGAATAGCTCCAAATGATGAAAAATATATGCAGGTAAATTCAGCTGAAGCAAAATGTCTTGCTTTGGATTTAGAAAAACAGGGTTAATCAATTCCTCACCCGCCTGAAATCAAAGCAAAACACTCGTAGTAAAACCTAGGTAAATTGCCTATTTTTTTCAGTTCCTACTGATTTTTCTCAAAGAAAAAAAAAATGTATCTCCTCATTGTACATTTTGATTTGTAGATGGAGGAGATTGAGACTGAACATCAAGATAACATTATGCATATTCAGTTTGCGAAGAGACAAAATTAAAATGAATCAAGACCCTTTACACTGACCCATACTCTTTGCATTTCAACCTGTTTGGCACTATTTCCATTTAAAACCAGTTTCAGAGCCTAATCACTATGAAAAAGATATTTCATACTGAGTAGAATATTCAAATATTTCAGAGTTATGTGGTTTGCATTACTTCAGATTCTTTAAATGTCGACATCAATTTGCCTGTGTGAATAATGGAGCTTGTTAAAGATTAAAAAGGGATCAGGCACTTGGTTGCCAGGTCTCAAAGTGACTAATTGAATTCCAACTTTATTCTAATAACCTCGGGCAAAATCATTTCACTTCTGAACTAAGAGGCATAATATATATAATAGGACAATTGAGGAAAATATCAAGTTAGAATTCTTTAAGGCAACAAAACAAATTTGTCCACAGTTTAAAGAAACTTAGGTTGAGACTAACAAAGAATTCAAACTATATGTGACTCTTTACGATATAGAGTGCTATTAATTGACCTTCCGCTAGTGGAGGTGATCTGAAAAAGTTTCCTTAGGAGATATAAATTAAACAATGGATATTATTTCCACGTTACAAGTATGTACTGTCTACCTGAGATATTTATAGGCTTTGCTATTAAATTTCTTAAGTCAGTAATGTGTCCTCATGGAAATAGGAACAAAAGGAGAAAAAAGAGAGAGAAGTGGCAAGAAAGTATTCTTTATCTCCAAGAGTAACTGGCATAGGGCAAAACAGAAAAGGTTTAGGGGCGACAATCTTGTTAGGAGGGGAGTAGCTGGTAACTTTACCTGAAAATGACTTTAGATAAAAGTGCACTGATTTTACTTAGTTTGGATGGTTATTTGGAGTAGCTATGGGAGGCTCTGCTAGAGATGAGGGGAAAGTTAAATGTCCCTCATTCCCAACTTACTGCTAGGAATAGCTGGGAGAATCTCTAGGACTGCGTTTCTTAAAGTAGGGGTTGGGAGCCATCTGCATCAGAATCATTGACACAAGTCTTGTTAAAAATGCAGATCTGTGGGCCTCACTGCTGACTTAAGGAATCAACATTTGAGGAGTCATGACTCAGAATTTAGCAAGCTCTCCCAGGTGATTTTAATGCGTGGGTCAGCAACTCAGTAGGCAAGTGTTCCTTGGACACAAATTCTAACCAGATTTCTTCTGGTTAGATTATGGCACCATTATCTCAGACAGAGGAAGAAAAAAGAGGTTTGGAGGGAAACATTTAGTTTGGACATTTTGAATTCTTCAATATCCAGATTGAAATGTTAAGTAGTCAGCTGAAATCATGGATAGGTCTGGGGTGTAAGTATAATCTGGAAATCATATTAAGTGTGGTTAAAGCAAGGAGAGTGGATGAGTGCCCTTAGGGCAATGCTTCTCAAAATTGTGGCCCAAGAAACTCCTTTATCAGAATCAAAAATGCAGACTAACGGACTCCGCCCCATACCTACTAAATCAGAATCTCTGAAGTGGGGCTTAGAAATCTCCATTTTTGATACATTTCCCAGCTAACTTGTCTGGTACACTGAAGTTTGAGAACCATCACTCTGGAAAGAGAAGTATTATTGAGAATGAAATTCTGGGGATTACATATATTTAAAGAACAAACAGAGGAAGTGGAATGAAGAAAAGATGTTTAGGAGGAGCAGTTAGAGAGGAGGGGAGCCAAGATAGTGGTGTAGCAAAATCCAAGGTAGTAGAGAATTTCAAGAAGATGCTCAATCAAAGGCTATGGCGAGGTCTAGTGCCTTGCTGTTCAAAGTGCCGTTCACTGAAGTCATCTTAGGCATCCCCTGGAGCTTGTTGTGATGCAGAATCTGAGACCCCATCCCAGTAAACTGAATCACAATCAGAATTTTAACAAAATCCCCGGGTGAGTCATATGCACATTTAAGTTTTATTTATTTATTTATTTCATTGAAATATATTTGACATATAACATTGCATAAATTTAAAGTATACAACTTAATTTGATACATTTATATACTGCAATATGATTGTCAGATTGTCGTTGTAGCAATAATTAGCACCTCTATCATATTACATAATTTTCCTTTCCTTTTTGTAGTTGGAATAATTAAGTTCTAGTCTTTGAGCAAGTTTGATGATTATAATACAATATTGCTGTCCATATTCACTGTTCTGTGCATCGCATATTAAGGCTTATTTGTTACTTATTGTATGTTTGTACTGTAGGGGAGCCAGATTTGCCACCCCAAAATGTGTCTCTTTGGCTTAATAATTTTCAAGAACAAAAAAGGAAGAAACTTTGACCTTCCCCCTAACTGCCCGAAAGAATTTAAGATAGTAGATTTGTTTCAGGAAGGAGCTATCACCATAGATAACTATAGTATAATATGAACTAGGTGTGGTTCATAGGGAGGCCCACTTGATCAAAGTCCTCTCCATGTCCCATTGTCTCTGCATGGTATGGCAAACATTTGTTTACCAAACATTTGCTTTCCAATCTTCATGTGAAGTCCCAAGGCATTACCCCCAATATCCTCTTTTTGCCTTTAGCTGAAGATAATATTTAAGGTGGTGGCTTCAGCCATTTTTCCGGTCACTCAGTTTTCCTTGGTTTCTCCCATGTACGCATGTTATTAAACTTCATTCAATTTCTCCTGCTATTCTGTCTTGTATCAATTTAATTATTAGACCAGCCAGGAGAACCTATAAGGTTAGAAGAAAATTTCTTCCTCCCCTACAGTACACTTAAACAACATCTGCCCTGTCTCCCTACCCCCAATCCCCTGGTACCCACCATTTTATTCTCTGTTTTTATAAGTTTGGCTTTTAAAAATTCCATATATAAATGATATCAGACATTAGTTGTCTTTCTTAGTCTGAAGCCCTGTTCTTGTGCATTGAATTTGACTTTTAGTTCTTGGTGAACTGAAAGGAAGCTGTGTCAGTGGAGTAGTTGAGGCAAGAGGCAGATTGAAGTGGTCTACGAATGGGAGATAAAGAAATGGAGACAGGTTCTGTGCTTTATATACACCCAGAACAAGGCTCTTCTAGCACATCAATCAGCAGGCTGTCTCTTCAGTTTGAAGAATCTGAATATGAGCAGAGGCAGAAAGTGGCCTTGCTTGCAATGCAGGTCTCTACATTGACCAGTCCTCTGACAGAAGTGATGGGAATAACAGAGGATGAGAGTGATAGAGAGAGATGCTTTCCGAAGGAACAGTGACAGTTGGGCCGTCGATCACCGCAGAAACTCAGAGGCATGTTGCCCAAAAAAAAGGTAACAAGCCTTCGGAAAGTAGTCTCAGTAATTTTAAAAATCTTTTATGACAAAAAAATTATAAAATCTCTAAGGTTAAATACCATTATTAAATAATTTAAGAAATCTTAAAAGCTGGAAAAGGAAGATAACCCAAAGGAGTAAAAGAATTGCCAGCCTTTAAGGAAGTCTCAAAATTAAAGCAGGTTGTGTTTAGGAAGGGACTTCAATATTCTATGTATTAACTGGGTGGAGGTTCTTCCAGTTGAGCTGTAGAGGTAAGGTTTTAGGATCCTACAGCTGACCACCAAGGAAATGGATGAGGCTTGGCACAGAACAAATAATTAAATAGAAATTCTTCATGCTTAACTGGCTAAAGAGACTATCTTATAAAACCTATATTTTTGAAAGTCGGGATCTTGCCAAGTGAATGGAATTGAGATGATCTTGAGAAGTGGTAGTCCGGATGCATCCAAAATCATGTAGTTAAGAAGCAAGAAAACCCTTGCAAGGAATCAAACTGTCAAAGATCCAAGACTTTGAAATATATTAAAGTAAGCTAAAGGATCAGTGGAACTATTTCATGTCTCTGGTCTCATAAACATATCAATGGATAAAAAATATATAGAAAATCATTTTTTCATTCTAGTCTTCACTGAGGAAGCCGTTAAAGAATTCCTAAAGTGCCTTTTGAAATTGAGATTCAGAAGTATCAAATCAAAGGGTGATAAAGAGTACTAAGACTACCCTCGAGCTAACTGATCTATACAGATCAGCAAGACTTGTTGGCAACCCCCCAAATATTTAAGAACTCAAGGATAAAATCTGGTGCAACTGGCCAAAGTATTATGCACGTTGCTATAAACTGCCCGGGTGCCAGGAGACAAGTAGACCATCATTGTGGCCTCTGCCCATGGGAGAGGGAGACCATGATAATCATCAGACAATAAGGGATGCTCAAAGATATTTAATAAAATCACGTAGGTACCACTGCAACTTAGTAAGGATCTATTCATTAGCTGCCTGTAGAGGATTAACTATGTACTTCTAAAAGTATGAATTCACAAATATTTATTGAGCATTCTTATGTGAAACATACTGTTCTTGCTATTAAAATACTGTGATAAAAATTGATTAAGGAAGACAATTTAGGTGATACAAACAAACTTTAACCCTTCATGAAGTGGATAATCTCCATTTGGAGAACTGCAAAATGGGTCAGAAGGCAGGAAGCTTTTACAGGATAAAGAATAAAGAACAAGGGGAAAAAAAAAGAAAATATCTGGTTGGCCTGGCCCACATAACTTGTTTGGGGTGAGAAGGAACAAAGAAATAATTATAGAGCTCAGAGTTGGCTTGGTGTTTGGGGATTGGCTGACTGGATATACTGTGTTTCCGATCAAGTGAAGAATTTATAGGGACGCAAAAGTTACATAAGTTTTGGTTGGCTGATGTGGCATCCTGGGCAGAAGTGGCTCCATCTTGGGCCTCAAAAGTTATTTTAATACTGCAGTAAACAAAATCAAGTCTCTGCCTTTATGGAACTTCCATTCTAACAAAGGCAAATTATATTCTCTCTCTATACATATACATGGTCTACACTATAGAACTGGAGTGCTGAATTAGTCAATGTGTAGAGACCCAAATTAAATAGCAGATGTAATTCCTGCCCTTGATGCATCCCAGCAGACTGTATAACAAAGGGGAGGATCATGGACTATAGCAATAGCTACGGGAGCAAAGGTAACAAAGTATTTTTGTGAGAAAAATGTGCGCCTTATGATTTCTTTGTTAAAGAGCTTTAAGAGAATAAATTTTTATGTGGGTAAGTGATCATTTTAAAAGTTGCTTCCAAAACTATCACAAAATATGACATTTCAGTTAGAAGAGACTATGAAAAATGATGTATCAAAGATAAAGAATTTGCTTAGTGATGAGATGCTCTGGATAAAAAATGATAACAGTGGTTTTCTCAGGGATTCATGCCAAAAACAGCTGTAAATAATATTGTCAACTTTACAGAAATTAGGCATTAATAAAACGTTCTTGAGGAACAGTAAAATGTTGAAGTGTTCTGATTCTACTCACATATCCTGGGGAGTGCCATAATAAATAAATGAGAATCAACTATAGAAAACTTTACAGGTCAGCATGAATGAACAATAAAGTAGTAGATGATTTTCATTAAGGGTAGATACAAAGTTATAAGTTAAGAACAAGTAATTTAAACTTTAAAATATGATGATGTTTGGGGTGAGCCCAGTGGTGTAGTGGTTAAGTTCGCACGCTCCGCTCCTGCAGCCTGGGGTTCGCAGGTTCAGATCTCAGACGCAGACCTATGCACCACGTATCAAGTCATGCTGTGGCAGGCTTCCCACATATAAAGTAGAGGAATTTGGGCACGGTGTTAGTCTGGGGCCAGTCTTCCTCAGCAAGAAGAAAAAAAAATGATGTTTGAACATTGGTTGTAAATCAGGAAAAGACTGATATCACATTAGACTGATTCCTAAAGACATTATTTCATGTTGCCAAAAAATACTCACAAACCTACCTGCCTTCTGGAAACATAGTAAATGAGAAATTAAAAAAAGAAGTGTGTATATTTATTTTATATAAAAGTGTGGATTGTCTACATTTGAAACACAGTAATTACTGGTTATCACATGTCAAGAAAGACATAAAATAACTAAAACATATCTGGAGAAACAAGTCAAGTGATCGTTGGAATTAAGGGCTTTCAAATGAGTTTGACCATAAGATTTGGATATATTGAAACTGGTAAGATGAAAATGGAAAAAGGACATGATACAAGTCTTTAAAATGTTAATGATTGTGGGTAAGCAAAAATTTCTTCACCAAATTTTAGGCAGCTTGAGCTTTTGAGAGGGAAATCATTTTATGATCAATAAAAGCAATAATTGTGGGGCCAACCCCGTGGCTGAGTGGTTCAAGTTCCACACACTCCGCTCCAGCAACCCAGGTTCGCAGGGTTGGATCCCTGGCACGGACCTACTCCACTCGTCAGCCATGCTGTGGTGGAGACCCATATACAAAATAGAGGAAGATTGGCATAGATGTTAGCTCAGGGTCAATCTTCCTCAAGCACAAAAAGAGGAAGATTGCCAATGATTATTAGCTCAGGGCAAATCTTCCTCACCAAAAAAACCCCACAAAAAATAAAAATAAATAATTGTTTTCACTTCCTCTCCTCCTAAACATTCTACATCTTAATTACCCAAAATGGATGGGAAATGCAGTGATTTAGACTGGACTGGTTTCAAAATAATTTAAGCATTAAGATAAATCTTAAATTTATCTTTAAGATTTGGAAATCTTGGAAGAACTGTATTTTCTTTAATATTTAAATATGCAAAGCATAGCACAGTGACTGACAAATAATAAGTGTTCAATAAATGTGGAAAGATACAAATCCACAGCAAGATTGGGAGTGGAGGTGAGAGAAAATGTGGAGAGAAAAGAAGAAAACAAAAAGGGTTGAGAGAAAGAGAGAGAAGCAGCATGTGCAAATTGGAACTGTACAGATAAGCTGATCTTGTGTTAATTTTGTCTACCCTTTAGAATTATATAGAGTAAACATTTGAGACTCTATAAGTAATGCCAACTTCTGGAACAAGGAGGTGAGCGATAGATCTTAGAAATAAACAAGCAGTAACAGCCTTGCGAACTGGACCTGAAACTGCTACTCTCCTTTGGTATTCATCTATCTAATGATTTTGTGTCCAGAATATTCTGAGATGAATAGAAGTAGAGGAAAGCGAAATTATGCCAAACTCTTTAACAGGAAACAATTTGGCAGGTGATAGCAAGAGAGAGCCCAACTAACACGGAAACATGCAAAGCGTCTCTAAGATCCCTGCTGATTTTTTGGTTAGGTATCAGAGCCAAGAAGTTGAAAGGATGCTTGCATTTACGGCTGGTGAAGACTACAGAGAAAGCCTTTACTAAAGTGTGAGTTGGCTTTCCCCCAAACATTACATTACCCTTGAATGGAAAATTGATCGGATGACATATGGTGATAACATCTGCCACCCATGGATAAAGCCGTAGTGCCATGTGGGTGGTAATGGAAGCTGTAATAGTGAGGGTGGAGAATTTAATGACAGTATGTAACACTGAGGAAAGTTAACAGCAATCTGAAAGAAAGGAACAATTTGTGTAAATCTTTACGATGGGTACTAGAGAAGTATACATCCTGTTCTTCTGTAGTCATCTCAGAGGGAATGATAGAAATGAAAGATGCTTTGTCGTTTTATTACCCCCAAGTTGATCTCAGCCATAAGCCCCAGGGAGACATTTCACCCAGATGGTATTGCGGGTAGACACTTCTTCCTTATCAGTAAATAAATATTTATTACAAATTTGGAATGATCGTAGCAAGAAATCATAGCAATTCAGGGCTATTTATATTAAAGACAAAAATGAGGGCTGACATATTGCTTCTAAGAACTTCTAAAAAATATTATCTGAATATGAATTTTCAGGAAGTAAAAAAACAAGTAGGAAAAGAATGTTTTAAAACGAAATATTTAAGTTCATTTGTTTTGTCCTACTCATACAGGGAGAAAGTAAATGTATCTACAGCTGTACATTGCAAACGGAAGAGTTTTATTCAAAGCAGCATGAAGAACAAGGAAAATCTTGCCATGGTGATACAATAATGTGATGTTCAGCCGAAGTTTCCTATGGAATTCAAATATTTGAAATGACAGTGGGCGTTCTGACAGACTTGGGCAGTGCAAATTTTTCATGTGAATTTTCTCTGTCTCAGAATGGCCTTAAAAACTAAGAACTCTAGTATAATTTTTAGAAGTGTTCTTGATTCGTTCAAAGGTAGTTCTCTGTTTCCTTAAATTTCAAAGAATAACCTTTGGTTTTCCTCTTTCTTAAAGTCAAAGAAAGCAGTGGCTGGTTTCCGGTGCAGCTCTGATACTCAGCAGACCCTAAACTGACTCCGCCAAGCAGTCCACAGGGGGTAGTGGGATGCCTGGGCCAATTTTTTCATCCAGTTTAAATTTTTTCATTCAGTTTAAGCCAGTCCAGTTAAAATCATCACATTTGCTTACCACTCGCACACACATAATTCCGAAGTCTTTTCATCCTCCCAGTTTTTCTCCCTATCTCCACTTGTGGGAACAAAAATGATGTCAAGATTTTAAGTTCTGAGTTTGCCAAGGCAGATGCTGTGAGGTGCTTTATTATCATCATCATTATTATTATTGTTATTTTCTGATAAAGATTAGTTTGCAGTAGTGAACTTATTCAAAGCAAAGGATTAAGAATAAACTCTTACGCTTACCAAAGGATAAAAATGAATAGGGTAAGTTTTATGATATTTTTCTCATCTAAGTGTTTGAAGAAAAGAGCAATTGATAGATGAGAGGCATATATAATTAGCCTTAAAATGTCTCAGCATCCTACCTTTGTTTTGTGGATTTCAGGAAAAGTTCTTTTGGACTAAGGCATATGCACTCTCTTCAAGAGGAATAAAAGAAGTTACTATGGTTGAAGTTCTATCAGATAAAGGAATTATACTAGAGAAAGAGTGCGAAAAGCAGCAATAAAGGCTAATTGTTGTCCGATTGTGAAGATAAAAAAATTGTTGTCCAGTTGCCTTAAAATTGTAGCATATCTACATACTAACTACTATTTTATAATTTAAGTGCGGGGGAGACACAAAAGTATATGTTTTTGATAACCTACATGAGAAACATTTGGGACCTAAACTAGAAAACAAATTTCTATTTCTCATTTCAGACTTGCAGAATCAAAATCATGGAGTCTTTGGCCCAAGAAATCTGTATTTTCATAAGGTAAAGAACATTACATTCTTTAACCTCTTATTAAAGATAATTTCAAACAGATATAAATTTAGAAAGAATACATAAAATAACTCCAATGTATCCATCATCTGGTTTCAACAATAACCGACTCATGACTATTATTGTTTCATTCGTACACCTATCCACTTCTTCTCAATGATATTAAAGCATACTGGCATCCTAAATAAGGAGGTAAACAGACAAGCTCAAATGACCAGAAATTGAGTTTATTCGGGAAGAACAGAGGAATTACAATTCAGGAAATGCATGCTGCAGCATGCTACAGGTGAGTCCATTGAGGGTTTGGGGCAGGATGTATTTATGGGCAAGGAGTGCAAATAGGCGGAAGTCCAGCCAAGTCCAAGCAGCAAATTTATTGGCTTGAGGATGGGGAAAGATTCTTGGTGGATGTTCATTGATCGGGAGATAAGTCTCAGTCTTGTGAAAATCAGGCATTGACGGGAAATTAGTCTCTAAGTTCCTAAGTCCCATTCTTCTGAGGGTGCATGCATGAGATTCTCCATTTCACATCCTCCGGTTCCGTTTTAGATTGAAATCATTTCACAATCATATAGTGTAGGGGAGGAAAAGTAATTTTCCCTCTACTCTTCTGAGTTGTTGGCTGAGACCCTGTAACAAAAGACAGAATAACAAAAGAAAAGCAAATAGAAGTTTATTATCATGTATACCACATGTATACATGGGCGATACTCAGGGAAAGAAAGGTGTGAGGAGGCAGTTATAGGAAAGTTACCAGGAAAAGAGCTGTAAGCAAGGGTGAGTCTTTGTATGCAGATTTGTTGGTGCCTTCTCCATTGACAAGTTTCTTGTGATTTAGTCATCGTCTCTTCCTGGTACAGAGAGGGAGACACCCTAATAAATGGAGATTTGCTTTTTAAATGTAAATTTCTGTTATGAAACCGTTTTTAGAGCTTCTACTGTTTTTAGACCTTCTCCTGTGTCTGCTCTTTCTCAAAATAATCAGCTCAAAATAATCCTTATGCCAAGAGGCATAATTTAGGTGACATATACTGCTACCCTTCCTTCTCTGCCTTTAAAATTTCCCCAAGTTTCACAGTCTAAAAGTTGAGTTGGTAGATTGCTCCGTTTCTCACTGAACCAGTCTCTTAGTCCTGAGAAGTGGTCAATTCGGTTAAACAGTTGTATCTCGTTTCAGGAGGTGGTGATGCAGATGGGCTCCCAAAGTTGGGCTTATATGGTATGAGCAATCAGGTATTTAACAGGAGACATTTCTGTGGAAACAAAAGAAAAACAAAAGTCAATAAACCCAGTTTGAGTCCAGAGGGCAGGCAGTTTGAATGTCTCTGTGACATCATTGGGTATTTCTGTATACCCAGTTTGAGTCCAGAGGGCAAGCAGTTGAGGAGATTCCTAGATATTGGGCTCAAATCTCCTTTTGCAGTTTGAATGTCTCTGTGATATCATTGGGTATTCTGGTGAACTTTCTGAGTGGCCTACAGAGCAACAGGCATGAAGTTTGCCCATACATGAAATATTGTTATTTCTTTTCAGCTTTTATCAAATTTTCCAACTTCAGCTTGCAGGGCTTTGGGAAAAGGGCAATTTTTGTTTTCAGTTGTTCCAAGTCAGAAGGGTGGAAGAAAATTGTAAATGTTAGTTTGGAGAGCCATAGCCAGATATTTGAGGAAACTAAAAAAATTCAGGATCCAGTCCAATTTACATGTAGATAAGAAAACCTCAAAAACAATGCACAGGACTAGAATCTGATATCCATAAAGGTGTGCAATAGTTTTCCATTGAAACATATTTTTTCTGTCTACAGTCACCCCTATTTCTAACAAAGATAATCACAGTAAGATTAATTTTTGCAAAATAAATCTAGTCTCATTAAACTTGGCCTGATTACTTACACAAGTGCAACTAGGATAGTGATGACCATATAGGTAGGTTTTTTTAAAGTCTGCTTTGCTGGAACTTTTTATGAGAAATCTCAGATTGGACTTTTAAAAGCCTCTTGAGTCTAGGAAGCCAAGGACTCATCATCAGACTTCAACTATAATACCTATAGATGTCGGTGAATTCCTCTCTTTTCAAGGTCCCCAAATTATCCTGAAGTTCCTGGACCTGCCAAGAAGTGACCCCTCTTACTCACCTCTAAGGGTTCCAGAAACCCTGACAACAAGAGACCAGGTAGTTTTTTTGAAGGGGGCTTTATTGACTCAACCTAATTCCTTAAAACTGTCTGATCATATCTGATTCTATGCACGTCACTCTCAAATATGACATTCCAGTCAAAACCTTAGTAACATAACCAACATATCCAATTGTGTCCTGTTATAAGGAGAACTTATGCAAATAACTAAATTGCCATGAAAATGAGAATACTCAATACAAGTTTCCAGTTTTGTTGATTGTAACCCCTGGTGTTATTTAACATGTTCCTCTGTTACTTAGATCTAGAGGTTTGATCACCTTCAGGCTTTTACTTCCTAGGTTGTGTATGTACTTCTATCAGTATAAGGTTAGGTTGACTTTTTTTGTGATATTAGATATTCATAATCATGACTTGGTTAAAAACAAGACAACAGGCCCCCAAATGGAGTCACTTATGCTAAGCTCCACATCTCCAAACCAAGACTTAACAATTATGGGTTCAGCTCTCCCAGCAATGCAGTCCTAAGCCAGTCAACCAGGAATCTCCTGATTAGCACTAGCTTAGTCATTTGCCTGATAGACCCCTGCCATCCCCTAAAGTATAATAAGATCTTTAAAATTTACTCAGTTGAATTTTGTTTTTTAACCACTTATATCCATTGTTTTTCAGAAGCTTAAAATTAGTTACAATCTAATCCTATCATTCCTTGTACATTTAATAACTGGAATTGAGAAACTTAACTTTCTTCAATTTTTCTCCAGAGTTAACAGTTCATATGGGAAAGGCAGTATAAACCTTGGTTTTCCCTTTATTTACCACTTTTCAAAATAATAAGATATTACAGGTTAAAGATTGTATCCAAGGGCAATTTTGCCAGAATTTAACAAATTCCTTTACTTAGAAGCTTCTGCCATTTTGTACGAGCACCAGAAGCCATTCTTAGAGTTTTGTTTTACTACATTCTTGCCAACAGAGTATTTTGTCAAACTTTTGAATTTTTGTCAATCAGATAAGTGACAAATGAAATATAGATTTTTAATATAGAATTTACCATACATGATTAGATCTAGTATATCATGGATATTTTCCTGAAAGAGGTGTGATATGCACTGGGATTTTAAGTAGAATTGGAGGGAGAATGCCTTTCTGTGATGGAGTTTGGGAGATATGTTCAAAGGCAGAAATTGAAAGAAGCTAATTGTGAGAAATGACAAGAGATAAGCTTAGCAAAATCTAAAGGTCAAAATCCATTTCCTTTATATAAGTGGGTTTTTCTCCAGAAAGGAGTATCATTCTCCTTAGAAGAAATGGAGGGGAATAGATCTTGGGTTTGGGGATAGGAGGGAATTTCTCCTGGGCTATAAGGGAGCAGAGGTAAAGGGAGCCCAGGAAGTTTCTGAACAGCTGAAGGTGTCTTTGGAGCCTGTTTGGACTCAGTCCATGGCTGATGTCACAAGTGTGCAACAGGGTATAAATAAGCTAAGTGCTAGGTCATTATCAGTCTCCTGGACCTCCACCTGATATGGATCCCAAAGCAATCTCTTGGTGCTCTTTGCTTTTGATATACCCATCTGGCCCAAAGAGCTGCAAAGAGAGACTTTTATCTTGCCTCTAATTTCTAGGCCTTTCCTTAGGGCTGCCCTAATGACTGTGGTCATGTGGCATATGGGCATTTCAGGAGACCCTTAGTTCTAGATCCCTGCCTTTTACCATGCCCTCACTTCTACTAGGAGGGACCTGATACAACAAATCTGCCTAAAGTTGTGTAACAGACAACACTCCTCGTTTTTCTTTATTAATGTTTCTAACTGTGCATCCTCTTCCAACCAAAATGGGATCTTGGATTGGAAATTCTGAGAGTTCCTCTGGAAAACCTGATTTAAAAAAAAATCTTTTTTCTTCAGCCTGCCAAGGCACACATTTCATGAGCTTCCTAGATAATTGGGCCTGAGAAATAACTTTTTGGCATAGAGTAAATTGGTCTCTGGCCAATACTGAATCTCTAGGAAAGATTGCTTAAAAAGGAAATTCCAAGATAGTCGTAGCGTGGGAGTGGTCAGTGACCAAATAGGCATGTTTCCCATTTAAATGCCATTACTAACATGGAAAAATATGTATTTTTCCACAGATGAAAACACTGTTATGTCATGATTTGCTCCTGTTTTAAGGCTTCAGGCTCAAAATTATGGAGGGAGGAAGAAAATCCTGCTCCATTTTCATGAGATGTTGCCCAGTGTATTCCATCCTCTACTTTAAATTCTGATGTGTGAAGCAAACATTCATAGCCAGATAGCTCCCTAGTTACCAGGCAGGTGCAGCTGCTGAACATAGCACTGTTGCAACTAGTTTTGACACCAGCCATTTGTGCTTGAAGAAATGTCTAATTTTTTGCTTCCCTCAGATGGTTTCACACTCCTGTAGCAAGCGGGGGCTTTTATTATAACACTCGTTTTGGGTCAGACTACACCATTTTTGGGAACCCACCAATACAAATGTTAATGATATGCAGATCTGGCCTTTCCTAAGATGGCATTACATCAGCCAAACTTCATTTCCTGGGACGTTGCTAAGACAATTCATAGATCTTGCCAAATTTCATTAATGTGCTGAGTAGACCCGATGTTATCATATGGGAGTTTATCAGGAGCCAAATCTCTGTACATACATATTGATCATCTTTTTGTGTGTTTTTCCCTACTATTAATTTCTGTAAAAATAAAAAGTTTGAGGAATTGCAACAATGAGTATTTCCTTTCAACAGTATCCATCATAATATTTTTATGTAATTTCTTCATTTTCAAGAAATAGTCTCATGATTTAACCCAGACTCTGGTTTCTCGGCTAGTCGTAGGTCCTCTGTTGTTATAGGTCATGGTATCTACCTCTGCGAAAAGTAGATTTCTTTTCAAAAGTCAGCACACTAGATACTTGCACCCTGATGTCTCACAAGCTGCATACCTGTCCTGTCTTATCAACTACCATGGCTTTGTTTGTTTTCTGGAACTCTAAGTCATAACTTTGGAATTATGCGATACTCTCTCATTTCCATGCATTCATGCATTTTATTTCCTCTATTCTCTTCCATTAAAAAACCTGGCAAAATTCCACTTAGTCACAGAGCCTCAGACCAGACACTGCCTGGTCTGAACCCTTTCCTGAGGGGGATTTTGGGGGGTCTCTTTTCCCTCTGTCCACTGTCCTTCATACCACTCTCCATTATAGAAATGATGTTGTTGTGTGGTAATTGTTGTTTCATGCCTGACTCATGCAATATGGGTATATACGGCTCTCAAATATTTTTGAACTTGGCCCAATTTAAAAAAAGACTTTTGGTAAAACATGTATTCTACATATATCCACATCCTAGTGCAGAAAAAATAGGATCTAATCATAACAATAAAGTGCCCTCTTATAAGGAAATTTGAGGTTGGAATTATGTACACATTTTCTATAGAAATATGGATAGGCATCATCATATTTGTTATGGACTGAAAGTTTGTGTCCCGCCCAAGTTCATATGTTGAAATCCTCATCGTCAATGTGGTGGTATTAGGAGGTGGGGCCTTTGGGAGGAGATTAGGTCATGATAGTGGAGATCTCATGAATAGTATAAGTTCCCTTGTAAAAGAGACCCCAGAGAGCTCTCCCATCCCTTCCACCATGTGAGGACACAGCAAGAAGATGGCCTCCTAGAAACCAGGAAGCAGGCCCTCACCAGACATCGAATTTGCTTGTGCCTTGATCTTGGCTTCCCGGCCTCCAGAACTGTGAGAAAAAAATTTCCTTTGTTTATAAGCCACCCAGTCTATAATATGCTGTTATAGCAGCCCAAATGGACTAAGACAATGCTTATACTATAACATAGACTAATTTTGTGGTAATATTTCAAAAATTATAAAGCAAAAATGTTATTGATGCAAACACTGGACATTCCAGATGGAGTGGGTTAGCCAAAAATTCTACAACCAGCTAAATAGGTAATGAAGATAAGCTAAAAGTAATTAAAATTTAAAAGTAATAGATAACTTAAGGTAGAAACCTCAAGACCCAGCCCTGACGGTCTAGTGGTTAATGTTTCACACTCTCCGTTTCAGCGGCCTGGGTTCATTTCCCAGTTATGGAACCACACCACCCATCTGTCGTTTGCCATGCTGTGGCAGTGGCTCACATAGAAGAACTAGAAGGACTTACAACTAGGATATACAACCAGGCACTCGGGTCCCGGGGAGAAGGGGAAAAAAAAGGGAAGATTGGCAACAGATGTTAGCTCAGGGTGAATCTTTCCCTGCAAAAAAAAATCTCAGACAATTCAAGACATACCAATAAAAAAGTGTTCTTCACAAAAATTGAAAAAATTTCAAATATGTCTTTGTATTTATGTGCAGTAGGTTTACACAATTGCCAAGAATTTTGAGGTAAATAGAACTTTTAGAAGCTTAAAATCACTGAATGGATTTTCAAAGCTCTTAGGAACAGGATGAATGTTGCTAACATAGCCTTTATCGTGCAGCACAGTCTGGCTTCTAACGTTTCATGGTTTTCACTCCAGTCACTTCTTTACCTGAAGTGTCTCAGTCACTCAGGATTTCCTTTAATTCTTCCATACTCCCTCGGCCTCGTTGTCTTGAGCTCTGTCTATGAATGATTTATTTGACCTCCAACCCCTTTTCCTTTACATTCATTGATTTAATACTTGCTTATACTTCAGATAGCAGCTCAAATCTAACTTTTTCAGGGGTGTTTTCTAAGGCAAGATTGATGTGAGAGTATATCATGTTCCCCATTATAGTTTTGTTCTAACATCATGTATTTGCACATCTGAGTACATATTGCTATTTGTGTTTATATATTTGTGTGATGATTCAGTTAATATCTGTCTCCCCAAGTAGACTGAAAGCTCCATGAGATCAGGGGAAGTGTTTGATTTGATCCTCATTCAATCTCCAGTATCTAGTACAAGGTAATTAAAAGCATGGGCTCCAGATCCAGAGCTGTGATTCCAGTCCTGGCTCTGTCATGTAAGCCTTAGTTTCTTCTTTTGTGTAATGGGATCAGTAATAATACCTTCTTTGTAGGGTTGTTTTTGTGTTTAAAGAGACAATATTTATATTTATAACATATATACCTATATATATATTTAGTTCACTGCATATAACAATTGCAAATAAATGCTAGATATTTTAAAATAAATATTTGCCAAAAGAATAGATAATAAAATGTTGGTATAGATTCTTCAGTACATATTAGTAGCATGCTGATTTTAGCTTATGAATACTTAATTTTAGGAATCCTTAGTAACTCAGTTTTGAGTTTGTAATCTGACCCTCTGGTGTATGTAAAAGGGAGAGCCCATGGAAATTTCTCTCATTCTCCCATCAGATGGAAAGAAACAGTTTATCATGTCACTTAGCCCTGGAAGCTCTTTGAGGGCAGGGACTTTTATTCATCATCAGGTCTCCATTGTTTAACACTGTGCCAGATGTGTAAAAAGGTGTTCCAAAATATGATTGAGTAAATAAAACTACTCCATGTCAATTTGCATTTGGGTCTAAGACCAAATATATAGTTTTATTCCTATCATTTTATCTCAATTTATAGGAAATAGGGAATTTGTTCAATGTGGTAGGTAGGTGAAAGGGGTTATTATATTGACTACTTCAATGACTTAAAATAAATCCTTCCTAAGCTTTGAAATGATGGAACAGAGTCTAAATGCTTACATTTTTTTTTTGTCAAGTTTCACAGAAAGGCAGAAACTGGTAAACCTCATGAACCAGATACAAAGAGCAGCAAATTGAAGCTAAGGTATATATTGAGTACAATACCATAGTCTGAATAAAATTTTCTTTTTCCAGAAGTGAGAATAAACACATTTTATAGGAAGAATTTAATAACAGAAACAAACGCTTAATAACACAAGCAGTATCTGGTGAATATTAAGCACTTCATAAATACTCATTGAGTAGAGGAACAGAATGTGTTTATTTTGACCTCTCTTTTAAGTGCTTAGGTCTTGATGTTATAGCAGTAGTGAACAGTAAAACAGCTTGAGCAAGTGCAGCCTTAAATAGTAAAACAGCTTGAGCACTACAATTTGCACAGTACCCAAGGTAAAAGCAGACATGTTTAGCCCAGAAAGCCTAGATGAAAGTTGCCACCTACTCACTTCCTCTGGAAACATTCAGACAAGCCCACCTAGGGGAAAAAAAGGAAGAAAGAAAGAAAAAAAGAAATAACATGTCTGGTGTTAGAAGAGCAAGGCTTGCAAATAGAGATTAACCAATTCCTATCTAGCTGGAATTTTTTTTTCTTATTATTTTTAAAGGGTTGAGAAATTTTGAGAAGCAAAGAACTGGATTTTATGTATATAAAATCACGTACATGTACACATACACCACGGACACACATTTGCTTCTATGTTAAGTCAAGATCAGCGGTGTTTTCTATTTAGTAATATGACTGAGAAAGAAACCGTTTTTGATAAAGGTAATACAAAGAATCAATTTAGCATTCCTTGAACATAATATCCTCTTGGGGAAACTTAAAAAGATGTGTGTGTGTGTGTGTGTGTGTGTGTGTGTGTGTGTACTAGTAAGAAGGGATAGGACTTTTTTTGCTTTATTCCTTCACATTCTGGATAGGTGCAAACAAAGCTGTGAGGCTTGACCAGGCTGGATAATAAAAAGCTTTGTCAAAGAAAAGCAACCTCTTTTCCAGTATTACTCAAGCTATGTTAAGAGTATGGAGGGTGAGCTATCAGAGTATCACCTCATTATTTTCTTTCAAAACCCAAACAGTGTATCCCATAAGCACATGGCGAATACCAACGAAACCTGAAATGGTATATTCGTAACCCAAAAGGACTTATTTCATGATGGCCTGAATGACTTCATTAGTTTGCCAGGTACGAAAGGATTAAAAGAGAGGAAAAAAAGACACAAACATGAGAGGAAGACAAAAATTGTAAGGATGTCTGGCACTTCAAGTAAACAGACCAAACATGGTTTACTCGTAATTGTGCAGTTCAATAAAATATGTTTAAGTATTTTATACAAACATGTATTATTTACTCATCCACTCAGTTAATGTGAGGAATCATGGGTTATACTTCTGAAAACGGGGAAGATCCATTTAAGTAAACAGGAAACAAACTCTGGTGCTTTTATAAACCAAGAGCTTTAAAAGCATGATGTCATTTAATTCCAATGACACTTCAAGGTAGACAACACGACCTCCGATTTACAGGTGGGAAACTGAGATCAGAGAAATTAAATAAATTGCCTGAACTAACTCAGTAATGAATTTGAACATAGAAACATCTGGCTCTCAAAAATATATCACTAACATCTTTGAAAAACCTTGAAATCTATAGAGTCTCTTGCCAGTAAAAGACATACACAAAATATTTTGCACACAAAACTTGTCCATAGATCCTCCCAGCCCCATCCCTAGTCAAATAAGAAATCTGTGCCATATCAGGCTTCCTTGGAGTAAATACATCAAATGAATCATGTTTTTCTTCCTCAGAATTGAAAACTTAGTGGTAAATGCAGATTTTTATATTGAGTACTCAGATAAAGGTGGCTTATTATTAGATTTTTTTTTAATCTGAACATTTACTTCAAAGGGAAATGTTAAAATGGTTTAAGTCAGTTTTGGTGATGTCATATACATTAATATCAAACATATGAGATGAATACATTAAGGTTCACATCTTTTTTCACTATATTAGGATCTCAAGCATATAGTATCAATGGCTGATTAAATGGAACTGGTTAATAAATAATAGAATACTATAACGCACTTTAAGTGATTGCATATTCACAGTAAAAAATGTGTTTATGGACATGGAAAGAATTCAAAATATGTACCTTACGAGACAACCTTTTAGTGTATGTGTGTATGTATGTGTATGGAAAGAATTCTAGAAGACTGTATCAAAACGTTTATAATTTTATTTCTGGAGGGAAGGTCATGTCATGTAGGGCTTTTTCCCTTTTCTTTCTCTTATTTGCACTCTCAGATTGCTATATAGTAAGTATGCATTATATACAATCACATAATAGATTTGCATAGTACATCATTGCTCAAATGTCAAAACTTCAAGGACATTAAAAATCCCTTGGTTAAAGCCAAAAGTTACTTTTACAACTTGGAATCATTTTCAACACAGATATTTCACCAATTTAAGTTGGGGGAAAAATAAGAGTTCTTTGCCAGGAAGCATACGGCACCTTTCCTGCTAGTGTATTCTGTTAGAAAAACATTCATCCTGACTCAAGTGTGGGGTGACATCTAGTGAACTGTTTCTGCAGACAATTGCTGGGTTATCTCCTCTATGGCTCCCTCTCCTGCCTCTTTTCTTTCAGTACACAGTCCTCAATATCTGTTCTTTTATAAAGCTTGCATGTTTCCCAAATATAGACAAGGAAATATTTGAGTCCTATGTAGGCATATAAGAGATTCTTCATTTTGTGCACCTTGGCAAGAGAGAGCTGTTCAGTTTACCATGTAAATAACACAAACTCTTTTCTCTGGAAAACAATGGTAGAGCTTCAGACTCTGGATTATGATTCATCTAGCTTTTCATCTGTTAGTAGTTAATAAGATGACTCCATATTTGCTAAGGCTTAGGACAGGCAGGAAGTCAGTGTCTACAGCCAGTCAACAGATCACAGACCAAATCACCCCCCACCAAAAAGCTTGAATTTTGGGGAACAGACAGCTATCCCTGTAGGGTGCCAATAGAGGCAAAACCAAGGCAATACCTTAACCATTGGGTTCAAGACAAATAAGTTAGTTATCAGTATTCAAGTTCAAGACCAAGACTGGACTATCAGGACCTGTAACTTAATGCTAAGCTACAGATTGCTGAGAGGGAACCTGTTCTCTAAAGTCAGGATTGGTCCTAAAGAAGAGGGCAGGTAATGGCTTTGGCAATGGGGAAAAATACTGTAGGCAGAGCTTGACGTTATATGAAATAGACAGTCCTGTGTAATGATCTCCTACAATTTAGTCTAATCCCTCTCCATATTAATTTAAAAATTATCAGATCCCATTTGAAGACTTGCCCATGGGTATCAATTATTGATATAAGTTCGGTGTCATGGCTTTTCTGGGTTTTAAGAGAAACTTTGACAACACAAAACTCTTGACCAACCATAAACACAGATTTAAGAACTGGATATTTTGTGGTATCATTTTTGTACTAAAAAAATTTGAGATTCACTAAGCTCTATTAAGTTCAAAGGGTAGGATGGGGAAGGGAAGTGGTAGGAGAGCAAAGTGTTGGAATCATATGACAAAGTTTGCTAGTCATCCTAAAGAAGCAGTTATAATATCAATATCCATTCTAAAACATGAGATTGTCTGGAGATCCTATAAACTGGAAATTCAAATTCTAGTCAATAAATGTCAAAGAGTAAAATAAACAACTGGCACACTTGCATAAAAATAAAGACAGTAAACCGAATAATCAAAAATCCACAGCATTCTGGAGATTAAATAAAATTAACTTAAAGCAAATTTAAGGTACCTGTACATACCCATTAAACTAGCAAAAGTAACAATGATTCATTGCTGACAGGTTAGGGTAAAAAGGTATGCTTATAGGGGCTGGCCTGGTGGCTCAGCGGTTTAGTTCGCACTTTAGCAGGCTGGGGTTCCCAGGCTCGGATCCTGGGTGCCCACTGACGCACTGCTTGTCAGCCATGCTGTGGCGGCATCCCATATAAAGTAGAGGAAGACGGGCACAGATATTAGCCCAGGGCAAGTCTTCCCCAGCAAAAAAGAGGAGGGGTGGCAACGGATGTTAGCTCAGGTTTGGTTTTCCTCACGCAAAAAAAAATGTACACATATATTTTAAGTGACATTGTAAATTGGTTCAAATTATCTGTGGAGCTATTTGTGACTAAAGGCATATAATGGTTTCTTTCCTTTGGCCTAGTAACTTCACTTTGGGGAATATACTCCTAGAAAATAATCTAAAAGCAAACAAGTAATTTATTCCAAGATGTTCATGTGAAGATGTTTATGAAAGGGAAAATTTGAAAATAACTCAAATGTTCAACAATATTGTCCAATGAAACTAGTGTTTAATACCATGGAATACTAGCTGGCTTGTTAAATTGTATGGACTGTCTTAACATAGGCCCATATTTATAGTAAGTAATTAAGTGAAGTAAGAACAAGATCTATATGTGAAATTTGAGTAGGGTCATATAAATACATATGCATGTGCATGAAGGGCCATCAGAAGAAACTCTGAAGTGAGGAGGGAGAGAATTCAGATTTATTGATATATTGAGGACCTCTGTGTCCCAAGGTCTTTAGATAATTCATCTCTTTTAATCTCAGATCAGTCTTGTGAGACAGATATTATTTATTTAATTCCTTTTTAAAAATTATTTTATTGAGGTCATATTGGTTTATAACATTGTATAATTTCAGGTGTACATTATTGTATATCAATTCCTGTGTAGACTGCATTATGCTCACCACCAATAGTCTAGTTTTTATCTGTCACCATACATATGTGCCCCTTTACCCCTTTCGCCCACCCCCCCACCCCCTTCCCCTCTGGTAATAACTAATCTGTTCTCTTTATCCATGTGTTTGTTTATCTTCCACATATGATTGAAATCATATGGTGTTTGTCTTTCTCTATCTGGCTTATTTTGCTTAACATAGTACCCTCAAGGTCCATCCATGTTGTTGCAAATGGGACAATTTTGTCTTTTTTATGGCTGAGTAGTATTCCATTGTATATGTGTACGACATCTTCTTTATCCATTCATCAGTTGTTGGGCACTGGGTATTTATTCAATTTCTACTTAAGAAATTGAGTAGCTTGACCATCGTTGCACAGCTGGGCAGGTGACAGAGCTGGAATTCAAGCCAGTCTGGGATTCCAAAATCCATGGCTTCCTAGTTTATCATATTAAACACATGGTCTGAAGTTCTTTTTTAAAATACTGGTCTTATCACGTGATCTTCCAGAATGGATTGATTGTTTGAATAATTTTGAAAATATATTACAATATAGCCTCCTAATGTTACTTGGTATGAACTTTTGAAGTTTTAGAGTTTACATTTGTTTAAGACAACATTTCCCAATCCAGTAACTCTGTGTGTGTGTGTGTGTGTGTGTGTGTGTGTGTGGTTTACACCCATACGTGAGTATATGTGGCAACTGTTAAACCATAAAACTCAAGATCTGCAGAACACAGTTTGGGAAATATTAATTTAAAGTTTTGTGCTCACTAGACATTTTTTTTTGAACATAAGTATTAAAACTTAAAGTTTTAAAATTAAGACTTAAAGTATTAAAGAATTAAAATTTATGAAAGTTAGTTATCCCTGCTGTATAAACCTCTGTCTAAAGGCACTCAGAGGATTAAATGTAAATTAGGGAATTGCTTAGAGCTTAAATGTAAATAAATGTATGTATCCCTATTTTCTCTCTTCCTTAAAGTGATAAGTAGCAATTCTTTAAATACTGGCACAGAAGATTACCATGGAATCCCTGAGGTTATTTTCCCTTGGAGGAACAAGTTCATGGCAAATTGTTCTAGCTATCCTGTAGATAAGGATAATAAGAATTTTGAGGTTTTGAGGGTAAAAATTAGCTATCAGAGTAGACACTGAGGAGGAAGTAGAAGATGAGGATTCTGAGTCCGTGAGGTGGCACATACTGGAAACAACACTGACCCAGCACCCCAGGAGGTGTTGATGAATTTAAAGAAATGAACACTAAGAACTGTAACCCTCTGAGGTCAAGTCTAATCAGGAATGAAGGCCTCGCGACTGAGTAGGATTCAGAGGACTGATGTTTTTCCCAAAAGCATCACTTTAAGGCCTGTGGCAGTGGCTGTACTAGAAGATTCAGCCTCCCTCTTTGGGCCTAAATTTTGTGTTCAAGAGTTGCTTTGACAACCAGCCAGTTTTAAAGTCATCACAGGCTGCACAAATTGGTGGCTGGGGTATGTGGTTAGTCCCACAGTCTCCATCAGCCTCTCATGGCTCCATAATTTTAGTATTGTGAATAAGCATATCATCTAGGTAGAACCAGTGTTTTTGTTGTGGAAATGTAACTTTAAGACAGATTTCAGAGGGCTGTTCTCACCCCTGCCAGCCAGAGCTCAATCTCCTATGTGGAAATGTTGGTGCTGTCTCCAGAATGCTCTTATACCTTCTGTAGGAGAACTCTACTATGACCATGTATCTTAGCACGTCCTGCAAGTGGTACTTAGTTCCATCAACACCCTAATCTCTACTGCTTACTTCTGAGCCTCTAGATAATTGAAGGGTCTTTAGTCTGATAGACAGGCCATTTTATCTGGGAGCCCTTCTACCAGACAGGGAAAATTGACACCTGAATGGCAATTATGAACTCAAGCAGCTTTGGCACTTAGGATGCAACTAACTAGGCCCTAGGTTCCCTTTTCAGGAGTCAGCACATCAATATGGGACTGAGATGGATTTGGCACTCCTCTCTAGATGCTGGTGCAGGATATCCTGGATGCACGACAAATTCCTGTGAGGATTCAGAGGAGAATTTACCCTGCTTCTGGACCCACTGCTACTTCCACTATTTGATAGTACCACTACGTGGAGATGGACTGGGATAAGATATCTGTGTGCCCACTTCGCACATCAATTAAATCAGAATTCCTGGTTGGGCACTGGTATGTTTTTAAGTTTCCCAGATGATCTGGGCTGAGAGTCACTGATGTAGAAAGTCATCTGTATGGAACATTAGAGTGTGCCTTATGATTTTTTTTTTGTAATGTGGGCTTTCCTTAATCTCTACAGCCACACTCCCTTCAGATTTCAGCCATTTCTGGTCTGGTTGATCCTGTTTCTAATCTTGTGTAGTTTGTGAAACAAGGAGCAAGGCATTCTGGGCCATCTGAATATAAAAATCTCATCAGTGGCCAAAATTTTATCTAAGGAAATAGAAATCTTACTTCTTGTAAGAATGGTCTGCTTGATACTACCAAAGACCTATTGGAAGTTTCTTGAGCCTTTAGAAAAAGGGCACTTTAAATGCAGAAAGCAAAATGCAATGTAATAATATAAATGCAGGGAAAGAGATTATTCTTGCAATTTTAGTAGATCATTTTCTCTTTCTTTAAATTACAAGTAATCCCAAAGGATTCACCAAAATAATAATCTAGTAGAAGCAATATAGACTATACCAATTCCCCTTTCTTAGCAAAACCCTAACTGAAATTCAGACATGACTAGGTTTTTCTGCACAAACGAGCTTGGAGTTGTAAAATAAAAAAGACAATGAACACTAGTAGACATTATTTTTCCTACCTGCCTCTCAGAAGTTGGACGACATCACCTACTCAAACAAAGCCTTGTAGCCACTTCCTGATCCACAAACACGAAAGTATTTTTGCTTCCATGATCAAAGATATAAAACAGTTCCCAGAAACTCCATCCCATAGAGGACATGCTTGCAAACTTCCTTCCTGACTTGTTAAGGAAATATCTGCATCACGTCACCAGCATCTGTGGTTGGAGAGCCCTGGAGTTTTTGTCTAAGATCCAGGATGGTCTTAGGCGAGTTTTTGTATCAGTCTGAACTTTAGTTTCCTCATCCATGAAATGAGAGTTTGGTCTAACCACATTTTGAAAACTGGCAGCTCATGGACTAATTTTGGCCTGAAGAAATGATTTACTTGACAGGCAGTACTTTCTTTATGTGCATCAGTTACCAACATTTAAAAATTGGGATGTTTACATAAAAATCCATATTTGGATTTTCTTGAAAAACCCGGTAGAGCTGGCCTGCGTTCTCGCTTGATAATTATGGCTAGAGCTGAGTCTGCACTGCCCCTGTAGAGGGGGCTTGTGTTTGGTAAGACATCACAGTCCCCACTGAGCCGACTTCACTAACTGCAGCACTGCCTGGCTTCAGGAACATTAGAGAGTGGAGTCTGTGGTCTAATAGTCTCTTAGATTCCTTCCAGTTCTGAAATCCTACAGTTCTCCTTTTCCTAAAAGGCCAACACATAGAGCAGCAGAGGCTGAAAGGTGGGTAGAAAGGGATAGAACAGGATAAGGAGAGAGGGGGACTCTTGGCTTCCTTTCTGATTGAGTGTGGGTGTATAATTTCTCTTGGATAAACAGGCTTAATCCCATCAAAAATTTGATCCATAATTTCAGAGGGAGCGGAGGGTAAGGAAAACAAACACTGTAGTCATATTTACCAGGTAATGTGGAACTGAGAGAAACACTAAGGCAGAAAAGTAGCTACTGAATTTCATTTTTGTATTTTGAAACTTAGATTAGTTTCCTTACAGATTGTAAAAATCATCTATGTTAATTGTAGAAACTTTGGAAAATTCAGAAATGTATATAGCAGTACCAGATTAATATCCATTCAATTCAAATCTACAGGGGAATAAAATATTTTACTCCAATTGATCGTAACAAGCATTTGTTGAGCACCTGTGTGTGTGTTAGGTACTGTGGGAGATACAAAGAGAAACCAAAGAAATAATATTGAACTTCAGGAAGGACATAATCTGCAGGGGGAAATAATACAGGTACACATCCCACTGATACTAGGCAAAGAGATACAACTGGTAAGAGAAAAATACCAAACACAATAATTTCAAGGGCTGTAATTCAGAGAAGCTTGACAATGAAAGAATATAAAGAATTTTATATTTTCCAAGACAAAGAAAACATTTTTAAATTTTCATTATTATAACAGATAATGCAATTCAAAAAATAAAGAATTGATTAAAATGGAAATATTGTCTATCAGCATGATGCATATACATGATTGTACTTAATCAAAATTATTCCCAGACAAAAAATATCAAAGCATTGCAAAAACAAGTAGAAAATGGAGCCTTCCCCTAATCATTGTTGTAGCAGAAAAAATGGAGTTAGATTTCACGGCTTACTGTGAACATTATACTTTGACCCAGACTTCATGGGACCTAGTACTGAAAGTCATTACCATAATTTAAAATACCTCTGTTTGAAAGATTTTCATTCTCATGTAGGTCATAAACCAACCAGAACATGATTTCAGTATGTTATGGATAATAGTGGAGAGAAAAACTATCATGTCCAGACATATGGGTAGAGGAAAAAGAAAAAAAAAGAGCTTTATCCTGATTTAATTTAAAAATGATAATTGGTTCATTTTTCAAAGGACCTTAATTCTGAAAATGTTTTGCCTTTGCATTTTTGTGTATGTAAAACCTAATGATACCCTAGATAACAAGTTCCCAAATGAAATTAGAAACAATTAGATGCTACATATATTGTTTTCAAGTGTACAATGTTATTAAATTATCATTGCTGTGCAAATTTATACTTGCTTTCATTTTTGTAGTAAGTGACCAAGGGGAAGATAGTCTCAAAATGAATGTAAAGCAGTAAATATGAATCACTAAAATTTGTGGCTATTTTTCCCTAGAATCATTTCCTCCTACATGGAAAATATGGCTTGTAGTAATAATAAAATATCTCCCCCAGCTTTTTATAGTCTTAAAGACTGGTATTCTTACCATAGGATCTTTATTTGTCTAGAAAATTCGGTGGAAACAGTGTACTGTCCACTGGATAAAGCATGTATAATAAATGCGATCCTTCAAATTTACTGCTGATTTACCAAATGTATAGTCATCAACCTAATCACTTCCTTTGATGGATCAACATTTCCAATACTAAGAGAAAACATACACCTCTGAGCTGTATACTATTCTCTGCAGACCAAAAAATGTGGTTGTCATGGCAACTGCAAACCGTGAAGAGTCTGTCATGACCCAGTAACAGTATAATGGAAAACATCTGCCGGGAAATCACGAACTGGCACAAGGTCTTTGGGAGGAAGTATTTGTGAGAATTTAACCTTAAAAGATTTCCTCAATTGAGGACTGATCTCAGACTCCCCAGTGCAAATATTTAAGATGGTGCTATTCTTGCCAACATTTGCAGCACATAAAGGGAAATACAGAGGGAAAACATGAGGTTTTATTCATTGCCAATAATACAACTTTTAAGGAATCAAGTTAATTCTTAAATATGAAATTATTATAAAGTCTCGCCCCTAAAAAAAAGAATAGGACAGTTAATTTTCATTATTTGACCTCAACCAGTGGTCTCAAACTTAAATGTGCATCAGAATTGCATTCAGAGCTTGTTAAAACAGATTTCTGGACCCCACCCCACCCCAAAGTTTCTGATTCAGTAGGGTCAGAGAATTTGTATCTCTAAAGTTCCCAGCTGATGCTTTTGCTGCTGGCCTGAGATCTGCATTTTGAGAAGCACAGATCTAAACCAAGAACTTCAAAGAACTCTAAAAGCTCACTAGCAATAGACTCTTGAGAGGAATAAGAAAAATCCTTATTACAAAGCTCACTTCAACAATGTAGACTGCAGTGGTTACTATACCTCATCCTGCATTTAAAAATACAAAATTCCAGGTTCTACCCCTAGAGATTTGGTTTTATTTGGTCTTGGATGGAATCCAGTGTCTGGATATTTTTAACAAGCATCCCAAGTTAATTCTGATGCAAGCCTGTTCCTCTCCTTTGCTTGGAAACCACTGATTCAAGGCAAGTTGTCACTGTGTGGTGTATAGTAATGACCTGCAGGGCTTGTCTCAAAACTCTAATCATTGCCCCAGCTACTCAGATTCAGTAGGTCTGGATGGGACTCAGGAACTGAAGTTTTATTAAGCACCACCAGGACTTGGTGAAGGTGACAACAAGCATCAATCTTCAGAGTCAATTGTTCAAGACGTTTATTGAAGATGGGGGAAGAAAATACTAGAACTCTTTTATCTTTATTTTGTTTAATTTTCATCTGAAAACTAGGAATGGCATTAAGCTTTACTCGTACTTTGGCCTTCACAATGAGTCCATCCTCAGGGGCAGTTGTGGGTCACCTACCATGGGAAGAAAGGTAGGCCTTTAACACAGAGGATGGGTTGAAAGCAACATTCTCATTCAAGTATTATTACAACACATAGCAATTCACTGGGACTTATTTAGGTGGACTTCTGGATTTTTTTTTTCCCATAGTTTTCACCAATCCGAGCCTTCAGAAAATGGACTAGTGGCTTAAAAAGAATTGCAGTTGATTGAAGATATTACAAATAATGCAACCACAAGTGAGCCACCTGAAGTTGGCACAGCTGACACATTTTCTACTCTTAGTGCAAGCTGTTTCCCAACCTAATTAAGAGAAATAATATCCTAGGATCTGAGAAGTTGATCAATAAAAAGAAAATAACTCCTTTCTGAAAGAAATGCAGGCTTTGGAAAGGGCATTTTGAAAATGGATGTTTCCATCATTATATAATTCTGTTGCTAAAATTCTCCATGCTTAAAAACATGGAAACCAAGTTCCGCTTTGATTAAAAATCTTCAAATGAATTTCAGTAGGTTTTGAGTGTTTCAGTAGGTTTTAAACCATTATTTAAAGATATAATTAACTCTTGATCAGTTTACAAGGCAAACTGATGGACTTCAGGGAAGATTAAACCTTGCTTGAATTTCAACAAAAATCTTTAGTGGACAATATAGAGAAATGAGTACAATAATTTGGTAAACAAAATCGAAAAACAGATGTGTTTCTTCCACTTGGATCTGCATCTTTTTTTGTCAGTTAGGAAGGTCTACTAAACCCAAGTATCTAAGTAAACTGAACTTAAACTCAGACTTATAAAGTGTTTTCATAAATAATTAGACATATTAAATATTAATGTTATCCCCCATTATTTATTTTTAAAGAAAAAGCATTTTGTTCCTTTTTAAATTAAAATAGTTATTAAAATAATATTTGTTATCCTCAGTTTATTTTTTTTAATTCTATCGCATTCTTTGTAATGTAAGGAATATAGGAATATATTTCTTTATTATTTATAAATAAATAAATATACATGTACTGGGATGTGAGTTTGAAAATATCTTACTGATTTGGTATACAAATAAAAATGTTCAGAGATCTGGCTTTAGAAAAACTGGATTAGAGACAATACTTTTCCTTAGAGATCTAGTCAATAAGTTAGGAATCCTTTCTTTTCTCATCTGTGGATTAGGGATATGTACCAATTGATGATAATGATGTGAATATTAATTATCTGGCTGGTAATAAGCATTGCATTAATGCTACCTGCTATAGATGTTAAAAACTTTTGTAACTATTAAATAATGATTGGGCTAAAAGTAACTAACTGATATTTATTATTCTTTTTGTGAGCAAATAGTATTTAGTGTAAGAAAAGGTTATGGTATCATACTTGAATGGCTATTAATCAGGATCTTGAAATTGAAAGTCATAGAAATAAAATGAATATTTCAACTAAATTATATTAACCGTCTCTGGGGAATTGGTGAAAGATTCATCAATGAAAAAATGTCATTTGATTTTCTATTATACACTGAATAGACTTTGGCTACTATACAGTATAAATACTTTTTAAATGGTTACAAAAATTATACAACACATACTCCCCCTAAATGGAATGTACAATCTAGTTGGAGAGAGAAGACATAAAATTGTACCCCATACATCTTTTTACTTTAAGGGGAAGAGTATCTAAGCTAGATATCTAGATAAATATCTATGACAACTAGGTCTTTGACAGTTTCCTCTACAGTTGATGGTGCACACTGTGACTAGTGAGTAAAAGTTCTCACCACTACCAAGGTATGAGTGGCACTGGCAGCAAAGAAACGCTTTGCTGAAAGTTTGTGTCAAAATTAACAGAATAGAACTTCAGCAACTCCTCAAGACGGGCTTATTAGTTTTCTATTGTTGTGAAACAAATTACCACAGATTTAACAGCTTAAAACAATATCCATTTTTTTAGCTCAGTTTCTATAGGTATGAAGTCCAGGCACCACATTACTGTATTTTCTGCTCAGGGCCTGCAAAGCTGCAGTCAAGGTATCAGCCAAGGTGAGAGTCTTATCAGAGGCTCAGGAATCTCCTCCTCCAAGCTCATGCGGCTGTTGGTAGAATTCATTTCCTTACAGCTGCGGAACTTGTGGTGGCTCGTTCTTCAAGGCCAGCGTAAGAATGGTTCTCTTAGACTTCATCTCTTTTTAAAGACTACACTTGGATTAGATCAGATCCAGGAAAGATAATCTCCATTTTTATTAACTCAGAGTCAAATGATTAGTACCCTCCTCACTGGAGTGCTGTGCCATCACATTCACTGGTCCTGTCCACACTCGTGGGGAGGGGACTATATAGGATGTGTACACGAGGAGACAGTAATGTGGAGACCATGTTAGAATTCTGACTTCCACAGCAGACATGAATACAGGCTTTAGTCACCAGGGTTTTAAGAAGAAATATCAATTTATTCACACATTCTTTGGCATATTTTCAGTATTATTCTTTCAGCTATGCACTGTATTCAAGGGATTGTTTCTTGTTTATAGTCAACAACCCAGTTTAGGAAAACCTTGGTCTATAACAACTTCAAATAGTTTTTCAGCCAAAAAACAAATCTTACACTTCTTGGCAGAAAGACTGTAATGAAAATTAAGTTAAAGATTTTATTTCATCTTTATTTTGGAAAGATAGTTTTGCTGGATATAGAATTCTAGGATGAAAGGTTTTTTTTCCCTTCTTTTTTAGTATTTAAAGATATTACTCTATTGAGCTTCTGACCAGCATCTGCCATCATTCTTCCTTTTGTTCTTCGTATTCAGTCTGTCTTTTTCCTCTGCCTGTTTTCAAGGTTTTCTTTTTATGACTCAGTTTTCAACAATTTGATTATGGTATACCTTAATATAGTTTTCTTTACTTTTATTCTGCTTGGGATTGTTAAACTTCTTTGAACTACTGATTTATAAGTTTTATTAAACTTGGAAAATTCCAGCCATTATATCCTCAAATATTTTTTCTGTCCTTCCTACCTTCCTTTTAGGACACCAATTACATATAAATTTGGCCAACTGATGTTGTCCCACAGGCCACCTCTTCTCTGTTTATCTTTTTATTGTTGTTTCTAATCTTTATGCTCTCTTTTCCTATGATCACAGCTCCAGGCAGCCAGTCCTTGCACCATGTAAACACTTGGTAGCTTTGATTTGGCTGCTTCTGCCAAATGTTGACAGAGTAGCAGATAAGACTTCTCTGCAGAAAAAAGAATAATAAAGTCTGTTCACTGAGAGAAATAGGCCTCAGAGACAGCAAACACACGCTTTCTGGACTCTTGACTTTTTTCCATTTCCTGGATTCAGTTCCTTTCTGAGGTTTTATAAATTCTTGTCCTTAGAGTAACAGGCTCAATGCTTGGCCACATTTTTGCCCTTGGTTTCTTATAAATACCCAATTTCTTTGTAATAAATCATTTTTATCTTGCTTAAGCTAGCTAAATTTAGTTTTCAGCAACAACCCTAACACAGTGACAATTTTTCATTTGTTTGTTTCAGCAGTGGAAAGCTTTTTTCCCTGCTGAACCCCAACATGTAAAGAAAGAAAAGTAGAAGTGCTCCAGTTTTTCAGGTGTTAAAGGGCTCTCTGAAGATCCAACTACTTGGCATTTCTTTCCCTTTATCATGGAACCTAATTTACCTCCACACAACCTTTGGGCTTCTTGGAACACAGTTTGGTAACCATTGTCCTATAGGATCATTCTTGCTACTCATCATTTCCTGTACATGCTTTTTGCTTCCTCCTCTCTGTGTTTCAGACCATGCTATTCCTTTGTTCTGGAATGTTCTTTTCCTTAACGCTTTTTAAATCTCTGCTTTGGTCATTCCTCGGGGTCTATGTTGCTTAAATGGCCAGTCATTCTGGAAGTCTTCCCTAATCATTCTTCTGTCTTCTGAACTCCTATATAATAACTCAAGGATATTACACTGTTTGTATTATTATTTAGGCTATTTGTTTAGGTTTCAACTATATTGTGTAAATTCTGTGAGTGCAGATACCCTATGTTACACAGATCCTGTTGTGGTAACTTACACCTGGTAGATACTCTATAGATATTTGTTGACAATTTTCACCTTTTAATTATCCTCCTAGATTTCTTCAGTAAAGTCTTAGCATTACTTCTAACACTACTCAATCTGCCACAAAATAATCAATTAATTGCAGCAACTGATCCATATAAGACTTAATGACTGAAAAGCCAATGCTAATCGAGTATTTTAAAAATGGGTTGGTTAATTCTAGTTAACTTTGAGGTATGAAGTACGAAAATAAAACTTCTTGTAAACATAAACATGGTGCAAAAGAAATTTTATTCTTTTCTTTCATTCCATTGGCATATAGGTATATAGGTATAGAGAAAATGAGATGTCATCTATCGCAATCTTTTTCAAACTGTTTTCTTCAAAATCTGAGGAGTTCATTGGAGCCCCTTTAAGGGTCACAGTTTTTGGTGGTCATAAGGATGTATAGATAGAGAAGTGAGGAGAAGCCAAGACTTGGTGTTGTATAAACAAATTGTCCCTCTTTAACCTTTTAAAAAAAGTTTGAAATCAATTATCTAATTTCTCAGAGAGAAATGGACAGAAATAATCTCAGATGTTATCTAATCTTTGTCATATTTTCTCTACAAAAGACAACAATTATATGCTTATTGAAGTATTTGGATGGAAAACTTCCAGAGAGCAATGTTGATTTTATGTATTTACAAAGACCACAGAGCTATTGTTTAAAAGACTGTCAGACTTTAATGCTTTGATAATTTTGCATGAAGCCCTTACTCCATCACATCAATAAGGGAAGGAGAATGGAACTAATATGGAATAAACACTGTATACCAGCCAACGTGTTAGGCATAAGTTTCAAAAATCTTTATAATATAATGCATAGTCAACTTTCCAAATTTTCACAGTGGTTAAGTTGTGGAGGTAGAATTCAATTGAATTCACTTATTAAATGAGACGAACAATGAGTAAAAATAATCAAGCATATTAGAATTTTTATGTTAATTTTTTTCTTGGAATCCAAAGGTTTTTTATATATTCTAAATCTGTTCTTTTTAAAGAACAAAGGTGCCTCAAGCTAGTGTTTATTCTTAGAAGAAACGAAACAAAAATCTTGATTTACAGCAAGAATTGCTTCTTTCTAAAGGGTGTTTTATAAATCACACACATCTAGTATAAATCATTTAATATCAAAACAGCTCTTCAGGTAAGAGCAGGGCATATCTTTTATGTGATGGCAATTCTGTGGTTGTTAGGTAATATGTACCTATGTTTCTACTGCTATCATTTTCTTTCTTTTGTTAATCAACATCAAAAATACTAAAATAGGGGCTGGCCCTGTGGCCTACTGGTTAAATTCAGCACACTCCACTTCAGCAGCCCAGGTTCGGTTCCCAGGCATGGACCTACACCACTTGTTGGTCAGCCATGCTGTGGCAGTGACCCACATCCAAAATAGGGGAAGATTGGCACAGATGTTAGCTCAGGGCAAAACTTCCTCAGCAAAATTTTAAAAAAAAAGCTAAAATAGATGGTATAGTATCATGTGCGACAAGAGATAGTCTGAGCAATTATGTAGAAATGTGCGTGTAGAAAATATCTGTAGACTTAGCATAATATAACTGCCAAATGATAAGCCCAAGTATTCAAAATAGTGATAACTGAATTAATATAAATGTCTCATCTTTTATAAAAATATATTGTAATAATGATCTTTGGATTGTTCAGATTAGGAATGCAGTATTATTAGTAGTAATAACATGAGGTGTGGAATTATGTTTTGCATTGGGAGAGAGAATAAATACAGCCCTTTCTCCAATAATTTTTAAACTAAAACATTAAATCTGAGGAGACAAAAATATGACAAAAGTGCTGAGATCCACAATTCCACCATTACATTAAAACACACTTAATGTAGTAGTTTATTCAAAAGCTCAGTTTTTAAATGCAAGTTGTTTAGTTTTTACCATATTAAGTACTTATGGAAAAGGAAGCTACAAATGAGCTCCCGGAAGCTCATAAACCACTTGAAACTGCTTGCAAAATATTTTGGAGGGGGGAGGAAGCATGGACATTTTGCTCGAGAGAAGGCATGTGGTTTTTATCAGATTCTCAATTGGTCTACAACCCCAAAAAGTTTCAGAACTGTTAATACAAAAGGTCAATTTGAGTACTATTTTGTTGTTAAAGGGAATTATTGCTGTTTTTGTATAATGTTGTCATAGCAAAGATCTGCTGAAATAAAATTTAATGGTATGGACTTAGATTTAGCTCTCTGTTTAGGATGATGTTATTCAGAATTTAGTAGGTATCTTACAGTTATCCTCAGGAATCTGATTAAAATCGGGAGACACTTGCTCAACTGTCTTCAGAGGCCGGGAAGATATTAAAAATATGTAAAATGTAAAGACATAACCATGTAGGACACTAGGGAGTAGTGGGAATGATATAAAACCAGAGGGTACAGGCTTTTCCTAAAGGTACTCAAATTTACTGTGTTTCTTTTAACACCATGGAGCTGAGGAAAACACTGGGTGAGGAATGACCCCTGTTAGTTTGTAACCCCTGAATAGTTAAAGAATCACTCAAGTAAATGCACTCTTGGTGTCCACGACACCAGTCCAGGCTTCCTATGGTTTTACTGATTATGCCCAGTGAATACATCTCACATTTTGCCAAAATTTTTATTAAGTAAACAAGTGTATAATGGTTAAATCGTACTAATTCTGGTCTGGGGATGTCCACCAATTTAATACTAACTTAGAATGCCTCATATTTGATTAGATTAAATATTGTAGACAAGCCAAAAAACTTTTTCTCTACCCTGTTATGTTAAGTGTTTGAGGGACTCTAATTAAACTGACAAATGAAAGATTAGTAAGAGAAAAAAAAAACAGATTTAATTAATATGTATATGTGGGAGGTCCCAAAGAAATGTGACTCGAGGAGGCAGCTGAAATTGGGGCTTCTATACCATCTTAGTAGGGGATGGGGAAAGGCAGAGTGGCACTTTGGGGAGAACAAATGACTTCTTAGAAGGGGGTAAAATGATAAATGGACCTTTAGGAGACTAGATGAGAGATATGATAGTTTTGTAGCAATGCCTGTTTGGATGTAGTACCTACTTCTGGTCTCCAAGAAGAGAAGATTAGAGCTGCTCCTGGGGAGGTGATTTATTAACAGTTGGATTCTTTTGGGAGGCTCTGCTTTTAAGCAGATAAGGGATTTCAGGAACTCAAATGCCTTCAGCTCAAAATAATTTTTTATGCCACAGTGGCTTATTCTAGATCCCTTTAATATGAAGCAACAAGCTGTGAATATATGAAAAAAAAGACTGCTTTCATTGTGAAAAGTCAACATCTGAGGCTTCTTAGATCATCTGCACCAGATCTTTATTGAAATTCATATTTTTGCTAAGTGTTGTGAATTAGAACCACAAAAAAACAGTTTAATAAGCTTAGAGAAAAACACCTTTTTTTTTTTCACAATAAAAAGCATTTCTGAGTTGCTAAATCACAGATCACAGACAGGTGACCTGAAACAAAACAATTATAGTAAATCAGTGGTTTATCCTTCTACTCTTTAAAGATCAGAGGCTTTAAAATGTTTTTCTGAACTCATGTGACTTTATCACCAACAGTGATTTAGTAGTTTTATTTTAATTAATGTTATTGACAATAAGCTGAATCTGAGCAGAGTAATCTGGATTCTAACAGGTAAATTTTCTTCAAGAATGTAACTTTTTAAAAGTTAAAAATAAAATTTGTTCTATTTTTCAGACAATATGACAAACCATGGATGTTCTAGAGCAAACCACTCATGCCTTCTATAAGCATCTTCCCTCTGATGCTTTTATTCTTCCTCATTCTTCCCAGGACCCCTTTCTTCTCATCTTCACTGTCCTTCCTTCCTTTGTAGGAGGGTGGGATAAGGTGGAGATTTGGTTTTTTTTCTAGTGTAAGGGAGGAAAAAATTTTTTCTCTACCCTTCTAGGGTCTTCTGGCTGGTATAAGAATTAAATTGAAATGAGATAGATTAACAAGAGAAAAAATAATTTAATTTCATATGTATGGGAGCCTCACATAGGCATGAGAGAGTCAAAGAAGTGACTAAAGAGGGCAGCTTTAAATTTTTTTTTTTAGACAAAGAAACAATAAATTTTGTGAAGAGCTGACAAGACAAAGAAACTTAAGTTTGGGTACTTCATTAATGAAGAGACTGAGCAGAGTTTGTTTATACAGCCTTCTTGGCCCTGACTTCTCTATCTCTGGCAATAAGCATGTGTCTTTACCTCCTGATGCAAGGAGGGTACCTTTCATGTGGGAGATTTATTTCTTGTTTTCAGGGGGACAGAAAAGGTCAGGGTTTCCTTTTTGCACCAGCTGTTTTTCAAGTAACTTTAATTCAAAATAATCAATATGCCACTTAGGCATATTTTGGGGAAGCCTGCCTTGAGCCCCAACATCAGAAATATTTCCATCAACTATTGGCAGAAATTCAGAATCACAAAGCACAGATAGATCAGAGATATGCAAACAGCTGCTGTGAAGATGCTGAAAATGAGAGAGGTGGATGAAGGTGATTTTTAAGAAGTTAGACCAGTGCTTTCTGGTCATTAATGAGCACACAAATCATCTAGGGATTTTATTAAAATGCATATTTTGGGGATGGGATCTCAGATTTGGCATTTCTAACAAGCTCCCAGTGATGCTAATGCTGCTGGTTCATGGACCACACTTTCCTTGCATGACAAGGAGTTGGACCATTCTCTTTATGTATGCACTCCTTCCTTGAAGTTTCTGAAAAACACTGAAGAATTCAACTGCTTTTCATGATTTTTCTTGCTGCTTTATTATTTCTTTGCATTTACTCAAGGCAGGACTGAACCACAGGTTGCCAGGATTTATAGAACATTTGTGAAATCTATAGTCTCTCCTAGGCAATAAAGTTATACTGGGGTATGTATCATCATGTATCTGTAGGATAATGAGAAGATAAAACAACTTTGCTGTGATTCTCTTAACAGGATAATAATGTTGCCTTTTTAAAAAAATCCCAGAGACCATTTGTTAAACATCTACTCTGTTCCAGGCACTGTACCAAGTCCTGGGGACCCAAAGTTGAAAAATTACAGTGTCCCTGCTGGTAAAGATCTAAAACTCATTGTGATAAGTGCTACAGTGGGGTATGCGTAAATGACAGGGGAAAACAGATGGAAACCTGACTTGCATACAGGGAGGAGTAAAGGCCATAGAGAAAAGGTCAGACCTGAATTAAGGCTTGAATTACAGGTAAAGTTTTATTTGTCAGGAAAGGGGAAGAGGCCGTTTTCTGCAGAGAAAACAGTGTGTACAAAGGTGTGGAAGCACTTGCCTTTGCACCATGGCTTTAGATGGTGGGCGTTATGCTCTCCTTCTGACAAGTTCACTGCTGAACAAGTGAAATTAGAGTTGCAGTGAGAAATAATATATTATCCACAGCAACCAATAATCGAAAAAAGAAGCAGGTATTTCTGTTTTAAAATGTACTTGAAAAGGCAAACGGGCATTAAATATTTTATAATTACCCTCCTCTGCCTTTTTAAAGGCAGCTTTTACAAAGGAAAGAATGTGTTTTGCCTCATTTGTTACTGAGGTTGCCATGGAAAAGCTGACCCTCCATGCAAGGAAATTACTAGACCATGCATCAGAAGCAACTTCTTTTGCTTTCAGACTAGCTCCCCTGTGGAATTAGAGATGATTTCTTTTGACTATGTAATTCTTTGGACACCTCCACATGTAACGTAAGCTTCTTAAGAGACCGGTTTTATAGAGTCTGTTTTTTGTTTTGTTTTGTTTTTCCTAGCAGCCAAAGTAACTGATAGACGTTTCTTAGGAGAACCCTGAGAGCATAGCAATGCAGTGCAAGCTTCAAATATAGCGAACGTTAAATTTATATATTTGTTATATACAGGCATAACTTGGAGATATTGCCGGTGGTTCCAGACCACTGCAATAAAGTGAATATCACAAAAAAGCAAGTCACATGGATTTTTTGGTTTCTCAGTGCCTATAAAAGTTATGCTTACACTATACTGTAGTCTATCAAATGTGCAATAGCATTATGTCTAAAAACACTGTATATACCTTAATTTAAATATGCTTTATTGCTAAAAATTGCCAACCATCATCTGTGCCTTCAGCGAGTTGTAATCTTTTTGCTGGTGGACGGTCTGGTGAAAAACACAGTATCTGCAAAGCGCAATAAATGAGATATGCCTGTACGTATTTATTTTGCAATATTTTATGCTAAGTAGTTTTCTAGGCTTTGAAAGTAAAATAAAAAACAAGGCAGATAGTATCTCTGACCCCAGGAAGTTTACAATCTAGTGGAAGCACCGCTGAGCAACAGGGAGTTCTATTTGATCAGTAGCTCTCAAAATGTGTCCCATGGACCCTTGGGGTCCCCAAGACCCATTCAGCAGATCCATGAGGTCAAAATGCTGTTCATAATAACTCTAAGACATTATTTGCTTCCCCCGCCCCAACTTGTTGACATTTGCGTAGATGGTGGAGAAATAATGATGGGTAAAACTGCTGGCGCTTTAGCACGAAAACCATCAGCAGCATCCAATTGTTCTCTATTTCTAGTCATTGTATTCTTATTGCCACACACTTGCAGGAGAAAGAAAGAAAAAGCCAGTTCTACCTAAGAATGTTCTTATTGAAGTAGTAAAAATTAATTTTATTAAATCTTGACCCTTGAATATGTCTTAAATATTCTGTGTGATTGGAAAGAGTCAGATCTAGGGCTTCAGCAACATGGCAGAGTAGCAGATACCAGCTTTCACCTTCCCTTAAAGAATGACAATTAGATAGCTATCTATGAATGAAAACAGCCCTGGGAGGACTCAAGAGTTAATTAAGAACCTACAACAACACAGTGGAGAAAAAGAATGGAGAATAACTACACAGAAAGGATTGCTGGGGAGATCTGCATAGTTGAGACATCTGGAGAAGGTTAGAAACAAAGAAGAAAGGCGAGGCAGTATTGCCACGTGGCAGGTACCATCGCGGTCCCCAGCGGCCTGCTCTGTGGAGGACTCTGGCAGCCTTTGCTGCTTAGGATCTCAACAGCCCCTGGGACAGCTGCAGACTCCCTGCAGCTTTTACAACAGAGGACCACATAGTGTTCCTAGGCAACCCCAGTAGCCTGCTCTGCAGAGGACACAGGCAGCTTTCATCACTAAGGTAACTTACAACCATCACTGCTGGGGAAACCTAAGGAGGGAGTGGCTTCTGTGCCCCTCCCCCAGAAGGAATTGTTGTTGTGCTGCCCTGGGACCAGGGCTGCCAATCCCCCACAACCTTGTGTAGACTTGGACCCCAGAGCTGCAGCAACTCTGCACATGGGTGAGCTCCAGATCCAGGCTCCTAGGACCCTTCAGGCACACCCATGCTCCAGACTCTGGCTCCACATGCACTGGAGTCTTAGGCATTGGAGCCACTCCCATTGCAGGTTAGACAGTGCTCCCAACCCTGGAGCTTCTGTCTTTCCATATGGACCAGTGCCCCTGAATACCAGCTCTGTGGCTGCCCTATGGGTACCCTCATATCAGACACCAATGCCACCTATCAATGCAGAACACTAGAAGCCAGACCTGGTGCTAAGAGGAATACTCTCTGACACAATATCCCTTATGGAAGAAAAAGAGATAAGGAGGTCCTCAGAATACTTTGTCGCCAAAGAACCCAAAATTGTTGCCATTGCTGCAGACACCAGCCTCCTTGGCCCTGGAGGACTCCAGCAAGCCTTGCCAACTCTGACCTGAGCAGCCTAGTGAGTATGCCACTGGGCCTTTCCTGGAGTTGGAAATGCCAAACTCCATACAGCTGGTACCCTTGCACCTACCCACTGGCATAAAGATCTTTCCCCCCAAAAAAACAGTCAGTGAAGTCTGGAAGAGGTAACTGCTACATCAAGTGTGCAGACATCAATGCAAGACCACAAGAAACAAAGAAATAAAGACTAGAATCATTAGACATTGTATCAGTGAAAAAAAAATCTCCCAACAAGGAAAAGCCCAGGACCAGCTTGCTTCACTGGTGAATTCTACCAAACATTTAAAGAAGAATCAAATCAATCCTTCTCAAACCTCTGAAAAATTGAAGGGGAGGGAACACTTCCAAACTCATTTTACCAGGCCAGCATTACCCTAATATCAGATGAGTACATTATAAGGAAACAAAACTACAGACCAATAACCCTGATAAACATAGATGCAAAAATTCTCAATAAAATACTAGCAAACCAAATTCAACAGCCCATTAAAAGGATCATACACCATGATCAAGTGGAGTTTATCCCTGGGATTTAGGGATGTTTCAACATACACAAAGCAATAAACATGATACACAATGTTTGCAGAACGAAGGATAAAAATCATATGATAATCTCAATGGATGCAGGAAAAGCATTTGATAAAATTCAACATCATTTCATAATAAAAACTGTCAAAACCAATTAGGTATAGAAGGTATGTACTTCAACATAATAAAGGCTATATTGACAAACCTACAGCTAACATCATACTCAACAGTGAAAAACTGAAAATTTTTCCTTTAAGATCAGGAACAAGACAAGTATATCCGTTCCCACCACTCTTACTCAACATAGTACTGAAAGTCCTAGCTGGAGCAATTAGGTAAGAAAAAGAATTTAAAAGTATCCAAATTAGAAAGGAAGAAGTAAAATTATCTCTGTTTGCAGATGGTATGATCTTATATATAGGCACCTCTAAAGATTCCACCAAAAAACTGTTAGATCTAATAAATATATTCCATAAAGTTGCAGGATACAAAATCAATAACAGAAATCAGTTGTGTTTCTATACACTAACAACAAACTATCTGAAAGAGAAATTTAAAAAGCAATCCCATTTATAATAGCATTGAAACAATAAAATACTTAGGAATGAATTTAACTAAGGATGTGAAAGACCTGTACCCTGAAAACTATGACATTGATGAAAGAAATTGAAGAAGACACAAATAAATGGAGAAATATGTCATGTTCTTGGATTGGAAGAATATTGTTAAAATGTCCATACTACCCAAAGCAATCTACAGATTCAATGCAAACCCTATTAAAATTCTAACAGCATTTTTCACAGAGATACTTTTAAAAATCCTAAAATTTGTATGGAACTACAAAAGACTCTGAATAGCCAAAGCAATCTCGAGAAAGAAGAACAAAGCTAGACTTCAAACTACATTGCAAACTTATGGGATGATAATCAAAACAGTATGGTGGTGGCATAAAAACAGACACATAGACCAATGGAGCAGAATAGAAAGCCCAGGAATAAACTCATGCATATATGGTCAATAGATCTGTGCCAAGGGCACTAAGAGCACACAATGGGGAAGGGATAGTTTCTTCAGTAAATGGTGTTGGGAAAACTGGATATCCACGTGCAAAAGAACGAACCTACACCCCTGTCTTACACTACTCACAAAAATTAACTCAAAACAGATTAGACTTAAATAAGATCTGAAACCATAAAATTCTTAGATGAAAGCACAGGGGAAAAAGCTCTTTGACATTGGTGTTGGCATTGATTTTTTTAGGTATGACACAAAAAGCATAGGCAATAATAGCAAAAATAAACAAATGGAACCACATTTAACTAAAAAGCTTTCTGCACAGCAAAAGTATGATCAATAAAATGAAAAGTTAACCTACAGAATGGGAGAAAATATTTGTAAACCATATATCTGATAAGGGGCTAATATCTAAAATACACAAGTAATTCATCAACTCAATAGTAAAAAGAAAAAATCAGATTTAAAAATGGGCAAAGACTCCAAATAAATATTTTTCCAAAGACAATACACAAATCTCCAACAGGTACATGAAAAGGTGCTCAACATTACTAATCATCAGGGAAATGGAAATAAAAATCACAATGAGGTATCACCTCACACCTTTTAGAATTTCTATTATTAAAAAGACAAAAATATAACAAGCATTGGAGAGGCTGTGGAGAAAAGGGAACCTTTGTACATTGTTGGTGGGAATTTAAATTCGTTCAGCCATTATTGAAAACAGTATGGAGGTTCCTCAAAAAAATAAAAATAGAATTACCATAAGATACAGCAATTCCACTTTGAGTACATATTCAGAGAAAACAAAATCAGTATCTCAACAAGATGTTTGCACTCTCGTGTCCATTGCAGCATTATTCACAATAGCCAAGACATGGAAACAACCTAAGTGTCCATCAATGGATGAATGGATAAAGAAAATGTGATATATATAAATGATGGAATATTTTTCAGCCATAAAAAGAAGGAAGTCCTGCCATTTATGACACCGTGGATAAAACAGGAGGGCATTACGCTAAGTGAAATAAAAGACAGAGAAGGGCAAATACTGTATGGTATCACTTTTATGTGAAATCTAAAAATATGAAAGTTGAATTCATAGAAACGGAAGGTAGAATGGTGGTTGTCAGGAGCCGGGGGGGTGAGGGAAATGAAGAGATGGTGGTCAAAGGGTACAAACTTTCAGAAGTAAGATAAATAAGTTCTGAGAGTCTAATGTACAGCATGGTGACTATAGTTAATACTATATTGTGTACTCTAAATTTGCTAAGAGAGTAGGTCTTAAGCATTCTCACACAAAAAAAAGTAGGTGAGGTGAGAAGTGTGTGAATTAACTTTACGGGAATCATTTCACAAGGTATACGTTTGCAAATCATCACATGGTACACTTTAAGTATATATAATTCTTTTTGTCAATTATACCTCAATAAAGCTGGGGGGAGGGAGAAAAAAAACATATCTATGCCCTAAGCTATAATGAATAATTAAGGTGAAAAGTAAATATACCCAGTCACATAACGTCCTTTGAGATTATATGGGATGAAAAATAAAATGCAGCTCTAAATAAACAAATAATAAATAATCTGTGTGATTAAATGATAATATGAATAAACCACTCTGCTTCATACCAAAATATGAAGCCTTAAGTAAAAGCACTATGCAATTGTTTGAGTCAGGAGCTAAAAAGCTGCTTTTTGTTTCATGGAAAACCATTTTTACTTGAAAGAATAACTGGCAGATAGACTATGGTTTTTCAGATTTGGGTATTTGGCAGATAGTTTCCTGTATATGAATGAAGTGAGTCTGTCATTTCAGAGAAAACTGACAGTGTTTGTTGCCAATGGTAAAATTTGATCTTTCGAGCGAAAATTAGGATTGTGGAAATTTGTAACTTACATCATGAACTTGAGAGCTTCCCAATACTTAAGGATTTTTATGGTGAAATTGATGATGACATTAACAAATGTGATTTTTCATCTTGTGTAATGAAATATGTCAACATTTGGAACATCTACCTAACTCAGTGAATGAATATTTTCTAAATGGCAATGCATGGTGTTATGATGTGTTGATAAAAGATACATTCAAAGTGCAAGAGACACCAGTAGATTCTAACATAGCAGAGAATAAAAGGTTCGTTAATATTATTTCAGATTTCACATTACAACTAAACTTTTGAAAACTATCCCTTGTCAATTTCTGGAATAATACTAAAAACTAATATCCACAATAATCTGAAAAGGCTATTAAACACTCCTCCCTTTTACAATTACACGTTTGCATGAGGCCAATTTTTATTCATATATGTACTTCAACTGAAATAACATATTTCAACACTTTAAATGCAGAGATAGGTATGAGAATTCAACTCTCTTCTATTAAGCCAGACATTAAAGAGATTTGCAAATATATAAACCAATGCCATTCTTTTCAATTGTTTTGGAAAATAGCAACTTTTCATAAAAAAATGAATTATTTATACCAACGTGTATTCAGTTGTTGTTATTTTAAATAGATTTTAAAATAAATATTTTTAAAAATCTCAGTTTTAATTTCTAATACAGTAAATATCAATAGATATATCCATGTAAACAAAAGCTTTTTAGTGTCCTCCAGACTTTTAAGATATTCCTGGAGCAAAAAATTTGGGAACCATCGTGCTGCAGTATATTTACTAAGATGACAATTTGGTGCAGGATGATCTGGGAGCTCATAGAATTATCTCAGTTTTATAAGTCGGGGAAGTCTTTATTGGAGGGAGGGAAATGTGATTGAGTCTGGAAGGGTGAGTAAAGTCTCTTTAGTTTAATGGTTCTCAAACATTAATGTGTATCAGAATCGCCTGGAGGGCTTGTTAAAGCACAGATTGCTGGGCTCCACTTCCGAGTTTCTGATTCAGTATGTCTGAGGTGGGTCTGGAGAATTTGCATTTCTAACAAGTTTCTACAAAATACTGATGTCTCTGGTCCAGGGACCATACTTTGAGAACCACTACTTTGTGTGAATAAGTGAGAAAAAGCTGTTTAAAAAGAGAGACTGCAAGGACTTCTGACACCAACTGCCAGTGGTTGAGCCAAACTTCATAGGTTGAGGGCACAGTCCTCCACAAGACTGCCCTCACTTCAGATACCAGCTGTACGTTCAGGGTCCCCAGGCCATCTGTACTTCTGACCAGCTGGCTACAATTTCAGGAGGTTTCCACTACTCTCTCAGGCTCAATTATTCACTAGAACAGCTCACAGAACTCAGATTGATTATAGTTTTATTATAGCAAAAGGATAAAAACAGAACTAGCCAAAGGGAGAGATACCTAGGGTAAGGTCTGGGAGTGACCCAAATGCAAAGCTTCCATTTTCCTCCCCTCGTGGAAACAGGATGAGTCACTTCCCCAGCAAATCAATGTGTGACAATACACAGAGTATTGCCAACCAGGGGAGCTTACCCAAGTTTTGGTGTCTAGAGGTTTTATTGGGGTATCATTACATAGGCATGATTGAGTGAATCACTGGCCACGTGATGGAACTAAATCTCCAGCCCTGCTCCTTTCCTGGATGTTGGGCTGTGATCACATGGCTCAAAGCCCCAATACAACCTTTTAATCACATAGGTGGTCATTCCGGCATGGCTAGACCCTGTCCTGAGTCATCTCAGCATAAGCTATCTAGGATGCACTATGAGTCACCTCATTTGTATAATCTATCAGAGACCACCATGAATATCAAACCCACTCCTATCACTTGGGAAATTCCAAGAATTTAAATGTTAATTTCCAGAAACTGAGGACAAAGGGTAGCTAAATTCTTTAGTATACAGCAGAGACCAAGCACATAGGCAATGAAATATAGAGGTCTGAATATGCATGTCTTACACGAGTAAAGACTTAACAGTGTGGCTTGACTCCAAGGAATTTTGAAACATAAAATGAATGACAAGCCAGGAAGAGCAGTTGGGGGACATTTTCTGAGAAATCTTTGAAAGTAGCTTCAGGATTTTATCCTTATAATAATAGAAAATCTCTTCCTATTACTGTATATACTTGTTTCCATCTATGTTCGTTACCCGAATTACTTCTATTACAGTGACATCATGGCATTTCAGAAGATTTGAGCAAGCAAATGGGCCTTTATCATGTTTCAAAAATCTACCTCATATGTATAGATTGTTTCCAATTGGGCCAAGAAAAATTCTCTGAAAGGTATATGCACCCCTATGTTCACTGCAGCAATATTCACAATAGCCAAGGCTTGGAATCAACCTAAGTGCCCAACAATGGATGAGTGGACAAAGAAGATGTGGCATATACATACATACACACACACACACACACACACATATATATATATAAATGGAATACAGCTCAGCCATAAAAAAGATGAAATCTTGCCATTTGTGACAACAAGGATAGAACTTGAGGGTATTATGCCAAGCCAAATAAGTCAGATGGAAAAAGGCAATTACTTTATGACTTCACTTGTATGTGGAAGATACACAAACAAACGAACACATAGATAAGGAGAACAGATTGGTGGTTACCAGAGGGGAAGTGGGATGGGGAGAAGGTGAAAGGAATAAAGGAGCACATGTGTACAGTGAGGGATCAAAACTAGACTTTTGTTGAACACAATGCAGTCTATACAGAAGTTGAAATATAATGATGTACACCTCAAATTTATACAATGTTATAAACCAATGTCGAAACTAGGTACCTGAGGCTTACAGTAATATTCAGTAAGATTACCTTTTGACCTTGTTCCCAACACAGACACAAATGAAAAGAAGTTGATCTTGTCAATTTGCTATTTTCTTGTTTAACCTGAGGGATGTGACTCAAGGGTCACAAGCTTTGTGAGCTTGTTTTACAGAAGAAAAAGACTGCCTTCAAGGAAGTTCCAATCACCAGATAACCATTCCCCAGCTGTCCTTGACACCCAGAAGTCAGATTGCCCAAGGGCTTATCTGAAATGAAAGACATCAACTGCCCCTTTGTTTCTCTGAAACACCTCCTGCCAAACCCCTAAGCTCTATAAAACCCCCTGTTTTCTTCTCTTGTTAAGGTGGATTTGAGAGAACCTATCCTCCCATCTTCTCATTTGGGGCAATTCGAAGAAACCTTTCTCTATCTCCAAGTATGCATGTCTCAGTGATTGGCTTACTGCCCATGGGGCACACAAAGTTGGGATTAAGAGGTTCAGTATCAAAGTTTCCTAAAGAAAAAGAAAAATTCACTGAGAGACTAGCAGTTTAACAAAAATAGCAAGAGCTGTCCTGATGCTTCCTTACAAGTCAATATTTGACTTCCCAGGTCGGATTGCCTATTTAGCTTCATCCCTGGACTCTAGATCTGCTCTTGTCTCTGTTAGCTACCCATTTTGTTTCCTGACTCAATTTTTTTCTCTATATTTACAGATTTCTGGTTCCTCCCTGAATTAGTTTTCTGTGCCTCAACTTATCAGTGTCCATACTGACCCCTCACCTTGCCTATATGTTATCTCCTGCAATTCCATCATAGCCAGATGCCTAATTATACATCCCTATTATCAACATGGCCATGGCCAGGACAAGAAACTGCCTGCTCTTAAGCCTTGCGTCACTTTCCTGTGGTGCTTGAATTTTTCTAGTATGACTGCCCTTTCATTCCATCCTGGCTCTCAGCTCAATCATGTGGTGGGAGTTCTGCCCTTGCACACTGCTTGGGCATGGCATAGTGCATCGTACATTACAGTACTGATTCTGTCACAATATCTCCTGCTACTTCTGCTGAAGTAATTGACTATTACAAAAGTCTACCCCTTTCCAAAAGTCAACTCCTTTCAAAAAAACATTGATCTTTGGGATTGTGGTACACAATAAAGAAAATAGTATCTGGTCTGGTTCACAGGAGATTCTCAACATGGCTTAAAGGCTAGGTACTAAGTGATTAATGTGAACAAATGAAAGGACTCCTGATCTCATAAAGCTTACAGTCCACTGGGTCACTTATAATTTTTTTGATTGTAAACACTCTTAGTTAATTTTAAAACATATCCCTAATTATGTGTCTACTTAATAATTACTAATATGTTAAGTGTATTGTGTCTATTATAAAATATATATAAACTAGAAAATCAAAAGGATAAATTACATAATATTTTTATGTTTTTCTACTGTTTTTGGCCAACTTCTTCTTAGATATGATTTTCTTATCAAATAAACTTTTCATTGTTTTTACCCGATTATATGGCTGTACGAGAGGTCTAACTGCTAATAGTAGAAGTGTCACTTTCTTGTTGTTATGTAAATTTCACAGTTCCTTGTAAGGAACTTCTTGAATTACTTAGTCAAAGAATCCAAAATAATTCTCCTATTTTAACTTAAAGTGCCTTTAACACATAGATCTCAGCCTGTGCTAAGTGCTATATTCTCCAATCCTTTCTGTACACATGGTGAGCACCCTTCTCAAAGGCGACCATCCAAAGCGGTCTGGTATGAAATTCTCCAAGCAAAAGTAAGTGAATAGGCCAGCCAGATTCCTTCTCTGGAATTTAAGCTAGGAAACAGAGAGAGAATCTGCAGGAGCAGAACATGTGGGAACAGAAGCTGAGAAGATATCCAGAAGGCCGTACTGTGGCAAGGGCCATGAGAACCATGAATGAGGTGAAGATATGAAGAAGAAGAAGCTGCAAATGAGTTGAATGAGCTGATTGGGGACTGGTAGGAGCAGAGATAAGTCTCCATCGTTGCCCAAGAATGATGTGCTCATTTATTGAGGAAACCAAATAAATGAACCCTAATACTGTGTGGATAACTCTATACGACTATGCTCCATTTCACTGAGCCTCAACCATTCAACTGTTCCTGAGTTCCTGTGGGGTTCTTGCCTCCCTATCGTCATGTGTGTCCTTTTACTAAACTCACACAACGTGAGGTAGTCTGAGTTTCTGTTCCCAACCAACAGATAGCACCAGCCGCTGATCCAGAGCCGCTTGTTACTGAGTTGATTACTGAATAGTAAAAAGCCAAAGAAAAGGTAGAGATAGTGGGGGTAGGAAGAGTCTTTTTTGTCTCTTATGAGTTTAAGGGGCTTGTTCCAGAACTAAGGTTAGGGGTTTTGCTCACTGCCTTTGTATTCATACAATTTAGAGAAAATTCATGGAAGCAGGGCAAGCAGAATGAATGTGACTCCCAGCAACTGGCTGGTGTTCTTCCCCCTCTTCCTGAAGTTCAACTTTGTTCAATCTGAAGAAGCCATTCAAGAAGTATCCAGTCTTGTTAGGAAGATACCATGAAAACAGGCAAACACATAGAAGAACAGATAGCTACATCTTTTTTAAAAATGTATTAACAATATTATATTTTTAAAAATCCATGCTTGTGGCAAAGACAAGGTCATAAAGAAGAGTATAATATAAAAGGTCAAAGTTTCCAGCCCAACCTCTAGCAACCATTTATACTTGCCAGAAGGATTCTTACAAGTTTTGTGTACATCCTTCCAGAATATTTCTTTTCATACAAACATTTTTTTACACAAATGAACTCAAACTAAACATGCTCTTTCGAACTTTATTTTCTCACAGCGACTATCCATTTCTGTTAATACAAATCTGCCCCATTCTATTAATAGCTGCATTGTATTATATTAGGTAGTTGTCACATCATTTATTTAACCAGAACTCTCCTGATGAGTGTCTAGGTTATTTCCAGTTCTTTGTTCTTATAAATAATGTAGTAGTGAACATTCTTCTATGTGTAGCTTTGTGTATTTGAGTGAATTTATTTATATGATAAATGCCTAGTAATGGATTTGCTGAGCAAAGGGGATATGTTAATTTAAAATGTCATAAATATTGTGAAATTGCCATCTCAAAATGTTGTTTCAATTTACAAGAACTTTGTAAAAAAAAAAATGCCTGTTTTCCCACACCCATACTATACTGGATATTATCAAATCTCTTTTTCTTTGCCAATGTGATGAGATAAAAAATTCTGTGTTGTTTTAATTTGTATTTCTAAGCATTAGTAATGTCCAACATCTTATATTTATTGGTCATTTGTATTTTGTTTTCTATAAACTATTTATTTCTTAAAGAAATTAATTCTTTGTCATTTGCATTGAAAATATTTTCTCACTTTATATTTTTCTTGTGGATTTGTTTATGGTAGGTTTTCCTGAATATGCATGTCTTTTAAAAAATGTTTATGCATATTCAAGAGTATCAGTCATTTGCCTTGGCTTTTTGGGATTTTTATATACCTAGAAAGTCATTGCCACTCAGAGATAATACCCAAAAAAACGAGTTATGTATTCTTCTATACTTTTGTGATTTTATTTTAATATTTAAATTTTGGTAAATCTGGAATTTATTCTATTCTCAAGAAGGAGATTGGGATCCAATTTTTTTCCAGATGACTATCCATCGTCCTAACTACATGCAGTAATTAATCCATCTTTTCCCAACAAATATGAAATATCATCTTTCATTTCACCCTTGCTTTATGACAACAGCTATAGGTTCCGTGCTATACAGAAAAGAGTTACCATAGCAGGCCTGAGATTGCTCTCCTTAAAAAGGCTTGTATGTGAGGTGGGCCCTTGGCTGGTATCTGGGACTCTCCACTCATACTAATGCTTTCAATTTACTAGCATTAAACCTCTCTGATTAAAAAGGAAAAACCTTGTTTAAACATAAGAATTTTTCAAAGTATGTGTGTGTGAGTCCTGCTACCAAATTTGATATTTCATGCTATACATTGTTGTACAAACCATTTTCTCAAGTTACCCAACTGAACAGAGCTTCAGATATCATCTGTGCTTACCTTGAAGGAGCACTTATAATGTACTAGTTATCTCATTTTAGGCCATGAGACACTAATATGATTCACCTACAAAGCAAAACCTTAATGTCCATGGAACAGTATGGTGATTATGATTTCCTTCTTTCCTTTCTCCTTTTGGTTTATCTTCACTGGATGCTGTCTGGAATCAACTGCGTGTTTATTGGTTAGGATGATCTTTCCTGCCTAGCATCATCAGAATAAAGTATTTTGTGTGTCTAAAGTAGGACTTCTCAACTTCCCTCCAAGGGACCACAATTTTAGAGCTCTAGGCCTTACCAACTAGAGCCACTAATATTTGAACCTATTTACATATTATTCCAATGCTGTCAGTGGAGTTTTTGCTATTGTGTTTTCTTTTTGTCTATTTGGTTTTTTAAAACCCAGACAGTTACACCATTGACAATTTCCTTTCTTGATTAAAAAAAAAAAAACTATAATAAGTTGCATTTTTTCTTATACATATTCAAAGACTCTTCCCGTTTGTCCCCCACCCCACCTATACATTTCAACATCAGGATATCTCAGGTGGCATTTCTTCTCTCTATCCCTAGCCTGTGCTCACTCACCCTCTGTACGTAAGAAATAGTTTCATGACCTGCTGGACCAAAGAAGCATCAAGAGATGGTTCTTCCGAAACACCAGATAAAGAAGTACAAATTGCACAAAGTGACAGGGCCTGTTCGACAAAACAGGCCCTGGCCTCACTGTTTGCTTTTGGAGATAATTAAGCAGTCTGAACTAAACCAGTGACAAAGGAATCTAGGACATTGAAGGATTTCTGACAAACCTTTAACTCAACATTAATTATTTAAAGGCCCTAGAGAGTACACTTGAATAGCTAATAGGAGGCATTGGAGACATGTGTATGAATTATAATATAACATTCGAACGTCCATGGGAATTTTGATAAGGTTGATAAAACTCAAATTGCAAAGGATAAAAGGACAGATGGATTGCAGTACGTTTTAGTTACAATTCCACAAGTATGTGTATCATATCGAGTACATTTTTGTTGTTATGTCAGAGTACTTCCTGTGACTGTATACACAGAGAACCAGGAAGTGATTAGTGCAGATCAACACTGGGGTTACAATGTGCCATGCCAGCTCCTCCAAGTTGCATTTTGAAATAGTACATGACTCTGTACAGATGAGCTCTTCAAAGATTATTATTATATCATCAAATATTGAAGATTGGTTCTTCACAAAATATTATTACAACAATAAGTTATAACCAAGTTTTTTTATAATATCAATTAGGATAATAAGGTAAGAAAAATCTCTGAAATAAGAAGCCAAAATTTTCCATTTTTATTATACTATCATTTCGCTGCCTTTTATTTTTAGTTAAAAAAAAACTTTCAGATGGCTATTCAGACTTGTCACTGAAGGTTGGGTCTCCAGCTGTTAAGCCCCCTTGGAGAGTTAGTAGTCTGAGAGTGAGGTTTAAAAGCGATATACACTTTCTGCTAATACTAATTTCCATGTAAATATCTTTGTCTGATTATTTCTGTTTGGTGTCTAGGGTAGTAAAGTCAATAAAGCCAGCTTTAGGTAATGTTGTTTCCCCAAAGGAAGTGATGGAAATTTTTTTTAATTCCCTCTGAAGCAGGAAAAATTATGTGCAGAAATGTAGGAAAGAGAAGGAGAACATTTCAGCCAATAGAGAACACTTTGGCTGAAATAGTAAAATTAATTCATTATTCTTTATAAGTTAATTGATTTTACCACTTTGATTTAGTTAAACATAATGCAAGCAAATATGATCACAAAGGATCTACTGATATGAGCACTATACTGGAGTTTGTAAATTTTCATTAATTAGTTTACAGTTGCAGCCCATGAACAAAGATCACACTGCCTGACCAGACATATACACTTGATACCCACGAATACTGACATTTAAAAGCAGAGAATCTTGGGGTCAAGCCAGTGGCATAGTGGTAAAGTCCACGTGCTCCACTTTGGCGGCCCGGGGTTCGCAGGTTTGGATCCCGGGTATGGATCAACGCACCTCTTGTCAAGCCATGCTGTGGCAGTGTCCCATATAAAGCAGAGGAAGATGGGCACGGATGTTGGCCCAGGGCAGGTCTTCCTCAGCAAAAAAGAAGAGGATTGTCAACAGATGTTAGCTCAGGGCTAATCTTCCTCATACACACACACACAAATAGAGAGTCTTTTGCAATTAAAATGATGGAGTTTTCTATTTCCACTTAAGTGGTTTTAACAATTATTTGAAGAGGTGCCTTTCCAAAAATAACAACCATTTTTTAAAATTCCACAATTTCTGAATGTTGAATTGTAGTCCCATCATCTCTCAATACCTTTTGTACAAATTCTAAACTTGAATATACAAAGAGAGCCTTTTGTTTATGAATTCATTTGTATTGCTTGGTTTTCACTTCCAAGGAGAGAAAAATTAATCTGTTAATTATTTTAAACGGAATTGCTCATTATTAAAATTTTAAATGCCACAAGTGTAGACTCACAGTTTTCATAACTCTAAATCTTTTATTCATTTGTAGTTTTCCCTTTACTTAATCCTTCAGAGAAGGTTAGTGGAATTATTTCCATCCCTTTCTTCCTCCTCCATCTTTATGGAAAGCTGGCAGTTGTGGGTGCCTGCAGCAAGGCTACACACTAGTAAATTCTAAAAGACCTCTGGACTTGTCATTATAATTTTTGTGGTAATGAGATGGCATCACCAATTTTTGACACATCCAATTTACTGTTTAAGGCTTTGGCCACGTATGACCTTGGGTCTCTGTCTGATCACCATGGCCTCCAAAACTCTCAGAGTTGCTTTCTATCTGGGTGAAAGAAAGAAAGAGACCCAAAGGATTCCTTTAACCCACGGGTCTCCCTAGCCCCCAGTGACTTTACAGTTTCCCCTCAGAGCTGGTTAACTGTGCCTTTTCACTCTCTAAACCACACACCACCTTTAGAGATAGACGTCCCCATATCCTCCTTAGAACTCTTGGTGGCTTCTAACATTTTCCCCTTCCCTTCTTTTCTTCCCTCCCTCCCTTCCTCCTTTCCTTTTGGAGTCCTTTCCGGATCTCCTCTGGACTTGTCCCCATTTACCTCTAGTGTCTAAGGATACCCCCTTTCCTGCCCTTTCTCCCACCACCCTTTTTGGGAGCCGACACTTGCTCTAGTCATATGTCACACAGTCCAAAGGGATGAAAGTTGCTAAAGTGCTACTCTTGAATTCTGCAAGCTCAGGTCAGAAACTCATATAAAATGGACTCCTCAGTCTCACCCACGTGATTCCTGTCTTTGGAAAGAAGTATCCAGGTAAGATCAACTAGAGAACATTATAAAATTTACATTTTATTGCATCCTCTTCTTTTACTCACAACCTCCAAATGGTTGTTATGAGATTATATCTCCCTTTCTGGTTGTATTTATTTTTTATTAGGGGAAGGAAAAAAGGGACAGGAAGGCAGCTAGGGATTTGGCAGTTAAGTATAACATACTCGATGATCACATCCTCTCTCTCTGGCACTACTCCAGGCACTGTTTCTCCTCCATACAGCTCTTGCAGGGGCAGTAGTCTCTGTCACTGCTCACCTGGGTGTGCTCCAGCATGTGGCACCAGAGATGTCCTCATAGAATCAAACTCAGGCAATAGTGAAGCAGTGAAGGGGCTGGGGAGGCATCTATAAAGTGGAGATATAGTATATTAGAGGAATCCTAAAGCACTATTTCTTGTACCCAGTGTTTCAGAGAATTTAGAGAAATTTATGTTTTAGTTTTTATTTATAATTTGCTCTTCCCTAGAACACAAACATAGTTTCAGGGGACTCCACCTAGTGTACATTTGAGGAGAGCTGCTACGATGCAGACAAAAGTCACTATTTCTCTCTGAGGCTTTATTGCTGGGACAAGCTAATCCTACTGGCTCTTTTATCTCATAGTTGCCTTTGAGGAGTTGCCTCACACTGCCAGCAATTAGACTAGCATGGGGCCAGCCCATTCAGTACACAGTCATGGGTAGGAACACCCAGCCTCCTGCAGAGAAATGGCTTAAATTCCATGCCTGACACAAATAGACTTCTTGGGATGGTTGGTATCGTGAGATGTTGAATCTGTGTACCTTTATTTTGACTGGTTGCCTATATGAATTGGAGATTCTTCTCCCCTTGGCGTACTATTTATGTATTTACTATTTAAATGCCTTCAAGCCCACACTTTGTAAAGCATTTCTTGTGTCTGGGTTCTTATGTGGCCATATGTCTTAGACTTGCCACAAAAATTACTTTTAATAGACAGTCTCTGGGAAGCATGCTGGGTGTAGGGGCAGACAGGCTCAAATAAATGAACAGCTGGTTCATTGGTAATCCTCAGTCCCTAGGATACAAAGCAAGTGCTCATTCAAATATTTGCTGAATGAATCAATGAATGAATCCAGAAGCAAGCCTCTGTTGTCACATTATTTCAACCCTCCTTGCTCCCAAATTCTCCAAAGGTCAAGCAACTATAAAGACAATTGGTAAAATAACAATTTTTTTCCCATAGGATAGTTCAATGAAGGAGGATGTTGGCTGTTAACATTGTTGGACAGTGAAAAACTTTAGAGGTATTTTGACCCATCTGGTTGGATGGAGCCATTGAGTAAGTTAAGAAATTGCTTACACAAAAGGGAGTTGAGTCAAGTTCACACATGCAGCACATTTCAGTGAGTAAGAGCTTGGGTCACACTGTGTAAATTCAAACCCTGGCTCTGCTACTCAGCTCTGTGATGTTAAGCAAGTTACTCAATCTCATTGTGCCTCAGCTTCTCCACTGGTAATGAGAACATTACACATATATTTTTGATGAGAGAGGTAAATGAGACAATTCATGCAAAATGCTTGGAAGAGTGTCTGGTACATAGTGTGACTTAATTAAGGTCAGTAATAATAATAACAAATGTAGCAAAAGTCCTGTAATATTATATGTTGTAATTATAATAGAATTTAATATATAATAGTTAATAAAATTATTATCTTATTATTCATCATAGTTGGGGGGTGGAGATGATTGTGAAAGAAAAATCTCAAGGAATGTTGTAGAGAGATGCCTCATAGGAAAACTTCTTTGAGTTTACAGTGGTAATTAGAAATTATCCTCAGGAAGATTAAAGACGATTATAGGCCAATATTCAAACTTCTTCCCCTTTGATGGTAAAAGTCATTCTACATTTCTCTGTCTCTCTTCTAATATTTTGCCTCTCACCAGCTTTAAGCCGTTACCCATCAAAGGCCTCAGTCCCTTTGTCTTTCTCTTTTACTTTGTTTTTAATCTACAGACATGCAGGGTCCACACAATTTTCCCTGCATCTTTCAAGTGAAAGGTATACAGCAGGGGATCACGGGGGCTAAAAATCCCGGCTGAAGGATGTTAGGAGGGCTGACTCACGTAGAGGCATAAGGCTAGGTAGTCAAGGAGTGGACACCGGTGATTGGTGTTTTAGGAAATGAGACACCAGGAAGGCTGTCCAGAGGACATGACATCAGACCTAGATTGTTTAGAGAACAGTTTATTTCCATCATGCTTTGCATTACCCAACTGGAAGAGCTACCCTAACCTATTCACAGCAGGAAGTCAAGCTTCCCCCACAGGACTCTGCTTATTCAGCCTCTAAGCTGCTGAGTGAGTATCATCTGTGTACCCAGATGATTACGTACTGGTGACAAGATCTCAGACTCAGGAGTTTGGGCTCATTGCCAATTTGCACGTGTGAATGTATATCCTGCCACCTTTCACTACTGAGTTTGGTATGAGGGATGAGTGACCACAGGAGACTTGAATCACTCCTTGGTGTTGAGCTAAAGTGTGGTTAGAAAAAGAGTTGTAGAGTGAGACTGAGCAGTAACCATAGGGAGTGCTGTTTCCAATAAGGGCAAAACAGGAAATGAGGCAGACAGACCCCTGTGGCCCACAGAAACATGGCAGGTTGGGGAGGAATGTGCTTCTGTGATACTGGTAATTGTTATTCCAATGACTAACTACTACATACAGTAATAACTTCAAAACACCAGCGTATATAATTGTTAGTTTTTATTCCCTGTCGCCTACTTGAACTTACATTTTTTAGCAAGAAAGAGTGAGAATCAGCAAAATATTATCAATCCAACTGTATACTTTCTAAAGCAGCTGAGTTTCATCATAGGTTATATTCTAAATATGTCTTTTATAAAATACTTTAAGCTTTTTTTTAATACTTTCAATACACTGAAAAGTGTAATGAAAATATCCAAGAAAAAAAAAGTAAAGCAGTCTCAAGTTTTTTAAAAAAAGATATTATAGAAATTTAAAAATATGATTCAATAAAATTTTTAAAAATAATATTGTGTAACCCTTTGTTCTTCATGGTTCTTAGGGTTCTATGATTGTGAAAAATCCGGAAAAGATACAATATTAAAGGGCTGAAAAAAAGGTGTTATAGAATTTTAAAATACTATTCAATAAAAACTTTTAAAAATAATATGTGTAATCCTTCATTCTTCATGGTTCTTGGGGTTATATGATTGTGAAAAATCAGCAAAAGATACAGTGTTAAAGGGCAAACATATTTTATTAAATCTATGTGTATGTTCATTTAATATTTTATGTATCTTGAAGCAAACCAGAAGCAGACAATTTACAAACTATGGCTCATAAATAGTAAAGATACATTGAATGTTCAACAAAATCCTTCAGTGCTGCTGAATCTCTTCATGATCCTTACAATGCATCTGTCACTTTCTTTTGTGTTAAACTATTTCTACTGAGAATTATAAGTTTATATTCCTGTCTCTCTATTTCTTTCTTTTGCTTTTTTTTTTTAAGCTGAGGAGCTGTTGTCAGTGGTTTCAATGAGTTATACAAAAACATTTCCCAGAAAATAAATTTATGTCAGTTTAAACCTGCTGCATTCCTAACAGACTGTAATATGATGATGTAAAGGGAAGCTATTATGTACTCTTAAAAGTTTTAAGTTTGCTAGGTATCATGGCTGATGTAAGAAAAATGAGGAAATAAGGTAATTCAACCGCAGACATCTTATGTCCCTTTCTTTGGCCTCCAGCACATTTCAAAGTCTGTTGATGGTCTTACTTAAGACATCTTTGGTTGAAAGAAAAATAATCTTCCAAGTAGTCCAAGCAAACAAAAATAAATGAATGAAAAGGAGATTTATTGAAAAGATTTTTCACAGAATCCAAAGAAATGATGAAGAACCAGGCCTCAGGAAGAACAGAGGGTCTTCCTAGCTCCACCATTAATAGTTCTACTTCCAATCCCCAGTCTCTGTTCTTTAGTTCAGATTTTTAAGAGAGAGAATCTGATTGATCCAGTTGGATCTTCTACCTTGGTCCAATGCACTGGGACCAGGAAGGTAAGGTCACAGAGTCAGAAGAATGACTGCCAATGACCCATTCTATGGACTTTAGGGGGATGTTCTCATGGGAAAGGCATTAGGGCTGCACAGATTGCTACAAGGTCCAAATTGTCCCAACCCCTTCAAACAGGCTTTATACAGATTGCTGTTCATTCAATTTTGTAGCTATATATAATAAATACCTGCCACCTGCCATATGCCTGGTACTACTTTGTACAGGGGGGTAGTGGCACAACACCCTGGCACCTCGCCTAATTTTGGCACAAATGACGTTAAAGGCTTCCAAGGGGGCCAAGATGCAGTGATGTCTCTATGGTTAGTAACCATCCCAAAGGTAACCAGCTTGGATTCCTAGACATTCTCCCACTTGTGCAAAGGGAAAAACACAAGTTTTAATCTGCAGCAAGGCACTCTGTGACAGGTCGTTATGTCATGGGACACCTAAATGATAACCAGCGTTGTTTGATGACAAGACTTCCTCAGTATCCTGACTCTTTCATTACTGGATCTGGATTCATATCAAACTCAAGTCTGACACAAAGCCTAGCACCATGCTGGGCGTGTCACAGGCCTTCAGCCGACATTTACTGATTGATTGACTTGATCACTTTGTTGTTTGTAGTAATAAATTAAATCAGGACTCACAAATGGTCCTCGAGTAAGAGTTAGATTTCAGTTTCAGATAATTATTCAAAATGGCATAAATCACTCCTAGGACTAACAACTTCTGAAAGAGCATACAGGCTGGACTTAAAGATGACCTGTAGGATTGTTTCTTCTGCAAGCTTTCTCCAATGTCTAATTTCTCCAAGATCTTTACTACCTCACAGAAGACTCTTCAAACTTAGCATTATTTTAAGACTATTCTTGTTACTTTTTCCTGTTGCTTTGTAGCTGAAATTTAAGAGACGTCTTTTCTGTTTTTCCCCCCTGACGTTCTGATTTTTCAGACTTGGGGTTGTGTAGTCTAGCCTCTTCTCTTCATTAATGTGATAACCAATATTTGCATGCTAGATTATTTCAGTACCATCTTGAGGAAACAGTCATCTGCAAGGTTAAGTGATGTAAGAATGAACCCATTGTGCATTTTTTAAAAAATAGGATAAACTTCAAAAAATGCCTCAGGGATTCCTCATATCCTGAATAAGAGAGCTAAGTCAGAAATTATGACTAGATAAATTCTACTAGATAAAATCTACTTGATTTTCCTACTTGATTTTGATTAACCCAAAATCCACCCTTGGTTTTGGGTTACTGGTAGAAATTTAATTTCAATTTTGAAAATTCAGGCTGCATGCTTCTAATGGAAGTTTCCTCTGTAGGGAGACAAACAATTAATTGTCAATGCTTAGGTCATTGTCTCATAGGAAAAGCTAGTTTATTGGAGTGCAAATGAATGAGGATGCTGGTGTGAAGGATGAAGAGTGATGACTGGTTATATTTGTTGCTTGTGTGATGTATGTAGCCACCCAGACAGAAATAAGCCTTGTTACTCTACAACGATAGAGGGTCGCAGGAGAAGGTGATTTCTTGTGGCTTGTCCTCTGTGGGCAATATAATTTTGATTAGGATAGTCAGGTTTCATTTAGTTCAGCTATCTTTATATGTGGCGGCCACACCAAGAGTGACCCCCGCGATGAGCCACCCTGTTGTAATTCCCTCCCCCTGAATGTGGGTGGAACCTGAGATTTGCTTCTCACTGATAGAATGTGGCAAAGGTGAAGGAATTTTGCCAATGTAACAAAGGTACCCAATTGGTTTAATTTTATTTAAAAGACTTTATTTTTAGAGCAATTTTTGGTTCACAGCAAAATTGAGGTACAGAGATTTCCCATATACCTCCTGCCCCTATACATGCGTAGTCTTTCCCATTATCAACATTCCCCACCAGAGTAGTACATTTATTACAATTGATGAACCTATATTCACACTTTTTTATCACCCAAGTTCATAGTTTACATTACAATTCATTCTTGGTGTACATTCTATGAGTTTGGACAAATGTATAATGACATGTATCCATCGTTACAGTGAGCTCAGAGATTGAAGCAGCAAAGACTCTCTTGTTGGCCTTGAAGAAACAAGCCACCATGGGTTCCACAGCTGCGAAAAACAATTCTACCGACAGCCACATGACCTTTGAAGAAGACCCCAAGTGTCAGACGAGACCCCAGCCCTGGCCAACACTTTGGCTACAGCCTTGTGAGACCATGAGCAGAGGACCCAGGTAAGCTGTGCCTGGATTTCTGACCCACAGAAACTGCAAGGTAATAAACATATGGTGTTTGAGCCACTACACTTGTGGTCTTTTGTTACTCAGTGCTTGAAAACCAATATGCTGTAATAACAGTATCTGAAAGCTATTTCATGGAGATGACAAAAAGATATTTGTTGGCTTTTAGAAGGACTCAACTGAAGCACGTTAGAAAAATCTATATATGATTTATATATTAACTATAGAGTAGGTTCTGGTATATTTCCAGATCTTTCTAAGTAAAGACCTATGATTACGCTTATGTTTCTGGATTTTTGGGTTCTTTTGCCAGGCCCTACATTGAGTCCTGTCCCAAATTGTCTATTCTGGAATGCCTGCTTCTGGTTTCACGGAGGACTTAGTAGTGATGTCATTCTGATTTTGCTTAGAGTGTGGTCTGAATAGTCTTTATCAGCTGGTTCCTCAGGAAAGCTTTGCTTCCTGTTAGTATGCCTTAGAAAAGGCTGACTGTTGACTGTATAAATTAACCCCAGAATGGCTGTGTGATGCTATGATTATATGGTACTAATAAGAATGATTTAGATCATATTTATTTTGGAGACTATGTTTTCTTGGGCTAATTTTTCTCTGCTGCAATTGGGATTTGTTGTGTACAGTAACGGGAGGACATTCTTTTTGCAGGAAGAGTAACTTATTGCTCTTGGAGCAATGGTTGTTTTGGAGCTGAAAAAAATATTCCACACATGTGGATGCATGACACATCCTGTGTCACTTTGTTAAAACCCCTGGCCACAGTAGTTCAGGGAGATTATGGTTTAATTATATTATTCCTAAAATGACTTCATTAGCTTTATTAATTGATAAATGACAAGTTATTTCATGAATCAGAGAAAGAATTTAAGACATGAGCTGAGTTGGACAACTAAATTTTACTATGCTTGTGAAAATATGGATAAACACTTTCAGAACCCTCTGAAGTACTTACAGTAATAATGAAAAATTATTTGAAACTCTGTATTGATATGAAAACTTGGACATTGCTCACTCAGTTTTATGTGAGTCTCTGAGATGCTTTCCATTAAAATTTTCTTTAGTTTCATAATTTATTCATGCTGTTTAATTTTTGAACTATTTGAGGTCTTCTATTCTTAAGGAAAGAAATCCTCTCTGAATACAGATGCTTCACAAACTATTTTTTCCTGAAGAGGTACATTCAAATGTGAAACATTGTCTTTTCAGGAGTTTTTCCAAAATATACATTTGCTTCTATTTTTTACATCTAAAATAGATGCAAAATAAGTGGAAAATGTATTTGCAAGGCTAACTCTCCTCGTTCTACTCTGCCAAAAAAAATATACTAGCCATGTTTCTTAATGGAAGCAGAGCCCCCTAGTGGATAGGTTGCAATAATGTTAGCTATTTTTTTTCACATAAATTTCCATTGAGTTGAAATTCACAAAATATAACGATTTAAAAATGTACAGTTCAGTAGTATTTAGTGTACTCACAATATTATGCAACCACCAGCTCTCTCCAGTTTCAAAACTTTTAATCGCCCCCAAAAAACATCTCATAACCATTAAGTAATCACTCCCTTTTCTGCCCTCTCCCATCCCCTCGTAAACTCTAATCTGCATTCTGTCTCTATGGATTTGCTTATTCTGGATACATCACGTAAAAGGAATCATACAATATGTGACATTTTGTGTCCAGCTTCTTTCATTTAGCTTAATATTTTTGAGGTTCATCCAAGTTGTAGTATGCATCAATACTTCATTCCCCTTTATTGTTAAATAATATTTCATTGTATGTATATACCACAATTTGTTTAACTATTCATCCAATGATGGACATTTGAGTTGTTTCCACCTTTTTGTTGTTAAGATTAATCCTGTACTTTTGTGTACAAGTTTCTGTGTGGATATATGTTTCCATTTCTCTTGGCTAAATACCTAGGAGTGGAATTACTGGGTCATGTGGTAATTCTGTTTTAACTTTTTGAGGAACTACCAAAAAAAAGGCCAACCAAGACACATCAGAATATGGTTTCCTAAAATATTGGCATGTTTTGCAAGAGAATGCTTGTTAGTGTGGGAAAATAATGGCAATAGTTATAAACCCAGTCATACTTCCTTCTAATAATGCCAGTCCTTTATAGAACGCCTTTCTAGACTTAAGCATAGGGTGATAATCCCTCTTACTCCCTAAAGATTGGCTCCAATAATATACTATAAGATTTATCAATTTAAAATATGTATGATGTATTTATGTATATTGAGATGTTTGAGTTGTCCCTTCTAGCATTTTAATTTCTAAGTAAGTTTTTCTCCTTTCTTGAATACTTTCCATCATAAAGACCATGAGTCTTTTTGTTTCAAACAATAAGAACTCAGATGCCAATTACATTAATAATGGAAAGAAACATTGCTCACCTTCAAATTTGATATTTATAAATCCATAGTAATGTTAAGCTTTTGCATATTAAGACTCAAAGTCCAGAGAACTGAAGAAAGTATAGGCTCTAGAACAAGAAGAAGAGAATATTATGTAAGGGAAGGTCCTGCCTCACAGGAAAGGGAAAACCCTTCCTGTTGCTGGCCAGTGGAGAAAAGGAAGAGAAAGGGATCAGATATGAGTGACCTGATTCTTCCTCCCACCTCATAGTTGAAACTAACATTGGGGGTGTTGGTGGTAGACCACCAGCATTCAAAGAAAGATTTAAGCGACTCCCAAGTAAAGGGCACATTCTGCCCTTTTCAGGACATAGTCTAAGAAAAGTACAAGATGTTTAGAGATGACCCCCATTTGGCAGAACCCTGGAGCAATGTGGTGCTGTCAGGTAGGTACAGGAAGAATCTCAGAGAGTGGCAACAATGTCGCGTTGTCTGCTTCTAACATGTAAGAGGATCCAGAATTTCTTTGGCACTCTGACATGGGAGGGGTAGAAAGCAGAGTATGAAAGAGCCAAAAACAGTGAATCAGAGACATCTGGAGGCAACATGTAGAGAAGAGGGAATCGAATCAAGAGAACGTAGCATCTCTGTTCACGCGAAACCACCTGTGGCCAGTAAATGATTCCTGTTTGTGGCAAAGCAAATAAATGTTGACAGGTAGAGATCCTGGGTCTCTGTAAATCAAATCTTCATTTAATCTTGCTGTTTGGATTCTTTTGGATTGTTCCATTAATTAATGTTAAATGAAATCTTTCACGTGTTCATTTTTTATTTGTATGAGAGTCATGGTTTTAGGTGTTTTTTTTTAAATTATCATTTTATAGAAAACAATGAATGTCACTCTCAAAATACTAAAATAGAAAAAAATCATTATCTTAGAATTCTATATGTAGTGAAACTATCCTTCAGAATTAAAAATAAAAGAGAGACACTTTGGGGCAAATTAAACTTGAGGGACTCAATAAGAGTGGACCCACAGTAAAGGAAATACAAAAGGGACTTTTTTCAGACAGAAAGAAAATGATCCATAGGTAAGTAAGGAAATTGAGGAAGGGATAAAGAGCACAAATATTTTGGGAAATATAAATGAGTGTTGACTGTAGCAACAATGTCTTGCTGAGTTTAAAACACATGTAAAATGAAAATACATGACTAACAGCACAAAAGATGAAAGGGGAGAAATGAAATAAAGTATTCTCATGTCCTAGCAATGTACAGAAACTGGTAAAAGTACTAATTAATGTTACAATTTAATAAGTCACAGAAGTATGTGGCAATTGCTGGCGTGACTACAGACATTATAGCAGCAAAATGTGTAAAATGGAGTAATAAAAATAAGGAATCCAAAAGAAGTCATAAATTGAAGTCCAAATGTAGTGTGTGTGTGAGTGTGTGTCTGAAAGATTGTCAGACTGGATACAAAACAAAACACATTTATATTCAACATTGAAGATGAGATTACAGAAACATTAAAAATAATGAAAAAAGATACACCATGCAACCACCATCCAAGTGAAAGCCATTGTAGCTATACTAATATTAGACAAAGTGAACTGAAGGCAATCATTGCTAGATTAGGAAGCCTATTTTATAATGATAAAAGGGTCAATCTACTGTGAAACATAGCAGTTATAGATTTTATACCCCAATGTATATCAAATAACCAAATAAACATCAACATATATGGCAAAAGTTAACAGGACTAAAAGGAGAAATAAATTTATAATGGGAGATTTTTACATACCTCTCTTGGTAAATGATAGGAAAAACAGACAAAAGAAATCAATAAAGATGTATTTTCAATGACATGATTAATAAACTTGATCTATTAAACATATATAACACATTGCATCTAACAACTGAATAATGCACTTCATTTTCAACTACACAAGAAATTTATCTTACATTTGATAGATATGAAGCAGTTCCCCTAAAATGTTACATGATTAAAATTATGCAGAGTGTATTATCTGAAGAAAGGGAAATTAAATTAGTAATCAAAACAAAGATATCTGGAAAATCTCTCAGGTATTTGGAAATTTAGCAGTACTCTTCTAAATTTCTAAGAAGAAATTACAACACAAATTAAAAAGTAATTTTAACTGATGGTAACAAAACAAAATATAACAAAATTTGTAAATGCTATTAAAGCCACACTTAGAAATTTACAGCCGAAGTGTATTTTACTAAAATAAAAAATAATAATAAAGGCTGAAAATCAATTTCAATAATTTAGAAAATAATGGTAAATGAAAACCAAATAAATAGAAGTAAGAATGATAAACATAAAAGTGAAAAAATGATAATGAAATAGAAAAGGACATACAGTAGAGAACATAAAAAAGCCAGAAGTCAGTTCTTTGAGAGATTGAATAAGTAAAAAGAGAGAAGTCACAAAATGCCAATATCAGAAATCAAAAAGGGATCATTACTACAGATCCTACAGAGTTTAAAAAGATAATATAAAGTTATAAACAACGTTATGTGAATAAACTTGAAATTTTATTTGACATGGGCAACTTCCTAGAAAAATTAATATTACAGAAACTGAACTAAGAAGGAACAGCAAGTCTGAATGGTCCTCTATCTATTAAAGAAAATAAATCATAATTAAAAACGTGTACACAAAAAAACAGCTCAGCCCCAGAAGTCTTTACTGGTTAATTATCCAAATAATTAAGGAAAAGTTAACACCAATTTTAATCTCTACCAGAGAACAAAAAAAGAAGAAACCTTAAGAGGTTAGCATAATCTTATGATCAAACCTAAAAGCACATTAAAATAAAGAAAAATTACAAGCCAAACTCTTTCACAAACATGGATGTAAGAATATGAAACAAAATGTTAGGAAACAAAATACAACAATATATGAAATTGATAATGTAAATGACCAAATTAGATTAAATTCCAGGAAAATAATGAGGATTAATATTCTAAAATCAATTAATATTATTTACCACAATGTCAAAATAAAGAAGAAAAATAATATGATTATCTAAATAAGATGCAGTAAAAATTTAGTAAAATTCAGTATCACTAATGATTTAAAAATCAGTAGACAATTAGGAACTGGAAGGATCCTCTTAAGGATGATAATGAGTGTCTATTAAAAAAAACCTACACCAAAGAACACACTTAATGATGAATTATCAGAATTATCAAAACCTTTCCCCCACTCAGATCGAAACAAGGCTAACCGTTATCATCATGCCTCTTCAATGTTATAATGGATGTCTAGCCAGTCCAGTAAGGAAAGAAAATGAAAATGAAAATGAAAAAATAGGATTGAAAAGAGCAGAAAAATCAGTGAAATAGAAAACTGAAAAATGTGGAGAAAATCAGCAAACCAAAAGCTGGTATTTTGAATACATTAATAAAATCGAAGAACTCCTAGATAAGCTAATCAAGAAAAAGATAAACTACAGATTTTCGCTACCAGAAATGAAAGAAAAGATATGACTAGAGATGTCACAGATACTATAAGGGAATGATATGAACAATTTATTCAGTAAATCCCACAATTTAGATGAACGAATTCTTAGAAAAATGTAACTTAACAAAACTAAAAAAAGGAGGAAAAATCTTAATATCCCTACATCTGCTAAAGAAATGAATAGCTTTAATTAAAAACTTTCGCATAAGAAAGACTGAAGTTCCAGGTGGCTTTACTAGTGAATTCCATCAATATTTAAGGGAGAAATAATTCCACTCTTACAGCAATTCTTTCAGGAATGAACACTTCCTAACTTGTCTTATGAAGACAGCATTATCCTGATACCCAAAGCTGACAAATTACCCAGAAAGAGCACTAAAAATGAGAGAGACATTAAGAGACATGGAAGAAAGATTTGGAAATTTCCAACATATAACCCCCAGGAGTTCTAGATGGAGAGAACAGAAAAATATGGGATGAGAAAATATTTGTAATGCTAAAAGCTGGGAATTTTCCTAAATTAAAGATATTAATAAATGTGAATCTTCAAATTACGTTAGCATAAATTCTGAGACAAATTAATAAAAGGAATTTCATAACTAGAATAAAAAAACTGGAAAACCCCCAAATAATTATAATATAAGCCAATCTATTAAAATGTGGCTGAAATACAGCTATTATCAGAAAAAAAAAGTTGTCAGTTTGCTACCCACAGACCTTACTAATTGAATTCCTCATATATTTTAAGAAGGAAATAGAGCACAAAATGAAGAAGTAGGCAGAAGAAGCAAATTTCAGGAAAAAATTAGTTAATGTGAGTAAGTCTAAATAAGCATTGCCTAGACAAATCCTCAATAATAATACTGTTTAATTTGTTGGGTGTCAGACAAGGTAGAAGTAAATAGTAGACAAAAATAACATAAGAAGTGGCAATGATGTGTAATCAGTCTAGGGAACTTCACTGTTCCAGATAAGGGTATACTATTGATTACATTTAACTAATTAACTATGCATGTTAAAATTTAAGAGTAATTAATTATAAAAAGAAGCAAGAAAAAGGGAAGGAAGGAAAGAGGAAAGGAAGATAATGGGTATTTTCCCAACCAGTAGAGATGGGGGAAAGAAAATAAAGACAAAATTAATGCAAACGAGAAGACGGGAATGAAGAAACAAAAAACTTGAAAAGCAAAAAGCACAAAATAAGGTGACAAAAATAAAATCAAATATATCTGTACATAAAACAAATGTAAGTAGATTAAGATAGGCTATTAACAAAAAATGTCAGATTGAATTTTTTTCAAAATTTTTTTAGTATACATTCTTTTAAAAATATATACTAAGAACACAGACATCTTTAAAAATAAAGACAGGAAAATGAGACCTCTAAAAGATTAGCAAAAAATGGGCAATGTAGCCTTATTACTACCAGATTGAATAGGTACAGATGTATCTGATTTCACTGCTTATTCTACAGCTCAAGGGCACTCACTCACTCCTCACTGCCAACAAAATCAATTCCAGACGCTTTAGCATGACTTTCAAGTTTCTTCACCTCTGGTTTCAACCTTCCTTAGGGCAGTTATGTACATCTGTGATCTCTCAGCTCCTATCAAAAAGCTGACAGTAGTAGACACTCAAATATTTATTTAGTTCAGGTGAAAGGAAAAAACCCACTATCCATGCAATCACTGTAACATTTACATTTACAACGTAATCATTTCATAATGTCCTCTTCACCTTTTTCATAGGTATTTTTTCTTTAAAAAAAAAAATGAGAGGAGAAATAGTTTACACTGTGGATCTAACGTATTCACAACTAAGGAAAATTTCTTTCCCTCATGCCTCTTCTCCCTTTCCCCACCACTGCAGCAGATATTAACAGCAATAGACTTTTATTCGGAGTATAATTTATGAAGTATCCCCTCCCATTTCTTACACTTCCTCTACTTTCTTCTGTTGTTCTTCCCTCTCTTTCCTTCTTCTCTCCCTTTTCATCCCCTCCTCTCTCTTCTTCGCCCCTCCCTTCTCTTTGTAACCTGATCTGCATGATAGTGAGCCCAGAAATGAGAGATGATGAGAGGTGCCCAAGAATGGAGAAGTTGAGAATGGGAGTCTTTCCTGTTTAAATCTGTGACTTGATAATGACAAATTGAATGTTTTATGGTGGCCAATGTGAACTGCCTCCCATTGGCTCAGATTAATGATTCTTACCCAACAAGGCATATAGGATTCACTTGGGGGGCTGTTTTATGAATCCGTACTGTTTCCTAAACCACACTATATTCATCTCATGACGTATGCACTAAGGATGGTTGGGGTACCACACTGTGTGTGTGGGGGGGGGGATATATATAATTTGATAAAGCTCTCTAAACTATCCTGATAGACTTCCCTTTCCACCAACTATGATCCTAGAAGAAAACCTCTGATATAAATGGATCAATGTCACACTACAAGATAAACACTCCAAGAGTCATCATATCAGGAGCCTCATTTTGTACGATGAGTTATATAATGAAGCTCAGAATGGGACAGGCGCATTTTCTGTAGAGTATTTTTTTCCCCTACTGGGCAAGGCTATCCTAACTCATTGGCTCTCAACCCTTAGTATAAATCAGCATCAGTGGGGAGCCTTAAAAAATATTAGATGCTTAAGTCTCATCCCCAGAGATATGGATTTGAATTGGTCTGGTCTTGGTCCATGCACTGGCATTTTTTTTAAAGCTCCTCAGGTAATTCTAATATGCAATCAGAATTGAGATACATTTCCCAAACTGCTCGTAATTAAATGAGAAAACCAAATCTGTGTCATTTGGGAATTTTGATTGTATATTATAAAGAGTTGAGAGCTAAGCTCACTTAGAATTTTTGCCAAGGAAATTGTAGAAATGAATATAGAGATAATCTATGGACTTTTTATAGTGATAGCAGATTATTAGGGGCCTAAGTGCACAGACCCATGGTCTACAGACTATAATAAGACATTTGGTGAGCAGAAAAGAAACAAGGAATGAAAAATCCGTCAAAGCCCAAGAAAGGTATGGAAAAGTATTTAGAAAGGTAGATCAAGAATACATAGGGAAGGAACTAAAAAGGAAAAGAGAAAAACAAAACAAAATAGTAGGTAGCCAGGAAGGAGAAAGGATGCACAACTTAAAATGTTAGTCAATTTTTTTATTAATTTTTGTAACTTTCCACTACTCTATCCAATACCATATCTAGCTTTTTGGCCAATATTAAAACTAGATATCCAATGCACTCTTCTTAATTTCCATTCCATGAAAAAATTTAAAGATGAATTATTATATTTCATGTGTATTCTTTATACTTATTTTTTTCTGAGAGATCATTTTTACATGATAGAAATTTACCTTTAAATGGCGTTTCAAAGATAGAATCAAAGACAGAACAATTAAATACAAAAACAAAAGCAAAACCTTTATTCTTTTGGCTTGATTGTAATGTGGTTTACCGTTCTTTGTGGTAATAGCATTTTCCTGCATGCATTTCACCAACACACTACAAGTCAATAGCTTTAGTATAAAGAATCTACATTTAATGTTGCTTTTGAAAGAAACACAAAATGTTTCGCTGTAACTGGTAATATAATTTCACTACCTGGTTTTGTGGGGAGAAAAACTTGGATCCTATATCATATCTGATACAGTTCTAATGTCATATGGGTGAATAAGAATAAGAGATATCTGTGTAAACAAACACTGGAAAAGACTGATGATTTACTGAATATAAAGACTAGGTGGAAACGTCTGATTCAAGCAATGCCAAAAGTAGCAACTGATCTGTCCTTAAGCCTCTTTCAATGATAAGGCATTACTATTTGAAAGCAAATAAACGTTGGACTCATTCTGAGATTTGTTTTACATTGAATTGTGTGCAAAGTTTACAGTACCAATAAAAAAGCAGAAACCTACACTGCATCTTAGTCTTTGCTTCTTATTTTGTGAAGTGCTTTAATTTAAAAGTGCTAGGAACAGAAACTAACAATAGTGACTGTGACATCAACCTGAAGATACTTTTAATTTCTCATTTTATGTACAAAAGGTTGAAAAAGAAAATAAAATGAACTTTTTACAGTATTTATATTTTCTTAGAAAACTCTAACCATATATTTTCAACAGATTTAAGCAGCTTGCAACATGTTTATACAGTTGGGCTTTTCACCATGGAGTGTTCAGTTAAGATTGGAAGAATAAAAAGCAAGAAGCTCTTCATTGTTTGCTGCAACCTATTGCTTAATGACGTGAAGAATGAGGTCTTGATAGAACAATTTGTTTCACTTTACCACTGACATACGGCTTCCCATATTAGACTTCTGAACAGTGGAAGGAGTCAGATACAGCAGCGTAGGCAAGATAA